>JAYESD010000003.1:79325310-81725310 GCA_036927565.1 Tuctoria greenei | reverse complement strand
GTGTTGCAACGATGCCACATTCGTGGCAAAAAGTATGGTATTGCAACGACTCCACGTTTGTGGCAAATAGTATGGTATTGCAACGGTTTAACATATTGTGACGATTTAACATATTGCAACGAAAATAACGGTGTTGCAACGATGCCACATTCGTGGCAAAAAGTATGGTATTGCAACGACTCCACGTTCGTGGGAAATAGTATGGTATTGCAACGGTATTGCGATGACTTAACGTATTGCAATGAAAATAACGGTGTTGCAACGATGCCACATTCGTGGCAAAAAGTATGGTATTGCAATGACTCCACGTTCGTGGCAAATAGTATGGTATTGCAACGGTTTAATGTATTGCGACGATTTAACGTATTGCAATGAAAATAACGGTGTTGCAATGATGCCACATTCGTAGCAAAAAGTATTGTATTGCAATGACTCCGCGTTCGTGGCAAATAGTATGGTATTGCAACGGTTTAATGTATTGCGACGATTTAACATATTGCAACGAATAGTATGTTATTTGCGATGATTTCACATCTGTGGCGATAAGTACGTTATCGCGACGATTTCATACTCGTGGCGAATAGTATGGTATCGCGACGTTTTCACATTCGCGGCGAATAGTACGGTGTTGCAACGATTTCACATCCGTGGCGAATAGTACGGTACGACAATGTTTTTAAATTCCTAGCGAATAGTATGGTGTTGCAACGATTTCACATCCGTGGCGAATAGTACGGTATCGCAACGATTTCACACTCGTGGCGAATAATATGGTATCGCGACGTTTTCACATCCGCGGCGAATAGTACGGTATCACGACGATTTCACACTTGTGGCGAATAATATCGTATCGCGACGTTTTCACATTCATGGCGAATACTACGGTATTGCAACGATTTCACTTCCATGGCGAATAGTATGGTATCGCGACGATTTCACACTCGTGGCGAATAATATGGTATCGCGACGATTTCACAGCCGTGGCCAATAATACGGTATTGCAATGATTTCATGTTCATGGCGAATAGTACGATATTGCAATGATTTCAAAACCGTGGCAATAGTACTGTATTGCAACAATTTCTGATGTGTGGTAATAGGTTTGTAATGCAACATATTCAAGTCTGTTGCAACAGGGTCGTAATGCGATGTTCTCTGGGTGGTGGCAATAGCAGTCTAGTGCAACGCTTTTTGGTCGTAGCCAAATGTTTGTAGTGCAACGTTTTATAATTTGTGGCAATAGCTAGCTTCCTATTGCAATAGTTTATTTTTGTCGCAATAATCTGTTAATGCCACGTTTTATAATTAGCGGCACTAGAATCCTAATGCACCAGGTTTGCAAATTAGTGGCAACAGAATCAATTTATTCGCACACGATACGTCTGTCGACTTAACAACAAACATCCAGCAATTGATGCAACGCTCAAGGACCCTTGCGTTGTTGCGAGACCATGTTATTTATAGTTTTTTCAGTTTGCAACATTGCACCCATTAAAATAGCATCGCGACGAGTTGTAGTATTAGGAATAGTTTCTTGAACACCCGGCTTCGACTTGTTGCGAGCAGGAGCCTTTTGTGGAGTTGCAGCTAGCCGTTGTTGATTTTGCAATGTCTCCATCATTCTGCACATGTCTGCTAGCTCCTTTCCTTGCCGTGCAGAATTGGCTGCCATCTGAACATGTAAAGCCCGAACTTCCTAGTTGAGCTGATCATTTGCCTGGACGAAGCCATCCATCTGGGAGGTCATATGATCATTTCTTCCTTCCAACTCTTGCACTTGAGAGCTCAGGTCTTCATTTCTATTTTGCAAGGATCGAACTTGCTGGCCGGGCTGGTTAGACATCTGGATACGCAGTCTTTCAGAAACATTAGGTTTAGCCATATAACCACGCCCTCGAAACTGTGATCCTCCAGAACCGGTTACGGATATATAAGTAAGCTGGAAGATGTTGTTTCTTTCCTCATCTGGGATCGGGACTCCCAGCTCAGCTTCCTTGACGTTGATTTGGGCACGTCCCTGGGTCTATATACAAAAAGAAAAGTCACATGTACATTGCAAATATTTATTTAAATGGGGACTGTTTGAAGTGTTTCTCACATGTACAGCTTCTGCCTGCTCGTTTGCCCATTGACCGTTCTTCACATGGCTTGCCTCCCACAGTTCTATGTCATCGGGTTCTTTTCCGGTCTCTGGGTCTCGCTACATCAAATACAAGTAAAATTTGATTGAATGATTGCAGTGCAAAGTAAAAGCATGATTTAGTTTTCATACCTTCTCGTAACTAAGTTGGGCGTAGGATTTCGAGCCAAGCAAGTGTTTTGTCTTTGGAGTACTTTGATTTCGTGAATTGGTTCTGCTTATTGACTGCAAATTTAAGAATTAATTTCACGAATGGGTGTTATCAAATAGTTTCTGTAGGATGTGAAGGTATTAGAAAGCTAGCTGACCTTGAATCGCTCGGACCCAAAATAGTCCATAAGCGCCAACCAATCGGAATCTCTTACGTCAACAGGCTTGTTTTGTATACGTTCCTCATCGATCGAATACTTCTTATAGGTGGGATGCAATGTTGATCGCCACCCCTTATAGCGCTCACCAGCAATCTTCAATATTTTTCTTCTGGTATGATCTGTGTCCTCCAAGTCCCAGGCATTCTGTACATTGTATATCACAATATTATAAACGTACAAGATGGAGGTCGCTAGAAAAAAGATACTTATGTGGGGTGTCACAACACTAACCAAAATGTCTCTCACTATTTCGCTCTTCGAAGTATCGCCAACCTCTGCCCACTTCCTTACACCAGTGAGGGGTGCATTTTTTTTGTTGTAATAACCACATCATCAACAATGTGCCGCTGATTAGGACCAACTGCAGCACCCAACCTATCGAACCACTGGATTTGTAGCTTCCGATTCTGATCATTCGTTCTATTTGCAGATGCTAGATAGCGCAATTTAGCAACCTTAAGTCCTTTAGCCACCCCTCTTCCAAACTTCTTTCCTTCTATTAGTGTCATTTAAACGGTAAACGTTTAAAGCAAATTAGCAACTGACCAGGCCTAGTATCATGTACAAATAGTGTGAAAGAAGAAGAAGTCTGATGTTTTACCATCTTCAGAACGAGTGCGGCAAATACGAGTGTGGGAACACCGCGTCCCAACAACATTTTGCCTCATATTGGGCGATGCATCCACTTGTTGACTTCTTTGTTGCTGTTAATACCCTACAATCAGGCATCAAGTAGTAGTCAGTGGCGCTACAGCACCCGTAGTACTGTAGGGGATTTTCAGTCCAGCTGTGAAGCAGACAAGACAGTAGCTGGCGAGGCTAGAGAAAGAGAGGGTTCGCCGGGTGCTCATCCTCTGTGATACTGCTGGTTCGGTTTCACTGACATCAGCAGGAGTGCGTCTCGATTCAAATTGGTGGCAGGGCGAGTCATGGACGTCACAGTATTAGCAGGTAGAGGATGCAAGATAGATGAGGCGAGCAGCTTGCGACTTTTAACAAAGCTCGGGTTCGGTCTAGCAGTGCAGTGACCACATTTAAGTCAGAGGATCGATGTCCAGATCACACCGGTGATCTCACGTGACTTACGTTTTAATGCAGGCAATGCAGTAAAGATCCAACGGTGTGATTCCGTTGGATCTTTACCGCATCGCGTGCAGTAAAAACGTATAAGTCAGGTGATCTGCGTTCATTGATATCACATCGGGGCAAGTCTCGATGCTAGGAGGACAGTGTGGCGGATCTATGAATTAAATTTAGGTGGATTGCATACTGATATTTTGTTCTGCATGTTAGCATCTCGCCCTAAAGTGCTAGAATGGATACATGAATATAATCTTGTGTTAATTGCCAGACATCAGCAACGCATTTGGCAGTGTAAAAAACGGAATTGAGATCATATAAGCAGCAATGAACCCTCATGTACATGCATCTCTAAACTATATGACACTAACATTTTTTAGTGGACAGGGGTTAATGATATTGTACTTATTTTTCCAGGGTATGCCATGTCATATGGGGCATAGCATGTAGGAGTAGGTACGCCGTAATGGCCAGGGGTTTGCGGGCGGCTGGGTCATCATGGCATGCGAACGATGGGACGTGGAGATGGAGGGAGACACATCGGGGAGGACAGTGAAGTGACCACCAGCAGGGCGTGGGCGCTGGCCGGTGCCAGAGTGACCGGCGGCGACATGGGTTTGCGGGCGGCGGGGTCATCATGACACGCGAAGGATGGGACGGGGCGATGGTCGAGGGAGAAGTGTTTCTAAGGACACTGAAGTGAGCATCAGCAGGACGTGGTCGCTTGTGCCGGAGTGGCGGCGGCGAGAGAGCCTAGCATGCGCGTGTAGGCATCAATAAATCATGCCATTACATATACTCACCAGCAGGGCGTGGGCGTCGGCCGGTGCCGGAGTGACCGGCGGCGACAGGGGTTTGCGGGCGGTGGGTTCATCATGACACGCGAAGGATGGGATGTGGCGATGGTGGAGGGAGACGCGTCGGGGAGGACACTGAAGTGAGCAGCAGCAGGGTGTGGTCGCCGGTGCCGGAGTGGCCAGCGGCGAGAGAGCCCATCGTGCGTGTGTAGGCATCAATAAATCACGCCATCACATATCATGATTAATTGTTAACTGGGACTAGGAAACTACAATCGCAATGCTAAAATATTTAGTAGAGCCCGGTATATATTTATACTCGTAGTACCAACATGGGATGATGAATCTCGGGGTTCCTGAGCATCAGGTGCTGCAATATTCTCTGCATACGATGCAAAGGAATTAAAGTGTTATAAATATGTGTATTTTGATAGTAAACACATTTATAGTTATACCATGTGCTTGTTGCCCATCACGATTACTTGTAGACGACATGACGGTTTGGTGTCTTGTTCCTAAAGTAAAGAGTATATATAGTAAGTAACAGTGATAACGTCAGATTACATGAGGATGTGTATTTTAGATCGGGCGGTGTGGTTGCTATGAACTGAAAATGTTTGTTTTGAACGGAGGAATTAGAAATGAAGGAGTAGGAAAAAAACCGTACAATCTGAGAAAGAAAAACAAGAAAAACGTGTATAAACCGTGGGAACTGAAAATCTTAGGAATACAAGTTTGGAACACAGGAATGAGAGTACAACATTGGGAGTGGTTGATAAGATAACCCTGGCGTCATTTACTTCTAAATCAAGAAATTACATAGTACATGCGGTTTTTAATAGTTATCTTTCCTGACATGGAAATGAACTAGAAGTACACTACCATAAACTGTCGGCGCGACATTTATTTCGGGGCAGAGGTGTAGTGTATTTTATATATGGAAACAAGTAGAATGCAATCAGATGCTAGGGTAAACTAAAAAGATGAATCGACTGTAGGATGCAGATCTAACGATTGAGGATAGTTGATTGCACGATTGCACCATTAATCAGATTTTATACTAGACATTCATGAAACATAAGAGCATATAAGGAGTTGGGACGACAACTAGGAATGAACTGGCTGCAGCTGTTGGGATGACAACTAAAGCGATAAGGAGGGAGTAGCTCTATAAAAAGACGGCATGGATCGTGTAGAACTTACGTAGCACAAAACTGGAGTCCGAGATGTCGCAGGGCGGGGTCGGCGACGAAGAGGTTTGGTAGAGCCCTTCAAACTTGGTCACTCGACGTTGCACCTACAGTCACCACCACCACTCACACGGGAATTTCTTAGGAATGCAAGTTTGGAACACAGCACTAAGAGGAGAACATGTGTGCCTCGAACGGAAGCCACTGCGGGATTAGAGGGAGAAGCACATTTATATTCGTCATAGCTAGCTACAAATGGGCTGGACTGGAATTTTGGGTGCACGGAGTGAAGTTTCAATTGTGAAAATCTCAATTGTGCGCGCCAAGAAGAACGAAAAAATTTTCGAGGGCGTGCAGAATTTGGCACCGTGCCCCTCTGCACGCATGCAATCGTGATTAAATTCATGTAATGTTGCCACCATTCTTGCACATGGTTTTACTCTTCACCGGTACGTCTACCTAGAGTTAGAGGGGTAGACCTCTTTGGACTGTTGCCTCGCCGTGGGACCGCTACCTGTCGTTCATCTTTGTTTTCATGGAGATGTAAAAGCAGTCATGTGGTAGTGGGACATTCCAAAAAAAAATTCGAACAAAAATATGAATTGCAAAATGTATCATTGTGCTAATGCAAACGACATGCAAATACAGAACACCCAAGTCCACGAAAGGAGGACGGCAAATCCATGGTCTAGTAAAAGGTAAAGAATCAGCATTTTATATATAACATTCGTCGCAATGAAATGATAACATATACAGAGTATATACTACTACAACAAAAAAACATTTTCCCCTGTGATGTCTAATCTTCACTATTATGTCTTAAAAATGCTAAAACGACTATCTTTGTGGGACGGAGGGAGTAGACTGCCAGTGCGTCGCCGAGGCTGTGTGCGTCGCCGTAGAGGCACGTGTCGGGGTGTGGACGACGGATCAGATGCCATCGATCACAAAGTGATGCGAGACGCGCTTAAAGTCATTGTTTGTCTCCTTTAGCTTTGCAATTACAAATCGAGACGAGCTTCAAACCCTAAGATCTTTTGTTTTTGTCCAATTTGCTTGGTTCACTTGTGACATATTAACACATCACTAAACTTAGAGCACATTCACTTGATTGAAATCCAGAAATTCTAACACACCAGTATTCATTGACACGAATGAACACATATATATTACAAAACACAAGAAATATCTACAAGAACAGAATTGAAGCTAAACATGTACAAGTACTCCTAAAACTACAAAAAAAATATGTACAAGAAGTCCTAAAACTACTCTGCCGGCCCCGCCTCCTCCGCCCTCTCACCCAACTTCTCAAACCACAACAAGCGGTCCTCCTCCTCCTCGTCGTCATCGTCGTCATCGTCGTGGTGGTGGTTGTCGCCGTCGTCGTCGCCGTCGTCGTCATCATCGTCGTCATCGTCGTCATCATCGTCGTCGTCGTTGTCGTCGTCCTCCTCCTCCTCCTCCTCCTCCTCCTCCTCCTCCTCCGGCAATGATGTAGCAAGAGAGTGGGCTGGCTGCTCCAGCTGAGCCGATTGCTCCGGCTGCACCGGTGGCTTTGGCTGCACCGGCGGTGGAACCCTGCCGTGATGGAAGTTCCTCTCCGTCGCCGCCACTAGGGCACTATGGCCCTCGGCGCCGAGCTCCTGGGCCATCATCCCGGACAAGATTTCCAGGCGATCAGCTACACCCGTGAGGGCATAGAGGTAGTGGTTGGTGGTATCCATTCCCGGAAACTCGGGATGGGTACCAAGACCTAAGGCGTCCAAGGCCCGAGACGTACTGTTGTACACCTCTCGCGCCATAATGAGGCGCTGGTCGTCGTTCACCCTCTCGGGGGAGCTGCAGCATATCCGCTTGCAGGGTGGCTGCCTCGACGGGCTAGGAGGCGGAAGGTTGGCCATGGCTGTGGTGGTTCATCGGCACCGGGCTAGGAGGTGGAACGATTGAAGAAGAAGAAAGGAGTGCAAAACTTCTGTGCTTGTACATAACCGACGACGCGCCTTATATATGGTCTGTGCGGAGTAGACGAGGGAGCGGTTCGTTTCCCGCGCATTGAACTCTTTGCAGACCTCGTGCGGCATAATTAAACCACTGTGGAAGACGATCATTAGAGATCCTTCCGTCTCTCTTGTATCCATGTGGAACGTTGCGCACGCGTCCCTGCACCACGGCTTCTTAACTTCTCCGCAGACCTCGTGTGGCGCGTCAGTTACTTGGCGCACTGGAAAGGCCAGCGGCGAGATCTCCGGCGAGCCCCGCCACAGCGGCGCCGCGTGCGCCCTCGCCGCGAGGAGGAAGAAAGGGTCTGTGATGTTGGTTTTCTTTTTTCGTGATGTTGTTTTTCTTGTTTTGTAGTATTGTTTTATGTTAATGAACTCAATGTCATTGTTCCCCTGTTCCATCTGTTATTTTGTTTTCTGTTTGTTATTTAATGAACTATCGGTTCTATATATTTGTATTCTCTGTTAATGAACGGCCGTCGCGTACGTGCGTTTTTTGTTGTCAAAGTTGGATTCGATAGGATCATCTATGTTTTTATATACTGGATCTCGATCCATGCTAGTTGATGTTTCATCGGATGTACGACAATCAAAAAGTTTTTGTTTCGTAGGTTGGATTGGACCATCGATGTTGATATTTCATATGATAATATTTATTTATATATTAATTATTTATTTTACTAATTTATATTAATAATATACAAATAATAAATATGATAATCGTTTTTCAACAAAAAGAGAAAACAGTTGTATAACACCATCAATTTAACATGATCGTGGATCGAGGTCTTGCACATGCATGTTACACATAGAACACAAATACGGAGTACATAGTTCATTAGACAACGGACAGAGAAGAAAATAACATATGGAATAGACGAACAACAACTAGTTTAGTAACATAGAACATTACAAAACAAGAAAAATGTCATCATGAAACAAGAAAATCAACATCACAAATCCTCATCAACAAGTGATCAATCATGCATGAAACATGATGGAGACCTCGCTGGCTCTCTTTCAAAAGCATGCATGCATGTCCGGCCATCATACATGATCACGACAAAGCATTAATGCTCGGATAGTCTGACGTGTGGCGTACACGTGTTAATTTTCTCTTATGCCGATGGGACGTGTCGAGCCGTTGGGACCGAGAGGATGCAAACCGCGGTTTGGAGTAAACCAGGGCCATCGACCAGTTCATAAGCGCGATTTCCTCTAGCGTACGATCATCTCCACATGCCCGCTTATGCGTGTGTTTTCTCTTTTTGTTGAAAGATCGTATTGTTTGAGGTATGCATGTTAATTTTTTCAAACGTGACTGAGGTCTTTTCTATGTCTAACTTGCATGCACCCCAAACATGTTCAACCAATTAATACGTGTTTAATTTCTCATTTTGAAGATGGATATCATCAGAGTATGAGGTTTTGCCGATGTATGCTACGCCCCAAACATGCATGATCAAGGAGCCTACAACTCTAGACGATATCCAACTTCAAAATGAGGAATTAGTACACATCAAAAAGAGGAATTAGTACAACTCTAGCTAGCTCGGTTCCTCTCTTCTCTTTTGCGTTTTCTGCCCCGCTCGCGCGCCACCAACCTCACCTTGGAACTCCAATGATAGCTTGCCAGCTAGGCAAGGATCGATCGGGACTTCTTTAGAAAAGTTGTTCACAACTTGCTTGCGCACCTTCTCAACCTTTTGTTTTGGTGTTTCCTCAACCGGTTGGGTGGTATTTCGCAGTTTCTCGACGACCGCGGGTGAAGCTGCCGAGACCCGCCCACTCCACCGTCGACAAGCCGGAGGAAGCCTCTACAGGCCCCGACTTCTATAAGGGAAAGGTGTGTTATCGCGCCTTAAGCATGCTCACCAAGTTTCAAGCCATGCCATGCCTTGTAGCGTCTTTATTGCCAGTTTCCTCGATGATAGTTCATACCTAGGTCTCTAGGTCATGGATTTAATTCATTTTATACATCTAATAATTCTTGACCATAGTTAGGGGATAGTTTACCTATCTCCCAGCGAACACTCCGGATCGAAAAGATTTGAAAACCATCGACGAGTGATGACCGATCGAGATAGCCGAGTTTTGGTCGCCGCCTGTGAGAAAGCCGCGATTCACCGTCGAGCTCCTAGTTTCCAGCCGTTTTTCTCCTTTCCTAGTCCTAGTTCATGATCCTCAAGGCACAAGAAAGCTTTTTGAGGAGAAACCAAGTCGTTTGAGCTAGAGATAGGGGAGTTCTACCCTGCCGGAGCTGTGGCCGCTGCCGCCGCCATCGCACCGCCGTTTATAGCCGTCGGCAAGCCCCGGGGGCAACACCGACGTGCTCCGCGTGGTGAAAAACCCCCAAGCGGCAAAATTGGTGAAGCTTGGCGCACTGGAAAGGCTAGTAGCGAGATCTCCGGCGAGCCCTGCCACGGCGCCGCGCGCGTGCCCTCGGCGCGAGGAGGAAGAAAGGGTCTGTGATGTTGGTTTTCTTGTTTCGTGATCTTGTTTTTCTTGTTTTGTAGTATTGTTTTATGTTAATGAACTCAATGTCATTGTTCCTCTGTTCCATCTGTTATTTTGTTTTCTGTCTGTTATTTAATGAACTATCGGTTCTATATATTTGTATTCTCTGATAATGAACGATCGTCGCGTACGTGCGTTTTTTTGTTGTCAAAGTTGGATTCGATAGGATCATCCATGTTTTTGTATATCGGATCTCGATCCATGCTAGTTGATGTTTCATTGGATGTACTGGACGATCAAAAAGTTTTTGTTTCGTAGGTTGGATTGGACCATCCGTGTTGATATTTCATATGATAATATTTATTTATATATTAATTCTTTATTTTACTAATGTATATTAATAATATACAAATAATAAATATGACAATTATTTTTTCAACAAAAAGAGGAAATACTTGTATAACACCATCAATTTAACATGATCATGGATCGAGGTCTTGCACATGCATGTTACACATAGAACATAAATACGGAGTACGTAGTTCATTAGACAACGGACAGAGAAGAAAATAACATATGGAATAGACGAACAACATTGAGTTCAGTAAAATAGACATTACAAAACAAGAGAAATGTCATCATGAAACAAGAAAATCAACATCACAAATCCTCATCAGCAAGTGATCAATCATGCATGAAACATGATGGAGACCTTGCTGGCTCTCTTTCAAAAGCATGCATGCATGTCCGACCATCATACATGATCACTACAAAGCATTAATCCTCAGATAGTCGGACGTGTGGCGTACACGTGTTAATTTTCACTTATGCCGATCGGACGCGTCGAGCCGTTGGGACCGAGAGGATGCAAACCGCGGTTTGGAGTAAACCGGGGCCACCGACCAGTTCATAAGCGCAGTTTCCTCTAGCGTTCGATCATCTCCACACGCCAGCTTATATGTGTGTTTCCTCTTTTTGTTGAAAGATCGTCTTGTTTGAGGTATGCATGTTAATTTTGTCAAACGTGACTGAGGTCTTTTCTATGTCTAACTTGCATGCACCCCAAACATGTTCAACCAATTAATACGTGTTTAATTTCGTTTTGATGAGGGATATCGTAAAGAGTATGAGCCCTTGCCGATGTATGCTATGCCCCAAACATGCATGATCAAGGATCCTGCAACTCTAGACGATATCCAACTTCAAAAAGAGGAATTAGTACAAATCAAAAAGAGGAATTAGTACAACTCTAGCTAGCTCGGTTCCTCTCTTCTCTTTCGCGTTTTCTGCCCCGCTCGCGCGCCGCAGACCTCACCTTGGAACTCCAATGATAGCTTGCCAACTAGGCAAGGATCGATCGGGAGTCCTTTAGCAAAGTTGTTCACAACTTGCTTGCGCACCTTCTCAACCTTTTGTTTCAGTGTTTCCTCAACCGGTTGGGCAGTATTTCGTAGTTTCCCCACGACCGCGGGTGAAGCTGCCGAGACCCGCCCCCTACTCCACCGTCGACAAGCCGGAGGAAGCCTCTACAGGCCCCGACTTCTATAAGGGAAAGGTGTGTTATCGTGCCTTAAGCATGCTCACCAAGTTTCAAGCCATGCCATTCCTTGTACGGTCTTTATTGCCAGTTTCCCCGATGATAGTTCATACCTATGTCCCTAGGTCATGGATTTAATTCATTTTAAACATCCAAAAATTCTTGACCATAGTTAGGGGATAGTTTACCTATCTCCCCGCGAACGCTCTGGATCGAAAAGATTTGAAAACCATCGATGAGTGATGACCGATCGAGATAGCCGAGTTTTGGTCGCCGCCTGTGAGAAAGCCGCAATTCACCATCGAGCTCCAAGTTTCCAGCCGTTTTTCTCCTTTCCTAGTCCTTGTTCATGATCCTCAATGCACAAGAAAGCTTTTGGAGGAGAAACCAAGTCGTTTGAGCTAGAGATAGGGGAGTTTTACCCTGCTGGAGTTGTGGCCGCCGCCGCCGCCATCGCACTGCCGTTTCCAGCCGTCGGCAAGCCCCGGGGGCAACACCGACGTGCTCCGCGTGGTGAAAAACCCCCAAGCGGCAAGATTGGCAAAGCTTGGTGCACTGGAAAGGCCAGCGACGAGATCTCCGGCGAGCCCCGCCACGGCGGCGCCGCGCGCGTGCCCTCTGCGCGAGGAGGAGAAAGGGTCTGTGATGTTGGTTTTCTTGTTTTGTGATGTTGTTTTTCTTGTTTTGTAGTATTGTTTTATGTTAATGAACTCAATGTCATTGTTCCTCTATTCCATCTGTTATTTTGTTTTCTATCTGTTATTTAATAAACTATCGGTTCTATATATTTGTATTCTCTGTTAATTAACGACCGTCGTATACGTGCATTTTTTTGTTGTCAAAGTTGGATTCGATAGGATGATCCATGTTTTTGTATACTGGATATCGATCCATGCTAGTTGATGTTTCATTGGATGTACTGGACAACCAAAAAGTTTTTGTTTCGTAGGTTGGATTGGACCATCCATGTTGATATTTCATATGATAATATTTATTTATATATTAATTCTTTATTTTACTAATATATATTAATAATATACAAATAATAAATATGACGATCGTTTTTTCAACAAAAAGAGAAAATACTTGTATAACACCATCAATTTAACATGATCGTGGATCGAGGTCTTGCACATGCATGTTACACATAGAACACAAATACGGAGTACGTAGTTCATTAGACAACGGACAGAGAAGAAAATAACATATGGAATAGACGAACAACATTGAGTTCAGTAACATAGAACATTACAAAATAAGAGAAATGTCATCATGAAACAATAAAATCAACATCACAAATCCTCATCAACAAGTGTTAATCATGCATGAAACATGATGGAGACCTCACTGGCTCTCCTTCAAAAGCATGCATGCATGTATGGCCATCATACATGATCACGACAAAACATTAATGCTCGGATAGTCGGACGTGTGGCGTACACGTGTTAATTTTCTCTTATGCCGATGGGACGTGTCGAGCCATTGGGAACGAGAGGATGCAAACCGCGGTTTGGAGTAAACTGGGGCCACTGACCAGTTCGTAAGTGCGGTTTCCTCTAGCGTCCGATCATCTCCACACGCCCGCTTATACGTGTGTTTTCTCTTTTTGTTGAAAGATTGTCTTGTTTGAGGTATGCATGTTATTTTTGTCAAACGTGATTGAGGTCTTTTCTATGTCTAACTTGCATGCACCCCAAACATGTTCAACCAATTAATACGTGTTTAATTTCTCGTTTTGATGATGGATATCGTCAGAGTATGAGGCCTTGCCGATGTATGCTACGCCCCAAACATGCATGATCAAGGAGCCTACAACTCTATACGATATCCAACTTCAAAAAGAGGAATTATTACACATCAAAAAGAGGAATTAGTACAACTCTAGTGAGCTCGGTTCCTCTCTTTTATTTCGCGTTTTCTGCCCCGCTCGCGCGCCACCGACCTCACCTTGGAACTCCAATGATAGCTTGCCAACTAGGCAAGGATCGATCGGGAGTCCTTTATCAAAGTTGTTCACAACTCTCTTGCGCACCTTCTCAACCTTTTGTTTCGGTGTTTCCTCAACCGGTTGGGCAGTATTTCGCAGTTTCCCGTCGACCTCGGGTGCCCCTACTCCATCGTCGACAAGCCGGAGGAAGCCTCTACAGGCCCTAACATCTATAAGGGAAAGGTGTGTTATCGTGCCTTAAGCATGCTCACCAAGTTTCAAGCCATGCCATGCCTTGTAGCGTCTTTATTGCCAGTTTCCCCAATGATAGTTCATACATGTGTCTTTAGATCATGGATTTAATTCCATTTATATATCTACTAATTCTTGACCATATTTAGGGGATAGTTTACCTATCTCCTTGCGAACATTCCGGATCGAAAAGATTTGAAAACCATCGACGAGTGATGACCGATCGAGATAGCCAATTTTTGGTCGCTGCCTGTGAGAAAGCCGCGATTCACCGTCGAGCTCCTAGTTTCAAGCCGTTTTTCTCCTTTCCTAGTCCTGGTTCATGATCCTCAAGGATCAAGAAAGCTTTTGGAGGAGAAACCAAGTCGTTTGAGCTAGAGATAAGGGAGTTCTACCCTGCCGGAGCTGTGGCCACCGCCGCCGCCGCCATCGCACCGCCGTTTCCAGCCGTCGGCAAGCCCCGGGGGCAACACCGACGTGCTCCGCGTGGTGAAAAACCCCCCAAGCGGCAAGATTGGCGAAGCTTGGCGCACTGGAAAGGCCAGCGACAAGATCTCCGGCGAGCACCAAGCTTGGCGCGAGGAGGAAGAAAGGGTCTGTGATGTTGGTTTTCTTGTTTCGTGATGTTGTTTTTCTTGTTTTGTAGTATTGTTTTATGTTAATGAACTCAATGTCATTGTTCTTCTGTTCCATCTATTATTTTGTTTTCTATCTGTTATTTAATGAACTATCGGTTCTATATATTTGTATTCTCTGTTAATGAACGACCGTCGCGTATCTGCATTTTTTTGTTGTCAAAGTTGGATTTGATAGGATCATCTATGTTTTTGTATACTCGATCTCGATCCATGCTAGGTTATGTTTCATTGGATGTACTGGACGATCAAAAAGTTTTTGTTTCGTAGGTTGGATTGGACCATCCATGTTGATATTTCATATGATTATATATTAATTCTTTATTTTACTAATGTATATTAATAATATACAAATAATAAATATGACGATCGTTTTTTAAACAAAAAGAGAAAAATACTTGTATAACACCATCAATATAACATGATCGTGGATCGAGGTCTTGCACATGCATGTTACACATAGAACACAAATACGAAGTACGTAGTTCATTAGACAACAGACAGAGAAGAAAATAACATATGGAATAGACAAACAACATTGAGTTCAGTAACATAGAACATTACAAAACAAGAGAAATGTCATCATAAAACAAGAAAATCAACATCACAAATCCTCATCAACAAGTGATCAATCATGCATGAAACATGATGGAGACCTCGTTGGCTCCCTTTCAAAAGCATGCATGCATGTCCGGCCATCATACATGATCACAACAAAGCATTAATGCTCGGATAGTTGGACGTGTTGCGTACACGTGTTAATTTTCTCTTATGCCAATGGGATGCGTCGAGCCGTTGGGACCGAGAGGATGCAAACCACAATTTGGAGTAAACCGGGGCCACCGACAAGTTCATAAGCGCGGTTTCCTCTAGCGTCCGATCATCTCCACACACCCGCTTCTACGTGTGTTTTCTCGTTTTGTTGAAAGATCGTCTTGTTTGAGGTATGCATGTTAATTTTGTCAAACGTGACTGAGGTCTTTTCTATGTCTAACTTGCATGCACCCCAAACATGTTCAACCAATTAATACATGTTTAATTTCTTGTTTTGATCATGGATATCGTCAGAGTATGAGGCCTTGCCGATGTATGCTACGCCCCAAACATGCATGATCAAGGAGCCTACAACTCTAGATGATATCCAACTTCAAAAAGAGGAATTAGTACCACTCTAGCTAGCTCGGTTCCTCTCTTCTCTTTCGCGTTTTCTGCCCTTCTCGCGCGCCGCTGACCTCACCATGGAACTCCAATGATAGCTTGCCAACTAGGAAAGGATCGATCGGGAGTCCTTTAGCAAAGTTGTTCACAACTTTCTTGCGCACCTTCTCAACCTTTTGTTTCAGTGTTTCCTCAAACGGTTGGGCGGTATTTCGCAGTTTCCCGACGACCGCGGGTGAAGCTGCTGAGACCCGCCCCTACTCCACCGTCGACAAGCCGGAGGAAGCCTCTAAAGGCCCCGACTTCTATAAGGGAAAGGTGTGTTATCGCGCCTTAAGCCTGCTCACCAAGTTTCAAGCCATGCCATGTCTTGTAGCGTCTTTATTGCCAGTTTCCCCGATGATAGTTCATACCTATGTCTCTAGGTCATGGATTTAATTCATTTTATACATCTAATAATCTAGACCGTAGTTAGGGGATAGTTTACCTATCTCCCTGCGAACACTCTAGATCGAAAAGATTTGAAAACCATCGACGAGTGATGACCGATCTAGATAGCCGAGTTTTGGTCGCCGCCTGTGAGAAAGCCGCGATTCACCGTCGAGCTCCTAGTTCCCAGCCGTTTTTCTCCTTTTCTAGTCCTGGTTCATGATCCTCAAGGCACAAGAAATATTTTGGAGGAGAAACCAAGTTGTTTGAGCTAGAGATAAGGGAGTTCTACCCTGCTGGAGCTGTGGCCACCGCCGCCGCCATCGCACCACCATTTCCAGCCGTCGGCAAGCCCCGGGGGCAACACCGACGTGCTCCGCGTGGTGAAAAACCCCCAAGCGGAAAGATTGGCGAAGCTTGGCGCACTGGAAAGGCCAGCGGCAAGATCTCCGGCGAGCCCCGCCACGGCGGCGCCGCGCGCGCGCCCTCGGCGCGAGGAGGAAGAAAGGGTCTGTGATGTTGGTTTTCTTGTTTCGTGATGTTGTTTTTCTTGTTTTGTAGTATTGTTTTATGTTAATGAACTCAATGTCATTGTTACTCTGTTCCATCTGTTATTTTGTTTTCTATTTCTTATTTAATGAACTATCGGTTCTATATATTTGTATTATCTGTTAATGAACGATCGTTGCGTACGTGCGTTTTTTTGTTGTCAAAGTTGGATTCGATAGGATGATCCATGTTTTTGTATACTGGATCTCGATCCATGCTAGTTGATGTTTCATTGGATGTACTGGACGATCAAAAAGTTTTTGTTTCGTAGGTTGGATTGGACCATCCATGTTGATTTTTTATATGATAATATTTATTTATATATTAATTCTTTATTTTACTAATGTATATTAATTAATAATATACAAATAATAAACATGACAATCGTTTTTTCGATAAAAAGAGAAAACACTTGTATAACACCATCAATTCAACATGATCATGGATCGAGGTCTTGCACATGCATGTTACACATAGAACACAAATACGGAGTACGTAGTTCATTAGACAATAGACAAAGAAGAAAATAACATATGGAATAGACGAACAACATTGAGTTTAGTAACATAGAACGTTACAAAACAAGAGAAATGTCATCATGAAACAAGAAAATCAATATCACAAATCCTCATCAACAAGTGATCAATCATGCATGAAACATGATGGAGACCTCGCTGGCTCTCTTTCAAAAGCATGCATGCATGTCCGGCCATCATACATGATCACGACAAAGCATTATTGCTCGGATAGTCGGACGTGTGGCGTATACGTATTAATTTTCTCTTATGTCGATGGGACGCATCGAGCCGTTGGGACTGAGAGGATGCAAACAGCGGTTTTGAGTAAACCGGGGCCACCGACCAGTTCATATTTTTTTAAGCTGGAGGACTCTGTCCATCCGACCGTGGAGAACCAAATTGCAAAACAGGAAATCGATTGACGCAAATTAATCCAGTCCTGATGTTTTTTTCTCTTCTTGTTTTTAATGTTTTTCTTTTCTTGTTTTGTGATGCAACGGCTGGAACCGGCCGGAAGTACTTATTACCACTGGCCCTATGCCCCTATGCACAGTGTCATCATTACTAGAACTCCCATCACCCTTGTCGAGCGTGCAGTTGCGATACCCGAGAGGATGCAAACAAGAGTTATATATATATATATATATATATATATATATATATATATATATATATATATATATATATATATATATTATTGTTTGAGGCTCGATGATCATGTTTGGGGCGTATATATAGCATGTGAACATGTCATGAAACACGACCCTCGATCATGTACATGTCGAGGTGAATTATATACGCTGGGCCCTTTGCGTGTGAAATTACTCCTAAAAAACTGCCACTGAAGCCAATGGGACGCGTCGAGCCGTTGGGACCGAGAGGATGCAAACCGCGGTTTCGAGGAAACCGGGGCCACCGACTAGGGTCATTCTGTTCGACGGTGAATCTGCCGAGAACACGATGAGACGCACGCAGATGCGCAGTGATGGTTATGGCTTCTAAAGTGCACCGTTTGGAATGCTACTTACGAAACTACGTACGAATGTCTTTCCCTTCTGGAGGATTCCATTCCTTTAAACTGTCCCGTTAGTTTCCTTTGATGCAAACGGGGATAAACAAAATACGAGCACTGGAGTTATGGCTTTTAAAGTGCAGATGTACGCTACTTTAGCCACTGGAGTTGCCAGGAGGCAGGACATCGCCTGCAGCAGGGCCGGCAAAGCGGACTGTAAAGTAGTACTACTGGAAAACGCAACAGGCCGGTAGCGATGACTTGAAAAAAAAAGTGGAGACACTGAACTCCAAAGCGGTCTGTAAAGTAGTAGTACTACTGGAAAACGCAACAGACCGCTAGCGAAGACTGGAAAGAAAAGTGGAGACAATGAACTCCAGAAAATAAAAGAAAGGACGACAAAAATGTTAGAAAAATATAGGATGTACTCCCTCCATCCCCAAAAGTATGAAGTTTTTAGAACTAGTTCTAGAAACTTCATACTTTTGGGGATGGAGGTAGTACGTAGTGTACGATGTAAGGTATAACAGCGTGGAGACCCAAAATGTGAAACATGAAATCTTTTTGCGAAACTGATGCGACCGGGTGCACAGAGCGACCGTGTGCGCCAGTAACTGAGGCGAGTAACACGCGTAGTGCATGCGCGTCCTTTGAATTAAATTTGAGGCGTCCCCTCCCCTGACCACTGCTACAATGCTATAAGATGGTCACCCACACCATCGTCTTTTCCGCACAACCGTTCCAACATCCTCTCTTCTCTCCACAAAACCTAGCCGCGGCTAGTATACAACAAATGCTTTCGAGCTCGAGCAACCCTCCGCCACCGAGCCCGCCGAGGGACCCGGCCGCCGGTAAGCGGCCGCGGCTGGACCCCCCCTCGCCGCCGCGCGTGAAGGATACCCTCCTGTTCAACATGGCCTGAGATGTATTTACGTACTTCTCACTCCATGGAACGCATTGGGCTCGGTACCCTTCCACAAAGTACTGGAATGGACACCACAGGCCACTACGTCTTCGGCCTCTCGCACGTGGCCTCTCTTCTCGACTCCCTCTGGGAGACGATGGTGGCCGAGCTCGGCGTCACGGGTCGTCGGAAGCTCGTTGTGGTGGCAGCCTTGAGACTGGGTCACCTTCCGCCGCCGGAGCCTAAGGCGCTAGAGGAGGGCCAGGAGCCCGAGGACCCACCCGAGGAGGAGGAGGTGGAGGCTGAGTAGAGTAGTATTTAGGTGTTTTCTTTTCATGTTTTTAGTTGTAGTTTTTCGTTTCCTATTTTTAGTTGTAGTTTTTTGTTTCATGGTTTTAGTTGTAGTTTATCTTTTCTTGTGTTTGTAATACACTCCCTCCATCCAAAGCGACAAGTATTTTGGGACGGAGATACTCCCTCCATCGAAAGGGACAAGTATTTTGGGACGGAGGGAGTAATGTTTTTAAGTTAAATGTACTTGGTGTTCTTGTTCATAGATGTACTATCTATGCAAAATTAGTTCAAATTTTACGATCGCCAAACCCTCCTTGTCCCCAAACCGGTGGAGTTGCCAGGAGATTGCCCGCAGTGGGGCCTGCAAAGCGGTCTGTAAAGTAGTAGTAACAGGAAAATGCAACAGGCCGGTAGCTAGGACTAGAAAGAAAAAAGTGAAGACAATACAAGGAAGAAAATGTTTGAAAAAAGGAAGGCCAACCAAAATGTTAAACAGGAAATCTTTTCACGGAAATTAATCCAGTCGTAATCCTCTCAAACATAGGCTCCCTTTGAAGGATAGGATTTGTAAAGAATTTTTAGTTTCCATAGGAAACGTAACACATGAGCTAGGACACTTTGGTAGCCATACTAAAAGAGCTGCTTATCCGCCTCATCCACTTCCCCACGCCGCCAGTAGAATCTCTTCGGCCACGGGAAGGTGTCCCCCAAAGAGTTCGAGGACACCGAGGAGTGTCCCTCAGAAGAGTCGCCTGATAATGAGGAGGCCGGGGAGTTGAGGTGGACCGGCGGCGTATAGTCGAGGTAGTGATCCAGGTGGATGATGAGCTCCATCGTGAGGCCGCCAGGCTGGACCACTGCGGCATGGTTGAAAGGTTCTGCCGGCGGCCCACTGTCACTCCCAGTCCGGCCATCACTTCCTGCAAAAGAAGGTGGACATTTTGGCCCGAGGCAGGAGGCTTGGGTCTTCCATCCACCCAACGACCGTGCACAGGTCAGCACGCTCCCGGTGGTAAGTGGAAGCATCGAAGTGATCAAAGAGGAAGACGTCACCCAGAACCTGTCTGATGCCCTCCGCAGACCATACATGTAGAGGGAGGTTCTCGATGACAACCTGCACATGGAAGAACCACCTGACGATCGACACACCGACGCCAAAGATCCATGGTCGGAAGTAGTGGTTATCATCCGACATGGAGATGATTGCCATCTCGATGGCGAGCTCCCGATAGTCATCACGGGTGAATCGCACCAGGAACTCACCATCCCCAAACGTGGACACGGTGAAAGCCCAATGAGGGATTTCAAGTTGGTGATGGATGGACAGGGTGATCTCCATGGGCATCGCCTCGCTGCGACCTCCTCTGGGTCCCAGAACCACTGCTTGGCGGTGCAAACGGATAAACTCCGTCGTCATGAGGCGGTTGTTGAACACCGTGCATTGCCACTCACGAGGGCACAGGGACGGTGAGCCTGCAGGTACCTGCTCGCGTCTAAGATGGTTGCGAGGCATGGCGCTGTGACAACAGAGGCAAAGGACTTCTTAGGCAACACACGGGAGCATGGATGGGAATCAGTTGGGAACTTGAGCCTGGAAGCAATAGGGGGGGGTGGTTTAAGAAGGCGAGGATGAAGAGGCCTCTTGCCATATGGCCCCTTGGGCACATGGCACTGACTGGAGCGGTGACCAGGGAAGTAGCAGGCCGACTTTATTTGTGAAAGGGCCCATGGGCCGACTAGTCCCAGACGTAGCGGGTCACGGCACGCTGCCGCAATGTGACCATGCGCCAAACATCGGAAGCAGTGTCCCTTGAGGATCTCACGAAAATCCGGTGATAGGACCGGACCTTTCGAGGCCTTCGGCTCTGTGCAAGCGTCATGAATGTGCGAAGGCCCAGCTTGAATATAAAGTAAATCAGCGCAGTTTCAGCCCACAAATAACAAGCAGCCCAGCTTTTTCGTCCTGCCTGCCTGCCTGCCCGCAGCGGGATATTTTTGTCACGCCAAATGAAGAAGGAAAATAAGAAACAAAAATAATATTTTATTACGATACCCTTCGACCCGCAATGCCGGCCCCCTCTCCGCAACACGCTTGTAGGAGCATCTGCCGGCCGCCACGCTTGTAGGAGCATCCGCCGGCCGCCACGCTTGTAGGAGCATCTGCCAGCCGCCAAGCTTGGAGGACCATGCGCCGGCCGCCACGCTTGGAGGAGCATCCGCTGGCCGCCACGCTTGTAGGAGAATCCACCGGCCACAGCGCGTGGAGTAACAACAGCTAGGTACAATTGCTCACATAATGTGTTCTTGTACATCTATCCTCTTATAGATAGGCTAATGGCTAATTGAATTGTTGGAAGCGATGTCAGAAGATAAGACATGGATGGGAAAAGACAGGCATAGGAGGGAGTGGTAGGATGGAATGAAGTCATTTTTAAATTTTGCATTTCAGGGCACTCGTGAAGGAGGAACTATGCCTTGTCCTTGCACGAGATGTCGTAATATTTGCCACAACACACGCAAGGGAGTTCATTTACACCTGCTCAGAAACGGGATGTTATTGGATTATACTTGTTGGATACACCATGGAGAAATATGAGTTCAGGAAAATATTGCTGAGGAATCAGCAAATAATGAGGAGATAATTTCTGATGATGGTGCTATGCAAAATATGTTGTCCATTACCTAGAGGCACTGGTCATGGTGGTACTTCAGCAGATGTTGATGATCAAGAAAATGCTATAAACCAGCAGGAGCCAACTGGGGATGCAAAGAAAGTATATGACTTATTAACTGATGCCAAAAAGGAGTTGTATCCAGGTTGTTCGCAGCTGACCCAATTATCCTACATTGTCAGGTTCTACCAGATAAAGTGTTTAACTAGTATGAGCAAAGTAGCTCGTGAGATGTTACTTGAACTATTCTCATTTGCGCTTCGAAAGGGCCACTGCATTCCTAATACACATGATAAACTTCAGAAGGTTGTTCGTGACCTCGGGCTGGACTACCAAAAGATCGATGCATGCGTCAATGACTGTGTGTTATTCCGAAAGGACTATTCTCTGCTGAATAGTTGCCCAAAATGTGGTGAATTAAGATGGAAAAATAGTACTGCTGGGGATGCAAGAGAGGCTTTACCTTGTGGAAAATCCAAGAAGCTTGTAGCACGCAAGATTCTATGTTACTTCCCTCTTATTCCCCGTCTACAAAGGTTTTATATGGGAGAATCAACAGCATCAAACATGCGCTAGCACAAATAAGGTCATGCTGATGATGGAATATTACGCCATCCTGCCGATTCGAAAGCATGGAAGCATTTTGATAGCATTCACCCAAATTTCTCATCTGATCCTCACAACATAAGACTTGGGCTAGCATCTGATGGTTTCAATCCTTTTGGAGTAATGAATGTTTCTTACAGTACATGGCCTGTGATTCTAATCCCTTATAATCTACCACCTTGGTTGTGTATGAAGCAGTCTTATTGGGTGATGTCAATGATAATTCCTGGGCCAAAGTCACCTGGAAACAACATTGATGTGTATCTGCAGCCTTTGATTGATGAGCTACTGAAATTATGGTCTGATGGTGTTGAAACATATGACAGTTTAAAGAAAGAGACATTTGTCATGCGAGCTTCTTTATTGTAGACAATAAATGATTTTCCAGCATATGCAATGCTATGTGGATGGAGCACAAAAGGGAAGCTAGAATGTCCATACTGCCATATAAACATTGACGCCTTCTGGTTGAAATATGGACGAAAGCATTGTTACATGGGTTATCGTCGTTTCCTACCTCAGGATCATAGATGGCGTCGAAACAAAGGTTCTTTCAACAACAAGGCAGAGAATAGAGAGGCTCCAACATCACTCTCTGGTGACGAAGTACTCCAACAATACGAGTGTTTTGATCAAGTGAGTTTTGGACCGACGAATAATAAGAGAAAGCACACCGAGGAAAATAGATGGCATAATTGGAAGAAGAAAAGTATATTTTTCGACCTCCCTTATTGGAAGACATTGCTAATAAGTTATAACTTGGATGTCATGCACATTGAGAAAAACATTTTTGATAGCATATTGGGGACATTGCTTGCTATGGATGGTAAAACAAAAGATAGTCTACAAGCTCGTCTTGATATGAAGGATATGGGTATGCGGCCAGATCAACATCCGAAGTTCATAAAGAGCAAGTACACATTCCCACCAGCATTATATACTTTGGGCAAAGATGAGAAGACCACCTTGTGCAAGTTTTTGGGGAATGTGAAGGTGCCCGATGGTTATGCCTCAAACATCAAGAGATGTGTGGACATAAAAGCATGTAAGGTATCGGGTCTAAAAACTCATGACTGCCATATTATATTTCAGAAGCTCCTTCCTATTGCAATACGTAACATATTGCCTGAAAAGGTTGTTGCACCTTTAATTGAGTTTAGCACATTCTTTTCTGGAATTTCTTCTAAAGAATTGGCGGAACCAGATTTGCACAAGATGAGCAAACAAATTCCTGAAACAATTTGTAAGCTTGAGATGTTGTTTCCTCCCGCTTTCTTTGATATCATGATACATCTTCCAACCCATCTTGCCGAAGAAGCACGGTTGGGTGGACCTGTTTCTTACAGATGGATGTATCCAAATGAGAGGTACCTTGGTACATTGAAGAGGTATGTACATAACAAAGCTCACCCGGAGGGTTCTATAGCTGAGGGATATATTGCCGAAGAGTGTATGACTTTTTGTAGTCAGTTTTTGGATAACATCAGCACCAAGCGTAATAGGCCAGAACGTCATGAAGCTGCAGCTACAAATGAACCTTTTGTTGATAATTCTAACATATTTACAGAAGTTGATAATTCTAAAAAAGGGTATAAATGGGACCAACTTACTATTGTGGAACTACATAACATCAGGCATTATCTTATTACTAACATTGAAGAGGCCGCTCCATGGATCAAGTAATAATGTATAACTCAGATGTTGTATACTATATATATGGCTTATTGTAGATGGCTAATTTAATTTTGTACCCGTTTCAGTGAGCATATTGAAGAACTGAAAAAGATTCATTCTCGTGATGTTGATAAATGCCATAGAGATGAGTTTGTTGATTGGTTTCAGAAACGAGTACGTACATGCAAGTTTGCACTTTGATGAAATATTGAACAAATATGTGTTCTGAAATTGGTTTGTCGTCGATAACCCCTGTTATACTAATGTGTACAGATTACGACATTACACAAAGAAGGCAAAGCAACCGATTATTTGTACGCATTATCTAGAGGACCTGATCATCGGGCACATTTTTTTAGTCGGTTATTCATCAATGGCTTCTTCTTTCGAACTGCAGATGTGGAAAAAGATTTACGGACCCAAAATAGTGGAATTGTTGTTTGGGGCACTGATCATGATTGGTTTGGAGTAATCAAGAAAATCATTGCTACTGATTTTGAAAAAAAATCAAGAGATTATGTTATTTCAGTGTGAATGGTTTGATCGGCCTTTTAGAAGCAGTCAGAACCAAAGCAGAGGCTACAAAAAGGATCACTACGGAATGATAGATGTTGACACTACTCTCTTTCGATTCTAGTATGAGCCTTACATTCTGGCCACCCAAGCAGAACAAGTTTTTTATGTTCTAAGTGTGAAGCATCCTAAATGGGCTACAGTTGTTAAAATGAAGACACGAAACCTTTTTTCCATGCCCCCTGGAGATAGTGAAAATAATGTGACCGAGACGATGGAGGCTGAGACATTTCATGATGATCTGCTTACTGGTGATATCAATATGATGCCACACATTAATGAGAATACGACTGCATGGGCTAGGAATGACATTGAGGGAGCCAGTGGCGATGCTTCCACTCTTATAATGACAATGTCAGGTGATTGGTTTGAGGTAGATGGAGTTGCAGTAGAAAATGAAGACGACGACGAAGATACATATACCAATGATGGTCATGTAGCTCCATTGTGGGGGGAAGACAGCGAAGATAATGATTTTTAGTATAATTAAGTACGTACGTACTGCATGTATATGTGTGTGAGCTGTAAACTGGAGTACTATTTGTGACGATAGGCTAATATATGGAAGTGCGACTAATTAATCATTTATTACATGTGGGACTAATCATTTATTACATCCCCATTGTTGCATCAATTTGTGGGTGCTTATCTCGATCATTTTGGCGTCAGCACCCTCAGGCGCCTAGGATCCCTTTGCCTTTGGCACACGAACTACTGAATCATGGCAACAGAACTTAATGCAACAATTGCGTTTTGTTGCATTAGTATCCTGACGCCACGAAACAGTGAATCATGGGCACACATCCTAATTGCAACGATTGGGGTCCGTGGCGACAGATCCTAACGCCACAAACCAGTGAATCGTGGCAACACATCCTAATGCAACGATTGTGGTCTGTGGCGATAGATCCTGACACCACGAAAAAGTGAATCGTGGCAACACATCCTAATACAACGATTGTGGTCCTGTGGCGATAGATCCTAACGCCACGAACCAGTGAATCTTGGCAAGACATCCTAATGCAACGATTGTGTTTTGTTGCATTAGCATCCTGATGCCACGAAAAAGTGAATCGTGGCACACATCCTAATTGCTACGATTGGAGTTCGTGGCCATTGATACTAACGCCACGAACCATAGTATCATGGCAACACATCCTAATGCAACGATTCTGTTTTGTTGGTCCAAATGCAACTATTTGCTGATTTGTGGCAATAGATCCTAATGCAACGATTGTGTTCCGTGGCAATAAAGCTCTAATGCTAGGAACCAGTAATTCATGGCAACAGACCCTAATGCAACGATTGTGTTCCGTGGCAATAAAGCTGTAACGCCACAAACTAGTAATTCGTGGCAACTGATCGTAATGCAACGATTGTGGTCCGTTGCATTAGCATCCTGATGCCACGAACTAGTGAATCGTGGCAAGACATCGTAATGCAATGATTGTGTTTCGTTGCATTAGCATCCTGGTGCCACGAAAAAGTGAATCGTGGCCACACATCCTAATTGCTACGATTGGGGTCAGTGGCCATTGATACTAACACCACGAACCAGAGTATCGTGGCAACACATCCTAATGCAACGATTCTGTTTCATTGCATTACGGTCCAAATGCAACTGTTTGTTGATTCGTGGCAACAGATCCTAATGAAACGATTGTGTTTCGTGGCAATAAAGTTGTAACGCCCCGAACCAGTAATTCGTGGCAACATATCCTAAGGCAACGATTGTGTTTCGTTGCATTAGCATCCTGACGCCATGAAAAAGTGAATTGTGGTCACACATCCTAATTGCTACGATCGGGGTCGGTGGCCATTGATACTAACGCCACAAACCAGAGTATCGTGGCAACACATCCTAATGCAACGATTCTGTTTCATTGCATTACGGTCCAAACGCAACTGTTTGCTGATTCGTGGCAATAGACCCTAATGCAATGATTGTGTTCCGTGGCAATAAAGCTATAATGCCACGAACCAGTAATTCGTGGCAACATATCCTAATGCAAAGATTGTGTTTTGTTGCATTAGCATCCTGACGCCACGAAAAAGTGAATTGTGGCCACACATCCTAATTTCTACGATTGGCGTCGGTGGCCATTGATACTAACGCCACGAACCAGAGTATCGTGGCAACACATCCTAATGCAACGATTCTGTTTTGTTGCATTATGGTCCAAATGCAACTGTTTGCTGATTCGTGACAACAGATCCTAATGCAACGATTGTGTTCCGTGGCAATAAAGCTGTAACGCCACGAACCTGTAATTCATGGCAACATATCCTAATGCAATGATTGTGTTCCGTGGCGATGGGTCCTGTAATGCCATGAACTAGTGATTCATGGCAATAGATCCTAATGCAACGATTATGTTCCGTGGCGATATATCCTGTAACGCAACGAACCAGTAATTTGTGGCAACAGATCCTAATGCAACGATTGTGTTCCGTGGCGATAGATCCTAGTGCCACGAACTAGTGAATCGTGGCAACAGGTCCTAATGCAACGATTGTGTTCCGTGGTGATAGATCCTAGTGCCACGAACTAGTGAATCATGGCAAGAAGCCAAGGTTACTGCAACGATTTAGTATTCGTTGTAGTACAATCGTTGCAACAGGTCGGAATCCTTGTAGTGTCTAGTCCAAACAAGTCTGCACTGACACAGGCTTTAACTGTTGTTTTGGTTCTAATTCATTCTAAATTTGTTCCTTTTTGTGTTACTTAAATTTAAACATGTATAAGGATGTATGCAATGCATGATGGATAAAAATGAGGGTGTTACAAAACCCGAGTCGCCGCCGGATTGATTGTGTGATGCTAGTGTCATACATGTGTGGGCTGCACATGTTACTTTTGCTTATTGTCTAGAAGGAGCGATGTAGTACACTCGAACCATAATTGACATACACTTGTATTTTGCTAAATGAAACTGAACTCTAATGTATGATACAAAGTTATTTTTATTTTTGCTATATGTCACTTGAGTATGCAATTGTTTTGATGCTTCATGTGTCACCATCCCGTACAAAGAACTTATGGCGTGATTATGTCAGTTGTCTTTTGACGACCGGCCGTCACAGCGTGGTATCAAAGCCGGTCGGAATAATTGCATAATTTGAAAGTGACTTATTTTTGAAAACTAAACGTTACAGTGAGGAGGATGTTATTAAAATATATAGAAGGTGGCAAAGCTAACAGTGTTTTAATATTTTCAACTACGGATATGGTTGAAATAGGCAGGTATATTAAGTTGGACGATGAAGTGAATTTTTGGTGTTTACTTATTTTATTGTCGGTGCACTTTTAGTATAACTAGGTTGTGAGAGTGATGTTATTTGGTTGTTTGTGGATATTCTTTTATGGATTGTTTTTGGGTATTCATTTGCCTATGAGTTTTATGTAATGTTTTTGACATGTTTAGTAGATTTTTTGGAGTTGAGGTGAAGAATCAGTTGATGTGATCCATCTTATGCAGGTACACTAACTACGGTAGTACGTGTAGAACACGTTTGCGAGAGACCGAAATAGGTGCCACCTGATATGTGTATGCCGGATATAATCAAGACTAGAAATTTTCCTTTGAGAGGCACATAGTACCGACATGTTCATTCATTAATCATGAACATCATGACATACATCATTATCATTATGTAAAAAAAAGAAATAAATAATCTGCACATTATTACCAAGAGTCTTAAACATTGATTCTTTTTACTAAATGTGATCTTAATGATCAACCCGAGCCTCTAATCTTCTCATGGACCATTATACTAGACAAAATATTCTTTAAACCTTGTAATCCCTTACCATTTTCAAAAGAACCACCTTGGTTGCCACTGTTTTATGCTCATGGGTATAGGGCGAACTCTGTTTTCATAGCAGATTTTAGTCTGACTTTGACAGAGCACCATTTCCAATGTGTCTAACCAACATGGGTATATGGTACATTGTTGGAAACGTATGGAAGTCCTTTCCGACTCTTCCAGTGATGCTAAAACATAATTCCATCCCAAGTTGGTCAAAATGCCCCATTTCTACAGACTGTTCTAGAATCAGCACGGAGAAAAGTGCCTCTGGATGTTTCTGTATTTTCATCATATTTCCTTGTCGAGAACTCAATTCAAGTCATATCATACGTCATTGGAGATCTTGTGAGACACTCTACAACTTTGTAGTTTTGAGTATTCGCAGATTCTAACTCGAACGGTCTCGAAAATGGTCCCGGAGTCAGGTACCTCAATGGGCAACCTGCTGCTGGGATTTTTCAGACTAGCTGCAAACTTTAGAATCTCACAAATCCTGTTTCTTAAAAGGATCCTGGTGCGTATTATATATAGTTGGAAGTGTCTAAGTTGTATTTAACTTTGATATTCACCTCAAACTCGAATAATGCACTTAAATCACCTTAACTGATGTTGTTGTACCAAAGGTCCTCCGTACAGCAAAACTGTCACAGTTTTGAGTTGTGCACCGATTCCATTTTACTTGTGACTCACATTTAGACTTTTCAAGTCTGTATTATGTCGATGTTACTTGGCTTTCTATAATGATGATTTTTTTTTTAAAAAATGGTCATCGTGCAGTGTGACCATTGGGCTGATCGTGCAGTGTGACTGTCGAAGTGTTTGATACGACACTTCCCCGGACCCGCTAAGAAGCAGCCCGCGGAGGTTCTTTTGTAGTTGGGGCTCGTAAAGATCAATATCAAGATGATGATATAAGGGATTTACGTGGTTCGGGCCGCCTGAGCGTAACACCCTACTCCACGGAGTTTATGTTAATGTATTGCCAGTTGATCGGGATCAGGTTGAAATCAGATCCTCCCCTT
Source organism: Tuctoria greenei (assembly GCA_036927565.1). Classification (NCBI taxonomy): domain Eukaryota; kingdom Viridiplantae; phylum Streptophyta; class Magnoliopsida; order Poales; family Poaceae; genus Tuctoria; species Tuctoria greenei. The sequence continues at coordinate 81,695,700 of JAYESD010000003.1, read as the reverse complement.
AGTTCGTGCGATACAACCCTTTTATAGTTCTAAGGGCTGACCATTACAGAGCCTGCCTAGCCCGACATGTGGCCCTGGCGCATTTGATGGCCTAATACACTGTCTAAGGGTATTAAGTGTCATTAATAATGTGATAATGTGCCTTCATAACAGCATTATCCCTATTAACGGTGCACTGATAGTGTGTCATTAATACAACATTAATGACACATTATCAGACCTAGTAACTGCCGCTTTAACCGTCCTTGAATGTTTTTAATGGACGTGATATGCTTGTATTTCTGTTGGCGATGAAGGTCCGGAGGCTCGACACGTGGCAGATCTGGAGCTTTCCATTGCGGGAGGGTAGGTCCGGGGTCGCTGTATACATGTCGGCACCGAAGCTCCTCTCTGACGGGGCCTAGGTCAGTGGCCGTTGTACACGTGTAGTCGCCGGAGCTTCCCTTGGATGGGAGTTTAGTTTCGGTCTTATTTTTACACGTGTTAACCCAGGAGCCAACCATGTGAGAGGAGCGGGTCCGATGCAGCGTGACATGTGGGACCTGTAAGGGCCTGCGACTCTGACGGGTGGAACTTTCTTGCACTTCTTGTGGTATCGCGGGGTACCCAGTATGTAGGGTACCGACAGTGGCTCCCGGGCCCACCTCTGGGAGAAATCCTTTGGGTTAAGTTATTCTGCCGGAGGTGGGGCCATTCTCGATTCCCGCGCTTCGATTTTCAAAAGTCCTCTGATGTGCCTGTCGGAGTCTGGTTCCAGCAATTCTCCTGGTACTACTGTTGGTAGCCCGCGGAGTTTGTAGTTCGGTATTGGGCACGCAGAGATTCAGAACACGATGGCAAGTTGACACAAGGATTTACGTGGTTCGGGCCGCCTCAGCGTAATACCCTACTCCACGGGGTGTGTAGTTGTTGTATTGAGCGTCTGAGCACTTGTGAGCGTGTGTCAGCGCTAAGTCTAAGAGTCTCAGGAGAGTTCAGAAGTCGAGAGCCCCATGTGTATCGCTTGACCAGTCCTTTTATAGTACAAGTACTGGTCTTTACATCGTTAGCCTGGCCCAACATGTGGCCCTTGCGGTTACAGATGCTTAATGCACAATTAGTGAGCTTAATTACCTTAATAGTGTGGTAACGGGTCTTGACAGTACTGTTACTGGTATTAAGGGCCCTCCGATCGTTTGTCATTAAGATGGTATTAATGACACTTAATCGGGTCTTGAAGTCTTTGATTGCCCCTTGAAGGTCCGAGCCGTTGGGGGTCCTCCAATCTGCTTGTTGAAGTTGAAGGTCTGACGGTTGGACACGTGGCAGCTCTGGGGCTTACCATTTGAGACGGGTAGGTCCGGTGCTATTGTACACGTGTTAGGACCGATGCTTTCCTCTGTCGGGGGTTAGGTCTGGAGGTGCCGCACAAGTATTTAGCCCGTAGCTTTCCCATATATGGGATGTAGCTCCGGTTGTAGGATACACGTGGCAGCACCAGGACTAACCATAGAAGGGGGGTAGGTCCGGTCCCATATGACACGTGGGGCCTTCAGAGGTCTTCAACTTGGACAGGTGAAGTTCCTTTGGTCTTTTTGCAGTCCCAAGGGGTATACGGTACGCAGGGTACTGATAGTGGCCCCCTGGGCCCACCTCTGGGAGAGACCTTTTGGATGAAGTCGTTCTGCCGGAGGTGGATCCATCATTCGGTTTTTCAGCCGTGTCTTCAAGGGTCTTTGGATGTGCCATTGGCGGTAGTTCACAATCAAACCATTGCCGCGTGGCATACCAAGGATGCGGCAGGTGAGATCTGAGCGTGCGGATCTCACGCAATTTAAGGTCGCTGGTTCCCGATACGAAAACAGTAACGGTTCCGTGCGCCCTGTCAAGCCACCGCCCTCGGGCTTCCCGCCTTTCATGATGACAACCGTTCGCCTGGGGTAAAGACCTCGACTTGATCGTCGGTGTGGCCTCGAGCCTCCTTGTCATTGGCAGGGTGAGGTTTTTGAACTGTATCGTCGGCTCCTCTGCGGTTTCCATCCAAGCGTTGCGGGGGCTTACTTAAGAAGGAATGCGTGCACCGCTTGGGGATTCTTTACGTCTTTATTCAAACTTGCGCTCAAATCCTCCAAACTTTCACTTGCTTTTCCTCTCTCGCCACGCTGTGATGCGATGAAGTTTGGACTTCCCAAGAGCCGTCTTAAGACCGACGGTGATTTGAAGAAGGTCCAGGCCCTCATGGGGTGGTCCAATGACTCCTTCAATCACTTGGTCCACGCTGTCAAGCTTCTGTTCAAGGAGGAGCACACTGGCGACATGGTGTACTTCTCTGCGTATGCCATGGTGGGATTGATCCCACCCTTCTCCACTTTTCTCTTGATGCTGCTAGACTTCTATGGTCTGCAGCTGTACCACCTTGGCCCCCACTCCATTATTCTGGTGTCGACCTTTGTCCACTTATGCGAGATGTGGGTGGGTATTCCCCCCTGCGTCGAGCTCTTCTGCACCTTCTTCACCATCCACTCCACCGGCAAGAGTGATGAGTACCTCAGCTTTTATTATTTTGTGAAGCGCAAGAAGTGCCCGTACAAGTACTTGAGGTCATTCCCTTCTGGCAAGTGGGATGACTAGAAGAAGGATTGGATTGTCATCAGGGTAGAGTAGCATGAGAAGCTGGAGCTGCCCGAAGGCCTCCCCAACATCAACGTTGATGCTTGGAGCGAAGTTCCGGTGCTATCAGACGCCTTCAACCCTGCTCTGACCAGGATCCGCCAATGTGTGGAGGGAAGGGTGACTCCCCAGGCGGTATTCTGCAACTTCCTGTTCAATAGGTGGGCTCCGCTGAAGAAGAGGTAGAAGCTCGCCTGGGCCCTCAACAGCGTGATGGACGACGACTGGATCGAGACTGGTTTGAAGTCCATCCTTGAAGACGCAGCTTTGGAGCTTCACCTCAGGAAGTTCCAGCACGACATCAACGTTGAGGGTGACGACTTGACTCCACCAGCGGCTTTCCTCCCTCTAAACATGGAAGCGGAGTTCGGCAGGGAGCTCCGGCGAAAGATGCCAGTGCTTGACGACCTCAGTGAAGTTGAGAGACTTTCGACCACTGGGTTGGTGATCCCCGGAGCTTCCGAGGGTGGTCCCCCTTCCGCCGAGACAGAGAGTTGAAGTCGTGGGCAAGGGCAAAGAATTGGCCGAGCCCTCTAGCCGTAAGAGGAAGTTGAAGCACTCTGACGGGAGGTCCGTCAGACATGCTCCTTCCGTAGCAGCTCCTTCTCCCCAGAGGGGGAGGTCTTCAACGGAGGCAACCACTCTCCCTGGGATGCTAGCTCTGGCCATGTGGCTCCAGTACAAGGGCCAACTGAGGGCTCTAGGTCCGAAGGTCCTTCCCGATTGAGGGGGGCCTCAACCGAGACGTCGCTGATGGTGGGAGCAAGCTTCGTGAACCTTCTAGAGCTACCACACCGGTGGCGACAGGGTCCAGTCCTAAGCGTTCGGTGAAAAGGTTCCGCGCTAGCTGGAGCGGAAGCCTTCCTAGGTAAGTTTTATTTTTTACCTCAGTTGGTTATTTTTGTTGTAATCATGTTTTGAGTTTCTTTGTCCTTCATCCGCAGGGTCCCCAAGAAAGGGGCTGAAGCTCTGGTTCCTGCAGCAGCAACTGATGTTGTGCAGGCGGAGGCTCTGGCTCCAATCCTAGCGCCGCCCCACGTGGTGGCTGAGGTCACGGCAGCCCCAGCGCCGGCTGTCGTGGTCCTGGACCTCGACTCATCCCCTGAAGATCCCGTGGTAGCGCTGGACCACGGGAATGAAGATGTCCCAGGGGCACCAGCCCCAGAGTTTGAAGCTTCGGGTTTGGATGCTGAGATGATGGACGCTCTGGCCTCAGAGCCAAAGGTAGCTGCAGTCCCGACCCTAGAGCCGGACATTGTTAAAGCCCCGGCAGTGGAGCTGATGGTTGATGAAGCCCCAACGGTAGAGACGGTGGTTGATGAAGTTCCGGCGGCGGAGCCAGTCGTCGAAGAAGTGCCGGCTCCTGAGCCGGTTATCGAAGAAGTGCCGGCGCTCGAGCCAATGGCGGTCGAAGCACCAGCGCCTGAACCGACGGTGGAGGAGGTGCCAGCGTCGGAGCGGAAGTTGCTTCAGCTGCGACCAAACCTTCAACCCCTGCCCTGGAGGTAGTGGTTCCGGTGGTGCCCGCGCCTGAGCCAGGGTACCAAGAGGAGGTTGCTGGTCCCCCGCCTGAGGGACCAGTTGCTGACGGCCAGGCGGCAGACCTTCAGAGCCGACTCCGGAGGCAGGAACTTCTGTTGTAGGAACTTCCTTAGCGGCGGCCAAGTCTATCCCGGAGGGCGGCCCTAGTGCCGTAGAAGCTCAGGGGACCGCTCTTGTAGAGTGGGACCCGGTTTTTGTTACAGAAAACCTGTTGGAGCCAGCGGAGAAGACCCCGGCAGGTCTGGAGCTGATCCCTTTATCGTTGTCTATAGACAACGCTTGCTCCAGTCTTTGTTAGGTCTAGCTGGCCTTCTACCACAACAGCAAGGCCCTCGAGGAGGAGCTCCAAACCCTTAGGAGGTGGCGCAACTGGCTTCAATTCGAGATCAAGCTGGCGCACTAGAGGTTGGCCGACGACAAGGAGTGGGTGAAAAAGGAGAAAGTTCGACTGGACTACTAGGGTTAGCTGCTGGACGAGAGGGAAAGCATGGTGCGATCCCTCGACAACCAGTCCCAGGCCATCCACGAACACGTCGTAGCTGATAATAATGCAGCAAATGATCGCGAAGAGAAGCTCAGCGCCATCCACGATGGCCTCGTCAAGCGCCGGAAGGCTCTTGAGGAGCGGGTGAAAAAGCTCGAAGATGAAGAGCAAAAGCTCCTGGAGCTGCGGGATGACCTCATGAAGAGTGAGGAGGAGCTTACTCAGAGGCCGACTCTAGGTGACAAGAGTCTCGCGGAGCGCACCAAGAAGTTGGAGGAGCGCTGTGAGAAGAAGGAGAAGAAGGCCTGGCAGCGAGGACAGGACCTCCACAAGAGGGAGGATGAAATTGCTGCTAGGGAGAAGAAATTGCGGGGTCGGGAGTAGGACCTGGTTGACCGCCAAAACAAGATCCACCTCCGGGAGGAGGAGCTCAGTAAACTCGAAAGGCAGGTTGCTGAAAAGATTCAGCAGAACGCCAAAGAGGTTGAGCGCCTTGCCCGAGAGAATTCGGAGCTTGCGGCGACTAGAAGATCCTTGGAGGAAATGCAAGGCTCAAGGGTTGCAGAGTCCCAACAAGTTTGGGACTTCTTTGGCAAAGCCAACGACGCGCTGACACCGATGGGTTTTAGTCCCGTGCGTCCAGATGATCCGGAGCCAGAGTTGGACCAGGCGTTGCAAGCGTTGAGCTCGGCGGGCAACAAGCTCACCAATATGGGTGATGTCATCGCGGACCAGCTTGAAACCGAGGGACAATCCCTGGCGAAGAACGTCGCAGAGTTCATGCTGACGTGCTAGACAAGCTGGGACCCTCACTTCCCACTGGACCCGGTGCTTGAAGGACCCATCGACAGAGAAGGAGAAGCCGCCAAAGCCATCGTGTCGGAGGTTGCCCAGAAGGTCGCCTCGTTCTTCCATAGGGTCTAGGATTCTCTCTTTGTAGCTCTCGCTTGTATTCTATCTTCTTTTTCTCCAATTTTGTAATCTCTTGTCTCCAGATGAATGAAATCCAAGTTTTTTGTGAATTTAATTTTTTGTCTTCAACACCTTCGTCCCACTTGGCCCCCTGGTATATGTACACAATTTGATTGTTAACATGTACCAAGAGGATGTAGCACTTTGTTGAAGACTTGCGCACTTCGAACTTGTAGTGTGTAGGTCCGAAGTCGCTGATAGTAGGGCCCCCCCTGAGGTTGTCGGAGCTTAGTTGCTCCAGTAGTGACCCTTGTCAACACGTAGAGCATTCACGGTTAGTCCTCTAGGAATGTCGGAGCTTGGTAGCTCCAGCAGCGACCACTATCAACACACCGTGCGTCGGCAGCAGACCCCACTGGGGAATCTTCCCACCATCTTTTCTTCACATTGACGGCTGGCCCCCTGGCTTTACCGGAACTTAGTAGCTCCAGCGACGCTCGCTATCAATGTTTAAAACATCGAAAAGAAGCCACCTTAGGGGATGTCGGAGCTTTGGTAGCTCCGGCTTCATTCACCATCATCATGAGATCTTTATTTTTCCTACACACTGAAGTCAAGAAAAATAGTAAAATCCATTTCCTATCTATAACTCAATTGTGACTTACTATCCCCGAGCAATTTTTTGGTCAAACACAATTCTAGATACAATCAAGTGCACTGGCTTGTTTTCTCCAGGTATGATTGTTTCTGGACTCGCCTTACTTCAGCCTGCCGGGGTGCAGGTAGAGTGGCGTACTTAGGGTGCAGGACCGTGCTAAGTCGATAGCACACTCCAGACCTAGATTGGCTTGGCAGCATTCAGACAAGTAGACCATTAACAATGTTTAGACCAAGAAGAATTGACAATGCAACTTGAATTATACATGAATTGGCGAGCTAAAGTTTCTTAAGAATTGCACAACTTTGTTATAGACAAGAAAGAGAAAAATAAAAAATATTGAGCCTGTACAAAATAAATGCACGTGGAGTCTGTATTCACAATGATGTCTTTCATTATAGGTCCGGGGTACAGGGGAAACAAGTGCACTCTTAGGGTACGGAACCAGGTTAAGTGTGTTGCGTTTCTCATTTGACACAAGGTAGCTAGCAACACTTTTAGTTCTCAGACTGTGACAAGTGTTGCCTGAACTTTGCGGACCTTCCGGGGAAGGTCCGGCTATTCTGCCGAAGGAGCTACTTGACTATGTACAATGACTCTATAACATACATCACATGTAACTACAGACTCACCTCCGTGGTATTAAGCGTAGAACTTACAGAGGTTCTCAATGTTCCAAGGATTAGGGAGCGATGTCCCATCCTCGGTTGCCAAGCGAACACATCTGGGACGGGATACTTTGATCACTTAGAAGGGTCCTTCCCAGCTGGGGGAGAGTTTGTTTAACTCTTCTCCAGTTTGTATTCTCCGTAGCACCAGATCGCCTTCCTCGAGCTATCGGCTATGAACATGCCTTTGGTGATAGTGCCGAAGAGCTTGGCGGTATCGGGCATTCTTAACAGCTGCTCGACACCTTCCATCTTCAAGGAGGTCAAGGTTTTCACGCTGGAGCTGGTCCTGCGTGGCATCGAAGGTCCGGACCCAAAGCGACCCCAAGGTGATTTCTGGAGGAAGGACTGCTTCAGCTCCGTACATCAGGAAGAAGGGTGTCCTTCAAGTTGACCGGTTTGGAGTTGTCCTGTTGGCCCGCAGTGTGGGCGGAAGCTCTTCGATCCAGTTGGCTCCTTGTTTTTTCAGGCGCTCATATGTGCACGTCTTGAGTCCTTTTAGGATTTCTGCATTTGCTCTCTCAGCTTGGCCATTGCTTGTCGGGTGAGCTACTGAAGCGTAGCTGACTTGAATGCCGAGGTCTTCGCAATATCCTTGAATGCAGAGCTTGTGAATTGGGTCCCGTTATCAGTTATGATTTTGTTTGGGACTCCAAATCTACATACGATGGACTGCAAGAAGTTGATAGCTGATTGCTTGTTTATTGCCACAACTGGATTTTTGCTTCTGACCACTTGGTAAACTTGTCAATGACAACGTACAGGAACTTGTAACCTCCGATGGCTCTTGGGAAAGGTCTCAAGATATCCATCCCACACACAGTGAAGGGCCATGTAGGAGGTATCATTTGTAGAGGTTGAGTTGGTGTGTGAATTTGCTTTGCATGGAATTGGCATGCTTTGCATTTCTTCACTAGCTCGGTTGCATCCTGGATTGCTGTAGGCCAGTAGAAGCCATGTCGGAAGGCTTTACCGACCAGCGTGCGGCAAGACGCGTGGTTCCCACACTCGCCTCCATGGATTTTTGTGAGGAGCTCGCAACCTTCTTCCCTTGTAATGCACCGCATTAGGACGCCGTTAGCACCACGCCGGTAGAGATCCCTTTCTACCCGTGTGTATCTTTTAGCCAATCTGACTATCCGGTCAACGGATACATTATCTTCAGGAAGGAAATTGTCTTTCAAGTAGCTCCGGATCTCCGAGATCCATGCATCGGAGCTAACTTGAGGATTTGAGTCTTGCGTGCTGGGTTGCTCGGAGCTTCCGGTAGCACCTACGACCCTTGATGGACGCCATGGTAACAGGGCCATCGGGACCGCCAGCTTTGAGGTGCTGGTCTCGCCCCCTTTGCTCAGTTCGGTAGGTTGAGCTATTGGTCTTGACAATCTCCGGATGAAGGTTCCGTCAGGAGCCTGAGCTCCGGATGAAGCTTTCGTCGAGAGTTCGTCGGCTTCAGCGTTGTTGAGACGCTGGATATGGCAAAGATCCAGAACGTCGATGTCCTTTTGAAGCTTCTGGACTTCAAGTAGGTATGCAACTAGTTGAGGGTTATTGCAGCAACATTCACCTTTGACTTGTTTTACAACAAGCTGTGAGTCACCCTTTACCAACAGCTGCTTGACACAATACGATAGTGCCACCTTGAGCCCATAAATTAGTGCTTCATACTTCCCCATGTTGTTGGTCGCCTTGAAGTCAAGGTGAACCATGTATTTTACCTTCTCCCCGATCGGAGCGAGGAAAATGACTCCAGCTCCGGCCCCCTGCTTTTGCATGGAGCCGTCGAAGTAGAGAGTCCAGTGAGGCTCTGTGAAGACCAGAACCTTGGGTTCCAGCTTCTGCTCACTGGGGCCCCCAGGATTTGATGGAGAGGGGGTCCATTCCGCCACGAAGTCCGCCAGTGCTTGGCTCTTAATTTCTTGTCTTGGGACAAACTCAAGATCAAACTCGCCCAGTTCCGCTGCCCACTTTGCAATGTTCCTAGTGGAGTTGGGGTTATGCAAGATTGCACGTAGTGGATAAGAAGTTACCACTGAAATCTTGTGAGCTTGCAAGTAGTGTCTGAGTTTCCTTGAAGCAATAAGAACTGCGTAGAGCAGCTTATGCACCTCCAGGTACCGAGTTTTGGCGTCATGAAGTACTTCATTGATGAATTACACTAGGAGATGGACTGCCTGGACCCTGCCGAAGGGGCCCGTAGCTTCCTCCTCATCAACCCAAACCCTCCCGGAGTGGTCCAGACCTTGTTCGGGGACCTCCGAGTTCCGACTGGAGGAACCCGGAGCATCTGCTGTAGTGACCCAGACCTTCCCAGAGGGGTCCAAATCTTGTTGCTCAGCAACGGCAACTTCTTCATTTGAAGGAGGTTGATCCTCTGGCATCTTTCCTTGAGGATCAAGGTCTGGGAGCTGGGACCCATACTCATCTTTAGGTAGCTCCAGACCCTCCTGAAGGGGTCTGGATTCCTGAACTGGAGATGGTTCTGGTCTTTTCGCAACAAGGACCATGCTGACAACTTCGTCACTTGCCGAAATGTAAAGCAGAAGTGGCTCACCTGGATTCGGAGCTACCATGGTTGGTAGAGTGGTGAGGAGCTGCTTCAGCTCCTGGAATGCCTTTTTTGCTTCTTTAGACCATTGAAAACGTCCGGACTTCCTCAATAACTTGAAGAAGGGTAGCGTCCGTTCCGCCAGTCTTGAGATGAACTGGCTGAGTGCAGCTAGACATCCAGTCAGCTTCTGGACATCCTTGATATGGGCTAGTGGCTGCATGTCTTCAATAGCTTTTATCTTCGCCGGATTTGCTTCTATCCCTCGGTGGTTCACCAGGAATCCAAGAAGCTTTCCGGAGCTAACCCCGAAGACACACTTGTCTGGGTTCATCTTCGTGCGTGTGACTCGCAACTTGTCGAAGTCAGCTTGCAAGGTGTCAAGGAATGACTCCTTGTTCTTGATCTTGACGACGATGTCATCGACGTACACTTCCACTACATCTCTGATAAGCTCTCCAAAAGATTTGTACATAGCTCGTACAAATGTTGAAGCAGCATTTTTGTGACCGAATGGCATGGCAGTATAACAATATAATCCATCTACTGTGATGAAGGAAGATTGTTCTTCATCTTCCCTAGATATTCCGATTTCATGATACCCAGAATATGCGTCTAGGAAACACAGTAATTCACACCCGGAGGTGGAATCCACTATCTGATCTATTCTAGGTAGTGGGAATGGGTCTTTTGGACATGTCTTATTCACTGTAGTGTAGTCGATACACATCCGAAGCTTCCCGCCAGCCTTGGGTACAGCGACTGGGTTTGCCAGCCATTTTGGGTGGAAGACTTCTTGGATGAATCCAGCTTCAAGCAACTTCATCACTTCTTGTCGTATGAAGTTTTGTCACTCTGTTGGTTTCTTCTGAGGCTTCTCATGTACAGGCCGAGCGTCAGGATAAATCTTCAGATTGTGCTCGATCACTTCCCTAGGGATCCTAGGCATTTGTGACAGTTGTCAAGCAAACATGTCGACATTAGCCCGGAGGAAAGTGACGAGTGCGAGTTCCTATTTGTCATTCAGACCTCCCAATATACAGGTGGTCTAAGCAGCGTCGAAACCGATTTGGACGACTTTGATGGGGATGTCGGTGTCATCGCTTGGTTGCACATGAGGTGCGGAGGTTGAGCCTCGATGACGAATGCTCAGGGGTTTCGGAGCTTGCTCCTTTCCGAATTCTTCTTCCTACGCTGTAGCAAGCGCATGGAGTTCTTCTAGAGCAGTCACTCCGGCAGTGCGATCTCCGCGGATCTGGAGAACGCCTGTTGGTGTTGGCATTTTCAACACCAAGTAGGAATAATGGGCGGCAACCATGAATTTGTACAAGGTTGGCCTGCCCAAGATGGTGTTGAATGGTAAGTTGATATGTGCCATGTCGAAGACCAACTTCTCAGTGTGATAATTCTCCCGGGTCCTGAAGGTCACCAGGAGAGTAATTGCACCGAGTGGGGTTATGGCCCCCGGACCTACTCCGGAGAAAGGTCAGGGGGGCGAAGATCCGAAGGTCGGAGCTGAAGCTTGACAAAATCTTCGAAGCTTATGAGGTTCGGCCCCGAACCTCTGTCCACCATTACATGGTGGAGTTGGATGTTGTTGATGGTAGGAGATACCATCAGTGGAAGTTGGCCAGCTCCGATCATGTTCTGAGGGCAGTTTGAAGCATCAAAAGTGATGGCAGTGTCCATCCACTTCCATTGCGGCTCTGCCCTAGCGGTGGGAGCTACTGAGGACATGTTCCGCCACATGGTCTTGAGGACACGGCAGGAGGTGATATCCCACGAACCACCTAAGATGGTGTTCATGGTCTTCTAACGCTCGTTGTCGGAGACGTCGCAGTCCTCGTCGATGGAGGTGTAAACAGCCTTCAAGACCTTTTTAGGGTCCTGAAAGCCTAACTCCTCTTCAGCCAGAGCTTCGTCGACTTTTTGTTTCCCTTCCCTTTGACGGAAAGGAACTTCTTCTCGGCACTTGTGGTAGCGCTCGGCAAGGTTCTGGACCTCTCGGCAGCCTTCCAGGTTGTGGTTGTTCGTCTTGTATATAGGACACCACATCTTGGAGTTGCCTCCGTCCTTAGACGATGGTCGAGGTCATTTCTTGAGGCGTGGCCCCCAGCCACCCGGAGCTACGGCAGCAGCGGCTGTAGGTGTGTCGGCCGACGACTTCCTCTTGTTGTTGGACTTTTTCTTCTTCTTGCCACTCCCAAAGGTAGTGTCTTATCCCTTGGAGGACTTTTTGTTGTCCTCCAGAGGTGGTTGGGAGTGCATTTCACGACCCTCCACAGCTTTGCCGCACTTGTCTGCCAAGCTGCCCTATCTAAATGCCACAATAACAGAAGAACTTGAGATAGAAGGTATGGTGTTTTGTACCTGGGTGAACCTCTGGATGAAGGATCGCAATGACTCTTCCCCCTTCTGCTTGACAGCAAAAAGGTCCAGTTCGATGCTTGGTCGAGTGTAACCGAACTTGTATTCTGCTTCAGAAGGGGGGCAGGTCCGGTCCCGTATGACACATGGGGCCTACAGAGGTCTTCAACTTGGACAGGTGAAGTTCCTTTGGTCTTTTTGCAGTCCCAAGGGGTATACAGTACGCAGGGTACCGACAGCGCCGATAGAGTGACGGTCCGGAAGTGAACCTTTGATGCGTGGCTTGTTATGAATACGGCACATGAGATCTTTGAATGCGGATCTCATGCAATTAAAGGTTGCCAGTACCCAATACAAAAATTGTATCGGTTCCACGCGCCCTGTCAGAGCGCTGACTTTCGATTTCTCACCGTTCATCATGACAACGGTTCGCCTTGAGTAAGAACCTCGGTCTCTTCATCGAGGTGGCCCCAGGCCCACTCGTCATTGACGGGGTAGATTTTTGAAGAGTGCCTTCGATGTCACTACAGTTTTCATCCAAGCATCGTGGAGGCTTACTTAAGAAGGAAAGTGTGCACGGTTTGAAGACTCTTTACGCCTTCGATCATCTTTGCGCTTAGAGCCTCCCAAACTTCGCCTAACTTTCCTACCTTTGCTCCACTTTGCTACGATGTAGTTGGGTCTTCCCAAGAGCAGCCTCAAGAGCGATGACGACCTAAAGAAGGTATGGACCCACATGGGGTGGTCCAGCGACTCCTTCAACCATTTGGACCACACCGGCAAGCTCCCGATCAAGAAGCAGCGTAATGGCGATATGGTGTACTTCACTGCGTACTTCATGGTGGGATTCATTCCACCTTTCTCTTCTTTCCTCTTGATGCTGCTGGACTTTTATGGTGTGCAGCTGTATCACCTTGGCCCCCATTCTCTTCTTCTTGTGGCGACATTCGTCCACTTTTGCGAAATGTGGGTGGGTATTCCCACTGTGTCAAGCTTTTCGGCACCTTCTTCACCATCCACACCACCGGCAAGGGGGCCGAGTTTCTTGGCTTCTACTATTTTGTGAAGCGCAAGAAATTCCCCTACAAATACTTGAAGTCGTTTCCTTTCGGCATGTGGGATGACTGGAAGAAGGATTGGATCATCGTTATGGCAGAGGAGCACGAGAAATTGGAGCTACCCGAAGGTCTCCCCAATGTTGACACTGACGCTTAGAGTGTAGTTCCAGTGCTATCAGATGCCTTCAACCCTATTTTGACCAGGATCCGTGAGTGTGTGGAAGGTGGAGTGACCCCTCCAAATGGTCTTCTGCAACTTCCTGGTCAACAAGTGGGCTCTGCTAAAGAAGAGGGAGAAGCTTGCGTGGGCCCTCAACAGTGTGATGGATGATGACCGGATTGAAAACGGTCTAAAATCCAACTTGGATGATGAATCCTTGGAGTTTCATTTGAAGAAATTCCAGCATGGGATTAACGTCAACGACGATTACTTGGTTCTGCCAGCAGCCTTCCTCCCCTTGAACATGGAGGCGCAGTTCAGTAGGGAGCTCCGAAGGAGCATGCCAGTGATTGACGACCTTGGTGAGGTACAAAGGCGTTCAACCACCAGACTGGTGATCCCCAGAGCTTCCGAGGGTGGTCCTGCCTCTGCCCCGAGCCGAGAGACTGTAGACATCGGCAAGGGCAAGGGCAAGATCAAAGAACCAGCTGAGCCCTCCAGCCGAAAGAGGAAGTTGAAGCATGCTGACGGGAGGTCCGTCAGACCTGCCCCTTCCATGACGGCTGCTTCTCCCTGGCGGGGGAGGTCATCTGTAGCTACCACTGCTTCGGTGCAAGCGTCTTCAAGAGGTGTAAGCTCTGGGCAAGCGACCCCAGCCTCAGTGCCGACTAGAACTTCTAGGTCCGGAGGTTCTTCCCGGTGAAGGGAAGCTCCAGCTGAAAGGACTCCGGCGACTGCGAGTGTTCCTCAACTGAGGTCCGAAATAGTTATCTCACCAGATTTGGTGGGCTCTAGCTCCGGGCCTCAGAAGAAGAGGTTCCGAGGTGACCGGGGTGGTAGCATCCCGAGGTAAGCATTGATTGCTCACCCTAAAATGCCAATCTTGTTCTTGACAAGTTTTTAATCTTTTCTTCCCTTTATTTCTCGGGTGTCAAAGAAGGGGTTGGGAGCTTCAACGCCTGTTGTAGTGGCCAAGGCTGCGCCTGCCGAAGCTCCGGCTTCAATCGCTGAGCCTCCTCATCAAGCGGAGGCAGAAGTCGCGACAGCTCCGGCACCAGCTGTCGTGAGTTTGGACTCGGAGTCCTCACCCTGAGCTCCTGTGATCGCGCCGGACCACAGGAGAGAAGTTGAAGATGTATCCCTGGCAGCGAAGGCTGATGCTCCAGCACCGGCAATGCCAGAAGTTCCGGCTTTCGAGCCGGAAGTTGTCGAAGCCATGGCTGTTGAGCCAAAATTCGTCCAAGCTCCGACCCTTGTGCCGGAAATAGTTGAAGATCCGGCGGCTGAGCCAGAAGTGGTAGAGGGTCCGGCGACTGAGCCAGAGGTGGTTGGTGATCCGGCGGCTATGCCGGAGGTGGTCACCGTGCCGGAGTCCGAGCCAGCGGTGGTTGAGGCTCCAGTTGAAGCCCCAACTACTGCAATGGAGGTAGTTGCCCCGGAAGTATCTGGGACAGAACCGGAGCAGCCTGAAGAACTAGCGGCAGGTCCTCCATCTTTGGAGCTGGCAACTGAAGACCCCGAAGCAGTGCCTTCAACTACTCTTGAGGTGGAAGTTCCCCTAGTGGGTTCTTCTGCTGCCACTGAAGGACTCCAGAAGAGCGGCTCTAGCGCTGCAGAAGTCCAGGGGACCACTATTGTAGAGTGGGACCCGATTTTTGTGATGGAAAACCCTTTTGAGCCTGCGGAAATGGTCCCAGCAGGCCCAGAACCTATCCCTCTAGCGTTGTGCATAGACAATGCCTGCTCAAGTCTCTGACAGGTCCAACTTGCCTTCAATCATGAGAGCAAAGCCTTGGAGTAGGAGCGCAACACCTTAAGGCTTTGGCGCAACAGACTCCATTTTGAGACCAGGCTTGCTCAGACGAGGCTGGCTAACCAGAAGGAATGGATAAAGGGGGAGAAAGCCCGGTTAGAGTACTGGGATAAACTGATGGAAGAGAAGGAAGTCACCATCTGGGTGCTCGATGCTAACTCCAGGGAAATCCTGGAGCAAGCCAAGGAGAGACGTGACTCTGCTGACGAGCGTTACAAAAATCTCACTGAATTGAATGAAACTCTCCTGAAGCATCGAGCGGACCTGGAGGCATGGGAGGAAAAGCTTCAAGAGCAGCAGGAGGATGTGGTAAAGAGAGAGGCGGAGGTCACCCAGAAGTTGACTCTGGGTGAGAAAATTTTGACGGATCGCAACAAAAAGCTGGATCTATGGAAGGAGGAAGAGAGGAAGAAGAACTTGAAGGTGGGGCAAAAGCTCTCAAAAAGAGATTCTGACGTTGCCGCTAGGGAGGAGAGAGTTAAAGGCAGGGAGAACGACCTTGCTGAAAGGCGGAACCACATTCACCTCCGAGAGACGGAGCTGGCCAACCGGGAAAAGCAAGTTGCTGAGAGCATGCAGTAGCATGCTAAGTTGGCTGAGTGTCTTGCCCGTGAAGGTTCAGAGCATGCAGTTGCTCGGAAGTCGCTGGAGGATCTGCGGAGCCTGAAGGATACCAAAGCTATTCAAGTGTGGGACTTCTTAGGGCGAGCGAATGACGCGCTGACACCACTGGGCTTCAGTCCTATACGTCCGGACAACCCGGAACTGGACTTGAATCGAGCGCTGATGGCTCTCAACAGTGCTGGCGGCAAACTTGACGCAATGGGCGATGTCATCGCGGATCAGCTGGAGACAGAGGGGAAGTCTTTGGCTACAAATGTCGCAGAATACATGTTGACGTGTTATGTGAGCCTAGATCCCCAATTCCCACTGGACCCAATGCTCGAAGGTCCCATCGCTGAAGAGGAAGACCCCGCCAAAGCCAGCGTCCAAGAAGTTGCCTAAAAAGTAGCTTCATTCTTCCGCAGGTCTTAGGTTCTCTAGTAGCTTAGGACTTTCTCTCTTTTGCCTTCTGCTGTACTCTCCCCATTTTGTAATTCAGTATCTTAAATTAATGAAATCCTCCTTCCTGCCTTCAATTTCACTTTGTCTTCAATATACTGTGTCGTATCTTGTTGGCCCCCTGGTACATGTGTACAATTGAAATGTGTACATGTACCAAAGTTTGTGGCAGTATGTTGATGACTTGGATGCTTTGCACTTGTAGATTTTATGTTTGAAGTCTTTATCTTTGAGACATCGAAGACAACCCTAAACCCTAAAGCCCCCTGAGATTTTGGGAGCTTGGTAGATCCTATGTCTTCCACTGTCAACATATTAGACATTGATGGCATACCCCACGTGCGGCTGCAGAGCTGCTGCACCCCTCTGGGAGGATGTCAGATCTTAGTAGCTCCGGCGTCATCCACCATCGCTATGAATTTTTTGCTTTTCCTGCATATTAAAGGCAAGAGAAAAAATAAAATTCGTCCTCTTGTCTATAAATTGGTTGTGACTTATTGTTCTTATTTGGACTTTGGATCCGAAGAAACTCAACATGATAACGAGCATTTTAACATAATCCTTTTAGATATGCATGCCTTTTTAGTACTCACCCTACCGAGGCCTGTCGGGTTGTAGGTAGAGCAGCGTACTTATGGTGCAGAACTAGGCCAAGCCGATAGCACACTCCGGACCTATGTTGGCTTGGCATTCAGGCAAGTAGACTATGTAGCAATGTTAAGATCAAAAAGAGTATCAATAAGGCTTGTAATGCATGTGAATTACTTGGAACAAAGCTCAAAAAGATTTGCACAACTTCATTATAGACAAGTGGGGTAAAAATAATTTGATATATTGAGCCTTGCACAAAAGACAAATGCACGTGGAGTCTATTTTCACACAGCAATGCCTTTCATTATAGGTCCGGATTACATGGGAGAGAAGGACACACTTAGGGTGTTTGACCAAGCTAAATGTGCTATACATCTTGTGCTAGCCCAGAGCAAGTAGTTACACTTTTAGTGTTGTGACTGTCAAGTGTTACTTGAACTTCCCGGACCCTCCCGGAGGTGTCCGGATGTTCTCCCGGAAGACTTACTCGTCTCTGTATAATGACTCTACAACATGCATTGTGTGTAATTACAGACTCACCTCTGTGATTCTAAGAATAAAACTTATGTTTGTGCTCGATGTTCCAAGGATTAGGAAGCGGGATCCCATCCTCAGTCGCCAAGCAAACGCATCCTGCTCGGGATACTTTAATGAATCGGAAGGTGCCTTCCCAGCTGGGGGAAAGTTTGTTCATCCCTTCACGACTTAGTATCTTCCGAAGCACCAGGTCGCCTTCTTCAAGCTGTCGATCACGCACATGCCTTTGATGATAGCGCCGGAGCGCTTGACCATAACGTGCATTTCAAACAGCTGCTTGGCCCCTTCCCTCGTCGACGAGGTCAAGGTCTTCACGCTGGAGCTACTCCTGCGTAGCTTCGTCGAAGGTTCGGACCCGTAAGGACCCAAAGGTGATCTCTAGAGGAAGGACTGCTTCAGCTCCGTATACTAGGAAGAATGGAGTCTCCCCAGTTGACCGGTTGAGTGTAGTCTCGTTCTCCCATAATGTGGACGGAAGCTCCTCAATCCAGTTAGCTCCGTGCTTCTTCAAGCGCTCATATGTGCATCTCTTGAGTCCTTTTAAGATTTCTGCATTTGCCCTCTCAGCTTGGCCATTGCTTGCTGGATGAGCGACTGAGGTGTAGCTAAGTTGAATGCCGAGGTCTTCGCAATATTCTTGAAATGCAGCATTTGTAAATTGAGTTCTGTTATCAGTTATGACTTTGTTTGGAACTCCAAATCTGCATATAATGGACTTCAAGAACTTGATTGTTGATTGTTTGTTGATTGTTACCACTGGAGTTGCTTCCGGCCACTTGGTGAACTTGTCGATTGCAACATACAGGAACCTGTAACCTCCTATGGCTTTTGAGAAAGGTCCCTGTTGACGATCCTTAAGTACCATATTTTGACCGTCAATTCACCTCATAATGTGCATAAAAGAAAGACAAAACATGGTGGTAGGGCTATACACTAACCCAAATCCACAAGTGTTGGTGTCTATTTGTATGCAGGTGAATTATTACCCAAAATACCAAAATATGCAGGGATGAATACATGAAAATGGATTTCAACGAATCAGGTGATGACACATGGCAACACATGGATCAAATGGCCCACAACAGAAGAATACGAGGATATCCAACGGTGTTGCACCCATATACATCAAGGGGCCCACCTTGAAGCCACCTGGAGGAAGCACCCCCCGAGGGGAGGCTTGACCAGGTCAGCCGAACCAGGGGTTTGACCGACCCCTTCCTCGCGCCAAACCCTGTCAAATGACACGTGGTGGCTCCTCCAGGCTCCCTGGAGTCAATGGTGACTGATTCGCGCATTAATTGTTGTGGGAACCGACCCTTCTCCACCTATAAATAGACCCCCTCACCTCAATTCTCACACACACCAAATGTTGAGAATAGTGCTACACTCCAAAGGTTAAGAGTAGTCCTAGAGGCTACCAAGTAGAAGGAGAGTGTGGTGAAGAGTCTAGGAGAAGGAGGCTTGGGCTTGCCAAGTCCCTCTTCTACACTTGTACCCCTAAAAAGGTTTACTCAATCATGTAAGCCTTTGTGAATTCAATACAAGTTTGATCTTTTACTCTTAGTAGTTTGCACAAGTAGTTACTTGTGGGTTCACTGCTTTAATTCATTAGAGTCTCTAGTTGTAGCATTGGGTTCAAAACAACTACAGTAGCGATTTAGAACATAAGCGTGGTGCTTAGGTTATAAATCATCAGTGGATATCTCTTAGACCCACGGATTGAAGAGGTAGTTAGTAGGTGGTGACAGCCCTATCTGTCCTTCGTAATCCTCCACGTTCGGCTATGCCATAGGCTCTTGGCGGGAGTCGTCCTAGTATTGCTAGGAGTAAGCCCATGCCTGAAGCAAGCATCTACTGCAAACTACCTTGAATTAGGATCAATACTTTGAATTCCTCTCTGTTCCTGTCCTATCAAACAACTTTGTGTCCTTGGGTGAGCTAGTTCGAAAGATTAGCACACACGTTCTTTGGACTCGATACCCTTGGGAATACTCTTTAAGGGGAAGTGCTACAACGGTATTTTCGTGCGCCTGCGGATAACTCTGTGGTGTTAAGAAATACCAACAAGCATTTCTGGCATCGTTGCCGGGGAACGATTGCTGTTAATCTTTGAACCAAGATCACACTCGCATCATATCCCCCTTATCTATCATCTTACCTTTCTTATTCTTACCTTAACACCACCATATAAATGGAGCAACCCACCATTCTTTCTTACTCTGTTCCGAAGGGCAAGTTCTGTGAGCCACCGCCTTCGGTGGAACCTATTTGTTCAACAACATATGAACCTCGCCCTGGCTTTATAGCCATGGTTCGGGAACAATCCTTCTCAAGAACGGATTGTGAAAACCCTTACCACCATCTACGAGAGTTCGAACAACTGTGTTCATGCCTTATAATCAAAGGTATGACACAGGAAACTCTCAAATGGAAGTTGTTTCCTTTTTCCCTCAAGGAAAAGGCCAAACAATGGTACAACCACTACGTTGGGAAAACAAACGGTGATTGGAGTGAATTACAAGACAAGTTTTGTCTTGCTTTCTTTCCAATTGCCAGAATTATTTCCTTGCAGAGGGAAGTACTATGCTTCCAGCAGATGGAGAAGGAATCCATAGGTGCAGCTTGGGACATATTTTCTCTTTTGAAAAATTCTAGCCCGGATTTGTTAATCCCTGATCTGATGCTCTTGCAACATTTCTTCATGGGATTGAACAAAGAGTATGTCCTATATCTTGACATTACAACTGGAGGATCATTCCTCCATAAGACTCCAGAAGAAGGTAAGGATCTTCTAGACAGAATTCTAGAAAATTCTTCCTTCATTATGGGTCTTAATGAGCCTCCCCAAGAGGAAGTCGTGTCAAGAACGGAGGATACACTCATGGACAAGGATGAACCCATTTATTGTTTACCCCAAGCCTTGCCAGAGGAATCCTCTCCCGAACCTGAGACTACGAAGGTAGAAGAAATTCAACCCTCGCGGTTTCCATTTTACTTCGAGGAAGAGCTTTTTGAAGATTATGGAAATACCTCGAAGTATTGTTGCTATAGGAAACCTTCATTGCCACCAACTCCACCTGAACCACCTGACGGAGTGTTCTTATGTCAGACGGTCAAGGAGTTCACCTCTATCCTAAGCAGGGAGTGGACAGCTGAAGTCGAGAATTCACCCAAAAGTCTTCGGATGACATCACCTTTGGCTACCATTTTATGTTCTATTAGAGGTACACCAATGAGAATCCTATACAACCCTACTGTTGGAGAAAATATCATTTCTGATTCTTGTTCTCTTGCCATTCTTGACAATGTGCCATTGGCACCAACACAAAAATCCTTCTGAGATTCATTCGGAACCATTCTTGAAGGATGTGGGGTTCTACAACAAGTGTTTTTTAGACACAAAGATGTTGATGCTCAACTAGATTTTCACGTGTTCGAAATCCAAGATTTCGACATCATGATAGGGATTCCCATAGAGAAATTTCCCATGGAAGTTCCTTTGGAAGGAAGCTTCAATATCAATATTGGAGGGAGAAACTTCTCCATGCCTATTCTGTGTTTAAAGAACACATCTGCAGAATCTCCCATCCAAGATGAGCCAATGGAGGAGGTTAGGACTCTTCAATTTTTAGAACCCTCTGAAATTGAAGGAGAAGAAGACTTCGTCGAAGAGGAAGATGAATTTCAGAAGGAAATTGAATTGCCAAAAGAAGAGCCATCCCCAAAACCTCCTGTTGAGCTCAAGATTCTACCTCCAGGCCTACATTATGCCTTTTTAAATGGTGATTTGGAAGCCCCTGTCATCATAAGTGACAAGCTTTCAGATGATGAAACGCTCAAACTCATAGCCATGTTAGAAAGGCATAGAGATGCTTTTGGATATTCACTTCAGGATCTCAAGGGAATTAGTCCAAAGTTATGCACCCATCATACTCCTATTGACCCTGAGAGTGACCCCTCAAGGGAACCTCAAAGGCGATTGAATAATGCGATGCGGGAAGTTGTCAAGAAAGAAGTCTTGAAACTTATGCATGCCGGGATTATTTACCCTGTTTTTGAAAGTGCATATAGGAATCCCTTGTGGGTTTTGGATGATTTATGACAAGCAAATGAGATCCTAACCACTATGTTGAGATGAGCACAGATTCTAATGAGAAAATAAGCAAGGTGCCAAAAAGAAGGGAGAATGAGGAGCAATTTGTAAAAGATCTCAAGGAACAAATGTAGTAGATCATTGTGTATGGAGTGTGTTAAGGAAACACACCCCAAGAGCTCAAGCACAAATAATCACACACATTGCACAAGTTTATACAGGACCGGACTAGTCCGACTGACACCGGACTAGTTTGATATCTTTCTGCACAAGATCGGACAAGTTTGATATCACCAAGGACTAGTCCGATATCTCTTTGACTAGAATTGGACTAGTCCTCCTCGGTTCGGACTAGTCCTCCAAACACATCACAAGTTGCACAAATCGGACAAGTCCGATATTAGCACAAACTAGTCCGAAAAACCCTCTGACCTAAATCGGACAAGTCCTCCAAGTGCGGACTTGTCCCCAATTCACTTAGGGTTTCACGTTTCCGGACAAGTCCGATATCTACCGGACTAGTCCGAAGATTTCCAGAAGAGAAATCAGACAAGTCCGCTTCTAGCCGGACTAGTCCAATATTTCGGGACACCTAGGGTTTGCTACACATAGTACACCGGACTAGTTCGGTGTCCACAACGTACTAGTCCGATATTCATAAACCCTAATGGTAACTTTTGGGAACCCCATATAAATAGGTGTACACGACCCATCTTTAATATCTCTTGACCCCCTACGCCGTCACACCTCCAAAGAGCCTCAAAAATCACATCTCTCCACGAAATCAAACACAACAAAGATCAATCCCTTGAGGATAGACTTTGGATCATTGGAGAGACACGGTTCATCACTCATTGAGCTCTTGGTTTGATTCCCTAACACACTCCTGTGATTTTCATTGTAATCTTTTGAGTGTGTTCTTGGTGGTGTTCTTGTTGTAATCTTGGGGAGCCCTCAACTTGTGAGAAGGCCCCTTGAATTTGGTTATTTCCCTTTGTGATTTGTGAGGAGGATTGGCCTCCGTGGCGGTCCGACGAGGGTAGGGTCGCAGAAGACCCGGTCCTTTTGTGGACTCCTCAACGTGGATGCAGGTTGCCTCTGTGGGAACCGAACCACGAGATAAAATCATTGTGTTCTTCGTTTGTGCTCATTGTACTTACATTTCATATATATATCTACGGTTTCGATCAATCTTGTTCACTATACATTGAAACATTGAGTTTAAGATTAAATTGTGATACACTCTAGTTTATAGTTTTGCAACACTTAAATTACCAGTATAATTCTGTTGCTTACATCCTAGAATAAAATTAATCGATCAAATTTGATTAACCTAGTCGGTACACACCGGACTAGTCCGCACTTGACCGGACTAGTCCGATATCTCAAGATTTGATCTGGTTGTCAAGTGTTGCAGGTTCTGACAGAAATTCAATAAGGCCTATTCACCCCCCTCCAGGCCACATTCAATTGGTATCAGAGCAAGGTTCTTCAAGAAGGAGACTAATCGCTCGAAGAGATCATGTTGGACATGAAGGACGTACACAAGAGCAACAACCAAGAGAAGGTTGATGAAGACAAGAACCAAAAATTGGAGAAGCTCCTTGAGGCCATTCAAGACTTCGAGGATGACGAAGAGGAGATGTTGGAACTCAAGGCGCTCCTAAGGAAGAAAACCCTTTCCAAGGGAAAGGTGAAAATCGAAGATGAGAAGAAAAAGAAGGGGAGTAGTCACACCGACTACTCTCGATATCCTTTTAATTATGATCGCCTAAATTCTAACAATAATCATTATCTATCTATTCCACTTCGAAAAGCCCCACACTTTGACAGGAATGACTACTCAATGTGGAGGCAAAACATAAAAATGCATTTGATTTATCTCAATCCAAGTTTGTGGCACATAGTATGCACAGGAATAGATATCCGTAATGATGATGAGGAGCTCACACCTAGCCAAGAGCAAGCGATCCATCAAAATGCCCAAGATGCTGCAGTCATTACTTCATCGCTCAGTCGGGATGAGTTTACAAATGTGGACGGACTGGAGATCGCGAAGGAGATATGGGATACGTTGCAAACCGCACATGAAGGCGATCGTCATGTGCGAGAAGCGAATATCGAGATGATTGAAGGAGAGCTAGGAAGATTTGACATTGAAGAAGATGATTCGCCACAAGACATGTACAACCGACTAAAGACGCTCATCAACAAGGTGCGAGCATACGGAAGCAAGAAGTGGAATGACCACGAGGTAGTGAAGCTCATTCTTAGAGCCTTCATGCCTCGCAATGTTACCTTGTGCTCGATAATACGAGGAAGCCCTGGGTACAAGAAGATGACCCCGGATGAGCTACATGGGAAAATCATCAACTTTGAGATGATGGAAAAACAAGACAATCATGTTAAGGAAATTGCCGATCTCACCTCGGCAAAGAAGAAAGGGGTCGCTCTAAAGTCCACCCTTAAGCCCTTGTCTAAAGAAGCTCGAGAAGCTCAACTAGAAGAAGACGATGATGATGAGAGCAGTGACTTGGATGAAGATGACATGATAGTATTCATGAAGAAATTCAAGAGAATGATGAAGAAGAGACAAGGTGCTAAATAAAGTGAAGGGAAGTACAAGGAAAGATCAAAACCAAAGTTGCGGCGGGCATGCTATAACTGTGGTGAGTATAGCCACTTTATAGTTGACTGCCCATATGAAGAGAATAAGAAGAAGACCAAAGAAGTGAAGTCTCAACCCAAGAAGTTCTTCAAGAAGAAGAAGCAAGCTGAACAAGCACATATTGGGAAAGAATGGGACTCAAATGATGAGTCCTCATCCGAAGAAGACAAGGAGATGGCTAGCATAGCCATCAAAAAGACATCCATGAAGCCCACTCTCTTCCCCACTCTTGACGCAACAAAGGGGAACGGCACTTGCCTCATGGAAAAGGAAGGTAAACGCAAGGTAACTAGCAAATCCTCTTCTGTGCATTCCTATTCCAGTGATAGTGAAACTAATAGTGATAATGAAGATATGCTCATTGGGAAGAAAACAACCAATAAATGAAATTTTTACTTGATCAACTTGTTGAGAAGGAGAAGTTGATACATCGTCAAGAAGACATGATTATCTCCCAAAAGGAGGAATATGTTGAACTTGACAAGCTTCTAGAACTTGAAAAGGAGCGAACCAAGTCACTAGAGCTTGAATTAGCTTCAAGCAAGGAAGCTTGCTTGGAGTTAAGCGACTCAAATGCTACAATCAAGGATGAACTTGCTAACCTAATCAAGGTTAACAAGATCCTTGAAGTGCAAGTTGAGTCACTCAAGCAAGGTGACCCTTCATCCTCTTCAAGTTCACCTTCTCAACCCATTAAAACTAAAGTTGCTTCTACTTGTACATGTGGTAAAGTTGACACCAGCTTGAAAGTCAAGTCAACCTCTACCAAGGACAAGCATCCTTCACAAATGGCATATTTAACAATGAGAAGATCAAATATGCACGTAGTGCATACTTGGTCACAAGACCTCCAAATGTCAAATGTGGCAGTGGTTACTCTTATAGTGAAAAGCAACATGCTAGAAGCCATAAGAATAACAAGGAGAGCGATGCCTTTGTAAATAGAAGACCCTCTCAAACTAGAAAGTCCAAAGTTAACACATTGAACACACATGAACACCGGACTAGTCCGGTCGCGGTCCGGACAAGTCCGGTCCTCCGGACAAGTCCGATCTCCCAGACTAGTCCTGTTTATAAACAACAACAGTTGCTATTTAAAACTTTTGATGCATCTTATGTGTTAATGAAAAGTAATATTGGTAAGATTTATGCTCATTATGTTGGGCCCCGTGATGGGAACACCAAGTCTTATGTGTGGGTGCCCAAATCCCTTGTGACTAACCTAAAAGGACCCAAGCAAGCTTGGGTACCTAAAACCAAGGCATGATTCGTTTTTGTAGGCCTATTCCTCTGATGGATCAAAATGGGTGCTAGACAGTGGTTGCACCAACCATATGACAAGAGAAAGAATGATGTTCGTTGAATATGAAGCAAATGAGGATCCAAACGAGGGCATCTATTTTGGAGACAATAGTAAAGGAAGGGTGCTCGGTACTGGTAAAATTGCCATATCATCTAAACACACTCTTTCTCGTGTATTACATGTTGATTCCTTAGATTATAACCTGTTGTCCATATCTCAACTATGTGACAAAGGATATAATTGCTTGTTCACTAACGAGGGTGTGACTGTCTCTAGAAGGGGTGATGGTTCCATTGCATTCAAGGGTATGTTAAAGGGAAAGCTTTACCTTGTTGACTTCAACAAAGATAAAGCCAAACTTGACACATGCTTGATTGCAAAGACCAACATGGGTTGGCTGTGGCATAGACGGCTAGCACATGTTGGTATGAGGAACCTTCAAAAACTCCTCAAGGGCGATCACATCCGAGGTTTGAAGGATGTTGTTTTTGAGAAAGACAGGCCTTCTGCGCATGCCAAGCCGGGAAGCAAGTTGGAGCACCTCATCCCGCTAAGAATGTCATGACTACAACAAGACCGCTCGAGCTACTTCACATGGACTTATTTGGTCCAATTGCTTATATAAGCATCGGCGGTAACAAATATGGTTTAGTAAGTGTTGATGATTTTTCTCGCTTCACTTGGGTTTTCTTTTTACATGATATGGCAGAAACACAAGGAATCTTGAAGAAATTTTTCAAGCGTGCTCAAAATCAATTTTCATTGACGATGAAGAAAATTCGAAGCGACAATGGCACGGAGTTCAAGAACACACAAGTTGAGGAGTACCTAGATGAAGAAGGCATAATGTGACGCCCGGTTCCGAAAACTGAACCAAGCTAACGTATATGTGTGCCCAGGATGTTCAACACACATACACGAGTGCAATCACAAAAAAGTATACAGAAAATTACCACAGAACAAGATTAATTATCAAATTTTATTACACAAACCATATTATCCTCGAATACAAGCTCTAATGAATATTAATGACAGTTTCAACTAATGCAGCGGAAATAACTAATTAGGCAACTAAGCAATTAAGTATAAGGGATAGCGCAGCTCCATGCAACACCACAGGCAAAGTTGACGGTAGACTCAGCCTAGATATCCGCATTATCGCCATTAAACTCACAATTCTGACCTGCAGCTGTTGGGGGGGGGGGATTGCAAGAGTGAGTACATGTCGTACTCAACAAGTGTGGAAAGTATGACATGTGGCTGATTCAAATGACGACAATAATAATGGCAAAGTGCTGAAAAGTACAGTAAAACATTTGAAAAGCAATATATCATATTTATGTGAAGTAAACCCATCATAAACCATGTAACCATCATAATACCAGTCCGTAATTTACCATTGCCAATAACCATAATCAATACCAGAAATAAATCCATAACCATCCATAACCATTACCAAACCATAACCATTCCAAATTCCAATTTCCCTCTAATCATGTAGGTCATCCAGGTGCTCATAACCGGGAGCACGGCTATCATGATAGTTTTAATACTCTGCAGAGTTTGTACCACTTTACCCATGTGTTTGTGATTTCATCACCCGTCGGCGACTAAAGAACCTCCCTTATGCCAATTACACTTCCTTTGGTGTATGGCCAAGAGATCACAAAATAGCCTTTATAAAGGGATTACTAGCCTATTTAGACACCACTGAGGTTTCACCGGTGGCGATGCCTCCAACTGAGCACATCTTCAACCAAGGGCCCCCTCTTGAGCCATTCGGATCCCAGGGTAGTCCCACCAATCATTAACAAACCCAATCCGACTACCCCTTCCCCGAGCATCCACAATGGTCCAAATAGCACTAGCAAAGCCCTAATTAATCAGCTACGCCGCACCCATACTTGGCCTCGTGGTGGCACTATAGTCCTGGCCTATTCTCGCATGAACCGGTCCTTAGATCTAAAGCAAGCAAACCACCATAACATCCAACCCATCCACATACCAGGCTTGCTTAGATCACCCATCACCATACCGTATCGACCGGTTCATATTAACCAGAATATCATTAATACATAATGTAAGGATCGAAACGCCCAAGAGGGGGGGTGAATTGGGCTTTCTTTCAAATTTTAAGACAATTAAGAAACGAACTACTTAAGCCCAATTCCCAATGCGGTTCTAGCTATGCAATCAACGTAGATATAACTTGAAGTAAAGATTGCAAAATGTAAAGAGAGGAAGAGGAATGCAAACGCTAGGGGACACGGAGGTTTTATCCCGTGGTTCGGCAAGATCACAAGGATCTTCCTACATCCACGTTGTGGCGCCCACCGAAGGGTTTTGCCACTTCCAATGTCACCGAGACAATGGAGTCTTCACTAATCTTCTCCGTTCGCCATCTCCGGCAAGGTGGAGCTCAAGCCTTGTACAACCTTCGATGTTCCGGGCTTCCACACACACCTTGGCAAGCTCCGGAACGATCTTCTTCAACTTCTCACTAGCCTAGAGAGTTCAATCACAGAGAAAGAACGCACACAAGCTTCTCTCTAGCCTATTACAAATGATCTAAAAGTGTGGAAATGTATGCTCTATGGTATTGATTGCTCTTGGATGTGTAGTGGGCTTCAGGTGATCAAGACTTGTCGAAATGACCGGGTTAGAGGGGTTTTATAGCCAGCTTAACCGAAATAGCCGTTGAAAAAGTAGGCTGACAGAACTTTTCTGTGCACACCGGATGATCCGATGTCTCCCCTCTAGTTATCATCGGTGTAATTACTTTGGCTGACGTCATTGTGTCAGATATTACCATTATTAGACCGATGTTGCCCAGTCTTCTCATCGGATGATCCGGTGGCTCTTCCTCCAGAATTTGCTTGATCTTGATGCTTACTGGAGTGATCAACCGATGTGTGTAATTCTGCACATCGGATGATCCGGTGCTTCACTTGTTCCAATTGTACTGCAAACTGTATTGATGCACCGATGTTGTTGAGCCCTTCACATCGGATGATCCGGTGAGTTCATTTGTCTGAGGTCTTTTTCTTCAGTTGAATCAACTCGACCGATGTGTTCATTTTGGAAATCATCGGTTGATCCGGTGAGTTGATTTTGCTTGCTTCGAGTTGTTTTGAGTGAATCTTTTGTGTCTTTCTCGAATGACCTCTTAGACATTTGTTCCACACGGCTCTCTTATGATTCTTAAGCATTGTATGATGTCAATTTTTGATTGAGTGACTTGGACATAGAGCCTTCATGTCTTGTCTTTATCTCATGAATTTGATCTCGAAAGTTGAGTATCTATGGGTCGCCAATGACATGATCATTTCATCTTATTTAGTTTTTATGGGGACCTTGCATTCACAAATTCATTAGTAAAGTTCAATGGTTGTCATTAATCACCAAAACCATACAACATGAGGGGGGCCTAGATGCTTTCAATCTCCCCCTTTTTGGTGATTGATGACAACACAATAATCAAAGCGTAATAGTAGTGAATTTGAGAGAATGAACCATAAGAAGATATGCCATGAATACGGATGATACACTTGAAGCTTTAAACATCAATAAATGACACAAGTGAATTCAAAGAGATCATAATCAAAGATAAACATCAAATGAGTTCAAATGATTAACAACTCATGGAAATAGGTTCATTACACACCAAATGTAGCAAATAGCAAATACGCAAGTACAATAAAGATAAGCAAAGACACTCGACTCCCCCTAACACTATGACTCCCCCTGACTCTCTAACTCTTCTCCCCCTTTGGCATCAAGACACCAAAAAGGGATCCGAGCACCTACAGACCCTGAGAGCTGGGAGCGATGACGAACTGATCACCGCCGCTGTCGTCGGAGCTGCTGGCCGAAGTAGTGGAGGAGGGTGCTGCCGGAGCCGAAGGTCCCACCGTCGGTGCCTGCTGAGGAGGAGGTGCTGGAGGTGCTGGAGCAGGGACACTGGTGACGGAGGCCGGCGTCTGAAGAAACAGTGACGTGGCCGGCAGTGGGGAGTGAAGAGGAGCACCTGGAGTCAACAGCGGGGACATGCTGAACGAAGGAATCGGAGTAGAGGGAACTGGAGCCACTGGTGCAGCAGCTGGAGCCAAGACAGGAGGCGGAGGAGCTACTCCAGGCAGCTGCGATGGGAGGGCGATCCTAGTCTGGGTGTAGAGGTTGGTGATCAACCCCAGAATCCCCATCATCGCCTGCTGCGTCTGCTGCTGCTGGTCCAGAGTGCGCTGGTGCATCTGGTCGATGAGCCCCGTCAACCGATCAGTGTCTTCACGCCTCTCACGGGCGATCTGACGATGCATCTCCTGCTGCTGCTGCTGGAGCTCAAGAAGACGCGCTGCCTGCTCCGCGCGGGCCTGCTCGGCGGCCAGCCTGTCCAGCCGCTGCTGCTCGACCATCTGCTGGAGGAGCGAAGTCAGCTCAGACGGCTGCGTCACCTGCGCCTCAGTGACGGGAGGTGGAGTGGGAGGTGGCACTGTAGAACCTCCAGCCTCCGCGTCGTGCTGCCGGGGGTAGGGGGAGGAGGGAAATACTCCTCGACACTGTCGTCAGTGTCGCTCTCAGACCAAATGTGCTGCAGGTCCTCCCCCTGAGCCTCAGCCTCAGCAAGCCTCTCGTCCTCTCGCTCTAGGTCGGACCAATCTTCCTCTGACAGACGGGCCCGGACCTGGCGCTCAACTGGATGACCAAGGCGGCGGTCTCCAGGAGCCGGGGCACGGTAGTGACTAAAGCGAGTCACACTCTCGTCAGCAAGCCTGGCCTGTGCTGCATCCCCCTCAGGCACGATCATAGAGCATATGTAACTGATCCAGTGCCCGTAGACCATCTGCCTCATCATCCCAACTCCATCTGTGATCACGTCTTCCATCTCGCACAGGAGGATGTCCACAATGTCGAAATCCATCCCGTTCATTATGTAGAACAGGAGGGTCTGCTGCAGACTAGTGAACCCCTCCAAGTACCCTGACCTTGGCAGGAGCGTGCGACGCAAGGCGAGGTGCACAATGCGCACAGCTGGGGTCAGAAGAGCTGGAACTCTCGGCTGGTCCGGAGAGAACGTGGGGCCAAACAGGGACCGGATCTCGTCAAGCTGTGGTGCTACCCCTCCAGTAAGTGGTCTCCTTGGTGGATCTGCCTGCCCATAGACCTTCTCGTGCACGCAGGTGTCGTGCAGGTCCAAACCAAGAAGCTGCCCCAAAGTCTGCCTCGAGAGGTGGTAGCGCTGTCCCATAAACATGAAGTCGATTGACCTCCTGCCCTCAGAGATGTACTGGGTCGCATAGAAGACACGGACCCAATCTTCCACATATGCACTTCTCTCATACGCAAGCAGCTGCACCAATCCTCTGTACCTCTCAAAGTAAGAACGGACCTCTGTCTCTGCTGCCACTGCAAGCTGCCCCCAGTCCAGGTAGTTGTGCTGAAAAAGCTTGTGCCCGCGACGTCTGTAGGTCTCGTAGAGAGACGCCTGGGTGACAGTCCAGAAGCGACTGTCCACAAGAGCTTCACGGGGCTGAGGGTACCACTCCTCAAGCAGCACGCTCCAACGAAGCTTGCGTAGCTGCTTGGCCTTCATCTTCCGGTAGTCCGTGAGACGGACTCCCTCACCGACACGGACGGTCGTGTCCATCTCGTAGATGGCCCCCTCGGCCTCCCTGTCCTCACGACGGTCGGCAGCCGTCGGTCTCGGACGAGGAGCAGCCTCGGTGTGACCCCCACGCGTCCGGGCTGAGCGCCGGCGGACGAGAGGCTCAACCGGCTCCTCTTCGGCATCGGAGTCGTCGATCACGGGAGGCTGCATCGGACGGGCCTCGCGGATCCTCAGGGAACCCCCTCGGCCACGCTCACGCTCCTCGGCGGCGCGAGCAGCCATTAGGGCCTCTTTCTCATCCTTCGACAGTTTGCGCTTCTTTGCGGCGGGCTCCGCGATCGCCTTTCCCTTTCCTTTGCGGTCGCGACCCATCTAGATGCAATGGAGAGCTAGGGTTAGCGACGAAGAAAGAAAGGACGACGAAAACAACGATGGACGTCGCACGGCACGAAGCAAACCTAGGCGACGGAGAGCAGACGGGGACCGGGTGCGAAGTTGAAACGGCGGCGGCGAGGTCGGTGGAGACATCGGTGGTGAAGGCGGCGCGTGGACGGCGGCGGCCGGAGGGCGACAGCGGCGTCCGGCAGAGATGGCGCGTGAGGTGGTGGTGGAGCGGCGTGTGAGCGGCGGCGATGGAGGCGGAGAGTGGTGAGGGGAGGCGGCGGCGGTGCTAGGCGGCGGTGCTGCGAGCCAGTGGACGGCGGCGGCGGCCGATGGACGGCGGCGCGGATGAGGGCGGCGACGCGACGTCGGGATCGGGAGAGGGAAAGATGAAAGAGGCGGCGGTACAGCTGGTTTAAATAGTGGGTCCCAAACCCTAGCCGTTTTTTACACACCGGATGGATCGATGATTGAATGAGAAGCATCGGTCGAATGCCACAGTAAGGTTTTCCAGAAAAGTGCAATTAACACCGGATGGACCGACGTCTAGGGTTTTGATCATCGGTCGAACGGCACGGTAAGGATATTCAGAAGAGGGAAGTTGACACCGGATGGTCCGACGTTGGATGAAAAAGCATCGGAAGAATTTATCAAGGTTGCAGATTTGTGAACATCGGATGGACCGATGGTTTTCTGAGTGAACTCATCGGATCATTTTGAGATTCTGACTGAATTGGCACTTGAAGATTGAACACCTATTGATCCGATGGGGGAAGGACTAAGGCATCGGATAATCCGATGAAAACTATACACCAACATCCCATATATATCCTTTGACCAAACAATCAAACAATGGGAAACACATGTCTTAGGACTTTTTTGGCAACCCCTTACCCCTCAAAAAGCTAATATGCCAATAGCTTGGCTAGACCTTAAAGTAAAGAAACACCGAGAAAGATGGGAGGAAAAATATCCAAATGAAATGTAAGGCCCATGCTTTGTGAGGTTGAGTATGAAGACTACTATCTCAATAAAGCATGTTCCTCTAGGCATTAACGCACCTAACATTTTGTTCTTTCCACCTTATATGAGTTGAGATATTGCATTTCAAACAAGTATCCTTCTCACGAGGTGGGTTCCCCTTTGTGACAATCTACCGTATGTAATGCCAAACAAATTAGTGCATGAAATAGAATGAGTGCAAGTCTATATGGCAGAGATCATGCAAGGCATAAAATAAATCTATCTTGCCAAGTTTAAACCTTCCAAAGGCTTCTTCAGGGAAAACTATTTCTAGCTCGCCCCTATCCTTTGAGAGTTAGACAAGACCTATATGATATGCATCCTTACATGAACATGGCAACTTACATGACGTTGGATGCATCTAGCACATTTAATTCATTTCTATGTCTAGAAAAGGTTTTCTCATCAAGTGGTTTAGTGAAGATATCCGCCAATTGTTCTTCGGATCTAACACCTTGCAAAGAGATGTCTCCTTTAGCCTCATGATCACGCAAGAAGTGATGGCGAATATCAATGTGCTTAGTGCGGGAGTGTTGAACAGGGTTTCTAGCTATCTTAACCGCACTTTCATTGTCACAAAGGAGAGGCACACAACCAATTTTAATTCCAAAGTCCAAAAGGGTTTGCTTCATATATAGAATTTGGGCACAACATGCACCGGCCGCTATATACTCCGCTTCCGCAGTGGACAAAGCCACGGAATTTTGCTTTTTGCTAGACCAAGACACTAGGGAACGCCCAAGCAAGTGGCACCCACCGGAGGTACTCTTGCGATCTACGCGGCATCCGGCAAAGTCCGAATCCGAGTATCCCAAGAGTTGGAAGGTTGTACCTTTAGGGTACCACAAGCCCATACTAGGGGTATGCTTAAGATACCTAAGTATCCTAAAGACCGCCTTCTTATGCGATTCTTTAGGAGCCACTTGAAAGCGAGCACATAAGCATACACTAAACATTATGTCGGGTCTAGATGCGGTAAGATAAAGCAATTAACCAATCATAGAGCGGTAGTGAGATTGGTCAATAAGTTTACCGTCCTTATCCGCGTCGAGATGGCAATTTGTTCCCATTGGAGTGCTTCTTGAGCTACAATCTCCCATCTCAAATTTCTTCAAGAGGTCCTTGGTGTATTTCTCTTGGTAGACAAAGGTTCCCTCTTGAAGTTGCTTGATTTGGAATCCAAGGAAGAAGTTGAGCTCTCCAATCATTGATCTCGAATTCCCTAGACATCATTTTGCCAAACTCATGGCTAAAAGCTTCGTTAGTTGAACCAAAGATAATATCATCAACATAAATTTGACAAATGAACAAATCTCCGTTGATGTCTTTGGTGAAGAGTGTGGTGTC
Organism: Tuctoria greenei; assembly: GCA_036927565.1. Classification (NCBI taxonomy): domain Eukaryota; kingdom Viridiplantae; phylum Streptophyta; class Magnoliopsida; order Poales; family Poaceae; genus Tuctoria; species Tuctoria greenei. The sequence continues at coordinate 81,662,231 of JAYESD010000003.1, read as the reverse complement.
CACCCTCCCGATCTTAAATCCTTGCATGATGAGGAAGTCCCGTAGTCGTTCATACCATGCCCTAGGTGCTTGCTTGAGCCCGTAGAGCGCCTTGTGCAATCTATACACATGGTTAGGATTCCTCGGATCTTCAAACCCGGGAGGTTGTTCAACATAAACAAGCTCATTAATGTAGCCATTAAGAAAGGCACTTTTCACATCCATTTGATAAAGAGTAATATTATGATGTGAAGCAAAAGCAAGGAGAATACGAATTGCCTCTAACCGGGCGACCGGAGCAAACGTCTCTCCAAAGTCTAGTCCTTCAACTTGGGAGAACCCTTTGGCCACAAGTCTTGCCTTGTTGCGAACCACAACGCCATTCTCGTCTTGTTTGTTGCGGTACACCCACTTTGTTCAGATGACGTTCTTGTCCTTGGGTCGCTCCTCCAACACCCAAACTTCATTGCGGGTGAAGTTGTTGAGTTCTTCTTGCATAGCCATCACCCAATTTGGGTCTTGGAGCGCTTCCTCGATGTGCGTGGGTTCTACACACGAAACAAACGAGTAGTGCTCACAAAATGAAGCAACATGGTGGGAACGAGTACTTACGCCCCTTGAAGGACTTCCAATGATTTGGTCCATTGGATGCGCCTTGGAGATGCGTCCATGCCTCATAAGTGGTTGTGAAGCACTTGGCGGTGGTGAAGCGTGTTGTTCCTCTTGTGGTTGGACTTGATCATGGACTTCTTCTTCATCTTGATGTTGTATTGCTTGTGAGTCTTGAGTTGGCAATGGATCATCTTTCTCCTCTTCGTCTACTTGAGGCGCCATGGAGGTGTTGTTGTTGGAACTTGAAGCTCCCCCTTGATCATGGCCCTCTTCAACTTCCGGCTTGATGTCTCCAATGGTCATGTTCTTCATGGCTTCTCGTAGAGGCTCATCATCTATTTCATCATGACCAAAACTCTCCTCTTGGGAGCCATTAGTCTCATCAAACTCAACATCACAACTTTCTTCAACTAGACCGGAGGTTTGGTTGAATACTCGATATGCTTTTGAGTTTGATGCATAACCAAGAAAAATGCCAACATCACATCTTCTTTCAAACTTACCGAGCCTTTTCTTGCGGTAGATGTAGCATTTGCACCCAAAGACTCTAAAGTAGGAGATGTTGGGCTTTCTCCCAATGAGGAGCTCATATGGGGTCTTTTGGAGTAGTCAGTGAAGATAGACCCTATTTGCGGCATGGCACGCCGTGTTGATTGTTTCGGCCCAAAACTTCTCCGACGTGTCGTAGTCATCAAGCATTGCTCTTGCAAGAGTGATGAGGGTTTTGTTCTTCCTCTCAACAACACCGTTTTGTTGAGGAGTGTACGTGGCGGAGAATTCATGCTTCACACCTTCACGGTCACACCACTCCCCAATGTTGTAGTTCTTGAATTCGGTGCCGTTGTCACTCCGGACCTTGATATTGGGAAGTTGGAATTCCCTTTGAGCACGGTTGGCGAAGGTCTTGAATACTTCCGGAGTTTCACTCTTGTCACCTAAAAATAGAGTCCAAGCATAGCGAGAGTAGTCATCAACAATAACAAGACAATAGAGGTTACCGCCAAGACTTTGGTATGTGGACGGTCCGAAGAGATCCATGTGGAGTAGTTCAAGTGGCTTGGAGGTTGACACCATTGTCTTCATTGGGTGGTGTGAAGCAACTTGCTTCTCGGCTTGACAAGCGCTACAAAGCTTGTTCTTCTCAAACGTCACATCCTTCACACCGGTCACCATCCCAAGCTTGAATGACTTCTTGAGTTTGCTCATTCCAATGTGTGCTATGCGTCGGTGCCATAGCCAACCCAAGCTTGTCTTAGTGAAAAGACAAGTGGTTAGGCTATCATTCTTGTTGGAGAAATCTACTAAGTAGAGATGTCCATGCCGAAACCCTTTGAAGATAAGCTCTTTGCTTGCCTCACTACTCACAACAACATCATTTTTGCTAAATGTGCACGTTAGTCCAAGATCACAAAGTTGTGCAATGGAAAGTAGATTAAAGCTAAGTGACTTAACATACAACACATTAGAGATGGATAAATCATTAGAGATAGCAATTTTACCTAATCCTATTACCTTACCCTTAGAATTGTCACCAAAAGTAACTTGTTCATGATTACCGGGGTTTTCTATGGTGGTGAACATACCATCATTGCCGGTCATGTGTTGAGTGCACCCGCTATCGAGTACCCAATGCTTTCCTCCGGCTTTGTAGTTCACCTACACACATGAAGTTAATTTTTGACTTTAGGCATCCAAGCCAACTTAGGTCCTTGTATGTGAGATACAAGTGTCTTTGGGACCCAAAGTTGCTTGGGGAGCTTCCCCTTCATGCTCTTCATGTCTTTGCCAATGAACCTAGCTTTCACCTTGCCATTCACTTTGCTAAGAAGATAATAGCGATCATTGAAAATAGATTTGTAGTTAGTAGGCAATCTCGGTGAAGGTCGGTTAGGAAGAGGACACTCCCGTGTGTGGTGACCGGTGACCTCACAATGTTGGCAATAAGAACCAACTTCCTTGATGAAGCTTGTTCTAAGCTCCAGTGAGGGCACCTTTCCTTTGTTGGGCACCGGGAAGGATCCAAGTCCTCTTTTGTTGAAGGCTTTCGCTTGTCGGAAGAGGATTTCCTTGTGCTTGACTTCACCTTTTGAAAGTCTAGCCACACTAGTGCGGAGACTCTCAATTTCCTCCAACAAGTCCTTCTCCCTAGCATTAGCTTTTAAAGACAAAGACTTGTCCAAGACATTAGAGACATGCGAAGTAATGGATATCTTATCATTAAGAGTTTGTTTCTTTGCATCTTTTAACTCTTGATCAAGCATTTCATGAGCAATGTTAAGTGTTTGGTATTCATGAATTAGCTTGTTGTGCTCCTCCAAGAGAGTTTGGTGTGCTATGTTGAGCTCATCATTGTCTACCTTGATTTTAGCATTTTCTTCCTCAATTTGCTTGACATGAGATTTGAGCGTGTCATGCTCTTTGAGTATGCTTTCATACTTGTCAAGCAAATCAAGGTTAGCACTCTCAAGTTTAGCACGAATTTCTTCAAGAGTTTTAACTTTACTCTTCTCTCTCTTAATGATAGCATGATATTCATTAATCAAGGAAGTTAAATCATCGGGGGAAAGCTCATCATCACTAGAGTCGTCACATACCTTGGTGTTACCTTTAGCCATGAGGCACATGGGTGGTGGAGGAAGAGGTGAGTCATCATGGTTGGCAATGGCAAGGCCGGCCAAGCTTTCCTCTTCTCCTTCACTCTCTTCATCACTTGTTTCTTCGTCGGTGACCCATTCATTTGCCTCACACATAAACACCTTTTGTGGACCACTTCTCCTCTTTGGGAAGAGTCTTGCCTTCTTGCCCTTGTCTTGCTTCTTCTTCCCAAAGGCTCTTGGTTTGGGCTTGGCTTCTTCTTCATTATCATCACTTTCTTCAAGCTTGCGTTGCTTGCCTTTGTAGTTCTCTCTCCTTTTGTCCGGTTTTGGACAATCATAGGAGATGTGGCCTTGATATCCGCAATTTTAGCATATCTTGCGATCGTCTCTTCTTGGTAAAAATGCCTTCTTCTTGGGATCAAAGGTGTATCCCTTTTTGGTGATCCTGGAGTTCAAGCGTGAGAACTTTCTCATCATCAAGGCAAGCTCATCATCGTCATCTTCACTTGACGCTTGCTCTTCTTCACTTGAGCTAGGCTCAACCACCTTCTTCTTCTTGAAGCTTGTCTTCTTGGTGGAGGCCTTTAGAGCAATTGTTTTTGATGATGATTGCTCCATCATCCCAAGTACACTCATCTCATGAGCGTGTATTTCTCCAATGAGATCCGAAACTTCAATGTTGTCAAGTGATTCCTTTTGGAGCATGGAGTTGATGATGTTGTACTTCGGCTTGGGAAGGAGCATGAGAATCTTGCGGTTAATAAGTCCCTTGACAAGAGACGCAATGTCAAGAGCATTAATTTCCTCAATAAGAACATTTAAGCGTGAAAACATTTCATTAACATTTTCATGAGGAAGCATCTTAAATTCATCATATTTAGCTTTGAGCATGTGATATTTAAGTTCCTTTACACGAGATGAGCCCTCATGGATTTCTATCAAGCAAGCCCAAATTTGACAAGCTTTTTCCTTACTAGCAATTCTAGAGAAGACATCTTGACTTATGCATTCATAAATAGCATTCCTAGCCTTAGCATCCCACTTAACTTGATCACCCACATAGTTAAGTTCTCCAAATCCCGCATGAGTCGCTTCCCAAACTTCGGGGGCAATAGCCTCAAGGTAAGCGCGCATGCGTGCTTTCCAATAGGCAAAATTCTTGCCTTCGAAGATAGGAACCGAACCCACAACCTTGGCCATTTTTGCTCTCTAGCGGTGAAGCTAGAATGATCCTATGAGCAACCTTGCTCTGATACCAATTGTAAGGATCGAAACACCCAAGAGGGGGGGTGAATTGGGCTTTCTTTCAAATTTTAAGACAATTAAGAAACGAACTACTTAAGCCCAATTCCCAATGCGGTTCTAGCTATGGAATCAACGTAGATATAACTTGAAGTAAAGATTGCAAAATGTAAAGAGAGGAAGAGGAATGCAAACGCTAGGGGACACGGAGGTTTTATCCCGTGGTTCGGCAAGATCACAAGGATCTTCCTACATCCACGTTGTGGCACCCACCGAAGGGTTTTGCCACTTCCAATGTCACCGAGACAATGGAGTCTTCACTAATCTTCTCCGTTCGCCATCTCCGGCAAGGTGGAGCTCAAGCCTTGTACAACCTTTGATGTTCCGGGCTTCCACACACACCTTGGCAAGCTCCAGAACGATCTTCTTCAACTTCTCACTAGCCTAGAGAGTTCAATCACAGAGAAAGAACGCACACAAGCTTCTCTCTAGCCTATTACAAATGATCTAAAAGTGTGGAAATGTATGCTCTATGGTCTTGATTGCTCTTGGATGTGTAGTGGGCTTCAGGTGATCAAGACTTGTCGAAATGACCGGGTTAGAGGGGTTTTATAGCCAGCTTAACCGAAATAGCCGTTGAAAAAGTAGGATGACAGAACTTTTCTGTGCACACTGGATGATCCGATGTCTCCCCTCTAGTTATCATCGGTGTAATTACTTTGGCTGACGTCATTGTGTTAGATATTACCGTTATTAGACCGATGTTGCCCCAGTCTTCTCATCGGATGATCCGGTGGCTCTTCCTCCAGAATTTGCTTGATCTTGATGCTTACTGGAGTGATCAACCGATGTGTGTAATTCTGCACATCGGATGATCCGGTGCTTCACTTGTTCCAATTGTACTGCAAACTGTATTGATGCACCGATGTTGTTGAGCCCTTCACATCGGATGATCCGGTGAGTTCATTTGTCTGAGGTCTTTTTCTTCAGTTGAATCAACTCGACCGATGTGTTCATTTTGGAAATCATCGGTTGATCCGGTGAGTTGATTTTGCTTGCTTCGAGTTGTTTTGAGTGAATCTTTTGTGTCTTTCTCGAATGACCTCTTAGACATTTGTTCCACACGGCTCTCTTATGATTCTTAAGCATTGTATGATGTCAATTTTTGATTGAGTGACTTGGACATAGAGCCTTCATGTCTTGTCTTTATCTCATGAATTTGATCTCGAAAGTTGAGTATCTATGGGTCGCCAATGACATGATCATTTCATCTTATTTAGTTTTTATGGGGACCTTGCATTCACAAATTCATTAGTAAAGTTCAATGGTTGTCATTAATCACCAAAACCATACAACATGAGGGGGGCCTAGATGCTTTCACATAATTAAATGTGTAGTGTTGGTTTTTCCATCCCAATTAATTAAGCGAAGCAAAAAGGTAAAAACCCTTCCCGACTCTCTACCATAAATTCCAGGTGACAAGGGTGGTTTAACAAGTCTAGTAAACTTCCTACCATAGGATTCCCATCAAATTGACACAGCATGCAATTTTGCAAACAAAACATTTATTTTAAAACAGGATCAATATGCTTCAAGGACACTTGCCTTGCTCCGGCGGATCGGGTTGCTCAAGCGCTTCGAAGTCTTGGTTTTGGTAATCCTCGTACACGGTCTCTTGAGCACTTCCCTCTACTTATGATCACACATACAAGAAATACATACAAATCAACATGATGCATACACATTAATCAACATGCGATGATATGCATGCATGCAAAGTTTAATTATTAATTAACTATGGTTGTTTATTAATTAGATGCAACTAGTTCATACGTGTTCATATGAGTTTACGGGGGTTTTAGAGTGGATTAATGCTGCTGAAAATAAAAAGACAATGCAACTAAAATCAATTCACGTCTAATAGATTCAATATGGTCGCTAAAATTCGCATTGGGAACGAATCCTACCGTAGGTGCGATGGCTTCGAAGATCGAGGGACGAGGGTGACACGTAGACGAAGTGGATGGTGCAGCAGTCCTTCGGCGGCACGACGACGGCAACGATCTCTGGTGGACGGTGGCACCCTCCTCTTTTTCTTCCTCTTCTTCCCCTCTTTTTTTCTTCCTTTTCTTCCACTGGCGGCGCAGCCTCTGGTCCTCCCTTTTTTTTCTATCCGGCGGCTAGGGCTTTTCTGGCCTCTGGCGGTGGCGGTTTTGCTTCTGGCGTCGAAAAACGTGAAGCCCCCGTCATTTTTATAGGCACAGGCGCTAGGGCCGGCGCTGTGGCCGACTCGTACCGGAACTGAATCGCGCGCGGGAGCTGGGATCGGGGCACGCGAATCGCGCTGGGTGGGATCGGCGCGGGGTGGCGTCAGGCGGGGTGGGGCCCGGTGCATCGCGCGGCGCGCACGTAGGAGCGGGGCTGGCGGGATTCGCGGTGGGAGGGCGCAGCGCGTTTGGCGGGAGGCCACGGTGCGTGGGCTGGGGCGCTGGGAGGGGCGCGTTTCGGCGCGGGGGCCAAGGCGCCTCGGGCGATGGGGAAATCGGGGCCAGGCGAGGTCGCTGGAGGGCGCACAGCACGGCGTGGGGGGCCCGGGGCCGGTCGTGGGAGGCGCATCGGGGCGCGTTGCGGGGGTGGTTGTCGGCAGGCGGCGGACGGTGCGGGCGGGGCCCAGCACACGTGGTCCGGTCGGGACGTGATGGCGCGCTTGGGGTTGGCGGGAGCGGCGCGCGCGCGCGGCTGGCTGGGCCTCTCGGCCTGGCCAGCGGGCGGTTGTGTTTTCTTTTTTTTCTTTTTTTTATATATTACTACTTATTTTTTTATATTATTTTTTTATTATTATTTTTTTATTTTTTTCATATACAGTTATTATATATATATTACTATTTATTTTTTTATACTTATTCCCTAATACAAGTTTTAGGCTATAATTTTTATTTCCTTCTTTTGCTACTCATATTTGTATATGTATATTCTGCGTTTTATTATTTTTCTTTTATTCTATTAATATTTAATGCATGAACATGTATGCGATGCATGATGCGAAAATTTTAGGGTGTTACAAACCTACCCCCTTAAAGTGAATCTCGCCCTCGAGATTCGATAGCGTGGAGAAAAGATGTGGGAATTCTGCCTTCAGGTCTTCTTCACGTTCCCACGTAGCTTCGGCTTCCGTATGGTGTTTCCATTGCACTTTGCACCAACGGATCCTCTTATTCCTTGTGAATCCAAAGCAATGAGGTTGGCGGAGAAGTCTACCCCCCTTATTCTAAGGCTTACTTTTGGACATACTATATTTGTCCTCATCTCTCCTCCAGGAGACTTAACCAATAGAGGAAACTTCATATGAGAGATAGGCAAACTATACTGGGCAACATACTTCGATGTAATGAATGAATGCGATGCTCCAGAATCAAATAACATAGTCGCGGGGTTGGAGTTAGCAAGAAACATACCAATGAGCACGTCATCCGCTTGTTGAGCATCCTCCGTAGAGACATGGTTCACGTTGCCACGAGCAAAATTCTGCTGTCCACAGCTTCCTTGTGGTTGTCCTCCATTAGGTCTTGGGTTTTGCTTCGGTGCATTGCTTCCTTTACCAAGGCCTGACTTAGGACATTTATGCACAAAGTGTCCAGCTTCTCCACAAGTATAGCACCTCTTAACTCCACCAGAATTATTGGGACGAGTTTGGTTTTGAACATTGGCTCCAGGAAAATCAGCACGAGGTGCATAAGGCATTGCTTGCATGACAGGGCGCTGCTGCACAAACTGAGTTGGGTGTGGTGCATAACCAGGGCGTTGAGCAGGAATAGAGGAGTTGTAATAGGGTGCATTGGGTGGTGCAAGGCGAGGGCGCACATTACTTCCTTGCTGCGGTCCATGATGTGGCATCTTCCTCTTGATTTCTTGCTCCATCTCACGAACCTTGTTTTCCACCACAATTGCTTTGTCCACAAGCTTCTGAAAATTGGCATAGTCACAATTGAGTAGTTGCACTTGGATTTCATTGTTCAATCCCCTCATGAACAAATATTGCTTCCGGCTGTCCCGACTAACATCCTCAGGCGCATATCTTGAGGGTTGAGTGAACTTATTGAGATATTCACTCACGCTTGATCTTCCTTGCCTCAAATTCTCGAATTCTTGCCTCTTCAAGATCATAACACCTTCCGGCACATAATGAGAACGGAAACTCTCCTTGAATTCCGCCCAGGTGATCCTCTCTTGATTCTCATGAGCATTGCAATAAGCATCCCACCAATCTGCAGCTGCTCCAACTAGTTGATGAGAAGCAAATAGGACCTTCTCTCCGTCACTTCATTGGACAATAGCAAGTTTCTTCTCCACGGACTTGAGCCAATCATCAGCATCCATAGGGTCGGCAGCTTGAGCAAAGGTTGGCGGTCTAGTCCTCATAAACTCTCCCAACCGGCTATGAGGAGGCGGGGGTGGCGGTGGAGGCATGTGGGGCTGATTGTTGATGTTATTGCCAGCCTGCAGCTGTCCCATAGTTTGTATCATGGTCTGCGTGAGCTGGTTTTGCATGGCCAGTAGCCGCTCAATATTGATAGCTCCATGAGCAGGTCCTTGTCCGTTGTTGTTCTGAGGTACTCCATGGTTCTCCTCCTCGTTATTGACATCTCTCTGGTTGCGAGTCCTCACCATCTGAAGGAGAGCAATAGGTAAGAATTAAGAAACGTCCCCAACTATATGCATCAAAGGATATGAAGCTAACCAACTAGCTATACTAGCCTAGGTGGACATGGCAATGCTAAAGCATCCCAAAATCCTCTATTAAGCACACAAGCAAACAATATATATAGCAAACAGCACACTAAGCAAAAACACATCGATTCCTGAGTGCTCCTATGTGCTCTAAAGTGTCCATTCTATCTAGGCCGCGTCCTACGGTCAACCTGTGGCTTCTGAACCAAGCTAACATATATGTGTGCCTAGGATGTTCAACACACATACACGAGTGCAATCACAAAAGAGTATACAGAAAATTACCACAAAACAAGATTAATTATCAAATTTTATTACACAAACCATATTATCCTCGAATACAAGCTCTAATGAATATTAATGACAGTTTCAACTAATGCAGCGGAAATAACTAATTAGGCAACTAAGCAATTAAGCATAAGGGATAGCGCAGCTCCATGCAACACCACAGGCAAAGCTGACGGTAGACTCGGCCTGGATATCCGCATTATCGCCATTAAACTCACAATTCTGACCTGCAGCTGTTGGGGGGGATTGCAAGAGTGAGTACATGTCGTACTCAGCAAGTGTGGAAAGTATGACAGGTGGCTGATTCAAATGACGACAATAATAATGGCAAAGTGCTGAAAAGTACAGTAAAACATTTGAAAAGCAATATATCATATTTATGTGAAGTAAACCCATCATAAACCATGTAACCATCATAATACCAGTCCGTAATTTACCATTGCCAATAACCATAATCAATACCAGAAATAAATCCATAACCATCCATAACCATTACCAAACCATAACCATTCCAAATTCCAATTTCCCTCTAATCATGTAGGTCATCCAGGCGCTCATAACCGGGAGCACGGCTATCATGATAGTTTTAATACTCTGCAGAGTTTGTACCACTTTACCCACGTGTTTGTGATTTCATCACCCGTCGGCGACTAAAGAACCTCCCTTATGCCAATTACACTTCCTTTGGTGTATGGCCAAGAGATCACAAAATAGCCTTTACAAAGGGATTACTAGCCTATTTAGACCCCACTGAGGTTTCACCGGTGGCGATGCCTCTAACTGAGCACATCTTCAACCAAGGGCCCCCTCTTGAGCCATTCGGATCCCAGGGTAGTCCCACCAATCATCAATAAACCCAATCTGACTACCCCTTCCCCGAGCATCCACAATGGTCCAAACAGCACTAGCAAAGCCCTAATTAATCAGCTACGCCGCACCCATACTTGGCCTCGTGGTGGCACTGTAGTCCTGGCCTATTCTCGCATGAACCGGTCCTTAGATCTAAAGCAAGCAAACCACCATAACATCCAACCCATCCACATACCAGGCTTGCTTAGATCACCCATCACCATACTGTATCGACCAGTTCACATTAACCAGAATATCATTAATACATAATTAAATGTGTAGTGTTGGTTTTTCCATCCCAATTAATTAAGCGAAGCAAAAAGGTAAAAACCCTTCCCGACTCTCTACCATAAATTCTAGGTGACAAGGGTGGTTTAACAAGTCTAGTAAACTTTCTACCATAGGATTCCCATCAAATTGACACAGCATGCAGTTTTGCAAACAAAACATTTATTTTAAAACAGGATCAATATGCTTCAAGGACACTTAACTTGCTTCGGCGGATCGGGTTGCTCAAGCGCTTCGAAGTCTTGGTATCGGAAATCCTCGTACACGGTCTCTTGAGCACTTCCCTCTACTTATGATCACACATACAAGAAATACATACAAATCAACATGATGCATACACATTAATCAACATGCGATGATATGCATGCATGCAAAGTTTAATTATTAATTAACTATGGTTGTTTATTAATTACATGCAACTAGTTCATACGTGTTCATATGAGTTTACGGGGGTTTTAGAGTGGATTAATGCTGCTGAAAATAAAAAGACAATGCAACTAAAATCAATTCACGTCTATTAGATTCAATATGGTCGCTAAAATTCGCATCGGGAACGAATCCTACCGTAGGTGCGATGGCTTCGAAGATCGAGGGACGAGGGTGACGCGTAGACAAAGTGGATGGCGCAGCAGTCCTTCAGCGGCACGATGACGGCGACGCTCTCCGGTGGACGGTGGCACCCTCCTCTTTTTCTTCCTCTTCTTCCCCTCTTTTTTCTTCCTTTTCTTCCCTTGGCGGCGCAACCTCTGGTCCTCCCTTTTTTTTCTATCCGGCGGCTAGGGCTTTTCTGGCCTCTGGCGGCGGCGGTTTTGCTTTTGGCCTCGAAAAACGCGAAGCCCCCGTCGTTTTTATAGGCGCAGGCGCTAGGGCCGGCGCCGTGGCCGACTCGTACTGGAACTGAATCGCGCGCGGGAGCTGGGGCCGGGGCATGCGAATCGCGCTGGGTGGGATCAGCGCGGGGCGGCGTCAGGCGGGGTGGGGCCCGGCGCATCGCGCGGCGCGCGCGTAGGAGCGGGGCTGGCGGGATTCGCGGTGGGAGGGCGTAGCGCGTTTGGCGGGAGGCCGCGGTGCGCAGGCTGGGGCGCTGGGAGGCGCGCGTTTCGGTGCGGGGGCCAAGGCGCCTCGGGCGGCGGGGAAATCGGGGCCAGGCGGGGTCGCCGGAGGGCGCGCGGTACGGCGTGGGGGGCCCGGGGCCGGTCGTGGGAGGCGCATCAGGGCGCGCTGCGAGGGTGGTTGTCGGCAGGCGGCGGACGGTGCGGGCGGGGCCCAGCACACGTAGTCCGGTCGGGTCGTGATGGCGCGCTTGGGGTTGGCAGGAGCGGCGCGCGCGCGGCTGGCTAGGTCACTCGGTCTGGCCAGTGGGCGGTTGTGTTTTCTTTTTTTTTTCTTTTTTTTTTCTTTTTTTATATATTACTATTTATTTATTTTTTATATTATTTATTTATTATTATTTTTTTTATTTTTTTCATATACAGTTATTATATATAATATTACTATTTATTTTTTTATACTTATTCCCTAATACAAGTTTTAGGCTATAATTTTTATTTCCTTCTTCTGCTACTCATATTTGTATATGTATATTCTATGTTTTATTATTTTTCTTTTATTCTATTAATATTTAATGCATGAACATGTATGCGATGCGTGATGCGAAAAATTTAGGGTGTTACACATAAAGCATGAGTTTTCAGCTCCTTACTCCTCCCAACAAAATGGAGTTGCCGAAAGGAAGAACCGAACCCTCATAGAGATGGCGAGAACAATGCTCGATGAGTACAAGACCTCGGATCAATTTTGGGCGGAAGCGGTCAACACAGCTTGCCACGCCATAAATCGACTTTATCTTCATTGACTACTCAAGAAAACATCCTATGAGCTACTCACCGGTAACAAGCCTAATATTTCATATTTTCGAGTTTTCGGTTCCAAATGCTATATTTTGAACAAGAAGCCTAGGACTTCAAAGTTCGCTTCGAAGGCTAATGAAGGTTTCTTGCTTGGTTATGATTCGAACACTTACGCTATCGTGTCTTCAACAAGACCTCCGAACTTGTTGAAGTAGCACGTGACGTAGTGTTCGATGAAACTAATGGCTCCCAAAAGGAGCAAGTTGATCCATGTGTGCTAGATAGAGAAGAAGCTCCATGTCAAGCATTGAGAAGAATGGCGTTAGGCGACGTTCGACCACAAGAGCCACCTCTACATATGCATGAGGAAAATGAACCACAAGAGGAGGCCAATGATCAAGGGGGAGCTTCCATACAAGATAAACCTCAAGAAGACGAAAATGACCTTCAAGTCAATGAGGGCAACGATTTAGAGGGAGAAGAAGATGATCATGAAGATTCAAGACAGCAAGTACCACACCTAAGAGTACACCAATGCGTCCAAAGGGATCACCCAATCGTCAACATCATCAGTGACATCCAAAAGGGAGTAACTACTAGATCTCACATAGCTAATTTTTGTGAGCACTATTCTTTTGTATCCTTTTTGGAACCGTGCAGGGTTGAGGATGCATTGAAGGATCCGGATTGGGTAGTGGCCATGCAAGAAGAACTCAACAATTTCAAAAGAAATGAGGTGTGGTAACTAGTCGAAAGACCCATGTCCAATGTCGTCGACACCAAATGGGTCTTCCGCAACAAACAAGACGAACACGGGGTGGTGACAAGGAACAAGGCACGACTTGTGGCCAAAGGGTATTCACAAGTCGAAGGTTTGGATTTCGATGAGACCTTTGCTCCCGTAGCTATACTTGAGTCTATTAGAATCTTACTTGCATATGCTACTCACCATGATTTCAAGCTCTATCAAATGGATGTGAAAAGCGCCTTCCTCAGTGGACCAATCAAGGAAGAGGTATATATGGAGCAACCCCCCCGGATTTGAAGATGAAGAGTTCCCCGGCCATGTATTTAAATTGCGTAAGGCTCTCTACGGCCTCAAACAAGCTCCTAGAGCTTGGTATGAGTGTCTTAGAGATTTCCTAATTGAAAATGGTTTTAAGACCAGTAAAGTAGAGTATGCATTGTTTACAAAGAACTTTGACAATGATCTCTTTGTTTGTCAAATTTATGTTGATGATATAATCTTTGGTTCAACTAACAAATCTTTTTGTGAGGAATTTAGTAAAATTGTGACAGATAGGTTTGAGATGTCCATGATGGGAGAGCTAATGTACTTCTTGGGATTCCAAGTGAGGCAGCAAAAGGAAGGGACGTTCATAAGCCAAACTAAGTACACTCAAGACATACTCAAGAACTTTGGAATGGACAAGGCGAAGCCCATAAATACTCTCATGGCAATGAATGGTCACTTGGATCTTAATGAAGATGGACCAAACGTCGATCAAAATTTATATTGCTCCATGATTGGATCTCACTCTACTTATGTGCATCTAGGCCAGATATTATGTTGAGTGTATGCTTGTGTGCAAGGTTTCAAACCAACCCAAAAGAGTGCCATTTGACAGCCGTTAAGAGAATCTTGTGGTATTTAGTTCATACACCCAACATAGGCCTTTGGTACCCCAAAGGTTCCAAATTCAATCTCATTGGCTATTCTGATGCAGATTATGCCGGATGCAAGGTAGATAGAAAAAGTACCTCCGGTACATGCCAATTCCTAGGGAGATCCCTAGTTTCTTGGTTCTCCAAGAAACAAAACTCCATTGCCCTAACCACGGCCAAAGCGGAGTATGTTGCAGCCGAGAGTTGTTGTGCACAACTCCTTTGGATGCGACAAACTCTAAGGGATTACTGTTACAATATGAACCACATTCCACTCCTTTGTGATAATGAGAGTGCCATTAAAATTGCCCATAATCCCGTTGAGCACTCTAGGACCAAACACATAGACATCTGGCATCACTTTTTGAGAGACTATTCAATGAAGGGAGATATAGCCATTTCATACGTCAATACTGAAAAGCAAGTAGCCGATATCTTTACCAAGCCACTTGATGAAAAATATTTTTGCGAACTCCGAAATTAACTCAATATCCTTGATGCTCGGAGTGTGGCTTGAAATCTTGTATACCTGAATGCTATCTTCAAAATTCATTGATTGAGTTGTGAAAATAATCTCTCTAAAATTTTCCAAAAAACTATGTCAATTACTAGATCTTGGTGAATTATGATCATTACTTGATTGTTGTATGCTTACTGATCATATTCATCAAGATTATTTGATTTGATTTGCTTCCCTCCTTTCTTATTAAGTACCTTAGAGTATATACGAATGGACTATGCCCATCTTGTCTGGTGACCACGGACTAGTCCGTGGTTACCCAGACTAGTCCGCACATGCAGACTAGTCCGCAGAGCGTCGGTTAGGCCAGACTAGTCCGGCAAACCAAGGACTAGTCCGATATAGCCTATGGAAAAGTTCAGACTAGTCCGATCATTTTTGGACTTGTCTGATCTTTCGTGTCCTTAACCCTAGCCGCCACCAAACCCTAATCTCCCTCGCCCCACACTTGCCTCAAGCTTTCTCTCTCCACACTCGAGCTCCCCAAGGTGATTCGACGATTTCTCCATCAAAAATCTCAATGTTTGGGTGGAAATCAACCTCCTTCGCTTAGGGATTGAAGACCACAGACTTGTTCGCCCTTCAACCCCCTCTTCTTTGAGATTCAAGCGATTTTTCGGTAAATTTCCCCCAAACCCTAGAAATCTCCATTTTCTTCATTGTTGATCGGATAGCCTAGCTTCTGTCACTTAATGCAAGTGTCCTTGATGTATTACATTGCTGTTAGGCTAGTTTTGCATTGAGCAACTCCATTTGTCTTATAGTTAAGGTTCTTGAGGATGAATATTGGACTAGTCCGGTCCATGCACGGACAAGTCCAGTCACCCGGACTAGTCCGTGCCTGTACACTGGACTTTTCCGATTTTTCTGGACTCAACCCTAACTTCTCAATTCCTCAATGCAATTCCTTGTCATCTATTCTCATCAATACCTTGTGCAATCCATTCTCAGGGCATGACGAACTCACACGACAAAGTTTTCGACTTCGAGGCCGAGATGGACCACAAAGCCGTGCTTCGGTCCTCGACAAGCCTAAACAAGAAGCGCCAAGAGCGACCTTCAGAGCCGGCTTCCTCTCCTCCCCAGGCTCGAGGGAAAGTGCTCACTAAGAAGCCAGCATCCAAGGCTTCTGCTGGAGGTGGCCCTCACCAAGCCAAGGGCAAGGGAATTGCAACGGGTCCGATTGGCCCTCCAAAGTTTTCGGCTCCAAGGGAAGGGGCCAGGGACCCCGCAGAGGAAAAATTCAACAGAAAGGGCAGTTACACGGCGGCCAAGTTCAGAAATGTTGATTGCTATAGCCATCCAAAGCAAGCTGCCGATGGGAGGTTTTGGAGCAACTTCCATGCAGACTTCTACAAGTCTGTATATCTCCCAATGAAGACGCCAGTGGTGCACAGCCAATGGATCGATTGGGCGCACTTTGAGAAGAAGGGCTGCTCACCGTTTGTTGAGGTGGTCGAGGCTATTGAGGGGCATGGATTGAAGGATCTCTTTACATTCAGGAACAATTGGAATGATGATGTGATGGCCCAGTTTTATGCTACATGCCACTTCTCAAGTGATGAGGAAGAAAGTATGACTTGGATGACTCATGGATCCAAGTACACCATCACAAATGAAGAATTTGCGAGGATGCTGCATCTTGACACCTCGAGCAATGACAATGTAATCATCCACAACATTGGTGTCATCGAGAAAGACAAAATGAAGTTTCTCTATGAACCCAACTCCAAGTTCAACCCTCCTTCCACGAAGAACATGAATCCCTTCTTTGTGGTGTTGAACAGGGTCCTAAGGAAGACAATTGCCCCCGAGGATGGGGATGCAAGAAGTGTGCATGGGTATCTCAGGACCTTGATGAAGGTCATTAGCAAAGACAGAATATTTGATGTCTTTGACTATATTTGGAATGATACGGTGAACATCTCCTCCACACCGAACAGGTCATGTGGTTATGCTCCTTATCTGATGTTTATGATTAAAAAGGTCACAGGCATAGAGTTTGTCAAGGATGTGGAGCACCTACCCTTGAGACCCCAGATGCCTCAAAAGCCAAGTGTTCAAGCTGCTCCATCTCTGGCCTCCAGGCCTGAGGCCCCAGCGAGAGCCAGTGCCGGTGCTAGGGCTGCTCCCGCCACTAGGGCCCCTCCTCAAAAGGGGTCCCCAAGTGGCATCTTCAAGTACCTGACAGCTATCTTTGCCTCATGCAAAATGGCTGAGGCGAAGGCCCACAAGATCAACAAAAGAAGAAAGGATGACATGAGATATGTCAAGGAGAACATGAAGCAGATTTGCCAAAAGCTGGAGATTGAACCCATTGGATCTCCAGTAATTTCTGATGACTCTGACTCTAATTTCACTGAGCTCGGGCCCTTGACTCCCTCCGAGCTTGCCTATTTTGTCATTGGGGACTCGAGTGGCTTCGTTCCTCCTCCTCCTCCTCATCAGCCAGAAGATGAAGATGAAGACGATGAGAGGACCGACAGCGAGGCTTGAAGACTTTAGGTCCCTCCTCTCCTTTTTGGTGTCTTGATGCCAAAGGGGGGGGAGATTGAGGGGCAGTCTTAGGTTTTAGCCGTAGGATGCGAGGAGAGCTTCTTTATTACATCTTTTCCCTATTTTGTGGTTTGTAAAACTTTTAATATGCTCTTATGATACTTATGGTCCTGTGATGCAATGTTTTGAACTACTTATGAAGAAATTGATGAAATATGTGTTTTTGCTATAAAAATGACATATATGCTTATTGTTGATGTGTTGATGTCAATTATGTCATTTTCATATTGATTATTGCTTCTAAACACTTAGTTCTGCATCCCACCATAACGAGTGCACATATGGATCATGCTTTCATTGCTTAATATGTTTTAAACTCATATGTGCACACTTTATGAAAATCTCAACTTTTTATCATATTTTGTGAAATCTCAATTGGTTGTCATCAATCACTAAAAAGGGGGAGATTGAAAGTGCATCTAGGAATCCTTTGTGGGTTTTGGATGATTTATGACAAGCAAATGAGATCCTAACCACTTTGTTGATATAAGCATAGGTTCTAATGAGAAAATAAGCAAGGTGCCAAAAAGAAGGGAGAATGAGGAGCAATGTGGAAAAGAGCTCAAGGAACAAGTGTAGTAGATCATTGTGTATGGAGTGTTCTACGGAAACACACTCCAAGAGCTCAAGCACAAATAATCACACACATTGCACAAGTTTATACAGGACCGGACTAGTCCGACTGACACCGGACTAGTCCGATATCTTTCTGCACAAGATCGGACAAGTCCGATATCACCACAGACTAGTCCGATATCTCTTTGACTAGAATCGGACTAGTCCTCCCGAGTGCGGACTAGTCCTCCAAACACTTCACAAGTTGCACAAAATCAGACAAGTCCGATATTGGCAAGGACTAGTCCGAAAAACCCTATGACCTAAATCGAACAAGTCCTCCAAGTGCGGACTTGTCCCCAATTCACTTAGGGTTTCTGTAAAAGCCCTAATTTCCATAATTCAAAGTTCAGTTAGGACAAAATTTTTGAATGACAAAAAACATTAAAAAGGAATTGAGAAAAACAAATTAATTCAAACTCCAAATGAGGAAATTCAAAATAATAAACTTAGCTACTGTTTAAATAAATATAACATGAAGATTTGAGTTGACCAATGGATTCCAAATATTCCAAATAGCATCCCTGCAAGGTTTCATAATTTTTGAAGCAAGTTTGCTATCTAATTCAATAGCTTCATTGAATTCAACTCAAATTCAAATTCATATTTGAATTTAAACGAAACTTTGTCAAATCAACTATGGGAATTCAAAATAAAATTCTATATGATTAATACAGCCATCCCACAAATATCTAGTAAATTTTGGAATGAATTAGGTGGTAGAATTGATGAGGAAAGGATGAGGATGAGGTGGGACCCACTTGTCATCCAAAGCAAAGTGCTGTTTTGGCTCTCCATGTGACACCACATTGCATGCAAAGTCCAGGCAGATGCTTGCACTATTGTGGCCGACTCCAGCTGCCCCCAGCTCGCCCTGGCCTCCTATTTATACCCCCTCCATGCCTCTGGCTTGCTCTTTCTTCACCTTGAAGCCTCCAACACCATTTTCACTTCTCTCCCGATTCCTTCTCTGTTCAGCCAGTTTGCAGCAAAGGTACTCTGTGTTAAGCACTTTTCTTTGCCTCTCCTCACTCCCCAACCTCTTGCACAGCTTTGTGATCGAGAGTTCTTGCACAGCTAGGCCATCCCCGAAGCTGTTATTTTCGAAACCAAGGCTGCCGGAAATCTCCCCTGTTTCGCCGCGCCTCTGCTCATCGTCAACCCGATGATACAGCCATCATCTCGCCTCAATCCTAGAAGGAAAAAGGTTTGCCTACTCATGTTCTAGCTGCTCGTAAAGTTTCAGCCCATGCCATGCCTCCTAGACCCCGTATTTGCTTTTCTTCCGACGAACTTCGGTTATGAGTAGAGTTGCTTCGTGTATGAAATTCCTTCTTTACATTTAATTATTACTTGTGAACCTGTGCTATGTTGTTCCATATGGCCAGGCGCATCACCTAGAACAAGAGTCATCGAGTTTCATTGGGTATTCACACCGGAATCTCATTTTTCCCCAACCGCGGATTTTTCTCTCCTCGGTCCGTAGTCGCCACCAGTTTCCAAGCCTTTTCTCTCCCTCTTATGGCCAGATTCTTGTTTCCCATACTTCCATGAATCTTCCCAAGGTCTTCCCGTTCAGTTTCACCTGCCGTAGGGCTCGGTCGACATGGCCGAAACCCTAATTGCTGCCACCGCCATCGCACTGCAATTTCCGGCCACCAATCGCCGTCGAGGACTGCACCACCGTGTTCCACGTCTGATTTTAGGTGGGGGCAGTGAGATTGGAGTGCTGCCATGCCCTGGAGCAGGCTGCGGCGAGGGGCCGCCGTCGGGTGCCGCCGCGCGCCGTCGGAACCGCCGGTGTCGCGAGGTAGAAGACGAACCCCGCGGGCCCCGGCTGTCCGTCAACGAAACGGCGCACCCGGATCAGCTGCGGCTTGGCGATCTTTTGTGACCACGCGGTTAACCCAGTAACCCTCCGTGTTGCCGCTCAATGATTGGTCCATTTTAAACCCGTGGACCCCCCTGGTTTATTCAAACCTTTCCCATTTGAAATTTATTTCAGATTTTGCCCCAACTTGGAAAATCTATAACTACTAGGATACTTGTCTAAAAATTCCGAAATAAATTTTGTTAGAACCAGCATGAAGAGTAATTTCCAGTTGTGCACTTGGATGTGTATGAAAGTCCATATGCATTTCTCCATAATTGAAATAAGAAAAATGCTAATAGAATTAATTCCTATAGTTCTGCTCTTTGGAAAAATACCAAATTTTTCCAGAACCTTCATTTGAACTTCAGTAAAAACTTCAGGGTCATTAGACTTCATTGACATGGTCTTATCACCTGTGTATTATCTATGCACATAAAAATAGTCAAATTCATTTAGAGTTTGTACAGAAACTTGTGCAAACTTCTAAATTGAATATCTCTCAGTATAAAGCTTAAAAATTTGTCAAACCAACTTTTTTGGTTTTGTCTTTATCCACACTAACCAGAACTACAACCCCATCTTCATGAAAATCCTTAGATTTTCTTGTAGAGCCCTTTAAAGCAAAATCATGTTGGTTTCTTATCTGATAATTCACTTCATAGAAAACTATGAAATTTTGCCATAATGTTTTTTAGTAAGCTTAAGAATTCCTGTAAAAATTTCAGCTTCATTGGACTTTAATAACCTAGTTCAATCTGGAGATTTTTCCTAACAGGTCATAGAATGCCCAAAAACGTCAGAACTATTTCAGAAATTTTTCCAAACTTCTAAATTCAATATCTCCCAATAGGAGGCTTAGAAATTTATGAAACAAACTTTACTAGAACCAGTGAGACCCTCTCTGTATGATACAACCACTGGTATACATGATATACCTCCAGCATTACAAACAAAATTCAGAGAAGGCTTTTATTTGTTGGAATTTTATAGACAACAAGCTTCCTTGAACATCTCCAATTTTTGGTCCAGATCTTCCTCATAGCACCTAATGTCACCTGTAAAATTTCCAGAACCATTAAGCTTAAATTCATATACTTAATTGTCTCTCCTTTGAACTATAATATAATACCGGTATTGATTAACTTGCATAATTATTTGCATATCGATTAGTTGCCGAGCTCAAGAGGACCTCGGAGCTACTTGAAGTCATCCCTCTGGAGATTAACTTTGACACTGTCTTGCAACCAGGCAAGCCCCGATTTGCATTTAAGCACTATTACAAAATTTTGATTTGTATCACATATGTCTAGGATGAGTATTGTGAATTAGGGCTAAGGTGATTGAAAATCCACTTGCATGACCAGATCAACCCCTGGAGAATTTGGATAGTTGTCAAGTCATCGTGTAGACTATGCTATGCTAAATGTTGTATAGGATTTGGTAGAAGTCGAGTAGTTAGAATCTAATCGCATAGCTAGGACTTTTTCACACGGGATTGGTTCAAAGAAAATAGAGTTGAAATCTGAAAATGAGACCGGGCAGGGGTGTAGGATGCAGCAAGACGTGGTCTTGGGTGTGTAGCCCTGCCTGTGTCGGTTAAAGACAGATCCGTATGCCGCCCTGCTGAGCAAGTTTGAACTGTACCGGAGTCATACTGGATATATGGGATCCAGGAAACCGATGTACCATGGGAAGCTTTTGTTGAGACTTTTTCGATCGCCTCAAGCTTTCGGCCGCAGCACAGTAGAGGGAATTTCGCTCACGACATCTTCACAGCGGAAGGATGCACCATGAGTGGGGATACTGTCCTAGACGATTGAATCGATTCAACTTGGGCGGAACTTGAGAAAGGTGGCTGCGTACGACGTCCGTGGAGTGCACCGATGTGACTTCCAGTATGGGCGTACGTGTCGTGTTTTCCGGGTATCATTGATCCGAATTACCGTCCCTCGCGGTTATGAGTACCACTTGTTCACTGAGTTCTGACGTAGTTAAATACTTGCAGTTGAGATGGGAATTAATTGCTGCTGTTATAAACATTATATTGTCATGGTATTGCTATGTTGTATGTATTAGTATAGTGCTCACTAAATTTAATTTCCACCTTGGGCATGCAGCATCGTGATGAAGCGTTTCTTGTTTGATTGTGGATTTACGATGTTGCCCCGCACAAGGTTTAAGCTGCTGCTATAAATCTGAAAATAAGGACCCACATTTAGGCGAGTCCATTATGCAAATATGCCATCCTATGTTATGTCTTTACCCTCATGTAGAGTCTCATGTTTAGGTGAGACAGTTAAGTCTTGCTGAGCCTTCGTGCTCATGGTTGCTATATAAGTTGTTTTGCAGGTACTAACCTCTATGCTTATGATTATGGTTGTCCGATGAGACTCGGGACTCTCCGAGTAATATACTCATGTGGGAACCATGCCGCTGCTGTTTGTATTTCATGGCTAGTGAGGAGCGTCTGTGGGCTGGACGGCTTCTCTTTTGCTTATCAGACTGGAGTACAAGAGTTGTAATCTTATCTTCCGTTGTATTTTATTTTTATAAACTATTTGTAAACTTAACATCTTTGTTAATTTCAGCAAATGATTTATGTAATACGCGTTCCTTTACATGTGTGATGTTATGTGTCGCATCGCACAGCACCACACAATGCGATTCCTGGAAAGTGTGGACTCCGGTCCCCACAGACGTGGTATCAGAGCCGCATTGGGAATAGCACGCTTATAAAGGATCGTATTACAAGAAAAACATAGGATACAGTGAGGATACGATATTAGGCCCACATAAGTACTATATTAGCATAAGTTATTAAGGTGGCAAAACTAACTTATGTGTTATTATATTTTGTAACGACGCTCCGACGTCAGGTAAGAGGTAAGGTACGCCACCTCAAGCGGATCAATTGAGGTAAGCTCACCATGGGAGAGGTAGCATGGAAATCTTTCCGTGGCTTTGCACGGAAGAATCAATATGAGTCTTTGAAACTTTCCATGTTTCTGAGAACATATGACACGCGGTACCCTAGCGTGCTTCAAAGTTAGTGGGAGCCACCGTCGGGTGGGACATAACCTGATGCGCCTCCTACTGGTGCAGCACTATGCAAAGACTTGGGACCCCGTTGGGTGGTAGAAAACCCGGTCATGTACCTCAAGACGTGGCATAACTCGAGGCGGCCCGTATGGAACGATACGGCACGAATGTTTTTACTTTCATATATATTATTGTGAATTGTTCGCCTGTGTGGGCTGTGTCGTACGACACCATATGATTGATCAATAGTTTGTGTGTAGTGACAGGTACAGTGACCACGTGATCGTATTGTGTTTATAAATCGTTTGCAAGTGAACGTCATTAAGGCCACCATTGAGACGTATGCCGGAATACCGGCTTAGAATTTTTTGCTTTGAGAGGCACGTAGTACCGACATATACTCCATTGATGCATTGACCACTTTTCTGTAAAATGGAACTGAGAAGATGTAAAAAAACTTATATTAGCTATCTAGCTCTGACTTTGAACTAAGTTTTCAAATTTGGAGTAGGTTTTGAAGTCACCAATTCAGAAACAGAGTGTTCTGTGTTCTACCATAAAAAGACCTGACTTTGAGAAAACATATCTCCCAGTAGAAAACTCCAATGAAGGTTTATAATACATGGATTTAAAGTTTAGGAAGACCTTTAAAATTGTTATGTTCAACTCCAGAACTGAATTTGCCTCTAACCTGTTCAAAATTTCAAAGTTCCAAACTCTGCCAAAACTGGAAAGAAACTGGAACCCTTTCTGGACTCCTGATTATTTTCGCCATATCTCACTCTAGAAAAATCGAACCGGGTCATGCTAGACATTTCTGAAATCCTTGTAATACTTATTACAAATTTGTAGATTGTGGCTTTTGTAAATTCTGCTGTTTTATATCTGGAAATTGTGGCCCAAATTCAGCATAAACAAAGGAGATGCTGTCAAAATTTTCCAGAAAAACTGTCAGGTTTACGATAACATATCATCTCAACCAGAAACGATCTGAAGGAAAACCAACAATTTTTGGAAAGGTCTCGAAGTGTACGTCAACTTTGTAGTTCACTTCAAGATCTGATTCTGCCATTTACTGGGTTAAATTTGTGTTTGAGTACAAACTGGTCAGATTTCAACAGAAACTTTATCGGTTTGACATTTTGGTCTTGTTATGAATCTGATCCTCAAATTCACTTCGAGAAGTGTCGTAACGCACCAGTTGTCAATACTCAACTATTTACCAGTGGAATTGATGGTTTGACTCACCCGAACCTCTTTTCTTTTATGGCCATGTTTGTGTCATATTAAGTATAAAAGTGTGTTTTCGCACGATAACGCGCATAACGTCCCATCGCGACCAACAATAGTCGAAATGAACTTTGATCCATGGAGTTCATTATGTTGGAACTCACTTTTGTAATATTGGTCCAGGGATGATGTATTGTGTATAAAGTTCATACTTTATCAATATATGACCGTTATGCAAATTTGGTTATCAATACACACACTATTGTTTTCATCCTAGTGTGATCTTGCAATATCATGTCTCATGTTGGATTAATGACTATAACTGCAGAATGGTGCGCACTCGCACAGCATACGAGGTCGGTGGTTCAAGTCGGGGAAGGGATGACTTCCGAGAGCCAGAACAGCCGACACAACAGCCACCTCCATCTCCGCTTACATTGGCGGATGATATTGCAGCCATGCTGATTTCGCGCGACGAGCAGACCGAACTGCTGCAAACCCTCGTGCAGATTACGTCCAATCAAGGGGGACGTCAAGCCGAAGGCAATCATCAACCTGAGCAAGCAACATATCAAGAATTCTTGGCGACTGCACCCCCCGTATTTAGTGGTGATGGTAAACCTCTAAATGCGGTCCATTGGCTCGGCACCATTGAAGCTAAGTTCGGACTGATGCAGTGCAGTGACCCTATGAAGGTTTTATATGCAGCATAGCAACTGCAT
Organism: Tuctoria greenei; assembly: GCA_036927565.1. Taxonomy (NCBI): domain Eukaryota; kingdom Viridiplantae; phylum Streptophyta; class Magnoliopsida; order Poales; family Poaceae; genus Tuctoria; species Tuctoria greenei. The sequence continues at coordinate 81,637,578 of JAYESD010000003.1, read as the reverse complement.
GGAATCGCTGGTGCTTGGTGGGCGAACCACATCGCCTCCAGCTTGGCCGCTGGACAGCAAGTCACTTGGACAGAGTTCCGGAAGGCATTCCATGCCTATCATATTCCTCCTGCCATTGTGAGAAGGAAGCTTCAGGAATTTCTTGATTTGAAGCAAGGAGAAAGAAGTGCTCAAGAATACTCCAAAGTCTTTCTTAATCTAGCGCAACATGCGTCGGAGTATGTGACTACGGAGGATCAGAAGCGAGAGTACTTCTATCGGGGTCTAAGCCCCATGTTGAAAGAAAAGCTTGCATTGTTCAATCATGGCTCGTTCAACGCTATGCTTAATGCCACGATTACGCAAGAGGATGCCACACTTGAGCGGATCACGGAGGAATCAAAGAAGAGACTTGCTGTGCAGGACAGCACACATAATGTTCCTCAGAAATACCGTATGGTGTACGATCACCGTTCGGTCAGATATGGCAGCCGGCTGAACAACCGAGTTCGTATCGAAGTTGGTCATTTGAAGTATCAGATTTTCAACCAGCTGTACATCAACAGCAAGAACCGACCCAAATTGTTCCAGGGGCATTTATCTCGCAGCGAGATGCAGGACAATTCAGGCCTCAAGTCAGTGGAACGTTGATTAAGTATAGGTGTTCCACATGTGACTGTGTTGGGCACTATACCAGGGATTGCCCGGAGAAAATGGTGAGTAGTGGGGAAGTACCAGTACAACGGTGTATTCAGCCCCGTATTCAACCATGGAAGACAGCACTGTGAACCGGAAGTGTTCAACATATATCGATCGAGGGTGTTCCAGAGGGAGCACCGGTGCTAGCAGGCATGTTTGCTATCAAAGACATACCTATCCTCATACTCTTTGATTCCAGTGCTACCCACAATTTTATCAGTAAATCATGTGTGGATCAGCACCAATTATCCACGAATACTCCCAAGAAAAGTTATCTTATAAGCTCACCAGGTGGAAGTATCTCGGCTAGTAAGATTGTTCCCCGAGCAGCTTTATGTTTGGGGGGCAAGATATATCCAATGTCGCTGATTATATTGGATGGACAGAAGATCGACGTAATATTGGGGATGTCATGGTTGAACCATCACGGTGTCGTTCTTAATATCGGTCCCGGACTATCCAAATTGACTCTCCGATGCAAGAACAACACGAGCTGTTTTTGGACAGTTTGGAGCAGGACAGTGCAGCTGCATATACCATGGAAGCAACTAATCTTAAAGATATTCCGGTGGTCCATGAGTATCCCGATGTGTTTCCCGATGATTTACCGGGCATGCCGCCCGAACGTGACGTTGAGTACAAGATTGAACTTGTACCGGGAACCACACCGATTTCTCGTAGACCGTATCGAATGTCGCCTAATGAGCTAGCTGAATTAAAGGAGCATTTGAAAGACCTTTTGGACAAGGGATTTATTCGCCCAAGCTGGTCACCTTGGGGCTGCTTGGCGCTGTTTGTCAAGAAGAAGGATGAAACATTGCGGTTATGCGTGGATTATCGACCGCTCAACATCGTGACTATAAAGAACAAGTACCCGCTGCCCGCATCGACATTTTATTCAATCAACTTGTTGGTGCGAGGGTGTTCTCAAAGACGGATCTTCGGTCCGGATATCATCAAATCAAAATCTGACCGGAAGATATACCGAAGACGGCATTCTCGACGAGATACAGATTATATGAATATCTCGTCATGTCTTTTGGTCTCACCAACGCTCCGGCTCACTTCATGTATCTCATGAACTCAGTATTTATGCCAGAGTTGGACAAGTTCGTCGTGGTCTTCATCGAGGACATATTGGTTTATTCCAAGTCAGAGGAAGAGCATGCTGAACATTTGCATATTGTGTTGCAACCGTTGAGAGATCACAAGTTATACGCAAAATTCAGCAAGTGTGAATTTTGGATCTGCCAAGTGCCATTCTTGGGACACATTATTTCAGTTGAGGGCATCGCTGTGGATCCAAGTAAAATTGTTCAAGTGCTGAAATGGCAATTTCCGAAGTCAGTACATGAAGTTCGAAGTTTCCTCGGTTTAGCGGGATATTATCGGAGGTTCATCCCGAGATTTTCAAAAATTGCTAAGCCGATGACGGAGCTGCTGAAAAAGGGAACCAAATATAATTGGAGTTCAGCTTGTGAAGAAGCGTTCAAACATTAGTACATCAACTTACAACAGCCCTGGTTCTTGCTCAGCCGGACACGACAAAAACCATTTGACGTTTAATGCGATGCATCTGGCATCGAACTTGGCTGTGTTCTTATGCAAGAAGGACGTGTGGTCGCATATGGATCTCGCCAACTCCGAAACCACGAGCAGCACTACCCGACTCATGACCTTGAGCTCACTGCCGTGGTATTGGCATTAAAAATGTGGAGGTATTACTTGCTTGGAAATCTTGTACATCTCTACACCAACCACAAGAGTTTGAAATATATTTTCACGCAGAAGGAGCTGAATAAGATACAACGAAGGTGGTTAGAGCTGATCAAAGATTACGAAATTGAAATTCACTACCACCCCGGTAAAGTGAATGTGGTTGCCGACGCGCTTAGTTGGAAAGCCCATGTACACAATATCACCATCTGAAATGAAATATGAGGAATCAAGTCTGTATGTGATTCCATATGGGGCTCTCAATAATCTTGCTCTCATACCCACCATCCGAGAGGAAATTATTAAAGCCCAGAAGAAGGACAAGGGCATGTCACACATACGAGAAAGAGTGAACAGCGGGGAAGTAAAATTTTTCCGGAAAGATGATCACGGTACACTATGGTTCAAGGAACGTGTAGTTGTACCGCGAGATGTTAAGCTCCGGAAGAAAATATTGGATGAAGCTCACATGTCAAAATTTTTTATTCATCCGGGCAGCAATAAAATGTATCAAGATTTAAAGACCAAGTTTGGGTGGACATGGATGAAGCGGGAAATAGCGAAGTACGTATCCGAGTGTGATACGTGTCGGCAAGTGAAGGCCGACCATATGAAGAAGGCGGGACAGCTACAACCGCTGAATATTCTGGCATGGAAATGAGAGGATGTGAGTATGGATTTCATAATCAGATTGCCACTGACATTCTGAAAGCATGATTCGATTCGGGTGATAGTCGATCGACTAACCAAATCAGCACATTTCATCCCGGTAAATGTCGGATTCAATGCCAAGAAATATGTGGAGTTGTACATATCAAGAATCGTGTGTTTACACGGCATTCATCGCACGATTATTTCAGATCGAGGCACGCTGTTCGTTGCTCGTTTCTGGGAGCAGCTGCATGCCTTGTTAGATACTAAACTAATTAGAAGCTCCGCATATCATCCCCAGACCGATGGACAAACCGAGAGGGTGAACCAAGTCCTTGAAGACATGTTGCGTGCATGTGCCATCCACCACGGTAAAAATTAGGACAATCATTTGTTGTTGGCGGAATTCTCGTACAACAACGGTTATCAAGCGAGTATCAAGATGGCACCATATGAAGCTCTCTATGGCCGAAAATGCCGCACCCCACTGAATTGGTGCGAGTCCAGCGAAAGAGTGACATTCGGGATTGATCTAGTCAATGAAGCCGAGGAACAAGTTAGGTTCATTCAAGCAAATCTAAGAGGGGCCCAATCTAGACAAAAGAATTATGTGGACAAGCAGCGTCGTCCGCTGCACTTCGATGTCGGGGATCACATGTACCTCCGCGTGTCACCGATGAAAGGAATTCACCGGTTCGGAGTAAACGGAAAGCTAGCCCCCCGATTTATTGGCCCAGTTGCTATTACGGAGAAGTGCGGACCTGTGGCTTATCGATTGGAATTACCGGCATCTCTCGCTGGTATACACGACATTTTCCACGTATCTCAGCTCCGGAAATGTCTCAAGCTCACAGCTGCAGTCCACACCGACGAAATCGGCGAATTGCAACTGGATTTGACGTACTCCGAACATCCGGTTCAGATTCTCGACGAGAAGACTCGAACAACGCGGAACTGCACATTGTGGTTCTATAAAGTGTTATGGAGCAACCATACTGTTGAAGAAGCGACTTGGGAATCCGAAGAATATCTCCGCTCCAACTATCCGGATTTCTTATCGTCTCATATCCGGTAATTTCTCTCCTACTTCCGTCTCTTCATTGTAATCTCGGGACAAGATTCTTTTGAGGGGGGAGGAATGTAAAAGCCCTAATTTACATAATTCAAAGTTCAGTTAGGATAGAATATTTGAATGACAAAAAGCATTAAAAAAGAATTGAGAAAAACAAATTAATTCAAACTCCAAATGAGGAAATTCAAAAAAATAAACTTAGCTACTGTTTAAATAAATATAACATGAAGATTTGAGTTGACCAATGGATTCCAAATATTCCAAATAGCATCCCTGCAAAGTTTCATAATTCTTGAAGCAAGTTTGCTATTTAATTCAATAGCTTCATTGAATTCAACTCAAATTCAAATTCATATTTGAATTTAAATGAAACATTGTCAAATCAACTATGGGAATTCAAAATCAAATTCTATATGATTAATACAGCCACCCACAAATATCTAGCAAATTTTGGAATGAATTAGGTGGTAGAATTGATGAGGAAAGGATGAGGATGAGGTGGGACCCACTTGTCATCCAATGCAAAGTGCTGTTTTTGGCTCTCCAAGTGATACCACATTGCATGCAAAGTCCAGGCAGCTGCTTGCACTATTGTGGCCGACTCCAACTGCCCCCAGCTCTCCCTGGCCTCCTACTTATACCCCCTCCATACCCCTGGCTTGCTCTTTCTTCACCTTGAAGCCTCCAGCACCATTTTCACTTCTCTCCCGATTCCTTCTCTGTTCAGCCGGTTTGCAGCAAAGGTACTCTGTGTTAAGCACTTTTGTTTGCCTCTCCTCACTCCCCAACCTCTTGCACAGCTTTGTGATCAATTTCTTGCACAGCTAGGCCATCCCCGAAGCTGTTATTTTCGAAACTGAGGCCGCCAGAAATCTCCCCTGTTTTGCCGCGCCTTTGCTCATTGTCGACCCGACGATACAGCCATCATCTCGCCTCAATCCTAGAAGGAAAAAGGTTCGCCTACTCATGTTCTAGCTGCTCGTAAAGTTTCAGCCCCTGCCATGCCTCCTAGCCCCCATATTTGCTTTTCTTCAGATGGACTTTGGTTATGAGTAGAGTTGCTTCGCGTATGAAATTCCTTCTTTACATTTAATTATTCATTGTGCACCTGTGCTATGTTGTTCCATATGGCCAGGCGCATCACCTAGAACAAGAATCATCGAGTTTGATTGGGTATTCACACCAGAATATTCTACAAAAGACTGTCTTGGAAATGGGACGGGATGGAAGCAAAAGCTACCCGACGCATTGTGGGCATATCTATTGCCTACAAGACACCTATTGGCATGTCTCCTTTCCAACTTGTCTATGGGAAGACTTGCCATCTTCCCGTAGAATTGGAACATAGAGCATAATGGGCCATCAAGCGGTGGAACATGAATCTTAACGAAGCTGGAAATCCTTGATTGAAGCAAATCTTTGAGTTGGAGGAATGGAGAGATAAGGCATACCACAGTGCCAGAATTTATAAAGAGAGAACCAAAAAATGGCACGATAAGAGGATTACGCCGAAAGAGTTCAAACCTGGAGATAAAGTTTTACTCTTTAACTCTAGGGTTAAACTCATTGGACATGGGAAGCTTAGAAGTAAATGGGAAGGACCTTTCACTGTAGTAGAGACTTCATACCATGGAGCAATCACACTCCAAGGTGATGACGGTCAACTATTCAAAGTGAATGGGCACCGACTCAAATTATTTCTCGATTCCCAAAAGGATACAGAAAAAGAAATTGACATGGTAAATCTAATCGATTTTCATGCCATTTCTTTCAATTCTGTTTAAATTATCCACGTCTAACTAATGGGCCCATCCAATTCTTCATCTATGAGGCCCATTTAATCGACCCGAGAATGTGTGGCCCGAACGGAGCCAGAAGGGGGTCGGCCGAACCCTAGGGTCGGCCGACTCTCCCTTTGTGCCATTCACGTTTTGTTTTCTCGTGTTGATCCTCCTCGATATCCTCCACAAAATCCTCGGTGAGACGCGTCGTTCCCCGCCTACTTAAAGGACGGAAACAGAAGGAAAGTTATACACCTCATTGAATCATCATCTTCCTCCCGTCCTCGTCAGGGCCGACAAGAAGAATGTGCCTCACGCCTCCTCCAGCTCAACCTTCAACCTGAGTGGGGACATTACACCGGCCAACGAAAAAACTTCCCTCGCTTTGGAGTCCATCATGGCGATCGATGTCAAGCCCCTTGCCATGATCCCGCCTGCGACGACTCCGCACAGGCGCAGCCCTACACCTCGTAGCGCTGTCTGGTCGCTCTCCCATCAGAGAATGCCGATGAAGTCGATGACGCCATGCTATCTGACTTTGGCTGGACTGAACCCAATCAAGACACGTCTTTTCCATGGAAAAGATGAGTCGCTCCCATCATTGCTGCCCGGCGAGGAGTTCATGTACACACTAAAGACTAAGAAAGGCGATGTAGTGAGCCACCACTACAAGACGCCCACATGTACCTCGCCAGAACGCATGGGAGATCGCTTTGTTATCCACGGGGTGCGCAAACCCGAAGGAGGCTACGCTAAGGACCTATTCAAGTGTGTGGATAATATGGCAATGGAGGAGTCGACGGGCTCGTCGACCTCCAAGATTAGGCGACACGTCCCACCACCTGCCATCAACGGGCCACCCGGTCAGTACGAGGGCAGTGATGAGGACTCTCCTCCTGCCCCTAAAGTTGCACAGCTGACCAAGGAGTTCGCTTCTCTATGCTTGGAGAACAAGAAGCTGACTGACTTGGTGGCTGAAGGGCGCATCGAGAGGGCGGAACTGAAGGACGACATCATGGCCCTCATGGAGGAGATTGATGATGTTCGCCGTGGCATGAGCGCCAAACTGCGGTGCTTGTGCAATGTCGTCGGGGAGCCCGACTTCTACAACGCACCATAGTTTAGATGTCCCGACAGCATAGGATGCTTACTGCTTAGGATTTTTTTTAAAAAAACATTTGTTTTCTAAAGCTAGGTTAAATAATGTAAGCATCCCCATATTTTGATTTCAATAAAGTGAACTTACCGGTTCATCTAACACTGGTAAAGTTCCCCCTTTTTTATTTTGTTGAATAAAGAATTCATGAAACAAATGTGGGGGAAACATGTCCCTATGTCACGAAATCCCGACATGAAAAATTAACATTGCATATCAAAACACGTCGCGATCGAATGAGCAAAACGACCCGACGAAACAGAGCCATAGAAGAGCCAACAAGAGGTCGGTTGAACCCCCTGGTCGGCCGACTTGTTTTCTGCACCGTGCGACTCCGTTTTGCTCCAGAAAATCGGTTTGGATTTCCTATCCCCACTTTTATGCGCTACCCTGTTGTTTGAGTTGATTTCATATTTTTCATTGCATATCTAAAATGAATCAACTCAACAAATTGAAATAAAATTTGGTAGTCAAGAATTTGCTTAAGCTGAAAATTTGAATACTTTATATTTCAATTCATTACCTTGTTTATAATTCCCATAATTCAATAGGAAAAACACATCATCTAGGTATTTGACTAGTGTGATATGGTAAATGAGTTCTTTAGAAATCATCCTTTTGCTTGAAATTGATTTTTACATTTGTAACTATTTGAAGTCTTGAACTTTGCCTAAATCTCTCATTGGAAATTTATATACCCACCAAGGCCATATGATACATTCATTGAAAACCACAAGCATATGCCACTTTGCTTTTCATTGAACTTTGTCAAACCCGTGACCCAATTGAGTGACATGCATGAACTTTTTGATTTGAAAAATCTTGTGCACTCCATTCATGCAAAATTTCTCACATTGAGATTTTGCATCCATCGATTACCCATCCGTCAAAAAGAAACTCCATACAATACAAATGAAAGCCTCTCCAAAAATAAAAAGGAGTAGAAGACATGGCTACAAGAAAAAAAAAAGCATCCACTCTTGAAAAAGAGTAAGAGTGCTCAAAAAAAAAGTAGCCATGTTTCATCCTTAAAAGAGAGCAAATTCATGGGCGTTATCACCTCACCCCTCCATTCCATTCATGTGCACAAGAATTTTCCCTTCACTTTGTTCATTCCGTAAGTCTCTCCTAGGATCAAGTTTTTGACTTAGTAACATATGAATTGGAAATGTGTGCCACATTCATCCCTACCAAGCTCCAGATATAGCCACTTTTAGTATAAGGACAAGAATTGGCAAAACATGCCATGGTGAGGACTCAAACACTTTGAGAGACTCCGATCGAGAAGGCAAGGGCAAATGTTCCTATGACTTTCAAATATAGCAATTGCCAAATCATTTCAGCAGAGAATGATCCAAGGGAACTTCATTCTAACCGTTCCACTTTTCAAACACCCAAGATTGATGCGGTAGCCACATACACAAAGGGGATCCATGAATTCAGGTATAAGTTGAAATATCTAGTATCCTTATTTTCTACCTTATAGCAAATTCATGACAACACTCTAGTTCTTCTTGCCTTCACTCGAGGACGAGCAAAGGACTAAGTGTGGGGGAGTTTGTTGACGGTCCTTAAGTACCATATTTTGACCATCAATTCACCTTATATTGTGCATAAAAGAAACACAAAACATAGTGGTAGGGCTATACACTAACCCAATTCCACAAGTGTTGGTGTTTATTTGTATGCAGGTGAATTATTACCCAAAATACCAAAACATGCAGGGATGAATCCATGAAAATGGATTTCAACGAATTAGGCAATGACACGTGGCAACACATGGGTCAAATGGCCCACAATAGAAGAATACGAGGAGATCCAACGGTGTTGCACCCATATACATCAAGGGGGCCTACCTGAAAGCCACCTCGAGGAAGCACTCCCCGAAGGGAGGCTTGACCAGGTCGGTCGAACCCTCCTGGCGCCAAACCCGATCAAATGACACGTGTTGGCTCCTCCCAGCTCCCTGGAGTCAATGGTGACTGATTCGCGCGTTAATTATGGCGGGAACCGACCCTTCTCCACCTATAAATAGACCCCCTCATCTCACTTCTCACACACACCAAATGTTGTGAATAGTGCTACACTCCAAAGGTTTAGAGTAGTCCTAGAGGCTACCAAAGTAGAAGGAGAGTGTGGTGAAGAGTCTAGGAGAAGGAGGCTTGGGCTTGTCAAGTCCCTCTTCTACACTTGTACCCCTACAAAGGTTTTACTCAATCAAGCAAGCCTTTGTGAATTCAATACAAGTTTGATCTTTTATTCATAGTAGTTTGCACAAGTAATTATTTGTGGGTTCACTGCTTTAATCTATTAGAGGCTCTAGTTGTAGCTTTGTGTTCGAAACAAATAGAGTAGTGATTTAGAACGTAAGCGTGGCGCTTAGATTATAAATCATCAGTGGATATCTCGTAGACCCACAGATTGAAGAGGTAGGCAATAGGTGGTGACAACTCTATCTGTCCTTCGCAATCCTCCACATTCGGCTATGCCATAGGCTCTTGGCGGGAGTCATCCTAGTATTGCTAGGAGTAAGCTTGTGCCCGAAGCAAGCATCTATTGCAAACTACCTTGAATTAGGATCAATACTTTGAATTCCTCTCTGTTCCTTGCCTACCAAACAACTTTGTGTCCTTGGGTGAGCTAGTTCGAAAGATTAGCACACACGTTCTTTGGATTCGGTACCCCTGGGAATACTCTTTAAGGGGAAGTGCTACAACGGTATTTCTGTGCACTTGCGGATAACTCTGTGGTGTTAAGAAATACCAACAGTCCCAAGATATCCATGCCCCACACAACGAATGGCCATGTAGGAGGTATCATTTGTAGTGATTGAGCCGGTGTGTGAATCTGTTTGGCGTGGAACTGACACGCTTCACATTTTTTCACTAGCTCAACCGCATCATGAGGTGTTGTAGGCCAGTAAAAGCCATGCCAGAAGGCTTTACCGACCAGCGTGTTAGAAGATGCGTGGTTCTCGCACTCGCCTCCATGGATTTCCGCGAGGAGCTCGCGGCCTTCTTCCCTTGCCATGCACCGCATTAGGATGCCATTGGCACCGCATCGAAAGAGATCCCGTTCTACCAACATGTATCTTTTAGCCAATCTGACAATTCGGTCAGCAGATACACTGTCTTCAGGAGGGATGTTGTCTTTCAAGTAGCTCCGGATCTCCGAGATCCAAGCATCAGAACTAACTTGAGCTTCTGAGTCTTGTGTGTTGGGTTGCTCAGAGCTTCCGACAGCACCTATGACCATTGGTGGACGGCATGGTAGCAGGGCCACTGGGACCGCCAGCTTTGAGGTGCTGGTCTTGCCCCCTTCGCTCAGTTCAGCAGGCTGAGTTGTTGGCTTTGACAACCTCCGGACGAAAATTCCGTCAAGAGCCGGAGCTCCGGTTGAGGCTTACGTCAAGAGTTCGTCGGCTTCGAAGTTATGAAGACGCTGAATATGATGGAGATCCAGGACTTCGAGGTCCTTCTGAAGCCTCTGTACTTCATGCAGATAAGCAGCTAATTGAGAATTGTTACAGAAACATTCCCCTTTCACTTGTTTGATGATGAGTTGTGAATCTCCCTTCACCAACAGCTGTCTGACACCATAATATAGTGCCACCTTGAGTCCATAGATGAGGGCTTCATACTATGCCATATTGTTGGTTGCCTTGAAATCAAGGTGTACCATGTACTTGACCTTCTCTCAAGTCGAAGCCAGGAGAAGGATTCCAGCTCCAGCCCCCTTCTTCTGCGCGGAGCCATCGAAGTAGAGGGTCCAGTGAGGCTCTGTGAATACCGGAACTTTGAGTTTTTGTTTCTGCTCACTATGGCCCCCATGGTTTGATGGTGAGGGGGTCCCCTCCGCAACAAAGTCAGCAAAGGCTTGACTTTTAATTGATTGTCTTGACACGAACTCTAGATCGAATTCTGCCAGCTCTGCTGCCCACATTGCAATGTTCCCAGTAGAATTTGGGTTATGCGAAATTGCACGTAGTGGAAAAGAAGTTACCACTGACATTTTGTGGGCTTGGAAGTAGTGACGAAACTTTCTTGAGGCAATAAGAACTGCATAAAGAAGTTTATGCACCTCAATGTATCTTGTTTTGGCGTCGTGGAGTACTTCACTAATGAAGTACATAGGGCGTTAAATGGTCCGGACCCTTACAGAAGGACCCGGAGCTTCCTCTCCTTCGACCCGGACCCTGTTGGAGGGTCCCAAACCTTCAGGTTGTGCTTCTTGGACCCTCCCGGAGAGGTCCAAAACTTCTTCTTGTTCAACCCGGATCTCACTTGGAGGATCCAGATTATCTTGATTAGCCAGGTGAACCTCTTTAGACGAAAGAGATTGATCTCCTAGCACTTTGTTTTGAGGTTACGTGTTTGGGATCTGAGATCCAGTCACATCTTCAGGTGGTTCCGGACCCTCCCGGAGGGGTCTGGACTCCTCGATTGGATGTGGTTCCGGTCTTTCCGCGACCAGGACCATATTGACAACTTCGATGGTTGCCAAAATGTAAAGCAGTAAAGGCTCACCAGGATTCGGAGCTACCAAGATTGGTAGTGTGGTAAGGAGTTGTTTCAACTCCTGGAACGCCTTTTCTGCTTCTTTAGACCAATGAAATGGTCCAGATTTCCTCAAGAGTTTGAAGAAGGGTAGCGCCCATTCTGCCAGTCTTGATATAAACCGGCTGAGCGCAGCTAGATATCCAGTCAATTTTTGGACATCTTTAATACGGGCTGGTAGCCGCATTTCTTCTATAGCCTTGATCTTCGCCGGATTTGCTTTGATTCCTCGATGAGTCACCAAGAACCCTAGAAGCTTCCCGGATCTAACCCCAAAGACACACTTGTCCGGGTTCAGCTTGGTGCACGTGGTTCACAGCTTGTCGAAGACGGCTTGTAAGTTGTCAATGAGTGACTCCTTGTTTTTGATCTTCACGACAATGTCATCCACATACACCTCCACCAAGTCTCTAATGAGCTCTCCAAATGTTTTGTACATAACTCGCACAAATGTTAAAGCAGCATTTTTAAGACAGAATGGCATGGCAGTATAACAGTACAATCCATCTACTGTTATGAAGGCAGTATGCTCTTCATCATCCTTAGACATTAGGATTTGATGATATCCAAAATATGCATCTAAGAAACACAGTAGCTCACACCTAGAGGTGGAGTCCACTATCTTCTAGGTAGTGGAAATGGATCCTTTGGACATGCCTTATTTAAGGTGGTGTATTCGATACACATCCGAAGCTTCCCACTGGCCTTGGGTACAACAACTGGGTTTGCCAGCCATTTTGGATGGAAGACTTCCCGAATGAATCCAGCTTCAAGCAACTTATTGATTTCCTGGCGGATGAAGTTTTGTCGCTCGATTGATTGCTTCCGGGGCTTCTGGTGTACAGGCCGTGCGTCTGGGTAAATCTTCAGATTGTGCTCAATAACCTCCCTAGGGATCCCAGACATTTGTGACAGTTGCCAGTCAAACATGTCGACAGTTGCCCGGAGGAAAGCGATGAGCGTGAGTTCCTATTTGTTGTTCAGACCTCCCGATATACGGGTAGTCTGAGCGGCATTGGAACCAATTTGGACGACGTTGACCAGAATGTCGGCGTCGCCGCTTGGCTGCACACGAGGTGCGGAGGTAGAGCCTTTATGACGAATGCTTGGAGAATTCGAAGCTGGCTCCTTACCAGATGCTTCCTCTTGCGTTGTGGTAAGCGCATAGAGTTCTTCCAGTGCAGTAACTCCTGCGGTACAATCTCCACGGATCCGGAGAATGCCCGTTGGTGTTGGCATCTTCAACACTAAGTAACCATAATGGGCAGCAGCCATAAACTTGTATAAAGTTGGCCTACCCAAAATGGCATTGAAAGGCAGACTGATCTGCACGACGTCGAAAACTAGTTTATCAGTTCTGTAGTTCTCCCAGGTCTCGAAGGTCACTGGGAGTGTAATGGAACCAAGAGGAGTAATGATTCCCGGACCTACTCCGGAGAAAGGTCGGGATGGGCGAAGGTCCGAAGGCCGGAGCTGAAGCTTAACGAAAGCTTCAAAGCTTATGAGATTTAGCGCAGAACCTCCATCCACCATTACATGGTGGATTTGAATATTGTTAATGGTGGGTGACACCATCAACAGGAGTTGACCAGCCTCGATCATATTTCGAGGGCAGTCTGAAGCATCAAAAATGATGGGTGTATCCATCCATTTCCGATGTGGTTCCGCCTTGGTAGCAGGAGCTACCATGGCTATGTCCTGTCGCATTGTTTGAGGATGCGGCGAGAGGTGATGTCCCAAGAAACACCATAGTTGGTGGTCAAGGTCTTCCGATGTTCATTGTCAGAGACGTCGAAATCATCATCGACAGTGTTGTACACGGCTTTCAGGACTTTTTTGGGGTCCTGGAAACCTAGCTCCTCTTCAGCCAGAGCTTCGTCGACTTTTTGTTTTCCTTCCCTTTGACGGAAAGGAGCTTCTTTTCGGCGCTTGTTGTAGCTCTCGGCAAGGTTCTGGGCCTCCAGACATTCTTCCAAGCTGTGTCGGTTCATCTTGTGAATTGGACACCATGCTTTGGAACTGTTGCCTTCTTCTGATGAAGGTCGAGGTCGCTTCTCGGTGCATGGCCCCCGGCTTCCAAGAGCTGCAGCAGCAGCAGCTGGAGCACCGGCTGACGGCTTCTTTTTGCCGTTGGGCTTCTTTTTCTTCTTGCCACTACTGGAGGTAGCGGCTTTAGTTTGGAGGACTTCTGGTTGGCCTCCGGAGCTTTCTTGGAGTGCATTTCACGGCCCTTCGCAGCTTTAGCACATTTGTCGGCCAGGCTAAAGAGTTATGTGACGCTGATAACTTCTTTAATAGTCAGCTTCTCTAACATCTTCTTATCTCGAACACCCCGTCTGAATGCAATGATAACAGAAGATCTCGAGATTGAAGGAATGGTATTTTGTACCTGAGAGAACCGCTGGATGAAGGACCGTAGTGATTCCCCCAATGTTTGCTTCACGGCAAACAGATCCAATTTAGTGCCAGGCCGAGTGTAGGAACTCCCAAAGTTGGCAGTGAATTGTTGGCACTGCTCCGCCCATCTATTAATGGAGTCGGGTGAAAGACTCATGAACCAGGACCTTGCAGTCCCAGTTAAAGCCACCGGGAAGTAATTGGCAATTACAGCCTCATCACCCCCCGCTGCCAGTATGGCAGTAGAGTAGATTTGAAGAAATTCGACGGGGTTGATTGTCCCATCGAATTTCTCTAGTAAGTGGGGCCAGAACTTCTGTGGCCACCTGACTATACGTAAGTGCATGGCCAGGGCAGAACTGATGAGTAGGTTTAGGCCCGATCTTCCGAAAGGTATGTCGATTGGGGTGGAGAACTCGACATTGATGATCCGCGGCACTCGAGCGGTTCGAGTACCCCTGCAATCACTACACCATGGCTCCGTTGGTTATCAACCATGCTGCACACTCTTGACCTCCCCAAGAAGGCTAATCCCTGCAAGTGCAACCGAAAACACGAGCAAGAACGTAGAAGACACGATCGGAAATCGCGAAGTTGGGGTCTCACAAACCGTAGAACGGCTACTTTATTGATCTAAGCAAAACCCACCGAATATGACCGGCGTCTGCAGTATTTATAGGCTAGGGTTCGTCCAAAATACGATTAGACGCGTCCCTAATGGACTCTTACGGGATACAAGGCCCAAAGGCCCGATTCGGTGGCGCAGCACCGGACAGAAATCTGGACTCGACTTGTTTCGACGATTCCCAATGACTCCGGAGGAATTTTGAGGTGGGACCAGAACCATTGGAAAGTTTATCTTCTCCTATTTCCGTGCATATATAGAACGTCGAAAACGGAGTCCGTATGCCTTCTGGGCGTCTGTTTTAAGGTGGACTGCTCCTGGACTCCGAGTTGAACTCGAGTCCGAGTTGTAAACTGTTTCCATCAACTTGTGGACGTCCCAGGTGGTTCTCCACGCTCCCAAGGCCTCCTTCCTTCACTTGTTGATCTTCTCCATTATTCCTAATAACAATTAAATCATCACATAGCAATATATTCTCAAACTCACATACAAAAGAAGTTAAGAACAAATTCTCCTGCTGATTTAATAATCGTGCCCGTGCTCTTGTGATTGGTCCTTGCAGTTCAATGCGCGTCTCCGCTGTTGTGATGTCCTCATCATCCTCCTCCTCTTGAATTGGAGTCGTCCTCGACTCAAGTTCATCTTCTTCTCTCAAGTACGGTCGCAAATCTAAAATGTTAAATGTAGGACTAACCCCAAAATCGGGAGGCAATTCAAGCTTATATGCATTATCATTAATCTTTTCAACGATCTTAAAAGGACCAGCAGCTCGTGACATAAGTTTAGATTTTCTCAAGTCGGGAAATCGCTCTTTTCTCAAATGTAACCACACCAAATCGCCCGGTTCAAGTTTTACTTCTTTTCTACCTTTACTCCCTGCAATCCTATACTTCTCATTCATCATTTCAATATTTTTCATTGTAGTTTCATGCATCTTAAGAATGAATTCAGATCGTTGTGTAGCATCCAAATTTATAGTTTCAGAAGGAGGCAAAGGTAGTAAATCAATAGGAGCACGGGGATTGAAACCATACACTACCTGGAATGGACTTACCTTTGTCGTGGAGTGAACGGATCTGTTGTAAGCAAATTCTATATGTGGTAAACACTCCTCCCACAACTTCAAATTTGTTTTCAAGATAGCCTGCAATATAGTGGATAAAGTACGATTAACTACCTCGGTCTGTCCATCCGTTTGTGGGTGACATGTAGTTAAAAACAGCAACTTGGTTCCCAATTTATACCACAACGTTCTCCAAAAATGACTTAAAAATTTTGCATCACGATCAGAAACAATGGTATTTGGCACACCATGTAAACGAACAATTTCCGTCATAAATAAATCAGCAATGTGTGAGGCATTATCATTCTTATGACAAGGTATAAGGTGTGCCATTTTGGAAAAATGATCAACAACTACAAAAATACAATCCCTCCCCCTCTTAGTCCTAGGCAATCCCAAAACAAAGTCCATAGAAATATCCTCCCAAGGTACACTAGGAACAGGAAGAGGCATATAAAGACCATGTGGGTTAAGGCGAGACTTAGCTTTGTTGCAAGTAGTGCATCGTGACACGTAGCGCTCGACATCACGCCTCATCTTTGGCCAAAAGAAGTGTGTGGACAGCACGTCTTCAGTTTTCTTCACTCCAAAATGTCCCATCAACCCTCCTCCATGTGCTTCCTGCAAAAGCAATAGACGAACGGAGCTAGCTGGAACGCATAGCTTGTTAGCACGATAGAGGAGACCCTCTCGCAGGACATATTTATTCCAAGTTATTCCTTCTCTACAATTTTCAAAAGCATCTTTGAAGTCCAAATCAGTAGGATATAATGCTTTAATTGTTTCCAAACCAGAGATTTTATGACCAAGTTGGGACAGCATGGTATAACGCCTAGATAATGCATCGGCAATGATATTTTCCTTCCCTTTCTTATGCTTAATGATGTATGGAAACGACTCTATGAACTCAATACATTTAGCATGTCTTTTATTCAGATTGGTTTGACACTTAAGATACTTCAATGATTCATGATCGGAATGTATGACAAACTCCTTAGACCAAAGATAATGTTGCCAAGTTTGTAATACACGTACTAAGGCATACAATTCCTTATCATAAGTGGAATAATTCAGAGAAGGAGCATGAAGTTTTTCACTAAAGAAAGCAACAGGTTTACCTCCTTGTATGAGAACGCCTCCAATACCAATGCCGCTTGCATCGCATTCTAGCTCAAAGGTCTTGTCAAAATCAGGAAGTTGTAGTAATGGTGCTTGTGTAAGCTTCGATTTGAGAGCATCAAAAGCTTGTTGCTGCTGTTCACCCCATCGAAATAGAACTCCCTTCTTCGTTAGCTCATGTAGAGGTGCTGCAATGGTGCTGAAATCCCGCACAAAGCACCGATAAAAACCTGCAAGACCAAGAAAACTACGAACCTGTGTGACGGTTGTTGGGGCTGGCCAGCTGGTGATTGCTTCAATTTTTGCCTCATCCATCTCAATTCCCTGCGAGGAAACGACATAGCCAAGAAACGAGACTTGATTGGTGCAAAAGACGCACTTTTCGAGGTTACCAAACAAACGTGCATCTCTCAAAACAGTAAAAACAGCACGTAAATGATCAAGATGTTCATCATATGACTTGCTGTAAATGAGGATATCATCGAATTAAACCACCACAAATTGTCCAATGAAAGCACGCAAAACCTCGTTCATTAATCGCATAAAGGTGCTGGGTGCATTAGTTAAACCAAAAGGCATGACTAACCACTCATAAAGTCCAAACTTGGTTTTAAATGCAGTTTTCCATTCATCTCCTAGTGCCATTCTAATTTGGTGGTAACCACTACGCAAGTCAATTTTTGTGAAGATGATAGCACCACTCAATTCATCAAGCATGTCATCTAATCGAGGAATAGGATAACGATATCGAATGGTGATGTTATTAATCGCTCAACAATCAACACACATGCGCCAACTACCATCTTTCTTAGGAACCAAAAGAACAGGAATGGAACAAGGGCTAAGGCTTTCACGAATGTACCCGCGGTCAAAAAGATCTTGGACTTGTCGCTGAATTTCCTTAGTTTCTTGTGGATTCGCCCTGTATGCTGCACGATTTGGCAAACTTGCTCCTGGAATCAAATCGATCTTGTGTTCAATGCCTCTCATCGGTGGTAAACCAGGGGGTATCTCGGAGGGAAACACATCCTCAAACTCCTGCAAAAGGTTAGCAACAGCAGGGGGCAATGCAATAGACAATTCATGAAGTGAAAACATGGCTTCTTTGCAAACTAAAGCATAGCACATCCCCTTAGCATCGAATAAATCAGCAAGTTCAGATTTAGTTACGAGCAATGATGGTGATTTTAACTTAATAACTTGCTATTTTTGAGATTCTAATTTAGTTGCTTTGCCCTCACGAATTTTACTCTTCTCAAAATGCACAATTTCAGCAGGAGTCATGGGGAGCAAAGTGATTTTCTTTCCCTTATGCATGAGAGTATATTTATTGGTTCTACCATGATGAATAGCATCTGTATCAAATTCCCAAGGACGACCCAATAAAAGAGAACAAGCATCCATAGGAACAACATCAAAATCAGCAAAATCATGGTATGAACCAATTGAAAAATGGATTCTCGCTGTTTGTGTTACCCAAACCTTACCGCTGTTGTTGAACCATTGAATGTGGTACGGATGAGGGTGTGCTCTTGCTGTCAAACCGAGTTTCCTGACGACGTCCGTGTTTACCAAGTTATTGCAGCTACCTCCATCAATTATAGTGTGTACACGGCAGTCCTTGACGACGAGAAACATGTGGAAGAGGTTGTGTTGTTGTAGCTTGTCGTCGGTCTCCACTTTGGAGCTCAAGGCACGCTGCACAATGATGCTCCTATAGTTCTCCGTCGCCGCTGTACCAAGTACCTCTTCTTCTGTGTGTTCGTCATTTGGATATGTAAAGTCAGTAGCAAGAGAATATTCATCTTCAACATCCGAAGTACTATCATACCCGCCATCGTCGCGTGCTATGTATGCTCGTTTGCTCGGGCAATCTCTCATCATATGACCAAGTCCCTGGCAGCGGTGACACTTAATGTCGGAAGTACGACCCGTAGAAGGAGTGGACGACGAAGGCTTGAATGATGTCGCCTTGCTGCCTTCCGGCACGCGAGAAGGTGGAGCAGCAGGTATAGTTCGTTGGCCGCCATTGGGTGGTGTAGTCGCTGCACGGGGGGCCGAAGATGGTGCTGTTTTGGATGGTGTAGTTGCTGCACGCGGCGTGAGGTTGCTCCTCGTGCGTTGTTGCTGTTGTTGTCGGCCCTGCAATTCTTTTTCTGCCAACATAGCAAGCTGAAACAATGTCCTGAATTTCACGCCTCAACCCCCCATAAAAACGAGCTATTTTATCATCCATATCCTCTACTACCCCACAACGCAGCATACCCTTTTGTAACTCTTGATAATACTCCTCTATGGACATGTTACCTTGGTCTAAACGCTGCAATTTTTTGCGAAGGTCCCGCTGAAAGGATGGAGGAACAAATCGAACACGCATAGCTTCCTTTAATCTATCCCATGTTGGAGGATCAGTTCTAGTTTTAACAAGTTCATTCCACCATATCATAGCAAAGTCCTTAAACTCACTAGTGGCTTGACAAACTCTATGTTGTTCAGGAACAAGATGAGAAATAATTTTTTGCTCTACTATCATCTCCCAATCAAGATAAGCCTCAGGATCATAAGCACCAGAAAAAGAGGGTATAGTAAATTTCACTTTAGCAAAAGGATCATCAAGAGGGCGATTATAATTGTTATGATTATTACCTCCCATACCTCGACGATAAAGTGGCAGTCTTGGCTAATTATTGTGATCTTCCAGTTCATCATAAGCATTGTCTTCTTGTCTTCCAGCGAGAGGCAACCGAGCCTCAAAAGTATTCATCCGAAGAGCAAGGTCATCCAGTTGGCGAGTCAAGTTCGCCAATGACTCCTCCGTTGCTGCGTTATATTTGGCGAACATATCCGTCATGGTCTTCATCATATCACGTAACTCAGCATGTTGAACACATTCGTCATTATTGCCTTCTCCTGCCATTGTTAGTAGGAAACAAAAGACAACAAAAAAAATGTTATCCCTATCATCTATAGTGACAATGTGGAAGGTGGAAGAAAACAATCTCTCTCGCTCAAGCGTCTTACCACGCTCTTACAAGTGTTCTTACCGACACAGCAGGTGGTGTGGACGGTGAGATAAACCAATGAAGCGTGGGATGATTGCCAAGGTACCTGCTATGCTCAAGAGAAAGGTGGAGCTTGGATGGCACAATATGGTGGCTAATAAGCAGAAAATCGTTAACAGTTAAACAAAGTTGAATAAGTATTCAATATAGGAAACTGTTGCTGGTCAACCGAGTGCCCTAGAGCCTAGCACAACACAAGGAAGTATCAAGGCAAAAGAAAGACATGATGATATAACCAAACAAACAGCACCAAGTGGTATAGGCCAATTGCTTTAATATGCGTGCTCTTCACTATTTTTTCTTTTTTGTAATATTTTTTTGATATTTTTTCTTTACTCAGGAGCACAAATATAGGAAGCACACAAATTTGCAGCTCAATTGGATGTAATATGCGGCCTATAGAAAATCAAGAAGATTCTTTAAAATACGTGTTGAAACTTCGGAGGCCGGATAGCCTATCTTCCGAGGGGAATTTGGGCAATCTAATTTCTCCGAACACGGCTACCCGGTGAAAAATTGGAACCGAAATTTCGCGTAGATGAATTTGAAAAAAAAATTCGCCCGATTTCGAGTTCGTATGCGAAAGTTATGGCCGTTTTAAGATAGGCTATCCGAGTTACGATTTTTTAGATGTTGATTCCAACTCGGTTTGAGAACAGAACTCGCAATCGGATACGAAAACGATCGGGAATTTGCACAGCAACTAATGGGGTGGTGTGTGATGATTCAAGGATGAATGGCACAAAGATTTGTCACCTAATCTAGGGCTGGCGATGCGGGACTTCACGCAAGGCGGCTAGCTAGGGCAAACCGATGAACGTGGCGGATCGGTTTGTTATTAGGGATTGTGGAATAGGTGTCGAATAGCAAGAAAACAAGGACGAAACACGATAACTAGGACCCAAAAACACAAAGCTAAACCAGCAACAAGACTCAACCACACGAATGCAAACTCAACAATGCAAACTGAAAAATGAAACTGCAGGCACTATAGTCTGGGAAGCGGTAAAAACAATCTAATTTTTTTTGTGGCTTTTCTGTGGACTCTAGGTACGAAACAAAATCAATCTAATGGAAGGAAGGAAAACAAAGATACCTCACGGGCAACCTGGAAATCTGATACCAATTGATGAGTAGGTTTAGGCCCGATCTTCCGAAAGGTATGTCGATTGGGGTAAAGAACTCGACGTTGATGATCCACGGCACTTGAGCGGTTCGAGTACCCCTGCAATCACTACACCACGGCCCCGTTGGTTATCAACCGTGCTGCACACGCTTGACCTCGCCAAGAAGGCTAATCCCTGCAAGTGCAACCGAGAACACGAGCAAGAACGTAGAAGACACGATCAGAAATCGCGAAGTTGGGGTCTCACAAACCGTAGAACGGCGACTTTATTGATCTAAGCAAAACCCACCGAATATGACTGGCGGCTGCAGTATTTATAGGATAGGGTTCGACCAAAACACGATTAGACGCGTCCCTAATGGACTCTTACGGGATACAAGGCCCAAAGGCCCGATTCGGTGGTGCAGCACCGGACAGAAATCTGGACTCGACTTGTTTCGACGATTCCCAAGGACTTCGGAGGAATTTTGAGTTGGGACCAGAACCATTGGAAATTTTATCTTCTCCTCTTTCCGTGCATATGTAGAACATCGAAAACGGAGTTCGTATGCCTCATGGGCGTCTGTTTTAAGGTGGACTGCTCCTGGACTCCGAGTTGAACTCGAGTCCGAGTTGTAAACTGTTTCCATCAACTTGTGGACGTCCCAGGTGGTTCTCCATGATCCTAAGGCCTCCTTCCTTCACTTGTTGATCTTCTCCATTATTCCTAATAACAATTAAATCATCACATAGCAATCTATTCTCAAACTCACATACAAAAGAAGTTAAGAACGAATTCACCTGCTGATTTAATAACCGTGCCCGTGCTCTTGTGATTGGTCCTTGCAGTTCAATGCGCGTCTCCGCTGTTGTGATGTCCTCATCAAGAACAGCCTCCTACTCTCTGAGGAGCAGGGTTGTCCCGAGCTTCTCGTCTCTAACGAGCGCGCTCAATGTGGACACGGTCGTCTTGCTGCCGGTAACGGTGATCTAGTTTCGATTGCAGGTCATGAGTTGAAATTCTGGTAATTGTGTGGGTGCGTTGTGCCTCGGGAGGCAACAAAGTCACCTACTGAGATGCATCACGTCTCCTCTTTTGTGAGACTTGCAGACCAAGTCGGCCGGACAAGGTTCATCGTTGTGAAGGTGCTCGCCCCGAAGGGGTAGAACCTTGGTTGCTGATGCCTACAGCCGCAGCTGCAACCAGATGGTCAACATCAGCCCTCCACTGCTCCATAGCACCCTGGGGTGCACCTGGGGGTGGTGGGCATTGTAGAAGAGCTCACACAGCAATGAGCGCGTGCTCGGGGTTGTTATTTGTCGATGCAGTGATCGACGCAGATGCTCCATCTTGTTGACAAACATTGTTTGATGGAACAGATGGTGGTTGTGGTGCCATAGCGCCTGCTAGAACAATGGCACTGCTGGTTGTTGGACGTTGGAGGGATTGCCTCCAGCAAGTTGTCCAGTGTGGTTGCCATTGGCAGATCCAGCAACCGAATTCACCATCTTGTGATCTCGGTATTTGGCCACCCCTACCTGGCGCGCCAAATGTCGAAGTGTTTGATATGACACTTCCCCTGGATCCACTAAGAAGCAGCCCGCGAAGGTTCTTTTGTAGTTGGGGCTCGCAAAGATCAATATCAAGATGATGACCTCAGAGATTTACGTGGTTCGGGCCGCCTGAGCGTAACACCCTACTCCACAGAGTTTATGATAATGTATTTCCAGTTGATCGGCTGGGATCAGGTTGAAATCAGGTCCTCCACTTAGTTCGTGCGATACAACCCTTTTATAGTTCTAAGGGCTGACCATTACAGAGCCTGCCTGGCCCGACATGTGGCCCTAGCGCATTTGATTGCCTAATACATTGTCTAAGGGTATTAAGCATCATTAATAATGTCATAATGTGCCTTCATGATAGCATTATCCCTATTAACGGTGCACTGATCGTGTGTCATCAATACAACATTAGTGACACATTATCAGGCCTAGTAACTGCCACTTTAACCATCCTTGAATGTTTGTAATAGACGTGATCTGCTTGTATTTCTGTTGGCGATGAAGGTCCAGAGGCTCCACACGTGGCAGATCTGGAGCTTTCCCTTGCGGGAGGGTAGGTCCATGGTCGCCGTATACGTGTCGGCACCGGAGCTCCTCTCTGATGGGGGCTAGGTCCGGGGCTGTTGTACACGTGTAGTCGCCAGAGCTTCCCTTGGTTGGGAGTTTAGTTTCGGTCTTATTTTTACACGTGTTAACCCAGGAGCCAGCCATGTGAGAGGAGCAGGTCCGGTGCAGCGTGAAATGTGGGCCCTGTAAGGGACTTCGACTCTGACGGGTGGAACTTTCTTGCACTTCTTGTGGTATCACGAGGTACCCAGTATGTAGGGTACCGACAGTGACCAGGGACAGGATGGCAGAACAACACATGCTACACTTGTGGTAAGCAGGGCCACTTTGCACGTGATTGCCATCAAGCCCAACATCCAAACTCCAGAACGCAATCTTCTCAAGGCCCCAACCTGTCCGCAGGAGCAAAGAAGAAAGTCGCAGCAAAGCCCGGACAAGTCAACTACGTGGAAGCGAACGAGATACCAGAAGGTGAGCCTGTTCTTGCGGGTATGTTCATGCTTTATGATCAGCCTGCTATCATTCTTTTCGACTCTGGGACCACTCATAATTTTATGAGCAAGTCTTATGTCAAAAAGCATCAACTCCCTACCACATTAGTAAAGTACTCTTATATCATTCGCTCTCCCGGTAGGACAATTTCAGACGATCAAGTGATTCATAGAGATATACTTAAATTGGTGGATAGGGTGTACGCTACACACCTCATTATCCTTGAGGGACAGGGAATCGACGTTATTCTAGGAATGCCCTAGATGGTGCAGCATAGGGCTGTTTTGGATGTGGGTTCTCACACTCTTCGTCTAAACTCTCCTAATCATGGATCTCAAATTATATGCCTCCCAAAACACCTTCAAAAGTTGCAGTAACATATCACATAGAAGCAGCTCAACTCGAAGACATCCTGGTTGTATGTGAATATCCCGATGTCTTCAACGATGAGCTTCCGGGTATGCCACCCGATCGAGAGGTCGAGTTCAAGATTGAGTTGGTTCCAGGAACTACTCCTATCTCACAGAGACCATACAAAATGATGCCTAATGAGTTGGCCGAATTGAAGGAGCAACTCAAAGAGCTCATGGAGAAGGGATTTATCCATCCAAGCTCTTCACCTTGGGGGTGTCCGACATTATTTGTCAAGAAGAAAGACGAATCCTTGTGGCTATGTGTGGACTACCGTCCCCTAAATGTTGTCACCATCAAGAACAAATATCCCCTCCCCTGCATTGACATCCTATTTGATCATCTTGTTGGTGCCAAGGTATTCACCAAAATTGATCTCCTATCCAGGTATCGTCAAATCGAAATTCGGCCCGAATACGTTCTGAAAACAGCTTTCTCAACTAGGTATGGTCTATACCAATACCTGGTGATGTTATTTGGTCTTACTAATGCACTGACTTATTTCATGTATCTCATGAATTCGGTTTTCATGCCGGAGTTGGACAAGTTTGTTGTGGTCTTCATTGACTACATTCTTCTGTAATCTAAATCGGAGGAGGAACATTCTCAACACCTTCGCATTGTTCTCCAATGCCTTCATGATCACAAGCTCTATGCCAAATTCAACAAATGTGAATTTTGGCTCACATCGGTACCATTCCTTGGGCATATCATTTTCGCTGAAGGTGTCTTTGTGGATCCTAGCAAGGTGAGGGATGTGCTTAAATGGGAATCTCCCACCTCCGTCCATGAAGTCTGAAGTTTCTTGGGATTAACAGGGTACTATCGAAGATTCATCCCTATTTCTCAAAAATCTCCAAGCCTATGACCGAACATTTGAAGAAGGGAGTCAGGTATTATTGGAGTGATGATTGTGAGCAAGCCTTCCAAACTCTCAAAAAGCATCTCACCACCGCACCAGTTCTAGCTCAACCGGACATTTCTAAACCGTTCGATGTATATTGTGATGCATGGGCACGTGACTTGGTCGTCTGCTTAGTCAATATGGAAGGGTGATCGGTTATGCCTCTCGTCAACTTTAGAGGCATGAGCAACATTACCCCACTCATGATATCGAGCTTGCCGCGGTTGTACTTGCTCTCAAGATATGGTGCCACTATCTACTTGGCGACCTTGTACACGTCTATTCTGATCACAAAAGTCTCAAATATTTCTTCACTCAAAAGGATCTCAACATGAGGCAACGACGATGGTTGGAGCTTATCAGAGATGATGAACTGTAAATCCATTATCACCCGGGAAAATCCAATGTTGTGGCTGATGCTCTAAGTCGAAAGTCTCATGTCCATCATCTCTCTATCACTTCCGATACGGATTCAGAGCCTAGTCTTCGTGTACTTACACATGGAGCTCTCTACAACCTTGCTCTTATACCGACCAGAGGAGAGGAGGTTATGGCCGCTCATATCTGAAGACGATTAAAAGAAAGTGAAGTCAAATGCTTTTGAGAGGATGATGAGGGTGCCGTGTGGTTCAATGACTGATTTATGGTGCCGAATAATATGGAATTGAGAACAAAAATACTAGATGAAGTTCATAAGTCCAAATACTCTATTCACCCGAGGAGTAACAAAATATACCAAGACTTAAGGAAAAGGTTTTGGTGGATCGTATGAGTAGAGAAATTGCAAAAAATGTGGTAGAATGTGATGTGTGTCAGCGAGTGAAATCTGACCATATCAAAATGGTTGGATTATTGCAGCCACTAAGTGTTTCGAAGTTGAAGTGGGATGATATTAGTATGGATTTTATTTTCGGGTTACCTCTCACCTTCTGCAAACATGATTCCATATGGGTGATAGTGGATCATCTCACCAAGTCTGCTCACTTCATTCCCGTCAACACTCGCAACAAGGCTAAACAATATGCTGAGCTTTACATATCTCAAATTTATGCCTCCATGGAATTCCTCAAACCATCATATCAAATAGAGGGGAACCGTTTGTATCTCGCTTTTGTGAGAGATTACAAGAATCACTTGGCACAAGGCTTATTCAAGGTTCTGCTTACCACCCTCAAACATATGGTCAAACTGAAAGGGTAAATCAAATCTTGGAAGATATGCTTCGAGCTTGTGCTCTCGTCCATGGTAAGAATTGGGATAATCACTTACCATTAGCAAAGTTCTCATATAACAATATCTACCAAGAAAGCATCAATATGGCTCCTTACGAAGCTCTTTATGGCCGCAACTGTCGGACTACATTAAATTGGTGCAAGTCCGGCAAGAGGGCTGTATTTGGCATTGATATTGCAAATGACGCCGAAGAGCAAGTAAGAATCATTCAAGCCAATCTCCGGGCTGCAAAGGCAAGACAAAAGAGCTATGCGGACAAGCGTTGTAGACCTCTTAACTTTGAGGTTGGAGACCATGTATACCTATTAACATGAAGGGAGTCAACCGATTCGGGGTCAAGGGAAAATTAGCTCCATGATTCATTTGCCCCGTTCCTATTGTGGAGAAATGTGGAGCCGTGACGTATCGGTTGGATCTATCCACCTTACTATGCCGGTCCATAATATCTTTCATATCTCCCAACTCCGAAAATGTCTGAAACAACAATCCGAGGTTCATATAGAAGAGTTAGAAGAATTACAACCCAACCTCTCCTATGTTGAACATCCCATGAAGATTCTTGATGAGAAGACAAGAGAAACCCAGATTCGCACTCTCCTGTTCTTCAAAGTCCAATGGTCGAATCACTCCGCGGAGGAAGGTACTTGGGAGCAAGAGAGCTGCCTTGGTGAGCACTACCTCGATTTGTTGGACTCATATCTCCATCGGTAGTAACCATTCCTCTCTTTTTACTTAACCTTACTTTCTCCAACATCTCAGGACGAGATTTCATTTAAAGTAGGAGGGTCGTGACACACTATATTTTCCATTCCAACATTTCATATTATAACAGCTGTGACACACCAGATTTTTCATCACAACACTTCTGATTATTTCCCTAGAATTTGGTTGATATCTGCCCAAAAACACCACTTGTAATGAAGTGAGCACTTCACATATGCATATGTGCATTGCTATGCATTTACCTCATCAATCATTACATGGTGCATCATCTGTCATCAACTCAGTTTTGTGCAGCATCAGAATCACCATGTCCATGTTTTTAGCCCAAATTTAAACTGCACCAAAACAACCATTGTCTAGCTGAAAATAGCTCATATGCATGTAATCTTTTGAAAATTCAGAAACCCCTGTTAAATTCATCCAAAATTGGAGTTTGATGTTTCAGATTATAGTTTGGGATGTCTGGAGACCACTCTCAAAATTTCAGAACACTTGAAGCTCATTTGCTAGGTGCTTCCAATTTTTGAAACCTGTATTGTTCCGGCCATCCTCTCATCACGTCGGAGCTAGCTGCAGGTCATCCCACTCCGGCAAAGCTCGTGAGCCTCTCCTTTTTCTTTTCCCCCAACTCATTTGCACCCAAGTTGAGTTTTTCTCCATTTTGGTCTCGTCGGCCAACCGTTAGAATCCGGCAAAATACGCCGCTGTTACTGATCTATTCGACGTTCTGGTTCATGTATAGACGCTGCAGGGGCCGGCGAATCTTGCCGACGGAGCCCTAGGACAAATGGCTACTTTCTCGGGCAGGAATCTGAGTTTTTTAGCTGCCGTCAGGAGCCGCCATGGCCGCAAGACGCGCCGCTGTTCCTCGCCATGCTGCAAGAGTTGTGGTTCATGTCGGTGATTACCTTCACGTCATGAAGTCCTCCAGCCCTCCAGCGACCCTCTTCCTGTTAGGAAATCAGCGGAAAGCTACTCTAGCAACTCTACCGCATCACCCAGAAAACATGCGAGTACAGCGGTCATGGATCGTTACCACTAGATGCGCAGCGCAGCGGAACGTTGATGCGCGTCGGTGTAAGGGAAGTAGACGATCTCGTTCGTCTTCTCCTCGTCCTCGTCACAGCAGCAGGTAGACGATCACGATCGTCGTAGCCGATCAGCGCAGCAGTAGCAGCAACGCCTCCACGGAGTCCACACGTACGGAGAGGAACGTCGTGCACCGGTGTGCTAGCACCGCGTGCGCGGTAAGGGTCTCGGCGTGAGGCCTGCGAGGGGTGGCGGCTAGGGCTGTCACGTGGTGGGATGATTAGCCCCTAACCCTACCTCTCATATTTATAGGCGTACTAATGGGCTTTTAGGTCGCAGGCCCATTAGTACCCTAATTGCTTATGGATCAAATATCCAATAGGCCTGAACCCGAATTGTTATGATTGCCTCTTGGGCACATCACCAACAATCTCCCACTTGCACTAGAGACAATCATCTAGCCAAGATTTTCGATATTCCAACTCCTTAAGTGTGTGACCCGTTAGGTTCATGAGCAGTCGGTTGTGAATGGAAACCATTTCCAACCACAAGTCAGTAGAGGTACCTAGCAGGACATACTGGCTCCCGACTGTACATAAAGATCATATCGGCCGAACCTAGATACATTCAACATGCTAATCCCTTTGCCTCACGATACCAGTCAAGCTCAAGGCGAGATGCGTGCCATCCTTGTGATAGCTCGACCATTCACTCGATCAAATAGTGGATTCATTCCGTGACTAACTTTTAGTCACTGTGATTAACCTTTAATCACCTTGGCATGGCCATGCACTTTCAAATCCAACTATCTCGAGGGGCCCATAGATATCTCTCCTGTTATTTAGGAGGGGCAAATCCCATCTTGATCCGCGCACATCACATTCTATGTTTCATTATATACCCGAAGACTACTTTTATGACTACCCAGTTACGGAGTAGCGTTTGGTAGTCTCAAAGTACACAACTATGCATAGTGAGAAACAATGGCGATCTCAGGTCTAAGGATCTAGCAGGTGTATCACTCAAGACCAACTGATGGCACATATGGAAATAACAATCCCAGCAGTGTCTTGGAGTGGGTCAATCCAACACCATGTTCACTAACATGTGTTCACATTATTAATTTGATATCTCTATATCTATGATCCGTGAAACGTGATCATCAATTAATACATGTGCTAGTCTGTATGCAATCATTATCTCATATAATGATATAGACTAGGGATCATCTAGAGTAACATTACTTTTAACAAAGAGTTTCACGAACAAGTCACATACTTGATGATCAATGTAGATAATGATTACTCATATAACAATTTATTTAATAGTACATAAACATAGCTGTGACACAAGTCTCCCACTACACATTATGATCACTGATGTAAGTATCTAATACCCATAGATCTCGTGTGTGCCTCATGCTTTGATTGTGGAAGAGGCTTTGTCAACGGATCTGCAATATTCAAATCCGTGTGCACCTTGCATATCTTCACATCACCTCGGTCGATGATCTCTCGAATGAGGTGATAGCGTCGTAGTATGTGTTTGGATCGTTTGTGTGATCTAGGCTCCTTTGCCTGTGCGATGGCTCCACTATTGTCACAGTAGAGATCCACAGGACTGGACGCGCTAGGAACAACACCCAACTCAGAAACAAATTTTCTGATCCAAACAGCCTCCTTTGCAGCTTCAGAAGCTGCAATATACTCCGCCTCTGTGGTTGAATCTGCTACTGTATCTTGCTTGGAACTTTTCCAGCTCACTGCCCCTCCATTGAGGCAGAATACAAAACCGGATTGCGATCTAGAATCATCCTTATCAGTTTGGAAGCTGGCATCAGTGTAACCTTTTACAACCAGCTCTTCTTCACCTCCAAACACTAAGAATGCATCCTTAGTTCTTCTTAAGTACTTAAGGATGTTTTTGACAACGGTCCAATGAGCCTCACCAAAATCTGATTGATATCTACTCGTGATACTTAGAGCACAAGATACATCTGGGCGTGTACATAGCATGGCATACATGATGGATCCAATAGCCGAAGCATAAGGAATCGCTCTCATCCTCTTTTGCTCATCAGGTGTCGAAGGACACTGACTCTTGCTTAGAGTAATGCCATGTGACATTGGTAAGAAACCTTTCTTGGAATCTTGCATATTGAACCGATTCAATATCTTGTCAATATATGTATCTTGACTTAATCCAATTAGCCTTTTAGATCTATCTCTATAGATCTTTATGCCCAAAATATACGTTGCCTCTCCTAAATCCTTCATTGAGAAACTTTTTCTTAATGAGGATTTAACATCATCAAGCATTGAAATGTCATTTCCGATCAATAATATGTCATCTACATATAGGACCAGAAATACATGTGTGCTCCCACTAAACTTCTTGTAAATACAAGGTTCTTCTACGTTCTTGATGAAACCAAACCCTTTGATTACTTCATCAAAACGCAGATTCCAACTCCGAGATGCTTGCTTCAGTCCATAGATGGACTTTTGAAGCTTGCATATTTTACTAGCATTTTTAGGATCGACAAAACCCTCAGGTTGTGTCATGTACACATCCTCAGTCAGACTTCCATTAAGAAAGGCTGTTTTGACATCCATTTGCCATATTTCATAATCAAAATATGCAGCAATTGCTAGAAGAATCCGAACAGACTTAAGCATTGCAACGGGTGAGAAAGTTTCATCATAATCAACACCTGGAATTTGTTTGAAACCTTTCGCTACCAATCGCGCTTTATAGATGTGAACATTTCCATCCATATCAGTCTTTTTCTTGAAAATCCATCTACAATCGATAGGTCTCACACCTTCGATTGGATCAACCAAGTTCCAAACTTGATTTTCATGCATGGATTCAATTTCAGATTTCATGGCTCCAAGCCACTTCTCAGAGTCGGGTCCCATCATTGCTTCAGTATAGGTCGTGGGCTCATTATTGTCTAACAATACCATGTCATGCTGCTCCGTGGTTAGAAGCGTTAACTTTTCAGTCGCACGACGTACCCTCGTAGACCTTCGTGGGGCTGGTGTTTCATCAACTGGTTGCACAACATCTTGTACATCCTGTATAGGATCGGTGGGTGTTGAAACATTTTCAGGTATTTCTTGAATTTCTTCAAGATGCACCTTGCTCCCACTAACTCCTTTTGAGAGAAACTCTTTCTCCAAGAAGACACCATTGCGAGCGGTAAACACTTTACCCTCTGCTTTATTATAAAAATAATACCCTTTGGTTTCCCTAGGATATCCCACAAAGAAGCATTTGTCTGATTTTGGAGTGAGTTTGTCTGACGTCAAACGTTTGACATAAACATCACATCCCCAAACTTTGAGGAAAGACAATCCGGGACGTTTCCCGGTCCACATCTCATATGGTGTCTTCTCAACAGACTTAGTTGGGACTCTGTTTAGTGTAAACGCAGCAGTTTCAAGAGCATAACCCCAAAAGGATAGTGGAAGATCTGCTTGGCTCATCATCGACCTAACCATGTCCAACAAGGTTCGGTTCCTCCGCTCGGACACCCCATTCCATTGAGGCGTTCCAGGTGGAGTCAATTGTGGAACAATTCCACATTGTTTCAAATGATCATAAAATTCATGACTCAAATATTCACCCCCACGATCAGATCGTAGAAATTTGATTGTCTTGCCCAATTGATTCTGTACTTCATTCTGAAATTCTTTGAACTTTTCAAAGGATTCAGACTTGTGCCTCATTAGGTAGACATAACCATATCTACTAAAGTCATCGGTAAATGTGATGAAGTACTGAAAACCACCTCTGGCAATTGAACTCATTGGTCCACATACATCTGTATGTATAAGTCCCAACAAGTCAGTCGCCCTCTCACTTTGACCAGTGAAGGGTGCTTTGGTCATCTTCCCAAACAAACAAGATTCGCATGTGTCAAGTGATTCAAAATCAAATGAGCTTAGTAAACCATCTTTATGGAGTTTTTCAATGCGTTTCTCATTTATATGACCTAAGCGACAATGCCAAATAAAAGTGGGACTTAGATCATTATGACGAGCCCTTTTGGTATTAATGTTACAAACAGTTTTATCCTCAAGATCAAGAACATATAATCCATTCACCAATGGACATTGAGCATAGAAAATATTATTGTAATAAATAGAACAACATTTGTTCTTTATTACAATCTCATAACCATCAACTTCTTCTAAACACGAAGAAGAGATAATATTCTTACTCAAAGTAGGAATGCAATAACAATTATTCAATTCCAAAACTAATCCTGAGGGTAATGACAAGTGGTAAGTTCCGACAGCTATGACCGCAACCTTTGCTCCATTGCCAACACGAACATCCAACTCGCCTTTTGCAAATCTTCTAGTCTAACTTAGACCCTGCAATGATTTGCAAGTGTGAATCATCGATCCGGTATCAAATACCCATGATTCACTAGAAGATAATGCAATGTTAATTTCTATAACATTTATACCTGAAGTGGAAGTCTCACTTCCCTTCTTCTTCTTCATATCCTCCAAGTACTTCTTGCAGTTCCTAGACCAGTGTCCCTTACCATGACAGTGAAAGCATTCATCATCACGAGAAGGGCCAGATTTGCCCTTTGGCTTAGACTTTGAGCTTGAGGGCTCATCGGGAACCTTTCCCTTGCCTTTGCCTTTAGGATGCGTCACACGCTTCCTCTTTTTATTCTCCTTTTGTACCATCATCACATGATTGGCATTTTTCTTAATGCTTTCTTCGGCTGTTTTAAGCATCCCATGCAATTCAGCCAAAGTTTTCTCCATGCCATTCATTTGAAAATTCAATATGAATGGCTCGTAGCTCGGTGGGAGCGACTGGAGAACAACGTCAATAGCCAGATCATCCTTGAGTTCAGAACCAAGTTTGCCCAAAGTTTCAATGTAACCAATCATCTTGATTACATGAGGGCTGACCGGGCTACCCTCCGCCAGCTTGCATGAGAACAAGGACTTTGAGATATTGTATCTTTCAGCTCTTGCTTGATTCTCAAACATTCCACGCAGTCCCTCAATCATAGAATAAGCATCTGTATGCTCATACTGTTTTTGTAGATCAGGGGACATAGTGGCAAGCATGAGGCAGCTTACATTAAGCGCATCATCGCAGTGCTTCGTATAAGCTCTACGTGCTGCATTAGTTGCATCAGCTGGGAGGTCATCAGGGTAAGTGAAAGCATCTAGGCCCCCACGAGGTACGGTTTCGGTGATTAATGACAACCGTCAATTACCACTAATGAGTTTGTGGATGCAAGGTTTCATGTACAATGAATCAAACGTCGATCAATCACTCATAAATGTCATCTACTGCTCATTGGATGCAAAAGGAGACCCCTCAACGAACTAACCTAAGGGGTTAATCGGAAACAAATGAGGAACTCGTACAACGACGCAACCTTATCAAAATTGGCAACACAAGAAGCTTCATATCCATCAGAAGAGCCATACAAACAAGTGTTCAAGAGGTCACAAGTCCAAAATCCAAAAGATCAGTCCAACTCAACTCGAAGGAAACAAATTGTACACACCGGATCATCCGGTGATCTGAAGAATGACTGCATCGGTCGATTTGGACTCAACAGAAGAAGAAGACCTCAGAATGAAGTACACACCGGATCATCCGATGTGTATCAAGTGAACATCGGATGAATACAACAGTAAGCAAATTTTCTGAAGTGTTCTGAAGGACTGAACACCGGATCATCCGATGTTGAAGGCAGATGCACATCGGTTGATTACAACAGAAGCAAATTATCAGCTCAACCATACTGAAGATCTATTCATCGGATCCTCCGATGATGAAGGAGGTGAAGCATCGGTCTAATAACGGTCATTTCTGACAAAATGACGTCAGCTAATCTAATTAGACCGATGCTCATAAAAGGGGGTCATCGGATCATCCGATGTACACAGAAAAAGTAATCAGCCCACTTTTCCAACGGCTAATTCGGTTGGGCTGAGTATTTAACCCCCTCCCACCAGTCATTTCGAGTAGGCTGAACAACAAGAGCACCACTACACATTCCCCAAGTGTCCAAAAACTTAGAATACTCATTTTCACACTCTTGTAACCCTTTCACACCTCAAGATATAGGCTAGTTCCTCTTAGAGTTAAGCTTGTGTGCGTCCTCTCTGGGTGAGTGGAGACTCTAGAGTAGGGAGAGCCGTGAGGAAGTGCATTCTTGGTGATTGCACTCACCATTGTATCAAGAGGAGAGTGAAGAGATCGCTCCGGAGCTTGCCGAGACCATTGTGGAAGCCCGGAGGATCGAAGCTGTACAAGGCTTGAGCTCCACCTTGCCAAGGATGGCGAACGGAGGAAGTTAGTGGATTCCCTCGTCTCGGTGACTTGGGAGTGGCGATACCCTTAGGTGGGTGCCACAACGTGGACGTAGGTGGATCCTAGTGATCTCACCGAACCACGGGAAAAATCGACGTGTCCCCGTGTCTTCGAGCGTTTGCATTCCTCCTCCCTACTCCTTTACGATTACGCAATTCTCAATTCCGCACTTAATTCTCTTAATTGCACTGTTGGCTTACTTAGAGAATTAGATTTCACTTAAGCTTTAAATTGACTTAAAAATTTGAAGTAGCCCAATTCACCCCCCCCCTCTTGGGCATTCGATCCCTACAATTGGTATCAGAGCAAGGTTGCTCATTGGATCATTCTAGCTTCACCGCTAGAGAGCAAAAATGGCCAAGAATGGGGGTTCGGTTCCTACCTTCGAGGGCAAGAATTTTGCTTATTGGAAAGCACGCATGCGCGCTTACCTTGAGGCAATTTCTCCCGAAGTGTGGGAAGCGACCCATGCGGGGTTTGGCAACCATGAATATATTGGTGATCAACTAAAATGGGATGCTAAGGCTAGGAATGCTATTTATGAGTGCATTAGTCAAGATGTATTTGCTAGAATTGCTAGTAAGGAGAAAGCTTGTGAAATTTGGGCTTGCTTGATTGAGATCCATGAGGGTTCCTCTCGTGTCAAAGAGCTCAAATATCACTTGCTTAAATCCAAGTATGATGATTTTAAAATGCTTCCTCATGAGAATGTTAATCAAATGTTCTCTCGCTTAAATGTACTCATTGAGGAAATTAATGCTCTTGACATTGCTTCTCTTGGCAAGGGACTCATCAACCGCAAGATCCTCATGCTACTTCCCAAGCCCAAGTACAACATCATCAACTCAATGCTCCAAAAGGAGTCACTTGACAACATTGAGGTCTCGGAGCTCATTGGAGAGATACATGCTCATGAGATGAGTGTGCTTGGAATGATGGAGGAGTCATCATCATTAAAGACCATTGCTCTCAAGGCCTCAACCAAGAAGACATATACCAAGAAGAAGAAAGTGGTTGAGCCTAGCTCAAGTGAGGAAGAACGAGCTACAAGTGAAGATGATGATGATGATGAGCTTGCATTGATGATGAGGAAGTTTTCACGTCTCAACTCAAAGATTGCCAAGAAGGGATACTCGTTTGATCCCAAGAAGAAAGCCTTCTTGCCAAGGAGAGATGAAAACAAGACGTGCTACAATTGTGGCGATCAAGGCCACATATCATATGATTGTCCAAGACCGGACAAGAGGAAGGACAAGGGCAAGCATCGCAAGCTAGAAGAGAGTGATGATGATGAAGATGCAAAGCCCAAGCGCACCTTTGGAAAGAAGAAACTTGACAAAGGCAAGAAGACCAAGCTCTTTCCAAAGAAGAGAAGAGGACCTCAAAAGGTCTTCATGTGCGAAGCAAATGAGTGGGTCACCGATGAAGAAACAAGTGATGATAGTGAAGATGAGGAAGAAAACTTGGCAAGCCTCGCTATCGTCAACAAGGATGACTCACCCCTTCCTCCACCGCCTATGTGCCTCATGGCGAAAGGTAACACAAAGGTATGTGATGACTCAAGTGATGATGAACTTTCTCCCGATGAACTAGCATCTATGATTAATGAATATCATGCCATTATCAAAAGGGAAAAGGCTAAGGTTAAGGCACTTGAGCTAACTCGCGCTAAGCTAGAGGGTGCCAACCTCGATTTGCAAGACAAGTATGTCACCATACTTAATGAGCATGAAACGCTCAAGTAACATGTCAAGCAAATCGAGGAGGAGAAGGCTCAAATCAAGCTTGAGTTCCATGAGCTTGACTTAGCTAACTCGGCACTATTGGCTAAGCATAACGAGTTAGTTCAAGAGCATGAGACACTTAGTCTTTCCTATGAAGCAATGGAACTAAAATTGAATAACTTGAAGAAAGAAACTCTTGATGGCAAAACACCCACTAGTTCACATGCCACTAACAATTTGCATGAGTCTTTGCCATTGAAAGCTAATAGGGAGAAGGAGCTAATGGACGAGATCGAAAGTCTCCGCACTAGTGTGGCTAGACTTTCCAAGGGAGAGGACAAGCACAAGGAGATCCTCTTCCAACAAGCTAAAGGCTTCAACAAGAGGGGACTTGGGACCTTCCCTACGCCCAACAAATGGAAGGTGTCCTCACCGGAGCTTAGGACAAGCTTCATCAAGGAAGTGGGATCCTATTGCCAACATTGTGAGGTCACCGGACATCACACTAGGGAGTGCCCTCTTCCCACTCGTCCTTCCCCAAAATTACCTCCTAACTATTCATCTACTTTCAATGATTGTCACTATCTATTGAGCAAAGTAGGTGGAAAGGTGAAGGCGAAGTTCATTGGCAAAAACATCAAGGGCATGAAGGGGAAGCTCCCCAAGCAACTTTGGGTCCCAAAATCACTTGTATCACACATACAAGGACCTAAGTTGGCTTGGGTTCCTAAACTCAAAAACTAACTTCATGTGTGTAGGTGAACTACAAAGCCGGAGGAAAACATTGGGTACTCGATAGTGGGTGCACTCAACACATGACCGGCAATGATGGTATGTTCACCTCCATAGAAGACCCCGGCAATCATGAACAAGTCACCTTTGGTGATAACTCAAAGGGGAAGGTAATTGGTTTAGGTAAAATTGCAATTTCTAATGACTTGGTTATGCGTCAAACTCAAAGGCATATCGAGTATTCAACCAAACCTCCGGGTTAGTTGAAGAAAGTTGTGACGTTGAGTTTGATGAGACTAATGGCTCCCAAGAGGAGAGTTTTGGTCATGATGATATAGATGATGAGCCTCTACGAGAAGCTATGAAGAACATGACCATAGGAGACATCAAGCCCGAAGTTGAGGAGAGCCATGATCAAGGGGGAGCTTCAAGTCCGAACATCAACACCTCCATGGCGCCTCAAGTGGATGAAGAAGAAGACAAAGATGATCCATTGCCTATGCAAGACCAACAAGCCACACAACACCAAGAAGAAGATGAAGTCCAAGATGAAGTCCAACCACAAGACGAGCAAGATGCTTCACCACCACCAAGTGACTCACAACCGTTGATGAGACATGGGCGCATCTCGAAGGCACATCCAATGGATCAAATCATTGGAAGTCCTTCACGGGGAGTAAGTACTCGTTCACGTCACGTTGCATCTTTTTGTGAGCACTACTCTTTTGTGTCGTGTGTAGAACCCAAAAGCATTGAGGAAGCTCTCCAAGACTCCAATTGGGTGATGGCTATGCAAGAGGAACTCAACAACTTCACCCGCAATGAAGTTTGGGTGTTGGAGGAGCGACCCAAGGACAAGAATGTGATTGGAACGAAGTGGGTCTACCGCAACAAGCAAGATGAGAATGGCGTGGTGGTCCGCAACAAAGCTAGGCTTGTGGCGAAGGGATTTGCTCAAGTTGAAGGTTTGGATTTTGGGGAGACATTCGCCCCGGTAGCACGGTTAGAAGCTATCCGCATACTCCTTGCTTTTGCTTCTCATCATAATATCATGCTTTATCAAATGGATGTTAAGAGTGCATTTCTTAATGGCTATATTAATGAACTTGTGTTTGTTGAGCAACCTCCCGGGTTTGAGGACCCAAGAAACCCTAACCATGTCTATAGGCTAAACAAAGCACTCTATGGACTCAAGCAAGCTCCAAGGGCATGGTACGAGCGCTTAAGGGACTTCCTCGTCATGCAAGGTTTCAAGATTGGGAGGGTGGACACTACACTCTTCACCAAGGACATCGACGGAGACTTATTTCTTTGTCAAATTTATGTCGATGATATTATTTTTGGCTCAACTAACAAAGCTCTTAGCCATGAGTTTGGCAAAATGATGTCTAGGGAATTCGAGATGTCAATGATTGGAGAGCTCAACTTCTTCCTAGGATTTCAAATCAAGCAAGTTCAAGAGGGGACCTTCATCCATCAAGAGAAGTACACTAAGGACCTCTTGAAGAAATTTGAGATGGGAGATTGTAGCTCAAGAAGCACTCCAATGGCGACAAATTGTCATCTCGACGCGGACATGGACGGTAAATCTATTGATCAATCTCATTACCGTTCCATGATTGGTTCATTGCTATATCTTACCGCATCTAGGCCTGATATTATGTTTAGTGTGTGCTTGTGTGCTCGCTTTCAAGCGGCACCTAAAGAATCGCACAAGAAGGCGGTCTTTAGGATACTTCGGTATCTCAAGCATACCCCAAGTGTAGGTTTGTGGTACCCCAAGAACGCTAGTTTTCATCTCTTAGGTTACTCGGATTCGGACTTTGCCGGATGCCGTGTAGACCGCAAGAGTACCTCCGGGGGTTGCCACTTACTTGGGCGTTCCCTAGTTTCTTGGTCGAGCAAGAAGCAAAATTCCGTGGCTTTGTCCACCGCGGAGGCGGAGTATATAGCGGCCGGTGCATGTTGTGCCCAAATCCTATATATGAAGCAAACCCTCTTGGACTTTGGAATTAAGTTTGGTTGTGTGCCTCTCCTTTGTGACAATGAAAGTGCGGTTAAGATAGCTAGAAACCCTGTTCAACACTCCCGCACTAAGCACATTGATATTCGCCATCACTTCTTGCGGGACCATGAGGCTAAGGGAGAGATCTCTTTGCAAGGTGTTAGGTCCGAAGAACAATTGGCGGATATCTTCACCAAACCACTTGATGAGAAAACTTTTTCTAGGCTTAGAAGTGAGTTAAATGTGCTAGATGCATCTAACGTCATGTAAATTGCCATGTTCATGTAAGGTTGCATGTCATATAGGTCTTGCCTAACTCCCAAAGGATAGGGGCGAGCTAGAAATAGTTTTTCCCTGAGTAAGCCTTTGGCAGGTTTAAACTTGGCAAGATAGATTTATTTTATGCCTTGCATGATTCCTGTCATATAGACTTGCATTCATCTAATATTCCGCATTATCTTGTTTGACATTGCATACGGTAGATTGTCACAAAGGGGAACCCACATCATGAGAAGGAGACTTGTTTGAAATGCAATATCTCAACTCATATGACGTGGAAAGAGCAAAATTCTAAAGGAACATGCTTTAATGAGATAGAAGTTTCCATACTCTAGCTCACAAAGCATGGGCCTACATTTTCGTGGTTTTTCCCTCCTAATTCTCTTTGTGTGCTCTATTTGCTTAAGGGCTTAGCCGGTATGTGGCACTATATCGAAAAGCCTTATTAGGATTAGGAGGTGCCCAAAAAGTCCTAAGACTCGTTTTCTCTTTGTGTGTTTAAAGTCCAAGGACATATATGGGCAGTTTTAGGTTTTCTGTAGTCATCGGATTATCCGATGCTAGGGTCAGCAGCTACATCGGATCAATTGGTGCTTCAGTTCAACGAGCAGATCAGTCAGAACCAAGAAATCGACCGATGAGTTCATTACAGGAAACATCGGAGCATCCGATGTTCAATCCTCTGTTACCCTGCAGAATTCGACCGATGATCGACGTAGCAACGTCGGATCATCCGGTGTGCAAAGAGAGTTTTTGGACCAACTCTCTGTTGAACTCGACCGATGATCCCCC
Source organism: Tuctoria greenei (assembly GCA_036927565.1). Lineage (NCBI taxonomy): Eukaryota > Viridiplantae > Streptophyta > Magnoliopsida > Poales > Poaceae > Tuctoria > Tuctoria greenei. The sequence continues at coordinate 81,597,777 of JAYESD010000003.1, read as the reverse complement.
CAATGCGCATCGGTCGATCCGGTGTTCGCGTAACGGCTAGGTCATCGGGTTCCTACTAAAAATCGTACGGCCGGCGCTTCTTCACTCCACGCCTCCTCACCTCCCGCGCCGCCGCGCCTCGCCTCCTCCCGCCGCCGCGCCTCCATCACCGCCCCTCGCGCCGCCACCCTAGGCCGCGCCGCCGCCGCGCCTCCCAGGCCGCGCCGCCGCCGTCCCCAAGGGCGCCGCCGCCTCTCTCCCGACCGCCGCCGCCGCGCCTCCCAGGCTGCGCCGCCGCCGCCGCCTCTCTCCCAATCGCCGCCGCCGCGCCTCCCCAGGCCGCGCCGCCGCAGTCGCCTCTGTCGGCTGCCGCCGCCGCCTCTCCAGGGCGCCGCCGCCGCCCCTCCAGGGCGCCACCGCCTCCACCGCCGGCAGTTCTCCCTGCTAGGGTTTCTCGCCCGAGCCATCGATCGTCGCCGTTCGTCGCCTTTCATCGATCTCGTGTCTTTTCGTCGACGAGGTTTGTTCCGTGCAGCGCGACGTCCTTCAATTGTTTCCCGTCATCTTTTCGCTAACCCTTGCTCTCGAATTTCTTGAAGATGGCCCGTGATCGCAAAGGCAAAGGCAAGGCTATCGAGGAGCCCGCCGCAAAGAAGCCAAAGCTGTCGAAGGAAGCACGACGCCCAGAGTTGGCCGCTCGCGCCGCCGAGGAGCGCAAGCGTGGCCATCGCGGATCCCTCCGGATTCGCGAGGCACGTGAGAGGCAGTCGCAGCAGCAGCAGCCGGTGCAGCCAGTGCCGCCGGACGACTCTGAGGTCGAGGACGAGACTGCGGTGACGCCACTGGTTCGCCGGCGCACCGTCAGGACTCGAGGGGGAGGTCAGACCCCCACCGCGAGTCGCCGCCCCACTGCGGCCGACCTCGCTGAGGACAGAGAGGCCCAGAGGGCCATCTACGAGATGGATACTGCTGCCAGGGTCGCCGAAGACGTCAGACTGACAGATTACCGCAAGTACAAGGCCAAGCAGTTGAAGAAGCTCAGATGGACTGCACTGCCTGAGGAGTGGTTCCCGCAGCCCAGGGACACTCGTGTGGACCCCCGGTTCTGGACGGTGACGCAGGCGTCTTTGTACGAGACGTACAGACGTCGGGGGCACAAGCTGTTCCAGCACACGTACATCGATTGGGATCAGCTTGCAGCGGCAGTGGGTCACGGCATCAGGCCGTTCTTTGAGAGGTACAGAGGACTGGTGGATCTGCTGTCGCACCAGAGGAGTGTCTACGTGGAGGAGTGGGTCCGTGTGTTCTACGCGACACTCTACGTCGCTGAGGGACGTCGGTCCATTCACTTCATGTTCATGGGGCAGCGGCACGACGTATCCAGAGAGAGACTGGCTCAGCTGCTGGGAGTGGACACACACCTCACGTGCCTGCACGAGGTTGTGTACGAAGGAGCAGACCCGCCGAGGAGGCCGCTGACAGGGGGAGTGTCACCCCCGTTTGAGGAGATCAGAGGCTTGTTCACCCACCCTTTCACGCCAGATCAGCCGAGGGTGCCAGCTCTCCTCACACCTGCAGCCAGGACCGTTCACCACATTCTCAGGCGTTCACTTCTACCGAGGTCCGGCTACTTAGAGGGGTTCACCAGCCTCCAGCAGACCATCCTGTTCTACATCATGAACGGGATGGAGTTCGACATCGTAGATGTGCTGATCTGCGAGATGGAGGACGTGATCACAGACGGAGTCGGCATGCTGAGACAGTTGGTCTACGGTCACTGGATCAGCCGTCTGTTGTTCCTGCTAGCGCCAGAGGACTCGCCAGTCACCGCACCCATGACAGAGATGCACGCCACGAGGTTCGGCCACTACCGGGTGCCGGCTCCTGGAGACCGCCGTCTTGGTCGTCCAGTCGAGCGACAGGTCAGAGCTCGCCTCTCCGAGGAGGACTGGACCGAGTTAGCTCAGGAGGATGAGGCGCTCGCTCAGGCTGAGGCTCAGGGAGGTGGACTTGAGCACGTGTGGTCAGACAGTGACACCAGCGACAGTGTTGAGGAGTACTTCCCTCCTCCGCCTCCTTCTCCGAGGCAGCACGACGCGGAGGCGGGAGCTTCCACTGCTGCACCACCGACGCCTCCACCAGTGTCAGAGGCTCAGGTGTCCCAGCCGTCCGAGCTCACCACACTGCTCCAGCAGATGGTCGAGCAGCAGCGGCAGGACCGGCTTGCAGCCGAGCAGGCCAGGGCAGAGCAGGCTGCGCGGCTCGCAGAGCTTCAGAGGCAGCAGACAGAGATGCAGCTAGAGATGGCCCGCCAGAGGCGTGAGGACATGGACCGGTTCACGAGTCTGGTGGACCAGATGCACCGGAGGACACTGGACCAGCAGCAGCAGACCCAGCAGGCGATGATGGGTATCCTGGGGTTGATCACCAACCTCTACCAGCAGACCGGGATAGCCCTTCCGCCACAGCACACCGGTCTCAGTCAGCCTCCAGCAGCACCTCCTCTGGCTCCAGCTTCAGTTCCAGCACCGGCGTCGCCGATCCCGAGCTACAGCATGTCTCCACTGCTGGCTTCGACGGTGCCGTTCCAGTTCTCGCCTCTCCCGGCCGTGCCTTCTCCACCACCAGCTCCAGCTCCAGCGGACCCTCCAGCAGCTCCAGCTCCAGCCACGTCAGCACCTCCGGCTCCTCCCGCTCCAGCACCAGCTCCGGCGACGTCTACCTCGAGCAGCTCCGACACCGCCGACGTCGACCGCTTCACCGTCGCCCCGAGAGCTCCGGAGTCCTAGGTACTCCTCTTCCCTTTTTGGTGTCTTGATGCCAAAGGGGGAGAAGAGTTAGAGTTAGGGGGAGTGTCTTGGGCTTAGGGGGAGTGCTAGTTATCTATTTGCTTTCAGTCTTGTTATTTGCTTCTATTTGAGACTTGATTGTTATCATTTGCTACTATTTGTAATTTCGTATGCTACTTCACTCTTATGATTTATATTTGATCACTGTTTGAGCCTTCGAGCTCCTTGTGTTGCATGTTGTTCCGAGTACATTTCTTTATGAGCATTGCGTTTGCATTTCAAATTCCATTACTTTTATGCTCTACTCGTTGTGTTGTCATCAATCACCAAAAAGGGGGAGATTGAAAGCATCTAGGCCCCCACGAGGTACGGTTTCGGTGATTAATGACAACCGTCAATTACCACTAATGAGTTTGTGGATGCAAGGTTTCATGTACAATGAATCAAACGTCGATCAATCACTCATAAATGTCATCTACTGCTCATTGGATGCAAAAGGAGACCCCTCAACGAACTAACCTAAGGGGTTAATCGGAAACAAATGAGGAACTCGTACAACGACGCAACCTTATCAAAATTGGCAACACAAGAAGCTTCATATCCATCAGAAGAGCCATACAAACAAGTGTTCAAGAGGTCACAAGTCCAAAATCCAAAAGATCAGTCCAACTCAACTCGAAGGAAACAAATTGTACACACCGGATCATCCGGTGATCTGAAGAATGACTGCATCGGTCGATTTGGACTCAACAGAAGAAGAAGACCTCAGAATGAAGTACACACCGGATCATCCGATGTGTATCAAGTGAACATCGGATGAATACAACAGTAAGCAAATTTTCTGAAGTGTTCTGAAGGACTGAACACCGGATCATCCGATGTTGAAGGCAGATGCACATCGGTCGATTACAACAGAAGCAAATTATCAGCTCAACCATACTGAAGATCTATTCATCGGATCCTCCGATGATGAAGGAGGTGAAGCATCGGTCTAATAACGGTCATTTCTGACAAAATGACGTCAGCTAATCTAATTAGACCGATGCTCATAAAAGGGGGTCATCGGATCATCCGATGTACACAGAAAAAGTAATCAGCCCACTTTTCCAACGGCTAATTCGGTTGGGCTGAGTATTTAACCCCCTCCCACCAGTCATTTCGAGTAGGCTGAACAACAAGAGCACCACTACACATTCCCCAAGTGTCCAAAAACTTAGAATACTCATTTTCACACTCTTGTAACCCTTTCACACCTCAAGATATAGGCTAGTTCCTCTTAGAGTTAAGCTTGTGTGCGTCCTCTCTGGGTGAGTGGAGACTCTAGAGTAGGGAGAGCCGTGAGGAAGTGCATTCTTGGTGATTGCACTCACCATTGTATCAAGAGGAGAGTGAAGAGATCGCTCCGGAGCTTGCCGAGACCATTGTGGAAGCCCGGAGGATCGAAGCTGTACAAGGCTTGAGCTCCACCTTGCCAAGGATGGCGAACGGAGGAAGTTAGTGGATTCCCTCGTCTCGGTGACTTGGGAGTGGCGATACCCTTAGGTGGGTGCCACAACGTGGACGTAGGTGGATCCTAGTGATCTCACCGAACCACGGGAAAAATCGACGTGTCCCCGTGTCTTCGAGCGTTTGCATTCCTCCTCCCTACTCCTTTACGATTACGCAATTCTCAATTCCGCACTTAATTCTCTTAATTGCACTGTTGGCTTACTTAGAGAATTAGATTTCACTTAAGCTTTAAATTGACTTAAAAATTTGAAGTAGCCCAATTCACCCCCCCCCTCTTGGGCATTCGATCCCTACAGTAAGGCTGCAGAAGAACGTACTCGGTTTTCTCTTGCCTGAGAACGATTCTCAGGTTGCGGTACCAATCGATAAAGTTAGCTCCATTGAGCTTTTCCTTTTCAAGCACAGATCGCAAATTGAAACCGGAATTGTTACTAGCAGACATGATCTACAATAGAAAATAAATATGCAAGGTTTAGCACTTATGTTATGTACCAATCTTCTATTAACAGTTTAATAAAAGATATTACCACTATATTATCATCGTCTTCCCTCTAACGATATATAGTGGTTCAAGATCCATATTCACTAATTCCTAGTGAGCTTTGGCTTCACGGCTAGGAAAATAGTGACATAGGTAAACAACAATTGTTAATCATATCCCTATATGACTCTTGTTTGTTGGGTGACATCCAATGCCCCGGCTCCCAACTCTATGCCATAAAGCCCAAAACCGTTTTGATAGCTTTGTTGAGTAAACCAACACTATGCATGTGAATGTCCAACATTCACCCTATGAATTATGATAGATGATGGTACTTTGCTTTGGCAAACCTACCACACAACGATCAAAATAACATAGGTGCAGCTATTGGTAAATGGCATCAAATGCTCAACTTTTGTGAGGGAAGCTATTCTATCATGACAAAACATCCACCATATGAAGAGCATGAAAAGAAAGTAATAAGCATCACAGGCATATGATAATATCACATTGTGAATAGTATGGCCTTTAGAATCATAATGGTCTCCATCGCCATGGTTCCATTAAGATCTGAGCTGCCATGCTTCCCTTCTTGTGGTGATCTCCATCTCCACCATGCTTGAGGACATCTCCATGATAATAAAAGAAGCTAATACAATTAATAGCTACCAAATAAATTACAAGAGAGATCAAGCATCACAGGTCGACACGCAGGTCGTTATACAATTATGTGACAACCTCAACCCGGTTGTGTTAATTTTGCAGCACGCAGGCCGCACGAATATTACACACAGATTATCACATCACATTAGGCCATACCATTCACATCATTCCCTGCAAAAACGAGTTAAGCGTAGAACGGTTTCTAGCGCAAAACGATATTATGTAATCGCTATAGCAGACAGCAAAACGGCGGTCCCATCTATGAAATCATAGATCACATAGATCACATCTATGAAATCACTATGAAAATCTCATCGGATTGATCAAATCACCCCGAATCCGAGACATTCAGAATGTCTCAAATTTTCAATGTGATCGGTTATTCATGAGTAGATCGCGACTCATGACCGTGGTCTGTTGGCTCAATCTGTTAGCTATGTACGCGATTAGTCCCGATGGTGATTCCAGCCGGTAGGGACAGGTTGCGCACACAACAGAGAAGGAGCACGAACTGACCCTTTAGTCATATACGATCGCAATCTACTCTAACCAATTCCAAACCCCAAAAACCGTGCGAAAAATTCATCGTATGAACATGTCTGCAGTAGATCCAGACCAAAAACTATGCAAGTCGGCTCTGATGCCACTGTAAGGATATCAGCGGAAAGCTACTCTAGCAACTCTACCGCATCACCCAGAAAACATGCGAGTACAGCGGTCATGGATCGTTACCACTAGATGCGCAGCGCAGCGGAACGTTGATGCGCGTCGGTGTAAGGGAAGTAGACGATCTCGTTCGTCTTCTCCTCGTCCTCGTCACAGCAGCAGGTAGACGATCACGATCGTCGTAGCCGATCAGCGCAGCAGTAGCAGCAACGCCTCCACGGAGTCCACACGTACGGAGAGGAACGCCGTGCACCGGTGTGCTAGCACCGCGTGCGCGGTAAGGGTCTCGGCGTGAGGCCTGCGAGGGGTGGCGGCTAGGGCTGTCACGTGGTGGGATGATTAGCCCCTAACCCTACCTCTCATATTTATAGGCGTACTAATGGGCTTTTAGGTCGCAGGCCCATTAGTACCCTAATTGCTTATGGATCAAATATCCAATAGGCCTGAACCCGAATTGTTATGATTGCCTCTTGGGCACATCACCAACACTTCCTCCTCTCTTGGCTGATACAGTGCTGCCGAAGTCGAGCAACCCGCTGCTGCCGCTGCTGCTCCTGTTGCCGCCATTTTTGGCTCAAACCGACGCCACCAATGGATTCCCCACCCCTCAAAACCCTAGAACAGCCCCAACCAGCCGAGAGGAAGGCCATCCAGGGCTGGGGCGGATTGCTTCGGCGAGCTCCCATGGCCCTCTGTGCGTGCCCCTGTCTGGAGGTTGAAGAAAGGGCCGTGGGCCCATTATGTCAGCCAGTCAAATCTTTTGCCTTTGAATTTTCGGTCAGGAAATAATTCCAGAGCTTAGCCATAACTTCGAAATTCCATAACTTATGGTAGGAGACTCCAAAAACTGTGAAAAATTTTTTTTTGAGTCCACAAAAACATTCTCCACACAGCTGTTACCTTGTCCAGTCATGAAAACCTGTATTTTTTTGTTGGTGAATTAATTGCTCCTAATGACTATTAATCCTATTAGTGACAATAGAATGCTTAGATTGAGACCAAAATTTTCCATCAGACTCCCCACATCCATACTAGGCTACCATATAAATTCCATCCTCATTTGACCTACATAAATAGTTTAATTCAGAAAGTGACATAATGTGACATAAAACACTAAAGTGCGGACTATATATACATATTTGGCTAGTGTGTTTCTCAAATTTTATTGCCAGCTGCATTATCGATCACGATGTACTTAAATAATCACGAGTCCATTCAAATTTATATGATTCTCTCATCTACCATCAAACACACATATCTTCATATAACACACCTATATAATTATGTTAGCAATTAATTTTCTTTTTGCATACATGTCATAACATAGGGATCGAGGAGCTCGAGCAGGTACGACAAGAGGAGGAAAAATCTCAGTGGAACCTTGACTTAAGCACTAACAAAGAGCAAGGCAAGCCCCGTTTTTGCTCATAATCCTTGAATTGAGTCCTTTTACATGATCTCATATGTTCGGATGTTTTAAATTCTTTTCATGCATTACGTTTAGGGGTTGAATGAAACCCACTTGCATGACCATAAAGCCTTGGGTTTGAATGGGATTTAGAACCTACCCATGCTATGCTAATCGCCATGTTCTACCACTAGGAATGAGTAAGTGGGGACTAGTCATGGGGGTATGGTGTCCGCATGTGGGTTTATGTGGATTAATCATCTTTTAATGAAATGTGAGACTGAGCAAGCATGCAGGGTAGAGGTACATGGGTACCGTATGCATAGGCTTGCTTATGTCGATCGAGGACTGTATCGTAGTCGGTCCCTTGAATAAGTATTGATTTTGTACCAGAAGGATGCTAGCATTATGGGAGCTAGTAAACTGACGTACCTTGGTCACCGTGGTAATGAACGCCTGATATTGCCGCTTGCTGCCGGGGGAAAGGGGACTCGTTTGGTGTAAATCTGTCACAGCCCGAATTTTGAATGACAATAAAAGTCACTCTGAGTTAATATTTTTGAACAAAAAATTGAACAAGTATTAACCGTAAACAAAAATCAATACGCATATGTGTGCAAGTACAAACATAAGCACATTTAAAATGCAAATCAAACTGTAGCATAGAGGTACAATAGATAAAATCTAAATGAGGATAAAAGTGAAGTCGGCATAATCAGCTGAACAAGTATATAAAAATATAAAAAAATATGTGTATATAAAATGGTAACCTCAATCCCACGAATTAAGTTTGTGCGAGACTGCTAGAGGCTAAATAATCTCCACGTTACAGAGGTGCAAAGACAAAATAAAAATAAAGTTACTATACTCCTAATGCATTTCTAGGACCTCAGGTTAAATAGTTAAGTGATACATAAAATAGTGTATATGTATATGCGTGTGCTCAACAGTTAATTCAAATGAAACAAATAAATCAAATGGAAAATTATTAACCTTATGGGTGGAACCCTGGTTGAATATAAATATACCCAAATATGAATCATCAGCTGCAAATCAAATTCAAATCCAAGCAAAAAATTACATTCAAAATATGGGAAAGAATAAAGAAAAAAAAAGAGAAAACATAAAGACCTACTCGGCCCAGCCTATTTCCCCCTCTTTGGGCGCAGCCCGACCTTCTCTCATGCGGGCGGCCCACTAACTCCTCCACGTGGCCCAGCTAGCCGGCCCACCTCCCATTTCCCTCCTGCGCGCGGCCCAGTCTAGCCCAACCGGCGGCGAACCGCCTTTCTTCTTCCTCTCGTTCCCCATCGAGGCAAGCATCGCCCCGGGAAAGCCACGATGCGACGTCGCCCGTCGGCCGCCCGCAGCTGGCACCACTGAGCACCGCCATCGCGTCAAAGCCTGTCCCTACCCCGACATCATTGCTCCAGCGACGAAACGAACGCTCTGCGTACTGCCTCAACTCGCTCCAAAACCAGCGCCCGCCACCGCCTTTGCTCGATGGCAGCTGTGTGCCTCTGCAAATCCTGCCGGCGAGCCTTCTCCTCCGTGCGTCTCGTCCACGTCGCTTCGTAACACTGCCCATGCCGCGCCAGCCACGCACCTCGCCGTGGCGCGCGTGCCACGGAACAGGCGCTGACGCCTCTGTCCCTGCTCGACGAACCGCCTCACCAAGCCTATAAAGTGGCCTCCCCGTCTCCATTTTGCACGCAACATCTTCGCCCTCCTCCCCTACACCCATGCGAGCACCAAGCCGCACTTAACTAGCTCTCCTCGCCTCCAATTCGGACGGGCATCGCCAGACCCCTTTTTTTCCCCAACTCCGGCCGCCGCCTCCGTTCCCGCATCGGTAAGCTCTTGTTCTTCAATTAATTCCGCATGTAGCTTGGCCATCACCTCTCCTAGCTGGAACACGCATTATATCGTGTATTAGTGCACCATATCAAAGCTCTGTGGCAAACCCTAGAACCGCCGGCCGCCGAGCACGTTCTTGCTTCGGCGAGTCGAACCAGACCGGGGTAGCGTACGGTTTAGACATTAAAATGCGTAACATAGCGAGAACGAGCAATATAGCGGACTTAGCCCCTTGATATCAAACGGGCGCCGGCATCCCCATCCAACCCGCCGCTCCTCGCCGTCGCTGGCCGCTGTTGGGAGCTCCCCGGCCTAGCCGAGCGTCCCAACACCCTCCTAGCACCCTGGAACATGTCGCCAGCAAGCTGTATCATTGGATTGTTGCGCACGCGCATAGATCACCTGTGCGCCGCCGCGTGTTGCCGCCACGGCCTACCGCCAGCCACGTTGGCGCCTTCTAGGTCCATCCTGGTGCACCTCCACTCTACCCTCAACCGTAGCCGCGTGTATGTTAGATAATTTTGGCAAACTATCGCGCAAGCCCCGCCTTCACGACGCACGGCCGCCCTCACCTCTGTCTACCGCTGCCGGCCACCTTGGGCGTTGTCCCGGACCAGGCGAGCCCGCGGCAGGAATCACCGCACCAATGAACACCCTCCTGATGACTCCGTTGGCTGGGCGCACGCGCAGCTCCATCACCGGCGTACCTCCGCCGTGCGCCCGTCGTTCCCGCTACCTCCCCTGTTCAGCCTCCCTTGCGCTTATGTGGCACTTGCGTGGCGCACACATGGCCGCCACTTGGATGCCACGCAAGCCAGCGGCCCCACATCGCCACCCAGTCAGCGCCACACATGCAGCCTCACGGTTCGTACTTGGGTGCACCCGGTTCATATGCACTAGAGGAATACAGGCACTGACCATACAGACCCACACGTCATCCAGAGCACAGGCAAAGAAAAAATTGCTACGTGCACACGCCTAGAGCAGGGTCCCACAAATCAGCCCTTGCTTCAGTATCTAAACTGCTAAAGCCACTTGCTTACTGAACACAGACTTTTAGAAAATGCATTCCTGAGAATAGAAAATTCTAGAAAAATCCCTAAAAATAAACACTGATTGCTTGTAGATCATATTAAGAGTGGTTTATAAAAGAAATTAATTGTACATACTATGGTAGATATATTAGCTTATCTAAAATGAAATAGTAATAAAGAAATTAAAAATGACCATGTTTATTGTTCCCTAAAATAATTATCTAGGAGTTCCATAAAATTATATAATGATTGCTATACCATAGAAATGGTGGGGAGTGACCTTAGTAAACTACGTAAAATGGTAGATTTAGTATTAACAAATAAAAAATCATTTAATCAACTAGGAAAATTGGGAAAACCTATATTTAGCCTCCAAATTTGACAATCTCTCCAAAAATAATAATCTAGGGGTATAAGAGATATTAATTGAAATAAACAACATTATTCAACCATTAAAGGGTATCGAGTAGTAAATACTTAACATCCCTATAGGAGAATTAGTTAAATTGCCAACAGTCGAAAGAAAATCACGTATAAACCCTAGATGGGCTAACTTCCTCATAAATGATCATCTAAAGTCCCTATAAAATGTTATATGTAATGCACATGGTGATAGGCTAATATAAATTATGGGATAGAAAAGTAATTATCATTCCCATAGGAAAATCGTGTAGGTACTCATATTAACAAAGTGCATGTATAAGCTAATAATTAATCCCCTCATAAACAATGTTCTAAATATTTCTAGGAAGATACTATTAGAACTTTAGAATGAAGAGTGACTAAAATAAAATATGGGATAACTGACTAATTATCATCGCCATTATAGGAAGTAATTAGAGAACTAGTAAATAATAAAAACTCACGTGCACGCTCTGAATAAAGCAATAAATTCACTAGTTACTCTCTGAGGTCTTAATAGCCATACTCTATAGAAGTTCTAAACCAAGTTCATGACTTTTAGAACACATTGAGAAAACAATAGATTAAGAAATGATATAAGTTAACGAGTCCTACACTAGTTGTCATTAAAAATATTGAGTTGGCTCGAGAATATTAAAACCAATGCTTAGACTCTAAAATAAGTGAGTCTTACATTAGAAGAGTTTTAGTGGATATATTATTGTGAAGATAGATAACTATAAGGAAGTCCCGTAGAAGTTATGGCTAACCTGTTGATCGTAACAAAGGTAAATTATCAGTATAAATTGATGAACTAACCATGATAGTCATAAACCCTATAAATAACTAAGAAAACCGATAATATTGTTAAACCCTTAAATAACCAATTAGATGACCTACGAAATAGTGATGTTCTCAAATAACCCACCAAAAGAATATCGTATCCTCTGATGAGCCTTTTAAGAATCTTAGAAAACACGTTATTAAATGATTGTGGGTATTTATTGGAGTTTATCTGGATTTCTTGGATCTTTATCGATGAATCGTATTTTCTTCGCATCGCTCTGTACTTAGGAACCGGAGAGTTCGCGAAAGAGATATTCAAGTCACGGATCACGAAGAACAAGACAAGGACTTTGGTAAACCACTGTAAAGGCAAGCTCTATCTCCTTGATCATATTTCACCTATGTTTTGCAATCGCACCTATGGCCTGTTTTCATTGCATGACTCTATGTCTATTTTAAAATATTGTTATGCTATGAACCACTTGAAGTGGTAGCATGAGCTATGTTGATGACTGAGTATCGGTGTTAGCTACTAGCCAACGATGAACAGTAACACATAAGTTACTCGCTATCAATGGCTTGAAACAAGACACTGTATCAGTTACGATAATAGCAGTGACTATCACAATCCCCTCCTTGACCTTGACAACACAAACAGCTTCATCACTGCGCTATAGCAACGATGTGAGCACCTCCTTGTTAGTACTATGCTTAGGAACCCCTTCGATGTTTGCATCGCAAATCACTACACACTGTATACATGATTGTGAAATGTGTTAAAAGGTGTTTGGTGGTGCGAGTTAGGATATGGGTGGGATATTAATGAATTGTGTGTGTGAAGGGGATGGGTGGTCGAGGCGGGTATGGTGATGGGATGTTGCGGGCTCCCTATGAGGTACACCAGCTGTGGCTGTGTATTTGGTGTAACCCACCGATTGGTGCTGAGTGCTTCAGTAGTAGTCCGACGATCATATTTTCAGGACTAGCCATGTACTGAGTACTTCAGTTTAGTTCGAGGCTCGTTGTTCCGAACTAGTCCTCTAGTCAAGGACGGATGGAGCCGTCTCACCAATATAAGGACCGGTTCATTTGAACTCAACATAGTGATTTCGTACAACCACAGTACCTGTATGGGCGGGACTCTCCCTACCTTTCTGGTGACTGCCACATGAGAAACCTGTAGAGCCATGGAGGGCACGGTGGACCAGGAAATGGCACAGAGACCGAGAGTCGTCCGGTGTCTGGCTGGGTAGTTAATGCCCGAATAGCCCTTGCGTCGGGCCGAGGTGTGAATGTGGGGTTACTCGGGGAAGATGGGATGAACGTTACGTTACTCTCTGATCCAGAGTACGTAGCATGTGGGTAAAGTGTACAAACTCTGTAGAGTCTTGATCTATTCGAATAGCTGTTGTCACAGTCTTGGCACACTATGCTTTGGACTCCTATTGATTAGTTTTAGCACATCTCCTTGAAGTGTGTGTGTGTGTGTGTGCGGGTGGCCTAGGCCGCCTTGTTTTGGGAAAAAGTTGGCATGCGTGCCAGAGTCGTCAGGGCCAAGGGCCCGAAGACTCATTTAAAAATGAGGGAACTGGAGGGATGGTCTGAAACTCCCCCAGTGCCCGCGAACTATAATAATACTGATTCAACTACCTCTCCCTCTTATTGCAAAATTCTTTTCAAAGAGAACCTGCATAAAATGCTTTTCGGCAAAACTAAGCCGTATGGCCTCTCCTTGCTACAAGCCCCAATGCATGATACACCTCCACTTGAGTAGTGTTAGGGCTTGCGGAGTACCTTATGTACTCACTCTTGCTTTATATGTGGTTTTATCAGAAGACAAAGAAGCTGAAGTATGTGAGGATGACGATAGGGTCTAGTCCTACTTCCCAAGTCTGCCTGTTGGGCATGGCGCCGTTCTTCTCCGCTGTTTTGAAGATTTCTTCTATTTTGGTGGTCATCTCCGATCACATCCATTGTAATTTAGATCATGTTTGTAAGACTTTTATTGATTATAAATAAATATACGTTGTATGGATCTCGATCTATTCTATTGTGCGTACCAACTACTGATCCAGGGATTGGTACGGGATGCACAAGTGGACCCTCGGAAGGCAAGTCCTGACAAAATCCGCTACCGTGCCAATGTCCCGAATGGGTGACACGCGTAGGGACTCACTGTCTGGAGAGGGATCCACTTTTGCTACTGGGGTGCCTCGGGAAAGGTTGCCATATATGACTCATGTAAGCACCTCGTGTGACTTCAGTAGTTCGTATGTGTCGTTTTTCCGGGTTATGTTCTGCAGAATAAAACCATTGGTTTGAATCACCATTCACTCGCGGTAACAACTTGCATAATGTCTAAATTTGTTGGTTGTGTTCTCTAAATTTCAAATTTTGTTGCAACTCTTGTATGTTTAGATATTGATGCTAATTAAATTTATATTTTCCATTTACTGTTAAGTTGAGGCTAAAAGGTGATGTTGATCAAACTAGTGATGCTTTTATGCAAAATACCCCATTCACTTGTACATGACCCTGGCATACTAGTTAGAGGCCTAGCAATTTATTTTCGTCGCGTAAGTCTTGCTAAGCCTAGTAGCTTACCGGTTTGTTGATCCTATTTTTTCAGGTGAGTCTTATGCTTATGAGCTAGGTGCTAACGAGGGCTTTACTAATATTGCACCACCGCCCGAGGATGGGTGGCACAATGGGAGCCCAAGGCGCCACCGCCTTGATTGTGTGATGCTAGTGTGATACGTGCGTGGGCTGCACGTGTTACTTTTGCTGCATGTCTAGAATGAGCGATGTAGTACACTCAAACAATAATTGACATACACTTGTATTTTGATAAACGAAACTGAACTTTAATGTATCATACAATGTTATTTTTTTTCTATATGTCACTTGAGTATGCAATTGTTGTGATGCCTCGTGCATAACCATCCCGTACAAAGATCTTTTGGCGTGATTGTGTCGGTTGTCTTTTGGCGGCCGACCGTCATACATAATGTCAATGTGCTTTGTTCAAGAACGTTGCACGGGATTTTTAGCAATGCAAATGGCGCTAGTATTATCACAAAATAGTGGAACACTATCTAGATCAACCCCATCGGCCGTTGATTGTGCAACTGAACTTTGTTTCCTAGAGAACAAAGCAACAAGTGAATTACCAAGAAAATGACAAGCACATGAAGTACCTTTCCTATCAATCCTACAACCCCCAAAATCAGCATTCGAAAAACTTTCAAAGTAATGATTGGAGAAGAAGGAAGAAAAATGCTAAATTCTTGAGTTCCATGTAAGTACCTGAGAATTCTTTTGATGGCTTGACGATGTGAAGCACATGAGGAAGCTTGAAATCTTGCACAAAGACATACGCTGAATTGTATGTCTGATCTTGATGTTGTGAGATACAAAAGTGATATGATCACACTTCGATATTCTTTTTGATCAACGGGTTCATCCTCTTAATCAAGTTGAAGTGTCTCTATTGTTCCCATTGGTGTCCAAAGAGACTTACTATTTTCCATGTTGAAAAGCCTAAGGAGATCTTTCATGTACTTCATTTGATGCACAAAGGTTCCCTCCTTAGTTTGCTTGATTTGCAACCCCAAAAAGTATGTGAATTCTCGCATCATACTGATCTTAAATTCTCAACTCATCATAGCTGAAAACTTGGACACAAGACCATGAGAAGCACAACCAAAGATAATATCATCCACATACACTTGAACGAATAATGAGTCATTGACATGCTTAAGTACAAAAAGAATTTTATCAACCTTGCCCATGGTAAACCCCTTTTTCAGTAAGCATGTTTTTAACATGTCATACCATGCTCTAGGGGCTTGTTTGAGTACGTACAAGGCTTTTGACAGTTTGTAAACATGATTAGGAAAAATCTGAATTTTCAAAACCCGGCGGTTGCTTGACATAACCTCCTCATCTATGTAGCCAATAATAAAAGCACTTTTAACACCCATTTGATATAACTTGGAACCTTTAGATGCAGCAAACGCTAACAAAATTCTAATGGCTTCTAATCTAGCAACGGGAGCAAAAGTTTCATAAAATCTAGACCTTCAACTTGTGTTAAACCTTGAGCAACCAACCTAGCCTTATTCCCATCCACAACCCCATCCTCACTTTGTTTATTTTTAAACACCACTTAGTTCCACTTAAGGTGTGACCTTGAGGTGGAGGTACAAGTTTCCAAACGTTATTTCTCTCAAAATTTTCTAACTCTTCTTGCATGGCAATAATCGAAGATTCATTAGTGAGTGCGTGTGATATATCTTTGGGTTCAAAAGAAGCAATAAAAGCAGAATGAGCATGAGAGTTTGGATCGCAAAACCTGAACCGTGTGACGCGGTCGTGCAAGCTTCTATTGATTTGTTGTGGAGGATGACTTTTGAGTACTCCGAGGGGAGTAGACACTTCACAAGCTCCTTCTTCTTCATGTTCATCACAAATTGAAGAACTTGTGACTTGAGGAAGATCTGGACGAGCAGTAGTGGTTGTTGGTACTGGTTGAGAATCAAAATCAGGAGCTGGAACAATGTCATTAGCTTTTGAAATTTCAGATAACAGCACCACTTGTTCCTCATCTTCAATGAAAATACTCTGCCCCTGCGGATATGCATCTTGACCTGCAATATTAGAGCTAGTGCCTGGACTAGATTTATCAAAAGAAACCTCACAAGTCTCCACAATTTTGTTAGTGTCAAGTAAAAGCACACAATAGCCTTTAGAATGAGATGGATAACCAAGAAACATGCCATCAACAGATCTAGCTTCAAATTAATCAAGATTACCATGTTTCTTAACAAAGCATTTGCAACCAAAGACCCTAAAGTGTGTGATGCTAGGCGTATGTCCAAACCAAAGCTCATATGGGGTCTTTCCTTACTTAGCATGCAAGAAAACTCGATTCGAGACATAACAAGCGGTTGCAACTGCATCAACCCAAAATTTACTAGGAGTTTGTTATTCATCAAGCAGAGTCCTAGCCATCTCAACTAAGGTTATGTTCTTTCTCTCTACAACACCATTTTTTTGAGGAACATATGGTGAATAAAATTGATGATCTATTCCATTTTCAGCACAAAAGTGACAAAATGATTGGTTTTTAAATTCAGTTACATTATCACTTCTAATTGCTTTTAAAGATATTGGGTGGTCAAGTGAAACCCTAAGCACCAAACTTCTAAAGTGACTAGAAGCTTCATTATTAGATGTCATAAAGTGACCTCAAGAGTATCTAGAATAGTCATCAACAATTACAAGCACATACAACTTACCTCCAAAAGACTGAACACGTGAGGGACCTATGGTGTCAAGATGCAAAAGTTGTATCGGTTCAGTTGTCATGGTCATTGTGAGAGGAGGATGTGAACCTGCAACCATCTTAGCATGTCTACAAGAAGAGCACAAAATATTGTTGTCTCCTTTAAGCTTAGGTAGCCCACGTATGCGATCAAGAGCACTAACACGTGTGAGGTGATCAAAGCCTACTTGACCAAGTCTACGATGCCAAAAATAAGACCTTTGAATCATTAGCAACTAGACACCTATGCTTAGAAGTTGATATATCAAAATCAGCTTTAAAAACTTTTCCAAACCTAGACATGTTAAACAAAATCTCACATTTTGAATCTACAACCTTGCAACAATTTTTAGTGAAGTTAACTTTTAAATTTTCATCTAGTAATTGTGAAACGGAAAGCAAGTTGTATTTAAAATTTTTAACAAGTGCCACATCCTTCAAAGTGTAGTGATTATTTACTCGAACCGAACCCTTAGCAATTATAGGAGTCGAACAATTATCGACAAAAGTAACATTTTCTACACGTGACACAAGAGAGCGGGGGGAGAACTAATCTTTGTTATCTGTCATGTGGCGTGAGCAACTTGAATCCACAATACAAATGTTCTTATTCCTCAAGCGTGTAACCTACATAGAAGCAGAATACGTCGATGACTCAATATTGGGGTTAATGAAATGGCATTTAGGAATCTAGTACTGAATCACATGACGTCCAGCAGGAATAACACGCGAAAGCTGAGATAAAACAGCAGGTTCATAAGCCAAAGTTTGAGAATTCTTGTACCGAACTACTGACCTACGAGGTGTTGCATGTGTAGCATGAAAAATAGTAGGTTTGGGAGCAAACATTGCATGTTTTTGACTCATCAAATCAGTTTGCAAGTTCCTAACATTCGGTTCAGCATGTGCAGCAAATTTTGCATGAGTTATGAGATCTAGCTTGCATTCTTTCCTTTTTATGTTGTTTAGCTAGTCTATAACAAAAATCTATGATATGACCATCTCTACCACAGTAGGTACAATGGAATTTAACTTTGTGTTCATGTCTAGATGAGCAAGCAACATGTTTATTAGAAACCGAATGAGACAACACTCCTGCAGATTTGAAAACCACCTCTTTTTGTTTATGGAACGTTTGAATCAAACAACTCCCTAATGATTTTACAATTTTAGGTGGATGTTCCTTAGCATGAGCATGAAAATTAAAACCTAAACCAGTTTTATCATTGCAAGACTTGGAAGAATTCAGCAACAAGTTTAGGTTCTTATTTGCATTACAAAACCGATCTAGTGTCCTATGAATGTCATCAAGTTTATTGGGCAGATCAAGGCAATTTTCACATAAAGTTTTTCCTTTTAATTTGCAATTAGAACAATATTTAACTTCATGAGAACGTGAAGCATTGTTCAACACAGAAATCTCATTCATATCATCATGTAGTTTCTTCTTAAGATCATCACAACTAGAACAATGCAAATCAAATGTAGAACAACTGGCATCTTTCAAGTTTTTATGATTAAGTGCAACAAGCTCTCTATTCTTTTCAATTTCAAGCTCAAGTGTGGAGGTGTGCACATTCCTTAAAGAGGACAATTGTTCATATATTAGTTCACATGAGGAACAACAATCATGACTAGGAATCAAATATTTTAAATGGTTAATTTCTGATTCTAGTGATTTAATTTTAATAGCATTATCCCTAAGTTTTTTGTTCTTTTTCTAAGTATAATAGTAGCACGAGAAATAGCATCACACATTTCTTTGAAAGTGGGACATACCTCTTCATCATCGATGTTGTGTTCTGCTTCCTCCATACTTGATCTTGAGTTGCCCGTCATGAAGCACATATTTGCCAAATTCTCTTCATCTTCGTGATTTCTGATGTCCACATCGCTCGAGCCAAGTTCTTGAAGTGCGGAGACAAAAATGTTTACCAATTGGCGACCTATTAAACCCTTCTTGTTGTTGTTGTTTGCAAAGGAGGACTTGAACTTTGTTTACTTTTCATCACGAGGACTAGAACATGAAAGGTTAGGTCAATTTGTACGACAATGTCCAAACTCACTGCATTCAAAGCACTGTTGAGGTCCACCACTTCCTCTCCTTCTAGTTCTCACATTTTACAATGCTTTTTAGAACCGAGTAGAGAGAAGTGCTAGTTTTGCCTCCGGAAACTCTTCAATTTGTTCAATGGTTAGAGAGGAAAGCAAAGCAAGTGTACCACAAAATGAAGATTGACTAGACCTGAGCATGTCATGAGTTGAAACAATTGCAAGAGACTTGTTCGGATTTTTACGTGATATTATGCCAAGTTCATGAGTTTTCAATTTAGAATATAGAACATCTGAAGTAAGTGTACACATAACAGTAGATTCACAAATAGATGTAACTTTCATCTCCCAAATCGACATGTCTAATGCACTTAACAATTGCCTAGAATTTTTAGTATCTGAAAAATTAACATTGACGCCACGCAGGTTGCTGAGAATTTTATTAAAGCGAGCAAAAAAGTCATTGATTGACTCGTTGGGTTGTATTATGAAGCGCACATATTCTTTCTTGACATAGCTTGCCTTACCTCCTTGATTGTGTTGGAGCCTTCGTGGTAGTCAAATAGTGCTTTCAACACGTCATACGCAAATCGGAGATGTGCAACATGATGGAAGATGCTTTGAGTCAATCCTTGTATGATCCAGTTACGCACCTTATTGTTGTTGTTGACATCCCTCATTTTTGCATATGTAACTTGATCATTTGGTGGCATGTCGAAGGGATGTACACCTTTTCCCATATGGTGAAGCCTTGCACCTGAATGTAAGCCTCCATACATGCCTTCCAAACCTGGAAATCAATGCCATTGAACACACAAGGTTTTGTGGAGTATTTCTCCATGATGATTAGTCAAAACACATGCAAATCAAAAAGATTACAGCACTGTAGCTCTGATACCAATTGTAGGATTGAAGAGCACATGAAAAGCTACCAGAGGGGGGTTAATGGTTGATTAAAACTTTTTCGGTGAAAGCAACAAAAACCCCTCGGCAGAAAATCAATCTGATAGAGAAATTGTGTGTGCGATTGTTCCCAACGTGTTCAAAACGTGACAAACTAGTTTAGATTGTAGAGAATCAAGTCATGAAGACAAGACAACAAGAATCACAAGAAAACGTCGAGTAAATCTTTGAGTTATGACCAAAACCTTGAGAAAAGGTCAATCTGTTCTAACAGAGTGCATACAGATCTGCTACGCTACAAAGAACTCGTGTAACTCAGAAAACAACTCGAAACCTTCCATAAATGAACCATAATTACCTCAACCATAGCCTGAGGCACAATCCAGCCAGTTGGACCTCTTCGGCCACTTTGTCACGTCCATGTCTATTCATCACACTTTGGAACCATGTATCCACGTGTTGGCTTATCAGCGGTACGCTATTCTAGCAACTCTACCGCATCACCCAGGAAACAAGCGAGTACAGAGGTCATACATCGTTACCATTAGACGCGCAGCAAAATGGAACATAGACGCACATCGTTGTAGGAGAAGTAGACAATCTCGTTCATCTCCTCCTCGTCCTCATCACAACAGCAGGTAGATGAACACGTTCATCATAGCCGATCAGCGCCACAGTAGCAGCAGTGCCTCCATGGAGTCCACACGTACGAGGAGGAACATCGTGCGCTGGTGTGCTAGCACCGCGCGCACGACAAGGGACTCGGCATGAGGCATACAAGGGGTGGCGGCTAGGGCAGTCACGTGGTGGAGTTTTCAACCCCTAACCCTACCCTCTTGTATTTATAGCCATACTAATGGGCTTTTAGGTCACGGGCCCATTAGTACCCTAATTGCTTATGGATCAAATATCCAACAGACCTTAACCTGAATTGTTATGATTGCCCCTTGGGCATATCACCAACAATCTCCCACTTGTACTAGAGACAATCTTCTAGCCAAGCTTTTTGATACTCCAACCCCTTAAGTGTGTGACCTGTTAGGTTCATGCGCAGTCGGTTGTGAATAAAAACCGTTTCCAACCACAAGTTAGTAGAGGTACCTAGCAGCACATACTGACTCCCGAATGTATATAAAGATCATATCGGTCGAACCTAGATACAGTCAGCATGCAAATCCCTTTGCCTCACGATACCAGTAAAGCTCAAGGCGAGATGCATGCCATCCTTGTGATAGCTCGACCATTCACTCGATCAAATAGTGGATTCATTCCATGACTAACTTTTAGTCACTGTGATTAACCTTTAATCACCCTGGCATGTACATGCACTTTCAAATCCAACTATCTCAGGGGCCCCAGAGATATCTCTCCTGTTATTAAGAAGGGGCAAATCCCATCTTGATCCATGCACATCTCATTCTATGTTTCATTATGTACCCAAAGACTACTTCTATGACTACCCAATTATGGAGTAGCATTTGGTATTCTCAAAGTACACAACTACACACGGTGAGAAACAATTGCAATCTTAGGTCTAAGGATCTAGCAGGTGTATCACTCAAGACCAACTGATGACACAAATGGAAATAACAATCCTAGCAGTGTCTCGAAGTGGGTCAATCCTATACCATGTTCACTAACATGTGTTCACATTATTAATTTGATATCTCCATATCTATGATCCGTGAAACGTGATCATCAATTAGTATATGTGCTAGTCGGTGTGACATCATTATCTCATATAATGATATAGACTAGGGATCATTTAGAGTAACATTACTATTAACAAAGAGTTCCACAAACAAGTCACATAGTTGATAATCAATGTAAATAATGATTACTCATAAAACAATTTATTTAACAGTACATAAACATAGCTATGACACAAGTCTCCAACTACACACTATGATCACTGATGAATGTATCTAATACCCATAGATCTCGTGTACGCCTCATGCTTTGATTGTGGAAGAGGCTTTGTCAACGGATCTGCAATATTGAAATCCGTGTGCACCTTGCATATCTTCACATCACCTTGGTCAATGATCTCTTGAATGAGGTGATAGTGTCATAGTATGTGTATGGATCTTTTGTGTGATCTAGGCTCCTTTGCCTCTGCGATGGCTCCACTATTGTCATAATAGAGATCCACAAGACTGGATGCGCTAGGAACAACATCCAACTCAGAAACAAATTTTCTGATCCAAACAACTTCTTTTGCAGCTTCAGAAGCTGCAATATACTCCACCTCTGTCGTTGAATCTGCTACTGTATCTTGCTTGAAACTTTTCCAGCTCACTTCTCATCCATTAAGGCAAACTACAAAACCAGATGGCGATCTAGAATCATCCTTGTCAGTTTGGAAGCTAGCATGAGTGTAACCTTTTACAACAAGCTCTTCTTCACCTCCAAACACTAAGAACACATCCTTAGTTTTTCTCAAGTACTTAAGGATGTTTTTGACAACGGTCCAATCAGTTCCACCATAATATGAATGATACCTGCTCGTAAGGCTTAGAACATATGATACATCTGGGAATGTACATAGCATGGCATACATGATGGATCCAATAGCCAAAGCATACAGAATTGCTCTCATCCTCTTTTGCTCATTAGGTGTCAAAGGACACTAACTCTTGCTTAGAGTAATGCCATGTGACATTGGCATGAAACCTTTCTTGAAATCTTGCATATTGAACCGATTCAATATCTTGTCAATATATGTATCTTGACTTAACCCAATTCGCCTTTTAGATCTATCTCTATAGATATTTATGCCTAAAATGTACGTTGCCTCTCCTAAATCCTTCATTGAGAATTTTTTTTCTTAATGGGGATTTAACATCATCAAGCATTGGAATGTCATTTCTGATCAGTAATATGTCATCAACATACAGGACTAGAAATACATGTGCACTCCCACTAAACTTCTTGTAAATATAAGGTTCTTCTACATTCTTCATGAAACCAATCCCTTTGACAACTTCATCAAAATGTAGATTCCAACTCCGAGATGTTTGCTTCAATCTGTAGATAGACTTTTGAAGTTTGCATATTTTACTAGCATTTTTAGGATCGACAAAACCCTCAAGTTGTGTCATGTACACATCCTCAGTCAGATTTCCATTTAGAAAGGTATTTTTGACATCCATCTGCCATATTCCATAATCAAAATATGCAACAATTGCTAGGAGAATCCGAACAGACTTTAGCATTCTGATGGGTGAGAAAGTTTCATCATAATCAACACCTTGAATTTGCCTGAAACCTTTTTTCCACCAATCGCGCTTTATGGATGTGAACATTTCCATCCATGTTAGTCTTTTTATTGAAATCCATTTACAATCGATAGGTCTCACACCTTTGATTAGATCAACCAAGTTCCAAACTTGATTTTCATGCATGGATTCAATTTCGGGTTCCATGGCTCCAAGCCCCTTCTCAGAGTTAGGTCTCTTCATTGCTTTTGTACAGGTCGTGGGCTCATTATTGTCCAACAGTACCATGTCATACTACTTCATGGTTAGAAGCTGTGAGACCTATGTGTGCTGAATACATTGGCTATTTTGATGGCATGTTTTGGGTAGCTCTGGCGAGGTCTGACGATAGGTCTAGCATGCTTTGGGTAGCTCTGGCCAGGTCCGACGTGAGGTCCGACAAAATTTTGCTAGGTATGGTGCTAGGTCCAATTAGCTTTGGCTAGGTCCGACGCAAAGTCTGGTATGCTTTGGTAAGATCCGGCACAAGGTCCAGTTAGCTTTGGCATGGCCCGGTGCAAGATCGCAGTGGTTCTATTTTTAACTTGCAATGTTTCAAACTTGCTTTACACTTATGGGGAGTTTTGCTTATTATTATTTTACTAAGTTTTTGATATGGTTTGGCTGATCATGGTTGACATTATCTTGCTATCTTTGCAACATGCTTATGTGAGGTGCTCACGTAAGGTGTTGTGGTTTCCAAACTAACGAGAGTCAAGTCAAGGACTTGTGCTCAGAAGAATTGGCTGTTTATTGATGTGCAGGTGTTGCTTGAGGTCAATACATGGCTGGTGATGGGATCCATTAAACTAGTCTTAGGGAGAAGATGAGGTTCAACAACCAAGTTAGGGAGGAATTGTGGTTGAGTTGATCGGGGGGTCACACAACATGTTTGGGTAAAGAACAATGCATATGAAGGTTTCGTGTACGTTGTTGGAAGGTGTTTGCACGTGTGCAAGGAGTGCATGGACGTGGCAACATGGTTCCAAGGCGTGATGAAGAGAAGTGGATGTAAAGAATAGGTCGGAAAGCTCCAACTGGCTGGATTATGCCTCATGCTACGGCTGAGGTGGTTATAGTTCGTTTATGGAAAGTTTAGAGTTCGTTTTTGTTAGACTTCATGTAGGTCACGAAGTTGAGTTGTTTTTGGAATGTGCGATACATTACTAAGGTGTTTGAATGTCTTAAGATTGCTTCTATCTACGTATGGAAGAGTCTTGAGCAATTATGGAAAGTTTTGAGTGAAACTGAGTAGGATTAGAGTCCTAGTTTGGATTGGGTTGTCCTTAGGGCTGGTTATATAAGCAAGGGAGGCCATAGATCGTGGTAAGACGACTTTGGGATGTTCCTAATTTTATTATCAATAAAATTTATAGTTTAGAGGAGATTTTGTGCCTTGTTTGTCTGACTTGTTTCAGACAAGTTTTTCTCGTCGAGTTTCTGCACAACACTAAGTTGTATTAGTGTTCTTATCATAACTCGAGTTTTATAGATTCAATTGACGTGATTCTTTTCTAGTTGTCTTAAAAATTTGATTATATATCATCTGTGAAAATTTCTCAGTCATTGGATATGTGGTTTCTGAACTACACGAGGTTCTATGCAGTGTTTCAGATCTGGTTTTTCTTGAGTAGAACATATTGACCTTTGTTCGATCTTTCGATTATAACTTGAGTTTTTCTCGATGGTTTTTCGTAATTCTTGTTGTCGTGTCTTCGTGACATGATTCTCTATAATATCTACCACTTTCGTCACAGTTGAACACGTTTAGATCAGTCGCACACATGATTTCTTTACAGAATGATTTTCTGCCAAGGGGTTTTCGTTTTTCCGCCTAAAAAGTTTAAATCTACCATTCACCCCCCTCTAGTAGATTTTCACGTGCTATTTGATCCTACAATTTGTATCAGAGCCGTGGTGCTCTAATCTTTGTGATTTGCATGTGTTTTGACTAGCCATCATGGAGAAATACTCTGCAAAACCTTGTGTGTTTAGTGGCATTGATTTTCAGGTTTGGAAGGTACGTATGGTGGCTTTCATCCAGGCACAAGGCTTTGCAATATGGGAAAAGGTGTACAAGCCTTAAGACGTGCCGCAAAAGGATCATGTGATGGCTACGAACATGAGAGATGTTGACAACAACAGCAAGGCTCGCAACTTGATCATACAAGGATTGACTCAAAGCGACTCCGATCGAGTTGCACACCTCCGATCGGCATACGATGTGTGGAAGACACTTTGCGACTACCACGAAGGATCCAATCCAATCAAGGATGTAAGAAAAGACATGTTCAAAATGGAGTACATGCATTTTGATATGCAAGCATGTGAATTTGTCAATGATTTATTTGCTCGCTTTAACAAAATTCTCAGCAACTTGCGTAGTGTCAACGTTAATTCTCAGATACTAAAAATGCTAGGCAATTGCTAAGCGCACTAGACATGTCAAACTGGGAGATGAAAGTTACATCTATTCATGAGTCTACTGTCATGAGTACACTTACATTAGATGTCCTATATTCCAAGCTAAAAATTCATGAATTGACATAATCTCATGTAAGAACCCCAACAAGTCTCTTGTATTTGTTTCTCTACATGACATGCCTAGCTCTAGCCAATCTTCATCATGTGGTACACTTGCTTTGCTGTCCTCTCTAACCCTTCAACAGATTGAAGAGTTTCCTGAGGAGGAGCTAGCACCTCTCTCTACTCGGTTCTCAAAAGCATCACAAAATGTGAGAAATAGCAGGAGAGGAAGTGTCGGTTCTCAACGATGCTTCGAATGTGGTAAGACAAGACATTTTCGTATAGTTTGCCCTAATCTTTCAGATCCTACTTCCTGTGATGAGAAGCAAACAAAGTTCAAGTCCTCCTCTGCAAACAACAACAAGAAGAAAAATGGTTTTACAGGTCGCCAATTGGTAAACAATTTTTTCTCCGCAGTTCAAGAACTTGGCTCGAGCGAAGTGGACATCAAAAATTATGAAAATGAAGAGAATTTGGCAAATATATGCTTCATGGCGGGCAACTCAAGATCTAGTATGGAGGAGGTAGAACACAACAGCGATGATGAAAAGGGTATGTCCCACATGCAAAGAAATGTGTGATGCTATTTCTTGTGCCATTGTTATAGTTAAGAAAAAGGACAAGAAACATAGGAACAATGCTGTTAAAATTGAATCACTAGAATCTGAAATTAATCAATTAAAAACTTTGATTCCTAGTGATGATTCTTGTTCCTCATGTGAGCTTATATATGAACAATTATCCTCTTTAAGAAGTGCGCACACCTCCACACTTGATAAGCTTGAACTTGAAATTGAAAAGAACAAAAAGCTTGCTGCACTTAATGATAAAAACTTGAAAGATGGTTGCTATTCTACAATTGATTTGCATTGTTCTACTTGTGATGATCTTAATAAAAAATTATATGATGCTATGAATGAAATTTCTATTTTGAACAGTGCTTTGCGTGCTCATGAAGTTAAGTATCGTTCTAATTGCAAACCAAAAGGAAAAACTTCATGTGAAAACTGCCTATACTTGTCTAAGAAAATTGATGATATGAATAGGACACTGGAGCGGTTTTGTAATGGGAATAAAAATCTAAGCATGCTGCTGAATTCTTCCAAGTCTTGCAATGATAAAACTGGTTTAGGTTTTGATTCTCATGCTCATACTAAGGCACATCCACCTAAAATTGTAAAGTCATTAGGAAGTGGTTTGATTCATATAGTTCCTAAATATAAAGAAGTGGTTTTCAAATCTGCAGGGATGCTGTCTCATTCAGTTTCTAATAAACATATTGCTTGCTGATCTAGACATGAACAAAAAGTTAAATTTCATTGTACCTACTGTGGTAGAGATGGTCATGTCATAGATTTTTGTTATAGACTAGCTGAACAACAGAAAAAGGAATGAATTATTGCTAGTTCTCATAACTCTCATGCAAAATTTGTTGCACATGTTGAACCGAATGTTAGGAACATGCAACTTGTTGTATTGAGTTGAAAACATGCAAAGTTTGCTCCCAAGCCTATTGTTTTTCGTGCTACACATATAACACCTTGTAGGTCAACAGTTGCGAACAAGAATTCTCAAAATTTTTCTCATAAAGCTGCTATTTTATCTCCACTTTCACGTGTTATTCCTATTGGACGTTGTGTGACTCAGTACTGGATGCCTAAATGCCTTTTGACTAACCTCACTATTGAAGAATCGACGTATTGTGCTTCTATGTAGGTTACCCGTTTGAGGAAGGAGAACATTTGGATTGTAGTTCAAGTTGCTCACGGCACATGACCGGTAACAAAGAATAGTTCTCCTCCCTCTCTTTTGTGTCACGTGTAGAGAATGTTACTTTTGTAGATAATTCTTCAACTCCTATAACTACCAAGGGTCTGGTTAGAGTAAATAATCACTACACTTTGAAAGATGTGGCACTTGTTAAAAATTTGAAATACAACTTTCTTTCTGTTTCACAATTGCTAGATGAAAATCTGGAAATTATTTTCACTAAAAATTGCTGCAAGGTTGTAGATTCAAATAGTGAGCTCATTTTTAACATGTCTCAACTTGGAAGAGTTTTTAAAGCTGATTTTGATATGTCATCCCCCAAGCATAGGTGTCTAGTAGCTAATGATTCAAAAGACTTATATTTTTGGCATCGTAGACTTGGTCACGTAGGCTTTGATCATCTTACGCATGTTAGCGCTCTTGATCGCATACTTGGGCTGCCTAAGCTTAAAGGAGATAAAGAAATTGTGTGCTCTTCCTGTAGACATGCTAAGACGATCGCAGGTTCACATGCTCCTCTCACAATGACCATGACAACTAAATCGGGACAACTTTTGCAACTTGACACCGTAGGTCCTTCATGTGTTCAATCTTTTGGAGGTAAATGACATGTTCTTTTGATTGTTGATGATTTTTTCTAGATACTCTTTGGTTTACTTTATGGCATCTAAGAATGAAGCTTTTAGTCACTTTAGAACTTTATTTCTTAGATTATCAATTGATCACCCAAGATCTTTAAAATCAATTAGAAATGTTAATGGAACAAAATTTAAAAATCAATGTTTTGATAACTTTTGTGCTGAAAAAGAAATAGATCATCAATTTTATTCACCATATGTACCTCAACAAAATGGTGTCGTAGAGAGAAAGAACATAACCTTAGTTGAGATGGCTAGGACTATGCTTGATGAATATCAAACTCCTAGCAAATTTTGGGCTAATGCAATTGTGTAACACCCTCGTTTTCATCCATCATACATTTCATACACTCTTATACGTACTTAACCTTAAGCAACATAAAGGAACAAGATTAAAATGAATTTAGGACAAAACAACAATTTAAAAATGTCAGGGTGTGGACTTTTCTGGCTGAAACCCTGGACTAGTCTGTTGACCCTATTCTTCTTTAGAAAATTCAGTTTCTTTCAGAGCCCGGACTTGTCTGTCACAATGCACGGACTAGTCCGATTTGGTCTCTAATGTTGTCCAGACTTATCCATAGTCCAAGCGGACTAGTCTGTTCCTTGTTGAATTTTCGTCCGGAAAACCTTTTCTTCGTTATCCCAGACTTGTCAGCCCATTACCCTGGACTTGTACATTTTAGTCTCTATTTGATATCAGACTAGTCCGACTCCTAGCGGACTTGTCTGGTGTGCATAACTCGGATTAAACCTTTTCATCCACAATTTGTCATTGGGTATTTGCCTTAATTGGGCCCAAGAACGTTGTGTCCAACCCTTGTAGAGCCCATGTGGAGCCCCTACCCGGCCACCACCCCCTCAAAATTGAAATCCATCAAATCCTACCACCTCCACCTCTATATAAACACCGCACCACCCCAACATTCATCCCCTTTGTCACAATTGAGAAACTCCAAACCCAAATTTATGAGAGCCCCCGTCAAGAGGAGTGCACCGCAGCCAGGAGGAGGGAAGGATGAAGGAGAGGGATCAAGAAAGATTGATATTCGTCAACTCATCGACATCATTGTCAATTCTTCACCAATTCTCCATCCTCCTGAGATCAAAACGCCAAGATCTCTAGTTTCATCGAATTCTTGACCCTTGAGTTGTTGAATTCATGGTAATTACCTTAGATCATCTTTCTAGTTCAATCTTGGTCCCATATTTCAACTCAAACTATACTCTAACTGGAATTTCGTCAAAAACCCTATCCGAGTGGACTAGTCCGGCCAAGTGCGGACTAGTCCGATAGACTTTCTGGACCAGGGCAGACTAGTTCGGCCCCTTGAACGGACTAGTCCAGTCTTGCTGTCTGTTTTGTGCTGAATTAATTCCAAATTAACTCAAATCAACTTGAAACCCGTTCAAACTTGTTAAAACCAATTGTAACTAGTTAGTGAACATTAGTAGCAACTTATTAACAAGTTTTACCTCACAATGGCATAAATCATGCATATCATGGCATATTGAGTAATATACGAGCATTTATTGATTGTAATGTTTGTTTTGTATGTCTGTTGCGTGAAATATAAGGTGTTACTCTAGAGGGTGCTGTCGAGGACCTCCAGTACCAGTACTTTGAAGCGTTTGACCCTAATCAAGCTCAGAAGCAAGGCAAGTGTCCTTGATCATTTTGATCCTATTTTTAGAGTTTCGCTTGCAAAACTGCATGCTTGTGTCAATTTGATGGGAAACCCTAGATAGGTGTTTACTAGTCTTGTTTGACCATCCTTGTCACTTGAAATACATTGTAGAGAGTTGGGAAGGGTATTTTACCTTTTTACGTCGCTCTAATTAATTGGGATGGGAAAACAACAAAATGGCTTAATCGTGAATTAATGAAGTTATGGATGATGAGAATTGCTGAATATGATTAATTGGTAAACATGGAACTTGGGAGATCTAAGCAAGCATGGTTTGTGGATTGGGTTGGATGATATGGTGGTTTTTCTTGCCTTGGATATAAGGACCGGTTCATGAGATAATAAGTCAGGATAACAGTGCCACCACAAGGCCAAGTATGGGTGCGGTGTAGCTATATAATTAGGTGTGCTGCTGGTATTGTATGGACCCTTCGATGGTGCAGGGAATGGGAGTTGAGGAGGGCTACCCTGGGAACCGCATGGCACTTGAGGTTCTCGTGGGTTGTAGAATGGAGATTTAAGCCTGCTGGTGAAACCTTAGCGGGTCCGTACATACTAGTAGTCCTTTTGTAAAAGCTATTTTGTGATCTCTTGACAACACACTAATGGAAGTGTG
The DNA here is from genome assembly GCA_036927565.1 of Tuctoria greenei. Taxonomy (NCBI): domain Eukaryota; kingdom Viridiplantae; phylum Streptophyta; class Magnoliopsida; order Poales; family Poaceae; genus Tuctoria; species Tuctoria greenei. Next base: position 81,567,427 of record JAYESD010000003.1, on the reverse strand, counting down.
ATAAGGCATGGTAGATGTTCTTAGTCTCCAAAAGGTGATGAAATCACACACATGTGGGTAAAGTGGTACTAACTCTGCAGAGTGTTAAAAACTATCATGATAGCTGTGCTCCCTGTTACGAGCACCTGGACAACTTCCATGATTAGAGTGGAACTAGTATTCGGGATGGTTATGGTTATGGTTCGGTATTGGTTATGGTTATGGATTGGATGGTGATAATTGGATATGGTTAATGAGGATGGTAAGAATATGGTATATGGATGGATAATGAATAATGGATGTGATATGACGGTAATTTATAGTGTTGGACTCATAATTGGTAATTATTTGGGATATGATGGGATTACTTCACATAGACATTGTAGGATGCTTTTCACCCGTTTTAAATGTACTCTTCAGAAAATAGCCATTATTTATTATCAATTCCTTGTTTAAGCTACATGTCATATTTTCCCACACTTGTTGTGTACAATATGTGCTCACCCTTGCAATTCCCCCACCAAAAGTTTCAGGTGATGTTTGAGAGTAACCTGAGGATAATGTGGACTACTAGGATGTGTGTTGTTGTCGACTTGCCTGTGGTGTTGCTTGGAGCCGTGTTGTCCCCTATGCACAGTTTGCTTAGTTTCTTAATTAGATTATTTCCGCTGCATTAGCTTCAGATTTAGTAGTAACAATCATTAGAGCTGTAATTTAAGGATTATTTGAATATTGTAATAAGTACTTATTTGATAATTTGTGCTATGGTAATTAGCTGTTTATCATTTGTGAATCACTTGCGTATGTATGTTAAACATCCTGGGCACACATATGCATCACGCTTGGTTCATTTTTTGAACCGGGTGTCACAAATTGGTATCAGAGCCAAAGGTTGATCGTAGGACGTAGCCTAGATAGAATGGACACTTTAGAGCACATAGGAACACTTAGGAGTTGTTGGGGTTTGCTTGGTGTGCTGATTGCTATGTAATGTTGCTTGTATGCTTGTGTTCTTAGTACAGGATTGTGTGATGCTTTAACGTTTTCCACATCCATATTGGCTAGTATAGGTAGTTGCTTAGTTTCATATCTCTTGATGCATATAATTGGGGACATTTTCTACATTCTCCTATCTCTTACACTTTCTTCAGATTCTGACGACTCGCAACCAAAGGGATGCCAATGAGAATGTGGAGAGCAATGGAGCACCTTAGAATAACAACAACGGACTTGGACCTGAGGCTGTCAACATTCAACAGTTGTTGGCTATGCAAAATCAACTTATGTAGACCGTGATGCAAACCTTGGGACAGCTGCAGGCCAATAATCAAAATCAGCCCCATATGCCTCCACCACCACCCCACAACCTCATAACAGGTTGGGAGAGTTTATGAGGACTAGGCCACCTAAATTTTCTCAAGCTACAGATCCTATGGATGCTGATGATTGGTTGAAACCTGTGGAGAAGAAACTAGCTATTGTCCAATGCAATGATAGGGAGAAGGTTCTCTTTGCTTCCCATCAGCTAGTTGGAGCAGCTGCGGATTGGTGGGACTCGCTGTGCAATGCCCATGAAGATCAAGAAATGATCACTTGGGCTGAATTCAAGGAGAGCTTTCGTTCTAATTTGAGAACCTAAGGCAGAGCAAGTCAAGTGTGAGTGAGTATCTCAATAAATTCAGTCAACTCTCAAGGTATGCTCCAGAGGATGTCAACCGGGACAGCCGCAAGCAATATTTGTTCATGAGAGGCCTAAATAATGAAATTCAAGTCCAATTGCTCAATTGTTACTATGCCAATTTCTAGAAGCTGGTGGATAAAGCTATTGTAGTTGAGAACAAGGTTCACGAGATGGAGCAAGATAATAAGAGGAAGGCGCCATACCAAGGGCAGCCGTAGGGGAGCAATGTTCGTCCTCGCCTTGCGCCACCAAATGCGCCATATTACATCCCCTCCGCTCCTTTTTATCGAGCTGCTTATCCACCATGCCCAAACCAGCAGCAGCAGCGCCCTGTTATGCAAGCGCCTCGTCAGCCTGCGCCGTATGAACCGTGCCCTAATATGATGAATAACCCTCAAGGTCAGCACTGCCCGAGTTTCCCTGGTGCTTCAGGCGACAAGACATGCTATGTTTGTGGAGAGACTGGACACTTTGCAAGCCACTGCCCCAAGAGGAGCTCTGGACCAATGAACAATGCACCAAGGCAGAATCCACGATCGAATGGAGGAGCACCACAAGGCAACCGTGGGAAGCAGAGTGTCACTCATAGCAATGTGAATCACGTCTCTACTAAGGAGGCCCATCATGCTGATGACATCGTGATTGGTATGTTCCTCGCCAATTCCAACCCTGCGACCATTCTATTTTATTCTAGAGCATCTCATTCATTCATATCATAGAAGTATGTTGCCAAGTATAATATACCAATAGATCATTTGAAACACACTATGTTGGTAAAATCTCGTGGAGGAGAGATGAGGACAAATATAGTGTGTCCAAGAGTTAGTATCAAAATGAGGGGCGTAGACTTTCTTGTGAATCTCATCGTCCAGGATTCCCAAGGAATCGAAATAATACTTGGTACGGATTAGTTGAGAAAGTACAATGGAGTGATTCAATGTGCCGAGAGGATCGTGCAAATGACAGGTGAGAATGGCACCCGTATTGAAGTTGAGACAGCCCAACCCCCAACGGATAAAGCGATGTTGAGTCATGTGGAATGTGTGACATTGGAAAGTATTCCGGTTGTTTGCGAGTATTCAGATGTGTTCCCGGATGAGTTGTCAGGTATGCCGCCTGATTGTGATGTTGAGTTTGTTATTGATTTTATACCTGGAACTACACCTATAGCTAAGAGACCATATAGGATTTCTCCTATGGAGTTAGCGGAGCTTAAGAAGCAAATTCAAGAGCAGCTAGAGAAGGTTTTCATCCACCCAAGTTCTTCACCTTGGGGAGCGCCAGTGCTATTCATGGATAAGGAGGATGGATCCCAAAGGATGTGCGTGGATTACTGAGCTCTTAATGAGGCGATGATCAAGAACAAGTATACATTGCCCCGTGTCGATGATTTGTTTGATCAAATGAAGGGTGCATGTGTTTTCTCCAAGATTGACCTGAGGTCAAGTTACTTTCAAATGAAGATTAAACCGTTGGATATACCCAAAATTGCTTTCCGAACATGGTATGGGTCTTATGAGTACACCGTTATGTCCTTTTGATTGACAAATGCACCTGCATACTTCATGTACCTCATGAATAAGGTCTTCATAGAGTACTTGGATATATTCGTTGTGGTGTTCATTGATGACATTATGATCTACTCGAGGAGCGAGGAGGAGCATGAGGAGCATTTAAGGCTCACATTGCAGAAATTAAGGGAACACCAATTATATGCCAAATTCAGTAAGTGTCAATTTTGGTTAAGGGAGGTGTCATTTTTGGGACATATCATCTCCGGAGGAGGACTATCGGTTGTCCCAGGAAAAGTAAGAGATGTTCTAAAATGGGAGCAGCCGTAGAATGTGAAGGAAATAAGGAGTTTTCTTGGAATGGCTGGATATTACCGTCGATCATCAAGGACTTTTCCAAAATAGCGAGGCCCATGACTGAGTTGTTGATGAAGGGAAAAGCATTCCAATGGATTCAAGCTTGTCAGGACAGTTTTGAGGAGCTTAAGAAGAGGTTAACAACAACACTTGTGTTGGTTTTGTCGGACGTGAGCAAAAGCTTTGATATCTATTGCGATGAATAAAGACAGGGACTTGGATGTGTGCTCATGCAAGAAGGTCAAGTTTTAGCTTATGCATCGAGGCTGTTGAAGAAACATGAGAAGAATTATCCTATGCATGATCTCAACTTGCAGCCGTAGTGCATGCTTTGAAGATATGGACGCAATACATTCTTGGCCATAGGTGTGAGTTTTATACGGATCACAAGATCCTCAAGTACATTTTCACGCAAATGGACCTAAATTTGAGGCAACAAAGATGGTTGGAGATCATAAGGGATTGTGATGTGGGAATCAACTATCACCAGGGGAAGCCTAATGTAGTGGCCAATGTTTTGAGTCGTAAAGGAGTAAGCCACCAACTTATGGTTTGGGAATTGCCATCCGAGCTACGCAAGGAGTTTGAACGGTTGAATCTTGAATTTGCGAATGAAATGGTACTAATGGAGTTAAATACAACCTTGGAGCAAGAAATTCGAGAAGGTCAGACCAAGGATGAGGAAATTCAAGAGATCAAAGAAAGGACCCAAGAAGGGAGAGAATTCAGATTTGATGAGGATGACCAAGGTACTTTATGGCTTGGAAAATGGATTGTTGTGCCTAATGTAAAGCATATTCAGGAAATGATATCAAAGGAGGCACATGACTCATGTTACTCAATTCATCCTGGTTGGACAAAGATGTACAAGGACTTGAAAACATGTTATTGGTGGGCTAGCATGAAAAAAAAAACATAGTTGAATATGTAACCTTGTGTGATGTGTGCCAACAGGTCAAAGCAGAACATCAAAAACCAGCAGGATTGTTGCAGCCATTGAAGATTCCGGAATGGAAGTGGGAAGAAATCGGTATGGATTTCATAGTTGGACTACCTCTAACCCAGTTCGGCTATGACTCAATATGGGTTATTGTGGATCAGTTGACCAAATCAGCTCATTTCCTTCCTGTCAAGACCAAGTATACCACGACACAGTTGGTTGAGTTGTACACGGGGAAAATTGTATGCTGACACGGGGTACCCATGAAAATAGTCTCAGACCGAGGTTCTCAATTCACCTCTAAGTTCTGGCAGAAACTGCATGAAGCTATGGGTACAAGATTAAATTTTAGCTCTGCATATCACCCTCAAATGGATGGACGAACCAAGAGGACCAACCGAATATTTGAAAATAAGTTGAGAGCTTGTGCTTTGAAGCATGGACGCAGCTGGGACAAGAGCTTGCCGTATGCTGAGTTTTCCTACAACAACAGTTACCAAGCCAGTTTGAATATGTCGCCATATGAAGAACTATATGGCAGGAAGTGTAGGACACCAATGGGACAGGAGAGAACCAAGTGTTTGGCCCGGATGTGTTGCAAAAGGCTGAAAAGCAAGTTCAGATAATTTGCAAGAAGGTTAGTGCCGCTCAAACAAGACAAAAGCGCTATGCAGATAATAGGCAGAGAAACTTAGCCTTTGAAGTGGGAGACTTCGTATGCCTCAAAGTGTCACCTATGAAAGGTCATAAGTGGTTTAATGTTAGAGGCAAGTTGGCACCTTGCTATATTGGGCCATTCAAGATTTTGGGCAAACATGGAGTAGTGGCATATAAGTTGGAGATGCCAGCACATATTGTTGATGTTCATGATATGTTTCATGTTTTGCATCTCAGGAAGTGCTTAAGGGTACCGAAAGAACAAGTGCCAATGGAGGAATTGGAATTAGAGGCATATTTGACTTATGCCGAGCAAGCAGTCAAAATCTTGGAAACCAAGGAGAGAGTCGCAAGGAACAAGGTGATTCAATGGTGCAATGTACAATGGAAGCATCATGCAAAATCGAAGCAACTTGGGAGCTGGAAGATGATATCAAGAAACAATTTCCCTATCTCTTTGCTTCTAAGTCGAATCTCGAGGGCGAGATTCATTTTAAGGGGGGTAGGTTTATAACACCCTCATTTGCATCCATCATGCATTTCATGCACTCTTATACATGTTTAACCTTAATAAACATAAAAGGAACAAGATTAAAATGAATTTTGGACAAAATAGCAATTTAAAACTATCAGGGTGCAGACTTGTCCGGCCATAACCTTAGACTAGTCCGGTGACCCTATTCTTCTTCAGAAAATTTAGTTTCTTTCAAGGCTCGGACTTGTCCGGCACAATGCATGGACTAGTCCAGTTTGGTCTCTGATGTTGCCTGGACTTTTTCGTGGTCCAAGCGGACCGGTCTGTTCCTCGTTGAATTTTAGTCCAAAAAACCTTTTCTTTGCCATCCCAGACTTGTCCAATTTTGTTTTTGTACCAAAATTGACTTGTCCGTTTTAGTCTCTATTGGATATCGGACTAGTCTGACTCCTAGCGGACTTGGACGGTGTGCCCGACTCGGATTCAACCTTTTCCTCCATAATTTGTTATTGGGTATTTGCCTTAATTGGGCCCATGAACTCGTGTCCAACCCCTGTTGAGCCCATGTGGAGCCCCTACCTAGCCTACACCCCCTCAAACTCGAAATCCATAAACACCCCACCACCCAAACTTTCATCCCTTTTGTCACAATGGATAAACTCCAAACCCTAATTCATGAGAGTCGCCATCAAGAGGAGTGTACTGCAGCCAGGAGGAGGGAAGGAGGAAGGAGAGGGATCAAGCAAGATTGATATTAGTCAAATCATCAACATCATCATCAATTCTCCACCAATTCTCCATCCTCTTTGGATCCAAACGCCAAGATCTTGAGTTTCATCGAATTCTCGACCCTTGAGTTGTTGAATTCACTGTAATTAACTTAGATTATCTTTCTACTTCAATATTGGTCCCATAATTCCATTTAGACTATATTCTAATTGGAATTTCGTCAAAAATCCTAGCCGAGCGGACTTGTCCGGCCAAGTGCGGACTAGTTCGATCGACTTTGTGGACCAGGGAGGACTAGTCTGACCCCCTGAATGGACTAGTCTGGTCTTGCTGTCTGTTTTGTGCTAAATTAATTTCAAATTAACTCAAATCAACTTAAAACCTGTTCAAACTTGTCAAAAACTATTGTAACTAGTTAGTGAACATTGATAGCAACTTATTAACAAGTTTTACCTCACAATTGCATAAATCATGCATATCATGGCATATTGACTAATTTATGAGCTTTTATTGATTGTAATGTTTTTTTGTATGTCTATTGCGCAGAATAGAAGGTGTTACTCTAGGGGGTGCTGTCGAGGACCTCCAGTACCAGAACTTTGAAGCGTTTGACCCTAATCAAGCTCTGGAGCAAGGCAAGCGTCCTTTATCATTTTGATCACGTTTTTAAAAGTTTTTCTTGCAAAACTGCATGCTTGTGTCAATTTGATGGGAAATCCAAGATAGGTGTTTACTAGTCTTGTTTGACCATCCTTATCGCTTAAATACATTGTAAAGATTCGGGAAGGGTATTTTACCTTTTTGCTTTGCTCTAATTAATTGGGATGGGAAAACAACCAAATGTATTAATTGTGAATTAAAGAACTTATGGATGATGAGAATTGCTGAATATGATTAATTGGTAAACATGGGACTTGGGAGATATAAGCAAGCATGGTTTGTGGATTCGGTTGGATGATATGGTGGTTTTGCTTGCCTTGGATCTAAGGATTAGTTCATGCGACAATAAGGCAGGACAACAGTGCCACCATAAGGCCAAGTATGGTTGTGGCGTAGCTAAATAATTAGGTGTGCTGCTGGTATTTTATGGACCAGTGGATGGTGTGGGGAATGGGAGCGGAGGAGGGCTACCCGGGAAACCGTATGGCACATGAGGGGGCTCGTGGGTGGGAGAATCAAGATTCAAGCCTGCTGGTGAAACCTTAGTGGGTTCGTACATACTAGTAGTCCCTTTGTAAAAGCTATTTTGTGATCTCTTGGCCACACACCAATGGAAGTGTGATATGGCATGATAGAGGTTCTTAATCACCAAAAGGTGATGAAATCATAGACATGTGGGTAAAGTAGTACAACCTCTATAGTGTGTTAAAAACTATGACGACAGTCGTGATCCTGGTTACAAGCACCTTGACAACTATCATGATTAGAGTGGAACTGGTATTTGGGATGGTTATGGTTGAGTTATGGTTAAGTATTTGTTATGGTTATGGATTGGATGGTGATAATTGGATATGGTTAATGAGGATAGTAAGAATATGGTATATGGATGGATAATGAATAATGGATGTAATATAATGGTAATTGATAGTGTTGGACTCATAATTGGTAATTATTTGGGATATGATGGGATTACTTCACATAGACATTGTAGGATGATTTTCACCTGTTCTAAATGTACTTTTTAGCAAATAGCTATTCTTTATTATCAATTCCTTGTTTAAGCTACATGTCATATTTTCCCACACTTGCTGAGTACGACATGTGCTCACCCTTGCAATTCCCCCATCAACAGTTTCAGGTGATGTTTGGGAGTATGCCTGTGGTGTTGCTTGGAGCCATGCTATCCCCTATGCTCAGTTTGCTTAGTTGTTGTGACACCCAGTTCCCAAAAATGAACCAAGTGAACGCATATGTGTGCCCAGGACGTTCAACACACATACACGAGTGCATTCACAAAAGAGCATATAGAAAATTACCACAGAACAAGATTAATTAACCAAATTTTATTACACAAACCATATTATCCTCGAATACAAACTCTAGTAAATATTAATGACCAGTTCAACTAATGCAGCAGAAATAACAAATTAAGCAACTAAGCAACCGAGCAAACTAAGCATAAGGGATAGCGCAGCTCCAATAACACCACAGGCAAAGCTGACGGTAGACACGGCCTAGAAATCGGCATTATTAATGTAATACTCCCAATCCTGACCTGCAATTGTTGGGGGGGGGATTGCAAGAGTGAGTACATGTTGTACTCAGTAAGTGTGGAAAGTATGACATGTGGCTGATACAAATGACGAATATAATAATGGCTAAGTGCTGAAAAGTACAGTAAAACATTTGAAAAGCAATATATTATACGTATGTGAAGTATTCCCATCATAAACCATAATTAATAATATAGCACCAATTCATATTCCATATCCATCACCATCATACTATTAACCATATTCAATGCCAGTATTGAATTCATAACCAGCCAATACCAGTACCAAACCATAACCATACCAAATCCCAATTTCTCTCTAATCATGGAAGTTGTCCAGGTGTTCATAACTGGGAGCACGGCTATCATGATAGTTTTATTAGACTCTGCAGAGTTTGTACCACTTTACCCACGTGTTCGTGATTTCATCACCTTTCGGTGACTAAGAACATCCCTTATGCCCATGACCCGTTGGTCACATTACACACTTCCGTTGGTGTGTGGCCAAGAGATCACAAAATAGCCTTTACAAAGGGATTACTAGCCTATTTAGACCCCACTGAGGTTTCATCGGTGGCGATGCCTCCAACTGAGCACATCTTCAACCAAGGGCCCCCTCTTGAGCCATTCGGATCCCAGGGTAGTCCTACCAATCATCAACAAAACCAATCCGACTACCCCTTCCCCGAGCATCCATAATGGTCCAAATAGCACTAGCAAAGCCCTAATTAATCAGCTACGCCGCACCCATACTTGGTCTCGTGGTGGCACTGTAGTCCTGGCTTATTCTCGCATGAACTGGTCCTTAGATCTAAAGCAAGCAAACCACCATGACATCCAACCCATCCACATACCGGGCTTGCTTAGATCACCCATTATCATATCATATTGACTAGTTCACATTAACCAAAATGTCATTAATGCATAATTAAATGTGTAGTGTTGTTTTCCCCACTGCTACAATAAGCCTCATCACAGGCGGCTCCAAACCTATTATCACACACGACTTTTAAAACCGCCTGAAATGAAGAGTCTGTGATAATCTGCAATTTCAAAGGCGGAGAAGTGAAACCGCCTGTGAAGACACATTATCATAGGCGGTTCTTCACTTAGGCTAGCCGCCTGTGAAGACAGATTATCATAGGCAGTTCTTTACTTAGAATAGCCGCCTGTGAAAATACTTTATCACAGGCAGGTCGTGCAGCATATATAACTGCCTGTGATAAATGTCTTATCACAGACAGTTATTGAAGCATAACTAACCGCTTATGATAATGAGTCTTCACAGACGGGTATTGAAGCATAACTAACCGCCAATGATAATGTGTTTTCACAGGCAGGTTTTGAAGCATAACTAACCGTCTACGATAATGTGTCTTCACAGGCGGATTTTGAAGCATAACTAACCGCCTATGATAATGTGTCTTCACAGACGGGTGTTGAAGCATAACTAACCGTCAATGATAATGTGTCTTTACAGACGGTTATTGAAGCATAACTAACCCGTCTATGATAATGGTGTTATCACAGACGGAGTTTACCTATATCAGCCATCTGTGAAGACCCTTTAACGCAGCCGGTTTCTACCATAACAGACACCGCCTGTGAAAATTAGGTTATCGTAGATGTTTCTTTACTTGTATCTAGCCGCCTGTGATAATTGTTTTTCACAGTCATGCTGTACTACTGCTGTTATTTCTAATTTCCAGGTCAATTAAATATAATCACAGAACAAAAAACAACAATCATCACAGAACAAAAGTCAACAATATTATCATCACAGAAGTCAATTTCACTAAAACAATATACATATGTACAAGTTACAGATACAATTCATCTCAAAGTTTACAAGTTTTCACTAAAAACTGTTTATATTGGCATAGTCGCAAAGTTCTGGCACATCAGCTGCTGAACCACTCTTATCAAAGAACTTCCCCTTTTTGTGCAAAATTTCGCGACGAATGAACTGACAGAGTTCAGAAGCAATCCTGTCGGCTCCTCCATCAGGAATACTTCTACAAACCGGCCATTCTTCGTTCAGATTCTTCTTGTGCTGCAATATAACACATAACAAGGTTTAGAATGTGTTGGTTTGAACAATCTCAAAGTATAGATCAAAGTGAGAGTATACAAGAATTTAGTAGGTATTTTTGGAGCAGTTGTACTATGAGCAATTGAATTTTGAAGTTGGAATCAAAATATGAAAATAATGTTTCTGGTAATATTGAACAGCAGAGAATATAAGCATTAAACTATGCTAGTTACAATGAAAATGAAACACAAAAGTAAGAAAATAAGGTATCGACATTAAGGATAACTTACATCCTCACGATTGACTCTATATACGGCGGCGGTCCGAAGATGCTTGCATACATAATACCCGCATAAGACACTCCCAGCAGGCTGCTTCGGACAAGCATAATACGTTTTAATGTCCAATGCATTCGTATTAGGAGGTCTCTGACCGCCAAGCTCCGCGTAAAACTGCCAAGCGTTGTAATACAAGAAATGTCATATAAAACTAGTCAACACATTCTAAATGTGCGTAAATTAAAATTATTGAATAAACATACTTTTTCAAAATGGAAAGGAAATCTTTGTAATGATCTGGTGGGTAATCGGCCGAGTCCAAGACTGTTGCCATTCCCTGCGTTGGCTTGATGAAGATCATTATGTAGTGATTACTGCAAACATACAAACACACGTGTTAACAATTACCAATAATTGCTATTTCAATGTCATGTGTCGAACTTACTCGAAGTGGTACGGAGCCTTTACGAGGTCCTTGCCGTCTCTGACAACGTTAAACATCGCATGTCCTATGTAAGCTGCAACTTCTGCCTTTCTATCCTTCTTAAGTTTTGCAATTGCTCTTTCAAAATCCTTTTTTTTTTCATGTGTTTGTACTGGCTTGATTCTCGATTCGCCTGGACGTCGAATAGCGACTTTGCAATCCTAGTAGGGTCAAGGATACCTGTATTGCGCGCCAACTTTACATTATCCATGTATTGCATCCTATTGAAGAAGTCTAGAATTGTTATAATCTCATGAAATGCGTATGCGTGTAGTAAGAAAAGCAAATACAAAATATTAGAGCACTTACAAGCACCAGACGAGCAGCAGGTTGATATCTAGCATGCCCCGATGGAAAAGGGAAAGTAGCTCTTCGAATAAAATGACTCGTTTATCTACTCCAGTGCTCCAGAATGCTTCTTTTGGAATACGAAATGTGACGCAATTAAGACCAAATTTTGTGGTGGTAGTGATGTACCACTCATGCATTCTTCTGAGCTGGACGGGTTGTTTTCTAAGTTGTACGAATGTCATGAACGGCTTCCCATTCTTAAATTCAGGAGGAACATCCTCAAGCTTGTATATTGGAACTCCTGGTTTTACTAAAGCCGTCCACCGATTATACATGACACCGTCTTCTTCCCACTCCTCGACATCTTCTAATGCTGGCTCATGAGAAGAACGAGATGCACTCGATTTTCTAATATTTTCCTTCATAGCTTCCAAATACTTTGACACTTCTGATGAAGGTTTCTTATTTTCGTATGAGCTAACTTTGACAGGCACTGATGATCGAGGAGTAGTCGTCGGAAGTTGGACACTGGCTTGTTGTTGAAACTGTTGTTCAACTGATTGCTCTTTACTCCTAGCAGCTGGATCTAGTACTACTTCAAGCTGTTGCTCAACTAGTTGCTCTTTACTAGCAACAGCTTGCTCTGGTACTGCTTGAAGTTGTTGTCCAACTTGTTGCTCTTGGATATCATAATCCTTGCTCAGACATAGGGGGAGTGGATCTTCCCAGACTGGGAGTGGATCTTCATGCACTTTCGCCTTAGAAGATGGGGTTGCAGTATTTGGAGATGCGACGGGGCTAGAAATTGGCTCATCGTCCAAGACGATATCGCGTCGGTGCCAAAGGATTAATTGGTTGATAGCCTACCCCAGAGTCGCGATCCCCTCAGGTGTGACGTGGTCTATTTCATAATCTTCATAATCATTATCAATGATCTGAAGAACTTGCACCACAGAATAATACAACGGAAGTGGACTCCCGTTGAAGTCACGATCAGGCTTTGCCATAGCAGTGGCAACCTGTTTGGTTTTGTTCCCTGCTCTGCCTATCGGGACAAGAAGACGACAAGATTTGTCGTTAGCAATATCATCGACAGGGAACTTATGGGCTGACCCTGAGCGTGGCACGGAACCAACGCTGCTAGGGTAGGCAGTTGGAGATACTAATTGCTCCTTTTGCACCGGAACCATCATTGTACTCGGTGCCACTAATTGTCCTGATTGTCTAAGTTGTTCCATTATTTCTTGCATATTTTCTTTGACCTTTTGAGCAATCGTTTCATCAAGTGTTTTCTTAAACTTCTCACGTCTTCTATATGTGTCTTTATCTTTAGGGAAACCATCTAGCCAAGACATTTGAGAAGAGACCGCTCGAACCCGTACGCTGTGTTCAGGGTTTCCTAAGATATCGATAAGTTGGTCATTCTCCCTCTTCGGCTTGAAGACACCCTTCTGTTGCTTTTCAATTACTTCTTTCATTTTATCCTCTACTTCATTCAGAGAGTCGGGCTTTTCAAGTTTGCCCTCGCTGGTCAAACCTGACCGAGCAAAGTCCCAGCGTTGAGTTCGCTCATCGCACCCTTCTAATGGGTGAGGATTGCCCTTACTAAGAATTTCGTCTATTATCTTATTCCATTTCTGGACTTTGGGGGCATATCCGGCAGACCCCAAGTGATGATGGTATTTGTTCTTTTTTGCAAGCTCTGACCTAGTTGCACTAAGAGCTTTAGCATCAGGTGTGCTCTTTTGACGAACAAACTCTTGCCACTGAGCTTGTGTGATTTTTCCCATCTTCCTCGGGCTAGGGACCTTATTTCACTCTTCCAGCATCAAAACTTCTTGCCGCAAGAGACCAATGTTGCTTTCTTTACAGCTTCTTCTGTGCCTTTCGGGAACTTGAATTGTTTCCTTATCTTTTCCCACAACTCATTCTTGGTCTGCTCGGGTAATTTCCTCCAATTCTCTGTTGTGATCGGCACAACCTCCCTAACAAGAAAACCGCATGCATTACGGTACTTGGTAACTGAATCCAGTGGTTCTTGGGGAAGCCCACCTGGACCGACCCTTGTTATGTACATGATGCGGTCCAATGGACCCTTATTGGGACCTCGTTGCCCTCGTTTCCGCTTGAGTGAAGCTGAGGATTCATCCATTGGTGAACCTTCTGCGGTTTTAGGAGCCGATGTCACCTCATTGTCTTCGAGATTAATCTAGGTAGAAAAAATTATAAGACTTCGTATGCTTGACAACAAACATTAACTTGAACTGCTGAAGTTAAGATTCGTGATCCATACCTCATCGGCAGAATCATATTCCGGGTCTAGATCCACTGAAGTCTTTTTAATTTTTATATTCAGAAAAGGATCCGAAGGACTGTGATAGGAGCCTGAACTGCTGGAGTCCGTAAACTCCATATTGTCTTCTTTGTTGTTACTATCAGGACCAGTCTTCTAATAAGACAAAAAATCTAATAAATGGCATGACTAAATCTGGTCATATTTAAAACAGATTTTCTCAATTTTGGCTCAATTAAGTAAATTTAGCCAAAACACATTTTTGAAGTTATATAGGTCTAACTAAATTCTTGTATCATAGAGATCGACATCATATGCTCAGACTCCATCGCCACACCTAGTGGTACCTAGATATGGGCGTGAGGATGCTCCTGTCATCACAAATGAGTTGGCCAGCAACTTGTTTGGCTTCAGAGCTAAATATAGCATAACTTTGGTAGCTCAGATTAGGTACAATTGCTCAAATGAAGCTGATGGAGCCACAAGTGCAGACATCTTTGGTAGCACAGATTAGCTACAATTGCTCAAATGAAACTTAGAGAAATAAAAGCAAACTTAGCCAAACTTAGTCTAGCATAGCTAACTCTAAGCAAAAGTAGCCAAATATAGCTAAATATAGCATAACTTAGTCAAAATTAGTCAAGTATAACTATATCTAATGTAACTTAGCCAAAATTAGCCAAATTTGGTCAACTTAACCAAATATAGCTAAATCTTGCCCCTAATAGAGAATTATGTGGCATATGCAAGGCCGATGACAGAAATAGGGAATATACTGCTGTTACTAGAGTCTAGAATCATGTTTACCACTAATGTGTCAGAACAGTTTCACACACACAGAACCAACTACCAATTTATTGTGATATAACCATCCACGACGAAGGGAGTAACTCCTATTCATTCGAACTTGACAGTTTTATCTCTTCAAACTACCAGAAGATGAAATGCTACTGATTTCACAGTTTCAGACACACAAAACCAACTACCAATTTTTCGTGATATAACCATCCACATAAATCTTGCCCCACCGAACCCTAACCAAAGATGCCACCGAACTTGACAGTTTTTCGAATTGCACCAAACCCTAACCAAGGATGCCTACCATTATCTAATTCCCGAACCCTAACCAAGGATATGCAAGGCGGCATCGAGGGCGGGGAGGGAGGCGGCACGGCGAAGGAGGATGGAAGGTCGAAGGGTTTAGGGTTTACCTTGATGCTCGGCGGCGACGGAAATGGCTTCGCTCGGCGTACCTGGAAGTGAGGAGGGCGAAGCTCGGCGGTGACGACGAAGCTCGGCGGCGACGGCGAAGCTCGGCGGCGTACCTGGAAGAGACGAGGGCGAACACTTGGCAGCAAACGAAATTTTGGCAGCCTAACGACGTCTAAGTGTTTCGCCCGGGTTAGGTTTTTCCAATGCTGCCGAGGGGTATATATAGACTCACATTTTCTCAAGCAGATTTTAAGTACCGACCGTCAGAGAAGATTGTTACCTCAGTCGGATTTTACTTACCAACCGCCTGAGAAGATACAATTATCTCAGACGGTTGGTTAGTAACACCCGCCTGAGTTAAACATGGGACTGTGAAGATATTTACTTCTTCTTAATTTGATGAACGCCTACATAAAGACCCCTCACTAACCGGGATGAGGATCCCCTGACTTAATCAGCGGTCACTGACATGTGGACCCGGTCCCACACGTCAGTGACCATGTCACGCGTGCGCGACCTTTCTTTTCCCCGAGGCGCGACCTTTCTTTTCCACTCCGCGCGGCCTTAAAGACGTGCTATCGCTCACAAGCGCATCGCTCACTTTGAATCCTCTTGTTTTCTTCGTCTTCCTCTGCTCCGACGACCCAACACCACTATGGCCGACCTTCCGCCGCCAAGCCCTCCGAGGGAGCCACCTTGCAAGAAACTATGTTGCAGCTCCCCCGAGAAGATCAACACCGAGCAGCGCCTCCTCATGCCGCGAGAGGCGTACAACAATACGTCTCGTGCCATGAGTGCCTTGGGGCTAGGTACCCTTCCAGAGTATACTGGAATGGGTACCATGGGCCACTACCTCTACGCCCTCACGGGGGTGGCTGATCGTCTCGACATTCTGTTCGCGATGATGGCCCAGGTTCTTGGCCCCGAGGGCCGTAGAATGCTGGTGGAGGCGACGGCTAGCAACCTCGGGGTTGCACCGCCGGTGCAGCCGGTGCAGCCGGTGCAGCCGGCCCTGTCTCCTGTTGCACCGGTGCCGGAGTCGGCGCCGGAGGACGAGGAGGAGGAGGAGGAAGAGGAGTAGGAGTAGGATTTAATTAGTTTTTCTATTTGTTGTTTTTAGTTGCTTCTATTTTGTAAATATTGTTAATGAATGTAATCTATCTTTTTTCATCTATGTGATTGAATATTACTTGTGTATCTTGTGTGTTCTTGTGTAAATATTGTGCATCTTGTGTGTTCTTTTGTGAGATGTGTGATTGAATATTGTTAATGAATGAGTATCTTGTGTGTTCTTCAACTGTGTGAATGAATGAATGTGTAGTGTGTTCATCGTTAATTAAAATTTCACGTCTGAGAAGAAGATTATCTCAGGCGGTTGGTAAGTATATTCTCAGGCGGTTGGTAATCACCAACCGCCTGTGAAGATATTTACTTCTTCTTAATTAATATTCTTGATTAAATGTGGTCCTTTAAAAAGGCAAAAATCCACTTTCTTGTAATATTATTCATAAGTAAAGGTTACCATTAAATTTCACTTCATAAATCCTTTGAAATTGGTCAGAACATAAAAAACATACAACAAATGCTATTTTTCATTTTTCTATCTTGATGAATATAACGCTTTTTTCATTTATTTTTTCAGTGGACATTTTTACTCATCATACCAACCTCTACGAATTTTTTCATATTTTTTTAAATTTTTTTGAATCAATGTGTGTTCATAATTTGATGAATGCCTCATATGAATATGAGCATTTAGTTAGAATGGTGGATAATTTGAAGTTTGACATGTTGGAATGCTTTTAAAAAAATTAAAAAAATTCATACATGTATAAATTATACAAATATGTTCATACCAACAATTTTGAGTGAAGGAACTTTTTTTTATGAGATACACAAATGTGAATAATATGTGAGTAGAAATTAATTTGATATTTACCAAAACATTACAATGTCAGCTATACAAGTTTTAAAAATATTTTGTTCAGGTGGTAGATGTTAATTTTATAAAAATGTAGAAGAAAGAATCATCGAATTTGGACACAATTTGCAGAATCTAAACATGTTTGAGTATTTATATTGGAATCTAAATAAAAAAGAAGCAATGGATAAGGAAACTGAAGAACAGTATCGGGCATTATCCCAGGCGGTTGTTAAGTAATACCCGCCTGAGATAAACATATTTTCAGACGGTTGTTAAGTACCAACCGCCTGTGAAGATTTTTACTTCTTCTTAATTAATATTCTTGATTAAATGTGGTCCTTTAAAAAGGAAAAAATCCACTTTCTTGTAATATTATTGATAAGTAAAGGTTACCATTAAATTTCACTTCATAAATCCTTTGAAATTGGCCAGAACATAAAAAACATACAACAAAGGCTATTTTTCATTTTTCTATCTTGATGAATATAATGCTTTTTTCATTTATTTTTTCAGTGGACATTTTTACTCATCATACCAACCTCTACGAATTTTTTCATAATTTTTTTTTAAATTTTTTTGAATCAATGTGTGTTCATAATTTGATGAATGCCTCATATGAATATGAGCATTTAGTTAGAATGGTGGATAATTTGAAGTTTGACATGTTGGAATGCTTTTAAAAAAATTAAAAAAATTCATACATGTATAAATTATACAAATATGTTCATACCAACAATTTTGAGTGAAGGAACTTTTTTTTATGAGATACACAAATGTGAATAATATGTGAGTAGAAATTAATTTGATATTTACCAAAACATTACAATGTCAGCTATACAAGTTTTAAAATATTTTGTTCAGGTGGTAGATGTTAATTTTATACAAATCTAGAAGAAAGAATCATCGAATTTGGACACAATTTGCAGAATCTAAACATGTTTGAGTATTTATATTGGAATCTAAATAAAAAAGAAGCAAGGGATAAGGAAACTGAAGAACAGTATCGGGCATTATCCCAGGCGGTTGTTAAGTAATACCCGCCTGAGATAAACATATTATCAGACGGTTGTTAAGTACCAACCGCCTGTGAAGATTTTTACTTCTTCTTAATTAATATTCTTGATTAAATGTGGTCCTTTAAAAAGGCAAAAATCCACTTTCTTGTAATATTATTGATAAGTAAAGGTTACCATTAAATTTCACTTCATAAATCCTTTGAAATTGGTCAGAACATAAAAAACATACAACAAATGCTATTTTTCATTTTTCTATCTTGATGAATATAATGCTTTTTTCATTTATTTTTTCAGTGGACATTTTTACTCATCATACCAACCTCTACGAATTTTTTCATATTTTTTTTTAAATTTTTTTGAATTAATGTGTGTTCATAATTTGATGAATGCCTCATATGAATATGAGCATTTAGTTAGAATGGTGGATAATTTGAAGTTTGACATGTTGGAATGCTTTTAAAAAAATTAAACAAATTCATACATGTATAAATTATACAAATATGTTCATACCAACAATTTTGAGTGAAGGAACTTTTTTTTTATGAGATACACAAATGTGAATAATATGTGAGTAGAAATTAATTTTATATTTACCAAAACATTACAATGTCAGCTATACAAGTTTTAAAATATTTTGTTCAGGTGGTAGATGTTAATTTTATACAAATGTAGAAGAAAGAATCATCGAATTTGGACACAATTTGCAGAATCTAAACATGTTTGAGTATTTATAATGGAATCTAAATAAAAAAGAAGCAAGGGATAAGGAAACTGAAGAACAGTATCGGGCATTATCCCAGGCGGTTGTTAAGTAATACCCGCCTGAGATAAACATATTATCAGACGGTTGTTAAGTACCTACCGCCTGTGAAGATTTTTACTTCTTCTTAATTAATATTCTTGATTAAATGTGGTCCTTTAAAAAGGCAAAAATCCATTTTCTTGTAATATTATTGATAAGTAAAGGTTACCATTAAATTTCACTTCATAAATCCTTTGAAATTGGTCAGAACATAAAAAACATACAACAAATGCTATTTTTCATTTTTCTATCTTGATGAATATAATGCTTTTTTCATTTATTTTTTCAGTGGACATTTTTACTCATCATACCTACCTCTACGAATTTTTTCATATTTTTTTAAATTTTTTTGAATCAATGTGTGTTCATAATTTGATGAATGCCTCATATGAATATGAGCATTTAGTTAGAATGGTGGATAATCTGAAGTTTGACATGTTGGAATGCTTTTAAAAAAATTTAAAAAATTCATACATGTATAAATTATACAAATATGTTCATACCATCAATTTTGAGTGAAGGAACTTTTTTATGAGATACACAAATATGAATAATATGTGAGTAGAAATTAATTTGATATTTACCAAAACATTACAATGTCAGCTATACAAGTTTTAAAAATATTTTGTTCAGGTGGTAGATGTTAATTTTATACAAATGTAGAAGAAAGAATCATCGAATTTGGACACAATTTGCAGAATCTAAACATGTTTGAGTATTTATATTGGAATCTAAATAAAAAAGAAGCAAGGGATAAGGAAACTGAAGAACAATATCGGGCATTATCCCAGGCGGTTGTTAAGTAAAACCCGCCTGAGATAAACATATTTTCAGGCGGTTGTTAAGTACCAACCGTCTGTGAAGATATTTACTTCTTCTTAATTAATATTCTTGATTAAATGTGGTCCATTAAAAGGCAAAAATCCACTTTCTTGTAATATTATTGATAAGTAAAGGTTATCATTAAATTTCACTTCATAAATCCTTTGAAATTAGTCAGAACATAAAAAACATGCAAAAAATGCTATTTTTCATTTTTCTATCTTGATGATTATAATGATTTTTTCATTTATTTTTTCAGTGGACATTTTTAATATAACCCATAGAGTACAACACGTTATGGGAGAACAGGTCATACTCGCGCTCAATCCTACAGTTCTCAGTACAGAAGATGGTCTCGGACCACCCTCGCCTGCCGCAGCGGGCAGGCCCCTGGTTCCCCCCTGTTGGGCAGCGGCAAATTCCATCGTCAATGTCGGGCAGCGCCACTGGCGGAGGTCCGGGAGGAGGCCTACGCAGTAACCTCCAGCTCACGAAAACGTCGATCCTCTGCATGGCTTTATTCCGACACCGGCAATACTCCTTGTTGGTCCTCTTCATCGCGACGGACCCGACCGTGTTGTCGCCGACGTGGGCCTCGCCTTCGACCTGCCGGATATACTCGAGGGCGTTGCGGTCCCCGCGGTCGGTGTCGTAGCGGAGCATGGCGAGGACGTAGGCCGCCACCTTGTGGCCGTTCGCGGCCGCCCGGGCAAGGAACTGGGTGCCCCGCTGCGCCTGCGCGCGGCCGTAGTTGAAGACGAGGTCGAACCCGGTGACGTAG
Organism: Tuctoria greenei; assembly: GCA_036927565.1. Taxonomy (NCBI): domain Eukaryota; kingdom Viridiplantae; phylum Streptophyta; class Magnoliopsida; order Poales; family Poaceae; genus Tuctoria; species Tuctoria greenei. Next base: position 81,546,951 of record JAYESD010000003.1, on the reverse strand, counting down.
TACGCATGAGGGTTGCCCATATTGGCCAGGCGCTCCACGAGGGCGTCGTAGCTCCCGTTCCCGTGCCGTTGGAACCACTCCCAGCTGCTCTCCCGCTCCAGCGCCACGCGCCTGCCCACGGTGGGATCACGGCACGCCGCATGCATGGCCTTGCAGGTGGCGTGCAGACCGGAGAGGTCGTCCATGGGCTGGGTGGAGGTTGCGGCGACCCACCCCGCGATTAGGACCGCAATATCGTGCGGCAAGGGGAACTCCATGGGCTTATCTCAGGTGGTTGGTAAGTAACAACCGTCCCCGAGATAAATATATTCTCAGGCGGTTGGTAAGTACCAACCGCCTGAGAAGATGTTAATTAACTGACGCGCCGCACGAGGTTTGCGGAGAAGTTAAGATGCCGTGGTGCAGGGACGCGTGCGACGGAAGGATCTCTGAAGATCGTTTTCTACAGTGGTTTAATTGTGCGCCGCACGAGGTCTGCAAAGAGTTCAATGCGCAATGAACAAAATATTTTGTTCAGTTGGTAGATGTTAATTTAATACAAATGTATAAGAAAGAATCATCGAATTTGAACACAATTTGCAGAATGTAAACATGTTTGAGTATTTATATTGGAATCTAAATAAAAAAGAAGCAAGGTATAAGGAAACTGAAGAACAGTATCGGGCATTATCTCAGGCGGTTGTTAAGTAATAACCGCCTACGATAAACATTTTTGAAACTACAAGATGTTAATTAACGGCCTGAGAAGATGTTAATTAACTGACGCGCCGCACGAGGTCTGCGAAGAATTTAAGAAGCCATGGTGCAGGGACGTGTGCGACGGAAGGATCTCTGAAGATCGTCTTCCACAGTGGTTTAATTGTGCGCCGCACGAGGTCTGCAAAGAGTTCAATGCGCAATGAACAAAATATTTTGTTCAGTTGGTAGATGTTAATTTAATACAAATGTAGAAGAAAGAATCATCGAATTTGAACACAATTTGCAGAATGTAAACATGTTTGAGTATTTATATTGGAATCTAAATAAAGAAGCAAGGGATAAGGAAACTGAAGAACTGTATCGGACATTATCCCAGGCGGTTGTTAAGTTATACCCGTCTCAGATAAACATATTTTCAGACGGTTGTTAAGTACCAACCGTCTGTGAAGATTTTTACTTCTTTTTTCTCAGGCGGTTTGTAAGTAATACCCGCCTGAGATAAACATTTTTGAAACTACAATATGTTAATTAACGACCCGAGAAGTGTTAATTAACTGACGCGCCGCACGAGGTCTGCAGAGAAGTTGAGAAGCCGTAGTGCAGGGACGCGTGCAAGGATCTCTCAAGATTGTCTTCCATAGTGGTTTAATTGTGCGCCGCACGAGGTCTGCAAAGAGTTCAATGCACAGGAAACGAACCGCTCCCTCGTCTACTCTGCACAGACCATATATAAGGCGCGTCGTCGGTTATGTACAAGCACAAAACTTTTGCACTCCTTTCTTCTTCTTCCATCGTTCCACCTCTCCTACCCGGCGCCGACGAACCACCACAGCCATGGCCAACCTTCCGCCACCTAGCCCGCCGAGGCAGCCACCCTGCAAGCGGATACGCTGCAGCTCCCCCGAGAGGGTGAATGACGACGACCAGCGCGTTCCACCGCCGGTGCAGCCGGAGCCATCGGTACAGCTGGAGCAATCGGCTCAGCCGGAGCAGCCGACCCCTGCATCGTCGCCGGAGGAGGAGGAGGAGGAGGAGGACGACGATGATGATGATGATGACGACGAGTCGTCCTCCAACGACGGCGACGACGAGTCGTCCTCCGACGACGGCGACCACCACCATGGTGATGACTATGACCACGACGACGACGACGAGTCGGAGGAGGACCGCTTGGCGTGGTTTGAGAAGTTGGCGGAGAGGATGGAGGAGGCGGGGCCGTAGTGTAGTTTTTAGGATTTCAATCAAGTGTTCTTGTACATATTTCTTGTGTTTTGTACATATTTCAATCAAGTGTCAATGAATACTGGTGGATAATTTGAAGTTTGACATGTTGGAGTGCTTTTAAAAAAATTTAAAAAATTCATACATGTATAAATTATACAAATATGTTCATACCAACAATTTTGAGTGAAGGAACTTTTTTTTATGAGATACACAAATGTGAATAATATATGAGTAGAAATTAATTTGATATTTACCAAAATATTACAATTTCAGCTATACAAGTTTTAAAAATATTTTGTTCAGTTGGCATTATCTCAGACGGTTGTCAAGTTATACCCGCCTGAGATAAAAATCTTCTTAGGCGGTTATTAAGTACCAACAGCCTGTGAAGATATTTACTTCTTAATTAATAAACATCTTCTCAGGCGGTTGGTAAGTAAAACCCGCCTGCGATAAAGTTAAAAACCACCTGTGAAAAACCGACGTCTATATAAGGACCCCTCACCGCAGTCAAAACGCAACCCTGGAGAATTTATATCGACGCCACCAGGCTGTTGAATTTCCCCTGCGCCGCGCCGCCGCTCCGCTGCCCAGCCCATACTGTCGCGCCGCCGCTCAACCCCACACCGCCACTTCTCCACGCAGCCAGCCCACTGTGCTGACGCCTCCCCCCGTGCTGACGCCTCTGCAAGGTAAATGTAGTTTCCTTAATTTTTCTTTGTATATTTTCATTAGCTGATAAGATGTTAGTTTTGTGTGTTCTGGTATATGGATTCTGTCCTTTTGCATGTGTAAGGATTGTATGGATTGTGTTCTGGTATATTGATGTATGGACTATATGGATTGTTTCCTTTTTGTACCTATTATGTGACATGAATATGATGTTTAATTAACAGATGCTATTGTAATATATATAAGATGCATCTGGGCCTGTTTCCCGATATAACGGACGGGATCCCACCCAGACCTAGCCCATGCTGCTGGGCCTGTTTCCTCCTTTGACTCCGTCCGCCTCAAGACGTTGCCCGTCTCCTACATTAGTCGCCCTAATCATACTTGTTATGTCTCTGTAAATTCATTTTATAGAAGACCTTTAGAGAATATTTGTGGCCAAATTTTGTAAATCTGACAAAAAATTCTATTATTGAAGCATGGACCGTCGAGCGTGGATGTATAACATGCCAAGACCCGATCCTATGTACATTCGTAATGTTGCAAATTTTATTGAAGCATCCAAGATACATGCGAAGTTGCAAAAGATAGATGACATATTATGTCCATGTATCGACTGCGAAAATAAGATTGCTTGGACGGATACTATAGTAATCCAATCTCATTTGGTGAAAAGAGGTTTCAAAAATAACTACACAATATGGACAGAGCATGGTGAGTTAGATACACATGATGTGGATAAAGATGATGAGAGAGGCTCAGATGATGATAATGTTCATATCGATGATGGTAGTGACAATCAAGCTGGTGATGATGATGATGAGTTCGATTCTGAGGAGATGTTGCGTCACATTGAACCATATGTACTGACTTCTATGGGAGCAAGCAAAGGTTTAAGTAAAATGGAGATATTGCAGAAAGCGGCGACAAAGCTTTTATATGATGAATCAAACGGTTGTGATAAAGAGTTTACTACATTGCGTGCAGTATTAGAACTACTAAAGTTGAAAGCTACGCACGGATGGTCCGATTGTAGTTTCTCTGATCTTTTGAATCTTCTGGCAGAAATTCTTCCAAATCCAAATAAACTGCCTAGAAGCACTTATAAAGCGAAGAAACTTCTTTGCCCGATGGCACTAGGTGTGACAAAAATACACGCTTGTGTGAACCATTGTATTCTGTATCGCAAAGAGCATGAGCTCGCAACTAGATGCCCCATTTGTGGTGTCAGTAGATACAAGAAGGACTACAATCACCAGTATGTTACCAACATGAAAAAGACTCAGAAGAATAAGAAGTTTATTATTGGTCCTGAAGGTGACGATGATTATACTTCTGGCGATGCAGACGGGAAGAATAAGAGAAAAATTCCTGCATTGGTGATGTGGTACCTTCCGGTAATTGATCGCTTGAAGCGTTTGTTCTCAAACCCTAGGGAGGCTGAAATTATGTGTTGGCATTCCGAGCAACGCAAGAAGAATGAAAAACATATACGACACCCTGGTGATGCAACGCAGTGGAAAAATTTTGATATTCAGTATCCAGAATTTGCGAAGGAAATTAGAAATGTGAGGTTTGCCTTGGGTACAGATGGAATGAATCCGTTTAGTGAAAAAAGGAGCATACACAGCACATGGCCCGTGGTCTTAACTATGTACAACCTACCGACGTGGTTGTGTCACAAAAGTAAATATATCTTATTATCTGTTCTTATCCAAGGTCCGAAACAACCCGACATCGAAATTGATGTGTTCTTGGAACCTTTAATGGAAGATATGGCGAAATTGTGGAATGAAGGGGTACATACATGGGATGAGTACAAGCGGGAGTATTTCACGCTAAGAGCAATGATATTCGTTACCATGCATGATTATCCCGGACAGTTTACATTATCGGGACAAATGAAAGGGAAGAAAGGTTGCGTTAGGTGTGTGGATAGAACTGGATTTCTATACCTCACTTCATCCAGAAAGACGGTGTACATGAGACATCGACGGTTCTTGACAGATACACACAAGTATAGGAAGATGAAAGAACAATTTGATAACAAAATCGAAAAAGATACTGCACCGAAACCTTACAGTGGAAAACTTGTGTTTGAAATGGTCAAGAACATTCATATTGCTTTTGGTAAGGGAAAAAAGAGTAAATGAATTAAGAGAAAGAAAAGTACATCTTTGGATGATACAACTGACATGGCTTTCAAGAAACAATCAATTTTTTTCAAGTATCTTCCGTATTGGAAGAATCTGGAATTTTGCCATAGTATTGATTTGATGCACGTTACAAAGAATGTATTTGAAAGCATCATTGGGACCTTGCTGGACATGCCGAGGAAAACAAAGGACGGATTAAATTCACGTATGGACCTAGTAAAACTTGATTTGAGACCAGAGCTTCATCCAGTAGAAAAGGCGAACGGGAAGCATTACCTTCCCCCAGCCAGCTACAACTTGACGCTAGAAGAGAAAAAAGCAATTTGCGAATGCTTGTGTGGGATCAAAGTGCCCACAAGTTTCTCATCCAATATCTGCAAACTAGTCTCGATGAAAGACTTGTCTTTATTCGGTTATAATTCTCACGACTGTCACATGATGATGACAGTTTTCCTTGCCATTGCAATAAGAGTAATCAAACCTGAGCATATAAAAGTTGTCATCACACGTTTGTGTTACTTCTTCAATGCAGTATCGCAAAAGGTGATAGCACGTGAAGATTTAGACTATCTGAAAACATACATCGTCGAGACAATGTGCAAGCTTGAGATGTGTTTCCCACCATCCTTTTTTGATATGCAAGTACACCTAATCATACATCTTGTTGATCAGATAAAAGCATTGGGGCCACTATATTTACATCATATGTTTTCGTTGGAGAGATATTTAGGAGTATTAAAAGGTTATGTGCGGAACCGTGCTCACCCAGAGGGTTCAATTATGGAAGGATACACCACTGAAGAAGTGATTGAGGGTTGCGCTAATTACATCAAAGATGGAAAATCGATAGGTGTGCCTATACCGGTACATGAGGGTAGACTACGTGGGAGAGGCAAAGTGGGTAAGAAAACTTTTATTGTTCAAGATTACAAGAATGTACACCGTGCACATTTTGGTGTACTACAACAGCTCGCAATAGCTGAGCCGTACATCGAGGAACACCAAATTGAGCTTCGTGATAAAAACTAAGACCGCAAAGAGGACTGGATCATGAAAGAGCACAGAAGATGTTTCACTGAATGGTTAATGGACAAAAATATATCATACGGAAACACTATAGAAGAGGCAACAATGAAGAAGTTAGCTTGTGGCCCATCTGCTTTGGTAACATCATGGCAAGCATATGACATCAATGGTTACACATTTTACACTAAAGAAAAAGACGGTAAGAGTGTTGCACAAAATAGTGGTGTTCGTATTGAGGCTTATGATTCACAAGGGCAGAAGACCACATACTTCGGGTTCATAGAGGAAATATGGGAACTCGATTATGGCGAAAGAATGGTAATGCCCGTATTTAAGTGCCAATGGGTCAAACATCGTGATGGTTTGAAAGTGGACAATTACGGGCTGACACTGGTAGACTTGAATAAAGTGGGTTACAAAGATGACCTGTGAGTTCTCGCCGATAATGTTGCACAAGTTTTTTATGTTCAAGATCCAGAAACTGAGAAGTTGCACGTAGTTGTTTCTGGAAAGCAAAATATTGTTGGGGTTGACAATGTGGGAGATAATGAAGAGGAATATAATCAGTATGAAGAGATGTACCTTTTCACCGAACCAGAAAACATCAAGCGCGTAGAGAGAAGCATTAAAAAGAATTTGAAACCCTATATGCGAGAAGATGTCAATGCTGGAAAAAATGTATGTAGCAATGCGAGATGATATATATTGTATATATTTGTATCTTTTGAAATCAACTTAGAACAATGTTGGTATATGGATTGTGTCCTTTTGCATTTGTGTACATATGCGTTTGGACTCAATGATTTGGAAGTTTGGAAGTTTGGTCTTTCAGATAATGATGTCTCAGGCGTGTAGCCGATTGAAGGAGGAGCGCTTGGCGTGGCGCAAGAACCATCCCCATGTATGTACATATGGCACACCGGTCACATGGTTGTATATACATATGTATCTGTAATGGACTGATGAACTTAACTGTATTTTGTTTTTCCGTGTTGTTTGTTTTTGGTATTTTCAATTTATCCGCGTAGGGTTTCTCTGCGAAGCCTGAATCGGAAGATTTATTGAAGTGGCAGTGCATCGTTCCCGATAAAGAAGGGGTAAGTCATGAAGAACAAGCACAATATGAGTTTAACCATCGTCCTCCTATTAATAAATTTCTTTTGCAGACTGAATGGGAAGATGGTTACTACCCCCTGACAATCTCCTTCTCTGAGGACTATCCCTTGGTGCCTCCAAGATGCGCCTTTCCAATTGGGTTCTTCCACCCAAATGTCCATCGTTCGGGAGCACTCTGCATCGGGATTCTTGATCAAGAGACTGTAAGATAGACCTATTTTGTTCATGTAATTATTACTTATAATTGTTGTCGAACTTATTTGAACTGGTTTCTTATATTGCTTAAATTATATTTCGTAGGGGTGGTGCAGTGCTTTTACAATCAAAACTATACTACTTGAAGTTCAGCGTTTGCTGCATCAGCCAAATGTGCCTGATGTTGAAAATGATTGCTATAATCTACTTATCAAGGTTGGATGACACTTTGACTTAGTGACCAATGTAGGTTATTCATTCCTCCTTCGACATTTGTTAATTTAAATAACGTCAATATTTTCAGGATCCAGCGGAATATAAGAGACGTGTTCGGGAGCAAGCAGGACGGTACAATTTAGATTGATCGATGGGAGCTTCATCGTCGATCTACAATGAATGTAGCATGATTTTTGTTCAGTGTGTAAAGAAATTATCTTTGAACAATTGTAAAGCCTCTAATGGTGTATTATCACAATTAAGCCAGCCTCACTGGTGATCGAGCATTTCCTATAATGCATTACTGTACTAGTATCCGCTAGCTCATCTGTGTTTTTTTCCTGATACAATTTTGCCTGCACGACTACATACGGTTGTGATAATTGCAACTACATTCCTGTAATTTCAATGAAAACCGCTTATGATAATTAAACAATGACCGCCACTGAAAATACATGATCTTCTCAGGCCGTTGTTAATCAAGAACCGTCTATGAAGTTCATTGCATTACAGACGGTTATTAATTAAGAACCGCCAACGAAGATCATGTATTTACCCAAACGGTTGTTCCTTAAAATCCATCTGTGAAGTTCATTGCATTACAGACGGTTATTAATTAAGAACCGCCAACGAGGATCGTGTATTTAGCCAGACGGTTGTTCCTTAAAATCCATCTGTGAAGTTCATTGCATTACAGACGGTTTTAATTAAGAACCGCCAACGAAGATCGTGTATTTAGCCAGGCGGTTGTTTCTTAAAATCCGTTTGTGAAGTTCATTGCATTACAGACGGTTAATAATTAATAACCGTCTATGAAGATCATGTATTTACCCAGGCGGTTGTTTCTGAAAATCCGACTGTGAAGTTCATTGCATTACAGGCGGTTCTTAATTAAGAACCGATTGTGAAGATCATGTATTTACCCAGACTGTTGTTCTTTAAAATCCGCCTGTGTTGTTCTTTCATCACAGGCGGTTATTATATCATTCGTCATCACAGTCGCATATTTTGAAGGACCGCCTGTGTTTGAAAAATTGAGGCGCCTGTAAAAATGCTTTTTGTAGTAGTGTCCATCCCAATTAATTAAGCGAAGCAAAAAGGTAAAAAGCCCTTCTCGACTCTCTACCATAAATTCCAGGCGACAAGGGTGGTCAAACAACGTTAGTAAACTTCCTACCATAGGATTCCCGTCAAATTGACCCAAGCATGCAGTTTGCAAACAAAACATTTATTTTAAGAATAGGATCAATATGCTTCAAGGACACCTGCATTGCTCCGGCAGATAGGGTTGCTCAAGCGCTTCGAAGTCTTGGTTCTGGAAATCCTCGTACATGACCTCTTGAGTACTTCCCTCTACTCGTGATCACACATACAAGAAAATACATATAAATCAACATGATGCACACATATTAATCAACTTGCGATAACATGCATGCATGCAAAGTTCAATATTTAATTAACTACGGTTGTTTATTAATTAGATGCAACTAGTTCATACGTGTTTCTATTGTTTACGGGGGTTTTAACGAGAACTAATGCTGCTGAAAATAAAATTATGGTGCAACTACGATTAAATTACGTCTACTAGATTTAATACGTCGCTAAAATTTGCAGCGGAAAAACAAATCCTACCGTAGATGTGACGGCTTCAAAGATTCCGTGGGCGGAGGCGACGCGTGGACAAAGTGGATGGCGCAACGGTCCTCCAGTGGCACGACGACGGCGACGCGACGATGATCTCCGGCGGACGACGGCACCCTCCTCTTTTCCTTCCTCTTCCTCCCCTTTTCCCTCTCTTTTTCTTCCTGGCGGCACCTCTGTCCTCTAATTCTTTCCTACGGCAGCTTAGGGCTTTTGGCAGCGGCTGCTGTCGATAAAACATGGAGTGTGGCTCCTTATATAGGCGCGGCCGGGGAACAGCTCTAGGGCCGGCGCGGGCGGGATGCGCTGCAGCGGGGCGCTCCGGCGGGGTCAACGCGGTGCAGGGCCAGGCGCGATCGGGCGGGGGCACGCGGGGATGCGCGGCGCACTGGGGCAGGCGCGGGCGCAGGGCACGCTGGCTGGGCCGGCTCGGCCTGGCCAGCGGTTGCCCTTTTTGTTCTTTTCCTTTTTTATACTTTCTTCTTTTTTTCATTATTATTATATATTTTATTATTTATATTTTTTATATTATTTTTATATATATTATTTATTTATATATACTTTTTATTTGTTTCTTTAGGTTTCACAAATATATATATTTATATATCATTATTATTATTTTTATATTTATTCCCTAATACATGTTTTACGCTATTATTTTCTTTTTCTTCTTTTGCTACTCATATTTGTATATATGCTACATATTTTATTTTTTTCTTTATTCTACTAATGTTTAATGCATGATGCGAAAATTGAGGGTGTTACAAACCTACCCCCCTTAAAGTGAATCTCGCCCTCAAGATTCGACAGCATGGAGAAAAGATGAGGGAATTCAGTCTTCAAGTTTTCTTAACATTCCCACGTAGCTTCGGCTTCCGTATGGTGGTTCCATTGCACTTTGCACCAATGTACTCTCTTATTCCTCGTGACCCTTTCCTTCACGTCCATGATCTTGATAGGTTGCTCGACATAGGACAAATCCTCCTGAAGTTCTAACTTGTCCATTGACACCTGTTTTTCCGGCACTCTCAGACACTTCTTGAGTTGAGATACGTGAAACACGTCATGTACAAGAGAGATACGCCAGCCGCTCAAGTCGATAAGCTACCTCTCCTCGCTTGTCCAAAATCTTAAACGGCCCGATATAGCGAGGTGCCAGTTTTCCTTTGACGTTAAACCGGCGTTGCCCTCGGATAGGTGACACTATGAGGTATACGTAATCTCCAACTTCAAATACCAGATTCCTTCGTCGATTATCCGCATAACCTTTTTGTCGCGACTGAGCAGCCCTTAGGTTTTCACGAATTATTCGAACTTGTCTTTCAGCATCTTGTAACACATCAGGACCAAATACTTGGTTCTCTCCTGTTTCATTCCAATACAAAGGTGTCCTACACTTCCTTCCGTATAGTGCTTCATAGGGTGACATTTTCAAACTTGCTTGGTAACTATTGTTGTATGAAAATTCTGCATATGGCAAGCTCTTGTCCCAACTTTTCCCATGCTTCAAAGCACATGTCTTCCAAAATTTGATTGGTCCTCTCGATTTGTCCATCCATTTGAGGGTGATATGCCGAGTTGAAGTTCAACCTTGTTCCCAAAGCTTCATGCAATTTCTGCGAAAATCTGTAGGTAAACTGAGAACCTCTATCTGAGACTATCTTCTTTGGTACTCCGTGTCGACACACAATATGCTCCATGTATATTTCGGCCAATTGTGCAGCTATATATTTGGTCTTCACAGGGACAAAATGAGCTGACTTGGTTAAGAGATCCACAATTACCAAAATTGATTCGTAACCGGACTGAGTACGTGGTAACCCAACTTTGAAGTCCATTTCAATTTCTTCCCACTTCCATTCCGGGATCTTCAATGGTTGCAATAATCCAGCTGACCTTTGATGTTCAGCTTTAACTCGTTGGCACACATCACACAACGCAACATATTCAGTATGTCCTTTTTCATGCTGGCCCACCAATAGCATGTCTTCAAATCCTTTTACATCTTTGTACAAACGGGATGAATTGAGTATGGCGACTCATGTGCCTCCTTTAATATTGTCTCCCGAATATGCTTTACATTAGGCACAATGATTCTCTTTCCAAGACATAAGGTACCATGTTTGTCTTCATCAAATCTTGTCGGTACCCTTCGTATTGGATACCCCTTGGGATTGCAAAGATCACAAGGAAACTTCATATACCAGATTTGAAGACCTCCGAAGGCCCCACATGTCAGGCGTAGCCAGACCTGCTTCCCCGACATGGTTTGTCCCGAGGCCTCCACGTGTATCACAAGATCGGAGCTATCACCCACACTTGGGAAGCTACGGTCAGAATACCAATATGGCACCCCCGGACCTAACCGCAGACAAAGGGAAGCTCCGGTAATCACACGTGTCCAACAGCACCGGACCTACCCGTCCACGACGGTGAGCTCCAGAGTTGCCATGTGGCAACCTTCAAACCTTCAATTATCAGGCCAGTGGACCCCCCAACGGCCCCGGACCTTCAAGGATCAATAAAAAGCTTCAAGAACCGATTAAGTGTCATTAATGCCATATTAATGACACACAATCGGATGGTCCTTAATACTGGTAACAGCGCTGTTAAGGCACATTACCAGGCTATTAAGGGTAATTAACTCCATTTATTGTGTATCAAGCATGTGTAATCGCCAGGGCCACCTGTCGGGCCAGGCTAACGTTGTAACGACCAGTCCTTGTACTATGAAAGGACTGGTCGACAATACACAAGGGACGGTTCCAGACCACTGCTGAACACCCTGATCTAGACGAGCTTCTTCTTCTGGAGCTTCTTCTAGACTCACAAGCTTAATACATCACCAACACACCGCGTGGAGTAGGGTATTACGCTCAGGCGGCCCGAACCACGTAAATCCATGTGTACACGTGTCTTTCACCTTCTTGAATCTCTGCGCGCCCATTACCGAACTATAACTCCTTGATCTATCAAATGTAGTGTAAGGAGATCTGCTAGATCCAAACACCGACAGTTGGTGAGCCAGGTAGGGGTGCCCGAGATTTTGAGTATGCTGAACTCAGCTGCTAGATCATCCAATGCAACCCTGCCGTTCAACCCACTGGAGGCAATCCCTCCAACATGCAGCAACCAGTAGGTGTCGTGGCTCCAGCAGGAGTCATGCCTCCACCACCACCGCCTACACCAGCACGTCAAGCTGAGCAGCGTGACCGTGCATCTGCATCGGTCACTGCCTCAGCAAACAACAACAACCCTGAACATGCGCTTCATGCAGCGCTTGCTCTCCTCCAATGTCCACCACCTCCAGGTGCATCCCAGGGTGCAATGGAGCAATGGAGGGCTGATGTGGAGCATTTGATTGCAGCAGCAGCAGATCGCGAAAGGCGAGAGGCTCGAGACAGCCCTGCTCCCGAAGGAGTAGGAGGAGGCTATTCTGCACTGGCCATGCACCTACGCATGGTCAGATGGCCACAAAAGTTCCGGCCACACCCGCCGGAGAAGTTTGATGGGACTGTTAACCCCGCTGAGTTTCTCCAAATTTACACCACCAAAATCCTTGCGGCCGGAGGTAACGAGACTGTAATGGACAACTACTTCCCAGTGGCTTTGACTGGGACCTCCAGGTCTTGGTTCATGAGCCTTCCTCACAACTCTATCAATAGTTGGTAGGCATTGTGCCAATAGTTCACCGCCAATTTCGGGAGTTCATACACCCGACCAGGCATCGAACTGGACCTTTTTGCAGTTGTGCAGAATGGGGGAGAATCCCTGTGCTCATTCATCCAGAGGTTCTCCTAGGTACGAAACACCATTCCTTCTATCTCTAGCGCTTCCGTTATCGTGGCATTTAGATAGGGCATGCGAGATAAGAAGATGCTGGAGAAGCTGGCGGTCAAGGAGATCACCAGCGTCACGGAGCTCTTCAGCTTTGCAGACAAGTGTGCCAAAGCTGCGGAGGGCTGTGAGATGCACTCCAAACCACCTCTGGAGGATGGAAAAAAATCCTCCAAAGGCGAAGCCACTACCTCCGGGAGTGGCAAAAAGAAGAAAAAGTCCAACGGCAAGAAGAAGCCATCGGCTGGCACATCCACCGCTGCAGCTGTTGCAGCTCCGGGTGGCTGGGAGCCAGGCCCCGAGAAACAACCTCGGCCATCCTCTGAAGATGGTGGGAACTCCAAAATGTGGTTTCCTATCCACAAGACGAACGGCCACAACTTGGAGGACTGCCAGGAGGTCCAAAACGTTGCCGAGCGCTACAACAAGCGCCGGGAAGAAGTTCCTTTCCGTCAGAGGGAAGGAAAGAAAAAAGTCGACGAAGCTCCGGCTGAATAGGAGTTAGGTTTCTAGGACCCTAAAAAGGTCCTGAAGGCTGTCTACACCTCCGTCGATGACGACTCCGACGTCTCCGACAATGAGCTTCGGAAGACCATGAACACCATCTTTGGTGGTTCGTGGGACATCACCTCCCGCCGTGTCCTCAAGAACATGCGGCGGGACATGGCCTCAGTAGCTCCTACAGCCAGGGCGGAGCCTCATCGGAAGTGGATGGACACTACCATCACTTTTGATGCTTCGGACTGCCCTCGGAACATGATCGGAGCTGGCCAGCTACCTCTGATGGTATCACCTACCATCAATAACATTCAACTCCACCATGTAATGGTGGATGAAGGTTCGGGGCTGAACCTCATAAGCTTCAAAGCTTTTGTCAAGCTTCAGCTCCGACCTTCGGACCTTCGCCCCTCCCGACCTTTCTCCGGAGTAGGTCCGGGGGCCATAACACCGCTTGGTGCCATTACTCTCCCTGTGACCTTTGGGACTTGGGAGAATTATCACACTGAGAAGTTGATCTTTGACGTCGCTCAGATCAACTTGCCCTTCAACGCCATTCTAGGCAGGCCCGCCTTGTACAAATTCATGGCTGCTGCTCATTATGGCTACCTGGTGTTGAAGATACCGACACCAGCTGGCGTTCTCCGGATCTGCGGAGGATGTACTGCCGGAGTGACTGCTTTGGAGGAACTTCATGTGCTTGCTACAATGCAGGAGGAAGAATCCAGGCAGGAGCAAGCTCCGAAACCCCCAAGCATTCGTCAACGAGGCTCAACCTCCGCACCTCGCGTGCAACCAAGCGGTGACACCGACATCCCCGTCAATGTCGTCCAAATTGCTTCCGATGCCGCTCAGACCACCCGTATATCGGGAGGTCTGAATGACAAATAAGAACTCACGCTCATCACTTTCCTCCGGGCTAATGTCGACGTGTTTGCCTGGCAACCGTCACAAGTGCCTGGGATCCCTAGGAAAGTGATAGAGCATAATCTGAAGATCTATCCCGACGCTCGGCCCGTACATCAGAAGCCTCGGAAGCAACCCATAGAGCGACAAAACTTCATATGACAAGAAGTGAAGAAGTTGCTCGAAGCTGGATTCATCCGAGAAGTCTTCCATCCAAAATGGCTCGCAAACCCAGTCGTTGTACCCAAGGCCAGCGGGAAGCTTCAGATGTGTATCAACTACACAACACTAAATAAGGCATGCCCAAAAGATCCATTCCCACTACCTTGAATAGATCAGATAGTGGATTCCGCCTCCGGGTGTGAACTACTGTGTTTCCTAGATGCATATTCTACCATCAAATCAGAATGTCTAGGGAAGATGAAGAACATACTTCTTTTATCACAATAGATGGATTGTACTGTTATACTGCCATGCCATTTGGTCTCAAGAATGCAGCTTCAAAATTTGTACGAGCTATGTACAAAACGTTTGGAGAGCTCATCAGAGACGTAGTGGAAGTGTATGTTGATGACATCGTCGTCAACATCAAAGACAAGGAGTCACTCCTTGACACCTTGCAAGCTGTCTTCGACAATCTAAGGGTCACCCGCACGAAGCTCAACCCAGACAAGTGCGTCTTCGGGGTTAGCTCCGGAAAGCTTCTTGGTTTCCTGGTAAACCAACGGGGCATAGATGCAAATCCGCCGAAGATTAAAGCCATAGAGGAGATGCGGCCACCAGCCCGCATTAAAGTTGTCCAGAAACTGACTGTGTGTCTAGCCGCCCTCAGCCGGTTCATCTCAAGACTGGCGGAACGGGCGCTACCCTTCTTCAAGCTATGCGGAATTCCGGACATTTCAATGGTCTGAAGAAGTAGAAAAGGTGTTCCAAGAGCTAAAGCAGCTCCTCACCACTCTACCAACCCTGGTAGCTCCGAACCCTGGTGAGCCCTTACTGCTTTACATTTCAGCAACCGACGAGGTTGTCAGCATGGTCCTAGTCGCGGAGAGACCAGAACCTTCACAAGCTCAAGAATCCAGACCCCACCGGGAGGGTCCGGAGGTTCCTGAAGGAGAGTCTGGGTCCCAGCCCCCAGACTTGGATCAACAGGGAGTTATCCCAGAAGACTTGGACACCTCCGGGAGGGTCCAGGTCACTCCAGCAGAAGCTCCGGGTTCCTCTAGCAGGAACCCGGAGGTCCCCAAAGCAGGTCCGGACCCCTCTAGGAGGGTCTGGGTCGATGTGGAGGAAGCTCCGGGCTCCTCCGGGAGGGTCCAGACAGTCCAATGCCCAGTGTACTTCATCAGTGAAGTACTACATGATGCCAAGACTCGATACCTAGAGGTGCACAAGCTGCTCTATTCAGTTCTCATCGCCTCCAGGAAGCTTCACCATTACTTACAAGCTCACAAGATCTCAATGGTGACCTCTTACCCACTGCGTGCGATCTTGCATAATCCCAACTCTATTGGGAACATTGCAAAGTGGGCAACGGAATTAGCGAATTTGATCTTGAATTCGTCCCAAGACAAGCGATCAAGAGTCAAGCATTGGCAGATTTCGTGGCAGAATGGACCCCCTCTCCATCAAACTCTGGGGGCCCCAGTGAGCAGAAATCGGAACTCAAGGCTCCGGTCTTCACCGAAACTCACTGGACCCTCTACTTCGATGACTCCATGCAAAAGCAGGGGGCCGGAGCTGGAGTCCTTCTCCTCGCTCCAACCGGGGAGAAGGTAAAATACATGGTCCACCTTGACTTCAAGGCGACCAACAACATGGCAGAGTATGAAGCATTCATTTATGGACTAAAGGTGGCACTATCATATGGTGTCAAGCAGCTGTTGGTCAAGGGAGATTCGTAGCTCATCATTAAACAGGTGAAGGGTGAATGCTCCTGTAACAATCCTCAACTAGCTGCTTATCTCCTTGAAGTCCAGAGGCTTCAAAAGGACTTTGAAGTCCTGGATCTCCACCATGTCCAGCGTGTCCATAATGCTGAAGCTGACGAACTCTCGACGAAAGCGTCAACTGGAGCTCCTGCTCCTAACGGAACCTTCGTCCAGAGGTTGTCAAAACCCACAGCTCAGCCTGCCGAACTGAGTGAAGGGGGCGAGACCAACATGCCGAAGCTGGCGGTCCCGATGGCCCTGTTACCATGGCAGCCATCAAGGGTCGTAGGTGCTGCCGGAAGCTCCGAGCAACCCAGAACGCAAGACTCAAATTCTCAAGCAAGCTCCGATGCATGTATTTTGGAGATCCGGAGCTACTTGAAAGACAACATCCTTCTTGACGATGATGTATCCGCTGACAGGATAGTCAGATTTGCTAAAGATACATGCTAGTAGAAGGGGATCTCTATCGGCGTGGTGCCAACGGTGTCCTAGTGCGGTGCATCACAAGGGAAGAAGGCTGTGAGCTCCTTGCAGAAATCCAAGGAGGCGAGTGTGGGAACCACGCGTCTTCCCGCACGCTGGTCGGTAAAGCCTTTCGGCATGGCTTCTACTGGCCTACAGCGCTCCAGGATGCAACTGAGCTGGTGAAGAAATGCAAAGCATGCCAATTCCATGCAAAGCAAATTCACACACTGGCTCAGCCTCTACAAATGATACCTCCTACATTGTCTTTCACTGTGTGGGGGATGGACATCTTGGGACCTTTCCCAAGAGCCATCGGAGGTTACAAGTTCCTGTATGTTGCCATCGACAAGTTCACCAAATGGCCGGAAGCAACTCCAGTTGTGAAAAATAAACAAGCAATCAGCTATCAATTTCTTGCAGTCCATAGTATGCAGATTTGGAGTCCCGAACAAAATCATAACAGATAATGCGACCCAATTCACAAGCTCTGCTTTTCAAGGATACTACGAAGACCTCGGCATCCAAGTCAGCTACGCCTCTGTAGCTCATCTAACAAGCAATGGCCAAGCCAAGAGGGCAAATGCAGAAATCCTGAAAGGACTCAAGACGCACACATATGAGCGCCTGAAAAAGCATGGAGCCAACTGGATTGAAGAGCTTCCGCCCACTCTATGGGCCTACAGGACAACTCCGAACCGGTCAACCGAAGAGACACCCTTCTTCCTGGTGTACGGAGCTGAAGCAGTCCTTCCTCCGGAAGTCACCTTGAGGTCGCTCCGGGTCCGGACCTCCAACAAAGCCACGCAGGACCAGCTCCGGCATGAAGACCTTGACCTACTTTAAGAGGGAAGGTGCCGAGCAGCTGTTCGGAATGCCCGATACTGCCAAGCTCTTCGGCGCTATCACCAACAGCATGTTCATAGCCGACAGCTCGAGGAAGGCGATCTGGTGCTACAGATAATACAATCCAGAGAAGGGTTAAATAAACTCTATCCCAGCTGGGAGGGACCCTTCCGAGTGATCAAAGTATCCCGTCCCGGATGCGATCGCTTGGCAAACGAGGATGGGACACCTCTCCCAAATCCTTGGAACATTGAGCACCTCCGTCAGTTCTACGCTTAGTATCACGGAGGTGAGTCTGTAATTACATGTGGTGTATGTTATAGAGTCATTGTACATAGTCGGGTAGCTCCTCCGTGAGGGCAGCCAGACCTACCCTGTTAGGTCCGCAACGCCCATGCAACACTTGTCACAGTCTCAGAACTAAAAGTGTAGCTAGCTACCTTGGGTCAAACGAGAAACGAAACACACTTAGCCTGGTTCCATACCCTAAGAATGTACTTGTTTCCCTTGTACCCTGGACCTATAATGAAAGACATCATTATGTGAAAACAGACTCCACGTGCATTTACTTTGTACAGGCTCAATATTTTTTATTTTTCTCTTTCTTGTCTATAACAAAGTTGTGCAGTTCATAAGTAACTTTAGCTCGACCAGTTCATGTACAATTCGAGTTGCATTGTCTATCCTTCTAGGTTCAAGCATTGTTAATGGCCTACTTGTCTGAATGCCGCCAAGCCAATCTAGGGCCGGAGTGTGCTATCGACTTAGCCTGGTCCTGCACCCTAAGTACGCCACTCTACCTACACCCCGGCAGGCCGAAGTATGGCAAGTCCAGAAACGATCGGACCTGAAGGAAGCTAGACGGCGCTCTTGATTGTATTTAGAATTGTGTTCGACCTAAAACTTTCTCGGGAACAGTAAGCCGCAATGAAGTTACAGATAGGAAATGGATTTTACTGTTTTTCTTGACTTCAGTGTGCAGGAAAAATAAATAAGCTCCGACATCCTCTAGGCAGCTTGTGGTCAATGTTCAAGCATTGACATTGATCATCTCTGGAGCTACTCAGTTCTAGTAAAGCTAGGAGGCAAGTCATCAACGTGAAGATGGTGGAAATACTCTAAAGTGGAGTCTAACATTGACACAACACGTGTTGACGGAGGTCACTGCCGGAGCTGCCAAAGCTCCGACACCCCAGAGGACTAACCATCGATGCTCCGAAGCTACTAAGCTCCGGCAATGGTCAATGCTGGAGCCACTAAGCTCCGATAGCCTCAGGGGGCCTACACTATTGAAGACTTCGGACCAACATTCTACAAGTTCGAAGCACGCAAGTCTTCAACAACTGTTACATCCTCTTGGTACATGTTCACAATCAAATTGTGTACATCTACCAGGGGGCCAAGCGAGACAAAGGTGTTGAAGACAAAAAATGAAATTCGAATTCACAAAAATTCGGATTTCATTCATCTAGAGACAAGAGATCACAAAATTGGAGAAGAAGAAGAGAGAGTACAAGCGGGAGCTACAGGGAGACAATCTTAGACCCTATGGAAGAACTGGGCAACCTTCTGGGCCACGTCCGACATGTTGGCTCGGGCGGCTTCACCCTCTCCTTCGATGGGACCTTCAAGCACCGCGTCCAGAGGGAATTGAGGGTCCCGGCTGGTGTAGCACGTCAGCACATACTTTGCGATGTTCTTAGCCAGGGACTGACCCTCCATTTCCAATTGGTCCGAGATGACATCGCCCACCATGGAGAGCTTGTCGCCTGCTGACCCCAGCGCCTCCAACGCCTGGTCCAGCTCCGGCTCCGGATCATCCGGACGCACGGGACTGAAGCTCATTGGTGTCAGCGCGTCGTTGGCCTTGCCCAGGAAGTCCCAAACTTGTTGGGACTCCGCAGACCTTGCACCACGCATCTCCGCCAAGGATCTTTTGGCCACCGCCAGCTCCGAGCTCTCCCGAGCAAGACGCTCCACCTCTTTGGCATTTTGTTGAATCATTTCAGCAACTTGCCTTTCGAGCTTGCTGAGCTCTTCCTCCTGGAGGTGGATCTCGTTCCAGCGGTTGACCAGATCTCTCTCTCGGCCCTGCACTTTCTTCTCCCGTGCGGCGATGGCATTCTCCTGCTTGTAGAGTTCCTGCCCTCACTCCCAGGCCTTCTTCTCCACCTCCTTGCAATGCTCCTCCAATTTCTTGGTGCATTCTTCAAGGCTCTTGTCAGCCAGAGCTGTCTTTTGGACAAGATCCTCCTCCCTCTTCACGAGGTCGTCTTGCAGCTCCAGGAATTTCTGCTCTTCATCTTCGAGCTGTTTTTCCCGCACATCAAGAGCCTCCCAGCGCTTGATGAGACTATCGTGGATGGCGGGGAGCCTTTCCTGGCGATCATCTTCTGCGCTATTTGTAGCCTTGGCCTGCTCATAGATGGCCCGGGACAGGTTGTCGAGGGTCTGCGTCATGCTTTCCCTCTCATCCAACAACTTTCCCCAGTACTCCAGGCAGACCTTCTCCCTTTGCGCCCACTCCTTGTCATCAGCCAGCCTCGACTGCGCCAGCTTGGTCTCAAAATGGAGTCGGTTGGGCCACCTCCTAAGGGTTTGGTGCTCCACCTCGAGGGCCTTGCTATCGTGGTAGAAGGCCAATTGGACTTGGCGAATACTGGAGCAGGCATTGTCGATAGACAACGATAGGAGGATCGGGTCCGGACCTGCTGGGGTCCTCTCCGCTGGCTCTAGCAGATCTTCAGCAACAATAATTGGGTCCCACTCTACGAGAGCGGTACCCTGAGCTTCCATGGCACTAGGGCCGTCCTCCGGGATAGCCTCAGCCGCCGCCGAGGAAGTGCTTGCAGCAGAAGTTCCGACCTCCGGAATTGGTTCCGAAGGCCTAGCCGCCAGGTCATCAAAAGTTGGTCCCTCCGGCGGGGGGCCATCAGCTTCGTCACGGCACCTGGCTGAACAGAGGGAACCTACGGGATCACCACTTCTGGAGCGGGTGTCGAAACCACTTCTGGCTCCAGCGCAGGTGCTTCCTTTGCCTCAGGCTCAGGTGCTGGCGCTTCAGCCATCATGGGCTCTGGCGCTGGCGCTTCAACCGCCATAGGCTCAGGCGCTGACGCTTCCGCAGCAACTGGCTCAGACGCCGGAACCTCTTCAACAGCCGGCTCCGCAGCCAAAACATCTGCAGCAACCGGCTCTGCCGTCAGAGCTTCCTCGACGACCGGCTCAAGTGCTGGAGCTTCATCAATACTCGACTCTACTGTCGGGACCTCCTCAACCACCGGCTCGACTGCCGAGGTTTCAACAACATCCAGCTCTAGGGTCAGAATCTTAGCTTCCTCCGGCTCCACCGTCAGAGCGTCCAACATCACAGCATCTAAGCCCGAAGCTTCAACCTCCGAAGCTGGCGCTGCTGGTACATCTTCAATCCCGAGGTCCAGCGCTACCACGGGAGCTTTTGAGGATGAGTCGTCCAAAACCACGACAGCCGGCGCCGGGGCTGCCGCAGCCTCAGCCACCTCTTAGGGCGGCACTGGAATCAGAGCCAGAGCTTCAGCCTGCACAGCCTCAACCGCTACTGCAGGGACCGGAGCTTCAGCCCTTTTCTTGGGCACGCTATGGATGAAGGACGAAGAGACTCAAAATACGGTTAACAATAAAACAATTGACTGGGGTAAAAAATATAAAATTACCTCGGAAGGCTTCTGCACCAGTTCCCGTGGAACCTCTTCTCCGGACGTTCCGAACTGACCCCAGCCGACACAGGCGTGTTAGTCCCGGAGGGCCCCCGGAGCTTGCCGCTGCTACCGGTGTTACTCTAGTCGAGGCCCCCCTCGAACGGGAAGGACCTCCGGACTTGGATCCCTCAGCTGGCCCTGGGACCGGAGTCACCTGGCCGGAGCTAGCACCCCGGGAAGAAGCCGCTACTGCAGTAGACACCGCTGTTGTATACCTTCCCCTCCGGGGGGAAGGAGATGCCGCAAAAGAAGTATGCCTGGCCCTTCTGTCGGCATGCTTCCTCTTACGGCTCGAGGGCTTGGCCAATTCCTTTCCCTTGCCGACGACTTCGGTTCTTGGTTTAGGGGCGGGAACAGAGCCACCTTCCGGAGCTTCAGAGATCGCCAACCCAGTGGTCGAGCGCCTCTCAACGACACCAAGGTCGTCAAGCACCGGCATCGTCTGCCGGAGCTCCCTACTGAATGCTGCCTCCATGTTCCGTGGGAGGAAAGCTGGCGGCGGAGCCAAATTTTCGCCCTCGACGTCAATGTCGTGCTGGAATTTCTTCAGGTAGAACTCCAAAGTTGCACCCTCCATGTTGGACTTCAAACCGGTCACGATCCGGTCATCGTCCAGCATAATGTTGAGGGCCCAAGCCAACTTCTCCCTCCTCTTCAACGGAGCCATCCTGTTGGTCAGGAAGTTGCAAAACACCGCCTGCGGAGTCACTCCTCCTTCTACACACAGGCGGATCCTGGTCAGAGCAGGATCGAAGGCATCCGACAGCACCGGAGCTTCACTCCAAACTGCAGTGTCGATGTTGGGGAGGCCTTCCGGCAGCTCCAGCTTCTCATGCTCCTCCACCCTGATTACAATCTAGTCCTTCTTACAGTCGTCCCACTTCCCAGAAGGGAACGACCGCAAGTACTTGTACGGGCACTTCTTGCGCTTCATGAAATAATAGAAGCCAAGGTACTCGTCACTCCGACCTGTGGTCTCGACAGTGAAAAAGGTGCGGAAGAGCTCAATGCAGGGGGGAATCCTCACCCACATGGACACCAGCAGAATAGAGTGGGGGCCAAGGTGGTAAAGCTGTGGACCATAGAAGTCTAGCAGCATCAAGAAGAAGGAGGAGAAAGGTGGGATCAGTCCCACCATGACATACGCGGAGAAGTACACCATGTTGCCGGCGTGTTCCTTCTCGAACGGAAGCTTTCCGGCGCGGACCAGGTGGTTGAAGAAGTCAGGGGACCATCCCATGAGGGCCCGGACCTTCTTCAAATCGTCATCGGTCTTCAGTCGGCTTTGGCGGAGACCCAACTCCATCGCGGCACTACGAGGCAAGTGTAAGACCTATGTGTGTTGAATACATTGGCTTGTAGTGAATACACTTGGCTTTGATGATAAAAGTTTTAAAGATCACCAAAACACCTTTTTATCAAGGTCCGACTCTAGCTCCGAGCTACAGCAAGGTCCGACGGTAGGTCCGACTTGTTTTGGGTAGCTCCGGCTACGTTAGATGCTAGGTCCGGCTTCTTGGTAAGGTCCGACTAGCTTTGGTTAGCTCCGGTAAGCTTTATCTTTAGCTCCGGTGTGTCTTTGTTAGCTCCGGCATGTCTTTGTTAGCTCCGGCATGTCCTTGATAGCTTCGGCATATATTTGATAGCTCTGGCATGCTTTTGCTAAGCTCTGACTTACTTTGTTCTAGCTCCGGTTTTGGGTTGACTAGTTCCGTACTAGTTTTGGTAAGCTCCGGCGCTAGGTTCTACTAGCTTTTGTTAGCTCCGGCTCAAGCTCCGGGTTGCTCTGGCAAGGTCTGGAATTTGACCGCAGTGTTTCTGCTTAGCTCCGGCTCAAGCTCCGGGTTGCTCTGGCAAGGTCCGGAACTTGACCGAAGTGCTTCTGCTTTTCATTTGCAATGTTTCGTACTTGCTTTACAAGATTGGAAAGATTGCTTAGTATTCATTTGCTATGTTTTTGGTGTGTTTTGGATGATACGGCTGATATCGTTTCTAATGTGGTTTTGCAACATGCTTATGTGAGGTTCTCATGTAAGGTGTTGTGTTCGGAACTAACGTGAGTCAAGTCGAGGACTTGGGCTCGTATGGATTGGTTGTTTGTTCATGTGCAGGTGTTGCTCGAGTTCAATTCATGGCTGGTGACAGAATCCATTGGACTAGTCTCAGGAGGAGATGAGGTTCCAACAACCAAGTTCGGGAGGAACTGTGGTTGAGCGGGTCAGGAGGTCGCGCAGGATGATTGAATCAAGGGCAGTGCATATGAAGGTCGAAGGAAGGTGTTCGCATGTATGCATGCGGTGCATGACGTGGAAATATGCTTCTAGAGACGGATTATGGAAGGAAGATCTGATCGGAAGGATCAGATCGTATCGGTTGAAGACTTTGGCTGCGACAGAGTCGGTTATGGCTCGGTATGGGAAGTATCGAGTTGATTATGTTAGTATTTCGTGTGTATCACGAATTTGAGTTGTTTAGGAATGTGGGATACGTTCCTAAGGTGTTTGAAAGTCTTAAGATTGCTTCTATCTGTGTATAGAAGAATCTTGAGCAGTTATGGAAAGTTAGGATTGTGATCGGATTAGGATTGGAGTCCTAGTTGAGATTGGGATGGCCTAAGGGCTGGTTATATAAGCAAGGGAAGGCCAAAGCTCGTGGTAGACGACTTTTGGGGCTATTCCTCTTGTGTTCTATTGAATAAAATTCGTAGTTCGAAGGAACTTTTGTGCCTTGTTCGTCCGACTTGTTCCAGACAAGTTTTACTCGTCGAGTTTCTGGACAGCACTACCTTTCGTCGGTGGTTTTATCATAACTCGAGTTCTACAGATCTAATTGACGTGATTCTTTTTAGGTTGTCTTCACAACTTGATTATCTATTATCTGTCAAAATTTCACGGTAATTGGATTTGTGGTTTTTGATCTACACGAGTTTCTTTGCAGCACTCCAGAAACTGTTTTTCTCGGGTAGGTCAGATTGACCAGTGTTTGATCTTTTGATCATAACTTGAGTTGTTCTCGATGGATTTGAGTAATTCTTTTTGTGTTGTCTTCGTGACTTGATTCTATATGATATATATCACTTTTTTCACGGTGAAAAATGTTTAGATTGATCTCATACACGATTTCTTTTAACAGATCATTTTTCTACCGAAGGGATTAGGGTTTTATTGTTTCCGCTGCGTAAGATTTTTAAATCTACCATTCACCCCCCCTCTGGTAGCTTTTCACATGCTCTTCGATCCTACAATTGGTATCAGAGCGAGGTTGCTCTAATTTTTGTGATTTGCACGTGTTTTTGACTAATCATCATGGAGAAGTACTCCGCCAAACCTTGTGTGTTTGCTGGTATTGATTTCCAGGTTTGGAAGGCACGCATGGAGGCCTTCATCCAGGCGCAAGGCTTCGCAATATGGGAAAAGGTGTACAAACCTTATGAAGTTCCGCCTAACGATCAAGTTATGGCTACGAACCTCCGGGATGTCGACAACAACAACAAAGCCCGAAACTTGATCATCCAAGGACTCACTCAAAGCGACTTTGATCGTGTCGCGCACCTCTGATCAGCATACGATGTTTGGAGAGCTCTCTGTGATTATCATGAAGGCTCCAACACAATCAAGGAGGTAAAACAAGATATGTTCAAGAAAGAATATATGCGCTTTGAGATGCAAACAGGTGAGTCAATCGATGACCTCTTTGCTCGGTTCAATAAAATTCTCAGCAACTTACGTAGTGTCAATGTTAATTTTTCTGATGCTGAGAATGCTAGACAACTTCTAAGTGCATTAGACATGTCAGTTTGGGAGATGAAAGTAACATCCATTCGTGAATCAACTGTCATGAGTTCTCTTACATTAGATGTACTTTATTCTAAATAAAAACTCATGAAATTGACATCCTAGCACGTAAGAACCCAAACAAGTCTATTGCATTTGTCTCACAATGTGATATGTCTAGCTCCGGCCAATCATCATCCTGCAATACTCTTGCTTTGTTGTCCTCACTAACCCTGGAGCAGATCGAAGAATTTCCAGAAGAGGAATTGGCACTCATCTCTACTAGATTCTCAAAAGCATTGCAAAATGTGAGAACTAGAAGGAGAGGAAGCTCCGGACCTCAACGCTGCTTTGAATGTGGTAAAACAGGACACTTTCGTACAGAATGCCCTAACCTTTCAGGTCCGACCACCCGGGAAGAAAAACAAAGCAAGATCGGGACCTCCTCTGGAAATTCCAACAAGAAAAAGAAGGGTACCATAGGACGCAAGATGATCAACAGCTTCATCACCGCGCTTCAAGAGCTCAGTTCAAGTGACATTGACTTTGAAAGTGATGAAGAGAATGATGACCTAGCCAACATATGCTTCATGGCGGGCAAAGCAAGATCAAGATCAAGTCAGGAGGATGCAGAACACAGCAGTGAAGACGATGAGGTATGTTCTACCTGCAATAAAATGTGTGATGCTATTTCTCGTGCAACTATTATTGTCAAGAAAAAGGACAAAAAGCTTAGGGATAATGCTGCTAAAATTGAATCACTAGAATCTGAAATTAACCACTTAAAAACTTTGAGTCCTAGTGATGATGCATGTCCCTCATGTGACTTAATCTATGAACAATTGTCCTCCCTAAGAAGTGCACATTCCTCCACTCTAGACAGACTTGATGAAGAAATTGAAAAGAACAAAAAGCTTGATGCACTTAGTGATAAAAACTTAAAAGATGCGTCTTGTTCTACAGATGATTTGCATTGTTCTGCATGTGAAAATCTTGATAAGAAACTAAAAGATGCAATGAATGAAATTTCCATTCTGAACAATGCTTTACGATCTCATGAAGTTAAAAATTGTTCCAATTGCAAACTCAAAGGAAAAACTTTATGTGCAAACTGCCTAGACTTGTCCAAGAAACTTGATGACATGAATAGGACACTAGGTCAGTTTTATAATGGGAATAAGAATCTAAACTTGCTGCTGAATTCTTCCAAGTCTTGCAAAGATAAAACTAGTTTAGGTTTTGATTCTCATGCTCATGCTAAGGCACATCCACCTAAAATTGTAAAGTCATTAGGAAGTGGTTTGATTCAAATAGTTCCTAAACAAAAAGAAGTGGTTTTCAAATCTGCAGGAGTGCTGTCTCACTCTGTATCAAATAAAAATATTGCTTGCACATCTAGACATGAACACAAAGTTAAATTTCATTGTACCTTCTGTGATAGAGATGGTCATGTCATAGATTTTTGTTATAGACTAGCTAAACAACAGAAAAAGGAAAGAAAAATTGCTAGATCTTATAACTTTCATGCAATTAGAAAAACACAACCTGTTTTAGTGATTCAGAAATTTGAAAAGGTAGCTTCCGGACCTTTTGGTAGGAAATCTGCAAAAGTAGCTCCGGTAGTTCTGATAGCTCCGAGAGCTCCCGGATCTTCTGTTGTTCCCTCCGGAGCTTCAGTTTTTGCCTCCGGACCTTCTTCTTTTACCTCCGGAGCTACTGGTTTTCACTCTAAACAAGTAACAACTTCTAAATCAACTATTAAGAACAGAAAACCTCAATCTTTGACTCATAAACCTGCTGTTTTATCTCAGCTTTCGCGTGTTTTTCCTGCTGCACGTCGCGTGACTCAGTACTGGATTCTTAAATGCCTTTTGACTAACCCAATATTGAGTCATCGACGTATTGTGCCTCTATGTAGGATACACGTTTGAGGAAGGAGAACATTTGGATTGTGGATTCAGGTTGCTCACGCCACATGACTGGTAACAAAGATTGGTTCTCCTCCCTCTCTTTTGTGTCACGTGTAGAAAATGTTACTTTTGCCGATAATTCTTCAACTCCTATAATTGCTAAGGGTTCGGTTAGAGTAAATGATCACTACACTTTGAAAGATGTGGCACTTGTCAAAAATTTGAAATACAACTTGCTTTCTGTTTCACAATTGCTAGATGAAAATCTAGAAATTATTTTCAATAAAAAATGCTGCAAGTTGTAGGTTCAAACAATGAGCTTATTTTTAACATGTCTCGGTTTGGAAGAGTTTTTAAAGCTGATTTTGATATGTCTTCCTCTAAGCATAGGTGTCTAGCTGCTAATGATTCAAAGGACTTATATTTTTGGCATCGTAGACTTGGTCACGTAGGCTTTGATCACCTAACGCGTGTTAGTGCTCTTGATCGCATACGTGGGCTGCCTAAGCTTAAAGGGGACAAAGAAATTGTGTGCTCTTCTTGTAGACATGCTAAGATGGTTGCAGGTTCACATACTCCTCTCACAATGATCATGACAACTGAACCATGTCAACTTTTGCATCTTGACACCGTAGGACCCTCACGTGTTCAATCCTTTGGAGGTAAATGGTATGCTCTTGTTATTGTTGATGATTATTCAAGATATTCTTGGGTGTATTTTATGGCGTCTAAGAATGAAGTTTTTAGTCACTTTAGAACTTTATTTCTTAGATTATCAATTGATCACCCAGGATCATTAAAAGCAATTAGAAGTGATAATGGAACTGAATTTAGAAATCAATTCTTTGATCACTTTTGTGCTGAAAATAGAATAGATCATTAATTTTCTTCACCATATGTACCTCAACAAAACGGTGTTGTAGAAAGAAAGAATAGAACCTTAGTTGAGATGGCTAGGACTATGCTTGATGAATATCAAACTCCTAGGAAATTTTGGGCTGATGCGTTAGCAACCGCTTGTTATGTCTCAAATCGTGTTTTCTTGCGTGCTAAGCTATGTAAAACACCATATGAGCTTCGGTTTCGACATAGGCCTAGTGTTACACACTTTCGGGTCTTTGGTTGCAAATGCTTTGTTAAGAAACATGGTAATCTTGATAAATTTGAACCTAGATCCATTGATGGCATGTTTCTTGGTTATCCATCTCATACTAGAGGCTACCGTGTGCTTTTACTTGACACTAACAAAATTATGGAGACTTGTGAAGTGTCTTTTGATGAAGCTAGCCTAGGTACTAGCTCCGGTGTTGCAGGACCAGATTCGTATCCTCAGGGGGAGGGTATTTTCGAAGATGAAGAAGAGCCGGTGATATTGCCTGGTAGTTCCGAAGTTGACACGTGTCCAGCTCCGGACATTGAACAAGCTCCGGCTATCACCTCTGCTGGTTCTGATCGTCCACAAGTCACAAGCTCATCAATCTACAATGAACCTAATGAAGAAGAAGCTTGTGAGACATCTGCTCCCCTACGTTTTTACAAAGATCATCCCCCACATCAGATGATTGGAAGCTTGCACGAACGAGTCACACGGTCCAGGTTTTGCGATCCAAACACTCATGCTCATTCTGCTTTTGTTGCTTCTTTTGAACCTAAAGATATATCACACGCACTTACTAATGAATCTTGGATTATTGCCATGCAAGAAGAGTTAGAAAATTTTGAAAGAAATAATGTTTGGAAACTTGTACCTCCACCTCATGGTCACACCTTAATTGGAACTAAATGGGTTTTTAAAAATAAGCAAAGTGAGGATGGGGTTGTGGTTAGGAATAAGGCTAGGTTGGTTGCTCAAGGTTTCACTCAAGTTGAAGTTCTAGATTTTGATGAAACTTTTGCTCCTGTCGCTAGATTAGAAGCCATAAGAATTTTGTTAGCTTTTGCAGCATCTAAAGGTTTTAAGCTATATCAAATGGATGTTAAAAGTTCTTTTCTTAATGGCTACATAGATGAGGAGGTTTATGTCAAACAACCACCAGGTTTTGAAAATCTAGATTTTCCTAATCATGTTTACAAACTGTCCAAAGCCTTATATGGTCTCAAACAAGCCCCTAGAGCATGGTATGATAGGTTAAAAACATTCTTACTTGAAAAGGGGTTTACAATGGGCAAGGTTGATAAAACTCTTTTTGTGCTTAAGCATGGCAATGACTCATTATTCGTTCAAGTGTATGTGGATGATATTATCTTTGGTTGTGCTTCTCATGATCTTGTGTCCAAGTTTTCAGCAATGATGAGTTCCGAATTTGAAATGAGTATGATGGGTGAACTCACTTACTTTTTGGGGCTGCAAATCAAGCAAACCAAGGAGGGTACCTTTGTGCATCAAACGAAGTATACCAAAGATCTCTTAAGGCGCTTCAACATGGACAAAAGCAAGCCTCTTCGGACACCAATGGGAACAGCAACAACACATGAACTTGATGAAGATGGTGAACCCGTGGATCAAAAAGAATATAGAAGCATGATCGGATCACTTTTGTACCTCACGGCATCAAGACCGGATATACAATTCAGCGTATGTCTTTGTGCACGGTTTCAATCTTCCCCACGTGTTTCACATCATCAAGCCGTCAAAAGAATTCTCAGGTACTTACATGGAACTCAAGAATTTGGCATTTTTCTTCCTTCTTCCTCAACCGTTATTTTGAAAGCTTTTTCGGATGCTGATTTTGGGGGTTGTAGGATTGATAGGAAAAGTACTTCCGGTGCTTGTCATTTTCTTGGTAATTCTCTTGTTGCTTGGTCCTCTAGAAAACAAAGTTCAGTTGCACAATCCACAGCCAAATCTGAATATGTAGCTGCTGCTAGTGCTTGCTCACAAATTCTTTGGATTGTTCAAACACTTAAGGACTATGGGGTTGATCTAGATAGTGTTCCACTGTTTTGTGATAACACTAGTGCTATTTGTATTGCCAAAAACCCCGTGCAACATTCTAGAACTAAGCACATTGATATTAGGTATCACTTTCTCCGAGATAATGTTGAAAAAGGAAACATTGTGCTTCACCATGTAGATACCGAACAACAATTGGCTGACATTTTTACAAAACCTATGGATTTCACTCGTTTTTGTTACATTCGTAGTGAAATAGGGGCTATGCATCCTCATGGCTTAAATTGAGGGGGAGTTTTTGAAACTTGGGAAGTCTATGTGTAAATCTGAAATTAAAATAATATGAGGATAGTATTTCATACATATATGACTCTGTGATTCCTTTTACATGCTGAAAGTTCTTACTACATTACTCGTGTTATACATTTTGTAGTTTTTGCCATGTCTAGTAATTGGAATAATTACCTACACTAAACCTGGTCATGGTCGAACTTTCTTGCTGTTTTGAACTTGTTGCATGCTCACAAATGCTTTTAATTATTAAGAATACATCAAGTAATCAACTCACATGTTGAGTTTTTATGAACAAATATAATTGAGAAAAGATCAAGAGAATATGCATGCATCACACTTCTTCTTTTGAGATGGCTTGTCATTGCACTCAGATATGAACTTGGAAGAAGTTGTGTATGACTAAAACCATGTCCTTAAGCTTCTGATTGTGAAGTGACATAGGCTTGGCTTGGTTGGTTAGAATAAGGCAGATGTGCATATAATCTCTTGCAAATATCATATGATATAAATTTATGCTTTGAAAAATAATATAATGCAGCAACTAGTGTCATGCTTTCAAGTTTTTAAATAGTTAAGTTTGTAAGATCATGACTTGCTTAAATTGAAAAATTACATTTGATCTCTAGCATGGCTTACACTACCTTATGTATTTCCTTGATGTGATAATGTAAGGTACTTGATAGTATGACTTGGATGAGCTTTGTTTATATGTATATGTTATAATATGCTCATAACAACTAAAGGGGGAGAGATAAATTGTTAATATGCTCATGACTTGCTGAATACATTGTCAAAGGGGGAGAGATTTTCATTTAAAAGAAAGAGAATATGGGCATAAGGAGAGATAATAAAGGGGGAGAGTTTTTCATTTTCTTCTCTTTTTACTTTTCATTTACAAAGGGGGAGAAATTGTTTTCAAAACTTTTATGTGAATAAGCCAATGTTTGGATTTTAAATGGTGTTGCCAATGCATTCATCAAGGGGGAGATTGTAGGACCTATGTGTGCTGAATACATTGGCTTGTAGTGAATACACTTGGCTTTGATGATAAAAGTTTTAAAGATCACCAAAACACCTTTTTATCAAGGTCTGACTCTAGCTCCGAGCTACAGCAAGGTCCGACGATAGGTCCGACTTGTTTTGGGTAGCTCCCGCAACATTAGATGCTAGGTCCGGCTTCTTGGTAAGGTCCGACTAGCTTTGGTTAGCTTCGGTAAGCTTTATCTTTAGCTCTGGTGTGTCTTTATTAGCTCCGGCATGTCTTTGTTAGCTCCGGCATGTCCTTGATAGCTTCGGCATATATTTTATAGCTCCGGCATGCTTTTGCTAAGCTCCGACTTACTTTGTTCTAGCTCCGGTTTTGGGTTGACTAGTTCCGTACTAGTTTTGGTAAGCTCCGGCGCTAGGTTCTACTAGCTTTTTTTAGCTCCGGCTCAAGCTCCGGGTTGCTCTGGCAAGGTCCGGAACTTGACCGCAGTGTTTCTGCTTAGCTCCGGCTCAAGCTCCGGGTTGCTCTGGCAAGGTCCAGAACTTGACCGAAGTGCTTCTGCTTTTCATTTGCAATGTTTCGTACTTGCTTTACAAGATTGGAAAGATTGCTTAGTATTCATTTGCTAAGTTTTTGGTGCGTTTTGGATGATACGGCTGATATCGTTTCTAATGTGGTTTTGCAACATGCTTATGTGAGGTTCTCATGTAAGATGTTGTGTTCGGAACTAACGTGAGTCAAGTCGAGGACTTGGGCTTGTATGGATTGGTTGTTTGTTCATGTGCAGGTGTTGCTTGAGTTCAATTCATGGCTGGTGACAGGATCCATTGGACTAGTCTCAGGAGGAGATGAGGTTCCAACAACCAAGTTCGGGAGGAACTGTGGTTGAGCGGGTCAGGAGGTCGCGCAGGATGATTGAATCAAGGGCAGTGCATATGAAGGTCGAAGGAAGGTGTTCGCACGTATGGATGCGGTGAATGACATGGCAATATGCTTCTAGAGACGGATTATGGAAGGAAGATCTGATCGGAAGGATCAGATCGTATCGGTTGAAGACTTTGGCTGCGGTAGAGTCGGTTATGGCTCGGTATGGGAAGTATCGAGTTGGTTATGTTAGGATTTCATGTGTATCACGAATTTGAGTTGTTTAGGAATGTGGGATACGTTCCTAAGGTGTTTGGAAGTCTTAAGATTGCTTCTATCTGTGTATAGAAGAATCTTGAGCAGTTATGGAAAGTTAGGATTGTGATTGGATTAGGATTGGAGTCCTAGTTGAGATTGGGATGGCCTAAGGGCTGGTTATATAAGCAAGGGAAGGCCAAATATCGTGGTAGACGACTTTTGGGGCTATTCCTCTTGTGTTCTATTGAATAAAATTCGTAGTTCGAAGGAACTTTTGTGCCTTGTTCGTCCGACTTGTTCCAGACAAGTTTTACTCGTCGAGTTTCTGGACAGCACTACCTTTCGTCGGTGGTTTTATCATAACTCGAGTTCTACAGATCCAATTGACGTGATTCTTTTTGGGTTGTCTTCACAACTTGATTATCTATCATCTGTCAAAATTTCACGGTCATTGGATTTGTGGTTTTTGATCTACACGAGTTTCTTTGCAGCACTCCAGAAACTGTTTTTCTCGGGTAGGTCAGATTGACCAGTGTTTGATCTTTTGATCATAACTTGAGTTCTCGACGGATTTGAGTAATTCTTTTTGTGTTGTCTTCGTGACTTGATTCTCTCTGATATATATCACTTTTGTCACGGTGAAACACGTTTAGATTAGTCTCATACACGATTTCTTTAACAGATTGTTTTTCTACCGAAGGGATTAGGGTTTTATTGTTTCCGCTGCGTAAGATTTTTAAATCTACCATTCACCCCCACCCTCTGGTAGCTTTTCACGTGCTCTTCGATCCTACAGCAAGAGAGGAAAGGCAAGCAAAAGATTGGAAGGTTTGAGCACAAGATCGATTGAAAGGCGTAAAGAACCCAAAATGGTGTGTGCTTTCCTTCTTAAGTAAGCCCCCGCAACACCTGGATGGAAACCACAGAGGAGCCGACGACACCAGTCAAAGATTTCACCCCGCCAATGACAAGGCAGCCCGGGGCCACCACGACAACCAAGCCGAGGTTCTTATCCCAGGCGAACAGTTGTCATCATGAAAGGCAGGAAACCCGAAGTCGGTGGCCTGACAGGGCGCGCGGAACTGATACGATTTTCATATCGTGAACTGGCGACCTTCAATTGCGTGAGATCCGCATGATGAGATCTCACCTGCCGCCTCCAAGATAAGCCACGCGGCAGAACTTTAACTGTGAACTACCGCCAACGGCACAACCAAAGACCCTTGAAGACACGGTTCAGAAACCAAAGAATGGACCAACCTTCGGCGAAATGACTTCATACAAAAGGTCTCCAGCAGAGGTGAGTCCAGGGGGCCACTGTCGGTACCCTCCGTACGGGATACCCCTTGGAATTGCAAAGATCACAAGGAAAATCCATATACCAGATTTGAAGACCTCCGAAGGCCCCACATGTCAGGCATAGCCGGACCTGCTTCCCCGACATGGTTAGTCCCAGGGCCGCCACGTGTATCACAAGACCGGAGCTATCACCCACACTTGGGAAGCTCCGGTCAGAATACCAATATGGCACCCCCGGACCTAACCCCAGACAGAGGGAAGCTTCGGTAATGACACGTGTCCAACAGCACCGGACCTACCCGTCCACGACGGTGAGCTCCAGAGCAGCCACGTGGCAACCGCCGGACCTTCAACTTCAATTATCAGGCCGGTGGACCTCCCAACGGCTCCGGACCTTCAAGGATCAATCAAAAGCTTCAAGGCCCGATTATGTGTCATTAATTCCATATTAATGAAACATGATCGGATGGTCCTTAATACTGTTAATGGCACTATTAAGGCCCATTACCAGGCTATTAAGGGTAATTAACTCCATTTATTGTGTATCAAGCATGTGTAACCATCGGGGCCACCCGTCGGGCCAGGCTAATGTTGTAACGACCAGTCCTTGTACTATAAAAGGACTGGTCGACGATACACAAGGGACGGTTCCAGACCACTGCTGAACACCCTGATCTAGATGAGCTTCTTCTTCTAGAGCTTCTTCTAGACTCACAAGCTTAATACATCACCAACACACCCTGTGGAGTAGGGTATTACGCTCAGGCGGCCCGAACCACATAAATCCCTGTGTACACGTGTCTTTCACCTTCTTGAATCACTGCGCGCCCATTACCGAACTATAACTCCTTGATCTGCCAAAGGTAGTGTCGGGAGGTCTGCCGGATCCAAACACCAACAAATCTGAATTCTCTCCCTTCTTCGGTCCATTCCTGAATTTCCTTGATCTCCTTATCTGTGGTTTGTGCTTCTCGAATTTCTTGCTCCATGGTTCGATTTAACTCCATCATTCCCATCCCATTCAAAAATCCAAGATTCAACCGTTCAAACTCCTTGCATAACTCGGATGGCAATTCTCGAACAGTGAGTTGATTACTTTCTCCTTTCCGACTCAAGGCATCGGCCACTACATTGGCCTTTCTTGGATGATAGTTGATCCCCACATCATAATCTTTGATGAGCTCCAACCATCTTTGTTGCCTAAAATTAAGATCCGTTTGCGTGAATATGTACTTGAGACTCTTATGATCCGCATAAATTTCACACCTATGTCCAAGGATGTAGTGTCTCCAAATCTTCAACGCATGTACCCCGG
This sequence comes from Tuctoria greenei, assembly GCA_036927565.1. Classification (NCBI taxonomy): domain Eukaryota; kingdom Viridiplantae; phylum Streptophyta; class Magnoliopsida; order Poales; family Poaceae; genus Tuctoria; species Tuctoria greenei. The sequence goes on along the minus strand of JAYESD010000003.1, from coordinate 81,512,192 downwards.
CTGCTAGTTCTAAATCATGTGTTGGGTAATTCTGCTCATGTTTCATCAATTGTCTCGATGCATATGCAACCACTTGACCTTCTTGCACAAGCACGCATCTGAGTCCCTGTCTCGATGCATCACAATAAATATCAAAACTCTTGATCAGATCCGGCAAAACTAAGAATAGGGCTGTTGTTAACCTTTTCTTTAACTCCTCAAAACTCTCTTGACAAGCTTGAGTCCATTGTAAAGCCTTCCCCTTCATTAGCAACACCGTCATTGGCTTGGCTATCTTGGAAAAGTCCTTGATATACCTATGGTAATATCCAGCCATCCCAAGGAAACTCCTTATTTCCTTTACGTTCTGCGGGGGTTCCCAATTCAACACGTCCCTCACTTTTCCTGGGTCAACCGATACTCCTCCTCCTGAGATGATATGACCCAAAAACGATACTTCTCTCAACCAAAACTGGCACTTGTTGAACTTGGCATACAATTGATGCTTCCTCAATTTCTGCAATGTAAGCCTCAAGTGTTCCACATGTTCCTTCTCATCCTTTGAGTAGATCATAATGTCATCAATGAACACCACAACGAACTTATCCAAGTACTCCATGAAGACCTTATTCATGAGGTACATAAAGTAGGCAGGCGCAATTGTTAGTCCAAAGGACATCACGGTGTACTCATAAGATCCATACCGTGTCCTAAAAGCTGTCTTGGGTATATCCGATAGTCTAATCTTCATTTGAAAGTATCCCGACCTCAAATCAATCTTAGAGAAGACACAAGCACACTTCATCTGATCAAACAAGTCTTCTATGCGGGGCAAGGTGTACTTGTTCTTGATGGTCACCTCGTTGAGAGCTCGGTAATCCACACACATCCATTGTGTTCCATCCTTCTTGTCCACAAATCGAACGGGCGCTCCCCAAGGTGAAGAGCTGGGCCGAATGAAACCCTTCTCTAGTTGCTCTTGAATTTGCTTCTTGAGCCCCGCTAATTCCACAGGAGGCATCCTATACGGCCTCTTGGCTATAGGTGCTGTCGATGGTTTTGATCCGGCAGATCTCCCGACACTACTAAAGTGTTAGAGGAGTTTGAGGTTCGGTGTGGGTGCGCGGAGATTCAAGAAGCTGAAGTGTTAAGTGACATAAGAGACACGAAGATTTACATGGTTCGGGCTGCCTGAGCGTAATACCCTACTCCACGGGGTGTGTTGGTGTTGTATTGGATGTATGAACTCAATGTCAGTTGAGAGTGTAGAGTGAGCGCGTCGGGTCCCCCCTGTATCATCGGCCTGTCCTTTTATAGTACAAGGGCAGGCCGTTACAAGTTAGCCTGGCCCGACATGTGGCCCTGGCGGTTACTAATATTGATACACATTTGATGCGCTAAATTACCCTTAATAACCGAGTTACGGGCTTTGACAGCACCGTTACTGGTAATTAAGGTCATCCGATCATGTGTCATTAATATAGTATTAATGACACTTAATCGGGTCTTGAAGTCCTTGATTCCCCTTTGAAGACCCAGAGCCGTTGTGGAGTCTTCCGGAGGTTAGAGGCTGAAGATCCGATGGTTGGACACGTGGCAGCGCTGGAGCTCACTGTGGGGAACAGATAGGTCCGGTGCCACCTGACACGTGTCAGTTTTGGAGCTTCCCTCGGTCTGGGGTTAGGTCCGGGGGTGCCATTTCGGTACATAGCCCGGAGCTTCCCCCTTGTGGGTGGTAGCTCCGGTTTGATAGTACACGTGGCGACCCTAGGACTAACCATGTTGGAGAAGCGGGTCCGGTTATGTCTGACATGTGGGCCTCCGAAGGTCTTCAAATAGAGTAGATGACATTCCCTTGAGATATTTTTAATCTCAAGGGGTGTACGGTTCCCAGGGTACAGACAGTGGCCCCCTGGGCCCACCTCTGGGGAAGATCCCTTGGGTGAGGTCGTTCCGCCGGAGGTGGGTCCATCCTTCGAATTTTGAACTTCAAAGGTCTTTGGATGTGCCGTTGGCGATAGTTTGGAGTTAAATCCTCGCCATGTGGCATATCCTGTGTGTGGCAAATGAGATCTTTGGCGTGCGGATCTCACGCAATTGAAGGTCGCCGGTTCCCGATACAAAAATCGTATCGGTTCCGCGCGCCTTGTCAGGCTGCCGCCTTCGAGCTTCCCGCCTCATGATGACAACCGTTTGCCTGGGTAAGAACCTCGACTTGATCGTCGGGGTGGTCCCGGGCCCTCTTGTCATTGGCTGGGTGGAATTTTTGAGTAGTATCTTCGACTTCCTTGTGGTTTCTATCCAAGTGTTGCGACGGCTTACTTAAGAAGGAAAGCGCGCACCGTCTGGGGTTCTTTACGCCTCTCATCTGATCTTGCGCTCAAACTCCTAACTTGTGTTTGCTTTTCCTCTCTTGCCTCGCTATGCCGCGATGGAGTTGGGTCTCCGCGAGAGCCGCTTGAAGTCCGAAGGTGATCTGAAGATGGTCCGGGCCCTCATGGGATGGTCCCCGAACTTCTTCAACCGCCTGGTCCGTGTCGGGGGAGAGCTACCGTTCGAGAAGGAGCACGCCAGTGAGATGGTGTACTTCACTTCGTACGCCATGGTGGGGTTGATCCCACCTTTTTCCTACTTTTTCTTGATGCTACTAGACTTTTATGGCCTGCAGCTGTACCACCTTGGCCCCCACTCCATTCTTCTTGTGTCTATCTTCGTCCACTTCTGTGAAATGTGGGTGGGCATCCCCCCCTGCATTGAACTTTTCCGGACCTTCTTCACCGTCCATACCACCGGTAGGAGTAATGAGTACCTTGGCTTCTACTACTTCGTGAAGCGCAAGAAGTGCCCATTCAAGTACCTCCAGACGTTTCCCTCTGGAAAGTGGGATGATTGGAAGAAGGACTAGATAGTCATCCGGGTGGAGGAGCACGAGAAGATGGAGCTGCCCGTAGGCCTCCCCAACATCAACACTGCAGTCTGGAGTGAAGCTCCCGTGCTGTCAGATGCCTTCAACCCTGCTCTGACCAGGATACGCCATTGCATGGAGGGAGGATTAACTCCTCAGGTGATATTTTGCAATTTCCTGGTCAACAGGTGGGCACCGCTGAAGAGGAGAGAAAAACTCGCTTGGGCCCTCAACTGCGTGATGGACGACGACCGGGTCGAGACCGGGCTAAAGTCCAACATGGTGGGGGGAACCTTGGAGTTTCATCTCAAGAAGTTCTAGCATGGCATCAACGTCGCGGGTGATGAATTGACCCTACCATCAGCCTTTCTCCCTCTGAACGTGGAAGTAGAGTTCAACAGGGAGCTCCGATGGACGATGCCGGTTCTTGACGACCTTGGTGTCGTCGAGAGAAGATCGACCTCCAGGGTGGTGATCCCTGGGGCTTCCGAAGGTGGCTCCAACCCTGCCCCGAAGCCAAGGATCGAAGTCATCAGCAAGGGCAAGGAGCCGGCAGACGAACCCTTGAGCCAAAAGAGGAAGCTGCAGCATGCTGATGGAAGGTCCGTCAGGCTGCAACCTCTGCATCAGCTCCTTCTCCCTGGAGGGGGAGGTCTTCTAGAACTGCGTCGACTGTACCCGCAGCGGCGTCTTCTCGGGGTGCTAGCTCCGGGCATGCAACTCCATCACCAGGGCCAGTTGAGGCTTCTAGGTTCGGAGGTCCTTCCCGGTCGAGGAGGGCCTTGACTAAGGAAATGCCCGTGGCTGCAATGAGTTCCGGGGGGCCTTCCGGAGCTTCCACGCCAGCGGCGGCTATGGTTAGCCCAGAACGCCCGGGAAAGAGGTTCCGCGCAAGCTGGTGCGGAAGCTTCCCGAGGTAATTTTTAATCTTTACCTCAGACAGTTGTTTTATCGTTGTAACTGTTTTTTAAGTTTCTTCATTCATCATCTGCAGCGTTCCCAAGAAGAGGAGTGAGGCTCCACCCTCAGCAACAGCAGCTGAAGCTGTGAGGGCGGAAGCTTCTGCTCCTGTCCTGGTGCCACCCCATGTGGTGGCTGAAGCTACGGCAGCTCCGGCGCTAGCTGTCATGGTCATGGACCTCGACTCATCCCCCGAGTCTCCCGTGGTAGCGCCGGACCACGGGAGAGAAGATGCTCCAGCGGCACTTGCTTCGGAGGTTGAAGCCCCGGGTCTTGGTGCTGAGGTGATGGAAGCTTCGTCCGTTGAGCCGGAGGAAGCAATAATTCCGGCCCAGAGCCAGAAATTGTCGAAACCCCGACTGTTGAGCCGGAGGTTATTGACGTCCCAGCAAGCGAGCCGGATGTGGAGGAAGCTCTGGCGATTGAGCCGGCTACTTTCGAAGCTCCGACCTCAGTGCCAATTGTAGTTGAAGACCTTCTGGTGCTTGAGCCGGTTGAGATTGAAGCTCCGGCCTCAGGGCCGGTTGTTGTGGAGGTATCAGCACCTGAACCCATGGTGGTCGAGGTGTCAACACCCGAGCCACCAGCGGAGGAGGAGCCCAGGCCGGAGCCTGAAATGGTCCCTGCTCCGGAAGGGATGATGGCAGAGGTGCCTGCTGCTTGGCCGGGATGCCCAGATGAAGTCGCTGGCCCCCTGCCTGAGGGGGCAAATGAAGACCTGGCGGCAGGGCCTTCGGAACCACTTCCGGAGGTTGGAACTTCTTCTGCGGGACCCTCCTCGGCAGCGACAGAGGCTATCCCGGAGGACGGCCCTAGTGCCATGGAGGCTCAGGGGACCACTCTTGTGGAGTGGGACCCAATTTTTGTAAGCGAGAACCCGCTGGAACCAGCGGAGGAGACCCCAGCAGGTCCAGAACCCATTCCCCTGTCGTTGTCCATTGACAACGCTTGCTCCAGCCTACTTCAAGTTCAGCTAGCATTCTACCACGACAACAAGGCTCTTGAAGAGGAGCGCCAATCCCTTAGGCGGTGGCGTAACCGGCTCTACTTTGAGACCAAGCTGGCGCAGTCGAGGCTGGCAGACGACAAGGAATGGATCAAGCAGGAGAAGGTCCGCCTGGAGTACTGGGGAAAATTATTGGATGACAGGGAGAGCTTGAATCGCGCCCTCGACGCTCAATCTTGGGCCATTTATGAGCAGACCAAGGCAGCTAATAGTGCGGCTGATGAACGCCAAGAAAGACTTGAAGCCATTAACACTACTCTCATTAAACACCGGGAGGCACTTGAGGAGAGGGAGAAAAGGCTCGAAGATGAAGAGCAACAACTCCTAGAGCTGCGGGATGACGTCTTGAGGAGGAAGGAGGAGCTCGCCGAAAAGGTGGCTCTGGTTGACAAGGGTCTCGAGGAACGCACCAAGAAATGGGAGGAGCGTTGCCTTGAGGAGGAGGAGAAGGCCTGGGTGCGAGGGCAGGAACTCTACCAGCAAGAGTGTTCCCTCACTACCAGGGAGAAGAAAGTTAGGGGCCGGGAGAAGGACCTGGTCGACCGCCGGAACAAGATTTACCTCTGGGAGGAGGAGCTCGGCAAACTCGAGAAGCAGGTTGCTGAAAAGATTTAGCAAAATGCCAGAGGTTGAGCGCCTTGCTCGTGAGAATTCTAAACTGGCGGTGGCCAAAAGATCCTTAGAAGAACTGAAGGGTTTGAGGACGGCGGACTCCCTACAGGTTTGGGAGTTCCTGAGCAAAGCCAACGACGCGCTGACACCGATGGGCTTCAGTCCCGTGCGTCCGGATGATCCAGAGCCGGAGCCGAACCTGGCATTGCAAGCGTTGAGCTCAGCGGGTAGCAAACTCTCCAAGGTGGGCGATGTCATCGCGGACCAGTTGGAGGATGAGGGGCAATCCCTAGCGAAGAACGTCGCAGAGTATGTGCTGACATGCTACACCAGCCGGAATCCCCAATTCTCTCTGGACCCGGTGCTTGAAGGTCCCGTCGAAGGAGAAGGTGAAGCCGCCCGAGCCAACGTGTCGGAGGTTGCTCAGAAGGTCGCCCAGTTCTTCCATAGGGTCTAGGACCACCTCTGTATCTCCCACTTGTATTCTCTCTTTTTTCTTCCCCAATTTTGTAATCCCTTGTCTCCAGATGAATGAAATCCCCGAATTTTTGAGAATTTCATTTTGTGTATTCAACACTTTTGTCTTCACTTGGCCCCCTGGTAGATGTACACAATTTAATTGTGAACATGTACCAAGAGGATATTGTGTTTTGTTGAAGACTCATTTGCTTCGAACTTGTAGAGTGTAGATCCGAAGTCTTCGATAGTGAAGGCCCCCTGAGGTTGTCAGAACTTAGAAGCTCCGGCATTGGCTATCGTCAGAGCTTAATAGCTCCGGCAATAGTCCCTATCAATGCGTAGAGCATCGATAGTTAGCCCTCCAGGGTGTCGGAGCTTAGTAGCTCCGGCAGTGACCTTTACCAACACGTAGTTTGTCGGTAGCAGACTCCGCTTGCGGGGTCTTCTCACCATCATTTATTTTGTGTCGACAGCTGGCCCCCCTAGCTTTACCGGAGCTTGGTTGCTCCGGTGATGCTCATTTTCAATGTTTAACATCGATTACAAGCCACCTAGAGGAGTCGAAGCCTTGTTAGCTCCGGCTTTTCTCCATCAACGTGGATTTTTTATTTTTCCTGCACACTGAAGCTAAGAAAAATAGTAAAATTTGTTCCTTGCCTATAACTTCTTCGCGACTTACAATTCCCAAGAAAGTTTTAGGTCAAACGCGATTCTGAATACAACCAAATGTGTTGTCTTTTCTTCCGGATCCAATTTCACTTGGACCCGCCTTACTTCGGCCTGCCGGGGTGTAGGTAGAGTGGCGTACTTAGGGTGCTTGACCAGGCTAAGTCGATAGCACACTCCGGCCCCAGATTGGCTTGACGGCATTCAGGCGAGTGGGTCATGAACAATATTTGAATCCAAAAGAATTGACAATACAACTCGAATTGTACACGAACTGGTCGAACTAAAATTTCTTAAGAACTGCACAAATTTGTTATAGACAAGAAAGAGCAAAATAAAAAATGTTGAGTCTGTACAAAATAATTGCACGTGGAGTCTGTTTCACATGAAGATGTCTTTCATTATAGGTCCGGGGTATAGGGGAAACAAGTACACTCTTAGGTTACGGAACCAGGCTAAGCGTGTTTCATTTCTCATTTGACCCAGGGTGGCTAGCTAGCTACACTTTTAGTCCTGAGACTGTGACAAGTGTTGCATTAACTTTGCGGACCTTTCGGGAAAGGTCCGGCTGTTCTCTCGGAGGGACTACCAAACTCTGTACAATGACTCTATAACATACATCTCAAGTTACTACAGACTCACCTCCGTGATATTAAGTGTAGAACTTACGGAGGTGCTCGATATTCCAAGGATTTGGGAGAGGTGTCCCATCCTCGGTAGCCAAGCGAACGCTTCCGGGACGGGATACTTTAATCACTCAGAAGGGTCCCTCCCAGCTGGGGGAGACTTTGTTTAACCCTTCTCTGGATTGTATTCTCCGTAGCACCAGATCGCCTTCCTCGAGCTGTCGGTTGTGTACATGCCGCTGATGATAGCGCCGAAGGGCTTGGCGGTATCAGGCATTCCGAACAGCTACTTGGCATCTTCCCTCCTCAAGGAGGTCTAGGTCTTCACACCGGAGCTGGTCCTGCGTGGCTTCGTCGAAGGTCCAGACCCGGAGTGACCCCAAGGTGATTTCCATAGGAAGGATTGCTTCAGCTCCGTACACCAAGAAGAAGGGTGTCTCTCCAGTTGACCGGTTTGGAGTTGTCCTGTTGGCCCATAGAGTGGGCGGAAGCTCTTCAATCCAGTTGGCTCCATGTTTTTTTCAAGCGCTCATAGGTGCGCGTTTTGAGTCCTTTAAGGATTTCAGCATTTTCTCTCTCAGCCTGGCCATTGCTTGCCGGGTGAGCTACGGAGGCGTAGCAAACTTGAATGCCGAGGTCTTCGCAATATCCTTGAAATGCAGAGCTTGTGAATTGAGTCCCATTATCAGTGATGATTTTGTTTGGGACTCCAAATCTGCATACAATGGACTGTAAAAAGTTGATAGCAGACTGCTTGTTGATTGTCACAACTGGGGTTGCTTCCGGCCACTTGGTGAACTTGTCAATGGCGACGTACAGGAACTTGTAACCTCCGACGGCTCTTGGGAAAGGTCCCAAGATGTCCATCCCCCACACAGCGAAGGGCCATGTGGGAGGTATCATTTGTAGAGGCTGGGCCGGTGTGTGAATTTGCTTTGCATGAAATTGACATGCTTCGCATTTCTTCACCAGCTCAGTTGCATCCTGGAGTGCTGTAGGCCAATAGAAGCCATGCCGAAAGGCTTTACCAACCAGCGTGCGGGAAGACGCGTGGTTCCCACACTCGCCTCCATGGATTTCTGCGAGGAGCTCGCAACCTTCTTCCCTTGTGATGCACCGCATTAGGATGCTGTTGGCACCGCGCCAGCAGAGATCCCCTTCTACCAACGTGTATCTTTTAGCCAATCTGACTATCTGGTCAGCGGATACATCATCGTCAGGAAGGATGTTGTCTTTCAAGTAGCTCTGAATCTCCGAGATCCATGCATCGGAGCTAACTTGAGCATTTGAGTCTTGCGTGCTGGGTTGCTCGGAGCTTCCAGCAACACCTACGACCCTTGATGGCTGCCATGGTAACAGGGCCATGGGGACCGTCAGCTTCGGGATGCTGATCTTGCCCCCTTCGCTCAGTTCGGTAGGCTGAGCTGTGGGTTTTGACAACCTCCGGACAAAAGTTCCGTCAGGAGCCGGAGCTCCGATTGACGCTTTCGTCGAGAGTTCGTCAGCTTCAGCGTTGTGGGCACGCTGAACATGGTGGAGGTCTAGGACTTCGAAGTCCTTCTGAAGCCTCTAAACTTCAAGGAGGTAAGCAGCTAGCTGGAGATTGTTGCAGGAGCATTCACCCTTCACTTGCTTAATGATGAGCTATGAATCTCCCTTAACCAGCAGCTGCTTAACACCGTATGACAGTGCCACCTTTAGTCCGTAGATGAGTGCTTCGTACTCCGCCATGTTGTTGGTCGCCTTGAAGTCAAGGTGTACCATGTATTTTACCTTCTCCCCGATTGGTGCGAGGAGAAGGATTCCAGCTCCGGCCCCCTGCTTTTGCATGGATCCATCAAAGTAGAGGGTCCAGTGAGGCTCGGTGAAGACCGGAGCCTTGTGTTCCGGCTTCTGCTCACTGGGGCCCCCAGGGTTTGATGGAGAGGGAGTCCATTCCGCCACGAAATCCGCCAATGCTTGACTCTTGATTGCTTGCCTTGAAATGAATTCGAGATCGAATTCGGCCAATTCCGCTGCCCACTTTGCAATATTCCTAGGTGAGTTGGGATTATGCAAGATTGCTCGAAGTGGGTAAGAAGTCACCACTGAGATTTTGTGAGCTTGGAAGTAATGGCGAAGCTTCCTGGAGGCAATAAGGACTGCATAGAGCAGCTTATGCACCTCTAGGTATCGAGTCTTGGCATCATGAAGTACTTCACTGATAAAGTACACTGGGCGCTGAATGGTCCGGACCCTCCCGGAGGGGCCCGGAGCTTCCTCTTCATTGACCCGGATCCCCCCGGAGGGATCTGAATTTTCTTCGGGGACCTCCGGGTCCTTGCTGGAGGAACCCGAAGCTTCTTCAGAAGCGATTTGGACCCTCCCGGAGGAGTTTGGGTCTTCTGAAGTAACTTCTTATGGAATCAAGTCTGAGAGCTGGGACCCAGACTCGCTTTTAGGAACCTCCGGACCCTCCCGAAAGGGTCTGGATTCCCGAGTATGGGATAGTTCTGGTCTCTCCGCTACCAGGACCATACTGACGACTTCGTCAGTGGCTGAAATGTCAAGCAGCAAAGGCTCACCAGGGTTCGAAGCTACCAGAGTTGGTAGGGTGGTGAGGAGCTGTTTTAGCTCCTGGAACGCCTTTTCTGCTTCTTCAGACTATTGGAAAGGTCCGGACTTCCTCAATAACTTGAAGAAGGGAAGTGCCCGTTCCGCCAGTCTTGAAATGAACTGGCTGAGGGCTGCTAGACATCCAGTCAGCTTTTGGACATCTTTGATGTGGGCTGGTGGCCGCATGTCTTAAATGGCTTTGATCTTGGCCGGATTAGCTTCTATGCCCTGGTGACTTACCAGGAAACCAAGAAGTTTTCCGGAGCTAACCCCGAAGACACACTTCTCTGGGTTTAGCTTTGTGCGGGTGACCCGCAGCTTGTCAAAGACGACCTGCAAGGTGTCAAGGAGTGACTCCTTGTTCTTGACCTTGACCACGATGTCATCAACGTACACTTCCACTATGTCTCTAATGAGTTCCTCAAAGGTTTTATACATAGCTCGTACAAAGGTTGAAGCTGCATTCTTGAGACCAAATGGCATGGCTGTATAACAGTACAATCCATCTACTGTGATGAAAGAGGTATGCTCTTCATCTTTCCTAGACATTCTGATTTGATGATACCCAGAATATGCATCTAGGAAACACAGTAATTCACACCCGGAGGTGGAATCCACTACCTTTTGGACATGCCTTATTTCGTGTTGTGTAGTCGATACACATCCTAAGCTTCCCGCCGGCCTTGGGCACAACGACTGGGTTCGCCAGCCATTTTGGATGGAAGACTTCTCGGATGAATCCAGCTTCGAGCAACTTCTTCACTTCTTGTCGAATGAAGTTATGTCGCTCCACTGATTGTTTACGAGGCTTCTGATGCACAAGCCGGGCATTGGGGTAGATCTTCACATTGTGCTCAATCACTTCCCTGGGGATCCCAGGCATTTGTGACGGTTGCCAGGCAAACACGTCGACATTAGCCCAGAGGAAAGCGATGAGCGCGAGTTCCTATTTGTCATTCAATCCCCCCGATATACGGGTGGTTTGAGCGGCATGGGAACCGATTTGGACGACTTTGACGGGAATGTCGGTGTCGCTGCTTGGCTGCACACGAGGTGCAGAAGTCGAGCCTCGCTGACGAATGCTCGGGGGTTTTGGAGCTTGCTCCTATCTGGAGTCCTCCTCTTGCACCGTAGTAAGCGCATGGAGTTCTTCCAGAGCAGTTACTCTGGCAGTGCGATCTCCGCAGATCCGGAGAACGCCTACTAGTGTTGGCATCTTTAACACCAGGTAACCACAACGAGCAGCTGCCATGAATTTGTACAAGGCAGGTCTACCCAAGATGGCATTGAAGGGTAAGTTGATCTGAGCAACGTTAAGGACCAACTTCTCGGTGCGATACTTCTCCCGGGTCCCGAAGGTAACGGGGAGGGTAATAGCACCGAGTGGGGTAATGGATCCCGTACCTACTCCGGAGAAAGGTCGGGAGGGGTGAAGATCCGAAGGTCGGAGCTGAAGCTTGGTAAAAGCTTCGAAGCTTATGAGGTTGAGCCCCGAACCTCCGTCTACCATAACATGGTGGAGCTAGATGTTATTGATGGTAGGAGATACCATCAAAGGTAACTGACCTGCTCCAACCATGCTTCGAGGGCAGTCTGAAGCATCAAAAGTGATGGATGTGTCCATCCACTTCCGATGAGGCTCCGCCCTGGCTGTAGGAGCTAAAGCTGCCATGTCCCAACGCATAGTCTTGAGGACGCGGCGGGAGGTGATGTCCCATGATCCACCAAAAATGGTGTTCATGGTCTTCCGACGCTCGATGTCAGAGACGTCAGAATCGTCGTCGACGGAAGTGTAAACGGCCTTCAGGACCTTTTTGGGATCCTAAAAACCTAACTCCTCTTCAGCCGGAGCTTCGTCAACTTTTTTTTCCTTCCCTCTATCGGAAAGGAGCTTCTTCCCGGTGCTTGTTGTAGCGCTCAGCAAGGTTTTGGACCTCCCGACAGTCTTCCAAATTGTGGTTGTCCGTTTTGTGAATTGGACACCACACCTTGGGTTTGCCACCGTCTTCAGAAGACGGTCGAGGTCGCTTCTCGGGGCGTGGCCCCCGGCCACCCGGAGCTGCAGCAGATGCAGCATTGGATGCACCGGCTGACGGCTTCTTCTTGCCGTTGGTCTTTTTCTTCTTCTTGCCACTCCCAGAGGTAGTGGCTTCTCCTTTGGAGGATTTCTTGTGATCCTCCGTAGTTGGTTTGGAGTGCATTTCACGGCCCTCCGCAGCTCTAGCACATTTGTCGGCCAAGGTGAAGAGTTCCGTTACACTGGTGATCTCCTTGATCGCCAGTTTCTCCAACATCTTCTTATCCCGTACGCTCTGTCTAAATGCCACAATGACAGAGGCGCTAGAGATAGAAGGGATAGTGTTTTGTACCTGAGAGAATCTCTGGATGAATGATCGCAGGGATTCCCCTCCTTTTTGCACATCTCCAAAAAGGTCCAGTTCGGTGCCTGGTCGGGTGTATGAACTCCCAAAGTTGGCGGTGAACTGCCGGCACAACTCCTCCCAACTGTTGATGGAGTTGGGTGGAATGCTCATAAACCAGGACCGGGCGGTCCCAGTTAAAGCCATTGGGAAATAATTGGCCATTGCGGCCTCATTTCCTCCAGCTGCCAAGATAGCAGTGGAGTAAATTTGAAGAAATTCGACAGGATTAACAGTCCCGTCAAACTTCTCCGGCAGGTGAGGCCGGAACTTCTGCGGCCACCTGACCATTCGCAGATGCATGGCCACGGCTGAACAGCCTCCTCCTACTCCTTCAGGAGTAGGAATGTCATGAGCTTCTCGTCTTTCACGAACACACTCGATATGGACTCGGCCGTCATGTTGACGGTATCGGCGATCAAGCTCCGCCCGGAGGTCATGAGTTGAAAGCCTTGATACCGTGTGAGTGTGTCGTGCCCCGAAGGGCAACGACGTCACCTGCTATGACGCAGCACGTCTCCTGTTGTTGGAAACGTGCAGACCAAGTCTGCCACACAAGGTCCGTCGCTGCAACGGGGCCCATCCTGATGTAGGAGGACCCTGGTTGCTGATGCGGTCGACTGCTACTGCTGCAACCAAATGTTCCACATCAGCCCTCCACTGCTCCATGGCATCTCGAGATGCATCCGGAGGTGGTGGGCATTGAAGGAGAGCACGTGCTGCATAGAGCGCGTGTTCCGGGTTGTCAAGATTCTCCAACGCAGTGATTGACGCCGGTGCACCATCGCGCTGACCAGATTGATTTGCTGGTGGAGGCGGCGATGGTGGAAGTGTGACTCCTGCTGGAACCATGGTTCCTGCTGGTGGCTGCATATTGCAGAGATTGCCCCCAACAGCTTGAACAGCGGGATGCCCATTGGATGATCCAGCGGCTGAGTTCACCATTCTTGAAATCTCAGGTGCCCCCCTTCCTGGCGTGCCAACTGTCGGTGGTTTTGATCCGACAGATCTCCTGACACTACTAAAGTGTTAGAGGAGTTTGAGGTTCGGTGTGGGCGCGCGGAGATTCAAGAAGGTGAAGTGTTAAGTGACACAAGAGACACGAAGATTTACGTGGTTCGGGCCGCCTAAGCGTAATACCCTACTCCACGGGGTGTGTTGGTGTTGTATTGGATGTATGAACTCAATGTCAGTTGAGAGTGTAGAGTGAGCGCGTCGGGTCCTCCCATGTATCATCGGCCTATCCTTTTATAGTACAAGGGCAGGCCATTACAAGTTAGCCTGGCCCGACATGTGGCCCTGGCGGTTACTAATATTGATACACATTTGATGCGCTTAATTACCCTTAATAACCGAGTTACGTGCTTTGATAGCACCATTACTGGTAATTAAGGTCATCCGATCATGTGTCATTAATATAGTATTAATGACACTTAATCGGGTCTTGAAGTCTTTGATTCCTCTTTGAAGATCCGGAGTCGTTGTGGAGTCTTCCGGAGGTTAGAGGCTGAAGATCTGACGGTTGGACACGTGGCAGCGCCGGAGCTCACTGTGGGGAACAGATAGGTCCGATGCCACCTGACACGTGTCAGTTCCGGAGCTTCTCTTGGTCTGGGGTTAGGTCCGGGGGTGCCATTTTGGTACATAGCCCGGAGCTTCCCCCTTGTGGGCGGCAGCTTCGGTTTGGTAGTACACGTGGCGACCCTGGGACTAACCATGTTGGAGAAGCGGGTCCGGTTATGTCTGACATGTGGGCCAAGGTCTTCAAATCAAGTAGATGACATTCCCTTGAGATCTTTGTAATCTCAAGGGGTGTACGGTTCCCAGGGTACCGACAGGTGCAGTTCCAGGTATTAAATCAATAACAAACTCAATGTCCCGATCGGGTGGCATACCTGGCAACTCATCCGGAAAACATCAAAAAATTCACACTCCACCGGAATCTCCTCAATTGCGGCACCTTCCATATGATTCAGCTCCAATTGCTTCGGTGTGGTTTGAGATGCTTCAAACTCTACGGTGATCCCTTCCTCATTAGTCAACTTCACCATTTTCGTGGCACACTTAATAACTCCATTGTGCTTCCTCAACCAGTCCATACCAAGTATAATGTCCAATCCTTGGGAATCCAAAACAATGAGGTTGGCGGAGAAGTCTACCCCCCTTATTCTAAGGCTTACTTTTGGACATACTATATTTGTCCTCATCTCTCCTCCAGGAGACTTAACCAATAGAGTAAACATCATATGAGAGATAGGCAAACTATACTTGGCAACATACTTCAATGCAATGAATGATTGCAATGCTCCAGAATCAAATAACATAGTCGCGGGGTTGGAGTTGGCGAGAAACATACCAATGACCACGTCGTCAGCTTGTTGAGCATCCTCCGTAGAGACATGGTTCATGTTGCCACGAGCAAAATTCTGCTGCCGCGGTTTCCTTACGGCTGTCCTCCATTGGGTCTTGGGTTTTGCCTCAGCACATTTCTTCCTTGACCAAGGCCTGACTTAGGACATTGATGCGCAAAGTGTCCAGCTTCTCCGCAAGTATAACACTTCTTAACTCCACCAAAATTTGGACAGACTTGATTTTGCGCATTCGCACTGGGATAATTAGCACGAGGCGCATAAGGCATTGGAGGCCTAGGTGTTTGCATAACAGGGCGCTGGTGCACAAACTGAGTTGGGTGTGGTGCAAATCCAGGGCGCTGTATAGGAGCAAAGGAGTTGTAGTATGGTGCATTAGGAGGTGCAAAGTGAGGGCGCACATTGCTTCCTTGTTGTTGTCCTTGATATGGCGCCTTCCTCTTATTGTCTTGCTCCATCTCATGGACCTTATTCTCCACCACAATTGCTTTGTCCACAAGCTTCTGAAAATTGGCATAATCACATTTGAGCAATCGCACTTGGATCTCATTGTTCAAGCCTCTCATGAACAAGTATTGCTTCCGGCTGTCCCGACTAACTTCCTCAGGCGCATATCTTGAGAGTTGAGTGAATTTGTTGAGATATTCACCCACGCTCGATCTTCCTTGCCTCAAGTTCTCAAATTGTTGCCTCTTCGATATCATAACTCCCTTGGACACATAATGAGAACGGAAGTTCTCCTTGAATTCTGCCCAAGTGATCCTCTCTTGATTCTCATGAGCATTGCAATGAGCATCCCACCAATCCGCAGCTACTCCAACGAGTTGATGAGAAGCAAGTAACACTTTCTCCCGATCACTGCATTGGATAATAGCAAGTTTCTTCTCCACGGATTTGAGCCAATTATTGGCATCCATAGGGTCAGCAGCTTGAGCAAAGGTCGGTGGCCTAGTCCTCATAAACTCTCCCAATCGGTTATAAGGAGGCGGAGGTGGCGGTGGAGGCATGTGGGGCTGATTGTTGATGTTGCCAGCCTGCAGCTGTCCCATTGTTTGTATCACGGTCTGCATGAGCTGGTTTTGCATAGCTAATAGTTGCTCGATACTCATAGCTCCATGAGCAGGTCCTTGTCCATTGTTGTTTTGGGGTACTCCATGGTTCTCCTCTTTATCATTAGCATCCCTCTGGTTGCGAGTCCTCACCATCTGAAGAAAAGCAATAGGTAAGAATTAGAAAACGTCCCCAACTATATGCATCAAGGAATATGAAACTAGACAACTAATTAGCCTACATGGATATGGCAATGCTAAAGCATCCAAAAATCCTCTATTAAGCACACAAGCAACCAATATATATAGCAAACAGCACACCAAACAGAATCACAACGCTTCGTGAGTGCTCCTATGTGCTCTAAAGTGTCAATTCTATTTAGGTTGCGTCCTACGGTCAACCTGTGGCTCTGATACCAATCTGTGACACCCGGTTCCGAAAAATGAACCAAGTGAACGCATATGTGTGCCCAGGACGTTCAACACACATACACGAGTGCATTCACAAAAGAGCGTACAGAAAATTACCATAGAACAAGATTAATTAATCAAATTTTATTACCATATTATCCTCGAATAAAAACTCTAATAAATATTAATGACTAGTTCAAATAATGCAAATGGAAATAACAAATTAAGCAACTAAGCAACTGAGCAAACTAAGCATAAGGGATAGCGCAGCTCCAATAACAACACAGGCAAAGCTGACGGTAGACACGGCCTAGAACTCTACATTATTAATGTAATACTCCCAATCCTGACCTGCAATTGTTGGGGAGGATTGCAAGAGTGAGTACATGTCGTACTCAGTAAGTGTGGAAAGTATGACATGTGGCTGATTCAAATGATGAATATAATAATGGCTAAGTGCTGAAAAGTACAGTAAAACATTTGAAAAGCAATATATTATACGTATGTGAAGTATTCCCATCATAAACCATAATTAATAACACAACATCAATTCATATTCCATATCCATCACCATCATACCATTAACCATATTCAATGCCAGTATTTAATTCATAACCAGCCAATACCAGTACCAAACCATAACCATCCCAAATCCCAATTTCCCTCTAATCATGGAAGTTGTCCAGGTGCTCATAACCGGGAGCACAGCTATCATGATAGTTTTATTAGACTCTGCAGAGTTTGTACCACTTTACCCACGTGTTCGTGATTTCATCTCCTTTCGATAACTAAGAACCTTCCTTATGCCCATGACCCATCGGTCACATTACACACTTCCGTTGGTGTGTGGCCAAGAGATCACAAAATAGCCTTTACAAAGGGATTACTAGCCTATTTAGACCCCACTAAGGTTTCACCAAAGGCGATGCCTCCAACTAAGCACATCTTCAACCAAGGCCCCCCTCTTGAGCCATTCGGATCCCAGGGTAGTCCCACCAATCATCAACAAACCCAATCTGACTACCCCTTCCCTGAGCATCCAAAATGGTCCAAATAGCACTGGCAAAGCCCTAATTAATCAGCTACGCCGCACCAATACTTGGCCTCGGGGTGGCACTGTAGTCCTGGCTTATTATTGCATGAACCGGTCCTTAGATCTAAATCAAGCAAACCACCATGACATACAACCCATCCACTTATCGGGCTTGCTTAGATCACCCATTACCATATCATATTGACCAAGTCACATTAACCAAAATATCATTAATGCATAATTAAATATGTAGTGTTGTTTTCCCATCCCAATTAATTAAGCGAAGCAAAAAGGTAAAAAGCCCTTCCCGACTCTCTACCATAAATTCGAGGCGACAAGGGTGGTCAAACAACGCTAGTAAACTTCCTACCGTAGGATTCCCGTCAAATTGACCCAAGCATGCAGTTTGCAAACAAAACATTTATTTTAAGAATAGGATCAATATGCTTCAAAGACACTTGCCTTGCTCTGGCGGATAGGGTTGCTCAAGCGCTTTGAAGTCTTGGTTCTGGAAATGCTTGTACCCGACCTCTTGAGTACTTCCCTCTACTCGTGATCACACGTACAAGAAAATACATACAAATCAACATGATGCACACATATTAATGAACATGCAATGACATGCTTGCATGCAAAGTTCAATATTAATTAACTACAGTTATTTATTAATTAGATGCAACTAGTTCATATGTGTTCATATGAGTTTATGGGAGTTTTAACGAGAATTAATGTTGCTGAAAATAAAATTATGGTGCAACTACGATTAAATTATGTCTACTAGATTTAATACGTCGCTAAAATTTGCATCGGAAAAATGAATCCTACCGTAGATGCAACGGCTTCGAAGATCGCGAGGGTGGAGGCGATGCGTAGACGAAGTCGATGGTGCAACGGTCCTGCGGCGGCACGACGGCGGTGACGCGACAACGATCTCCGGTGGACGACAGCACCCTCCTCTTCCTCCCTTTTTTTTCCTCTCTTTTTCTTCTTGGCGGCACCTCTGTCCTCTAATTCTTTCCTACGCCGTCTTAGGGCTTCTGGTGGTGGGTGCTGTCGATAAAACACGGAGCGTGGCTCCTTATATAGACGCGGGGGGGGGGGGGGGGGGGGGCACGATGCTAAGGCCGGCGCGGGCGGGATGCGCTGCAGCGGGGCGCTCGGGCTGGGTCAACGCGATGCGGGGCCAGGCGCGGTTGGGCGGAGGAGCGCGGGACGCGCGGCGCTCTGGGGCAGGCGCGGGCGCGGGGCACGCTGGCTGGGCCGGCTCGGCCTGGCCGGCTGTTGCCCTTTTTTTTCTTTTCCTTTTTTATACTTTCTTCTTTTTTCATTATTATTATTATACATTTTATTATTTATATTTTTTATATATTATTATTATAATATTATTTATTTATATATATATTTGTTTGTTTCTTTAGGTTTCACAAATATATATATTTTTATATATATGTTATTATTATTATTTTTATATTTATTCCCTAATACATGTTTTACGCTATTATTTTCTTTTTGTTCTTTTGCTACTCATATTTGTATATATGATCTATCTTTTATTTTTTCTTTATTCTACTAATGTTTAATGCATGATCATGTATGCAATGCATGATGCGAAAATTGAGGGTGTTACTATTGCTTAATTAGATTATTTTCGCTGCATTAGCTTTACTTTTATTAATAACGATCATTAGAGCTATAATTTGAGAATTATTTGAATATTGTAATAAAAGTACTTATTTAATAATTTGTGTTGTGGTAATTATCTATTTATCATTTGTGAATCACTTGTGTATGTGTGTTAAACATCCTGGGCACACATATGCATCACGCTTGGTTCACTTTCGGAACCGGGTGTCACAAATTGCAACTGCTTGTTATGTCTCAAATTGTGTTTTCTTGCGTGCTAAGTTAGGAAAAACACCATATGAACTCCAATTTGGACATAGGCCTAGTGTCACACACTTTAGGGTCTATGGTTGTAAATTCTTTGTTAAGAAACATGGTAATCTTCATAAATTTGAACCTAGATTTGTTGATGGCATGTTCCTTGGTTATCCATCACATACTAGAGGCTACTGTGTGCTTTTACATGACACTAACAAAATTGTGGAGGCTTGTGAGGTTTCTTTTGATGAAGCTAGCCCAGGTATTAGCTCTAATACTGCAGGTCTAGATCAATATCTACAAGGGGAGATTATTTTCATTGAAGAAGACGAAGAAGTGGTGTTGCTGTACAAAAATTCAGAAGCAAATGACGTTGATCACACTGCTGATTTTGCACCACTACCAGCACCAACAACTATTGTAGCTGGTACATATTGTCCTCAAGTCACAATTTCTTCAATCTGTGATAAACATGAAGAAGAAGGAGCTTGTGAAGTGTCTACTCCCTTCCGTGTCCTCAAAATTCATCGTCCACAGCAAATCATTGGAATCTTGCACGAACGAGTTACACAGTCCATATTTTGCGATCCAAACTCTCATGCTCATTTTGCTTTTGTTGCTTCTTTTGAACCCATAGATATATCACACGTACTCACTAATGAATCTTGGATTATTGCCATGCAAGAAGAGTTTGAAATTTTGAAAGAAATAATATTTGGAAACTTGTACCTCCACCTCAGGATCACACATTAATTGGAACTTAAAATGAACAAAGTGAGGATAGGTTGTGGTTAGGAATACGGCGAGGTTGGTTGCTCAAGGTTTCACACAAGTTGAAGGTTTAGATTTTGATGAAACTTTTGCTCCTGTTGCTAGATTAGAAGCCATAAGAATTTTGTTAGCTTTTGCTGCATCTAAAGGTTTCAAGTTATATCAAATGGATGTTAAAAGTACTTTTCTTAATGGCTACATAGATGAGGAGGTTTATGTCAAGCAACCACCGTGTTTTGAAAATCCAAATTTTCGTAATCATGTTTTCAACCTGTCCAAAGCCTTGTACGGTCTCAAACAAGCCCCTAGAGCATAGTATGATAGGTTAAAAACATTCTTACATGAAAAGGGGTTTACCATGGGCAAGGTTGATAAAACTCTTTTTGTGCTTAAGCATGGCGATGAGTCATTATTTTTTAAAGTGTATGTGGATGATATTATCTTTGATTGTGCTTCTCATGATCTTGTGTCCAAGTTTTCAGCTATGATGAGTTCAGAATTTGAGATGAGTATGATGGGAGAACTCACATACCTTTTGGGGCTGCAAATCAAGCAAACCAAGGAGGGTACTTTTGTGCATCAGACGAAATATACAAGAGACCTTAAGAACTTCAAAATGGACAAAAGCAAGCCCATTTGGACACCAACGGGAACAACGACAATACTTGAACTTGATGAAGATGGTGCCCAGTCGATCAAAAAGAATACAGAAGTATGATTGGATCACTTTTGTACCTCACGACTTTAAGATCGGACATACAATTCAGCGTATGTATTTGTGCACAGTTTGAAGCTTCCCCACATGCTTCACATCATCAGCCGTCAAAACAATTCTCAGGTACTTACATGGAACTCAAAGATTTGGCATTTTTCTTCCTTCTTTCTCAACTGTTACTTTGAAAGCTTTTTTGGATGCTTATTTTGGGGGTTGTAGGATTGATAGGAAAAGTACTTCGGTGCTTTTCATTTTCTTGGTAATTCACTTGTTGCTTGGTCCTCTAGAAAACAAAATTCAATTGCACAACCCACAGCCGAATCTAAATATGTAGTTGCTGCTAGCGCTTGCTCACAAATTATTTGGATTGTTCAAACACTTAAGGACTATGGGGTTGATTTATATTGTGTTTCACTGTTTTGTGATAACACTAGTGCCATTTGCATTGATAAAAATCCCGTGCAACATTCTAGAACAATGCACATTGACATTAGGTATCACTTTCTCCGTGATAATGTTGAAAAAGGGAACATTGATTGTGCTTTACCATGTCGATACCGAACAACAATTGACTGATATTTTCACGAAACCTTTGGATTTCACTTGTTTTTGTTATATTCATAGTGAAATAGGGGTTATGCATCCTCATGGCTTAAATTGAGGTAGAGTTTTTGAAACTCAGGAAGTCTATATGTGAATCTGAATTTAAAATAATATGAGCATAGTATCTCATACATAAATGACTTTGTGATTCCTTTTACATGCTCAAAGTTCTTACTAACTTGCTCAAGTTATATATTTTGTAGTTTTTTCCATGACTAGTAATTGGAATAGTTACTTACACTAAATCTGGTCATGATCGAACTTTCTTGCTATTTTGAACTTTTTGCATGATCACAAGTGCTTTTAATAATAAAAAATTAATCAATCAACTATTCACATGTTGAGCTTTTATGTTCAAATGAAAATTTGAGAAAATATCAAGAGAATATGCATGCATCACACTTCTTTTGAGATGGCTTATCATTGCACTTAGATATGAACTTGAAAGAAGTTGTGTATGACTAAAACCATGTCCTTAAGCTTCTGACTGTCAAATGATATAGGATTGGCTTGGTTGGTTAGAATAAGGCTGATACACCATATAATCTATTGCAAATGTCATAAGATGAACTTTGTTCCTTAAAAGAAATAACAATGCAGCAGCAAGTGTCATGCTCTCAAATCTTGAAATAGTTAAGTTTGTGAGATCATGACTTGCTTAAATTGAAAATTCACTTGATCTCTAGCATGGCTTACACTACTTTATGTATATCATTGATGTTATCGTGTAAGTTACTTGATAATATGACTTGAATGATCTTTGCTTTATATGTATATGTTGTAATATGCTCATAACTATTAAAATTTCTCTTTTGAACCTCGTTGAATACATTGTCAAAGGGGGAGAAATGTGTATAGGGGGAGAAATATATGTTTTTGAAATTTCTTTCTCATTTGATTTTCAAAGGGGGAGAAAATTGTTTTCAAAACTTTTCATGTGAATAAGCCAATATTCGGATTTTAAATGGTGTTGCCAATGCATTCATTAAGGGGGAGATTGTGAGACCTATGTGTGTTGAACACATTGGCTATTTCAATAAAAGTTTGGAATATTGTCAAAACACACTTTTCTTTGAGGTCCGACTCTAGGTCCGAGCTCCAGCAAGGTCCGACAAATGGTCCAACATGTTTTGAGTAGCTCCAGCAAGGTCCAACAATAGGTCTGGCATGTTTTGGGTAGCTCCAGCAAGGTCTGACGATATGTCCGACATGCTTTGGTGAGCTCTGGCTAGATCTAACGTGAGGTCTAACAAAATTTGGCTAGGTCTGGTGAGCTTTGGCTAGGTCCGGCGCAAGGTCCAGTTAGCTTTGACAAGGTCCAGCACAAGGTCCGATTAACTTTGGCAGGGTCCGGTACAAGATCGTAGCGGTTCTGCTTTTAACTTGCAATGTTTCAAACTTGCTTTACACTTATGGGGAGTTTTGCTTATTATTGTTTTACTAAGTTTTGATATGGTTTTGCTGATCATGGTGGACATTATCATGCTATGTTTGCAACATGCTTATGTGAGGTGCTCACGTAAGGTGTTGTGGTTTTCGAACTAACGAGAGTCAAGTCGAGGACTTGTGCTCGGAAGAATTGGTTGTTTATTCATGTGGAGGTGTTGCTTAAGATCAAGAAGTGACTGGTGAAGGGATCCATTAAACTAGTCTTAGGCCTTGTTTAGCAGCAAGGGGAGAGATAACCCGGGGTAGGAAATCCCTCTCCAGATTTCCCCTACCCCTTGACTTCCCAGGGTGTACGCTTCCCTGGGGTGGTTATCTATTTGGTAAGTCCGGCAAGAAAATTCTAGAGATTGTTAAGAAAAATGCTAAAAATATTTAGAAAAATAAAAAAATTAAAAAAATGTAAAAATTCAGAAAAATCTGGAAAAAATATATAATGTGAAAAGCTTGTAACAAGAGTCATAAATAGTATAATGTTATGGAATTCGAGTTCCATAATTACTACAAGGAAAAAATATTTATAAAAAATAATAAGCCATCATAAAAAATACTTCTCCAGTAGCTCACACAAGTTCATCAGAGTACAAGAATATACTAATTATCATCTCAATTGCTTTAGCTCCATTACAAAAGATATGCACTAGATCCAAATACTTGAAAATGTATTAACTGCCATCTCAATTGCAACAACCAGGTGAAATCTCCCTGTTGGACATCCATGTGAGATGTTAATTATAATGTTTTTGCCAGCATGCAATGGATCTGAACTACAATGTAGAAAACATGAAAATTATTTTGTTGTATTTCACAATGTCAGAATGGCAACAGAGTCATAAATAATACTCATTGACCTAATAGACAATGAAATAAAAAACAATGAATCAACATGTGCTTTGATATACTTGTGATGGTCCTCTTCCTCTCTTGGCCTGCTGTATCCCAGATTTGTGCCTCGATGATCTTGCCATCTGCAGCAACCTACATTAGACAATCAAGTGTTGGTGAGGATTACTATCTAGGGTTGCTGCAGTCAACCGACCATAAAATGAAAACGATCTAGCTGGTAACTGAATCATGGAATGGATGAAATATCAATAAGCCTGACAGAAACCAACTGCTAAAGAAAGCTTGCAAAATACAAAATTATTCATGATGTTTTGGTCAAGTAATTTCAGTCACGAAAAAATTTATGATTCAGCCAAGTAACTACTAAATAGAGCCGAGAACACTTTATACATGGAAAAAACAAGAGAATGGGACTATTAGATATATAAATAAAATTTGGTACTTCCTAGTTCTACTTTTGGAACCTGCAAGCTAAAATGTGCAGCTACTTCTGATAGAATAATGTCACTGAGGAAGTCTTTCACGTGTTTCACATCAAACCAAATGCGACGTGAAGGAATCCGAAATGGAATGGACAAAATACCACATACAGCCTTTGTGCTCACAACAATATTCAACAATAACTCCATATAGCTCAGCATAATTACAGGCTCATGATCCATGGAATGTCAAACCTGGAAACTTACAATCGCAGGTTCCAGCAAAATTATTGGTTTTCCTTTTGGAAGCAAGTCATGGCAAGATAGCAATGACAAACAAGTTAAAGCCAACAAAATTAGTCACGCAGTTTGCCACACAATGAGTATTTCAAAGAATATAGCAAACATGGTCAATATATTTAAATGTCATCAAGAATATTAACAACTGATTCTAAATCAACCAAAAACAATATGGCTAGTGGAATACAAGAAAATCATATCTTAGAACATGCATGGGGCATATGGAAATTCAGCCTAGTATAATTCTAAAAACTAAATTTTAAGAAAACACATGCATATGATAAATAGATAAACCATAGCACAGGCATACCACTACATTGATCTATGGTAAGGGTTGCAAACTCTATGGGATACTTTACTAAGAACATTCAAAAATCCCAACAGCCTAATTAGTAAAAATTCTAGTTAGCAGAGCTGCCAGAACCTAATCAATAAAAAGAAAGAGTACCTCACCTGTACGAAGCAAAGCAATCGTGCTACCGCCAAGACCTTCCTGTTTGTACTACCGCTAATAGTAACAGAGTATGAAGCACAAAAAGAGGGGCCTAGGCATACTAGTAGAGAGGATCGGTGTTGCCATCTGATGCTGCTGCGAAGGTGAAGATCACCGTGAGGCTGAGAAGCAGCAACCACTACCCCCACCGGAGCACCATCCCATATCCGCTGGTCGCGCTGCATAGTGGGCGAAGCCGAGGAGATCCATTGGCGCAGTCAAGGAGGGAAGCGAAGAGGGAGACGAAAGAGAGACAGAGAGAGAAAGGGAGGCAAGGCGAGCGCACGCTGGGCGGAGTTGGGGGCGTGAGGTTGGGCGGCACGGAGTCGAGGGTGGGAGACGGAGGCCAGCAGCACTGGGTGAGCGCACGGTGCGCGGAGTCGGGGGTGGGAGGTCGCGGTGGCGCAGTGTCGAGGGTGGGAGGCGAGTGGCGTGGGGGGATGCGAGCGAAGGCGGGGTTTTCCTGCCCGACCTCACGAGGCCAGGATGGAAAGCCCGTTCTTCCCCCGTGGATCGTGCCGGGAATTTGGATTCCCAAATGCGCCTCTAGGAAATGTTGGCCCGTGGATTTTTGGGCCAGGGAATGAGCCGGGATCCCTCCAGGATTTTGGGCTGCCAAAGAGGCCCTTTAGGGAGAACATGAGGTTCAACAACCAAATTCGGGAGGAATTGTGGTTGAGTTGATGAGGAGGTCATGCAACATGTTTGGTTTAAGAACAGTGCATATGAATGTTTCGTGGATATTGTTTGAAGGTGTTTTCACATGTGCAAGGAGTGCATGGACGTGGCAACATGGTTCCAAGGCGTGATGAAGAGAAGTGGATGTAAAGAATAGCTCGAAAAGGTCCAATCGGTTGGATTATGCCTCAGGCTGCAGATGAGGTGGTTATGGTTTATTTATGGAAAGTTTCGAGTTTGTTTGGGTTAGATTCCGTGTGGGTCATGAAGTTGAGTTGTTTTAGGAATGTGGGATACGTTCTTAAGGTGGAAATTTTAAGTTAAACTGAGTAGGATTAGAGTGATAGTTTGGATTGGGTTGGTCTAACACCCTCATTTTCATCCATCATGCATTTCATACATTCTTAGACATGTTTAATATTAATAAACACAAAAAGGAATATGTTTAAAATGAATTATAATCAAACAAGCAAATAAAAACCTAGCTCAGTACGGACTTGTTCGAATTTGTTCTCCTTGTGTAGGGCGGACTTGTCTGGACTGTGCCCCGGACTAGTTAATTCAACTCTCTGATCTTCTTCTAGACTTTTCCATTAATGCTACGAACTAGTCCGAAAATGTTTCTGATGTTTTCCTAAGCCCTGCTCCGGACTCGTGTGGTCTAGCAACAAACTTCTCCGTTCAACTCTCTCGAACTTTGATACAGCTGCGAACAAATATGTTCGGCTTTACACCAGACTTATCCATTCGACTTTATGACTTCCAACGGACTTGTCCGGCCTCATACGGACTAGTTTATTCTGGTGAGTTTCAACTCAGATTCTATTTTTCTTCCACGGCGTGGTATTGGGTAATTTACCTTTTTGGGCCCAAGAACGTCGTGTCCAACCCCTGTGGAGCCCTATCGACGGTTATGATATACCGATTTCACCAGTCAATATAACTCAATTATGTGAAGGAATTGTCATTTCTTGCACACATCACCTTTCTATTTAACCTATTTCCACTTGTGTTTGGATAAAGTAGTGCATGCAGGAATTCTATGCAGAATTGAAGTGAAACAAGGGGATGGATCCTATAAAATATCATTCCAGCCAATTAGGCTATGCCACATGGCACCACATGGATCAAATGGCCCACAAATAGAAGTATTTGAGGCCATCCAATGGTGTAGCACCCGTATCATGGAATGGGGCCCACCTGACAGTCACTTGGAGGAAGAACTAGCTGTTTGGAGTCAGGACCAGGTCAGCCGACCCCCCTAGTCAGCCGACTAGTTCCTGGCGCCAAACGCGGTCAAACACACGTGTTGGCTCCTCCCCGGCTTGAAGAGGTCAGGGGTGACTGATTCGCGCGCTTTTGGTGGCGGGAACCGACCCTTCTGCAAGCTATAAATAGGCCCCCTCACCCCTCACTTCAACACACACCACTTGAGTATTCATCCATTGTATTCACTACTCTCCATAGGTTTAGAGGAGTATAAGCTGTAGAGAGGAGAGCCTCTAGTCCATAGTCTAAGTAGGAGAGGAGTAGGAGTCTCCTCCTAGACTCCAATTGGGAAAGGTATGTCTCCCATATTCCTATTTGAATTTGTGACTTTGTTCATAAGAAAGATGACATCTTTAGTCTTCTATTGTTCATATACTTGGATGAAGAATTTCTTGTTTGATTGTGGATTCCATGTATGTGGTAGTAGTAGTATTTATGATTGTGTTATACCATTCTTATTACATCATCATAAACACTATAAACCTCCACTTTAGTTTAATTAGCTATGATATGACTATATTAATATGAATCATTTATGCTATGAATTAGCATAGGTTCAACGATGATTTATTTCATTGCCTTAGGATGGCTTGTGCCTAGGCTCTTAAGGTAATTACTTACTATGCTTGCATGGTGCTAGGATAGAGATTAGCGTTGATTGTCTTGTATGCCCAAGGATTGAAGAGGTAGACAGTAGGTGGTGACAGCCCTATCTGTCCTTTGTAATCCTCCACGTTCGGCTATGCCACAAGCTCTTGGCGGGAGTCGCCTAGTGTTGCTAGGGGTAATCCCGTGCTCGATGTGTTAATCCACTTAGCATGAGAATTCATAATTAATATATTCATTAGTAACTAACTTAGGCTATGTATATGTACATTAGAAGCATAGTAGGAGTATCTACCTCACTCTTAGCCTAGTTGCTCTATTACCTCATTTATCCCCTTAGGATAGGATGCTCTCGTGTGTCACACTACCTCGATTGCTCTTTATCCATCCTTGCTAGAACCCTACCTAGGCCAACCTAGACTTTCCATTTGATGATTGTTTTACTTCCATCTAGCCTTCCTTTGGGAAAATATAAATTACACCCTTTGGGAGTACTCTTTAAAGGGAAACTGCTACATCGATAGTTTTCGTGTGCTTGCGGATTTTCATGTATAATAGAAAACCTACAAGCAAGCATTTCTGGCACCCCTGCTAGGGATGAATTGTTAGTAGTGCGTAGGAAATATCAACAAACCCATGTGGGACCCCTACTCGGCCTCCACCACCTTAAACTCAAATTCCACCGCAAACCCTACTATCTCCACCCTATATAAACACCCCAACACCCACCCTTTCATCTCTTTGCCACAATTGAGGAAGAACCCTAACCCTAGTTCATGAGAGCCTCCATCAAGGAGCCTCCACCGCAGGGAGAAGAAGAGAAGGGAAGAAGGAGGGGGATCAATCAAGATCATCGTCGCTGCTGTGATCTTTGTCAACACTTTGTCGTCAACGTTTCCCTCCATCAGTTCTTCATCTTCTTTGGATCTAGGCGTCAAGATCTCGAGTTTCATCGAATCCTCAACCTTTGAACCCTAGGATTCACGGTAATTATCTTAGATGCATCTTTTCTACATAAAATATGGTTCCAAATTAATCTTTAACTATAGTCTAATTGAATGTTTGCCATGCCATAGCGGACTTGTCCGGTCTATTGCGGACTAGTCCGATCAACTCTCTGGCCCAAAGCGGACATGTCCGGCCACTGCGGACTAGTCCGGTCCTACAAATCGGGAAATTCCTGGAACTTATATAATATCCTCTGAAATTACTTGAAACTTGTTCTAACATGTAATACATAATTTTAACTAGTTAGTAGGCTATGATGTCAATCTAATAATTTGTTTTACCACATAATTGCATTATTCATGCATATCATGGCATAATGAGTAATATGAAATAAATTATTGATTGTAGTGTTTTTTTGTATGTTTATTGCGCGGAATAGAAGGTGTTCCTCTAGAGGGTGCTGTCGAGGACCTCCAGCACCAAAACTTTGAAGCTTTTGTTCCTAACCAATCTCAAGATCAAGGCAAGTTTCATTGAACATTTTGATCCCGTTTTTAAATATTTTGTTTGCAAAATTTCATGCTTGTGTGAGATTGATGGGAAACCCAGGATAGGTGTTTTCTAGACTTGTTTGACAATCCTTGTCGCTTGGAATATGTTGTAGAGAGTTGGGAAGGGCATTTTACCTTTTTGCTTTGCTCTATTTAATTGGTAATATGGGACTTGGGAAATCTAAGTAAGCATGGTTTGTAGAATGGGTTGGATGATATGGTGGTTTGCTTACCTTAGCTGATTAATTAGATGTACTGCCAGCATTGTTCAGATCATTTGGGGGAGCGAGGAATGGGAGTCGGTTGGGTTTGCAATAGTGGCATAACTGCCCTGGGATCCCAACGGTACAAGAGAGGGCCCTTGGTTGGATGTGCTCAGTTGGAGACATCACCCCAGTGAAACCTCAGTGGGTCTGAATATGCTGGTAGTCCCTTTGTAAAGGCTATTTGTGATCTCTTGGCCATACACCTAAGGAAGTGTAATTGGTATAAGGCAGGTTTCTTTAGTCGCTGATGGGTGAAAGCATCTAGGCCCCCATGAGGTATGATTTCGGTGATTAATGACAACCATTGATTATCACTAATGAATTTGTGAATGCAAGGTCCTCATAACCACTCAATCAAATGAAATAAATATTCTATTGGAGACCCATATACAATCGATGTATGAGATCAAATCAATTATGTGAAAACAAGAAGTGAACGCTCTTATGTCAAAGTCACTCAATCAAAAAATTGAAGACACTGGATGTTTGACAATCATCAAAGATACATGTTCAACAAGTCTAAGAGGTCATTTGAGCAAGACACAAAAATTCACTTAGAAACAACCCGAAGCAAACAAAATCAACTCACCGGATCAACCGATGATTCCTCAGAATAACAGACCGGTCGAGTTGTGTCAACAGAAGAAGAAGACCTCAAAACTGAAGTACACACCGGATCATCCGATGTGTAGGAAGTGGTACATCGGTCCAATTCAACAGAAGGATAAATTTCTCAACTATTCTGGAGAAGTACACACCAGATCATCCGATGATGAAGCAAAGTGCACATTGGTCTAATTCAACAGAAGCAATTATTTCTGGACCAATTCCCAAAATCAACTCACCGGATCATCCGATGTACACAGAAGTACACATCGGTCGATTACTCCAGTAAGCATCAAGTTTGAGTAAATTCTGGAGGAAGAGCCACTGGATCATTCGATGAGAGGACACGATCAACATCGGTCTAACAACGGTCATATCTGACACAATGACGTGAGCTAAAGTAACTTGACCGATGATAACTAAAGGGGAGACATCGGATCATCCGGTGTTCACAATAAAGTTCTGTCAGCCTACTTTTCCAACGGCTATTTCGGGGAGGCTGGCTATAAATACCCCCCAATCCTGTCATTTCGTTAAGTCTTGATCACTAGACACCATCAACACATTCACAAGCGTTCAAGACCAAGAGCAATCACTTCCACACCATTTCGATCACCTATACACCAAGATTTAGGCTAGAACTAGCTAGAGAGAGAGCTTGTGTGCCTCCATTCTGGGTGAGTGGACTCTCTAGGATAGTGTGAGAGCCTCAAGGGAGTGCCCTTGGTGTTTGTAACTGTGAGAAGACTTCTGGAGCTTGCCAAGGCGTGTGTGGAAGCCCGGAAGGTCGAAGTTGTACAAGGCTTGAGCTCCACCTTGCCAAAGGAGGCAAACGGAGAGGAATAGTGAAGACCCCTCGTCTCGGTGACTTGGGTGTGGCAAAACCCTTTGGTGGGTGCCACAACGTGGATGTAGGAAGATCTTAACGATCTTGCCGAACCACGGGATAAATCCTTCTCTCCTCGGGAGTTTGCATCCTTCTCCTTTCCCTTACTTTTATGCATTTTAAATTCTGCAAAGTTTCCATCTACTAGAATGCATAGATAGTTTGCGTAGGGAATTGAGCTTTAGAAAATAAGTTTCATTGCTTAGAATTTTTCGAAGAAAGCCCAATTCACCCCCCCTCTTGGGCATTCAGTCCTTACAATTGGTATCAGAGCAAGGTTGCTCATAGGATCATTCTAGCTTCACCGCTAGAGAGCTAAAATGGCCAAGGTTGGGGGTTCGGTTCCTATCTTCGAGGGCAAGAACTTTGCCTATTGGAAAGCACACATGCGCGCTTACCTTGAGGCTATTGCTCCCGAAGTATGGGAAGCGACCCACGCGGGGTTTGGAGAACACAATTATGTTGGTGATCAAATTAAGTGGGATGCTAAAGCTAGGAATGCTATTTATGAATGCATTAGTCAAGATGTGTTTTCTAGGATTGCTAGCAAAGAAAAGGCTTGTGAAATTTGGGCTTGCTTAATAGAGATTCATGAGGGTTCTTCTAGGGTCAAAGAACTTAAATATCACATGCTTAAAGCAAAATATGATGAATTTAAGATGCTACCTCATGAAAATGTTAATGAGATGTTCTCTCGCTTAAATGTTCTTATTGAAGAAATAAATGCTCTTGACATTGCTTCTCTTGGCAAGGGACTCATCAACCGCAAGATCCTCATGCTCCTTCACAAGCCAAAGTACAACATCATCAACTCCATGCTCCAAAAAGAGTCACTTGACCACATTGAAGTTTCAGAGCTCATTGGAGAAATACACGCTCGTGAGATGAGTGTACTTGGGATGATGGAGCAATCATCTTCAAAGACAATTGCTCTAAAGGCCTCCACCAAGAAAACAAGCCACAAGAAGAAGAAGGTGGTTGAGCCTAGCTCAAGTGAAGAAGAACAAGCATCAAGTGAAGATGATTATTATGAGCTTGCGTTGATGATGAGAAAGTTCTCACGCTTGAACTCCAAGATCACTAAGAAGGGATACACATTTGATCCTAAGAAGAGAGCATTTCTACCAAGGAGAGATGATCACAAGACTTGCTACAATTGTGGTGATCAAGGCCACATCTCCTATGATTGTCCAAGACCGGACAAACGAAGAGAGAATCACAAGAGCAAGCATCGCAAGCTTGAAGGAAGTGATGATGATGAAGAAGAAGCCAAACCAAAGCCAAGATCCTTTGGGAAGAAGAAACATGACAAGGGCAAGAAGGCAAGGCTCTTCCCAAAGAAGAGAAATGGCCCACAAAAGGTGTTCATGTGTGAGGCAAATGAATGGGTCACCGATGAAGAAACAAGTGATGAAGAGAGTGAAGAGGAAGAAGAAAGCTTGGCCGGCCTTGCCATCGCCAACAATGATGATGCACCTCTTCATCCGCCGCCCATGTGCCTCATGGCGAAAGGTAACACCAAGGTATGTGATGACTCTAGCGATGATGAGCTTTCCCCTGATGATTTAACTTCTTTGATAAATGAATATCATGCTATCATTAAGAGGGAAAAGAGTAAGGTTAAAGTGCTTGAAGAAACTCGTGCTAGACTTGAGAGTGCTAACCTTGATTTGCTTGACAAGTATGAAAGCATACTCAAAGAGCATGACACGCTCAAATCCCATGTCAAGCAAATTGAGGAAGAAAAGGCTAAAATCAAGATAGATAATCATGAACTTAACTTAGCACACCAAACACTCTTGGAAGAGCACAACAAGTTAATACAAGAACATCAAACACTTAACCTTGCTCATGACATGCTTGATCAAGAGTTGAAAAATATGAAGAAGCAAACTCTTAATGATAAGATATGCATTACTTCTCATGCCACTAATGCTTTGCACAAGTCTTTGCATTTGAAAGCTAATGCTAGGGAGAAGGACTTGTTGGAAGAAATTGAGAGTCTCCGCACTAGTGTGTCTAGACTTTCAAAAGGGGAGGTCAAACACAAGGAAATCCTCTTCCAACAAGCAAAGGCCTTCAACAAAAGAGGACTTGGATCCTTCCCAGTGCCCAACAAAGGAAAGGTGCCCTCACCAGAGCTAAGAACAAGCTTCATCAAAGAAGTTGGTTCTTATTGCCAACATTGTGAGGTCACCGGTCAACACACAAGGGAGTGTCCTCTTCCTAACCGACCCTCTCCCAAGCTTCCTACTAATTACAAATCTACTTTCAATGATCACTATTATCTCTTAAGTAAAGTAGATGGCAAGGTGAAGGCTAGGTTCATTGGCAAGGACATGAAGGGCATGAAGGGGAAGCCCCCAAGCAACTTTGGGTCCCAAAGACACTTGTATCACACATTCAAGGACCTAAGTTGGCTTGGGTGCCTAAAGTTAAAAATTGAATTCATGTGTGTAGGTGAACTACAAAGCCGGAGGAAAGCATTGGGTACTCGATAGCAGGTGCACCCAACATATGACCGGCAATGATGGTATGTTCACCACCATAGAAAACCCCGGCAATCATGAACAAGTCACCTTTGGTGATAACTCTAAGGGCATGGTAATAGGCTTAGGTAAAATTGCTATTTCAAATGACTTATCTATTTCTAATGTCTTGTACGTTAAGTCACTTAGTTTTAATTTACTTTCTATTGCACAACTATGTGATCTTGGACTAACGTGCACATTTAGAAAAAATGATGTTGTTGTGAGTAGTGAAACTAGCCAAGACATAGTCTTCAAAGGATTTCGGCATGGACATCTCTACCTAGTGGACTTCGCCAACAAGAATGCTCGCTTGACCACTTGACTTTTCACTAAGACAAGCTTGGGTTGGCTATGGCACCGACGCATAGCGCACATTGGAATGAGCAAACTCAAGAAGTCATTCAAGCTTGGGATGGTGACCGGCGTGAAGGATGTCACATTTGAGAAGAACAAGCTTTGTAGCGCTTGTCAAGCCGGTAAGCAAGTTGCTTCACACCACCCAATGAATACAATGGTGTCAACCTCCAAGCCACTTGAGCTACTCCACATGGACCTCTTCGGACCGTTCACATATCAAATCCTTGGTGGTAACCTCTATTGTCTTGTTATTGTTGATGACTATTCTCACTATGCTTGGACTTTATTTCTAGGTGACAAGAGTGAAACTCCGGAAGTTTTCAAGACCTTCGCCAATCGCGCTCAAAGGGAATTTCAACTTCCCATCATCAAGGTCCGGAGTGACAACGGCACCGAATTCAAGAACTACAACATTGGGGAGTGGTGTGACCGTGAAGGCGTGAAACATGAGTTTTCGGCCACATACACTCCTCAACAAAACGGTGTCGTTGAAAGGAAGAACAAGACACTCATCACTCTTGCAAGAGCAATGCTTGATGACTACGGCACGTCGGAGAAGTTTTGGGCCGAAGCGATCAATACGACGTGCCATGCCGCAAATAGGGTGTACCTACATCGCCTACTTCAAAAGACCCCGTACGAGCTTCTCATTGGGAGAAAGCCCAACATCTCCTACTTTCGAGTCTTTGGATGCAAGTGCTACATGTACCGCAAGAAAAGGCTCGGTAAGTTTGAAAGAAGATGTGATGTTTGTATATTTCTTGGTTATGCATCAAACTCAAAAGCATATCGAGTATTCAACCAAACCTCCGGTTTAGCTG
The DNA here is from genome assembly GCA_036927565.1 of Tuctoria greenei. Classification (NCBI taxonomy): domain Eukaryota; kingdom Viridiplantae; phylum Streptophyta; class Magnoliopsida; order Poales; family Poaceae; genus Tuctoria; species Tuctoria greenei. Next base: position 81,478,109 of record JAYESD010000003.1, on the reverse strand, counting down.
AGGAAAGTTGTGATGTTGAGTTCGATGAATCTAATGGCTCCCAAGAGGAGAGTTTTGGTCATGATGAAATATATGATGAGCCTCTACGAGAAGCCATGAAGAACATGACCATTGGAGACATCAAGCCGGAAGTTGAGGAGAGCCATGATCAAGGGGGGGCTTCATGTTCCAACAACAACACCTCCATGGCACCTCAAGTTGACGAAGACGAGAAGGATGATCCATTGCCGACTCAAGACTCACAAACACAACAACATCAAGAGGAAGAAGAAGTCCATGATCAAGTCCAACCATAAGAGGAGCAACACGCATCACCTTCGCCAAGTGCTTCACAACCACTTATGAGGCATGGACGCATCTCCAAGGCGCATCCAATGGACCAAATCATTGGAAGTTCGTCAAGGGGTGTAAGCACACGTTCTCGCCACTTTGCTTCATTTTGTGAGCACTACTCGTTTGTTTCGTGTGTAGAACCCACTCACATTGAGGAAGCACTCCAAGACCCAAATTGGGTGATGGCCATGCAAGAAGAACTCAGCAACTTCATCCGCAATGAAGTTTGGGTGTTGGAGGAGCGACCCAAGGACAAGAACGTCATCGGAACAAAGTGGGTGTACCGCAACAAATAAGACGAGAATGGCGTTGTGGTCCGCAACAAGGCAAGACTTGTGGCCAAAGGGTTCTCGCAAGTTGAAGGTCTAGACATTGGGGAGACATTTGCCCCGGTCGCCCGACTAGAAGCCATCCGTATACTTCTTGCCTTTGCATCACATCATAGCATTAGGCTTTATCAAATGGATGTGAAAAGTGCCTTTCTTAATAGTTACATTAATGAGCTTGTTTATGTTGAACAACCTCCCGGGTTTGAAGATCCGAGGAATCCTAATCATGTGTATAGGTTGCACAAGGCGCTCTACGGGCTCAAGCAAGCACCTAGGGCGTGGTACGAACGACTACGTGACTTCCTCATCATGCAAGGATTCAAGATCGGGAGGGTGGACACCACACTCTTCACCAAGGACATCAACAGAGATTTGTTCATTTGTCAAATTTATGTTGATGATATTATTTTTGGTTCAACTAACGAAGCTCTTAGCCATGAGTTTGGCAAAATGATGTCTAGGGAATTCGAGATGTCAATGATTGGAGAGCTCAACTTCTTCCTTGGATTTCAAATCAAGCAACTTCAAGAGGGGACCTTCGTCTATCAAGAGAAGTACACCATGGACCTCTTGAAGAAATTTGAGATGGGAGATTGTAGCTCAAGAAGCACTCCAATGGCAACCAATTATCATCTCGACGCGGATAAGGACGGTAAACCTATTGATCAATCTAACTACCATTCTATGATTTGTTCACTGCTTTATCTTACCACATCTAGGCCCGATATCATGTTTAGTGTATGCTTGTGTGCTCGCTTTCAAGCGGCACCTAAAGAATCGCATAGGAAGGCGGTCTTTAGGATACTTAGGTATCTTAAGCATACCCCTAGTGTGGGCTTGTGGTACCCTAAAGGTGCAAAATTCCATCTTGTGGGATACTCGGATTCGGACTTTGCCAGATGCCGCGTGGATCGCAAGAGTACCTCCGGTGGGTGCCACCTGCTTGGGCGTTCCCCAGTATCTTGGTCAAGCAAGAAGCAAAATTTCGTTGCCTTGTCCAAGGCGGAAGCGGAATATATAGCGGCCGGTGCATGTTGTGCCCAAATTCTTTATATGAAACAAACCTTTTGGACTTTGGTATTAAACTTGGTTGTGTGCCTCTCCTTTGTGACAATGAAAGTGCGGTTAAGATAGCTAAAAACCCCGTTCAACACTCCTGCACTAAGCACATTGATATTCGCCATCATTTCCTAACGGACCATGAAGCTAAGGGAGACATCTCCTTGAGAGGTGTTAGGTCCGAAGAACAATTGGCGGATATCTTCACTAAACCACTTGATGAGAAAACTTTTTCTAGGCTAAGAAGTGAATTAAATGTGCTAGATGCAACGAACGTCATGTAAGAATGCACTTCATATATGTCTTGCCTAACTCTCAAAGGATAAGGGTGAGCAAGGGTTAGCTTGGGATGGAGGTTTCTTTGGGTCTCCCAAGGTTTGGAGAGTGGTTCTCCCTGAAGAAGCCTTTAAAAGGTTCAAACTTGGCAAGATAGATTTATTTTATGCCTTGCATGATGCCTGCCATATAGACTAACAATTTCTTGCATTATAAAATGTTTGGCATTGCATACGGTAGATCGTCACAAAGGGGAACCCACCTCATGAGAAAGAGACTTGTTTGAGATGCAATATCTCAACTCATATAAGGTGGAAAGAACAAAATGTTAGGTGCGTTAATGCCTAGAGGAACATGCTTCAAAGAGATAGAAGTCTTCATACTCTAGCTCACAAAGCATGGGCCTTACATTTTATTTGGATAATTTCCTTCCCATTTTCTTCCTTCGGTGTTCTATTTGCCTTAAGGCCTAGCCAAGTTATTGACATATTAGTATCTTCGAGGGGTAAGGGGTTGCCCAAAAAGTCCTAAGACATGTGTTTTCTCTTTGCTTGTTTGTTTGGTCAAAGGACATATATGGGATGTTATTGTTCTGTAGTCATCGGATTATCTGATGCCTAGGTCAATCCCTCATCGGGTCAATTGGTGTTCAATCTCCAAGGACCAGTTCAGTCAGAATCTCAAAATGATCCGACGAGTTCATCCTGAAAAACATCGGTCCATCCGATGTGTACAATTTTTGAACTTTGGTCAATTCCACCGATGCTACCTCCTCCCTCGTCGGACCATCCGGTGTCAACATTCCATTTTTGAACACCCTTACTGTACCATTCGACTGATGATCCCATTCTTCAACGTCGGCCCATCTGGTGACAACAGTACCTTTTTGAATATCCTTACTGTGGCATTCGACCGATGCTTCTCATGTTCAACATCGGTCCATCCGGTGTTAAAACTTCGGCTAGGGTTTGGGACCCACTATTTAAATCGGCCGAACGCCTTCCCTTTCTCTCTCCCAATCCCGACGCCGCCACCATCGATTCTCTCGCCCTTGCGCCACCACCGCTGCCGGACGCCGCCGCCTCCAAGCACCACCGCAGCCTCTGCCTCACCTCCACTGCAGCCGCCGCCGCCCCACCTCCGCTGCAGCCGCCGCCGCCTCACCTCCGCCACAGCCACCGCCGCTGCTCCACCAAGCGCCGCCGCCGCTCTCCCTAGCCACCACAGCGACGCCGCTGCCTCCTCTCGTGCACCACCAGCCGCCCCACGCGCACACCTCGCCGTCGTGGTGCCTCCACGGTCACCACCCCGTCGCTAGGATTTCCCGGCCCGTTGATCTCCGTATTGTTACGTGCGCGTGACTTTTTTAACCTCACTCTCGCGCATCGCAATGGCTCGCGACAAGAAGAACAAGGGCAAGGCCATCGCAGAGCTGGCCGCGAAGAAGCAAAAATTGTCGAAGGAGGAGAAGAAGGTGTTGATGGCCGCTCGCGCCGCCGAGGAGCGTGAGCATGGCCGAGGAGGATCGCTGAGGATCCGCGAGGCTCATCCGAGGCAGCCTCCTGTGATCAATGACTCCGAGGCCGAAAAAGATCCGGTAGAGCCTCTCGTCCGCCGGTGCTCAGCCCGGACCCGTGGGGGTCATCCCGCGACAGCTCCATGTCCGAGACCGACGGCTGCCGATCGTCATGAGGACAGGGAGGCCCAGCGAGCTATCTACGAGATGGACACCATTGTCCATGTCGATGAAGGAGTCCGGTTGACCGACTACCAGAAGATGAAGGCCAAGCAGCTTCGCAGACTCAGGTGGAGTGTGCTGCTTGAGGAGTGGTACCCGCAGCCCCGGGAGGCCCTGGTGGACAGTCGTTTCTGGATTGTGACGCAGGCGTCTCTCTATGAGACCTACAGACACCGAGGCAACAAGTTGTTCCAGCACAACTTTCTGGATTGGCATCAGCTTGCCCTCGCAGCAGAGACGGAGATACTGCCCTACTTTGAGAGGTACAGAGGGCTAGTGCACCTGATGTCCTATGAGAGGAGTGCTTACGTGGAGGACTGGGTACGCATGTTCTACGCTACTCTCTACGTCTCTGAGGGCCGCATGTCAATTGATTTCATGTTCATGGGACAACACTATCACCTGACGAGGCAGACGCTGGCACAGCTGTTGGGAGTGGACTTGCACGACACCTGCGTGCATGAGAGGGTCTACGGTCAGGCAGATCCACCGAGGAGGCCGCTCACTGGAGGAGTGGCACCAACTCTAGAGGAGATCTGTTCCCTATTTGGCGCTACCTTCTCTCCAGACCAGCCGAGGGTACCGGCTTTGTTGAATCCAGCTGTGCGCACAGTGCACCTCGCCTTGCACCGCACGCTCCTGCCGAGGTCTGGCTACTTGGAGGGGTTCACCAGCTTACAGCAGACTCTCCTGTTCTACATCATGAACGGGATGGAGTTCGACATAGTGGACGTCCTCATATGCGAGATGGAGTATGTGATCACAGACGGAGTGGGCATGATGAGGTACTCGTATATGGACACTGGATCAGCTACCTGCTCACCATGATGGTTCCTGAGGGGTCCACTGTGCATGACCGCATCACTGACGAGGGCGTCACACGGTTCGGTCACTACCGTGCCCCAGCTCCTAGAGACCGCCGCCTTGGCCGTCCAGTCGAGCGTCAGGTCAGGGCTCGTCTTTATGAGGAGGACTGGTCGGACTTGGAGAAAGAGGATGAGAGGCTTGCTGAGGCAGAGGCACAGGATGAGGACCTGCAGCACATATGGTCGGAGAGCGACACCGACGACAGTGTCGAGGAGTACTTCCCTCCTCCTCCCTCACCCAGGCAGCACGACGCAGAGGCTGGAGGCTCTATAGTGCAACCACCTACTCCACCTCCCGTCACTGAGGCGCAGGTCACTCAGCCGTCAGAGCTGACTTCGCTCCTCCAGCAGATGGTTGAGCAGCAGCGTCTGGACAGGCTGGCCGCAGAGCAGGCTCGAGCGGAGCAGGCTGCCCGTCTCCTTGAGCTCCAGCAGCAGCAGTAGGAGATGCAGCGTCAGATAGCCCGTGAGAGGCGTGAGGACATTGACCGGCTGACTGGACTCATCGACCAGATGCACCAGTGCACCCTCAACCAGCAGCAGCAGATGCAGCAGGCGATGATGGGCATCCTGGGGTTGATCACCAACCTCTACACCCAGACCGGGATTTCCCTCCCGTCGCAGCTGCGAGGAGTCGCTCCACCACCACCAGTCCTGGCACCAGCTGCCGCTCCAGTGCCGTCTATGCCGATTCCCTCCATCAGCATGTCTCCACTTCTCGCTCCTGGCGCTCCGATTCACTCCCCGCTGCCGGCCACGACACTGTTTCAACAGACGCCGACCTCCGTCGTCAGTGCCCCTGTTCCAGCACCTCCTACACAGCAGGCACCGACAGTGGCTCCTACGGCACCGGCAGCTCCTTCCACCGCTACTCCATCTAGCAGCTCCGATGACAGTGACGGTGACCAGTTCGTCATCGTGCCTAGCACTTAGGATCCTTAGGCCGGATCCCTTTTTAGTGTCTTGATGCCAAAGGGGGAGAAGAGTTAGAGGAGTCAGGGGGAGTAGAGGAGTCAGGGGTAGTGTCTTAGTCTCAGGGGGAGTCCTTCTTATGAGTTATCTTTTGTATTTGGAGTTTATCTACATTATCTTGTGTAATTCGATGCATTTGGTGTTCCTTGAGTACTCTTATGTTAATTAATCGATTGAGCTTATTCGATTCAGCTTCACACTTGAGTTATTGATTATTTTGAGGCCTTAAATGTTAAGTGTGATATCTTGTATTCATTGCATATCCTTTAAGTTTCATTCTACCAAATTCATTACTATTGCGCTTTAATTGTTGTTGTCATCAATCACCAATAAGGGGGAGACAGAAAGCATCTAGGCCCCCATGAGGTATGGTTTGGTGATTAATGACAACCATTGATTTTCACTAATGAATTTGTGAATGCAAGGTCCTCATAACCACTCAATCAAATGAAATAAATATGCTATTGGAGACCCATATACAATTGATGTATGATATCAAATCAATTATGTGAAAACAAGAAGTGAACGCTCTTATGTCAAAGTCACTCAATCAAAAAATTGAAGACACTGGATGTTTGACAATCATCAAAGATACATGTTCAACAAGTCTAAGAGGTCATTTGAGCAAGACACAAAAATTCACTTAGAAACAACCCGAAGCAAACAAAATCTACTCACCGGATCAACCGATGATTCCTCAGAATAACACATCGGTTGAGTTGTGTCAACAGAAGAAGAAGACCTCAAAACTGAAGTACACACCGGATCATCCGATGTGTAGAAAGTGGTACATCGGTCCAATTCAACAGAAGGATAAATTTCTCAACTATTCTGGAGAAGTACACACCAGATCATCCGATGATGAAGCAAAGTGCACATCGGTCTAATTCAACAGAAGCAATTATTTCTGGACCAATTCTCAAAATCAACTCACCGGATCATCCGATGTACAAAGAAGTACACATCGGTCGATTACTCCAGTAAGCATCAAGTTTAAGTAAATTCTGGAGGAAGAGCCACCGGATCATCCGATGAGAAGACAGGATCAACATCGGTCTAACAACGGTCATATCTAACACAATGACGTCAGCTTAAGTAACTTGACCGATGATAACTAAAGGGGAGACATCGGATCATCCGATGTTCACAGTAAAGTTCTGTCAGCCTACTTTTCCAACGGCTATTTCGGGGAGGCTGGCTATAAATACCCCCCAATCATGTCATTTCGTTAAGTCTTGATCACTAGACACCATCAACACATCCACAAGCGTTCAAGACCAAGAGCAATCACTTCCACACCATTTTGATCACCTATACACCAAGATTTAGGCTAGAACTAGCTAGAGAGAGATCTTGTGTGCCTCCATTCTGGGTGAGTGGACTCTCTCGGATAGTGTGAGAGCCTCAAGGGAGTGCCCTTGGTGTTTGTAACTGTGAGAAGACTTCCGGAGCTTGCTAAGGCGTGTGTGGAAGCCCGGAAGGTCGAAGTTGTACAAGGCTTGAGCTCCACCTTGCCAAAGGAGGCAAATGGAGAGGAATAGTGAAGACCCCTCGTCTCGGTGACTTGGGTGTGGCAAAACCCTTTGGTGGGTGCCACAATGTGGATGTAGGAAGATCTTAACGATCTTGCCGAACCACGGGATAAATCCTTGTCTCCTCGGGAGTTTGCATCCTTCTCCTTTCCCTTACTTTTATGCATTTTAAATTCCGCGAAGTTTCCATCTACTAGAATGCATAGATAGTTTGCGTAGGGAATTGGGCTTTAGAAATTAAGTTTCATTGCTTAGAATTTTTCAAAGAAAGCCCAATTCACCCCCCTCTTGGGCATTCAGTCCTTACACCGGGTGACAAAATAACGAACTTGTGGGTAAAGTGATACAATATCTGCAGAGTGTTAAAAACTATCATGATAGCCATGCTCTCGATTAAGGGCACTTGGATGATCTACATGATCAGAGGTAAATCTGGGAATTGGGATGGTTTGGTTATGGTTATGGATTGGATGGTGATAAATGGATATGATTAATGACGATGGTAAGAATATGGTATATGGATGGATAATGAATGATGGATATGAAATATTGTGTTTATTTGGGATATGATGGTATTATTTCGTATAGACATTGTAGGATGCTTTTTACATGTTTAAATGTACTTTTCAACAAATAGCCATTATTTATTATCATTCCTTGTTTAAGCTACATGTCATTATTTCCCACACTTGCTGAGTACGACATGTGCTCACCCTTGCAATTTCCCCACCAACAGTTTCATGTGATGTTTGGGAGTACCCAGAGAATAATGCGGAGTACTAGGTTGTGCGCTGCTGTCGACTTGCCTATGGATTGCTTGGAGCCGCACTATGTCCCCTATGCCTAGTTTGCTCAGTTTAGATTATTTCCGCTACATTAGTTTTAGATTTATTAATAATGATCATTAGAGTTGTAATTTGAGGATTATTTGAACATTGTAATAAAAGTACTTGTTTAATAATTTGTGCTGTGGTAATTTTATGTATATCGTTTGTGATGCACTCGTGTATATGTGATCAACATCCTGGGCACACATATGCGTTCACTTGGTTCATTTTCGGAATTAGGTGTCACAGTTGGCCTTAGGGCTGGTTATATAAGCAAGAGAAGCCATAGCTCATGGTAAGACGACTTTGGGTTGTTCCTCTTGTGTTTTGATAAATAGAATTTATAGTTTAGAGGAGCTTTTGTGCCTTGTTCATCCGACTTGTTTCAGACAAGTTTTTCTCGTTGAGTTTTTGCACAGCACTATGTTGTGTCGGTGTTTTCATCATAACTCGAGTTTTGCAGACCCAATTGAAGTGATTTTTTTAGTTGTCTTCACAACTTGATTATCTATCATTTGTGAAAATTTCACAGTCATTGGATTTGTGGTTTCTGATCTACATGAGGTTCTTTGCAGTGTTTTAAATCTGGTTTTTCTCGAGTGGAATAGATTGACCTTTGTTCGATCCTTCGACCATAACCTCAGTTTTTCTTGATGGTTTTTTGTATTTCTTAATGTCGTGTCTTCGTTCCTTTATTCTCTGTAATATCTACCACTTTTGTTACAGTTGAACACATTTAGATCAGTCACACACATAGTTTCTTTACAGAATGATTTTCTGCTGAGGGATTTTCGTTGCTTTCGCCTAAAAAGTTATAGATCTGCCATTCACCCCCTCTGATAGCTTTTCACGTGCTCTTCGATCCTACAAAAGCGTTAACTTTTCAGTCGCATGACGTGCCCTTGTAGACCTTCGTGGGGCTGGTTTTTCATCAACTGGTTGCACAAGATCTTGTACATCCTGTACAAGATCAGTGGGTGCCGAAACATTTTTAGGTATTTCTTCAATTTCATCAAGATGCACCTTGCTCCCACTAACTCCGTTTGAGAGAAACTCTTTCTCCAAGAAGACACCATTGTGAGCGGTAAACACTTTACCTTATGTTTTATTATAAAAATAATATCCTTTGGTTTCCCTAGGATATCCCGCAAAGAAGCATTTGTCTAATTTGGGTTTGAGTTTGTCTGACGTCAAACGTTTGATATAAGCATCACACCCCCAAACTTTGCTGAAAGCCAATCCAGGACGTTTCCCGATTCACATCTCATATGGTGTCTTTTCAACAGACTTAGCTGGCACTCTATTTAGTGTAGACGCAGCAGTTTCAAGAGCTTAACCCCAAATGGATAGTGGAAATCTACCTGGCTCATCATCGACCTAACCATGTCTAAAAAGGTCGGTTCCTCCGCTCGGACACCCCATTCTGTTGAGGCATTCCAGGTGGAGTCAACTTTGGAACAATTCCACATTGTTTTAAATTATCATAAATTCATGGCTCAAATATTTACCCCCACGATCTGATCGTAGAAGTTTAATTGTCTTGCCCAATTGATTCTCTACTTCATTCTAATTCTTTGAACTTTTCAAAGTATTCAAACTTGTGCCTCATTAGGTAGATATAACCATTGAACTCATTGGTCCACATACATCAGTATGTATAAGTCTCAACAAGTCACTTGCCCTCTCACTCTGACCAGTGATGGGTTCTTTGGTCATCTTCCCAAGAAAACAGGGCTCGCATGCGTCAAGTGATTCAAAATTAAATGAGCTAAGTAAACCATCTTCATGGAGCTTTTCAATGCATTTCTTATTTATATGACTTAAGCGACAATGCCTAATTAAAGTGGGATTTAGATCATTTCGTCGAGCCTTTTTGGTATTAATGTTACATACAGTTTTATCCTCGAGATCAAGAACATATAATCCATTCACTAATGGACATTGGGCATAGAAAATATTATTATAATAAATAGAACAACATTTGTTCTTTATTACACTCATAACCATCAACTTCTTCTAAACATGAAGAAGAGATAATGTTCTTGCACAAAGTAGGAATACAATAACAATTATTCAATTCCAAAACTAACCCTGAGGGCAATGACAAGTGGTAGGTCTTGATAGCTATGACCGCAACCTTTTCTCCATTGCCGACATGAACATCCAACTTGCCTTTTGAAAATCTTCTAGTCTTACTTAGACCCTGCAACGATTTGCAAGTGTGAATCATCGATCTAGTATCAAATACTTATGATTCACTGGAAAATGTAGCAATATTAATTTCTATAAGATTTATGCCTGAAGTGGAAGTCTCATTTCCCTTCTTCTTCTTTAGATACTCCAAGTACTTCTTGCAGTTTCTTGACCAATGTCCCTTAGCATGACAATGAAAGCATTCATCATCAGGAGAAGGGCCAGATTTGCCCTTTGGCTTAGACTTTTAGCTTGAGGGCTCATCGGGAACCTTCCCCTTGCCTTTGCCTTTAGGATGCATCACACGCTTCCTCTTTTTATTCTCCTTTTGAACCATCATCACATGAGTGGCGTTTTCATTAATGCTTTCTTCAGATGTTTTAAGCGTCCCATGCAATTCAGCCAATGTTTTCTCCATGCCATTCATTTGAAAATTCAATGTAATTGGCTCGTAGCTCGGTGGGAGCGACTGGAGAACAACGTCGATAGCCACATCATCCTTGAGTTCAGAACCACATTTGCCCAAAGTTTCAATGTAACCAATCATTTTGATTACATGAGGGCTGACCAGGCTACCCTCCACTAGCTTGAATGAGAACAAAGACTTTGATATGTTGTATCTCTCAGCCCTAGCTTGATTCTCAAACATTCCACAACCCCTCAATCATAGAATAAGCATCTGTATGCTCATACTGTTTTTATAGATCAAGGGACATAGTGGCGAGCATGAGGCAGCTTACATTAAGCGCATCATTGCAGTGCTTCGTATAAGCTCTACATGTTGCAGTATTTGCATCAGCTTGGAGATCATCAGGGTATTGCTGCAGAAGAACGTGCTCGGTTTCCTCTAGCCTAAGAACGATTCTCAGGTTGTGGTACCAATCGATAAAGTTAGCTCCATTTAGCTTTTCCTTTTCAAGCACAGATCGCAAATTGAAATCAGAATTTTTACTAGTAGACATGATCTACAATAGAAAATAAATACGCAAGGTTTTAGCACTATATTATGTACCAATCTTCTATTAACAGTTTAATAAAAGACATCATCACTATATGATCATCGTCTTCCCTCTAATGACATATAATGGTTCAAGATCCATATTCACTAATTTCTAGTGAGCTTTGGCTTCAATGCTAGAAAATTAGTGATATAGGTAAATAACAATTGTTAATCATATCTCTATATGACTCTTGTTTGTTGGGTGACATCCAATGCCCGAGCTCCCAACTCTATGCCATAAAGCCCAAAAACATTTTGATAGCTTTGTTGAGTAAACCAACACTATGCATGTGAATGTCCAACATTCACCCCATGCATTATGATAGATGATGGTATTTTGTTTTGGCAAGCCTACCACACAATGATCAAAATAACATAGGTGCAACTATTGGTAAATGGCATCAAATACTCAACTTTTGAGAGAGAAGCTATTCTATAATGACAAAACGTCCACCATATGAAAAGCATGAAAATAATAGTAATACGTAAATATCCCAGGCATGTGATCATATCACATTGTGAATAGTATGGCCTTTAGAATCGTAGTGGTCTCCATCATCATGGTTCCATCATGATCTGAGCTGTCATGCCTCCCTTCTTGTGGTGATCTCCATCTCCACCATGCTTGAAGACATCTTCATGATCATAGAAGAAGCTAATACGACTATTGCATGAGAGATCAAGCATCACAGGTCATCACGCAGGTCGTGATACAATTATGTGACAACCTCAACCCGATTGTGTTAAGTTTGCAACACGCAGGGTGCACAAATATTATACACAAATCATCACATCACATTAAGGACATACCATTCACATCATTCCCTGCAAAAACGAGTTAAGCGTATAACGGTTTCTAGCGCAAAACGATATTATGTAATCGCTATAGCAGACAACAAATGGTGATTGAGGGGGGAGCCCCCCCCCCCCCCCCCCCCCGCCCGCGGGTTTTAGTGCAGCGTCGTGAACACCAAATAGAATCACATAGATCGCATCTATGAAATCACTATGAAAATCTCATCGGATTGATCAAATCAACCCGAATCCGAGCAATTCAGAATGCCTCAATTTCCAATGTGACTGGTTAGTCATGAGAAGATCGCGACACATGACCGTGGACTGTTGGCCCAATATATTAGCTATGTACGTAGTTAGTCCCGATGGTGATTCCAGCCGGTAGGATAGGTTGCGCACACAGTAGAGAAGGAGCACGAACTGACCTTTTAGTCATATATGATCGCAATCTACTCTAACCAATTCAAAACCCAAAAAACGTGCAACAAAAATGCATCGTATGAACATGTCTGCAGTGGATCGCATCTACTAACAAGATCTAGACCAAAAACTACGCAAGTTGACTCTGACACCACTGTTGGCTTATCGGAGGTACGCTACTCTAGCAATTCTACCTCATCACTCACGAAACATGCAGGTATAGAGGTCATAGATCATTACCACTAGACGTGCTGCGTAGCAGAACATAGACGCACATCAGTGTAGGGGAAGTAGACAATCTCGTTCGTCTGCTCCTCGTCCTCATCACGGCAGCAGGTAGACAACCACGTTCGTCGTAGCCGATTAGCGCAACAGTAGCAGCAGCGCCTCCACAGAGTCGACACGTACGGTGAGGAACGCTGTGCGCCAGTGTGTTAGCACCGTGTGCACGGCAAGGGTCTCGGCATGTGGTCTGCAAGGTGTGGCGGCTAGGGTTGTCACATGGTGTAGTAATCAGCACCTAAACCTACCCTCTCGTCTTTATAGGCATACTAATGGGATTTTAGGTCGCAGGCCCATTAGTACACTAATTGCTTATGGATCAAATATCCAACAGGCCTTAACTCGAATTGTTATGATTGCCTCTTGATCATATCACCAAGAACACATCCATGCGCTCCTTGCACACGGACAAACACTTCCCAATGACGTCCATGATACCTTCATATGCATTGTTCTTGACCCAAACATGTTGTGTGACCTCCCGATCAACTCAACCAAAATTCCTCGTGAACTTGGTTGTTGAACCTCATCTTCTCCCTAACACTAGTTCGAGGATCCCCATCACCAGCCATGTCTTGACCTCAAACAACACCTGCACATGAATAAACATCCACTCTTTGCGAGTCCAAGTCCTCGACTTGACTTAAGTTAGTCCGAAAAACACAACACCTTATGTGAGAACCTCACATAAGCATGTTGCAAACCATAGCAAAAATGATATCAACCATTACACATCAAAAACTTAGTAAGAGAATACTAAGCAAGCATTCTATAAGCCAAAAACAAGTTCAAAACATTGCAAGTTAAAACAGAGCAAAACAGAGAACTGAACTCAATATGAAAACTCTATGCAGTAACTATTACTCCCCATATGCATTCAGAGAGTTTGGACAATCATAAACCATTGAGGGTAACTTTACTCCTAAAAACAAATTTGAAAAGGTCGACCCTTGTCGACTCATGTGCATCTCATGTGTATGAATGTTCAGACAATCCTAAGTGTCGAACATGTGCAAGTCACGTAAGAAAAGTTTGGACAATCCGAAGCGAGAAAACATGTGCAACTCACGTGCGATGAAGTTCGGACACTCCAAAGAAGGTTGCTCGGGTAGGTTCAAAAATTTAGATGTAAACCCCTCATTTTTTATTCTAGTTTTCAATGTATTCAGCACATATAGGTCTCACAATAGTCACTCATGCGTGTCAAACAAGTAATGAAGTCATGGTCCAAACACTGGTACAAAGTGAGACATTCAGTTTGCCATACTATTATTCTTGGTATGTGGTTAGAACGGAAATTGCTTAGGACAACGAGAACAATGCACGGTCATTATCTAACCAAGCGGGGCTACATCCTAGTCCCCTCTCAGTCCACAAGTTCACCATCTTTCTTATTTTATCCCATATCCAAGTACATTAAGTCCTAACTTGCGAATGGTAGTGACCTTGCCACCAATTCAACTTCTACCGGTCTAAGCAAGGGTAAGCATGACATTTCAAAATAAAAAACTATCCAAATCTATCCAATGACATAATTCAACAAAGACTGGATTTAATCAAGACTCACCATGTTCGACACCTAGTGCCCGACAATGCATAGACAATAATACTAAGTTCATTCATCATTTGTAGTAAAATAATAAGTTCAAGATGCATAGATGCCTGTCTTCAATCTATGGAGAATACTCTATAGTATTAGTGCTCACACAATCGTTCTCCCAATCTGCACCCACGTCACTCTCCAACGGTTCATTCTCTAAACAAAGAAATATGCATCGTATGCGAATGAGTGCCATGATGTGATGCATAATGCAGCTTGTATGAAATTTGCAGTATGATATACCATTAAGTCAAGAAGACAATGCAAAAAGAAGCACGAAATGGAAATTCCTAGCTTGGGTTATTAACAAAACATTGCTGCTTTGTCCAAAATCGGGCAAATCGGGTGCATTCGTGTTGTTATGTGGAGCTCGAACTTTTCCAAGGCATTTCTGGTCCAGAGGTAATTTTTAGTTGATAATAATTGTAAAAAGATGATGTTTGGCTCTAGTTCCATATTGGTTTGAGCTCTAATTAATTAATTAATTATAATTTCTGCAAGTTTCATCAACATAAGCAAGATAAATGCAGAAAGGGTTTTTATGCTCTATGGATAAAGCTGAAACTTTGCAGACACATTACTTAACTCTAAGCAAGAGTTTTAGCACAGGTTTCATCATTTTATAATTTATACAAATTGCATGGGAAAAATAACAAGTTTCATCCCATATAAAAAGATTAACATGGTCATCCTATATAAATGAAGTACCAATAGCATGCAGCAGTCCCGGTTGATTCATGTGAAACATTAGGAGACTCTCAGAAATTTTTTTACCATTTTAGGACCCTTACTTCATTTATTATAATTTTAATCATGCAAATCATTAGAAAATTCATATCTTGTAATTTTCACACATGATCTGAGTTGCAATAATGTCATGTACATCACATACAGTGGCTAGAATCAACATGCAAGAGCTCAATACTATTGGATCTGAAATAACAAGTGAAATGCATAAAGAACGTATGAGCAAAAATATTTTTTGTGGCAAATCTGAGCCCAAACATGACATGCATGATGTTTACATCCATAGATCTGGTAATCAGTGTTCTAGAAAAATTTATTTCATATTTTTCAGAGCAATATTCAATTTGCTATAGATTTTATAACTTGCATGTGAAATCTGATGCATAAAAATGAAATTTTGGAGGACAAATCACAAGAACAGCAACATCTTCAAACTCTAATCAGCAAGAACAACTATGGAAAGGGGGAAACAGTGGGGAAATCAGGGGAAAACGCAGGGAGAGGATAACCTTCGCGAGATGAAACCTGACACATGGTTGGAGGGCTGGAGAAGAGGTGGGGGAGAAGGGAACCATGCTGCTCCAATGGTGCTGCTGGAGCAAGAAAGCAGCAAAGAGGATTAAATCTGGTAACGGGTTGACAACCGGGCTAAAACTAAAACAAAACCACTATATTTTAAATAAAATCTCAGCCCAAACCAGCCCAGCCCAGTAACAGTCTCATGTGAACCAAACCAAAATAAGAAATCAACCTAACTCAACCCAACACAGCCCAATCGAAGCCGGTTCCAACCCATTTTGTAACCATTTGAGCCCAAACCACCACACCATCCCACCACATAGGCGCCCAACCCTAGAACAACGAAGCCTCCACTCCGCCCCCGTGGAAATGCGCCCCCCCCCCCCCCCCAGCCCCGACCCCTCATCACCTGGCGACTCCTCCTTGCCCCCCACCCCCAACCAGGGGGCTACTCCCCCCCCCCCCCCCCCCCCCCCCGACGACATCAGGCTCTCACTGACGGCTCCCCCTTCCCGCTCTGTCTGACAATGTCAGGATCCCCCACTGCAGCGCAGCTCGGCGCTCCCCCTCCCGGCGGCTGTTCCTCCCCACAGCAACCACCTTTACTCACATAGCATCCTCTTCATCTATGCCCCCCCCCCACCGTCTGCCCAGGGTTGAGATCCGCATTCTCTAGCACCCCCCCTTGGTCCTCGCGCATGATCAGCCATGGCATTGCACGGCCTTCCACCTTGATGGTTCCATCCGCGCTCTGCTCGCAGCTCAGTGATAGTTGTGGCTGGTGGGGCGGCCGAAGATGGTGGAGCCATACGGCGGGCGCATGGCGGGGTCGAAGAAGACAGGGTTGTTGCCATTGTCGGCAAAGGAGTCACCAAAGCTAAAATGGAATCGTAGCACCGAACGGAGAGAGAGGTGGCGGCGGCAGCCACGGGCTCCAACGACCAGAGGTGGAGGAATAGAGGGACGATTGTGGCGCACAGCAACACAAACTTGTCCATGACGTTTGATCTTCTCCTGTCTCATCCCAGGTTGCTCCTCCCAGTCACAGAACTATCCGCTTCGACCGAAGTTCAAGACCGGTTTCTAACCGAACCATTTGGAACTGAACCAACCCAAACCAAACTGCTTATGTTCAACAACCAACCCAAACAAAGCCATTAGCTTCATTCAACCATTTTTATCCAAACCAATCTTAACCATATAAGGAACCAATCCACCCAAACTGGTTTAAAACCAAACAGTTACCATCTTTATAGATGAGAGGGTGTGAGCAGGAAGAGAAAATTGTGTGAGAGTGCTGGTCTTGGAACAGCCATGGATCAAAGTTTTAATGGATGAAGGCACTTGGGCAGGCAGCCCCTTGGTGCACACGCCCAGCTGCCACCCCTCTGGATGGCCAATAGCAGAAAAAATCAGGCAAACCATGTGGACCCCAACTCCCTTTATGTTTTCAAAAATTTATCTACACTGCTTCTGCATTTCTCAGATAATCGAAGTTCTTTTTCTCAGAATTATGAACTTTTTGTGGTCCTGGATAAGGTCATAATGAACAACTTTTGCTATTGTGACTTCTTCAGATTCTCCATGGAATTGAAACTAAAAATCTGGCAAGACAGGTAACTATGAAAGTTTGCTGGATTTTTATGTGTTGTAAACCTCTCTATA
Source organism: Tuctoria greenei (assembly GCA_036927565.1). Taxonomy (NCBI): domain Eukaryota; kingdom Viridiplantae; phylum Streptophyta; class Magnoliopsida; order Poales; family Poaceae; genus Tuctoria; species Tuctoria greenei. The sequence goes on along the minus strand of JAYESD010000003.1, from coordinate 81,460,956 downwards.
AAATATTGGGAAAATCACCAAAATTCTCTTTCATGATGTGGAATACAAAAATTTTTTGTTAGGTTACACTTTAGTGGAATAAATTTGGTTTGTTCATAAGGCTTCATATGTTAAATACTTTACTATAAATCATAATTTGAACTTTATCCAGTGCTGATTTCAAAATTGATATTGACGCTCGTTTATTCTAAGATTGAGCTGTTGAATAATTTAACAAATTGGGGGTGTGACACCGCATCGCCCGGAAGATGTTGTCTCTTAAGGATGGGGATACCAACCGCCTCAACTCGAACTCTCGCAACGTGCTCAAGTGGCTCCGTGGGGAGAACAAGTTTAATGTCTTCGACTACATCTATGAAGAAATCTATCAAGCCTCTGAGAACCCTGCTAGATCTGCTGCTACACTCCTTACATCATGAATACGATGAAACAAGTGACTCATAAGAAGTTTGTCAAGGATTTACCTCACTGTCGACTTGTCCCGCAGATGCCTTCGGTGGCTCTTCGTCCTGTGAGGACCGCCAGGGCACCTTCGTCGGCACCTCCTTCCAAGTTCGGCTTCATCGGACATCGCCATGGCTCTCCACCTCCCCCAGACTTCCGCAGCAGCCTTCCTGTACCTCCGGCATCATCATGATGCTGAAGAGTATCTTCACTGCTTGCCGATCCACATAGGTCAACTCCTAGAAGGCCAATAAGATTGGAAAGAGGAACCAGCGGGATCTGGCGGTGATCCGGGAGCACTTGCAGCTTCCCGCTTGGGGGGCTCCCGTCTCTGACGACAGCAAGGATGAGCCTTCGGTCGAGCTACCGGACATCACCGATGAGGAGCGAGCCTTCTTCACCTCCGGCGAGTCTTCGAGTGCTAATCCACCTGCGGCTGCTCTTCACCTTCAGATGGCGATGGCAAATACATCAAGGAGAAATAAAACGACGACAAAGATTATGATGAAGATGAAGAGTAGAAGTCCTTAGCTTTTCTGCTTTTTGGTGCTTTGATGCCAAAGGGGGACAAGTAGTAGTAGTTTATTTTTGTGTGTGTGTTGAAGAACTTTGAAGGACTTGTAATATTTCCGAAACTTATTTAAGTTTATTGCACTTAATGTTCTTAATGCCTATATTGCTTCATGCTACTCATGTTTGTGCATTTTGAGTTCATTGAGTCTTATGTTGCCTATCTACTGTGAATTATGTGAATTGTACCAAAATATGCGAAATCATGTAATTTGTGCATCACGATTCATCACTTTGGACACTTTGCATATAGGCACCCCATAAGTGTTAAGTGAGTATGAGATTTCTCTATTTGTCATTTCCAAGTGCTCATACTCACTCAACCCTTAAAATCATATTATTTATCTATCAATCGAAAACTTTAATTGGTTGTCATCAATTACAAAAAATGGGATGATTGAAAGTGCATCTAGGACCCTTTGTGGGTTTTGGATGATTAATGACAAGCTATTAAAGGTCTAATGAAATTTATTGAGATTTTGCAGAAAATAAAAATATGGACATGATTTTATTGAAAATACTTGAAAAAGAAGAAAAGGAGTGTAAAAGGAAGGATTCGTAGAATTAGGGTTTTACAATTTCTTGAGTCGTAGGGAAAACGTACTATCAAGAGGGACCGACTCTTGTAAACTTAGGGAATCAATGGGTGCTCAACCCTTCGGATATAATTAAAATCAACAAACCTAAGTCTGGACTTGTTCAATCCGAGAGCCTAGACATATATGAATTCTCACTGCACCAAACAGGACTTGTCCGGCATGCATCGGACATGTCCGAGTTGTCACTGCATAGCCAGGGCCTAGAAAATTTCCAAATCCTCTGTCCCCTTGAACATATCTGAGTTGGGTCAGACATATCAAAATCCTCGCTGCAAAATCCCAGACTTGTCTGAAATAGTTCAGACATGTCCGAGTCCTCACTGCACAGCCTTGACTTAGAAAAATACTAATTCTTTTGGCGACTCAGACTTGTCCGAGTCTGGCCAGAAATATCCGAATTCACTCTGCAAGAACCCAGACTTATCCAAGGTGGTTGGACTTATCTGATGCAGTCTTGTCCAAGGTGTACAACGTCGGACAAGTCAATCAAAAACCCACCTTGGAATCCCAGACTTGATCGATCCATGTCGGGACATGTTCGAAGCGGCTTCTATGCACTGATTCAAAAATCAAATCCTAGCATTACCATCACTAGGCTTAGAAGCTCGGACATGTCCGAGATATTTTCGCACATGTCCCACGTGGGCAACCTAACAATGGTCATCATAACTTTTTGGCTATAAATAGAGGACCCTTGTGAGGACCGAGGTCCTGACATTCCAGGAGTCACACTGGATGGTGCTGTGCGATGCGACACCCAACAGCACACGCGAAAAGAATACATGAAGCATACAAAACCTTTATTTCAGATAATCAAGTTTAAAAAATCGTGTACATAAGGAGTACATAAGCAGCGGAAAGAATATACTCAACACTCTAAAACCTAGCTACACAAAATAGAAGCTGTCTATGCCCGCAAACGCTTGCCACTAGCAACACGAAGAGCATAAGGCAGCGGCGTGGGTTCCTGTGAGCCATACACCTCAAAAAGTCCAAGGTCTCATGGACAACCGCCACAGAAGCATAAATAACAACCTACGAAACCACATATAGCAACCGTGAGCAGAAAGGCTCAACAAGACTTAACCGCCTCACCTAAGCATGGAACTCTATATGCAAGATACTTTATTAACATAGGAAGTTGATTTTGCATAAAGACAAGCCAAAAGTAGATCCTTATTTGCAATTTTAGCATCAAATTTACAATTCATCGAAATGTAAACTTAGTGAGCTCTTCCTTAATACAATCACTAAGCATTACAATTAATAATTCAAATGCAATAGTAGATTAAACATAACCATTCTCTTATTACTACATCACAACAAAGTGAACAAGTATGTTCAACCCATAACTGCGAGCGACATTGATTTGAATCAATAACAACCCGAAATGCATGACACGTATGCCCGCAAGGAAGCTACTTTGGGGTGCTTCTCTCTATGTTGCACGCAGCCACTTTTCACAAGAGGACCTAATATGGAATCAACTCTCCATCCCGAGCAAAAGGTCCCCTACACGGACACGTCGGAGTTGCCCGCTAGAAGATTTACACCTTTATGCCTTCGCATCTCCATTCAAGGACAGCGGAGAAGTTTCCACACTAAGGTCTACGAGTTGCATTAGTTTCACGGATCCCATATACCAGTTGCATTTGGTAAAGCTCAAACTTGCCCAGCAGGGCCGCATACAGTGCATTCCTTAGCCGACACAGATGGGGCTACAATACCAACCCCCAATACCTGCCTCGCCATTACCGACCCAGACACAATGTGGTCACAAGCGTTGTCCCACCCTTCGGGTTGAGATCAACCTTGTGCATCCCATACTACGAAAATCCCCGTCTACATCTCAATTTTAAGAGTGAACATTGTGGTGACATCTCGCAGTAGGTTTCCCTCGCTCGACTTCTCTCGCAAGTAGAATTCAACTAGTTGACTTGCGGTGGATAAAATGTGACCATTCTAGCGAGTAGATTCCAACTACTCAATTTCTACCGACCTGTCAACTAAACAACTAAGCATAGCAATATAATACGATGGAGTGATGTCCTATCCAGCCACTCCAAGGATTATTTGGTCATGCATGTGGAGTATCATCAAAACCTGGCCTAATGCACAATATATACCTCATACAATAGTGTATACAAAAGAAAACTTTATAAAGGCACTTAAATGCAAACGGGGGCTTGCCTTGGGTTTCGACTAAGTAAATGTCAATAAGGTCAGCTCTGGATTTTCATAATACAGCTTCTCATCAAATCACTTCTCCACGGGCTCCCATTTCTGCTCCAGATCCACGTCGTCGCAGCAAGTCCATGTTGGTTCCCTTGTCCTCTCTCGTCAAACTCCTCCGTCGTGATCACTGTTTGATATGAATGCACAATTTCAAAATGGAACTTAGAAAAGAGAGGAAACTTATGAAGCACAAGAGGAAAGCAAATGCTGTACAGAAATTAGAGAATGGTCTTTGCTGGTTGCAGGGTTTCTATGGAAATGATGGACTCAATTCAAGTTGCTTTATCAAAATGCTTCTATGGTTTTCATATAGCCATAAGAACATGAGAGGAGTTTCCTAATACTTGAATGGTTAGATCCACATTGGAGGTCCAGTGAGGTCTCTATTTGGTTCCCAAAGTCTGAACCTAAGAAAAAAAGATTCATTTTGATTTAAAAACAAAGTACCTTTACATAGGGAGGTGACTGCCATTCATACAGGTTCAACTGTTCTAATGAGGCTGTGAACTTTATAGTAGCTTTACTAGGTCCCGGAGGATTAACTAAAAAAATTTCGGAATATGTCACAGAAGAATGTGGCCACAGTAATTTTCTAAGTGTTTTCACTTCTCTGAAATTATGAATAAAAAACTATAGTTTGGTCATACATGACAGTATGTTTTTCATGTAGGGCATGGTTTTCCTGCATGGAGATATGAATTTTACAAGTTGGAAGCATTTTCTAAAATTGTTTCTGTTATATTTTGGTAATTTTCTAGGCATAGAGCAAAACAACACCATTTAACCTACTTAGCAATGTTAACTTATGCTCAAAGTTTTACTGGAAGTTATGGACCATGTAGGGAACAAATTGGCCAAGTTTGAGAATTTTCCAATAAATATTGCTTCTGGAATTAATTTCCAAAGCATTTGTGAAAAGGAATTAATCAGAAAATTATAGGGCTTTTCATATCAATTCTTTTGCACCATTACAAAGTATTAGTCAAATGAACCTAAAAATTTATTTAATGATTTTTGGAGTTCTCTATTGATCACTATGAATTTTGGAAGTTTGGCATTAATCTGTAATTGTTTTATTATAGAAAATGTGACTGACAAATGCTGGGCCAATGGGGGTGAAGCAAGAGGGAGGGCCAAAGGTACTCAGCGCATAGGCACATGAGATCAGGGCTGGTGCAACAGATCCTTTGGGGCACTCTAGGGGGCTGACCAGCGGGCCCTCACAGAGGTCGTCTTCAACCTCCGGACCAGAGGCCTGAGCGAAGGCATCAGGGCGGCGCGCTGGCATTCCCACACCGGCAGCCATATGCAGCGGCCGAAGCAAGACCAACACAAAAAATGGTCATGTTAAAACACGTTGGGCAAGGTCTTAGGGAGCGGTGGCAATGGGGACCAGGCCGTCGATGCCGGCGGCGCGGCAAGACCAATAGCGGCGGGGAAACAGCGTAGATGTCGAAGATTGTACTCAGAGTTGAACCCAAAAGCAGCATAAGACGACTAAGAAGATGAATATGAGCTTAAATTAGACGGAACACGGCTGCAAGATAGCAATCGATGGTGACCTATGTGAAAATATGATGGCGGCTAGGAAAACTTGAAGCCCGGCTTGGTTACTCGACTATTCTCTTTGGTTTTTGATCGAGGGGGTTCGCGAGGACGTGTAGAATATATTTTCTCACTGGATTAAAGTGTGGTTGCACGTAGAAACTGAATTGATAACAATACCTAGCAAGATTGCTTTGAAGAACTCATTGGGAATTTTCGAAATACGGTGTGGACAGAGGATGACATGCCATGAAACTTTGCAGGAACAATCTACGGATTACGGCCCGCTTTTTTCGTGTTTGCATCGGGCGAAAAGTGCCCTGTATCGCTGGCTCGGCAATGAACCGTTGTGGCAGCGCAAATGGCGATGAAGTTGGCAAAAACTGCACGTTCAATGGAATAGTGTGGGGAGGCACTATTTGTTGGTGTCGAGGAGGAAAAGGAGAGGCTTGCGCATCTTGTTGCTGGCACGGTTGAGCAGAGAACCGTCAGAATGCGTTGGCCAACCGAAGAATAGAGGAAGGTGCACGGCTGTGACACCCAGTTTCGAAAATGAACCAAGTGAACGCATATGTGTGCCCAGGATGTTCTTCACACATACACGACAACCTCAGAGTAGATATTAAGAAAATAACAAAATATTAAAAGTAAATAGGTACCTGATTACAATAACTCAATGGTTTTTGAATTACAAATCTCTAATTATTGCAGCGGAAAAATAAACTAAGCAGTGCGACTCCAATCCACAGGCAATTGACGATAGCACGCAACCTAGTACTCCACGTGATCCTGGTGGCACTCCGAAGCGTCTCCTGTAACTATTTTATTGTGGGAATAGTAAGGGTGAGTACATGCCGTACTCAGCAAGTGTGGGAAAGTATGATATGTAGCTAAAAACAGGGATAATAATAAGTGGCTAATTGCATAAAAGTACAGTTCATATTCATGTAAAAGCATCCTACAATGTCTATGTGAGTTTAAATCCCATCATAACCCAAGTAACTGTCATAACCTAAATCCGATATTTTCATTTACCATCATACCTCATCCATAGATTAATGTCAATCCATATGCCAACTTCATAATTTCATAACCGATCATGCTCATATGACATAACCCAAACCATGACATAACCGATCCGAAAAAATTCCAAAGTTTCCCCCTAATCATGTAGGTCATTCAGGTGCTCTTAACCCGGAGCACGGCTACATGTTAGTTTTAACACTCTGCAGAGGTTGTACCACTTTACCCACAAGTTTGTGATTTTGTCATCTGTTAGCGACTAAAGAACTTCCATCATGCCAAATACACTACTGTTGTTGTATGGCAAACAGATCACAAAATAGCCTTTAGAAAGGGACCAAAAGCATGTTTTGACCCACTAAGGTTTCACCGGAGGTGATGTCTCACAACTGACCACATCCATCCAAGGGCCCCTCTTGTGCTGTTCTGGACGCAGAGCAGTCCCGCCACTAATGCGAACCCAACTGACTCCCATTCTCTGAGTCTTCCAAATGATCCGAACAATGCTGGCGATACATCTAATTAATTGACTAAGCCGCACCCATACTTGGCCTTGTGGTGGCACTATTGTCCTGGCTTATTCTCGCATGAACCAGTCCTTAGATTTATGGCAAGCAAAACAACCATACCATCCAACCCAGTCCAAAAACCATGCTTGCTTAGATCACCCAAATTCTATATTGTTGAAATAGTCATTATCACCAATTCACTTAGTCCATATGTTCGTTAGTAATTAATTAAGCCATTTGATTATTTCCAATCCCAATTAAGTTAAGCGGAGCAAAACTGGAAAATACCCTTCCCGACTCTCTACACTATATCCCGAGCGACAAAGATGGGTATACAAGTCTAGTAAACACCTATTCATGGGTTTCCCATCAATTTGTCACAAGCATGCAATTTACAAACAAAACATTTAAAAAATAGTATCAAAATGGTCAAGGACACTTGCCTTGCTCCTATGGCTAGTTTGGATCACAAGCTTCCATGTTCTGGTGCTAAAGGTCCTCGTAAGCACCTCATAGACCGTTTCCTTCTATTCCGCGCGACAAGCATGCGAAAAAAGCATTACAATCAATAAATGCTCATATAGTACTCAATATGCCATGATATGCATGAACAATGTGATTATGTGGTAATACATGTTATTAGGTTGCCATTATTGCTTACTAACTAGTTACATATGAGTTTTACATGGTCCAACAATTTTTGAGTCATTTCAAAAAAAAACTAGAAAAGTTAAAGGAATTTCAGAATTCAGAGGGCGGACTAGTCCGCACAAGGAGTGGTACATGTCCGCTCTAGATCAGGAAGTTCAACGGACTAGTCCGCATAGGACTAGACAAGTCTGCTATGCCCAGGGTTTTCTGAACATCTTATCTAGGGCATGGTTTAAATCAAGATGGGTATCAAAATTGACGTGGAAAGTTGGATCTAGGGTAGTTACCATGAATACAAAGGTTAAACGGTTGACAATTAAGCATATCGGCATTATTTAAATCAGCATGGGGATCAATATGGACATGGAAAGTTGGATCTAGGGTACTGGCCGTGAATACAAAGGTTCAACGGTTGAGAATTAGGTATATGATGTAAATCTTGCGTCTAGATCCAAAGAAGATGAAGGATTGGTGGAGAAGAACGTTGGCGATGAAGAGTTGATGAAGATCGCAGCAACGTGACGATCTCGCTTGATTCCTTCCTCTCCTTCTTATTCCCTTCCTGTTCCTTCCTTGCGACGAGGGCTTCTGTCTTCGAGGACGATGGCTCTCGAGAGAACAGAGCGTTGGGGTTTCTTCTAATGCAGGCAAAGCAGTAAGAGGTGGGTGGTGGGGTGTTTATATAGGAGGAGAGTGGTGGGGTTGGGAAGGAATCCAAGTAAAAGTCGTTGGGGACAAGTAGGGCCTTGGTGGAGTCCCACTTGGGCTCCTCAGGGGCGGGGCACGACGTTCCTGGGATCAATTAAGGCGATTACCCAATAACTTGTCGTGGAGGAAAAATAGAATTTGAGTCGAAACACTAAATACCAAACTACTCCATAGGCAGGCCAGACAAGTTCGTTCGAGGTACAGAGAATTGGATAGACAAGTCAGGTATTGTGTTGGACAAGTCCATTTCAGATCAGAAAGTCTATCAGACAAGTCGACGCTTGACCGGACAAGTACGAGGTTTGCACATTTTCAAAACCGGGCTAAGTTTTGGTATTTCACCAGACAACTCCAAAGAGTTCTAGTAGTGAATGTCGGACTAGTTTGTATATGTAACGGACATGTCCGTGGTACAATAGAAACGAAACCAAAATAGTCCATAAATTTATCGGGCAGATCTGGGGGACATCAGTAGCAAAACCAGACTAGTCCATAGCAATTAGCAGACAAGTCCGTTGCCTGAAGAAACTAAAATAGGCCAAGGCAGAGGGTATACCAGATTTTTTAGGGTTCAGGTCCAGACAGGTATGTACCTAAACTGATTTAGTTATTGTTTTGCCTATACTTCATTTTAATCTTGTTCCTTTTTGTGTTGCATTATACTAAACATGTATAAGAATGAATGAAATGCATGATGGATGAAAATACGGGTGTTACAAACCTACAACTTAAAATGATCGCCCTTGAGATTTGATAGCATGGAGAAAAGATGAGGAATTCTACCTTAAGGCCTTCTTCACGCTCCCAAGTTTCTTACGACTCAGTATGATGTTTCCATTGTACTTTGCACCATCGAATCACCTTGTTACTTGTAACTCTCTCCTTTGTTTCCAAGATCTTGATAGGTTGCTTGGCATAAGTCAAATCTTCCTCTAGCTCCAATTCATCTATTGGTACTTGTTCTTCCGGTACCCTTAAGCACTTTTTGAGATGAGAAACATGAAATATATCTTGAACATCAGAAAGTCTACTGGCATCTCCAACTTATATGGCACTTCTCCTTTACTCACTACAGGAAACACGGTCATTTGCGATGGCCAGCCGTATTTGCGACGGCCGGCCGTCTCAAATAAACCTATTTGCGACGGCCCGTAGATGTCCATCGCAAATTAGATAAACCGTCGCAATTATACACTTATTTGCGACAGCCGTTTAAAATGGTCGTCGCAAATAAGTAGGTTGTCTCAAATTAAGCTTATTTGCGACAACCTTTTCCGTTAGCTGTCGCAAATAGTGTTAATTGCGACGGCTAACCCTAAGGCCATCGCAAGTTAAAGTCCTATACCGTCGGGCCGAGCTCATTCTCTTCGTCCTATCCTTACGTGCCCCCCCACTCCGCTCCGCCCCCGGCCCCGCCACCCCCGCTCCCGCTCCCGCCGCCAGCCCGCCGCGCCCACGCTGCCCCAGGCCTCGCCACAACCTGTCCGCCATGCCCCCGGCCTCACCGCCCCCAGCCTCGGCCCGCCGCGCCCCCGGCGCCCTGGCCCGCCGCGCCCCCGGCCCCGGACCGCCACGCCCCCACTGCGCCCCCGCCACCCCCGGCACCGAGGTGAGCTCGGCTTTTTTTTGTTTCTTTTTAAAATCCATATGCACAATAGGGAATTATTCCTACAAATTATATAGATACACAATAGGGAATCATGCATGGTAGTCAGGGTTATTGGGGGCTTTAACCATGCCATCTGATTGTCCTTGGGTATTGAGTCGGATGGTTGGGAAAGAGTGAAGGCTTGAAATGTGGGAGCAGGAACAGCATTCCCAGTAGGATTTGGTGCCAAGAAGACCCCCGGACCGCGAAGCTTATCCAAGGGATGTTTTTTATTTGCATTCATGCCTTTTAGAAAGAGTCGTTGTAAAGTTTCTTTAACTCTTTGCGCAGTTTCATAATGGTCCTTGCAACAGCTATAATGCATCATGTAGAGTTGTATTTCAAGATGACGTGGTATGAATTGATATAGTGAAATTGATTGACCATGATAATTGTAGGGATTATTTTTCTACATTAGTAATTCAGTCTTAGGTTTGTTACTAGGACTACAAGTTCATTATTCACCAAATAAAGAGCAATATTCTATTTCCCTGCCGCCCCTGTGCCGCCGCTACCGGCCCGCCCCCGGCCCCGCCGCCCCTATGATTATCTAGGTTAATTTTCTTTAGGCCATTTCAACCCTCTCTCTGCCTTAACTCTAGCTCCACCCAACAACACAACCCAACACAGTCCACCCAACAGCCCAGGACAACCGATCCCCCTTCATCCCTTCCACGAACGCCCGTGATCCCCATCTGCTCGCCCGCCTCCAGAACAACAAACGCCCATGTACCTCCCCCTAACCGGCGGAGGATATCCCCTCCTTCATCCCTTCGCAGCTCCGCTCCTCTCTAACCGGCGGCAGATCTGGCACCTCCGTTGCCAGCAGTGGAATAGGCATCTCCTCCTCTCCACTGTGCCAGAATCTAGCACCCTGCCGACGGCGGATCTGGCGCCTCTGCCTCTGGATCTCTGGCGCCAGAATTTGCCCCCTCCACCCGACGCAGAAAGGCTGCCTATACCCTGAGGCGAGGTGGAAGGTCTGCACTTTGCGCCCAGGCGAGCGCCTAATGGCGCCTTCCTGAACATTGATTATTACATAAAAGGGAAACACAATTACTACAATTTTTTTTTGTTTAGCACTAGAGTAACCTCTTAAAGCTAAAAATTAGGTTATTAACCATTGTGTTTTAGTGAGTGAGGGACTTGCTTCTGGATCAACCAAAAGCATTGTAATATGGTGATCTAGCTGGCCCAATTATATTCAGTTCTTTGAGTGTTCTAGCTATTTTTATCAAATCAGTCTTGACATAATGCATTTTCTTTACATTGCTCAGGTCCCCTCCCCACCGTGCACACTCAGATCCACTTCACTGCTCATGTATGGCACCATCACTCTTCTCATATTGTATATGACAGAGTACAGTGCTTTGTGCTGTATATGACGACTTGCTGCTCTTATAGTAGCTGCCCTAAAATGTATAATGTTCCAACTGTTTTTATCAAGCTTTTAATGATGTAATACATTTTCTTTAGATTTGCATCACCATGTTACTAGTTCAGCCTATGTCAAGTGTGTGATCTAGATGTTGCTGGATGATTATGTTTTTTTAGGTTTAGATAATTTTTGTCATGCTTTGGTAAATATGTTTATTATGCAGGTTACTAGAATTAATAATTTTTTTCTCTTGTTCTTTTGATTGCGTGAGTGTTCAGAATTAATAATTTTTTTCTATTATGTTTAGTGTATGTATGGACTTAGTGCATTCATATAATGTTTTTGAGTGACTACTTAATATATAAAAATAAAGGGGTTTTGTGTTGGCTCGGAATAACCCGGAAGGGCATGACCGTAATTAGTGTGATTGTGCCGTGTAGACCATTGTAGTGGTACGTATGTGTGAAGTCGACATGAAAGCGAATTGGTTGGTAAGGACGTCAATGACCCGCGATTGTGTGGACAGTGGAAATTGATGTGGAATTGTTATCTAAGACCAACTTTCCTCTCACTCTTTCTCTATTTCTTTCCTCTCTCTTAAATGACCTCAAAAAGAAAATGAGTAACGTAACCTATAGCAATGTATTACCCGTTTCGAATCGGCACGTCTCACATGCCATTGGCATGTGAGACTTGCAGGTTCGGAATTGTCCCTTTTTGGACAGCCTCGGAGTGACCGAGGGGGCGTGGCTTGTGACGAGACGCGGGTCTGGATTTGGACGAGATTTTGGTGGCGTAACCCTATTGTTCTCTGCTGCACCATTTCTGGGCATGCAGTGGAGAACAGCGGGGTTATACTGCCAAAATTTCGTTCGAATCCAGATCACGAGTCTCGTCATGAGCACACTCCGCTCGATCACTCTTGGGTGGGTTTAGGATCTATCTGGATAGGTTGTAGGGCCGTGACATAACATAACAATACATTAACGACAATTTCTTTCGCGTCAAACTGCAGAGCCAAACATGGGTGAAGACCGCAGTTGGATGTATACTGGCTGGAAGAGCAGAACTGGTGGTCACTCGGATGAGTGGTTTATCAAGTTAGATCAATTTTTGGATCGAGAATTTTCGTTGTCAAAGGAAGATATGGTGCGGTCCCATGTACAAAATGCCGGAACACCAAGTTTTTGAGAAGATTGGAGCTTTCGTTTCACTCACGTCGAAACGGTTTAACTCCACATTATGAAATGTGGACCTTTCACGGTGAGACTAATTCTCGAGTCATAGCCGAAGTGGATGAGGATAATGATATAACAGAGGTTGATAGGATGGATGAGATGCTAGAAGCTCTGGAAGCGGAGGATCCTCTTACAAATGAGGCAGAGAAGTTCTTCGAGGAGCTGAAGAAATCACAAGAGCCGTTGCATGAACACACGGTTGTGACCGTACTTGCTTTCTTGACCATATTTATGGCAATTAGGTCCAAGTACTTTTTTTTCCATCAACTGCTACAATGATCTCATGAAATTGATCTGCGATATCCTTCCACAACCTCACAATGTGCCGGCCGATATGTATCATTCAAAGATCAAGATATCTAGTCTCGGTATGAAGTATGAGAAAATCGATGTGTCCCCAGACAACTGCATGCTATTCTGGAAAGAGCACGCCAATGAGAAGATGTGCTTGAAATGTGGTGAATCGAGGTATGTCGAAGTTGTTAATGACGATGGCGATAATGTGATGACAGATGTCGCACATAAGCAGCTTCGTTACTTGCCTGTGACACCTCGGTTGAAGCGGTTGTTTCTTTCAAAAAGAACCGCAAGACACGTGAGATGGCACAAAGAAGGTAAACGTGAGAACAAAGAATTCTTGACCATCCGTCTGACGGTGATGCATGGAAGGCGCTAGACCGTTTTGATCCAGACTTTTCTCGTGATGCGAGGAATGTTCGCATCGGATTAGCGACAGACGGATTCTCACCGTTCAGTACGAATGCCACGCCATACTCATGTTGGCCCGTCTTTGTCATTTCGTACAACCTGCCACCTGATCTTTGTACGAAGAACGAGTTCATGTTTCTCAGCCTCATTGTACCTGGACCTGATCATACCGGGTCACATCTCAACATGATGTTAAAGCTGCTGATCGAAGAATTGAAACTCTTGTGGATAGGAATCGAAGCGTACGACGGTTACAATAAGTAGAAATTCAACCTTCGAGCTGCTTATTTGTGGTCCGTCCATGATTTGCCGGCATACGACATGTTTTCCGGATGGAGCACTCATGGTCGTCTGACGCGTCCGATATGTGCTTCAGACACAGATTGCTTTCAACTAACTCATGGAGGAAAAATATCTTACTTCGATTGTCACAGACATTGACTGCCCTCGAATCACATATTTAGGCAGCAGAGGCATGTCTTTCGAAAGAACACTATTGTCACTGAAGGACCACCAAAGCGTCTCAACGGGTCAGAAATTTCTGATATGTTGGACAAACTGGTGCCTGATGAAGGTCGTCCTAGATATTTCGTAGGTTATGGAGAGAAACACAATTGGACTCACATATGTGGACTTTGGGAGCTACCGTACGTGAAGTTGTTGAGTCTAATGCACAACATTGATTTCATGCATCAGGAGCGTAACATGAGCGAAAGTATCATAAGCACTTGCATGGATATGCCTGGCAAAACGGAAGACAATTATAAAGCTAGACTAGATTTGGCAGACATTTGTCACCGTCCAACTGTTGAAATCTCTGAAAGTGGTAGAAAGCCACGTGCTTCTTTCTGTCTTCGATCGAAAGAAAAGAAAGAAGTTATGAAATGGATGAAAACTTTGAAATTCCCAGATGGTTACGCAGCTAGCCTGAAACGAGCCGTAAATGTTAACACAAGAAACCTCACTGGGTTGAAGAGTCATGATTATCACATTATAATGGAAAGACTCTTACCTGTTATGTTCCGAGGCTATCTAGATGATGTGGTGTGGAAGGTTTTAGCCGAGCTCAACTATTTCTATATACAGAATTGTGCTAAAGAAAACAAGATTGGGATGATGGATAAGTTAGAGAAGGAGATACCCATACTTTTATGTAATATGGAAAAAAAATTTCTGCCGGGTTTCTTAAATCCAATGCAACATCTGCTTATCCATCTTCCATTCGAAGCTAAAGTTGGCGGTCCTGTGCAATCAGGTAGATGTGTCACATTGAAAGAGCACTACGATATTTGAACCAATGGTTGGCAACAGGGCAATGGTGGAAGGGTGCATCGCTGAAGCATATGCTCTTAAGGAAGTAGGAAACTTTTCAAGTGTCTACTTTACAGAAGAAAACAATATCAATACTTTGGCGATGCGGTACAATGTGGATGAAACACCCCCTCTAAGCGACCTTTCCATTCAAAAGAGAGGCGCCACCGTTAGTAGCTACACGACCTACGTGCTATCCGAACATGAAAGGACTATTGCTTTACTCTACATGTACGCAAATATAGAAGGAATGCAGGAATACTTCAAGTAAGTGTTTGTCCTACATTTATTCTAATCGATATATTTTGCTACACATGTATTCTAGAAGATGTTTTTTCATGTTCCGCGAGTTCCACATACAATGTTGGCCACATAGGCATCAACCTACGGCCAAACAAGTAGAAGTGATGCGAAAAGAAGGAATAAATGGGGGCAGAGTTTCCTATCCTGGTTTCGAGAATATGTAATATTCTCTCGTCTTCTATGTATTATATATTACTATTATTAAAGAAGTATTATTTTAACCCACGATCATTTATGACAGTGTCGGACTCACAATGTCCATGAAGATTTGCGGCAGCTATCTTATGGATTGGTGAATGTTAGAAGCTATGGTCGATATGACGTAAATGGCTTTCGATTCCGTACAACTCATTTTAGAGCTCTTCGTCCTCTCGCGTCAACATCAAATTCCGGTGTTGTGACGAGAGGAATGGACACTCAAGGGAATTTAACCGATTATTATGGAATCATTAACAATATCCTTGAATTTACTTTTACCCGAAATAAGACCCTTCGAGTTGTCTTCTTTGACTGGTTTGATCGCACTCATGGAACTCGAGAAAACAAATTTTGAATGGTGGAGGTGAAACATAAGGACCGACTACGAGGTTACGATACATTTGTTCTTGCACATCAAGTTGAACAAGTGTATTATCTACCTTATCCATGCACGAAGCTTAGTGCTTGGTGGGTGGTATATAAGGTGAATCCTCGTGAGCGGCTATATACTCCTGGAGATGATGGTTACCATGATAGCGAAGACGTTGAAGAAGTGTACCAAAAAGAAGAGTTGTCGTCGAGCTTGGTGCAGGACTCAATCAATTAGTTGGAGATGTTGAAGACGTTGAAGATGTAGAGGCAAATGATATGCGAAAACGAAGATTAGAACAGGCCACGATGGAAGATCGTTGGGCTGGTTTAAGGAGTAGGGCATAGGCACATGACAATGATGTTGATGAATTTTGAAAGTGACTACAAGTAATGTTTTCTTGAAGATAGTAACATGAATTTTGTATATTTTATTTGCATATTTACTGATTATCTAATTAAAGCAGGATGGCGTCAAAGAAGGGTAAGAAGGTGCCACCGACGAGGGGGTTCTACCCCTCTAGACCTGAGGACGCTTTCGCTGGTACCTCGTCGACTGGCAGCAGACGCTCTCAGCTGCTGGGGCACGTTTAGACCAGCTCTAGAGCTTCGTCACAGGTAAATTTCACTCATTTTTGAAAAATTCTTTAAATTCAATTTCACATTAAACTTACTTATGAATCATTTGAATGTTGTAGTCCTTACCGGCTGACTCAGAGGCTGCGGCGCCAGTTGACCTTGGCTACCCTTCGGTGAGCCAGCCCTCGGCCAGCCAGCCCTCGGCCAGCCAGCCCTCAGCCAGCTAGCCCTCAGCTGGCGATCCTTCTGTTCCCGAGGCCTTTGGCTTGGCTGGTGATGAGCCGTCTGGGTCACCTGACGTGGCACCCCAGCAGACGCGGTCCCTTCACAGAGGATCATGATTCGTCCAGTCGGAGACATGTAATAAAAATTATAGTGCTCAATTTTAGTTTCTTTTGGTTACTTAAGTAATGAATCAATAAATATCTTGCAGGGTTTGGGACGACACGTCTTTCACCGGTGAGAGACAGCACAGACCGGTGAACGGTGTCCTCGGGTCCTTAGTGCATTTGCACTATCCCGGGGTCATCGACGGGGTGCCTGCTCTTTCGTGGGAGGATTATGCACGCGTCTATCACCAGGAGCACGACAACCTTCAGGAGGTCGTATGGGCCGATTTTATGGTAAGTATGTTAAAAAAAGTTTCTAAGTTTCAACTCTTAAACTCTTTTAATGAACATCTCTTCAATTTATTCTTTATTGCAGGCAAGATATACTTTAGAGGACCCGAACAACCATCGCCAGTTTGAGGATGCGAGGCGAGTGTTTCACTACAACGCTGCCAAGGCGCTTCGACAAGCTTTGTCGAATGCCCGTGTTCAAATTATTAATGAGCACTTGAAGGCGAACCAGCAGCACGTGCTACATTTCTGGCAAGAGAGCGAGATGCACCTGACGGAGGAGGAGTACGCGCAGGTACGTGGAGTGTAGTAAGTATTTTTTTTTGATAATTTCCTCGATGGTATTTTTAACGACTTCCAACTATGTGCAGGGCCACGTGAGCTGGTTGCAAGGTCGGACCGATGCATTTCGGGCCCTTTGTCGCTACTGGGCTAGTGATGAGTTTAAAGCTAAGTCCAAGAAGGCTCGAGAGTGCAGAGGGGTCGAGGGAAAGAGCAGTCACGGACAAGATAACCACTTGCGTTTAGCTAAACGCATGGTAAGTGTATGTAACTTATGTTTATATATTAATAATATATTGTTCGTACTAACACGTATTGACAGGAGCGCGAGACGAGGTGCTGCCGACCCCTGCTGAGATCTGGAAGAGAGGTCACAGGGACCCTTCTCAGCCGACGGGGTGCAGTCAGGCTGCAGCCGAGCGATTGGTAAATTTAGAAATCATTCATATTAAATATAACTATATAGATTGTTGAACTTACACGGTTTTCTTGTTTTGCAGGCTAAGTACGGGGAGGAGGCTAGGAAGATACACGTTGAAGATTTCGATTGGGAACGTCAACCAATTGATCCTCAAGCCGCGTATGCAAGCAGTGGTGGAAAAGCACACGGAATGTGAGTTTACAAGTAATTTTATCATTTTGAATTCAAAGTATTCAAGATATTTCAATTTCATATTACTTACTCTCTTTTTTATAGGCTCGCCATATTCGACGGAGTTGTCGACTCGAGGGCGGGGAGATCTGCGAGAGGCAGCTCCACGCAGGCTTCTTCGGTGGGCACGGCTGGTCGTCACTCCTCACAGAGGGACATTGAGATGCAGTCCCTCCGACAAACTGTAGAAGACAACTTCAGGCGACAGGAGGAGGCAGAACGCCAAAGGATCGTGATGGAGGCCACGATCCAAACCCAGGCAGTAGCGTTGGTGCAGATGAGGGAAGCAACGGAGGTAACAAAATAAAAACTAAAGTTCTCATTAATTCAGCGTAAATGACTTACTAATAGATGGCATTTAATTTTTGTAATGACAGGCCATGGCTCGGTCGCAAGGTCTGGGGATCCAGCTACCAGTACTACCACCGGTCCTTCTAGGCGATCCTTCTTCTGCGGGTCAGGTAATTTTCTATGTAATCCTTCTTCTCCAGCGTAAAAAGATTGATATAGAAAAAAGAGGGAGATAGTTAGATAGAATAAAATGATTGAGATAGAAGAAAGAGAGAGATAGAAGAAAGAGAGAGACAGAAGAAAGAGTGAAAGATAGTTAGATAGAGTAGGAGAGGAATGAAGAGAGAGAGGAAGATGTAGATGGAGATAGAGGGAGGGGAAGATAGAGGGAGGGAGATGTAGATGGAGATAGAGGGAGGAAGATAAAGGGAAAAGGATAGCAATAGAGAGATAGAGTGAGAGAGAAAGAGTGAGAGAGAAAGAGAGAAATGAAAGAGGAAGAGAGGGGGATCTAGATGAAGATAGAGGGATAGGAAGGGAGGGAGAGAGATGTTGATGCATTTATATTCTAACTCTAAGTTTCATTAATTGCAGGGATCTGCGACGGCTGCACAAACGCTGTCGCCGTCGCTATCGCCACCTGGAATGAGGCGCGATGACGACTTTGACTTCGGAGGTGGCTCCGTGGGTGGCTACGGAGGTGGCTACGGAGGTTAGACGGGCGAGTGAGCCCATGTTTAGTTTGTTGATGTTGGTGCCATGTTTCGACGATATGTTGTGATGTGTTTTGAGACTGTTGTGATGTGTTGTGATGTTTATATTGCCTATTCTGTGATTCTGACCATCGAGCCGGGTAGTATTTTATGTTTTTTTTTTTAAAAAAAATCTTATTTGCGACGGCTTTTTATATAGTACCGTCGCAAATAAGGATCCTGGCCATCGCAATTAAGCCACTGCTATTTGTGACGGCCTGGCCGTCGCAAATAAGCATTAATTGCGATGGCCAGGCCGTCGCAAATAGGGGTGTGGGTCCTGGGGGATGACACGTGGACCCTGCCGGCTGAACCTATTTGCGACGGCCTGGCCGTCGCAAATATTGTTGCGGGGCCCACCATCCCCTGGCGATAACTTTCGGTGGCCACTTTGAGCCGTCGCGACTAAGCTTATTTGCGACTGTGACCGTCACACATAAGATTAATTGCGACAACTAATTTGCGACGGCTAGAAGTTGTTGCAAATAAGGAAAGCCATCATAAATTGCTTATTTGCAACGGTATTTGCCTTAGTTGCGACGGCCCTAGCCGTCGCAAATCGTCAAGATTCCTGTAGTGTCTGTTCCAAAATCTTGAATGGCCCGATTTAGCGAGGTGCCAACTTGCCTTTAACATTGAATCACTTATGACCTCACATAGGTGATACTTTGAGATACACAAAGTCTTCAACTGCGAAAGCTAAGTCCCTTCACCTATTATCTACATAGCCTTTTGCCATGACTGAACAACCCTTTGATGTTCACGTATTATTTGAACTTGCTTTCCAGCATCCTGCAGTATATCAAGTCCAAATACTTGATTTTCTCCGGTCTCATTCCGGAGGAGAGGTGTTTTACACCTTCTACCATACAATGCTTCGAAGGGTGACATTTTCAAGCTGGCTTGGTAACTATTGTTGTACGAAAATTCAGCATACGACAAGCTCTTGTCCCGACTATGTCCATGTTTCAAGGCGCAAGCTCTCAATATATCCTCCAAGATCTGATTCGTCCTCTCAGTTTGCCCATCAATCTATGGGTGATATGAGAAGCTGAAATTTAACTTGGTACCCATGGAATCATGTATTTTTTTCCAAAATCTTGAGGTGAATCGAGGACCTCCGTCAGGCACTATTTTTTTTCGGAACTCTATGTCGGCATACAATATGCTCCATATATATTTTTGCGAGCTTTGATGTGGTGTATGTGGTACTGAAGGGAATGAAATGATATGATTTCGTCAACCGATCCACAAAAACCCATATGGAGTCATAGCTGGACTAAGTACGCGGTAATCCAACTATGAAGTCCATACCGATTTCTCCACACTTCCACTCAGGTATTTTCAATGGTTGTAATAGTCCAACTGGACTTTGAGGTTTAGCCTTCACTCATTGGCACGTGTCACATGGGGCAACATATTCAGCTATGTCCTTCTTCATCCCATCCCACCAATAGCAAGTTTTCAAGTTCTTGTACATCTTCGTACAATCGGGATGGATGGAATAGGGTGAGTCATGTGCCTCCTTCAATATTGTCTCACGGATATGCTTAACATTAGGCACGACAATTCTTTTCCCAAGCCATAGCGTGCCGGTGTCATCTTCATCAAACCTCCATTCTGTCCCCTCTTGGATCCTTTCCTTGATCTCTTGGATCTCCTCATCCTTTGTTTGGCCTCCTCGTATTTCTTGTTCCACCATGCGGTTTACTTCCATTGCTCCTATTTCATTCACAAATCGGATATTCAACCATTCAAACTCCTTACATAGCTCGGATGGCAACTCCCAAACCGTGAGTTGGTGGCTTGCTCCTTTTTCAATCAAGGCATCTGCCACTATTGTCTTTCCCTAGGTGATAGTTTATTCCCACAACATAATCCTTAATGAGCTCCAACCATCTTCGTTGCCTGAAATTCAGTACCGTTTGCGTGAATATGTACTTAAGACTCTTGTGATCTGTGTAAATCTCACATCTATGACCAAGGATGTAGTACCTCCAAATCTTTAAAGAATGCACTACGGCTGCAAGTTTGATATCACGTGTAGGATAGTTCAACTCATGTTTCTTCAGTTGCCTCGATGCATAAGCTACCACTTGGCCTTCTTGCATGAGCACAGATCCAAGTCCCAGTCTTGAGGCGTCATAATATATATCAAAACTCTTGCCCACGTCTAAAATACTAGTACTAGTGCGGTTGTCAACCTCTTCTTTAACTCCTCAAAGCTATCTTGACAAGCTTGAGTCCATTGGAATGCCTTCCCTTTTATTAGTAGTTCAGTTGTGGGCTTTGCTATTTTTGAGAAATCCTTGATGAATTGGTGGTAATATCCTGCAATGCCAAGAAATCTCCGAATTTCCTTCACATTTTGTTAGTGGTTCCAACTTTAGCACGTCTCTCACTTTTCTCGGGCTGCTTGATACTCCCCCTCCAGAGATGATATGGCCCAAGAACGATACTTCTTGTAACCAGAATTGACACTTGCTGAACTTGGCATACAACATGATGTTCCTGCAATTTTTGCAATGTAAGATTCAAGTGTTCCTCATGTTCTTCATCGCTTCTCGAGTATACCATAATATCATCGATGAACACCACGACAAACTTATACAGATACTCCACGAAGACCTTATTCATGAGATACATAAAGTGCACAGGCACATTTGTCAATCCAAATGACATAACAGTGTACTCATAGGATCCACACCGTGTCCGAAAAGCCATTTTGGGTATATCCGACGATCTAATCTTCATTTGGAAGTATCCCAATCGCAGGTCGATCTTGGAGAAAACACAGGTGCTCTACATTTGGTCGAAAAAATCCTCTATGCGGGGTAGTGAGTACTTATTCTTGATCGTCACTTCGTTGAGAGACATATAGTCCAAACACATGCTCCGGGTTCCATCCTTCTTATCAACAAATAGTACTGGGGCTCCCCATGGTGATGAACTTGGGCATAAAAAACCATTCTCTAACTGCTCTTGAATTTGTTTCTTGAGCTCTGCTAATTCCTTAGGAGGCATCCTATACGGCCTTTTAGCTATAGGTGCAGTTCCAAGTATTAAGTCAATGAAAAAATCGCTGTCATGATCAGGTGGTATACCTGGCAACTCATTCGGAAACACATCCGAGAACTCGCGCACACCGGGAATCTCCTCTAATGTTGCACCGTCCATTTGATTCAGCATTACCTTCTTTGTTGTGGGTTGAGATGCTTCAAACTCTATGCTGACTCCCTCATTATTTGTCAATTGCACTGTCTTTGTGGCACACTGAATTATGCCCTTGTGCTTCCGTAAGCAATCCATTCCAAGGATTATGTCGAGTCCTTGTGAATCCAAAAAAGATGAGGTTGGCGAGGAACTCTACCCCCCCCCCCTTATTTTTAGGCTTACTTTTGGACATATTATATTTGTCCTCATCTCCCCTCTAGGAAAATTAACAAACATGGTATACTTCATGTGAGATATAGGCAGACTATACTTGGCAACATACTTTGATGATATGAATGAATGTGATGCTCCAGAATCAAATAATATAGTTGTCGGGTTGAAGTTTGCTAGGAACATACCAATTACATCATCATGACCTTGTGTGGCCTCCTCAGTAGAGAAATGGTTCACCTTGCCATGAGCAAAATTATACGGTCCATGGTTGCCTTGAGTTGCTTCTCCATTCGGCCTAGGATTCTGCTTTGGAATGTTGCTCACTTGACCATAACCTGACTTCGGGCACTGGAATGCAAAGTGTCCCACCTCACCACAAGTATAGCACGTCCTGGCTGCACCAGTATGGTTAGGAGAGCTTGATTTTGAGCGTTAGCAGGGAAGTTGGCTCGGGGTGCAATTGGCATCAGAGGGCGGGGTGCTTGCATGGTCGGGCGTTGCTGCGGTACCTAATTTGGGCGCGGTGCACTACAGGAAAACGCAATAGGGCATCGGCCTTGTAAACGTCGGTTGTGCACTAGAACGGACGTACATAAACTATGAACGTCAGTTAGCCGACGCACATAGTCGACGTCACAAAGTGGACGTCTTTAACATTTAGAAGGTCAGTCCCGACGCTGTTAAGGACTTAAGGTTGTCGGTGACGTCGGACCGATGCACATAAATTTAAGACCGTAGGCCGATGAACCGGCGCATTTAAAGCTCATAATTGTCAGTTTCCTCGACAAGCCGACGGCCTTACGGTTCATATGATCGTCGGTATGTTTGTAGCTGACAGTTTTAACAGGCTTATGACCGTCGGCCAGTTTGTAACTGACGGTTTTAACAAGCTTATGGCCGTCGGTCACGTGGTGAACCGACGGCCATAATACTGATATGAGCGTTGGCCCCCCGGAATTGACAGTCTTATATGTTTTTCTCGCGCTGTTTTTTCTGCCTCCCCGGCTGGGGAGCCTCCAGCTATACGGCCACCAGACAGTTTCATACAGCCATACCAACAAATTCCATACAGCCATACATAAGATCAGCTCAACATATACAGCAATATCAGCTCAACATACAACTACCATACATGTTTTCGACATCAACAAACATACAAGTTCATTGTATAAACTCAAACATAAGATTAACTTGCAAGCAAGTTCATAATAGATATTAACATCACACAACATTGTATCAACTCGAAACATCACAAGCAACTCAAACAAGTCTAGATACTAAACAACCATGAAGATCAATCCACACGCATGTTGTGAGAGCTTCCGCCACTCACTCCTCCACCGCTCGCACCCATGTTATCGTTCAAATTTAGAAAATCATCACAACCATCGGGTGTCACTTGATGAGAATCCTACAAGAAACACATTCAAATTAAAGTTTACATTAGTAAAAACGATTCCGCATGTCTCGATATCAAAGTAGGGTGCTAATTCACTAATATGATATAAAACTTACATAACTATAAACATTAGTCTTAATTTGACTTTGATTTGAGATTAGAAAATCATACCGCTGCCGCATGAGTTGTCGATGGTTCATGCACGGGACCGGCTGGCGGTGGTAGAAAACCTGGATATGGTGGATATGGATATGGTGGCCAAGCTGGAGGAGTTGCGCCCAACATCAATAAAAATCCTTGAGCTGGTGGAATATATCCTTGTCCACTATTAGAACCCTGTGACAAATATTATTACTATTGTCTAGTATTACTCAAATGAATAATACACAAAGTTGAAGTTATACCTGTGATGACAAAGCAAACGGAGTATGAGGATCACCGAACTACGATCCAATTCCACCATGAGGGAATAACTGTATCAAGTAAAGATAATGAGTTAATTAATATAACATACTACAATAAGCAAAATTTAACTCGAACAAAACAATCATGCGTACCTTAAATATATAGGCCATTTGTTGTTGCATTTGCATATTCATTTGTCGTATCTCACGCATCTCTTCATTATTGCGTCTCAGTTCTTCTCTTAATTCTCTCTCCATATTAGAATTGGACCTACTAGAACTGATGCTAGACGACCTTCATCTAGCATAAGCCTCGCGCTCCATATACCCATCACCGAACCCAAGTCTAAAAAAATATGTAAGTGTTATGAATTGATAGCCATAAACATATAAATCATCAATGTCTTTTCACATACCTCCCATGCGGTAGACATCCGCCGGCTTCGTACGCTGCCGCCACATGCAAAGGCCCTCTGACATAGTCCGCGTCATCTCCATGAGTTTTCTTAAAACACTCAACATATTTTGCTACAACACATTAAAATAACATATAGATCTAGTAAAAGATAAATTGACTTGAAGAACACATGTAAAAAATAGTGAACATTCATACCAATTTTTGTGTCGATGCCTCGTCACCCAGCTGCTCCAGATGATTTGGATCTCAACCTCTGTGTCCCTTAAGATAAAGCTCAAAAGAAGTAGGAGGCATCCCAGTTTCAGCTGTCTGCAATAAAAAAATTTAACATTTCAATCAATACAATTTTTTCAAGCAAAGCAAGATTGTAAGAATTCATACCATCCTTTGCTCCATCCGCACATATCCATCCGGTCCATAGAAGTGCTTTCCAGGCTTGCTCTTCCGGTTCCTTCGATTTCTGTTAGATTTATTCTTGAACTCATCTGACGCCCAATACTCGCATAGCCACTGCAAAGCCTCCATATCTGCACAAATCCAATCGACACTACTTATGTAGGTGAATATGTAAGTGAATATTAGCTGCATCTTTATTTGTCATGGTCTGTAACAGCACCGTCTTGTAGTACAAGGTCACAGCTCTGATCCGTGCATCAGAGAAAGAGTCCTTGGTACGTCTTCTAGCTGCATTCTGAAAAACAAAACATGCATAAGCTTCACTCGTACCCTCCTCCAAGCGAAATGAACCCTGCATATAAGTAACATTTACTGTCATCCAAATCAAGAAGCAATGTGATTAAATCGATAAGAAGAAACTTACCCAAAACATATCCCAAACTCTATCCTAACAAGTACCTCTGCCATACGGTTTTAACGCATAGTGATCCCAACTATGCGCTGTGTTTCTTTGGCCTTCCACTAGAACCATACCGGGAAAACAATACTAAATGGCATTTCCCAACTCCGTGTTGATTACATGTCAATGCCCCTAGCCACTCCAACCAGGCTCGATCCAGCACCTGGTACCCTTTGGCCTAATAAGTGTCCGCTCGTCAACGCTTCTAGCTGGATTACATAAAAGATGTCTCCGTAACCTGTACATATAATATTAGTTAATTAGTTGACAACAAAAAAATATAAAAGATATTGAGCTTATCAATAAATCTAAAATAATACATAAAGGGACATCGATCGGGCTGCCCCAGCTCAGCTAGCTCTGTCGCTCTTGCCAACCTTGCATCTCGCTCTGGATCATCGACCTCCTCTTCATTCTCATCGTCCCCCTCGGTGCCACCTTCAGAGGAGGGCGACTGCCTAAGTACCTCCACCCTCGAGCCTGCTGCTGAGCCTCCTCCCTGCTCTAAGCCTCCTCCCTGCTTGAAGCCTCCTCCCTGCTCGAAGCCTCCTCCCTGCTCTAAGCCTCCTCTCTGCTCGAAGCCTCCTCCCTGCACTGCCTCCTCCCCGTATAACTCCTCGTACATGGGGCACCGATCAAGCACTCTCGTCTCCACCCTCGAGCCTGCTGCTGAGCCTCCTCCCTGCTCTAAGCCTCCTCCCTTCTCTGCCACATACTCCAACAACTCTCGTCTCCTCCTCCGTGTACTCTCAGTAGTACCCTGCAAATGCAAATAAAAATGTAATAGATAATAGATAAATAATTATGATATTGAAATAAATTTTGAGAAAACGAGTTACCTGAAATAAGCCTGTTCGGTCTAAACCAGTACTAGGCTGAGACGTGGATGACGAAGATCCACTGTTTTTCTTACCCTTCTTACCAAATCCTAAATGCTTCAACATCTACACAAATTTATACAAATGATTAGTATACGAGAATATAAAACACTAAGATTTTACATGCATATGAGGATGTAAAAGAATGCATACACCAACAATTAGAAATCATCAGCATCACAATCTGCTTCTATTACACGTGCATTAAGATGTTCATGTATCTATTGTTCCATCTCGTCTTCAACCTCTTCTTCACTCTCTTCCTCAAATCTGACACGGTCTTCCATATTCCTTTTGTGCTTTTCAATAATTCTTTGTGATTGTTGAAGACGTTTTCTCAAAGGGCCAACTTGTTCTTCAGAAATTAACTCTTGGGTACCTCTATTTATTTCCGCGAGTTCTATCTCACAAGATATCCTAAAATCTTCTACTTCCTCGACTTCATCTTGATAGACAGTGTCACCATCATCTTCTTGACTCTCTATGTAACCATCATAACGACCAGGGTGCACTTCACGATTCACTTTATATACTACCCACCAGTTTTTCAAACTTGGGTGAGGATAACTTAAATAGTACACTTGTTCAACTTGACTTGCAAGCACAGCATTGTTGTTAAGAGCTGTGTACCATGAGTTATGGTTGACCTCGACCATTCAAAAATCATCCACTTGAATTCCCGATGCTGGATCAAACCATTGACAGTAAAAAATGACAAGCTGAAGTACTTTTGGACCACCAAATGTGTACTCAATTATTTTCTGAACAACTCTGTAATATTCTTTGACTTCTCCACTACCTTTTGTGGCTGCTATCTTTACTCCACTGTTGTAGTGGTAGCAAATGGATGGTTTGCTTCTAAACTGGCCGTCCGAAAACAGTATTTGTTGATATCGTATCGTTTAAATTCATTTGCTTTCAATTGACCACGCGACATCTATCGCAAGTCATCAGGGATGTTGATATCATTAATACACTACAAAAATAAGGAAAGTTAGAATATTACGATAGTCATGTGAACTAGGATTGTAAGAAAAAAGACGAATAAAGAACTTACATGTTCACGAAACTAGTTCACAAAGTTTGGCCCACCGTTTATGCCCTTTTGACGTAAATTATCTAATTGACTTTGCGTAGGTTTCCGTGGAGATGTCCAATATAGCTTGTCAAATATTTCAAGATATGGCAGCACTTTCTCCATGTTGACAAATATATAAAGCATCGTGTAGTTTCTCTCTTCTTCTGAAATATGATGAGAATTAGCAGCCCAACACACTTTCCCTTCTAAAGAAAAATTGGAAGCTCACTCATAGTGTGCTCCTCTACATTATGATATCGTGTTGTAGATGCATTCACATTGTTGGCACGTGAAAAATATCTGCTAGAGAAGTTAATAATCTCTTTGAATGCAAATGCCTCTGCAATACAGACCTTAACTCTTGCCTTGTTATGCAATGTAGCTCTAAGTTTCTTCAATTCTCTTTCTTGGTTGTACATCCACCTGAATTGTGCAAGACCTACTACCAATGCTTCATAAGGTAAATGCACCAGCAAATGTTGCATAACATTCATAAAGCCAGGCGGAAACACTTTTTCCATCTTACATACAAGCACAACAATTTCTTTCTCCCACTACCGCATCATATTTTTCGACACTTCCTTAGCATATATCTTCCTATAAAAGAAGCTAAGTTCGGCAAATATCATCCACAGATCAGGTTTGAAGTAGCCACAGAACATTACCGGTACAAGTCTCTCCAACAAAATATGGTAATCATGACTCTTCAACTCATTCAGTTTACCGGTGTTGAGATTAACACATCGTTTTATGTTGGTTGCATAGCGGTTAGGAAACTTCAATGTTTTGAACCAACTAAGTATTTGCTTTCTTTCTTCTGGCCTGACACAATATGGAGCTCGTGGCCTACTTTCATTTCCACTTGCATTTGTTACAACCTCAAGTGCAGGATGATCACAAATGTCAGCTAAGTCTTTCCTTGCACTCAAGTTATCTTTGGTTTTATCGGTAAAATCAAAACACATGCTTATGATGCTTTCGGTGACATTACTCTCCTGGTGCATCAAATCTATGTTGTGTGGTAAAAGCAATGCCTTTGCGTATGGTAACTCCCAAAGAAAAGAAATATGGGTCCAGTCGTGTTCTTTACCATACTCTTCGAAAATACCTTCTGTATACTCTTTTAACTTTGCATGTCATGCCATTTTTTGTTCGCCTATAATTCAACGAGGTGGTCCTTCTATAACCCTTCAGCCTCTTCGAAACGATTGTGTATCGCTCCTGAAAGGATGGTTTGGAGGAAGGAATTGTCGGTGGCAATCAAAGAAGCTGACTTTCTTTCAATACTTCAACCTGATGGCATCGGTGTCAGCCATACATATAGGACAACACAATTGTCCATGGACACAATAACCATCCCAAATGTCATATGCCAACAATTCATGTACAGACCATAGATACGCAACACGTAAGGTAAATTCACATTTTAGATGACTGTCATATGCCTTTACGCCTTGCCATAGCTCTTTCAGCTCCTCAATCAATGACTACATAAACACATTGATTTTCTTTCCAGGATGTTTAGGTCCAGGAATAATGGCCGTGGGAATATGTATCCTTCTTTCATGCACAAGTTGGGAGGGAGGTTGTAAGGCATGATAAAAACACGCCAACAAGAATATGGACTTTTACTGGTGCTGAATGGAGTGAAACCATCTATTGACATCCCAAGACGAACATTTCTTGGATCTGTACAAAACTCCGAATAAAAATGGTCTAGAGCTTTCCAAGCCACGCCATCCAAAGTATGCACCATAATATATTTGACATCACTCTCACGTATATCTTCAGAATGCCACCTCATCTGCTTTGCTATTTCTTGAGACAAAAATAACCGTTTAAGCCTCGACGTGATAGGCATGTACGTAGTTGTTTAATAGGTACTTTTGTAGTTATTTCCTCTCCATCATCATTATTAACCATCACATGTCTAGAGGCATTGCAATGCATACAATGAGTATTGTTTTCGTGTTCCTTCCAAAACAGCATGCAATTATTCTCGCACGCATCAATCTTCTCGTAACTCATGCCCAAACCAGCCAAAATCTTCTTAGATTCATATATGTCTTTCGGCATCTTATTATTTGACGGAAGGAGATCATTGAACAACTTCATGATACCATTGTAGTAATTGTTCGCAGAATTGAACTTAGACTTCAACGCCATAAGTCGTGTGACCGCCTGCAAAACGGTCATTTCAGTGCCCTCATACACTTTTTTATCTGAGGCAGCAAGAAGTTTATAAAAAAATTTCACCTCTTCAAGCACTAACTCTTCTTCGTACTCTCGACCAACATACACTATCATCTCATCCATATGATCTCCATCCTCATTTTCGTCTGACTCACAAGCATGATCCATCTCCACATGCTTGCGCAACACTAAGTAGTCGGGCATAAATCCGTTATTGCAAAGGTGCAACTCAATTTCAGGTCTTTTCAGACGCAGATGATTCTGACACTTGCTACAAGGACACTTCACCAAAGAAGCACCACTAGCAAAATCTTGGTTCATGAAAACATTAGCGACATGAGCCCATTCCATACTGTGACCACCAGTTGATCTCCATCCATCATACATCACCTTACGGTTGTCACCCATTTTTCAGTTTATACCTTCAAACCAGGCAAATCATTATTAGTTTCATTGTTATGTTATGTCACGTCCCCTACAACCTAGGAATACATATCCTAAACCCACCCAAGAGCGACCGAGCGGAGCGTGCTCATGACGAGACGCATGGTCCGGATCTGAACGAAATTTCGACAGCATAACCCCGCTATTCTCCACTGCACTCTTGAAAATGGTCACAAGCCACGCCCCCTCGGTCACTCTCAGGCTGTCCAAAAAGGGACAATTCCAAACCTGCACGTCTCACATGCCAATAGCTTGTGAAAGTGCCGATTCGAAACGGTAATAAATTCTATAGGTTACGTTGCTGATTTCCATTTTTTGATCATTTACGAGAAAGGAAAGAATGAGACAGAGGGGAAAGTTGGTCAGAGTTGAAAGTTCCAAGTCCAGGTCTACCGTCCATGCTTGTCTTGACCCCATACAGAAATGTGCTTGTCTTCACGCATACGTTACAACTACAATCATCTTTGAGCATTCATGCACAGTATTGTGGATAACTAAACGTCCAAATTTAGTATAACTAAGCATTCAAACATTTCAACATAATACAAAATTGAAATATAAATGCTTCAAGTTAATTAAAGTTTTAACATGTAATCAAGCTTGCATATACAAGATAACCATTACTAATTCGTACAATTTATTTGTCATATTAACAAGTTAAGCATTGCTAAAATCATTAGCAAGTAATCAAGTTCACCTGATCTAGTGTGACACATTAATATCACCATGTCCATTTTCCACATTGCTAAGATCTTCAATTTTAATCGTCATTTATACAAATTAAAAGTTTAATAAAATTACAACTTAGTCATCAACAAACAATAATTTGTATATTTAGATAATATCGTTTCTAGCTTAAGAACATTCACTACATCGAGAACACAATCATCGACAAATATTCATCTACTATGCAAGGATTCATCCACAACGTAAGGATTTTACCTTGACCGACGGTGGGAAACGAGCGGCGCAGCCCGACCGGTGGCGGGGAGTAGGGGCGGCGCAACCAGCGGTAGGGAGAAGGGCGCTGCGGCAGGCAGCTCGACCAGCGGCGGGGACTAGGGGCGGTGCGGCCCGATGCAACCGGCGGCGCGGCCCAGTTGCTGCGGAGCAGCAGGGACTGTGGCGGTGCGGCCGGCAGCGCTCCTGTTGGCGGCGTGGCGTAGGGAGAGGCGGCGGGGACAGCTCTGGGCGGCGGCGGCGGCGGGGTGAGCACTCGGGCAGCAGCGGCAGCCGAGAGACCTCGCGCGGGCGTGTGAGCGACTATCGCGAGATGGAGATGATAGGGTTGGCGCACGCAAGATGAAGACAGTGGTGGGCCCCACTTCTGAATGTCGGTTTTCTGCCGACGGCTTTATTAAAGACGTCGGTTCTAGTAGTTCAGGACGTTGGTGTTATGAGCGTCGGTTCCTATTGGCCAGCCGACAGCTATAAATTAAAGCCGTCAGTTGGTCCTGGTCACCCAACGGCTATAATTTATATACGTCAGTCAATAGAAATCGAAGGTTATAAGTTATTTAAAAGCATCGGCATCGACGCCACTAATATTCCCGGCGTCCTGTTGCACGTTTCTTGTAGTGGTGGATAAACAGTGCAGTATACAGGAGCGGATGGGTTATAGTATGGTGCATTTGGTGGTGCATAGCGGGGGCGAATGTTGCTTCCTTGCAGCCATCCCAGATATGGCATATTCCTCTTATTATCTTGCTCCAACTCAATAACCTTGTTCTCAACCACAATAGCCTTGTCTACAAGCTTCTAGAAGTTTGCATAATCACTATTAAGCACCTGAACTTCAATCTCATTGTTTGGACCCCTCATGAACAAGTATTGCTTCTGGTTGTCCGTGTTAACATCTTCTGGAGCATACCTTGAGAGTTAAATGAATTTATGAAGGTACTCACTCACACTCATCCTTCCTTGCCTGAGGTTTACAAATTCTTGCCTTTTTAGGATCATGGTACCTTCAAGAACATAATGCAAGTAGAAACTCTCCTTGAATTCAGCCTAAGTGATTCTCTCTTGATTAGCATGGTCATTGCAAAAGAGCTTCCCACCAACCAGCAGTGGCTCCAACTAGCTGGTGTGAGACAAAAGGAACCTTCTCTCGTTCATTGCATTGGACAATAGCAAGCTTCTTCGAACCATATTTCAGCCAATCATCAGCTTCCATAGGATCATTGGCTTGAGCAAAGCTAGGTGGCCTAGTCCTCATAAACTCCCTCAATCTGCTGTGAGGCGGCGGAGGTGGCGGTGGTCGTGGTGGCGCAACATGTGGGGCTGGTTATGGTTTTTGGCTTGTAGTTGTCCCAAGGTCTGCATCATAGTTTGCATGAGCTGATTCTGCATAGCCATTAAGCGCTCAAGGTTGCTAGCTTCAGGTCCAAGGTTGATATTCTCAGGTGCCCCATTATTATTCTCATCACTATTGGCATTCCTTTATTAAGGGTCACTATCCGCATCCGAGGAGAAGGGTACAAGGTGGAAGGATTTAGAATTTGAGAGAAAACGTCCCAGCTATATGCATCAAGGGATGTGAAACTAAGCAACTATATATAAGACTATAAGTCCATCGGAGAAGTCCGACACACAGTTTCAAGAAAGGATTAAGTTTTGGGATTTGACCGGACAACTCTGAAGAGTTCCAGTAGCGATCGTCGGACTAGTCTGTATATGTAACGGACAAGTTCGTGGGACAACTGTAACAAAACCGGAATAGTCCATGAATTTATCAGACGGGTTAGAGGGGCATCAGTTGCTAAACCGGACTAGTCTGTAGCATCTAGCGGACAATTACGTTGTCTGAAGAAACTGAAATAGGCCAAGGCAAATGATATACCAGATTTGTCCGGGTTTAGGTCCGGACAAGTCCGTACCTAAATAGATTTTAGTTGTTGGTTTACCTATAAATCATTTTAATTATTTTCCTTTTTGTGTTGCATTATATTAAACATGTATAAGAATGAATGCAATGCATGATGGATAAAAATGAGGTGTTACAACGGCGGCAAGAAAACTTGAGACCAGTGATGCTGCTATGCAATGAGCAAGCAAGAAACTGAAGGAGAAGCTAGAGCACGTGGTTCGGAAGATAAGGGCAAAGCTCAGCTTTGACTTAGAGGGGAGTAGGAGGCGGCGCATGTAGAGTCTTGGCATGGCGCTCTGGCATGGAAAACAGAGGAGAAGATAGACACTATTTGGGTAGTGAGCAAATGACATGTGGGTCCCACCTTCTACCTCTTATCCTCACAAAAATACCAAAATACCTCTACTGCTCCAAAAACAAAAATTTATAGGATGGTTAATCAAATTATGGCAAATCCAATGGTGAAATAAAAATTGGATTTCAACTAATCTAAGTTTGGCAATATTTGAATTAAATTCAAATGCTCCCACTCTTGTTATTCTAATTAAAATAACATATGATGTCTCAAATTCATGAAATTTGGCATGGCTGCTATTGCAAACATGAGGAATCTAGTTGTTCATTCAAACTTTTCATTTAATCAAGTTATGTTTTACCTTTGCTTTTACTTGTATTTTGAATTATAGTTGGAATCCCGTTTACAAACTTAATTGCTTAAGTATAACCACACACTCACCATCCCTCATTTATGTGAAGTTTCTAGAAGTCTTGTATATAATCCTATATTATGTACTAAATTCGTTAATGGAATTTTGAATTTCATATTCAACCTAATTTTTTTTTAAGTTCACATTTTCGCATTTATGTTCGGTTCAAAAGTGAGCTTTTACAACCCTGACCTCTCTCACCCATACCCTAACCACTCATTTGCACCTCTGCTCCCAGGACTCCCTCAAGAGCACTTCTCCACCTAGTTTTCGCCTCCAAGAGCCAAAACATGATATTTTGGGAGAGAGTGAATGAGTTGTGTGATTGAAGAAGAAGTGGCTTTGAGGTTGAGCATCGATTCAATTTGCTATGTTTGCCTGAGTTTTCTTTCATATTTGTTACTCTTGGGGTGCAAACCCTAGACAATCAGGTGTCGCCCAATGATTTTGTGTGTGATTTCAATTCCGGGAAGTTTGTACCACCCCTTGAGAAAGTGGATGATCAAGGCGGCCTTTGTGGTGACTTGGTGAGGGTAGAGCTAGAGAAAGCCCAGTCCTTTGTGGAATCCTCAAGGGGGATGTAGGTTTCTTTGTGAAACTGAACCTCGGTGAAAAATCACTTCATCCTTTGTCTCATTTACTTTTCTGCACTATTTTTACTCTCTATTGTAATAATCTATATTTTGCTTGTCTCCACCTGTTCTAGCAAGTTCTATAACTCACTTTATTTGTCATATTGCTCATATAACTGCTAGGTTGCATTTTGATTCAGTAGAGTTTCTAAAATCCCTCCTTTGATCAAGTACTGCATAGGAGCTCGGATATATCTGACTCCAGTCAAACTTGTCCAAGCAAAGTCGGGCAAGTCCAGACCCAGCTCGGGCTTTCTCGAGAATTTGGGATTAGGACAATTTTAATTGCTGCTTATTTGTTTTAATTTCCTATTCACCCCCCTCCAGGCCACCTTTCAGATGGAGGAC
The DNA here is from genome assembly GCA_036927565.1 of Tuctoria greenei. Taxonomy (NCBI): domain Eukaryota; kingdom Viridiplantae; phylum Streptophyta; class Magnoliopsida; order Poales; family Poaceae; genus Tuctoria; species Tuctoria greenei. Next base: position 81,426,733 of record JAYESD010000003.1, on the reverse strand, counting down.
GTGTACAAATTATTGATAGCTCAATAAAGCAATAAGGAAAGATCAATTTCCGCTGTCTTTCATCGATGAGATGCTCAAGCGGTTGGCCAATCACTCCTTTTATTTCCTTGATTGGTATTCAAGATATCATCAAATTCCATCCATCCCGTTGATCAAAGCAAGACCACATTCACATGCTCCTATGCAACATATGCCTACCAACAAATGTCCTTTGCGTTGTGCAATGTAGCAGCCTCATTTCCATGGTGCATGTTATCTATCTTTTCTGACATGATTGAGGAGATCATGGAAGTTTTCATGGATGATTTCTCCATCTATGGAAAAAATGTTTGATCATTGTTTGAAAAGTTTAGACAAAGTCTTGCAAAGATGCCAAGAGAAGAACCTGATGCTCATTTAGGAAGCATCATTTCATGGGCTTTGAAGGCATCCTTTAGGACACTTGTTGTTCGAAAGGGGGGATAAAGGTGCGTAAGGCAAAAATAGAAGTTATTGAACAACTTACACCTCCTACCAACGTTAGGGATATCCATAGGCTCTTAAGTCATGTGGGGTTCTATCGAAGATTTATTAAGGACTTTTCCAAAATCGCTAGACCCCTTACAAACCAATTAGCCTAGGATGTACCCTTTGGTTTCGATGAGGAGTGCCACAAGTCCTTTGATATTCTAAAAAAGGCACTTGTCTCATGTCCAATCGTTCAAAATCATGTGTGATGCTAGTGACTATGTTGTTGGGACGGTCTTAGGCCAATGCAAGAATAAGAAGCATCATGCCATAGCATACGCTAGCAAAGCACTAACAGGAGCACAACTCAATTATGCCACAACCAAAAAGGAGCACTTGACAGTAGTTTTCGCTATCAACAAGTGTAGATCCTACTTGGTTGAGTAAAATTCATAGTCTACACATACCATGTTGCCTTAAAAATTTTGCTCACCAAAAAGGATGCTAAACCAAGGCTAATATTATGTATTCTCTTACTCTAAGAATTTGACTGCCGATTAAGGATAAGAAAGGAGTTGATAATTTTGTTGCTCATCATCTCTCACTTATGAAAGTCACACAAAGCTTGTACATACCCATAAATGACTTCCTATGTGATGACATGTTACTCACTGTGACTCACTCTCAAACATGGTACGCGGACATCGTGAACTTCATGGTCATAGGATATGCACCGCCAGGGGAGAATAGAAATAATCTTTTTTGTGAGAGTCGAAAACACCTATGGGGCGACTGATATCTCTATAGGGTATGTGCCGCCGGATTACTTAGAATATGTGTCTACAATCAAAGGCGCCAAAATCATTGAAAAATACCATGTTGCCCCATATGGAGGCCATTACGATGTTTACCGTACTCAGGCAAAGATCTAGAAAAGTGGATTCTTTTGGCTTTCAATGTAAGGAGATATAAAAGAATTCATTCACCTATGTTGGAAATGCCAAAAGCATGGAGGTATCGCTGCTCGTAATGCAAGACCCATCACATATAATCTCCAAGTAGAATTATTTGATGTGTGGGAGATTGACTTCATGGGACCTTTTCCAAAGTCCTATGATAGAGTGTTTATTATTGTCGGTGTTTCGGAAACTGGCTAGTAACTTTGTATTGAATCACATTTGTCTTCGTATGGCTAGCTGCAAAGACAAGAGATTTATCCTGGTTCGAGCAAAAAAGGCCCTACGTCTATAGGGAGTCTATTCGTGATTGTTTTAGCTAAAAACGGGAGAGAACATATTACAAGCGAGCCTTGCTCGAGTATATAAACTCTAAGAGAGTAAGAACTTCCATGAATGTAGTAAAGCGTAAGCAAAAATGCACATGGGTGTATGAAAAGCCAGGCACGAACTCAAGTGCGTAAAGGAATGCGTAAGGTAAATGCGTAAAGTAAAATGCATATAGTAACGCGAATACATAGTGAATTTGCCCCCTCGCGAAAGTCCTTGGGGGTCCTTTTATAGGGGGGCGAGGCGGTCCTATTAACCGATATTACTCATAGTGGGGATGGATTTACAATGTTTGTTCTAAGCATCTGGTCTGTCTGGGGTGCAGAAGCTTCAGTCTTCTGTCTTGACTTCTTCTTGGTCTCCAAGGCATCGTCTTGTGTGTGGGTTTATCATCCCTCTTCGATGGATGGTACGGATGGCAGGCTTATCCTGCAGCGGGTCACATCATAGGTTCATCACCCTATCGAAGTTACTGCACCCACTGTATGTCATAAATGTCCCCAAGTACCCGACTCTCTTGGGCCCAATCTCGGGGGGAATCGTCCGCCCGACCTCTCGATCGGGGCTTGGACAGGCTAGGAACCCCGACCTCGATAGGTCGGGCATTTGCGGTGGGCTCCTCCTCGAGCGGAGGGTAGCTTCAGCCCGTAGTTGCGTAGTGGTCACATAATATTGGGTCTTGAATGTTTGGTATCTCGGGTACAAAACTCTATCAGTAGTCCCTGAGCCTTCAACCGAGTCTTTGTGGAGTTGGTCGTAGGTTGAACTTGCACTCGCGTCGGGGACCCTGAAAAAAAAAGATCAATAAACATGTTAGTATCGATTCAATTACATGCCTGAGCACTATCAGCTCGAACTACTTCCGGCGTAGCACATGCACCCTGTCGTTGCTAGCTGAGATCGTGTGGTCGACCCCGAATCTCTTATGAGGTATGGTTGTTATCCGCAAGTTTGTTTGCACCACGGCAATGAGCCGTTTGTATGCTCGGAGGGGTGAGCAGGCCAGGAAGCTCCCAAAGTAGGGTCTAAATCCCATGCTCAGTGAGTTATCTAACAGATAATTCCAGTTGAAACCCAATCGAGCGAGTTCATTTGGGGCAATTAGAATGCATCCATCACTGTTTGTTAGTGATGGCAGTACTTCTTTGCACGAATGCCCATGTCTCAATACACCCGGGGACATCTACATAGTTCCCGAGTCCATGATGTAAGGACCCTAAACAAAAAGAGTTTAATTCAATTTGTAAAGTATTTAGAAAAAGAGAAGAACTAATTTCAAAATCCAAATCTTAACTTAATTCAAAGACTTCAATTACAAGCAATTCAGCACTAGAGTGAGTTCATATGGAAATAGGAAAATTCAGGAAAAGAATTAAGGTGCAAAAAGTGAAGAGGGCTACTGTAGTTACAATTTCAAATTTGAACTTAACCAAACTACAAATACAAGGGCACCATTACATTCCTCATAGTCTAATTAGCCCCCCCCCCCCCCCCCTGCAAACTTGGGTAATTTTTTAGGCAAGCTTACTAGGTTATTTTGAATTTTGAAGATTGTATGAGTGACGTGTGGGTCCCACCTGTCGCGTGGCCCACAGGTCAGCCATGGCCATCCTCTTTTTTGTTCTGAGGGCAGCTCGCAGCTGCTTGGCGCCACCGAGAAGCTTGCTGCTCGGTCGGTTCCAGCCCACAGAGCCGAGCTTTTCTTCTCCCTTATCCTTCCTCAACGTGTATTACTTTGCCTCTGTCCTTCACATCGAAGCTTTGCCCTGCTCTGTTCCACCGCCACGAAACTTGCCGCCTCTCTGTTCTTCCCTTTTCCCTGCTGATTCCATCCTCTTCACGCGTCATTGACACATCAGGGAGGTGCGCATACATCTCCTCTTTCTTTTGCGCAACCTAGCTCATCGTCCTGTCGGTTGCGTTGGTCGGAACGGTGAGTTCCATGTCGGCATGCACGTAAGGACAGTAGCTAGGTCATCACTTAATTCCTTTTACATCGTTGATCACAATTCAATTCAGTATGCAAATATGCTCTACACTACACTACGAAACTCTTAGATCAAAAGAAAAGAAAATGGTGGTCAAACCGTAATATATGACAAGATTTCCCCATTTCCGCCGCCCACGGCTCTATTCACCATCGAACATAGTGTTGCAGCCTTGTTCTTCCCTTTTGCAATCCACTGTAGTCATATCCATGATCCAAGAGTCCTTACAGAGGAATTCCCGAGTGGTTTCCACCATTCTCGACAGAAAGCAACCTCGCTAGAAACCTAGCCGCCGCCTCCGCCGTCGCCGGCTACCTTCCAGCCACTGTCGCGCCCCACCGACCTTGCCTTCGTGTTTAGCGTTTGAACTTAGTCCCTGGCGGCCAAGATAGACGCCGACAAGGCCTTTAAACCCTAGCCTGGCGGTGCGCCACCGCCGGTCTGGCAAGGGCACCGCCAGTCGAGAATGAAGACGACCTCGGGGGGGGGGGGGGGGGGGGCGACTGTCATTGTCTTATCAGGGTGCGGGTGATCCTTTGTGGCTAGTCGATCTAATGTGGCCACAACCTATTACTCTGTGGTCTCATGTGGCCTTTTATTTTATTGGTTAATTGAAAGTGCATCTAGGAATCCCTTGTGGGTTTTGGATGATTTATGACAAGCAAATGAGATCCTAACCTCTTTGTTGAGATGAGCACAGGTTTTAATAGCAAAATAAGCAAAGTGACAAAAAGAAGGGAAAATGAGGAGCAAAGTGGAAATGAGCTCAAGGAAGAAGAATAGTAGATCATTGTATATGGAGTGTGTTAAGGGAACACATCCCAAGAGCTCAATCATAATTAAACACACACATTGCACAAAGTTATACAGGACCAGACTTGTCCAAATGTCACCGGACTAGTCCGATATCCTCTCTGCACAAAATCGGACAAGTCTGATATCCATCGTACTAGTCCGATATCTCTCTGACTAGAATCAGACTAGTCCTTCACAGTGCGGACTAGTCCTCAAAACACTTCACAAGTCACACAAAATCAGATAAGTCTGATCACCACCGGACTAGTTTGATATTCATTCTGATCTAAATCGGACAAGTCTGATATTAGCACGGACTAGTCCGAAAAACCCTCTGACCTAAATCAGACAAGTCCTCCAAGTGCGGACTTGTCACCCAATTCACTTAGGGTTTCACATGTCCGGACAAGTCCGATGACTATCAGACTAGTCCGAAGATTTCCAGAAGCGAAATCGGACAAGTCCGCTCCTAGCCGGACTAGTCCAATATTTCGGGACACTTAGGGTTTGCTACACACAGCACACCGTACTAGTCCAGGGTCCACCACGACTAGTCCAATATTCCTAAACCCTAATGTTCACTTTTAGAAACCCCATATAAATAGAGGTGCACGGCCCAACTTCAAACTCTCTCGAACCCTAGCGCCTCACACCTCCCAAGAGCCTCAAAAACACATTTATCCACAAACTTAAGTGCAACAAAGATCAATCCTTTGAGGATACACTCTAGATCATTGGAGAGACACGTTCAACACTCATTGAGATCTTGGTTTGATTCTCTAACACACTCCTGTGATTTCATTGTAATCTTTTCAGTGTGTTCTTGGTGGTATTTTGTGTTGTAACCTAGGGGAGCCCTCAATGTGTGAGAAGGCCCCTTTGAATTCGGTTATTCACCCCTTTGTGATAAGTGGAAGAGGATTGACCTTCGTGGCGATCCGACGAGGGTAGGGTTGGAGAAGACCCGGTCCTTTTGTAGACTCCTCAACGTGGACGTAGGTTGCCACTATGGGAGCCGAACCATGAGATAAATCCTTGTGTCTTACTTGGTGTTCATCGTTCTTATTCATCACAACAATCTAGGGTTTTAATCATTATTGCATACTTTGCGTTGAATCATTAAATATAAGATTGAATTGTGATATACCCTAGTCCATAATATTGCAACACTTCATTTGGCTGTATATTTCCGCTGCATACATCGAAGAATCAAATTAATCGATCAAACTTAATCAACCTAGTCGGTACACACCGGACTAGTCCGCACTTTACTGGACTAGTCAGATATCTCTGGTTTTGAACTGGTTGTTAAGTGTTGCAGGTTCCGACAAATTTCAAAAAGGCCTATTCACCCCCTCTAGGCCACATTCATTAATACAAATCGAAGTGGGGCCAGCTGAATAATTCAAATTATTCAATAGAAAAGAAATCAGAAAAAGGTTTCAAACTTTGAAATTGCATATCTCCCTGTAGGTTCCATAAAAAATCCTCAAATATTTTTTATTAGAAGCACATTGACCTGCACAATCCAGTGGTAAAAATTACTTGGAATGAAAACCTCTGTATATTTCCCAATAATTATTTGAAGCAAAAGCTTTGGAATTTTATATCTGGAGATCCACTGTTTGAAAAATTCTCAAACTTTACCACAGTCTTCTATTAATACCTTAGGGCTCCCAGTAAAATATTCAGACCTATTAGAGATGTTTAGCTAGGTCAAAACTTGGAGTTTTGCCTCAAGTCCATAAAAGGCCCCAAAACACCAGTAGCTATTCAGAAAAACTAGTGCAGACTGTAAAATCCATAACTCTACATAGGAAGCTTGGAGAAATGTGAAATAAATTTCCATAGACTCCCTAAGAGTAGTACTATATGGAAAACTTACTTTGGGGGTTATGAAAAAGCAACAAAATTTGTATTGAAATTTCTGCAAGAGAAAAGACTTAGGGACTTGCTATGTTTACATTCTAATCTCTAAAAACCTGAAACTTTGCTAGTGTATCACTCATGACATGTATGTTCCACTGTCAAAAGATCAGATGCATTAGAATGATCTTTGCAACAGAAGTAGAAGATTATAACATGTTACATGTATATCCTTAATAATGTCTCTCATTTGCATTTTTGCATATCGTGTAGTAGCCGAGCTTGAGGAGACTCGAGAGCCCATCAACAGCCTTTCTCCGGAGACTGACTTTGACATTGAACAGCAACCAGGCAAGCCCTGGTTTGCAAATAAGCAGCTTTACAAAGTTCTTCTTTTATATCACACTCGTGATTAGAGTTGCTATGTGCATTAGGTCTAGTTATGGGTGATAATCCACCTGCATGACCAGATATTCCTTCGGTTGTTGGGTAGATTAAGTGACATTATGCCGTTCAAGCTATGCTAATGTTTACGGTAGAAGTCGAGTAGTGGGAATCTACTCTCGAGAATAGTAAAAGTAGAGTAGTGAAAGCTATCCGTGAGGGAAGTCGAGAGGTGGGAGCATACTCGAGAGATGTAGTTAGAGGACGAGTAGTCAAAACTACTTGTGAGACTTAGCAAAAGTTGAGTAGTCACAAGCTACTCGTACGACACCACACAATGCGATTCCTAGAATGTTGGGACCCCGGTCCCCAAACTCAAGGGACCTGAGTGGCTCGGGAACCAACCCATCACATACTAAGGAGTTGTGGAGCGAATACATTGACATGAATAGTCGGAGGTGTCGGGGAATCAACACCCCAAATACGCCCAACCATTGGCCACCTCACGTCATCCATCCCTCACTCTTGTTCGTTCGGGACAACAACACTACTACCTGTCAGGCAGTAGGTGCCCCGAACTATACAGGCCCAAAAGTGACCTAGAAACTTACCTACTTACCTGGGCCCACTGGTCTGTAAGCATCGCGACCCACGGGTGCAAAGGGGATACATGGGGACGCTGCATGACTTGGACTCGGTGCCGGTTACGAGGAGGAAGCTGTCGGGAAAATATCGTCTCCTCTAGTATCCAAAGATTTCTCGTACACGAAATATTCTAAGCACCAGTTAGGAGGGGCCAGGGGCATGTGGTACATGCTCTGGTGCTCTAGTACACGCACCTACGACAGAGTGTGTCTGACGAGACAACGCGCCTTAATTCCAATGTCCACTATACGCGCGTCTCCTCGCATTCACATACCATAACCTCCCCCATCGAGCACTATAAAAGGCCCTGGCGTATATGCTAGCCTCCTCCTCCATACCCATTGTCTCCAGAGCTCCTTGCTCCCCCTCCTCTCCTTCCACGAATCCTAGAAGAATTAATCGTTAGGTAATAGAAAGAGAGGTACTTTTAGGATAACCATCATTTTCCTTGATCATGATATCATCGTGATTGAAGAGAGCGGCAAAGCCAGAGGATGGTCATGACACGAAGAGGGCTGATACGAGTGTAGTATGGTTACCGTCCGAATCTCCTATCATCGAAGCTCCTACTGTGGTTGGCGTTGTGCTATCTCTACAGCCCGCAGCCGGGGGTGGGAACCTGACCGGGGGCCGAGGACTCATCAACCCTCGCCATTCCTCCAGGTCGGGGTTTCTTCTAAACTGTTCACACTCTATCATGTTTCATTTTTCATTTCAAGATCTTGTCTTCTGCCTCAGGGAGTATCGCCCTGGTGTAACGGTTATGGTGAGGTGGTCGGGATTGGCGGCTCGTCTTTCGGGATGGTTACCTTCGAGTGCAGCAACGTTCCCTTCTCGACAGGAGGGGGCGTTGTCATCCTCGCCGGTTGCTTTTGCGGCAGTAGACCTGCCACCACTCTCGTTGTCCCTCGTGGCAGGCTTGGTGGTGCGCATCGTCTCGAAGGTCGGCGAGGTTGCCCTGTCGGGCCCGTCTGAATGATCGTCCATTGATGAGTCGGCCACGTGGGCGATGACCCTCGCGAGGTTGTCGGGGCCTTCTGATGCGGGAGCCGGGGGCATCGCCTCATCATTGCGGCCTAGGGTACCTGCCCCTATGTCCGCCGAGGATGAGGCTCCAGGCACCGAAAGCATCAATAGTCCTCAGGCTCCACTTCCTGCGGACTGGGACATCTTGGGGCAGGGTGGAGCCGAAATGCTCATCTGATAGAGATTGTCCATGAGAATGCTCTTTTCCTCAGCTCATAACTTGCGAGCACGAGGGTGAACCTCGAGGCAGGGTGCGACAGGGTCCTCAAAGTGCTTCAGAAAGCTAGGCCCATGGCCACCGCCAACCAGGTGATTCCCTTCAACATTTGTTTAGAGTTGCCTCCGAGGCTAACTTTCGTCTTCCTAGTAGATGTTGGCCCAAGAGTCCGCTGAGATGGTACAACCCTCGGGTGAGGGTGGCTCGAGTTCTAGTCAGGGCAAGCGAGTTTCATCGTCTGATGAGCTTGGGAAAGCTCGGACGAATGCAGAAGAAGCCTGGGCGAACATCGAAGGTGGCACGTGAAGTCGGCGCGGCTGTGTGCCATGGTTGTCACCACTCACACGGAGGAAACACGAGCTGCCAAGGACCTCAGGGCCCTGCGTACCTCCATTTCCACCATTTGTTGGGGTGTGCTTTATCCATCCGGACAAGGTGTCGAGCCGGACGCTCACCTTTGGGAGATCCTGACCCTATTCATCATCGTGTAGGGGGAGGTAATGGGAGTTCGGGAGGCAGCAACAGCGGCATGCAACTATTGACGGATGTTATATACTAATTTCATCCATCAATATAACTCAATTATGTAAAGGAAATATCATTTCTTGCACACATCACCTTTCTATTTAACCTAGTTCCACTTATCATTGGAGAAAGTGGTGCATGCAGGGATTTTATGCAGAATTCAAGTGAAACAAGGGGATAGATCCTATAAAATATCATTTAGCCAATCAAGCGATGACTTGTGGTACCACATCGATCAAATGGACCACAAACAAAAGTTTTCGAGGCCATACAACAGTGTAGCACCAATAACAGTCAATGGGACCCACCTGACAGAGACCTGGAGGAAGCACATCGCAAAAGGATCCAAGACCAGGTCGGCCGACTCCCCTAGTCGGCCAACTATGTCCTGGCATCGAATGTAGTCAAACACCATGTGTTGGCTATTCCCGGCTTGAAGAGGTCATGGGTGACTAATTCACACGCTTTTGGTGGCAGGAACCGACCCTTCTCCAAGCTATAAATAGGACCCCTCACCCCTCACTTCAACACACACCACTTGAGTATTCATCCATTGTATCCACTACTCTCCATAGGTTTAGAGTAGTATAGGCTGTAGAGAGGAGAGTATCTGGTCTATAGTTCAAGTAGGAGAGGAGTAGAAGGAGTCTCTTCCTAATTTCTAATTGGGAAAGGTATGGCTCTTATATTCCTATTTGTACTTGTGACTTTGCTCTTAATAAAGATATTATCTTTAGTCTTCCATTGTTCATATACTTGGATGAAGTGTTTCTTGTTTGATTGTGAATTTCATGTATGTGGTAGGAGTAGTATTTATGATTATGTTATACCATTATCATTATATCATCATAAACTCTACAAACCTCCACTATAGTCTAATTAGCTATGATATGATTATGTTAAAAGAATCACTTATGCTATGAATTAACATTGGTTCAATGATGATTTAGTTCATTGCCTTAGGATGGCTTGTGCCTAGGCTTCTAAGCTAATTACTTAATATGCTAGCATGGTGCTAGGATAGAGAGTAGCGTTGAATGTCTCGTAGACCCACAAACTTAAGAGGTAGGCAGTAGGTGGTGACAACCCTACCTATCCTTTGTAATCCTCCACGTTCGGCTATGCCACAGGCTCTTGGCGGGAGTCGTCCTAGTATTGCTAGGGGTAAACCAGTGCCCGGTGTGTTAATCCACTTATCATGAGAATTCATAATGGACATGATCATTAGTAACTAATTTAGGCTATGTATATGTACATTAGAAGCATAGTAGGAGTCTCTACCTAAACCTTAGCCTAGTCCCTCTTTACCCCATTTATCACCTTAGGATAAAATGCTCTTGTGAGTGTCACACTAATCCAATTATCATTTATCCATCCTTGCTAGAACCCTACCTAGACCAACCTAGCCTCTCCACTTTATGATTGTTTTGCTTCCATTTAGCCTTCCTTTGGAAGAATATAAATGACACCCTTTGGGAATACTCTTAAAGACGGAATGCTACATCAATAGTTTCCGTGCGCTTGCAGATTTATATGTATAATCTAAAATCTATTAACAAACATTTTTGGCACCACTGCTAGAGATGAACTGTTAGTAGTGTGTAGTAACCGTCAACAAGCATTTCTGGCACTGTTGCCAGAGAAGGCAGCCGAAGTATTGTATGATTGTGTGAATAAGATAGGAACCTGGTGGGTTTTAGTAGGATGACCCTTCTTTGTTTTCGCATTTTATGTGAAAACAGGGTAGTGTATGTCTTGTTTCCGCTTGCCGGATTTTTTTTTTGAGGATCCGAAATCCCTTCTGACAGATCGACCTCGTGTCGTTACTCCTCAGAAGCTTCGAGCAACAAAGCAAGCCAGCGCGACTGTACCAAAAACCAAAACACTAATGGCTTAGAAGACCCTTCGTGAGTTTTCAGCTTCCTCTGCTAACAATGTGCCTGTTGGGCCCACTGTTAACACAGGAGACGTAAACTTCGAAATCAAGACTGGCCTGATCACGATGCTGCAAGTCAACCCATTTTGTGGGAAGGCTAAAGAGGATGCAAGTGCTCACCTGCAATAGTTTCTTGAGATATGCAACACTTTTAAGATCAAGGACATATCTCCCAATGTTGTCCGTCTTAGGATGTTTCCGTTCTCTCTTCTCTAGAGAGTGAAACAGTAGTTCTATGCAAATTGAAGTGTTGTAGACACTTGGGAGAAGTGTTCTACAGCATTCGTCGCCAAGTTTTTCCCGTTGGACAAGACCAATGCCCTACGTGGAAGAATTTCCAGCTTCCAGCAAGATGCCAAGGAATCTATTCTCGAGGCTTGGGAAAGGTTTCAGGAGTACATCCTAGCCTGTCCCCACCATGGGATGGATGACTGGCTCATCATCCAAAACTTCTACAATGGGCTGATCCCTTCCGCCCGTGACCATGTTGATGCTGCTGCTGGAGGTGCCTTCTTCGCATTGACGGTGCCCAAAGCCAAAGATTTGATTGAGAAGATGGTGTCAAACATGGGTTGGAGCGAGGAGCGTCTCCATACCCACCAGCGAGGCATGCACACCTTGAAGCAGGTGGACATGATCGCTGCCAAATTAGATATCTTTATGAAGAAGGTTGATGGACAAAGCAATAGTGAGCTATATTGCAATGCCTATGCCTTAGACTCTCACATCACTTGTGAAGTATGTGGCAACATGGGCCATTTGGGCAATGACTACCCAGAAACCCGTGAGGATGCCCTATACGTAGCCAACAATGGAAACCACAATGGCTATTGTCCAGGAGGTCAAGGGTGGGGCCAACCACGCCCATTCTTTCAAGGAGGGTACAGCAGCAGTGGCAACAATGGAAATCAACTCAACTTGAGAGAACTTGCCATTGGCCAGCTGAAGATCAATGAGGCTATATCCAAGAAGTTGTCAGCCAATGACAAGACCCTAGAGAGCATAAATGCCAAGATTGAATGACTATCCTCAGCCTTCAAGAATCAATTGAGTTTCAACAAGATGTTGGAAACTCATTTGGCTTAACTGACAACTGCTATTCCTCTAGTGGAGAATGGCAAAATGCCAGAACAGGCCGAACCTCCAGTGGAGAATGTCAACATGATTTCTCTATGGGAAGGCAACTGGTTGAAGGACCCTGGGTGTCCTACAATTTCATGCTCAATTGGGGCTCACCACTTTGACAAGGCCCTTTCTGACCTTGGAGCAAGTGTGAGTGTGATGCCCAAGGTGGTTTTTGACCTGTTAAAGTTCACAGAACTTACGCCAACACCAATGCAGCTCCAACTGGTTGATTCTTCAGTCCGTTATCTAGCGAGTGTCGCTGAAGATGTTCTGGTGAAAACTGGAATTACATCATACCCGTGGATTTTGTGGTGCTCGACATGGAGGACGAGAAGGATACGCTGCTCATTCTTGGGCGACCATTCCTTAGCACCGTGAAGGCTTGCATAGATGTGGGAGCTGGAGAAATCCACTTACATATCAATGGCAAGGAGGTGAAGTTTAACTTTTGCCCAATGTTGGAGCAATGCTCCATGATCTGTATCAAGTATGGGCTGAATTTTAAACACATTCAAGAGGTCGAAATCACACCTCCAAAGGTGGACCCGCTCACTGCATTCATGAGGAATTTGATCTATGCGTAGAACCCGTCTTATCGCCCACACTAACACTCCAAGAAGAAGGAGAAGTCTTGGCCTCCCCAAAGGCCCAAGTCCACCAAGTCGTCAAGAAAGGTATGGCGGAAGAAGCAAGACAAGCCGTCGGAGCCCATCCCTCCATGCCCGTATTTCAAGAAATGAAGAAGGCGGAATGTCCATCTCATCGGACGGTGGTGAGACCTAGCCAATAGGTTAAATTGGTAGTTATCTTTTTCTTTGATTTTCTTTTCTCTTTATTTAGTTTTCCCCATTTAGTTTGATTTCCCCACTGCATATTTGATTTTCTTAGTAAGTTGAGAATCTTATATTCTCAACTATCATTTTATTTCTTTATTTTCACAAAAAGAAAATTTCTAGGTTTTGAAAAAAGAGTTTTTATTCAGAAAAAAAATTCTGAGCTGCAAAAGTGGTAATTCACCAACGTGCTAATCCCATAGCCGGTTGAGAGCCAACTGCCAAAAGGGAGAACAGGGGGGCCCACTTGTTAGTTGAGCCGACCCCCCTTTTTGGTCAACTAGGAGAAAGGGCCATTTTGGCTCTCTCTCCTCCAACGGCTACATTTGGTACCCTAGTGACCGTTGGGGGGTGCACACTATAAATGGTGGCCGTGAGGTGCACTTCTCCTCACACTTCACCTCATTTCATACCTCCCCAAAGTCACTCTTACTCATATTGTTTTTCTTGCTCTTCATTAAAGTGCTCTTGATCAATTCCCAACTCAAAAAGATTTGCTTTTGCTTGCATTTGCAATTTGCTCTCAAGTTCTTTAAGGAAAAATTCGTTGCGGGGGGGGGGGGGGGTTTGCTTTCACTAACGTCACCTCTTTCGAGTTTTTGTCTTGTTGTATTCTTGTTTGTTGTGGCCATGAAAGGGATGAAGAGTTTGTTTGGAAAGAGGAAGGAGGCTGAAAGCTCAAGCCACGGTGGAGACTCAAGTGCACGCCCCTCTTCCGTTGATACACCAAGTTCACAGAGGAGTGTAGGTGAAGACACTCCCATGGTTAAGAGGAGCAACCCTCATCAACTTCTTCACGATGACGACCTCGACATACAAAGTGAAGCTGAAGATCAAGCACACAAGCTCCTCCAAGACGGTGAGTTTTCTCATACGAAAGCTTATAATCCAGATTTGATCTACAAAATATGTATGGATTCTGAATTCTTTTCGATTTGGCGTGCACTAGGATGGGAAAACTTTGCTCACATAGAGGAGAGAGGTTCACACCTTCTCTCCATACAATTCCTTTGCACATTCAAAATAGGATTTGATGGTATTAATTTTATATTATTTCAAAAAGAATACAATATCCTATGGAAAGAATTAAGTGAAATCCTAGGCTTCCACCGACGATGTTTGCTAGATTTAGACGCTTTGCCTAAGTTTAACAAACATAGTTTTTGGCAAGATTTAACTTGTGAGGTCAGATGTAGTGCACCTAGGGATAGCCACTTACACAACCCTACTTTACGCTTCATGCATAGATGGGTGGCTATGACTATTTTCCTTAGAGGAGATGTAAGGATAGTGCATGATGATGAGCTGAAAATTTTATTTTGCCATGATTAAAAAGATAAAAGTTGCTCTAGTTATTGCCATGATGACACAATGGTTAGATTATATGAAAGAGAATTAATTGATGAAGATTATTTAGTGCAAGGACATACCCTTAAGCATGATCAAGATGGATCTCTGTTATTTTATTATCCCGACTTTGTCAATGAAATTTGGTTACCTAACTCGGATTATCATTTGTACAAATGTCGAAAGCTAACCATTGACCTTCTTCCCATCGAGGAAGCACGAAGAAGCAACGTCTGTGACAGGGTAACTAGAAGCCGTGCAAGGAGAGCGGTCATGCCTCCGACGACCTCCATGGTCCATGAGTACGAAGCGGAAGAGAACCCAACAGGTGATGCAACCGGATGGACTCAACCTCCATCATATGAGACTGAAGGTCCGTCCTGGCATGGATGGCCAGGTGCCACATGGGAGCCACCTCTATCCACTTCAAGATCTAGCAGCTTGCCTCCAATGTCCAAGAGAAGATGTCGTTCCTCTTCAGCTAGAAGTCATCATGACTATAGCCAAGCAATGACAGATCTCACTAGACGTATGGGAAAGCTTGAAGTGAGAACGGGTGACATCTACAAAACTCAACAAGGGCATGTACAAGGTACCCAAGATTGGCAACAACACATGGACGCTCAATTCACCCACTTCAGCTCCACGCTACAACAACAACAAGCCGATCTCACGGCATACTTCCGTCATCAAGGGTTCAATCCTCATCACGGAGGTGAGTGAAGAACAAGCTTGTGGGAGGACCCCCACGTGAGGTTATTTGTATCAACCCCTTGCATATTTATTTTCCACTCACCCATCATCCACCTTGCATATAAAAAATATAGGATAGATTTGTTTTTCTATAAAATAAATGATGTGCGGTAAGAATGGTTTGGAATTGCATGGATGAAATGATGAATAATTGCTCTGTTTTAATTTTCCTAAGTCCCTAGTTTACAGCTTACTACTCTCCAGCATATTGCTCTTATTGGCTAAACTTGCTTTTGCCTTGACTTCAAAATTGTGGGTACAAAGAGCATAATCCATTCTAAGTTGTTGTGAGACATGATATAGTGATAGAGCTGCTGTTCAGAGTATGAAAGTGAAACTAAGATTTGTGGAGAAAATCTAAAAAGATTTAAGTTACTCTCATTTGATTGGAAATACCTACCAAAGCCATACGATACATTACATTGATAGACCTTATGCATATGCTATTTGTCTTCACATTGAGCTATGTCAAACTAGTATAGACCTAGGTGAGATTTCATTCATTACTTTTTGAATTCAAGACTTCACTTGCACATGCTATACTTCTACACTAGAAGTAAGCAAAATTCCATCATACCATCATTCCAAAATAAAAAGAGAAACTCCACATCATTCATGTTTAGTACTCTCTCCAAAATTTATTGCATAAAAAGGGAGTAGAAGACATGGGTACAAGAAAAATAAAAAGAAAAAGAAATATGCATGCTGACATCATAAGCATGAGAAAAAAAAGAAAAAGAGAAAAAAGTAGCCATGTTTCATCCCTGCAAAATAAGAGAGTCCACTCAAAAAGGAGTCATCTCAAATATCCACATCCACTTCGTTCCATCACACATGCACAATTCTTGAATCAAAATTGTTTTGAATTGATTTCTCCAAAGGATTACACTTTTGACTTAGCAAGATTATGTGTTGCAAATATACCTACTATATTCCCTACCAAGATCCACATACAAGCCTTATGTAGAGGTAGGATGAATTTAGTAAAAATGCCTTGATCAGGATACATTTCCACTACACATAAATAAGGGACCGAGAGAATCAAATTGATATACTTAAAATCTATATTGAACACTCCAAAATTTGAATGTAACTTGATTTCTAAGGTATGTGTGCTCCATTTGTTGTTCTATATTTTAACCACTTATGAATAAGAGATGGCATAAGCCCCATAATGAGTTGAGATGGGTGAAGTACCATGCCAATTTTGCAATACTAGGTAGAGTATTTTGTTGTGCACATGATACTTTTGAAAAATAGAACATAGTAGCAACTCCTGATCATCAACCTAAAGTCATGACTTCGCTCGGGACGAGCAAAGGATAAGCTTGCGAGAGTTTCTTAACGACTGTTATATACCAATTTTACCAGTCAATATAACTCAATTATGTGAAGGAAATATCATTTCTTGCACACATCACCTTTCTATTTGACCTATTTCCACTTGTCTTTGGAGAAAGTAGTTCATGCAGGGATTTTATGCAGAATTGAAGTGAAACAAGGGGATGGATCCTATAAAATATCATTCCAGCCAATCAAGCGACGACATTTGGCACCACATGGATCACGTGGCCCACAAACAGAAGTATTTGAAGCCATCCAACAGTGTAGCACCAATAATAGTCAATCGGACCCACCTGACAGAGACCTGGAGGAAGCACACCGCAAAAGGAGCCAAGACTAGGTCGGCCGACCCCACTAGTCGGTCGAAAAGGTCCTGGCGCCATACACGGTCAAACACCACGTGTTGGCTCCTCCTGGCTTGAAGAGGTCATGGGTGACTGATTCGCGTGCTTTTGGTGGTGGGAACGGACCCTTCTCCAAGCTATAAATAGGACCCTTTACCCCTCACTTCAACACACACCACTTGAGTATGCATCCATTGTATCCACTGCTCTCCATAGGTTTAGAGGAGTATAGGCTATAGAGAGGAGAGCCTCTAGTCCATAGTTCAAGTAGGAGAGGAGTAGAAGGAGTCTCTTCCAAATTCCTAATTGGAAATGATATGGCTCTTCTATTCCTAGTTTTATTTGTGACTTTGCTCTTAATAAAGATGTTATCTTTAGTCTTCCATTGTTCATATACTTGGATGAAGCATTTCTTGTTGGATTATGGATTCCATGTATGTGGTAGGAGTAATATTTATGATTATGTTATACCGTTATCATTATATCATCATAAATACTACAAACCCCCACTATAGTCTAATTAGCTATGATATGATTATGTTAACATGAATCCCTTATGCTATGAATTAACATTGGTTCAAAGATGATTTAGGTCATTGCCTTAGGATGGCTTGTGCCTAGGCTTCTAAGGTAATTACTTAATATTCTAGCATGGTGCTAGGATAGGAAGTAGCATTGAATGTCTCGAAGACCCACAGATTGAAGAGGTAGGTAGTAGGTGGTGGCAGTCCTATCTGCCCTTTGTAATCCTCCATGTTCGGCTATGCCACAGGCTCTTGGCGGGAGTGTTCCTAGTATTGCTAGGGGTAAACCTGTGTCGGATGTGTTAATCCACTTAGCATGAGAATTCATAATTGACATGATCATTAGTGACTTATTTAGGCTATGTATATGTACATTAGAAGCATAGTGGGAGTCTCTACCTAAAGCTTAGCCTAGTCCTTCTTTACCCCATTTATTCCCTTAGGATCGAATGCTCTTGTTTGTGTCACACTACTCCAGTTATCATTTATCCATCCTTGCTAGAACCCTACTTAGACTAACCTAGCCTCTCCACTTGATGATTGCTTTGCTTCCATCTAGCCTTCCTTTGGGAGAATATAACTGACACCCTTTGGGAATGCTCTTAAAGGGGAAATGCTACATCAATTGTTTCCATGTGATTGCAGATTTATATGTATAATCTAAAATCTATTAACAAACATTCTGGCACCACTGCTAGAGATGAATTGTTAGTACTGCGTAGGAACTGTCAATAGCGACCAGGTGCTCGGCCGACCGGAACTGATATGTTGAATGATGTTGCTTTGGTTACGAGGCTTCAAGAGGTTCCCCAACATCACGAGGAGGTGGCGGTAGAGCTTTAGGGGCTCCATTCTTTCAAGATTGCCATATGTGGAGTGGCGTATGGGGCTTCCTCTGTGTTGTAGTTGGATGCCCAAATGGCAGAGCTCCCAAATAGAGTGGGCCCGCAGCTCAATGCCATTGACACCGCAGGGACAAACCTTGGGGGGTGCCTTGCCCTTACCATCATGATGCGTCATTACAATAGCATTGGTATCCACGCTGCAAGGAGGGCTACGCAGGAGGCCGGTCGGAAGCAGAGCTGGAGGCACGGGAATGAGAGTGCGAGCCCCTCGCCTCATTGTTGTGTTGCCTGGTTTCCTATGTGTCGGTGGTGGAGCCGGCCCGGAGTTTGGACCGGATGTAGGGTTTCCTGGTCGCTCCACCTGATGTAAATAGCTACAACTGCGGGTGCTTTTGAAATGATGAAATTAAGTTCCCCGTTTATCTCTTTTTTCTGAATTTGTCCTACCGCCCGGAGCTCTTGGCATTTGTTCCCTCTTCCATGTTTCTCTCAATCCATCATCTCTTGGATCTTTGTTAACTTTGAGCATGGGTCAGGAATGCTCTCGATCCCTGGGCTCTTGTAAGAGTGAGGAAAATCCCCAGCCGGGTTCTCTGGAAGTCAGGGAACTCTGTGATCCACCGCTGATTCGTGAGCCCCTGAGCCGTGCAAGGCAATCAGGGTTGCTCGCTTCTTAATGTCTGTGGATGGATGACGTCTATCCCAGGCCCAGGCCTCGAGGTTCCGATGACAAGATACTCGATCTGAGCTCACGCTCTCAAGGTTAATCGTGTGCAGAATGAGTAACTGAGAGGGGGGAAGTCGGCTTACCTATGTTGCTGACGTTTTGAGGAAGTCGCCGTCTGGTTTGATTTGGTGTAGGACGTGGCAGTGTTCCTAGATCCTTTGAAGTCGCTGCAGTAGGACGCACGACTTCAAGTTGGTGCCTATCAAGAGGCAAAGGGGGCGAGGCACACCGTGATTGCATCTTGTCTCGTCAACCTTCATTGTGGCATTATTCGTGGAGAGTCGAAGTGGCATGTAACGCAAATTTTTGGGTCACCACGGGTCATTATGACGTTAGTTACAGTGCAGTGTAGCGGCATGGTAGGCGGCAGAAATCCTTGGGTCGTCGCAAGCCTTTTATTGAGGTCTCAGTTGAGAGGCACAACGCGCTGCTGCCACTGCTCTTGTCTCTTCGGTTCCCTTGTTAGCGCAATAATAGCCAAATGCGGTTCCTCTTTCCTCCATTGCCTCATGTAGGATCGATTGACCGCATCGACAACTGGAACGCGGACTTGCATCATCACTATAATTTCACCAGCAACTGCCGCCGACGATCGAGGAAAGATATGCCAACCTCAATGGAAGACACCAATGGGGTCGAGTCGTCCACCCGCTTGTCTTCATCGACCTAGGCACATGAAGTGATCCTTGAAATTCGTTCGACCCACGGTGTCTGGAAAATTGCTCCAAAGAGGGTCGCGTAGTCCCGCCTTGATTTGTCGCAAGGTCGTCCCCATCAAGGAAGCTACTAGACAATGACAAGGAACGAAACCAAGAACCTGTACAAAGTGAGGCCAGTGTCAAAGCCACCTTCAGCAATGATGACTCCCAGGAGACGTACGACCGTACCGGGAATCTCTAATAGCTCGAGGGATGCCGGCGGAGGTCAGTAGGAACCCTCCGCAGGTATATTCTGCGCTTTTCTGAGAGGTGTAGCAAGTTCCCATGCGCTATCAACACTTACGTCATTAGAGCCTTCCTCTAGGGAGTGGCCCGTGAGACCCTGACACCTAAGCTCGCATGTGCCAAGCCAAGGCGCATAAGGGAACTAATCTACACTGTCTCTCATTTCGCATTGAGTGAAGGGGTGGTGGGGGGGGGGGGGCGGAACCGACGTGCCAAAACCAAGACCCAACGGGCCCGATGCCCCGTCAGAAGAAAAAGGAGCGGAAGGTCGGCCCCAACCGAGGCAGCCTTCGGATGCTAGCTCCCAGCATGCTCGAAATTGCCAATCGACACAAAGATGGTAGACCGGCCAAACTTCCAACAAGCCAATTCGAGAAGATGCTCGAGGAATCCCTCACCCATCATGCCTCTATGGCAACAACGACACTTCAATCGAGCAAAACATCCGAGGCAGGAGTTCGACTCCAAGCCTGATATATATAGGCATTAGGAGATCTTCCGGGCCATATCGCAAGCCGACCAAGCCGATCCTGGATGACACCTTGTCATTCGTAGGGTAGATGGACACGCCCAACGGATGTAGAACATGCCTGCGCCCTGGCTCCCTCATGTTGGCGGTCGTGACCTGCGTGACAACCGCACCACTTGGACAAGCCATAGTGCATCACCTTGAACGGAGCAGCCGACGACTGACCGCACTAGATGCACCGCCTGGAGGATGAGCGCTATGACAGTCAGATCCTGGGTTTGAAACTCGAGTCATGGATGCAATGCTTGGGCATGGGGGCTTCTGCCCGACCAAGGGATTGACCGAGCCCTCGAACCATTTTTCCTGATAAACATCCCTCGCCCGAGCGTTTTCCACGCATCCTACGAACCACAGCTCACGAACGATGAAAGTTCTTAGTATTGCAATAAGATGAAGAGATGGAAAACAAATTGTAGCACAAATATTCTTAAAGTCATTATAAAGGATTCATGATACATTGTGGCTCGGACAATTACAAAAGAAGAGGAAAGAAGGTTACATCTCAAATTCGATTCTTGCCGGGACTATCCAACCCCTTGAAGGATCGACAATATTGTTTTTCTCCCCTTTAGTGAGAAGAGAGCCGTGATTTCTACCAGAGCATACCTGTCTTCAAGCTAGGAAATGATCTACCGAAAACCAAGACGTCCTTGGTTGGGAGGCGTAGATCTCCGACAGGCGAATGGACACTTATATCTAAGTAGAAGCGCTATCACACCCTTGCCCAGTAAGAAGGCCTCTCATATCCAAGCCCAAAAATGATGGTGTCTGACCGCCTGTTAAGGTGGGACGGGATGCCAAAGCCTATTAGGAAGGATCGAGGAGCCAAAGTGGAATACGTATTTCCCAATTGACCCAGTGTCGCGCGAAATGGCTTTTGCCACGCGGACACACGTGCTACATCTGATCAAGTCGACCTCCCCTTCGAACTCCCTTTTGTATATGCTACCTTCAAACCTCCGAGAGGCTTCTTCGATTTTTGAACATCCAAGTAACCCCTCCCCCTCCGAACCTCCTTCTGAAACCTCATCAGCTGAGGCCTCACCGTCCATCGGCTGGGCACGGAGCCCCAGCCGCCACAATCTCTCACTACTAGACAAAGCCTTGGGACTTTGGGATGATCAAAGGCATAGGAGGGAGGGAGGATCTTCGAATATGAAAGCCTGAGATGTGAGATCTATGTGTTCTGAATACATTGGCAATTAGAATAAAAGTGAAGGTTTACATTCAAAGTTTTGAGCTTACGCCGATACACCACGATACAGCCTGATACACACTGTCCGAACTTTTCATTGTGTTTTTGGGAGTAAAAATACACTCTATGGTTTCCAATTGTCCTAACTTTTTCTCATGTGAGTTGCATGTGTTTCATGCTTCGGATTGTCCGAACATTCACACACATGAGCTGCACGCTAGTCGACGTGGTGGGAGTCTTTTTGGGAGTAACATTTACTCTTTACTTGGTTAGGACCGTCCGAACTTTCTGACGCATGATTTGCACGAGAGTTTGGGATTGTAATGTTCGATCTTTTGCCTTTACATTGCAGTGCCGCTTTTTGTCTATTCGATAATTTTATTTGCTGAAATAATTGTGCAGCGGATCTGTTTTTAACTTGCAATGTTTCAAACTTGGCTTTTGGCTTATGGAAATGTTGATTAGTATTCTCTTACTAGTTTTTTATGTGTTTTGGTGGTTTTGGTTGGTATTATCTTGCTATGGTCTGCAACATTCTTACGTGAGGTGATCAGATAAGGTGTTTTGGTTTTCGGACTAACGTGAGTCAAGTCGCGGACTTGTGCTCGAAAAGAATGGTTGTTTGTTTATGTGCAGGTTTTGCTTGAGGTCTAGACATTGCTAGTGATGGAGATCCTTGAACTAGTATAAGGGAAAAGATGAGGTTCAACCACAAAGTTTGGGAGGAATTTTGGTTGAGTTGATTAGAAAGTTCACACAACATGTTTGGGTCAAGAACAATGCCTATGAAGGTATTGTGAATGTTGTTGGAAAGTCTATGCACGTGTGCAAGGGGTGAATGGATGTGGCAACATTGTTCAATGGTGTTATGAAGAGATATAGGCATTATGATGTGGCCGGAAAGGTCCAACCGGTTGCATTATGCCTCAGGTTGCAGCTGAGGTGGTTATGGTTCGTTTATGGAAAATTTTGAGTTTGTTTTGGTTAGATTTCATGGTGATCATGTAGTTTATTTGTTTTAGGAATGTTTAGGACATTCCTAAGGTGTTTGGAAGTCTTAAGATTGCTTCTATCTACGTATGGAAGAGTCTTTAGTAGTTATGGAAAGTTTCAGTTGAAACTGAGTAGAAGTAGGAGTCCTAGTTAGGATTGAGTTGGCCTAAGGGCTGGTTATATAAGCAAATGAGGGCAGAGCTCATGGGTAGACGACTTTGGGGCTGTTCCTCTTGTGTTTTGATCAATAAAATTCATAGTTTAGAGGAGCTTTTGTGCTTTGTTCGTCCGACCTGTTTTCGTCAGGTCCTTCTTGTTGAGTTTGTGTGCTACCCAACCTTTATTTGGTCTATTGATTTTAACTCGTGTTTTACAGATCCAATTGAAGTTATTCTTGTTTTTTCATCTTAAGAACTCAATACTCTATCCTCTTTGAAAATTTCATAGTCATTGGATTTATGGTTTTTGCATTACACGAGTTTCTTTGCAGCGTAGCAGATCTGTTTGCTCTCTGTTAGAACAAATTTACCTTTGCTCAGGGTTTTGACCATAACTTGGGTTTCACTCGACGTTTTCTCATTATTCTTATTGTTGCATCTTCATGAATTAATTATCCACGATCTACACTGATTTGTCATGTTTTGAACAAGTTGGAAACACTCGCACACACGATTTCTCTATCAGATTGATTTTCTGCTAAGGGGTTTTCGTTGCTTCCATTGAAAAAGTTTTAATCTACCATTCACCCCCTCTAGTAGCTTTTCATGTGCTCTTTAGACGTTGGAGGTTCTAACGGGCCGGGCGAACTAGGTTTCAACTGGTATGGCCGTGGCATGGCATGATGAGGCTAATGGCACAGTGTTCTAGCCTATCCACTCAAAGCGTGGGGCGTCGGCAATGCCAAGCGAGGCTCTGATCCAAGCGGAATACGCGTGAGGGCGCGCCGCGTATAGATCTGTGTGGTGAAAAAACTTGGATCAGAGTGTGGCCCTGTTGACGGTTCTGTGCATATGCTCGGAATCGAGCGTGGCGCTCCCTGCCTAGAGATGGTCATTGGGAACGAAACCACGTGCAAGTTCCTTTCTAGGTTCGCGACGCCACGTCCCATGTTGCGAGGACGCAAACTGTGAGAGTGCTCGTGCGCCATTGCGGGTGCCCGCGATGAGGTGTTTACAGTGAGAACGGTCACATACCTGGGTGCCGGAGTCAGGGCGGAGATTGCAACCGACTATATCTTCTATTATCCCATAGAGGGATGACAACGCCTAGTCGTCAATTCCTTTGAGGGGTGCTTGTGGAAACGTCATCGGCGGTGTTGATGTCGTTGAGCCGTCGGGGGCCGACAACGCTCATCGGTGTCGATGAAGCCATGACAACTTATGAGAATGCGCAATAGTAAGTCGAATACAGAGTGAATTTTCCTCCTCACTGAAGGCCTTGGTGTCCTTTTATAGGGGGCGAGGCGGTCCTATATTACTGAGTGGGGCCGAATTTACGGTGTTTGTTCTATGCATCTAGTCTATCCGGGGTGCAGAAGCTTCAGTCTTAAGTTTTCACTTCTTCTTGGTCTCCAAGGCACTATCTTGTGTGTGGGGTAGTCATCCCTCCATGATGGATGGGACGTATGGCAGGCTTATTTTGCAACGGGTCACATCACGGGCTCATCCCTTGCAAAAGTTACTGCACCCAACATCAGACATAAATGCTCCCAACTACCCGCCTCTCCAGGCCCGATCTTAGGAGGAATCGTCTGCCTGACTTCACGGTCGGGGCTTGGACAGGCTGAAAACCCTGACCTTGGCAGGCCCGAGCGATGGTGGCTGGCCCTTCCTCGAGTGGAGGATAGCTTCAGTCCGTAGCCGCATAGTGATCACAAAGAACCTCCGCAGACTACTTTTTAGTAGTACTAAGGGATGTGTCGATTGCACACTTCGACATTTGGCATGCAAGGAAGGGGCTCCTCTCAAGAATTTCAAGATCAACAATGGTGAATTCCGTTGCTGCTTCCTCTGGCCCAGATGCATGGGTTGGAAGAGGAAATGAAGCCGGTGACACCTCTCGCCGTCCGGGTGGCAATCCAGCCACTGATCCACAAGTTGATGCTGCAGCGCATCATTCTTGGAACAATGTCCCACCACCAGCTGCAGCAGCAGCCGCTGCTTAGATGCAGGATGGTGCCCTGGCGTCGGTCACTAAATCGACCACAAGCTCGGAGAACACGCTGATTGCAGCGCGAGCTCTTCTCCAGTGTCCACTAGTGTCGGATGCACCATCAGCAGCGCTGGAGCAGTGGCGCAACAATGTCAACCATCTAGTCGCCACTGCAGCTACTGCACTTAACAATCCACCGCAGTTCGGGACCAGGTCGGCTCCAGCATGCAACAGGACCCTGTCTGGTCGACTTTTTCCTGTGCCATCACAGAGGAGACATGCACCATCGCACCACGCGACGTCGCGCACTCCTTCAATGGCTTGTCATACCTCCACAGTTTTGAGGTTACCGACTGGAGACCTCAAGGCAGAGCTTAACCGCCACTACCATTGAGCGTAACCATGAGAGGCGACCCATCCTAGAGGAGTATTCCCCTCTAGGAGCAGGTGGTAGCTGTGCAACGCTCGCACCAAACTTCGCATGGTGGAGTGGCCACCCAAGTTCCGCCCTCACCTGCCGGAGAAGTATGACGGGACTGAGAACCTCATCAATTTCCTACAGATCTACTCCACCGCCATCCTCGCTGTAGGAGGGAATGAGGTTGTCATGGCCAACTACTTCCTGGTAGCCATGACCACGATTGCTCGGTCATGGTTTATGAGCCTCCCCCCAACTCCATCTACAGTTGGGGAGAGCTATGCAGCCGGTTCACTACAAACTTTTGGAGTTCTATACTCGCCCTGGCAATGAGCTAGACCTTTTTCCGGTACAACGAAATTCAGGAGAGTCACTGCGATCTTTCATCCAGCGGTTCTCCCAGGTACGAAACACAATTCCTTCTATCTCGAATGCCTCTGGTGTTGTTGCATTTTGATAGGGCGTTAGAGACAAGAAGATGTTGGAGAAGCTAGCCACCAAGAACATCCATGATGTTACGGAGCTCTTCAGCCTTGCTGACAAATGCGCCAGGGCTGCTGAAGAGCGTGACTGGTACTCCAAGCCAGGCATGGAGGCAGGAGAGCCATCTGCCTCCAAGGTAGGAACCACTGCCCACGGCAGTGGTAAAAACAAGAACAAGAAGACAAGTGTCAAAAAACCACTCGTCAGTGCACCTACATTTGTAGCCACAACGGCTCCAGGTGGCCGGGGGCCACGACCTGACAAGCAACCTCAACTATCGTCTAATGATAGCGACAAAAAGATGTGGTGCACGATCCACAACATGACGGGTCATAGCCTCGAGGACTGCTGGTAGGTCAAAAGGCTAGCCGAACGTGTCCAGCACAAGCTTCGAGAAGACCCGCTTTTTTGCCAGCGGGAGGGCAAACAGAAGGTCAACGAAGCTCTAGCATAGCAGTAGCTAGGCTTCCCAGATGCCAAGAAGGCATTGAAGGCGGTTTACAACAACGTCGACGACTCGAACAACGACAGAAGGATGACTCTCCATGTGATGTATGGATGGTCGTGGGACATTACTTCCTGGCGCCTAGTGAGAACTCTGCATTGAGAGGTAGCTGCTGTACTCCCATCGTTAAGGCAGATCCCATTGAAAGTGGATGGACACTCCGATCACATTTGACACCCTCGACTGCCCCAAGAACATGGTAGGAGCTGGGCAACTTCCACTGATAGTTGTTGATGGTCCATGAGTGCCATATTTAGACCGTCAATTCACCTCATAGTGGTAGGATTAAAAACTAACTAATTCCACAAGTGTTTGTGTTTATTTGTATACAGGTGAATTTAGGCCCAAAATACTAAGACATGCAGGGAGTAATCCATAAAAATTGGGTTTCACCGAATCAGGTGACACCACGTGTCATCACATGGATTAAATGGTCCACAAACAAGAAGTATCTGAGGCCATCCAATGGTGTACCACCCATATAAAGGGATGGGACCCACCTGGCAGAGACCTGGAGGAAGCACAACCCCAACAGGGCTAAGACAAGGTCGGCCGACCTCCCTATTCGGCCGACTAGCAAGTGGCGCCAAACCCGATCAAATGCCACGTGTTGGCTCCTCCCGGCTTGAAGATGTCAGTGGTGATTGATCCACGCGCATTTCATGGTGGGAACCGACCCTTCTTCCCCTATAAATAGAACCCCACAACTCACTTCACACACACACGAAAAGTTGAGAATAGAATACCACTTATAAGGTTTAGAGTAGTCCTAGAGGCTGCCAAGTAGGAGCAGAGTGTGGTGAGAGTTTACGAGAAGGAGGCTTGGGCTTGTCAAGTCCCTCTTCTACACTTGTATCCCTACAAAGGTTTAATCAAATCAAGTAAGCCATTTCTGAATTCAATTCAAGTTTGATTCTCAATTCATAGTAGTTTGCACAAGTAGTTACATGTGGGTTCCTTGCTTTAATTTATTATAGGCTCTAGTTGTAGCTTTGTATTCGAAACAACTAGAGTTGTGATTTAGAAACGTAAGCGTGGTGCTTAGGTTAGAAATCACCAGTGAATATCTCGTAGACCCACGGATCAAAGAGGTAGTGTTGACGATTGTTATATACCAATTTCATATGTCAATATAACTCAATTATGTGAAGAAAATATCATTTCTTCCACACATCACCTTTCTATTTAACCTATTTCCACTTGTACTTCGAGAAATTGGTGCATGCAGGTATTTTATACAACATTCAAGTGAAACAAGGGGATGGATCTTATAAAATATCATCCTAGCCAATCAAACGCTGACTTGTGGCACCACATGGATCAAATGGCCCACAAACAGAAGTATTTGAGGCCATCCAACTGTGTAGCACCCATATCAAGGGATGGGACCCACCAGGAAGTGACCTGGACAAATCACACATGAAGCGGTGCAAAGACCAGGTCGGCCGACCCCCCTAGTCGGCTGACCTGGTCCTAGCGCCAAACTCGGTCACCTTTCACGTGTTGGCTCCTCCCGACTTGAAGAAGTCAGTGGTGACTATTTTGCACGTTTTTTGTGGCGGGAACCGATCCTTCTCCACCTATAAATAGGACCCCTCACCCCTCACTTCAAGACACAACACTTGAGCATCATTCTATTGTATACACTAGTTCTCTTAGTACTTAGTGGAGTTAGGCTATAGAGAGGAGAGCCTCTAGTCCCAAGTCCAAGTTGGGAAAGGTATGGCTCATGTATCTTTTCTAATATTTGTGACTTTATGCATAATAAAGATATTATCTTTAGTCTTCTTTTATGCATATACTTTGTTGAAACGTTTCTTGTTTGATTGTGGATTCCATGTATGTGGTAGGAGTAGTCCTTTTGATTATGCCATATCACTCTTAATCTATCATCATAAACACTACAAACCCCCACTATAGTCCAATTAGTTATGATATGGTCATGTTGATATGAATAACTTATGCTATGTCTCAACATTTGTTCAACGATGTTTAGGTTAGTCATTGCCTTGGGATGGTTTGTGCCATGGCCTTTAAGGTATCTACTTAATATGCTATAGCATGATGATAGGGTTGTTAAGTAACATTGGATGTCTCGTAGACCCACAGATTGAAGAGGTAGGCAGTAGGTGGTGATAGCCCTATCTGTCCTTTGTAATCCTCCATGTTCAGCTATGCCACAGGCTCTTGGTGGGAGTCATCCTAGTATTGCAATGTGTAAACCCGTGCCCGATATGTTGAACAACTTAGCATAAGTATTCACCATTGACATGCTTGTTAGTATCTAACCTAGGCTCTATATATGCATATTAGAAGCATTGTAGGAGAAACTTTCCAATTCTTAGTCGAATCCCCATTAGGACCCATTTACCATTGAGAATAGATTAATTCGTTGTGTGTCACACTACCCATATATTATCGACTTACCCCTGTCTTGATAATTGATTAATATCCATAAGAGTAGTGTTTACTTTACTCCATTTCTTTCCTTTGGGATAAATATGATACCCTTGGGAATACTCTTGGGTGAAATGCTACACGACAGTTTCCATACGCTTGCGGACCTCATCTCTTACTAGAGATGATTTGTGACGTTAGTAGTCGTCAACAAGCATTTCTAGCATTTTTGCCAGGGATGATTTGTTAATGTTTCTTAGTAGCTGTCAACAAGCATTTCTGGCGCCGTTGTCGGGGAAGGCAAAGGAAGTGGAGGATAGCTATAACTTATGATTAAGCTATCGGAACTAATAGTTATTAGAGAGGATTACCCTTGTTTGTTTTCTCCTTTTGCGGTGAAAACAGGGTAGTGTTGGATAACCCATTTCATGGTATGGCCAATGAGGACGCCAGTGCTCAACTGCAAGATGATTCAAGGCATACCACAACAATTATCCGCTAGGCAACACCATTGCCTTTCGCGGAAGAATTTCAGCTTCTAGTAGAGGCCAAAGTCATCCATCCCCAAGTTTGGGGGAGGCTCCAAGAATTATTCTTGGTTTTCCTCCATTACGGGGCGGATTGTTCACTCTCATCCAACACTCATATCATAGGTTGGCATCAACAATCCATAACCACATTCGTGCTGGAGCTGAAGAAGTCCTATTCTCATTCATCATGGATGAGAATATGATCTCTACTATAGGGATGGATTGAAGAATGCTTTAGTTCCCTTAGCTTGGCATGCACACCACTTAGCAAGGTGGACATGCTAGCTAAGGAACTACACCTCCCATTTAAATATCATGAAGATCAAGCCAATGGACAAGTGTTTGGATGATCCAAGCCATGGATATTCACCTGATTTGTGAGAACCCATGTCAACATGGGTCACTTGGGGAATAATTTCCTTAATACCCATGGGATTCTTCCTTTCAAACACAAATCCAATAGCTATCACTTACAAGGAGGTCAAGGGTGGAATCAACATCACCATTGTAATCAAGGAGGATTTCAAGGGATTTAAGTTTAACTAGCCTACCTTGAAGTATCTTGTCCATGGCCAAGCAAGAAATCAAGACAACATTTACATGAAGCTCCTATCCAAGGACAAGAAACATAAAGAGCATTCAAGATCCAAAATATCCTACAATCACTTGTTAGGATCCCTACCCATTGACCAATCCCATGCAACCTAGGGCAAGTGACATTGTGGATGAAGCATTTCTTGTTTGATATTGGAGTCCACATGTCATCATGCCCAAGGAAGCTTTTGATCCATGATCAAAGTATGGGTTGACCTTAAGAAATATCAAGAAGGTCAAAGTGACACCACTAAAGAAGGACAAGCCTCACCATGCTCATGAGAGAATATCTTCAAGAGGGAAAAGTTGTCACTACATCAACAAGTCTTCATCAAGATGATGAAGAGGCTAGGGCCACAATGTGGCCCACATGTCCAACTAACATGGCAAAGGAGATTTGGCATGACAATCAAGAGAAGTTGTCCATATCTTGAACTCTGGGATTGGACAACAAATCATCACACTAAACATGAAGGAGGTAAGTCCCAATCATCGGACTTCAAAAAATTTAGTGAGTCCTTGCCAATTGGTTAATTGGTAGATATCCCATATTTGATTTCCCAATTGCATATTTGAATTTCCCATCAAATCATGCATTTGCATTTAGCATGTTTGAATTTCCACACTTGCATGTTGGAGAGTAAAATTTCCATCAATTATAAAATTAAAATTTTGAATTAGGAAATAAATTTAATTGGATATGAACCTTGGGTGTAACCACTTGAATTCATCTTCCTAATTCAAACCAAAAATATTTCCATTAAATATTCATTGCATTTGCATGTTGTTTCAAGTTTGGAAAAACAATTTGACAAAGGGTACAACATGCTTTTTAGCTAACTTAACCCGTTTTCGATTTGTTTGTTTGTTCTTGATTTTAGTGCAGCCATGACAAAATTTGTAAAGAGGTTGGAAGGCCCCATCAAGCGCGTGTCCCTCCATCAATCTCATTTTGAGGTCATTGTGGAGGAATTCTCAAGATGGTGGTCTAATTGAGGAACAAGATTATGCTCATTCAACTCCAACCTCAAGTTGGCAGGATACATTGAACATGAAGGCTGCACCAAAATCCATGATCGTGAATTTCTCATACAATGACCTTCAACCAAGACTGTTCTTCAATTGAGGTACAAGTTCAAATTTTCCGTCATTTGAATTGCATTATGATTGAATGATTTTTGCCTATATTGGTAAGGAAGGTTTACACCTTCTTATCATTCAATTCTTATGCATCCTCAAGAGAGTAAGTGTTGACATTACTATTTTCGATTCTTCAAAAAGGAATGCCACCTTAATTGGGAACAAATTTAAACAAGTACCTAGAATTTCATAAGCATTGCTAAAATTGACTTCGACATTTTCTGTCTAGGTAATGCTTATGGAATGACTTAATGGTTGAATTGGTATGTAGCAACCTCGAAATAGTGATTTCCATAATTTTTATTTGAAACTCATTCATGCATGGATCACTAAATTTCAAATTCCTAGGCAAGAAATTAAAAATGTTTAGGAGGATAAAATTGATAATCTTGTTTGCAATGAACAACATGATAAATATTTGCTCTTGCAAAAATCCATGATAGTTAGATATTTTACAAGATGAAGGGATCCATATAGTGTATTTATACCACTTGCATTGCTATGAGTAGGAGCTTTAGAAAATGTGCAAATTTATTTATCCATAAAGCCCCACTCTTATTAGTGAATAATACATTGTTCATGGATACACTGGAAATTGGACCCAGTGTATCTTTAGTCTTTTTCTTCCTCGTACATACAAATGAAGATTCGGTCACCTAACCCGAAAATTCATTTGTACAAGTATCGGGAGCTAACCATACCTCCCTATCATAGAGATGAAGTTTGCAAGAGCAAAATAACTATGCAGGCATTCAAAGATGTGATTGTTGGAAATGCTAAGAGTAATCCATTTCAATATCTCTTGGCCAAGGAGTAAATTAGGATGGTTGCTACCTATCAGAAATTAAGCCCGAAGGTCAACCATAACTATACGAGGCCGGAGATTTTACATGGAAACCCTCTGTGAGCAACCAATGGGCGGCTACAAATATGAGACAGCATTATGCTCTCAAATATTCTAAGCACTCATTCAAGCTCAAGGGAATTGCCACCATCATTGGGTGTAAGTTAATCCTTTGTGGCTAAAAGGTATGATGTGCCTTGACCAAGGAATGATAATATCACATCCAATTTATATTGGGTGCAAGTTGTTCCTATGTGGCTAAAAGGTATTTTATACCTTAGTCAAGGAACAACGGATCACACTCAACCTATGTTGAGTGCACACCATCCCTTCGTGGTTATAAGTATGTTGTACCTTAGCCAAGGAATAACAGATCGTACTCAACACATGTTGGGTACATGTCACTCATTTGTGGCTAAAGGGTATCATTATCTTAGCCAAGGAATGTTGGATCACACCCAATGCATGAGGTGTACAAGTTATTCCTTTATGGCAAGAAGGTACATCCAACCTATGGAAACCGTGAAGTGTGGATGAGCAACATCGACAACACTCTCCTCGACCACACTCATGAAACCCATGGAAGCCAATCCAACATTGATACATAACCCTCAATGCAAAAGTCATGCTGCAACAAGGTTAGGCCAACCTCATAGCCTACATCTGTCGTTAGGGTTTTAGCCCCTAGCGCAGACCATGAACAAGAACAAGCTTCGGGGAGGACCCCCACTTGAGGTAACTTTTATCACACCCCTTGCATATTTATTTCCATTCACCAATCATCTACCTTGCATATAAATAAACTTAAAAATAAGTATAGTAGATTTGCTCTAGAACTAAAATAAAAGATGTGCAGTAAGAGTGGTTTTGGAATTCACATAGATGAAATGATGGATAGTTGCTTTGTTTTAATTTTCCTAAGCCCATAGTTTACAACTTACTACTCTCCAAAATATTGCTTTCATTGGCTAGAATTACTTTTGCCTTGACTTAGAAATTATGGGTAGCAAAAGCTTAATCCATTTCTAAGTTGTTGTGAGATATGATATAGTGATATGGCTGCTATTCCTAGTTTGAAAGTGTAACTTAGAATTCTGGAGAAATTCTAAAAGGATTTAAGTTAATCTCATTTGATTGGAAATACCTACCAAAGCCATATGATACATTACATTGATAGACCTTATGCATATGCCATTTGTCTTCACATTGAGCTTTGTCAAACTAGTATAGACCTATGTGAGATTTCAATTATTACTTTTTGAATTCAAGACTTCACTTGCACATGCTATACTTCTAGACTAGAAGTAAGCAAATTCCCATCATACCACCATTCCACAATAAAAAGAGAAACTCCATACCATTCATGCTTAGTACTCTCTCTAAATTTATTGCATAAAAAAGGGAGTAGAAGACATGGCTACAAAAAAATGCATGCTTACATCATAAGCATGAGAAAAAAAAAGAAAAAAAAAAGAAAAGTAGCCATGTTTCATCCCTACAAAATAAGAGAGTCTACATAAATCGGAGTCATATCGAATATCCACTTCCACTCCATCACACATGCACAAGTCTTAGTCAAATAGTTTTGAATTGATTTCTCCTAAAGCTTGCTTTTTTGACTTAGCAATATTATGTGTTGCAAATATGCCTACTATATTCCCTACCAAGATCCACATACAAGCCTTATTTAATAGTAGGATGAGTGTAGGAAAAATGCCTTGGTGAGGAAATATTTCCACTACACACAAAAAAGATACCGAGAGAATCAAATTGAGGTACTTAAAATCTAAATTGAACTCTTCGGAATTTGAGTGGAACTTGATTTCTAGGGTATGTGTGCTTCATTTGTTGTTCTATCTTTTAACCATCCATGAATAGGAGATGGCATAAGCCCCATAATGACTTAAGATGGGTGAAATACCATGCCAATTTTTGCAATACTAGGTAGAGTATTTTGTTGTGCACATGGTACTTTTGAAAAGTAGAACATTGTAGAAACATCTGATCATCAACCTAAAGTCTTGACTTTGCCCAAGAGGAGCAAAGGATATGCTTAGGGGAGTTTGTTGACGCCTGTTATATACCAATTTCACCCGTCAATATAACTCAATTATGTGAAGGAAATATCATTTCTTGCACACATCACATTTCTATTTAACCTATTACCAATTGTACTTGAAGAAATTGGTGCGGTGAATGCAGGTATTTTATACAGAATTGAAGTGAAACAATTGCATGAGTCCCACAAAATATCATCATAGCAAATCAACCCCCGACATGTGGCACCACATGGATCAAATGGCCCACAAACAGAAGTATCTGAGGTCATCCAACGGTGTAGCATGCATATCAAGGGATGGGACCCACCTGGAAGTGACCTGGAGAAAGCACATGCGAAATGGTGCAAAGACCAGGTCGGTCGAGCCTCCTAGTCGGCCGACCTAGTCCTGGTGCAAAACTCGGTCAACTTCCATGTGTTGGCTCCTCCCAGCTTGAAGTAGTCAGTGGTGACTGAGTCGCGCGCTTTTGGTGGCGGGAACCGACCCTTCTCCAACTATAAATAGGACCCCTCACCCCTCACTTCAAGACACACCACTTGAGCATCATTCTATTGTATACACTAGTTCTCTGAGTCCTTAGTGGAGTTATGCTATAGATAGGATGGCCTCTAGTTCCATGTCCAAGTTGGGAAAGGTATGGCTCATGTATCTTTTCTTATATTTGTGACTTAATGCATAATAAAGATATTTTCTTTAGTCTTCTTTTATTCATATACTTGGATGAAGTGTTTCTTGTTTGATTGTGGATTCTCTGTATGTGGTAGGAGTAGTCTTTATGATTATGCCATATCACTCTTAATCTATCATCACAAACACTACAAACCCCCACTATAGTCTAATTAGTTATGATATGGTCATGTTGATATGAATAACTTATGCTATGTCTCAACATTGGTTCAACGATGTTTAAGTTAGTCATTGCCTTAGGATGGCTTGTGGCATGTCTCCTAAGGTATTTACTTAATATGCTGGCATGGTGCTAGGGTCGTTAAGTAACGTTGGATGTCTTGTAGGCCAACAGATTGAAGAGGTAGGTAGTAGGTGGTGACAACCCTAGCTGTCCTTTGTAATCCTCCACGTTCGGCTATGCCACAGGCTCTTAGCGGGAGTCATCCTAGTATTGCTAGGGGTAAACCCGTTCCCGGTATGTTGAACAACTTAGCATAAGTATTCGCCATTGATATGCTCGTTAGTATCAAACCTTGGCTATCTATATATATATATATTATAAGCATTGTAGGAGCTACTCTCCAATTCTTAGTCTAGTCTCCATTAGGACCCATTTACCCTTTATAATAGATTTCTTAGTTGTGTGTTACACTATCCATAAATTATCGACTTACCCCAGTCTTGATAATTGATTAGTATTCCATAGCTTGGTCATAAGAGTAGTGTTTTCTTTACTCCATTGCCTTCCTTTGGGATAAAAACTATATCCTTGGGAATACTCTGGGGTGAAATTCTACAAAATAGTTTCCGTGCGCTTTCAGACCTCATCTCTTACTAGAGATGATATGTGATGTTAGTAGCCATCAACAAGTATTTCTAGCGCCATTGCTGGGGATGATTTGTTAATGTTTCTTAGTAGTTGTCAACAGGTAGGCAGTAGGTGGTGACAACCCTATCCGTCCTTAGTATCCTCCATGTCCGGTATGCCATAGGCTCTTGGCGTGAGTCATCATAGTGTTGCTAGGGGTAAAACCGTGCTCGAAGCAAGCTGCTACTGCAAGTTCCTTTGAATTAGAATCAATACTTTGAATTCCTCTCTCTTCCTTGCCCACAAAACAATTTGTTGTCCTTGGGTGGATTAGTTCGTAAGATTAGCACAGACGTTCCTTGGATTCGATAGCCTTAGGAATACTCTTAAGGGGAAGTGCCACAAGATAGTTTCCTTGCGCTTGCAAATTTTTATCTATGACGTAAGAAATGTCAACCAGCATTTCTGGTGCCGTTGCCAGGGAATGGTTGTTGTTAATCTTCGAACCTTGTTCACCCTCGTATCTATCTTCTTAGCTTATCTGTCCTTTTCTTACCGCCACCACCTATATGGAGCAACCTACCATTCTTTCTTATTCTTCCCCAAAGGACAAGTTCTGTGAGCCACCATCTTCGGCGGAACCCGTCTGTTCTACCAGCTATGAACTTTGCCCATGCATTATAGCCATGGTTCGGGAGCAATCTTTATTAGGAACGGATTGTGAAAACCCTTACCACCATCTTTGAGAATACAAACAATTGTGTTCATGCCTTCTAATCAAGGGTATGACGCAAGAAACTCTCAAAGGAAAAAGCGAAACAATGCTACGAACACAACGTTGGGAAGACAAACAGAAATTTGAATGAATTACGAGAAAATTTTTGTCTTGCTTTCTTTCCAATTGCCCGAATTGTTTCCTCATGGAAGGAAGTACTATGCTTCCAACAGATGGAGAAGGAATCATTAGGTGCAACTTGGGATAGATTTTCTCTCTTGAGAAATTCTGACCCAGATTTGTCCATCCCTGATCCGTTGCTCTTGCAACACTTCTATATGGGATTGAATAAGGAGTTTGCCCTATTTCTTGACATTACTACTGGAGGATCTTTTCTCCATAAGACGCCGGAAGAAGGCAGGGATCTTGTAGACCGAATTCTAAAAAATTATTCCTTCATTATGTGTCTTAGACAGCCTCCTCAAGAGGAAGTTGTGTCAAGATCCGAGGATAAATCCATGGACAAGGAAGTACCTATCTCTTGCTTATCTCAAACCTTGCCAGAAGAATCCTCTCCTGAACCAGAAACTATGATAGAATACAAAATTCAACCTTCAGAGTTTCCATTTTACTTCGAGAACGAGATATTTGAAGATTTTGAAAATACCTTGAAGTATTGTTGCCATAGGAAGCCATCATTGCCTCTAACTCCAGCTGACCCACTTGATGAAGTGTTTGTCCAACGGACGGTCACAGAGTTAACCTCTATTCTAAGCATGGAATGGACTGCGGAAGTTGAGCAGTCACCCAAAATTCTTCGGATGACATCACCTTTCGAAACTATTCTATGCTTTATTAGAAGGAAACCAAATGAGGGTCCTATACAGCCCCACTATTGGAGCAAATCTCATTTCTGATTCTCGTGCTCTCGCCATTCTGGGTGATGTGTCGTCGGCACCAACATGTAAATCTTTCTAAGATTTTTTCGGAAACATCTTTGAAGGATGCGGGGTTTTGCAACATGTGTCTGTAAGACACAAAGATATTGAGGCAATCCTAGATTTCCATGTGTTCGAAATCCAAGATGATTGGGATTCCCATTGAGAAATTTCTCATGGAAATTCCCTTGGAAGGAAACCTCAATATCAAACTTGGAGGGAGAAGATTCTCTATTCCTATCCTGCGTTCCAAGATCACATCCGCAGAATCTCCCATCCAAGATGGGCCATTAAAGGAGGTTATAACTCTTCAATTCTTAACAACCCATGAAATTGAAGGAGAAGAAGATTTCATCCAAGAGGAGGATGAATTTTAGGAGGCAATTAAATTACCAAAAGAAGTGCTCTTCCCAAAATCTCATGTTGAGCTAAAAATTCTACCTCCAGGCATATGTTATGCCTTTCTAAATAGCGATTTGGAAGCCCCTATCATCATAAGTGACAAGCTTTCAGATGATAAGACACTCAAAATCATTGCCATGTTAGAAAAGCGTAGAGCTATTTTTGGCTATTCACTGGAGGATCACAAGGGGATTAGTCTAGCGTTATGCACCCATCGCATTCCTATTGACCCTGAGAGTGTCCCCTCAAGGGCAATCAAAGGCGATTGAATAATGCAATGCAAGAAATTGTCAAGAAGGAAGTCTTGAAACTTCTGCATGCCAAGATTATTTACCCTATTTCTTATAGTGAATGGGTCAGCCCAGTTCAAGTATTGCCTAAGAAGGGAGTTATGACAGTTGTTCAAAATGAGAAGAATTAATTCGTCAACGAACCGTCACGAGTTGGAGGATGTGCATTGACTACCAAAAACATAACAAGGCTACAAGGAAGGATCATTTTCTACTGCCCTTCATTGATGAGATTTTAGAGCAGTTGGCAAAACACTCCTACTTTTGTTCCCTTGATGCGTATTCGGGGTATCATCAAATCCCAATCCATCCTGACGATCAAAGTAAGACCACGTTCACATGTCCCTATGGAACTTATGCCTACTGGCATATGTCTTTTGGATTGTGTAATGCTCCTGCCTCTTTTCAAAGATGCATGATGTCTATCTTTTCCGACATGATTGAGGAGATCATTGAAGTTTTCATGGACAAGTTCTCCATTTATGGGAAAACTTTTGATCATTGTTTGGAAAATTTAGACAAGGTCTTACAAAGATGCCAAGAGAAGGACCTTGTACTTAATTGGGAAAATGCCATTTCATGGTCCGTGAAGGCATCGTTCTTGGACACTTAGTGTCCGAGAGAGGGATAGAGGTGGACAAAGCAAATATTGGAGTTATTGAAAAACTTCCACCTCCTATCAATGTTAAGGGAATCCGCAGCTTTCTAAGTCATGCGGGGTTCTATCGGTGAATCATCAAAGACTTGTCAAAAGTTGCTAGACGCTTCACTAACCTATTAGCTAAGGAAGCTCCCTTTGATTTTGATGATGAATTCCTTAAATCTGTTGATTCAGTCAAAAAGGCACTCATCTCAGCTCCAATCATTCAACCCCCCGATTGGACGCTGCCATTCGAAATCATGTGTGATGCTAGTGATTTTGTTGTTGGTGCGGTCCAAGGCCTAACCAAAGACAAAAAGCATCATGCAATTGCCTACGCTAGCAAAACTTTGACAGGAGCTCAGCTCTTTATGCCACAACAGAAAAAGAGCTTTTGGTTGTAGTTTTTGCTATCGATAAGTTTAGTTCATGTTTGGTTGGAGCCAAGGTCATAGTCTACACAGACCATGCTGCCTTGAAATATTTGCTCACCAAAAAGGATGTTAAACCAAGGCTAATTCGTTGGATTCTACTACTCCAATAGTTTGACTCAGAAATCAAGGATAATAAAGGAGTAAAGAATTTTGTACTAGATCATCTGTCGCATATGGAAGTCACTCAAACTATGGACATTCTTATAAATGACATCCTACGAGATGATATGCTTCTCAAGGTGACTGATACTCACCCTTGGTATGCAGATATCATGAACTTCATGGTCACGGGATAAGTACCACCAGGGGAGAACAAAAAGAAACTAATCTATGAGAGTCGTAGACACCTTTGGGATGACCCATACCTCTAATCTATGAGGGGCGCGCTAGGGCGTGCGGGAGCGGGGGATGGGCCGGCCGCTCGGCCTGGCCGGCAGGGCGGTTGTTGACTTTTTTCTTTTTATTTTTTTCTTTATATATATATTGTTATTATATATATATATTATTTATTTCCCTTTATATATATATTATTTTTATATTTATTCCTAATACATGTTTTATGCTATTATTTTCTTTTTCTTCTTTTGCTACACATATTTGTATATGTATGTTTTATGTTTTATTATTTTTTTTATTCTACTAATGTT
This sequence comes from Tuctoria greenei, assembly GCA_036927565.1. Lineage (NCBI taxonomy): Eukaryota > Viridiplantae > Streptophyta > Magnoliopsida > Poales > Poaceae > Tuctoria > Tuctoria greenei. The sequence goes on along the minus strand of JAYESD010000003.1, from coordinate 81,387,450 downwards.
TAATGCATGAACATGTATGCAATGCATGATGCAAAAATTTAGGGTGTTACAAACCTACCCCCTTAAAGTGAATCTCGCCCTCGAGATTCGATAGCATGGAGAAAAGATGAGGGAATTCTGCCTTCATGTGTTCTTCACGTTCCCACGTAGCTTTGGCTTCTGTATGGTGTTTCCATTGCACTTTGCACCAATGGATCCTCTTATTCCTCGTGACCCTTTCCTTCACGTCCAAGATCTTGATAGGTTGCTTGACATAGGACAAATCCTCCTGAAGTTCTAACTCATCCATCGTCACCTGTTCTTCTAGCACCCTGAGACACTTCTTGAGTTGAGACACGTGAAACACGTCGTGTACATCAGAGAGATACGCCGGCAACTCGAGTCGATATGCTACTTCTCCTCGTTTGTCCACAATCTTGAATGGTCCGATGTAACAAGGTGCCAGTTTTCCTTTGACGTTAATCCGTCGCTGACCTCGGATAGGTGACACTTTGAGGTATACAAAATATCCAACTTCGAAATTCGGACTCCTTTGCCTATTATCCGCATAACCTTTCTGTCGAGACTGGTCAGCCCTTAGGTTTTCCCTTATTATTTGAACTTGTCTTTCAGCATCTTGTAACACATCCAAACACAAATACATGATTCTCTCCGGTTTCATTCCAAAACAAGAGTGTCCTACACTTCCTTCTGTACAGTGCTTCGTAGGGTGACATTTTCAAACTGGCTTGGTAGCTATTGTTGTACGAGAATTCAGCATGCGGCAAACTTTTATCCCAGCTACGTCCATGTTTGAAGGCGCAGGCTCTCAACATGTCTTCTAATATTCGATTAGTCCTCTCAGTTTGTCCATCAGTTTGTGGATGATATGCCGAACTGAAATTTAACCTTGAACCCATAGCTTCATGCAGTTTCTGCCAGAACCTAGAGGTAAACTGAGAACCTCGGTCTGAGACTATTTTCTTTGGAACTCCATGTCGGCACACAATATGCTCCATATACAATTCTACTAGCTTCGCGGTGGTATATGTGGTCTTGAAAGGAATGAAGTAAGGTGATTTTGTCAACCGATCCACAATAACCCATATTGAATCATAGCCAGACTGAGTTCGTAGTAATCCAACTACGAAGTCCATACCAATCCCTTCTCACTTCCACCCCGAGATCTTCAGTGGTTGTAACAATCCGGCTGGCCTTTGATGTTTCGCCTTCACTCGTTGGCACACGTCGAACAACGCTACATATTCAGCTATGTCCTTTTTCATGCTAGCCCACCAATAGCATGTCTTTAAGTCCTTGTACATCTTCGTACAGCCGGGATGGATTGAGTAAGGTGAGTCATGTGCCTCCTCAATATTTTTTCCAGAATATGCTTAACATTTGGTACCACAATCCTTTTTACAAGCAATAAGGTACCATGTTCGTCCTCATCGAATCTGAATTCTCTTCCTTTTTGGATCTTTTTCTTGATTTCCTATATTTCCTCTTCCCTTGTCTGTCCTTCCCGTATTTCCTGCTCTAATGTTGGCTTGAATTCCATTGTTCCCATCTCATTTATGAATCCAAGGTTGAACCGTTCAAACTCCTTGCATAACTCGGATGGCAGCTCCCAGACTGTGAGTAAGGTGAGTCATGTGCCTCCTCAATATTTTTTCCCGAATATGCCTAACATTTGGTACCACAATCCTTTTTCCAAGCCATAAGGCTCGGATGTGAGCAAGACTCGGATGGCTTACTCCTTTCTGGCTCAAAGCATCGGCCACTACGTTAGCCTTCCATGGGTGATAATTGATTCCTACATCATAATCCTTGTTGAGCTCCAACCATCGGCGTTGCCTTAGATTCAGATCCGTTTGCGTAAATATATATTTGAGACTCTTGTGATCCGTATAGATCTCACATCGATGACCAAAAACATAATGTCTCCATATCTTTAAGGCATGCACCACAGCGACGAGTTCAAGGTCGTGTGTAGGATATTTCAGCTCATGTTTCTTTAGTTGCCTCGATGCATAAGCTACCACTTGGCCTTCTTGCATGAGCACACATCCTAATCCTTGTCTTAAAGCATCACAGTATATATCAAAACTCTTGCTCACGTCCGGCAATACTAACACCGACGCGGTTGTCAACCTTTTCTTTAACTCCTCAAAGCTATCCTAACAAGCTTGAGTCCATCAGAATGTCTTCCCTTTCATAAGTAATTCGGTCATAGGCTTAGCTATTTTGGAGAAATCTTTGATGAATCGGCGGTAATATCCAGCCATTCCAAGAAACTCCGAATTTCCTTGATATTCTGTGGTGGTTCCCACTTAAGCACATCTTTCACCTTCCCTGGGTCAACTGATACTCCTCCTACGGAAATAATATGGCCTAAGAAAGATACTTCCCGTAACCAAAATTGACATTTGCTGAATTTGACATACAATTGGTGTTCCCGTAGCTTCTGCAATGTAAGCTTCAAGTGCTCCTCATGCTCTTCCTCGCTTCATGAATATATCATAATGTCATTGATGAACACCACGACGAACATATCCAGGTATTCTATGAAAACCTTATTCATGAGATACATAAAGACGCAGGCGCGTTCGTCAATCCAAATGGCATGGCGGTGTACTCATAGGACCCATACCGTGTCCGACATGTTGTCTTAGGTATATCCGATGGTCTAATCTTCATTTGGAAGTATCCTGACCGCAAGTCAATCTTGGAGAAAATACAAGCACCGTTCATTTGGTCGAACAAATCCTCTATACGGGGCAGTGAGTACTAGTTCTTAATTGTCACTTCGTTGAGGGAGCTATAGTCCACACACATCCTCTGGGTTCCATCCTTCTTATCTACGAACAACACTGGTGCTCCCCACGGGGATGAGCTTGGGCGTATAAAACCCTTCTCTAGACGCTCTTGAATTTGCTTCTGGAGCTCTGCTAATTCCTTAGGAGGCATCCTATACGGCCTCTAAGCTATAGGTGCAGTTTCGGGTATCAACTCAATAGCGAATTCTATGTCACAATCAGGTGGCATAACTGGAAACTCATCTGGAAACACATCTGGGTACTCGCGGATGATCGGAATGCTTTCCAATGTCACACCTTCCACGTGATTCAGCATCACTTTCTCTCTTGCAGGCTGGGCTGCCTCAACTTTGATGTGTATACCGTGTTCACTTGTCAACATCACAATCCTCTCGGCACATTGGATGACTCGATTATACCTGCTCAGCCAGTCCATTCCAAGTATTATGTCTATTCCTTGGGAGTCCAAGACTATGAGGTTTGCGAGAAGGTCTACCCCCCTTATTTTAATGCTTACTTTTGGACATACTATATTTGTCCTCATCTCTCCGCCAGGAGAACTTACTAGCATAGTTTGCTTCATATGAGATATAGGAAAATTGTACTTGGCAACATAATTTGACGAGATGAATGAATGAGATGCTCCCGAATCAAATAAAACAGTCATGGGGTTGGAGTTGGCGAGGAACATACCAATCACGACATCATCAGCTTGATGGGCTTTCTCAGTAGAGACATGATTCACATTGCCACGAGCAAAGTTCTGCTGTCCACGGTTGCCTTGCGGTGCTCCCCCATTTGGTCGCAGGTAATTTGGCCTTGGTGCATTGTTCATCGATCCATAGTTTCTTCTGGGGCATTGACCTGCAATGTGCCCGGCCTCTCCACACACATAGCATGTCTTGCCGCCCGTAGCATTATGGAAGCTTGGGCGCAGCTAATTTTGAGCATTAGCCGTCATGTTAGTACGCGGTGCAGGTGGCACAGGATGGTGAGGCGCTTGCATGGCGGGGCATTGCTGTGGTGGCTGATTTGGGCGTGGTGGATAAGCAGCGCGTACGCAGGAGCAGATGGGTTGTAGTATGGTGCAGTTGGTGGTGCATAGCGGGGGCGAACATTGCTTCCTTGCAGCGGTCCATGATGTGGCATCTTCCTCTTGTTGTCCTGCTCCATCTCATGAACCTTGTTCTCAACCACAATAGCCTTCTCAACCAGCTTTTGGAAGTTTGGATAGTCAGTATGGAGCAACTGGACTTGAATTTCATTGTTGAGACCCCTCATAAACAGATATTGCTTCCTACTATTATGTTTATGTCTTCTAGAGCATATCTTGATAGTTGAGTGAATTTATTGAGATACTCACTCACGGTCATCCTTCCTTGCCTGAGGTTTTCAAACTCTTGTCTTCTTAGTATGTAACACCCTCAATTTTCGCATCATGCATTGCATATATATTCATGCATTAAACATTAATAGAGGGAAATAAATAAAAATATAAAACATGTATTAGGGAATAAGTATAAAAATTATAATAATAAAAAATATATATAAAAGATATAAATAAATAATATATATAATAAGAAATATATATAAAAAGTAAATAAATAAAATAAATAAGATAAATAAAAATAATAAAACATAAATAATAATATAATAATATATATATATAATATAAAGAATAAAATATATAAATAAATAAATAATATAGTGAAAAAAAGAGAAAAAAAAGAAAAAAAACAGAAGCAAAAACAACCGCCGACCAGGCTGCCGACCGGCCCAGCCAGCGACAGCACGCGCCGCCATCCCCGGTCCCACGCCAGCCGCTTCCCACGCCCCCCCGCTGGGCCGATCCTGCGCCGTGCCGCGACCCCGCCTCCACGCGCGCCGCCCGGCCGCGCAGCGCCCCGCCGAACCGCGCCGGGCCCCACCCGCACCGTGCCCCGCCGCTGGGCCATGCACCCACACGGCCCCGCACGCGCGAAACGCTGACGCGGGATTCCCGCGCAGCGCGCCGTCTCGCTCGCCCGGCTCCCGCGCTCCCACGCGCCATTACGTCCCGCACGGGCCCCACTCCCGCCGCACAGCGCCCCGATGCCCGCCCGCTCGCCTGTACCGCACGCCACTCGCCGCCCCGGGCCCCACGCCGTACCGCGCTCCCTCCCGTGACCGCACGCGCCCCGGCCTTCCCGCGCGCGTCACGCAATCCCGCGCACCCGGTCCCACCCCGCACGAAAGCCCTCGCGCCCCGCACTGCAGCACCGGCCCTAGCGCCCTACCACCGCCTATAAAAAGCCCCAAGACTTGTGTTTTCCCTCGACCCCAGAAAACGCCGCCGGATCAAAAACATCCCTAGCCGCCAGGGATGCCAGAAGAAAACGCACCAGGAGCAGCCGCCAGGAAGAAAAAAACGAAGAAAAAGGAGGGGAAGAAGAGGAGGAAAAAGAGGAGAGCGCCGCCGTCTGCCGGAGATCGGCGTCGCCGTCATCGTGCCGCCGAGGGACTGTTACGCCATCTACTTCGTCTACGCGTCACCTTCGTCCCGCGGTCGTCAAGCCATCACATCTACGGTAGGATTCGTTCCCGATGCGAATTTTAGAGACATATTAGATCTAATAGATGTAAATTGATTTTAGTTGCACCATAATTTTATTTTCAGCAGTATTAATTCTCGCTAAAACCCCCATAAACTCGTATGAACACGTATGAACTAGTTGCATCTAACTAATAAACAACCGTAGTTAATTAATTATTTGACTTTGTATGCATGCATATCATCGCATGTTGATTAATGCGTGTGCATCATGTTGATTTGTATGTATTTTCTTGTATGTGTGATCACGAGTAGAGGGAAGTGCTCAAGAGATTGTGTACGAGGATTTTCAGACCCAAGACTTCGAAGCGCTTGAGCAACCCTATCCGTCGGAGCAAGGCAAGTGTCCTTGAAGCATATTGATCCTGTTTTTAAAATAAATGTTTTGTTTGTAAAACTGCATGCTTGTGTCAATTTGATGGGAATCCTATGGTAGGGAGTTTACTAGATTTGTTTGACCACCATTGTCACCTGGAATTTATGGTAGAGAGTTGGGAAGGATTTTTACCTTTTCGCTTCGCTTAATTAATTGGGATGGCAAACTACACTACACATTTAATTATGCATCAATGATATCCTGGTCAATGTGAACTGGTCAATACGACGGGTGATCTAAGCAAGTCTGGTATGTGGATGGGTTGGATGTTATGGTGGTTTGCTTGCTTTAGATCTAAGGACTGGTTCATGCAAGAATAAGCCAGGACTATAGTGCCACCACGAGGCCAAGTATGTGTGCGGACTAGCTGATTAATTAGGGCTTTCCTAGTGCTGTTTGGACCATTGTGGATGCTCGGGGGAGGGGTAGTCGGATTGGGGTTGTTGATGATTGGCGGGACTACCCTGGGATCCGAATGGCTCAAGAGGGGGCCCTTGGTTGAACATGTGCTCAGTTGGAGGCATCGCCACCGGTGAAACCTCAGTGGGGTTTGAATAGACTAGTAATCCCTTTGTAAAGGCTATTTTGTGATCTCTTGGCCATACACCAAAGGAAGTGTAATTGGCATAAGAGAGGTTCTTTAGTCGCCGACGGGTGATGAAATCACAAACACGTGGGTAAAGAGGTACAAACTCTGCAGAGTCTATTAAAACTATCATGATAGCCGTGCTCCCGGTTATGAGCGCCTGGATGTCCTACATGATTAGAGGGAAATTGGGATTTGGGATGGTTATGGTTTGGTAATAGTTATGGTTGATATTATGGTTATGGTTATGGTTATGGGATGGAATCATGGTTTATGACATTGATTATGGTTATTGGCAATGGTAAATTATGGACTGGTATTATGATGGTTACATGGTTTATGATGGTTTTACTTCACATAAATATGATATATTGCTTTTTCAAATGTTTTACTGTACTTTTCAGCACTTAGCCATTATTATTGTCATCATTTGAATCAGCCACATGTCATACTTTCCACACTTGCTGAGTACGACATGTACTCACTCTTGCAATCCCCCAACATTTGCAGGTCAGGATTGTGAGTTTAACTGCGATAATGCGGAGTTCTAGGCCGTGTCTACCGTCAGCTTTGCCTGTGGTGTTGCATGGAGCTGTGCTATCCCTTTTGCTTAGTTTGCTTAGTTGCTTAATTAGTTTATTTCTGCTGCATTAGTTGAACTTGTCATTAATATTCATTAGAGCTTGTATTCGAGGATAATATGGTTTGTGTAATAAAATTTGATAATTAATCTTGTTCTGTGGTAATTTTTTGTATACTCTTTTGTGATTGCACTCGTCTATGTGTGTTGAGCATCCTGAGCACACATATGCGTTAGCTTGGTTCAGTTTTCGGAACCGGGCGTCACAGATTGGTATCAATGCCACAGGTTGACCATAGGACACAGCCTAGATAGAATGGACACTTTAGAACACATAGGAGCACTCAGGAATCGATGTGTTTTTGCTTGGAGTGCTGTTTGCTATATATATTGTTTGCTTGTGTGCTTAATAGAGGATTTTGGGATGCCTTAGCATTGCTATGTCCACCTAGGTTAGTATAGCTAGTTGGTTAGCTTCATACCCCTTGATGCATATAGTTGGGGATGTTTCTTACTTCTTACCTATTGCTCTCCTTCAGATGATGAGGACTCGCAACCAGAGGGATGTTAATGACAAGGAGGAGAACCATGGAGTACCTCAGAACAATACTGTACAAGGACCTGCTCATGGAGCTATCAATATTAAGCAGCTACTGGCTATACAGAACCAGCTCATACAGACAATGATACATACAATGGGACAGCTGCAGGCTGGCAATAACATCAACAATCAGCCCCACATGCCTCCACCGCCATCCCCGCCTCCTCATAACCGATTGGGAGAGTTCATGAGGACTAGGCCACCAACCTTTGCTCAAGCTGTTGACCCTATGGATGCGGATGATTGGCTCAAGTCCGTGGAGAAGAAACTTGCTATTGTCCAATACAGTGACCGAGAGAAGGTCCTATTTGCTTCTCATCAACTCGTTGGAGCAGCTGCAGATTGGTGGGATGCTTATTGCAATGCTCATGAGAATCAAGAGAGGATCACTTGGGCATAATTCAAGGAGAACTTCCGTTCATATTATGTGCCGGAAGGTGTTATGATCTTGAAGAGACAAGAATTCGAGAACTTACGGCAAGGAAGATCAAGCGTGAGTGAATATCTCAATAAGTTCACTCAACTCTCAAGATACGCGCCCGAAGATGTGAGCCGGGACAGCCGGAAGCAATATTTGTTCATGAGAGGCCTCAACAACGAGATCCAAGTGCAATTGCTCAATTGTGACTATGCCAATTTCCAGAAGCTTGTGGACAAAGCAATTGTGGTAGAGAACAAGGTCCGCGAGATGGAACAAGACAACAAGAGGAAGGCGCCACATCAAGGACAACAACAAGGAAGTAACGTGCGCCCTCGCGTTGCACCGCGCCCAGCTCAGTTTGTGCAGTAACGCCCTGTCATGCAAGCACCTAGGCCTCCAATGCCTTATGCGCCTCATGCTAATTTCCCGAATGCAAATGCTCAAAACCAAGTTCGTCCCAATAATTTTGGTGGAGTTAAGAAGTGTTATACTTGTGGAGAAGCTGGACACTTTGCGCATCAATGTCCTAAGTCAGGCCTTGGTCAAGGAAGCAATTCACCGAGGCAAAACCCAAGACCTAATGGAGGACAACCACAAGGAAGCCGTGGACAGCAGAATTTTGCTCGTGGCAACGTGAACCATGTCTCTATAGAGGATGCTCAACAAGCGGATGACGTGGTCATTGGTATGTTTCTCGCCAACTCCAATCCCGCGACTATGTTATTTGACTCTGGAGCATCGCATTCATTCATTGCATCGAAGTATGTTGCCAAGTATAGTTTACCTATCTCTCATATGAAGTTTACTTTGTTGGTTAAGTCTCCTGGAGGAGAGATGAGGACAAATATAGTATGTCCAAAAGTAAGCCTTAGAATAAGGGGGATAGACTTCTCCGCCAACCTCATTGTTTTGGATTCTCAAGGGTTTGATATTATACTTGGTATGGACTGGTTGAGGAAGCACAACGAAGTTATTGAGTGTGCCACAAAGATGGTGAAGTTGACCAATGAGGAAGGGATCACCGTAGAGTTTGAAGCATCTCAAACCGCACCGAAGCAATTGGAGTTGAATCATATGGATGGTGCCGCAATTGAGGAGATTCCGGTAGTGTGTGAATTTTTGGATGTGTTTCCGGATGAGTTGCCAGGTATGCCACCTGATCGAGACATTGAGTTTGTCATTGATTTAATACCTGGAACTGCACCTATAGCTAAGAGGCCGTATAGGATGCCTCCTATGGAATTAGCGGAGCTCAAGAAGCAGATTCAAGAACAACTAGAGAAAGGTTTTATTCGCCCTAGTTCTTCACCTTGGGGAGCGCCCATTCTATTTGTGGACAAGAAGGATGGATCCCAAAGGATGTGTGTGGATTACCGAGTTCTCAACGAGGTGACCATCAAGAACAAGTACACCTTGCCCCATATAGAGGATTTGTTTGATAAGATGAAAGGTGCATGTGTGTTTTCCAAGATTGATTTGAGATCAGGTTACTTTCAAATGAAGATTAGACCATCGGACATACCCAAGACAACTTTTAAGACACAGTATGGATCTTATGAGTACACCGTGATGCCTTTTGGATTGACAAATGCACCTGCTTACTTTATGTACCTCATGAATAAGGTCTTCATGGAGTACTTAGATAAGTTCGTTGTGGTGTTTATTGATGATATTATGATCTACTCGAAGGATGAGAAGGAACATGAGGAACACTTGAGGCTTACGTTGCAGAAATTGAGGGAGCATCGATTGTATGCCAAGTTCAACAAGTGTCAGTTTTGGTTGAAAGAGGTGCCATTTTTGGGTCATATCATCTCAGGAGGAGGAGTATCGGTTGACCCTGGTAAAGTGAGGGATGTGTTGAAGTGGGAACCACCGCAAAACGTAAAGGAAATAAGGAGTTTTCTTGGAATGGCTGGATATTACCGTCAATTCATCAAGGACTTCTCCAAGATAGCCAAGCCAATGACGGAATTGCTAATGAAGGAAAGGCTTTTCGATGGACTCAAGCTTGTCAAAACAGTTTGGAGGAGTTGAAGAAGAGGTTAACAACAGCCCCAGTTTTGGTATTGTCGGATGTTAGCAAGAGTTTTGATATTTATTGTGACGCATCAAGACAAGGACTCGGATGCGTGCTTATGCAAGAAGGTCAAGTGGTCGCCAATGCGTCAAGACAATAGAAGAAACATGAGCAAAATTATCCGACACACGATTTGGAACTTGCAGCCGTGGTACATGCATTGAAGATTTGGAGACACTATATTCTTGGACATAGGTGTAAAATTTACACGGATCATAAGAGTTTGAAGTATATTATCACACAAACGGATCTGAACTTAAGGCAACGAAGATGGTTGGAGCACATCAAAGATTATGATTTGGGGATCAACTATCATCCGGGAAAAGCCAATGTAGTGGCCGATGCTTTGAGTAGAAAAGGAGTAAGTCATCAACTCACGGTTCGAGAGTTACCATTCGAGTTATGTAAGGAGTTTGAATGGTTGAACCTCGGGTTTGTAAATGAGATGGAGATGATGGAGTTAAACCCAACCTTGGGGCAAGAAATTCGAGAAGCACAAACCACGGATGAGGATATCAAGGAAATCAAGGAAAGGATCGAGGAAGGGAGAGAATTCAGATTTGATGAAGACGAACATGGTACCTTATGGCTTGGAAAGAGGATCGTTGTGCCTAATGTAAAGCATATTCGGGAGACAATATTAAAGGAGGCACATGACTCGCCTTACTCAATTTACCCTGGTTGTACAAAGATGTACAAAGACTTGAAGACTTGCTATTGGTGGGCCAGCATGAAAAAGGACATAGCCGAATATGTTGCATTGTGTGATGTGTGCCAACGAGTTAAATCAGAACATCAAAGGCCAGCCAGATTATTGCAACCGTTGAAGATTCCGGAATGGAAGTGGGAAGAGATTGGTATGGACTTTATAGTTGGTTTACCGCGAACTCAGTCTGGCTATGACTCGATTTGGGTAATCGTGGATCGATTGACAAAATCATCTCACTTCATTCCTGTCAAGACCACATATACCACCGCGAAGCTAGCAGAATTGTATATGGAGCATATTGTGTGCCGACATGGAGTCCCTAAGAAGATAGTATCGGATAGAGGTTCTCAATTTACCTCCAGATTTTGGCAAAAATTGCATGAAGCTTTAGGAACGAGATTGAACTTTAGATCAGCATATCATCCTCAAACGGATGGACAAACCGAGAGGACCAACCAAATTTTGGAAGATGTTAAGAGCTTGTGCTTTAAAGCATGGGAAAAGTTGGGATAAGAGCTAGCCATACGCAGAATTTTCATAGAACAATAGTTACCAAGCAAGTTTGAAAATGTCACCATATGAAGTGCTTTATGGGAGGAAGTGTAGGACACCTTTATTCTGGAATGAGGCAGGAGAAACTCAAGTATTTGGTCCGGATGTGTTGCAAGAAGCCGAGAAGCAAGTCCAGATAATTCGTGAAAACTTGAGGGCTGCCTAATCAAGACAAAAAGGCTATGCGGACAATAGGAGAAGGAAATTAGCCTTTGAAATAGGAGATTTTGTTTACCTCAAGGTGTCACCAATGAGAGGTCATAAGAGGTTTAACATAAGAGGCAAGCTCGCGCCTCGTTATATTGGACCATTCAAGATTTTGGATAAAAGAGGAAAAGTAGCATATAAGTTGGAGATACCAGCTCATCTTTCAGACGTACATGATGTGTTTCATGTTTCCCAACTCAAGAAGTGTCTCAGGGTACCGGAAGAACAAGTGCTGATGGACGAGTTAGAACTTCAAGAGGATTTGTCTTATGTCGAGCAACCTATCAAAATCTTGGAAACTAAGGAGAGGGTCACAAGGAACAAGGTCATTAGATGGTGTAAAGTTTAATAGAAGCACCACACCGAAAAAGAAGCGACGTGGGAATTGGAGGATGATCTCAAGAAGGAATTTCCCTATCTCTCCTCTACCGCGTCGAATCTCGAGGGCGAGATTCATTTTAAGGGGGGTAGGTTCGTAACACCCTCAATTTTTGCATCATGCATTGCATATATATTCATGCATTAAACATTAATAGAGGGAAAGAAATAAAAATATAAAACATGTATTAGGGAATAAGTATAAAAATTATAATAATAAAAAAATATATATAAAAGATATAAATAAATAATATATATAATAAGAAATATATATATAAAAAGTAAATAAATAAAATAAATAATATAAATAAAAATATTATAACATAAATAATAATAATAAAACATAAATAATAATATAATAATATATATATAAAATATAAAGAATAAAATATATAAATAAATAAATAAATAATATAGTGAAAAAAAAGAAAAAAAAAGAAAAAAAACAAAAGCAAAAACAACCGCCGGCCAGGCCGCCGACTGGCCCACCAGCGACAGCACGCGCCGCCGTCCCCGGTCCCACGCCAGCCACCTCCCACGCGCCCCCACTGGGCCGATCCCGCGCCGTGCCGCGACCCCGCCTCCACGCGCGCCGCCCGGCCGCGCAGCGCCCCGCCGAACCGCGCCGGGCCCCCACCCGCACCGTGCCCCGCCGCTGGGCCATGCACCCATGCGGCCCCGCTCGCGCGAAACGCCGACGCGGGATTCCCGCGCAACGGGCGGTCTTGCTCGCCCGGCTCCCGCGCTCCCACGCACCATCACGTCCCGCACGGGCCCCACTCCCGCCGCGCAGCGCCCCGATGCCCGCCCGCTCGCCCGTACCGCACGCCACTCGCCGCCACGGGCCCCACGCCGTACCGCGCGCCCTCCTGCGACTGCACGCGCCCCAGCCTTCCCGCGCGCGTCACGCAATCCCGCGCACCCGGTCCCACCCCGCACGAAAGCCCTCGCGCCCCGCACCGGAGCGCCGGCCCTAGCGCCCTACCGCTGCCTATAAAAAGCCCCGGGACTCGTGTTTTCCCTCGACTCCAGAAAACGCCGCCGGATCAAAAACAGCCCTAGCCGCTAGGGACGCCAGAAGAAAACGCACCAGGAGCAGCCGCCGGGAAGAAAAAAAGGAAGAAAAAGGAGGGGAAGAAGAGGAGGAAAAAGAGGAGAGCGCCGCCGTCTGCCGGAGATCGGCGTCGCCGTCGTCGTGCCGCCGAGGGACTGTTGCGCCATCTGCTTCGTCTACGCGTCACCTTCGTCCCACGATCATCAAGCCGTCACATCTACGGTAGGATTCGTTCCCAATGCGAATTTTAGCGACGTATTAGATCTAATAGACATAAATTGATTTTAGTTGCACCATAATTTTATTTTCGGCAGCATTAATTCTCGCTAAAACCCCCATAAACTCGTATGAACACGTATGAACTAGTTGCATCTAATTAATAAACAACCGTAGTTAATTAATTATTTGACTTTGTATGCATGCATATCATCGCATGTTGATTAATGCGTGTGCATCATGTTGATTTGTATGTATTTTCTTGTATGTGTGATCACGAGTAGAGGGAAGTGCTCAAGAGATCGTGAGGATTTTCAGACCCAAGACTTCGAAGCGCTTGAGCAACCCTATCCGCCGGAGCAAGGCAAGTGTCCTTGAAGCATATTGATCCTGTTTTTAAAATAAATGTTTTGTTTGTAAAACTGCATGCTTGTGTCAATTTGATGGGAATCCTATGGTAGGAAGTTTACTAGATTTGTTTGACCACCCTTGTCACCTGGAATTTATGGTAGAGAGTCGGGAAGGATTTTTACCTTTTCGCTTCGCTTAATTAATTGGGATGGCAAACAACACTACACATTTAATTATGCATCAATGATATTCTGTTTAATGTGAACTGGTCAATACGATGGGTGATCTAAGCAAGTCTGGTATGTGGATGGGTTGGATGTTATGGTGGTTTGCTTGCTTTAGATCTAAGGACCGGTTCATGTGAGAATAAGCCAGGACTACAGTGCCACCACGAGGCCAAGTATGGGTGCGGCGTAGCTGATTAATTTGGGCTTTGCTAGTGCTGTTTGGACCATTGTGGATGCTCGGGGAAGGGGTAGTCGGATTGGGTTTGTTGATGATTGGTGGGACTACCCTAGGATCCGAATGGCTCAAGAGGGGGCCCTTGGTTGAAGATGTGCTCAGTTGGAGGCATCGCCACCGGTGAAACCTCAGTGGGGTCTGAATAGACTAGTAATCCCTTTGTAAAGGCTATTATGTGATCTCTTGGTCATACACCAAAGGAAGTGTAATTGGCATAAGGGAGGTTCTTTAGTCGCCGACGGGTGATGAAATCACAAACACGTGGGTAAAGAGGTACAAACTCTGCAGAGGCTATTAAAACTATCATGATAGCCGTGCTCCCAGTTATGAGCGCCTGGATGACCTACATGATTAGAGGGAAATTGGGATTTGGGATGGTTATGGTTTGGTAATAGTTATGGTTGATATTATGGTTATGGTTATGGTTATGGGATGGAATCATGGTTTATGACATTGATTATGGTTATTGGCAATGGTAAATTATGGACTGGTATTATGATGGTTACATGGTTTATGATGGGTTTACTTCACATAAATATGATATATTGCTTTTTCAAATGTTTTACTGTACTTTTCAGCACTTAGCCATTATTATTGTCGTCATTTGAATCAGCCACATGTCATACTTTCCACACTTGCTGAGTACGACATGTACTCACTCTTGCAATCCCCCCCAACAGTTGCAGGTCAGGATTGTGAGTTTAATGGCGATAATGCGGAGTTCTAGGCCGTGTCTACCGTCAGCTTTGCCTGTGGTGTTGCATGGAGCTGCGCTATCCCTTTTGCTTAGTTTGCTTTGTTGCTTAATTAGTTTATTTCCGCTGCATTAGTTGAACTTGTCATTAATATTCATTAGAGCTTGTATTCGAGGATAATATGGTTTTTGTAATAAAATTTGATAATTAATCTTGTTCTGTGGTAATTTTCTGTATACTCTTTTGTGATTGCACTCGTCTATGTGTGTTGAACATCCTGGGCACACATATGCGTTAGCTTGGTTCAGTTTTCGGAACCGGGCGTCACATAGTATCATAACTCCCTCGGGCACATAGTGGGAACAGAAACTCTTCTTAAACTCAGCCCAAGTGATTGCCTCCTTATTATCATGAGCGTTGCAAAGACCTTCCCACCAGTCAGCAGCTGCTCCAACTAGTTGATGTGATGCAAAGAGAACCTTCTCTCTATCCGTGCACTGGACAATAGCAAGTTTCTTCTCAACGGACTTCAGCCAATCAACAGCTTCCATTGGATCTATGGCTTGTGCAAAGGTAGGTGGCCTGGTCCTCATGAACTCTCCCAAACGGTAGTGATGTGGCAGGGGTGGTGGCGGTGGCGGCATGTAAGGCTGATTGTTATTGCCAGCTTGCAGCTGTCACATTGTCTGCATCATGGACTGCATGAGCTGGTTTTGCATAGCTAACATATGTTCAAGGTTGATTGCTCCTTGGGCATGTCCCCGGTTGTTCTGAGGTGCTTCATTGCGCTCCTCCTCATCATTGGCATCCCTCTGGGTGCGAGTTCTCAGAATCTGCTGCCGAAAGAAAGGTGGAGATAGAAGAATTTAGAATTTGGAAAGAAATTCCCCAACTATATGCATCAATGTATGTGACACTAAACAATCCTTTATTAATATAGACCTATATGAGGATGTGCAAGTGTCGAAGCATCCCACAACTCTCTACTAAGCACACAAGCACCCAAGCAAGCTTCAATCTAAATTCAGCACACCACACTATTTAAAACAAATACCATTATAAGCGTTCTTATTACAAAATACTCATAGGGGACTTAATTTCCTAATTGTGAGGCGGTGAGGGCGTCCTTGGCTGCGCGGATGTGATGGGGTTGCGCCATACTGATGTAGGGGACCAGATTCTCTTGGGTGACCACGGTTCTCCTCTTGCTTCACATTCCTTCATCTCCAAGTTGGCTTCCAAACGAGCTAGCTCCTTGCGCATGTAGTGGATCTCCCGTTGTGCGGTTGCATAGCGATTGCTCATGTCCAATAATGTCTTTTGAGACCTATCCATTACTGTAAAATTGTCAGAAGCTTCTTGTGGTCCAATTATCCTCCCCGTACCACTCTCACGCTGAGGTTGGAGCTCAAACGTGGTGTTCTCAAGCTCAAAGCATCGAGTATGGTACAAACTTGTGACTGCCGCCCATGCAGCATCATCCATAGCATCCTTCTGGGTAGACCTCCAGGTGGGAGCACAATGCCGTGAGACCACTGTGTTGGTGTAGAAGATGAGAACCTCAGCATGCCATTCATCGCGTCCGGGACGAGAGACCCTCTTCATGAATTAGTTAGCACACATGCAACAGGGATAAAGGAATTCCGTCAGTTCCTGCGATGCATGTCCTCCATCGGTTCCGGTAGTCCAAATCTCCTCAACTTTGGGAAACTGGGGGCTGTTGTGCCCATTCTCATTCGCACCGGGTTGTGATCCCCCTCCATTTTCACCTCCATTGTCCTCCTATTCTGAAGCTGGCACGTAGTACTCTTCATTAGGATCCTCATCCATGTTCTCCTCAAATGGCTCATACTCCTCTAGATCCTCCTCCATAGTGTTCGACTGGTTAGCTTCCTCCTCGGGCTGGATGTTTCCTTCCTCTTGCTTCTGCTCGTCAAGCTCAATGGGGTTAAGTCCACTTCCAAGGGGCGGCGGACAGGTGCTCTTGCGGGCTGCACTCCTAGTGATCGGCATCTATAGAAAACGAGAATACATTAGAGGAGAGAATAATGTAACATAAATCTGAAAACTGCAGCAGCCAAAATTAATAGGAAGAGAGTGGTGCGGCTGTCCAAAAGAACGAAAAAGAGAGGGAGAAAATGCAGCAGCCAACACAATAATTTTACCCACACATAACAGCAGCAAAACACACTCTTTACGCGAAAATCTAAGCGGCAAAGCAGCAGCACCGAATAGTGCTCACTGCAGAAAATTTTATTGAAAACGCAACAGCAATCGATACTTTTTGCAGCTGAAAATAAAGAAACAAAAGCAGCAGCAAAAAATTTTAAAAATAGCAGATTAGAAGAGTGTTCCTAAGTGTTCTAAAGTGTTCATTCTACATAGGCTTGCGTCCTACGGTCAACCTGGCTCTGATACCAATTTGTGACACCCGGTTCCGAATATGAACCAAGCGTAACGCATATGTGTGCTCAGGAAGTTCATCACACATATACGGTTGCATCACAAACGATATACATAATTTAACCACGTCTCAACTATTAAATAAGTACTTTATTATAATAATCCAATATTTCACAAATGACAAAACTCTAATTAATGCAGCATAAAATAAACTAAACAACATGACTCCATTCCACAGGCAATTGACGGCGGTACGCAACCTAGTACTCCGCGTGATCCTCAGGGTACTCGCAATTATCTTCAGTAGCTGTTGGGGGGGGGGGGGGGCTTGCAAGGGTGAGTACGGATCGTAATCAGCAAGCTCAGCAAGTGTGGAAATAGATGACATGTAGCTAAACAAATGACTGGAATAAAATGGCTAATTGTAGAAAAGTACATTTCATAAACATGTAAGAGCAGCCTATCATGTCTATGTGAGTTTATTTCCCTTCATGACCCAAGTAATTATCATACCATAAATCCAACAATTCTTATTCACCATCGCAATCCATTTAATACCAACCAACCATTAATTTAATACCATATGCCAATTCTATATTCTCTCATGTACCGACTATACTCAAGTGACAAACCAAAACCATACCAACCATCCCAATATTCCAAATCCAATTCTAATCATGTAGGTCATCGAGGTGCTCTTAACCTGGAGCACGACTATCATGATAGTTTTTAACACTCTGCAGAGGTCGTACCACTTTCCCCACATGTTCGTGATTTCATCACCTTTCGGTGACTAAGAACCTCTATGTTGCCCTGTCACACTTCCGTTGGTGTGCGGCCAAGAGATCACAAAATAGCCTTTCAAAAGGGACTACTAGTATGTACGGGCCCACTAAGGTTTTATCGGCAGGCTTGAATCTCCATTCTCCCGCCCACAGGCCCCCATCGTGTGCCATGCGGATCCCAGGGTAGCCCTCCTCGACTCCCATTCCATGCGCCATCCAATGGTCCATACAATACTAGCAGCGCTCCTAATTATTCAGCTACACCGCACCTATACTTGGCCTTGTTGTGGCACAGTTGTCCTGGCATATTCTCGCATGAACCGGTCCTTGGATCTAAGGCAAGCAAAACCACCATATCATCCAAACCATTCCACAAAACCATTCTTGCTTAGATCTTCTAAATTCCATGTTGCTAAATTAATCATCAACTTATTACCATCCCAAGTTCTCATAATTAATGTTGTCAAACACATTATTTAAGTTACCCATAACCCATGTAGTGATGCGGTGCAGAAAGAAAAATACCAATACCTGACTCATCATGTATATCCCGGCGACAAGGGGTGGCAAACAACGCTAGTAAACTCCTACGTATGGGTTTCCCATCATGTTGACACGAGCATGCAAGTTCACAAACAAAAAATTTAATAAAACGGGATCAATATGATCAAGGACACTTGCCTTGCTCCAGCGGATGGGGTGGCTCAAGCGCTTCAAAGTCTTGGTTTTGGAAATCCTCGTATGCGGCCTCTTGAGCACGTCCCTCTATGCGTGGTTACACATACAAGAAAATACATACAAATCATCATGATGCGCACATATTAATCAATATGCAATGACATGAATGCATGCGAGGTTCGATAATTAATTAACTACGGTTGTTTATTAATTAGATGCAACTAGTTCATACGTGTTCATATGAGTTTACGGGGTTTCAGCGAGAATTAATGCTGCTGAAAATAAGAAAATGGTGCGACTACGATCAAATTACATCTATTAGATTTAATACGTTCGCTAAAATTCGCATCGGAAAACGTGTGCTGCTGTAGATGTGATGGTTTCGAAGATCGCGGGATGAAGACGATGAGTAGACGAAGTAGATGACGCAACAGTCCTCTGGTAGCACGACGACGGTGACGCGATGATCTCTGGCAGACGATGGCACCCTCCTCTCTTTTTTTTCCTCTCCTTCCACTGACGGTGGCTGCCTCTGGTGTTTTTTCTATGTCGCTAGGGTTTTTTCCCTGGGAGGCGGCGCTGCTCCTGGCGTTGTTGACAAAAATTACGAAGCCCTACGGTAGTATTTATAGGTGGGGCGCGAGAGTCGGTACCGATGCGGTACTGTGGCCGGAGGCCGACTCGGCCTGGGACCAGCGCGGGCGGGCGGCTCGGTCGGCGTGCGTGGCGCGCGCGGGAGGCGCGGTGCGGGGGCGCGCTGGGGCGCGCGGGAGCGGGGGATGGGCTGGCCGGCGGGGCGGTTGTTGACATTTTTTCTTTTTTTTTCTTTATATATATATACTGTTATTATATATATTATTTATTTCTCTATATATATATATATTATTTTTATATTTATTCCCTAATACATGTTTTATGCTATTATTTTCTTTTTCTTCTTTTGCTACACGTATTTGTATATGTATGTTTTATTATTTTTCTTTTATTCTACTAATGTTTAATGCATGAACATGTATGCAATGCATGATGCAAAAATTTAGGGTGTTACAAAATGGGTAGAAGCTTTTCCATGCAAAAATGTCAATTCCAAGCAATCTAGGAAAATGTTCGATGAGATCATTTTATCGCGCTTGGGCACCCCCCGTATGGTCATAAGTGATGGAGAGTCTCATTTTATAGATAAGACCTTCCAAAACTTTTTGAGGGAGCTTGGTGTCCAACATAACATTGCTACTCCATACCACCCACAAATAAGTGGTCAAGCAGAAACATATAATAAGCAAATTAAGAATATTCTGCAAAAGATCATCTTGGAAATGGGAATGGGGTGGAAACATAAGCTACCCGACGCATTGCGGACATACCGTACTGCCTACAAAACTACCATCTCCATGTCTCCTTTCCAACTTGTCTATGGGAACATGTCATCTTCCTGTACAATTGGATCATAGAGCCTATTGTGCCATCAAGCGGAGGAACATGGACCTTCACGAAGCAAGAAAACACCGACTGAAGCAACTTTCTGAGATGAAAAATGGAGAGATAAGGCATACCATATTGCCAAAATCTACAAGGAAAGAACCAAAAGATGGCACAATAAGAGGATTACGCCTAAAGAGTTCAAATCTGGAGATAAAGTTCTACTCCTCAACTCTAATGTTAAACTCTTTGGACATGGGAAGCTCAGAAGTAAATGGGAAGGACCCTTCACTATTGTAGAAACCTCATCCCATGGAGCAATCACACTCTAAGGTGATGATGATCAGCTATTTAAAGTGAATGGGCACCGACTCAAATTATTTCTTGAATCCCAGGAGGAGGAGGCGAGATAAGAAATTGACATGATAAATCTTATTGATTTTCACGCTGTTTTTTTTAAATTATGTCTAAATTATCCGTGTCCAATTAATGGGCCAATTAATCCAACCCACAAAAACTTAGCCCGAACGGAGCCAGAAAGGGTCCGGCCGAACCCTAGGGTTGGCCGACCTCCCCCTGACAGCGTCAACTTTCTATTTTCTTGTGCGGACTCTCCCGATGTATCTTAAAAAGACTCTCGGTGCTATCGTACTTTCCTTGCTTATTTATTGATGCGAACAGAGAGGATAACCTTGCGCCATCCAGAAAAACCCATCTCTTGTTCCTCCCATCCCAGTCATGGCCGACAAAAAAATTGTGCCTCGTGCCTCCTCTAGCTCAACGTTCAACTTGAGCGGAGACATCGTGCCAGCCAATGACAAGTCCATGCTCGCTTTGGAGTCAGTCATGGCATTGGATGTCGTACCTCTCACCATGATCTCACCGCCAACGACGACTCCGCGTGGGCGCAGCACCACACCTCATGGTGTTGTAGGGTCGCTCTCCCCTCGGAGGACGCCCTTGAATTTGATGACACCTGCACGTCGTCCGACTACGGCTGGCCTTAAGTAAGTCAAAACCCGTATTTTTCCTGAAAAATACGAGTCTCTCCCAAAGCTGCAGCCTGACAAGGAGTTCATGTACACTCTAAAGACCAAGAACGGTGACATTGTGAGCCACCACTACAAGTCACCTACGCGTACCTCGCCTGAGCGTGTGAGAGACCACCTCATTATCCGCACGGTGCGCAAGCTTGAATGAGGCTATGCAAAAGGCTTTTTCAAGCAAGTGGATAATTTGGCGGTGGAAGAATCGACAGGCTCGTCACCCTCCAAGATTAGGCATCACCTCTCGCCACCTGCCATCAGATGGCCACCTAGCCAATTTGAGGACAGCAACGAGAAATCTCCTCGTGCCCCTAAAGTGGCACATATTTCTAAGAAGTTATCTTTCCTCTATTTAGAGAACAAGAAGCTATCAGACTTAGTGGCTGAAGGGTGCATTGAGAGGGCGAAACTGGAGAATGAACTCATATCCCTCAAGGAGGATATTGATGGTCTTGGCCATGGCATGGGCGCAAAGGTGTGGCACGTATGCAATGCCGTCAGGAAGCCCGACATCTACAACACTCGATAGTTTAGATGTCCCGACCGCATAGGATGCTTACTAGTTTGGTTTAGTTTTTATTCCAAATTTTTATTCATTAAATTTAGATTGAATAATGTAAAAATCCCCATGTTTTGAATTCAATAAAGTGAACTTAGCAGTTCATCTAACCCGGTAAAGTTCTCCCTTTAGTTTATTTTTGTTGAATAAAGAATTTAGGGAACAAGTGCGGGGGAGGCACCCCAAATTCACGAATCCCGACGTGCAAAAATAGCGTTGCATCTTGAAATATGTCGCAACCGAACATATGACTCGACACATCAAAACAGAGCAACAAAGAGGCCAGAAGGGGGTCGGTCGAACCCCCTGGTCGACCGACCTATGTGGCCCCACACGACTACGTTTAGCTCCACAAATTCGGATTGGATCTTACCACTGAATATGCATGGTACATTACTATTTGTTGATTTAATATTTAATACTGAATATATGAAAGCAATTCAACTCAACAATTAAAATTTAAAACTTGGTGGTCACAATTTGCTTGAGCTGAAAATTTGAATACTTTATACTTTGAGTTATTGCCTTGTTTATGGTTCCCACTAGCAAATATAGGAAAAATACATCATCTAAGTATTTGACTAGTGTGATATGGTAAATGAGTTATTCGAGGGGATATATCTTTGCTTGAAATTGATTTTGATGTTTGCACAATTTGGAGTCTTGAACTTTGCCTGATACTCTCTTTGGAAATTTAAATACCCACTACGGCCATATGATACAAATTCTTGAACAATCACATGCATATGCCACTTTGTTTTTCATTGAACTTTGTCAAACTCGTGACCCAATTGAGTGACATGCATGAACTTTTTGACTTGGAAATTCTAGTGCACCTTATTCATGCAAAATATCTCACATTGAGAATTTGCATCCACCATTCATCCATCCAATAAAGAAACTCCATACCTTTTGGTCATCAAAATCTCTCTAGAAATATAAAAAGGAGTAGAAGACATGGCTACTAAAAAAAGGGGTAGCCATGCTTCGTCTTTAAAGAGAGAAAATCATGGAGTCCACAAATATCCATTCCATTATTGTGCACAAGAAATTCCTTTGTCAATTTGTTTGTTGCATAAGTCTCTCATAGGATTAAGTTTTTGACTTAGTAATATATGAATTGCAATGTGTGCCACATTTATCCCTACCAAGCTCCAGATATAGCCATAATTAGTATGGAGACAAAATTGGCACAATATGCCAAGGTGAGGATGAAAACACTTTGAGAGACTTGAGAGATTCCAAATGAGAGATAAGAGCAATTGTTTCTTTGACTTTTTGAATATAGCAAATTGTCAGATCATTTTGGCAGGGGAAGATCCAAGAAAACTACATTCCAACCATTCCACTCTTCAAACACCCAAGATTGATGTGGTAGCCACATTCCACAGAGGGAATTCATGAATCTAGGTATGAGTTGAAATATCTAGTATTCTCATTTTCTAACTTATAGCAAATTTATGACATCACCTTAGTTCTTTTTTCTTGCCTTCACTCGAGGACGAGCAAAGGACTAAGTGCGGGGGAGTTTGTTGATGGTCCTTAAGTGCCATATTTAGACCATCATTCACCTCATAATGTGCACAAAAGAGGAACACATTGTAGTGGTAGGGTTAAAAACTAACAAATTCCACAAGTGTTGGTGTTTATTTGTATGCAGGTGATTTTAGATCCAAAATACCAACACATGCTGGGAGTCATCCAAAAAAATGGATTTTGACGAATCAGGTGATGCCACGTGACATCACATGGATCAAATGCCCCACAAACAGAAGTATCTAATGCCATCCAATGGTGTAGCACCCATATAAAGGGATTGAACCCACCCAGCAGGGACCTGGAGGAAGCACTACCCCAATGGGGCTGAGACCAGGTCAGCCGACCTCCCTAGTCGGCCGACTAGGGAGTGGTGCCAAACCCAGTCAAATACCACGTGTTGGCTACTCGCGGCTTGTAGAAGTCAGTGGTGACTGATTCGCGCACATTTGGTGGTGGGAACCGACCCTTCTCCCCCCTATAAATAGAACCCCACACCTCACATCACACACACACACACACCAAAAGTTGTGAATAGAACACCACTCCTAAGGTTTAGAGTAGTCCTAGAGGATGTCAAGTAGATAGAGAGTGTGGTGACAGTTTAGGAGAAAGAGGCTTGGGCTTGTCAAGTCCCTCTTCTACACTTGTATCCCTACAAAGGTGTACCCAAATCAAGTAATCCCTTTGTGAATTCAATTCATGTTTGATTCTCAATTCATAGTAGTTTGCACAAGTAGTTACTTGTGGGTTCGTTGCTTTAATTTGTTAGAGGCTCTAGTTGTAGCTTTGTTTACAAAACAACTAGAATTGTGATTTAGAATGTAAGCATGGTGCTTAGGTTAGAAATCACCAGTGAATATCTCATAGACCAAGAGATTGAAGAGGTACGCAGTAGGTGGTGACAACCCTATCAATCCTTAGTAATCCTCCACGTTCGGCTATGCCATAGGCTCTTGGTGGGAGTCATCCTAGTGTTGCTAGGGGTAATCCCGTGCCCGAAGCAGGCAGCTACTGCAAATTCCATTGAATTAGTATCAATACATTGAATTCCTCTCTTTTTCTTGCCTACAAAACAACTTTGTGTCTGTGGGTAGATTAGTTCGTAAGATTAGCACACACGTTCCTTGGATTCGATACCCTTGGGAATACTCTTAAGGGGAAGTGCTACACGATAGTTTCTGTGCGCTTGTGGATTTTTATCTTTTATGTAATAAACATCAACAATAGTCTCCCCAACCATCAACAACCAGCAACTCTTTCATGTTCTGGTTGATGGTGGGCGGCTCTCAACCTCATCAGCTTTTCTGCCTTCAAGAAGTTGCAGGTCCCCATGTCGTACATTAAGCCCTCGCACCCATTCTCCATAGTGGGTCCGGGAGCTATTACTCTGCTCGATTGTGTCTCTCTCACAGAAACATTCAGAACTCATGAGAACTATCAGTTTGAGAAACTTATCTTCGATGTGGCAGAGATCAGTGTTCCCTTCAAAGCCATCCTCGGTAGACTGGCCTTGTACTAGTTCATGGTGGTAGCTCACTACGGCTACATGTGTTGAAGATGCCAACTCCAAAAGACGTCCTTCGGATTCGAGGAGATCGTACTGCTGGAGTCACTGCATTGGAGAAGCTTCGTTCACTAGCTACTTTGCAAGAAGCTGATTCCAATAAGGAGCAATTGGCTCAACAACCTCCAAGCACACGCCAGAGCAACAGAACCTTTGCACCCCATTTGCAACTAAGCAGTGACAACAACATTCCCGTCAAAGTCATCCAAATCGGTTCTGAAGACCCTAAGACCACTCGCATTGAGGGAAGTATGGGTGACAAATAGGAACTCATGCTCATCACCTTCCTCCATGCTAATGTCGATGTGTTTGCATGGCAACTGTCACAAATGCCTGGGATCCCTGGGAAGGTGATTGACCATCATCAAAAGATCTACTCCGACGCACGACTGATACAACAGAAGCCCCAGAAGCAGTGCATCGAGAGGCAAAACTTCATCTGTGAAGAAATCGAGAAGTTGCTCGATGTTGGATTCATCTGGGAAGTTCATCATTCGCGGTGGCTGGAAAAACCAGTCGTCGTACCCAAGGCCGGTAGGAAGCTTCGGATGTGCATCGACTACACCACTCTTAAGAAGGAATGTACAAAAGACCCTTTTACACTTCCAAGAATAGATCAAGTAGTGGATTCAATTTCTGGCTATGAATTATTATGCTTTCTGGATGCGTATACTCGTTTTCATGAAATATCAATGGCAAAGGAAGATGAAGAACATATAGCCTTTATCACAGTAGATGGTCTGTACTGCTACACTGCCATGCCTTACGGTCTCAAGAATGCTCTCTCAACTTTTGTGCAAGTAATGCATAAAAAGGTTTGGGGAGCTTATCCAGGACCTTGTGGAAGTATATTTGATGACATTGTCATAAAAATGAAAACCAAAGACTCTTTGCTAGATAATCTTCAATCTGTCTTCAACAAGATGCGCGTGACGCGCCGAAGTTGAATATCGACAAGTGTGTATTCGGGGTTTCCTCCAGGAAGCTTCTCAGATTTCTAGTAAGACACCGAGGAATTGAAGCAAATATAGAGAATATAAATGCCATTGAAGTGATGCGACTGTAACACCTCTGCCACTACGGGCCTGGCAGTCGTTACTCCTAACAGCTCTATAGGATCACATACTAGCCACACAGACCAACACTAGTCTTTTCTGCGCATTTTATCCTCACTCGTGCACACCCCGGAAAACTTCTTAGTCGGTCACCCATCTGCAAATTGCTCCGGGCCAAGCACGCTTAACGTCAGAGTTATTTGCATGTGGGCTTCCAAAAAAGAAGATATACCATGGTCGTATGAGTATTCTATCAATCCTATTAAGCCTTGAGCAATAATGTCACAATCCACCCGCCTTAGAAAACCAACGTCCCTGTCGATCAACACCAAGCCAGGAGCATCCCCTCTTGGCCACGTCCGTACATTCAGTACTAGTATACCGTACCATGTGACTAACCCGTGCACACCTGTGAAACCGTGAGGGTCACCTATGATACCATGCTATAACACCCAGCCACTACGGGCCTAGCAGTCGTTACTCCTGTTAGCTCTATAGGATCACATACTAGCCCCACGGACCAACACTAATCTTTTTTGCGCATTTTGTCCTTACCCGTGCACACTCAGAGAAACTTCCCGCTCGTTCACCCATTCACAAATTGCTTTGGGCCAAGCACGCTTAACCTCAGAGTTCTTTGCAGGTGGGCTTCTGGAAAAGAAGGTATACCTTGGTGGTATGTGTATTCTATCAATCCTATGAAGCCTTGAGCCAAGATGTCACAGCGGCCTCCTGCCCACATCAAAGATGTCCAGAAGCTTATGGGATGTGTGGCCTCACTCAGTCAGTTTATCTTTAGACTGGCTGAGTGAGCTCTTTCCTTCTACAAGCTTATGAGGAAGTACGGACCTTTCCACTTGTCCGAAGAAGCATATAAGGCATTCCAGGAGCTAAAACAGTCTCTCACAACACTTCGCATCATGGTAGCTTCGGAAGCTGGTGAGCCTCTACTGCTTTACATTGCTGCAATGACAGAGGTTGTCAGCATGGTCTTGGTCGTGGAGAGGCCAGAAGCATCTCCAAGTTCCTCTTCACAAAGGCTCGGACCCCTCCACGAGGGTCTGAAGCCACCTAGAGGAAATCAAGGAGAGTATGGATCCTAGTCCCCAGACATTGAAGAACGTCCCGATGGCTGGGGGCCTAAGGACCTATCTCTACAAGAAGATACGTCAAACCCCTCCGGGAGGGTCCCGACTGCTCAAGAAGAAGAACTGGACCCCTCCGAAATGGTCCGGGTAGATGGAGAAGATGGACCGTGTAAAAGCCTGCATTAGAGTGGAGCAAGAACACAATAATGTGAACTTAAAATTTTTTAAAAGTGGAATTTGCAATTTGCATTCACAGGAAGTCATGTTAGTTACCCAATGATCACAAAAATGAGGAATAGTTAAAAACTTCAAGCATTATCTGGAAAATGTCACATAAACTGTTAAAGCTTCGGGTGTTACTTCAAATTCCAGTTTAACCTCAACTTGTGCAACATCGTGGTGTTTCCAATGAAGATAACACCTTAGGTGGGGCCCACTTATTGGGTGGCCCACCAATTAGCTCTCATCAAACGTCGTTTTGTTTCCTCCTCTGCTCGTGCTTATGGAGAACCATCTCGATGGGTGTGCCAATGAAGCTTCACGCACAAGCTAGTTTTGAGGCTGTCCTTATCGTCGATCCCAGCGGTACCCACGTGCTCCCTCTCTCTGCTTCGACTCGTGGCACCCAGTAGAAAATTGTGTTAGTAAGGATCAAAATCCAAACGAATTCGAGCTTAAAGTTTGAATTTACAAAATTTAGGGCTTAGAACCCTTAATTGATTAAGGCAAATTATTTAGGATTTCTATTGGTTTTTAGAAAAGAAAATAGATAAAGAATAAAAGCAAGATCCTAGAGTGCTTTCAAATTCAAATTTCAATTTGAAATTCAATTGATTCAATTCTCAAATTTGGTTTAAAATTTTGAATTATCCACATACCAATTAACCATCCTCAGGTTATTGTGCATTGAGCTCATTTAAACCTTGTTTTGAATCTGAGAAAAAGCAAAAAGAGGATAAGATCAATTAGTGGGACCCACACGTCAGTCTTATCTCCTCATACAAACTCTGTTTTGCCTTACGTGTTTCAGCCTTCACTGCTTTTCCACGTTTCTTCTTCCTTATCGTTTCATCCCGCCGCGCTGCGCTCCTCCCGACTTCTGCTCACTACCGCCTGGCCGCCCGCGGTGCCGCCCCATGCCGGCCGCCGGCTCACCCCCGCTGCTGCTTGCCTTGCCTCGCCCGCGCTTGCTCGCCTCCCCGCATCCACCCTTACGCGCTAGAGCTCAAGCCCGCCATCGTCTGCCCGCTCAACTGCGAGAACCATGCGCCGTCGTTCCTACAGTGCGCCGCACGCCGCCATAGCCAGCTCGCTCGCGCCCCTCCACCTCATGTGCGTAGCAACGGCACCATGCTGCGCATTGCTGACCATCGGTCTTCCTTCGTGGAGAGCCATGCCGCATCGCCTACCTTTCTCAGCACCGCTGCCAGCCACGCTCTTTGCCTCACGCGTGCGCCCAACCGCTGTCCTCCTCCATGGCTGCCAACCGCCGCCTCCGACCAAGCTCTCCCCTGTCGCGCCTCCTCGTCTCAGCGCGCAAGCCGCCCAGCTCGCCGGCGCCCTGCTACTGGCCTGCTGCTCACCTCCGCCGCCCTACTGTGCACATGCCATAGAGCATCGTGCCCTAGCGCTGCTGCTGCTGCACATCCACCATGGCCGCGGCTACACCAGCCATGCCGATAGCTGCCGTTCATGCCCACTTCCTCCACGACGCCGGTCGTTGTGCTATCTGCAGTGTGTCCCTACCTCACGGCATCACTGCATCATGTTCCAAGTCCACCTCTGCATCACTAACAATCTTGTGCGCATGCTCATGTTGGTTCGACTTGTGCTGTCCCGATGCTATAATCATTATGGCGTCATTGCAACGTTCCAAGTTGTGGCTGTGTCCTGGTAGCGAAGCAAGTTATGTATGTGATGCACATGATTCGTGAACACATTTATGATGCAACGGCGACGACAATTGGTCCAAGGTTAGTTCTAAATTGTGCAAAGAGTGGTCGGGTCAATGATGCAGTCAACCTGTTCGATGAATGTTTAAAAGGAAGGAACCAGATGTGTTGACGTTCAATGCTGGTCTATGAATGCATGTCTGCTCTGGGGTGGCAATCAACCGGGATATGTGCCAAGATGCCCTTTGAATGTTGTTGAAGTGACTGGATCAGGAACACACCCAAGATATTCGGGGAAATGAACAAGGTGAGCATGCTTATAAGGATAGCAAGGTAGTGCGACTGATTTACCTAAAGTGATTTGACCATTGTCTTGGTACTCCTGTTAGGTTAGCAGTGCTTGTGATGACTCTTTGAGTCCAAGCAATGCTAATCTCACTTCACTTTCAAGTGTTGTTAGAGTTCCACTTCGATTCATCCTAATTCTGAACCTTTCAACCACACTTCTCAGTTAATTAGGTTTACACATTAGTGTGTTTGTATAACTTCATTGGTCGACTTTGTGAGACCTATGTGTGCTGAATACATTGGCTTTGACAATAAAAGTTTTGAATGCTGCCATAACATCTTTTTAGCAAGGTTCGACTTTAGCTCCGAGCTTCTGCAAGGTCCGACAATAGGTCCGACTTTCTTTGTCTAGATCCGACATGTTTTTGGGTAGCTCCAGTGAGCTTTATCTTTAGCTCCGTCATGTCTTTGATAGCTCCGACATGTCTTTGTTAAGCTCCGACATGTTTTGCTAGGTCCGACTTATGTTGGTTAGCTCCGACATGTTTTTCTAGCTCCGACTTTTGGGATGACTAGTTCCGACTAGATTTGGTTAGCTCCGGTGCTAGGTCCGACTAGTTTTTGTTAGCTCCAGCGCTAGGTCCGACTAGCTTTGGTTAGCTCCAGCTCAAGCTCCGGTTAGCTTTGGCAAGGTTCGGAGCTTGATCGTAATGTTCCAAATTTTCATGTGAAATGTTTCGAACTTGCTTTACACTTATGGAAAGGTTTCTTAGCATTCTTTTGCTAAGTTTTTGGTGCATTTTGGTTGATATGGCTGATATCATTTTTGTTATGCTTTGCAACATGCTTATGTGGGGTGCTCACATAAGGTATTGTGTTCGGAACTGACTTGAGTCAAGTCGCGGACTTGGGCTCGTACGGATTGGTTGTTTATTCATGTGCAGGTGTTGCTTGAGTTCAAGACATGGCTGGTGACGGGATCCTTTGGACTAGTCTCAGGGAGGATATGAGGTTCCAACAACCAAATTCAGGAGGAATTGTGGTTGAGCAGGTCAGGAAGTCGCGCGGGATGATTGAATCAAGGGCAGTGCATATGAAGGTTACTGAACATCGAAGGAAGGTGTTTGCACGTATGCATGCGGTGCATGACGTGGCAACATGGTTCTGAAGATGGTTTATGGATGGGAAGATCTGGTTGGAAGGATCGGATCGTATCAGTTGATGACTTTGACTGCGGCGGAGTCGGTTATTGCTCGGTATGGAAAGTATCGAGTTGGTTATGATAGGATTTCGTGTGGGACACAAATTTTAGTTGTTTTAGGAATGTGGGATACGTTTCTAAGGTGTTTGGAAGTCTTAAGATTGCTTCTATCTGTGTATAGAAGAGTCCTAAGCACTTATGGAAAGTTTCAATTCTTGATCGAAGTAGGATTGGAGTCCTAGTTGAGATTGGGTTGGCCTAAGGGCTGGTTATATAAGCAAGGGAGGCCAAAGCTCATGGTGCACGACTTTGGGGCTGTTCCTCTTGTGTTCTATTGAATAAAATTCGTAGTTTGAAGGAACTTTTGTGCCTTGTTCGTCCGACTTTTTCCAGACAAGTTTTACTCGTCGAGTTTCTGGACAGCACTACCTTTCGTCGGTGGTTTTATAATAACTCGAGTTTTACAGATCCAATTGAAGTGATTCTTTTTGGGTTGTCTTCAAAACTTGATTATCAATCATCTGTCAAAATTTCACGGTCATTGGATTTGTGGTTTCTGATCTACACGAGTTTATTTGGAGCATTCCAGAACTGTTTTTTTCGGGTAGGACAGATTGACCTTTGTTCGATCTTTTGATCATAACTTGAGTTTCTCTTGAGGGATTTGAGTGATTATTCTTGTTTTTTCTTCGCGACTTGATACTCTCTGACATATATCACTTTTGTCCCGGTGAAACACGTTTAGATTAGTCTCACATACAATTTCTTTAACAGATCATTTTTCTGCCGAAGGGGTTGGGATTTAATTGTTTCCGCTGCGTAAGATTTTTCAAATCTACCATTCACCCCCCTCTGGTAGATTTTCACGTGCTCTTTTATCCTACAGACCTCTAGGTCGCGACCTTATTTGTGACACACTCCACTGATACTCAAGCTTTCGATGTCCCACCTTGATTCCTATGTCATTCTCACTCTAATCAGTCCAACACTTCCACACCAGTTAGTCTCAGCCTTCTCGAGTGGCATAGATCCAAGTGTTAAGTGAATAATGGTATTACATGCTTTCATTGCACCTTTCAATTCACATCTCGACACTACTATGACCACTTGACTCCATCCCTTGTTTATCCACGCAACAGAGGCATACCTCTTCCTCCTAGTTAATCTCATTAGTCTTAGAGTTTTGTTTAACTTGTTTAATCTAAAAGTATAGTTACAATGTTTACTTATATGCATTTCATGTTGATAGGAACATGATAATAGGTGATCGACAAGGAGCTTCGCTTGGAGGAGAAGACCAGGGTGCCCGTTGTGAAGTTACTTCGCGGGGTCCCGGAAGAAGACCACTGACCATTGACATTTAATCGCGTCGAAAACTAAGGCCAGCCCCGGTGTTCATTTAAGTGCTATTTTAAAGTTTCTATTTGTATAACTTATGTCTAGGGTGAATTTTGTGCATTAGGGCTAAGGTGCTTGTTACTCCACTTGCATGACCCACAAATCCCATGGAGTATTGGGTAGGTTTACAGCCCGATGAGTAGAAAATGCCATGATTATGTTTTTAGGATTCCGGTAGAAGTCGAGTAGTTGGAATCTACTCGCGAGATAGGACTTTATCATACGGGAAGGATTTGAGCAAACAATGGCTTGTAAATATGAATTGGAGACCGAGCAGCGGGATAGGATGCAGCGAGACGTGGTCTCACGTGTGTAGACCTGCTTGTGTCGATTGAGGACCGATCCGTGTGCGGCCCTACTGGACAAGTTTGAACTATACCGGATGCATACTAGGCATATGGAACCCAAGAAATTGATGTAACTTGATAACTTGGGTGTCGAGGCATTATCCCACTGTCGATAGGGGTGGGTTGAGGGTAGTAAGGTGTAAATCTGCCGGCGGGCACAGACACGCTCTGTGCGGGGACCTTATGCCCGCGATGGTGGGAATAGTTCGACATTTGAGTTTCTTATGAAAGGTTTCTGCATACAATATAGTATTAAAGTGTGATTTGATCCACTTCCGAAATGGGTGCATGTGACGTATTATCCGGGTGTCTACTGATTGCAATCACCATCCCTCGCGGTTATTTTAGTACCGCTTGTTCACTGCGTTGTGACATAGTAAATACTGAAGAAGCCAGAAGAATATGATGTATTGAATTATAATTGTTTGCAACCTTGTTTGGATTAGAGATAGCACAATGAAAAGTTTACAGTTTCCAAATACTAATCTGTAATAGCATTTTGTGCTTTGGGCAGGACATATCATCGACAAAGCGTTTCTTGTTTGATTGTGGAGTCTATGATGTGCCGTGCCTGAGGAATGTCATTTGCTACTTAAAACATGACTATAAGGATCCACTCGTAGGCGAGTCTATTTATGCTATTCCTTAATTATGGTTGGACTTTACCTTGAATATGTCTAGTGAGACGGGTCAGTCTTGCTGAGCCTTATGCTCACATTTGGGCTTTAACGATTTTTGCAGGTATAAGTTTATTTCTGCTGCTCAGGTTCTACATGAGACCTCGAGGTGTCCAAAAGAATCTCGTGTGGACCGCTGGATGATCATCATTTTGCTAGTGAGGAGCGTCCTAGGGCATGGACGTCTTCTCTCATGCTTAGATAGGTGAGAATATGAGTATGTAGTTCTGCTGCGTGTGTACCTCTATTGTACACTATTTTGTAAACTCTAATTATATTTATGAAATGAAAACTTTGTATGTTTTGGTAATTCTTTTCATGTGTGCTATTAGGTGCTGCATAGCACGGCACCACCAAATGAGATCCTTGGATGTGGAGGGACCCCGGTCCTCATAGACATGGTATCAGAGCTTCATTGGGAATAGCACACTCGAAAAGAGCCTATTTTCGAAAACTCCGGAGTAGTCGAGTGAGGATTAGCTATATGCCCATTAAGGACTATAACTAGTATAAGTTATAAAGGTGGTGAACTAACTTGTTATATTATTCTGTAACGACGGTCCGTCTTCAAGGTAAGAGGTAAGGTACACTACCGAGAGTGGATCAATCTCGATAAGCTCTATGTATGAGATGTGGTATGTGATGTTTCCGTAGCTTTGCACGGAAAGTCAATATGAGTCTCTGAAGCTTTCCATGTTTCAGAGAACATATGGCACGCGGTACCCCAATGTGACACAAAATTAGTGGGAGCCCCCGTCGGGTGGTGGATAACCTGATAGTTTGCATTTCTAGAACTATGCATGTTCTATGGGAGCATGCGATACACGTATGCCCGAGCGTGTATAAACCGGTTCATGCGGGAGTCTTTGCTTTTCAGACGCAGTACAACCATGTACCTGGAGACATGACTTCGCTCCAGGACGGCTCACACCAGAGTCGTATGCATTTACTTTCATATATATTATTGTGACTGCCTGTCGTGTTTCCCGGTGCCGCCCTTGAGGTTTGAAGGAGTGAAATGGGATTGTTTGTCTTCTGCAGATACACTCACTACGGTAGCGACCCGTGTAGAACACGTTTGCGAGTGAACGATACTAGGGTGACCTATAGGCGTATCCGGATATACCGGTTAGAATTTTTACTTAGGTGAGGCACGTAGTACCGACAATATCACATTTGTTACTTGACCAGCCCCCACGACATAATGGATGCATTGTGTTTGAAGTCTGACTATTAGTTGCTGGTATGTTTGGACTTGTGTCATTTGTTATCAGCTCGAGAGAAGTATAAAACCATGATTCTTTGTTTCTAGCTGAAGTTTGCTCAACTTCGCTGGGTTGCAATCTTGTTTTGTTGTTAGAGAACCTATGGTTATGCTATATGGTTAAGAATATCTTCAAGTCCTCTACAATTTTTTCCTTGGACAATTTGGACAGGAAAGCACTTTGAACCGGTCCAAATCCTTAGAAAACAACATTTATGAACTAGCCTCAGTGTTTTTACCATATCCTTAGTATAAAACTCTCGTGGATCCTTGTGATACAGTTTTGGAAAGAGGGTAAGATGTTCTCCAAATTGTTCATGTGAAGTGTCTTCCAATTCGGCACTTAGCAAATTCCAATCCTGAGTTGAAGTTGGTACACTATGTAGCTGCGACCAGCTCTATTCAGATTTTGTGTGAATTTCATAGAGCCATGTCTCCTAGGTTATTCAACCAATCTAGGTGTATGTTATACGCTTGGAAAGGTTAGGAAATTCTCTAGATGTTTCTTGTTCACCTCGACAACAAACTCAATTGCTAACCTATCACAAGAGTCCAATTCTTAAACTCTGTCGAAGCTGGACCAAATCTGAAACTGTTCTGAGTCTTTCACCATTTTAACCATAACTCATTGTAGAATTTGCCAATGAAGGTCTATAATACCTCGTTGGAAGGTGTAGAGAGCCCTCTACAATTTTTCTACTGAGCTCCAGGTCAGAATCCTCATGTAACTCGAGGAAAAACTCAAAGTTACAAACTCTAACAAATCTGGACCCAGATCGGGACAGATCTGTATATGGTTACGATTTCGACCATAACTCGTGAAAAAATCATCGAATAACTTCGTGTAATACATTTCCAGAGACCTTGTAACCTGTACAACAAGTTTGTAATATAACTTGCTGTAAAATTGTGATGTTCTCTAGATGGAAATCAGTGACCAAATCAGCCACCACGACTAAAGTCCTGTCAGAAATTCGTTAGAAATCTGGGCACATTGTCCAACTTCAAAAATCCATATCTCTTCAACCAGAAGGTATATGGAGGCCAATAAATACTTTTTAGAAATCATGGAGAGTCTTCTATAAATCTTATGTTGAACTCCAAACCAGAAAACCACATTAAGAAGATGAAAAAGCACTCTAACTACAACTCTTGCTGTTCTGAGCTTTAGTGGATAAGCATCTGTATTTTTGCCACATCTGTTTGCAGAAAACTCTTCTAGGTCATTGTGATGCATTTTCGGAAAGGGAAGGATATATTATACCATTTTGTAGTTAAAAGTATTTCAAAATTTGGTACAGAATTATTTGAATTAGGGAGTTGAAACTGGTACTCTGTGCTGGTACTAACTACACTATTCAGATTATCAATGGACTTTGAACTGGCATATCTTCCAATCTAGAAATGTGAACTAGGCAAGTCTATACATTTATGGAAAGCTTAAGGAGTCCTCTATCAAGTTTCTATTTGACTATAAGGCTAAATCTCACAATAACTGGGTTTAAATCGAAGTATCATTTAAGGTGTATTGGCAGTTCAGCATCTCGCAGGTTTGTATTCAGTTATGGTTTTGATCTTAGTTTCGAATAGAATCATCGGATGACTGTGTGTTTTATATTTATGGAATCCTGAGGATATATGCAACAATTTTCTATGAATTATTTTGGCAAATTTTGATGTCTATATATCTGAAAACTGTGGACGAGATCAACCATAAACAAAGTAGGTGCTGTCCAAATTTTCAGAAAAACTGTCAACTTGCAAAGGCAATATCTCCTCAACCAGAAGTGCTATAAGGTCAAATGGATACTCTATGGAAATTTTTAGAAGTCCTTACAAGTTCTCTATTCAAATCCAGACCTAAAAAAAATCATCTACCTATTCTAAATTGAGTTTGAATGCAAAGTTGTCAATCGGAACTGAACATCAAATTCTGAATGTTGAAATTTTAGCAAACCTTAAAAATGCATATCTCTTAAACAAGAACTGATATGAAGACAAATAATTACTTTCTGGGAAGCTTATTACAGTATATATAACATTGTCAATTATAATTTCTCCAGATTTGGGATACAACTGTATGGAAACGTTGGATCAAAACTGCTACCTTTTAAGCAAGTTCTGCTGGAAGTGCCAGAAAATTCTGCCATCTTTATAGTAGCATAACATGCAAACCAGATAGGATCTAGGGGAAAACCAATACTTTTTAGAAAGGCCTTAAAGTGTACTTTAACGTTGTTATTGAAGTCAAGTTCTGATTTTGCCATTAACTGGATCAAAATCGAGTTTGCGTCCAGACTGGTCATTGGTCACAACAGCTTGGCCAGTTTGAAACTTTTGGGTTTTGTTAGGCATTCGGTTCTCGATTTTAACTCGAGGAGTGTCATAAAAAACTAAGATTTGTCACTCAACTATTTACCAAGTAGAATGGATTGTTTAACTCATTTGAAACTCTTTTCCTTGGATAGACATACTAGGGTTTGATTTATGTGACTTGTCACATCATCTCTTGTGATTCTGAGCGCAAGTCGCAATTACTCGAGTTGCATCTCGTGTTCACATGAGGATTGTTTAAGATACGCTTCGACATCCTAGTTAAAAACTTTAAGGGGGGAGGTGAGCACTTATGTCACTTTTGTTCAAGTAGCGCTCTTTGGCACACTGAGGTGTGTCAATGACAACGCAAACAAGTGAGATTACATCTTCGAGAGGATCCAACCTCCACCACCAGATTGAGTTACTCTAAGAAGAGTGCGACTTCAAATCCACTAAAGTGATCGAGAAGGATATCCATTCCTCCTGATTGATCAAAGCGAAGGTTAAGTGAAGTATCACTAGAGATATGTCTAGTGATCTCGACCAGGTGTCTAAGGATAACCTTCGACATATAGTTAGTTGTTTTTTCTTCTGTTGAAGATACTCCTCAAGTCAACAGATACCTCCAAGACTTAGATGAAGATGCAATTAAGTAGATTAGAACATAAACAAGCTTTTGAAAGATCAAGACTATGGTATACTTTCCGCATTCCTTGTCAATGCTCTTAAAAGTGAATTTCTTGATCGACATCACCTGTTGAGTGTCTTTCATGACCACAATATCCAATCCTCGCAAATCATCAGATAGTACTTGAGTTTTGGGTGTGTGATTAATTTAGTTTTGCTCAAACTATAAAAGCTACTGCACCCTACATGTGCACCATTTGCACCATACATGTGCACTATTTGAACAATACATATGCACCTTTTGCACCACACATATGTTGCACCATTTGCACCATACCATGTGCATATTCATTGCACCATACAATATATGACGCATCATGAAGCATCATTACCAATGAAGTACGAATGATAGAATGCAGGATAATACTAAAATTCAGAGTAAGATTATGTACTTCCATTTAGACTATTCCAAGGTGTCTAATGACTACGATCATTTCACCATCTTCATTTGACTTCTTATATGGTTGATCTCTCTTTCATTGAGTGATACCTGGGCAACCGATCACTCAACCTCCCTTGCAACTAAATAGATACTTGAACTTCCGTCCTTGACTTGTTTAGGTTCAAGTGCTTTGATTGTTGCAATTATACCGTTCTTCATCGTATGATCACTGGTTAGATGATCAACCTTGTACAATCTATGATTCTCATTAGTCGCAAAGGTTCCGTTTGATTATCAACCTCGCAAAACTCCTTGAAGTTCCTATAAGTTCTTAATTTGGTATATGGTAACCTTGATACCTTCATAACCTTGTAGTTACCATATGATTGAGTTTTTTGCGATGTTGGGAGCATGCAAGGATACAGAATCCGTAAATCTTCATATGCCACCGCGAAGAGTCTTTATCTTCTATTTCTATTGTTTGAAGATGTTGATATACCCAAAAACCTTGTAGTCGCCATATCTTCAGTATTCCTGGTGTTTTGATCACATAAGAGTGTTGAGTGCTTTGCTACTCTTATGCTACAACTAAGGGATCCCATGGTTGACTAAACATAAAACGAGGTTATTGATTGTTGTTTAACGTCGTAAACCATCTTAACTCATGTCAGGGGAAATACCACATGGAGTTGTATGGAACTATGCAAAACCAAGCAAGCAACAAAAAATCAATGCATAGATAGTTTCAATTTATCAAGATGACCTAGAGAAGCAAGGAACAAGTGCCGATTCTTCAAGTCAAGACTAGGACAGGACAAGATGTCATGCCAGTGCAAGAGTACAACAATAAAAGTTAAGTAACAGACATGAGAGTTTTACAACGTGATATTGTCATGTCGAACATCCGGTCAAGATTATCAACCTGAAGACTAGAATCACCAAAAGCAAACTTTAGAATTTCATAAGATGCCTTAAGGTAATCACTGCTTCGTAGAACCCAAGTCTTTAAGGGCATTGTCATTTTCCTTAGTCAATGACCCTCTTGTACGGATCGTTCCCTACTCTTTTCTGTTATTCTACTTGATAGAAAACCAGGATGAGATTCCTTTAAGGGGGAAGGATTGTAAAAGCCCGCATTTGAGTAGAGCAAGAACACAAGAATGTGAAATTAAAAATTTTTAAAAGTGGAATTTGCAATTCGAATTCACATGAAGTCATGTTAGTTACCCAATGATCACAAAAATGAGGAATAGTTAAAAACTTCAAGCATTATCTGGAAAATGTCACATAAACTGTTGAAGCTTCGGGTGTTACTTCAAATTCCAGTTTAACCTCAACTTGTGCAACATCGTGGTGTTTCCAATGAAGATAACACCTTAGGTGGGGCCCACTTATCGGGTGGCCCACCAGTCAGCTCTCATCAAACGTTGTTTGGTTTCCTCCTCTGCTCGTTCTTATCGAGAACCATCTCAATGGGTGTGCCAATGAAGCTTCTCGCATAAGCTAGTTTTGAGGCTGTCCTTATCGTCGATCCCGGCAGTACCCACATGCTCTCTCTCTCTCTCTGCTTCGACTCATGGCACCTAGTAGAAAATTGTGTTAGTAACGATGAAAATCCAAACGAATTCGAGCTTAAAGTTTGAATTTACAAAATGTAGGGCTTAGAACCCTTAATTAATTAAGGAAAATTATTTAGGATTTCTATTGGTTTTTAGAAAAGAAAATAGATAAAGAATAAAAGCAAAATCCTAGAGTGCTTTCAAATTCAAATTTTAATTTGAAATTCAATTGATTCAATTCTCAAATTTGGTTCAGAATTTTGAATTATCCACATACCAATTAACCAGGCCCAGGTTATTGTGCATTGAGCTCATTTAAACCTGGTTTTGAATCTGAGAAAAAGCAAAAAGAGGATAGGATCAATTAGTGGGACCCACACATCAGTCTTATCTCCTCCTAGAAACTCTGTTTTGCCTTACGTGTTTCAGTCTTCACTGCTTTTCCACATTTCTTCTTCCTTTCGCTTCCTCCCGCCGCACTGCGCTCCTCCCGACTTCTGCTCACTACTGCCTGGCTGCCCACGGTGCCGCCCCACACCGGCCGCCGGCTCACCCCTACTGCTGGTTGCCTTGCCTCACCCACGCTTGCTCGCCTCCTCGCCTCCGCCCTCGCGTGCCAAAGCTCAAGCCCGCCGTCGTCCGCCCGCTCAACCGCTTGTTCCTGCAATGCACCGCACGCCGCCATAGCTAGCGCGATCGCGCCTCTCCGCCTCGCGTGCGTAGCAACACCACCGTGCTGCGCATCCCTAACCATCGGTCTTCCTCCATGGAGAGCCGTGCCACAATTCCTTCGTTCCTCAGCACCGTCGCCAGCCACGTTCTGCGCCTCACGCGTGCATCACATCGCCCGACCGCCGTCTTCCTCCATGGCTGCCAGCCCGCG
This sequence comes from Tuctoria greenei, assembly GCA_036927565.1. Lineage (NCBI taxonomy): Eukaryota > Viridiplantae > Streptophyta > Magnoliopsida > Poales > Poaceae > Tuctoria > Tuctoria greenei. The sequence continues at coordinate 81,347,764 of JAYESD010000003.1, read as the reverse complement.
CCGCCGACCAAGCTCTCCCCTGCCGCGCCTCGTCGTCGCAGCGCGCACGCCGCCTAGCTCGCCGACACCCTGCTACTAGCCCGTTGCTCACCTCCGCCGCCCTGTTGTGTGCATGCCATCGAGCGCCACACCCTAGCGCTGCTTCTGCCACACATCCACCATGGCCACGGCTGCACCAGCCATGCCGATGGCTGCCGTTCACGCCCACTTCCTCCACGGCGCCGGCTGTTGTGCTATCTGCAGCACGTCCCCACCTCACGTCATCACTGCAACATGTTCCAAGTCCACCACTGTGTCACTAACAATCGTGTGCGCGTGCTCGTGTTGGTTCGACTTGTGCTTTCCCGATGCTATCATCTTTATGTTGTCATCGTAGCGTTCCGAGCTGTGGCAGTGTCCTGGTAGCGAAGCAAGTTATGTATGTGATGCACATGATTAGGGAACACATTGATGATGCAACGGCGATGACAATTGGTCCAAGGTTAGTTCTGAATTTTGCAAAGAGTGGCCGGGTCAATGATGCAGTCAACCTATTCGATGAAATGTTTACAAGGAAGGAACCAGATGTGTTGACGTTCAATGCTGCTTTATGAATGTAGGTCTGTTGTGGGGTGGCAAACAATCGGGATATGTGTCAAGATGCCCTATGAATGTTGATGATGTGACCGGATCAGGAACACACCCAAGATATTCAGTGAAATGAATAAGGTGAGCATGCTTATAAGGATAGCAAGGTAGTGTGACTGGTTTACCTTAAAGTGATTTGAACGTTGTCTTGGTACTCATGTCAGGTTAGAAGTGCTTGTGATGACTCTTTGAGTCCAAGCAATGCTAATCTCACTTCACTTCCAAGTGTCGTTAGAGTTCCACTTCAATTCATCCTAATTCTAAACCCTACGACCACACTTCCCACTTAACTAGGTTTACACCTTAATGAGTTTGTAAAACTTCATTGGTCGACTTCTAGGTCGCGACCTTCTTTGTGACACACTCCTCCTATACTCTAGCTTTCGATGTCCCACCTTGATTCCTGGGTCATTCTTACTCTAATCAGTCCAACACTTCCACACCAGTCAGTCTCAGCCTTCTCGAGTGGCATAGATCCAAGTGTTAAGTGAATAATGGCATTACATGCTTTCATTGCACCTTTCAATTCACATCTCGACACTACTATGACCACTTGACTCCATCCTTTATTTATCCACATAACAGAGGCATACCTCTTCCTCCTAGTTAATCCCATCAGTCCTAGAGTTTGATTAACTTGTTTAATCTAAAAGTATAGTTACAATATTTACTTATATGCATTTTATGTTGATAGGAACATGATAATAGGTGATCGACGAGGACCTTCGCTTGGAGGAGAAGGCCAGGGTGCCCTCATGAAGTTACTTGGCGGAGTCCCGGAAGAAGACCACTGACCATTGACATTTAATCGAGTCTCAAACTAATGCAAGCCCCGATTTGCATTTAAATGCTATTTTAAAGTTTCTTTTTGTATCACTTATGTCTAGGGTGAATTTTGTGCATTAGGGCTAAGGTGCTTGTTACTGCACTTGCATGACCCACAAATCCCATGGAGTATTGGGTAGGTTTACAGCCCGACGAGTAGAAAATGCCATGCTTATGTTTAGGAATCCGGTAGAAGTCAAGTAGTTGGAATCTACTCGCGAGATAGGACTTTATCACATGGGATGGATTTGAGCAAATAATGGCTTGTAAATATGATTTGGAGACCGAGCAGCGGGATAGGATGCAGCAAGATGTGGTCTCACGTGCGTAGCCCTGCTTTTGTCGATTGAGGACCGATCTGTGTGTGGCCCTACTAGACAAGTTTGAACTGTACCGGATGCATACTGGATATATGGAACCCAGGAAACCGATGTAACTTGATAACTTGGGTGTCAAGGCATTACCCCACGATCGATAGGGGTGGGTTTAGGGTAGTAAGGTGTAAATCTTCCAGCGGGCACAAACACGCTACATGCAGGGACCTTATGCCCGCGATGGTGGGAATGGTTCGACATTTGAGTTTCTTGTGAAAGGTTGCTGCATACAACATAGTATTGAAGTGTGATTCGATCCACTTCCTAAATGGGTGTTTGTGAAGTGTTATCCGGATGTCTACTGATTGCAATCACCGTCCCTCACGGTTATTTGAGTATTGCTTGTTCACTGCGTTGTTACGTAGTAAATATTGAAGAAGCCATAAGATTATGGTGAATTGAATTATAATTTTTTGCAACCTTGTATGGATTAGAGATAGCACAATAAAAAGTTTACAGTTTCCAAATACTAATATGTAATAGCATTATGTGCTTTGGGTAGGACATATCATCGACAATGTGTTTCTTGTTTGATTGTGGAGTCTATGATGTGTCGTGCCTGAGGAATGTTATTTGCTACATAAAACATGACTATAAGGATCCACTCGTAGGCGAGTCTATTTATGCTATTCCTTACCTATGGTTGGACTTTACCTTGCATATGTCTAGTGAGGCGGGTCAGTCTTGCTAAGTCTTATGCTCATGTTTGCGCTTTAACGATTTTTGTAGGTATTAGTTTATTTTTGCTGCTCAGGTTGTACATGAGACCTCGAGGTGTCGAGAAGAATCTCGTGTGGACCACACCACTGCTAGATGATCATCATGTTGCTTGTGAGGAGCGTCCTAGGGCATGGTTGTCTTCTCTCATGCTTAGATAAGTGAGAATATGAGTATATAGTTCTGCTGCGTGTGTACCTCTATTGTACACTATTTCGTAAACTCTAATTATATTTATGAAATGAAATCTTTGTATGTTTTGGTAATTCTTTTCATGTGTGCTGTTAGGTGCCACATTGCACGGCACCACCCAATGAGATCCTTGGATGTGTAGGGACCCCGGTCCTCACAGATTGGACCCCTCCAGGAGGATCCAGACTGTCTAGCAACCTATCAACTCCATCAGTGAGGTCCTCCACGATGCCAAGACAAGATATATTGAAGTGCATAAGCTGCTATACACAATTCTTATCACGTCAAGAAATCTCCATCACTATTTTCAAGATCATAAGATCTCAGTGGTAACCTCATATCCACTGCGGGCCATACTTCATAATCCAAATTCAACGGGAAACATCGCCAAGTGGGTTGTGAAGCTAGTGGAATTCAATCTTGAATTCTTGCCTCGACATGCCATCAAGAGTGAGGAACTAGCAGATTTTCTATCGGAGCGGACTCCATCTCCATCTGGACCGGGAAGTTTCGACGTCGAGATGTCGGAACCTAAGGTCTCGGTCTTCATTAAGCCTCACTGGACCCTCTTCTTCGACGGCTCCATGCAGGAGCAGGGAGCCGAAGCTGGAATTCTGCTCCTCGCACCAACTGGGGAGGAAGTCAAGTACATGGTCTGCCTTGACATCGAGGCGACGAACAAAATGGCAGAATATAAAGCTCTCATCTTCGGACTGAAGACAACGCTATCCTTTGGCGTCCAGCAGCTGCTGGTCAAAGGGGATTCGCAACTCATCATCAAGCAAGTTAAAGATGAATGCTGTCGCAACAATCCACAATTAGCAGCATATCTTCTCCAAGTCCAGAAGCTACAGAAGGAATTCCAGGTCCTGGACCTATGCCATGTCCAGTGTGCCAGCAGTGTTGAAGCTAACGAACTCTCGACAAAATCTTATATTAGGGCTCCAGCACCTAACAGAGTTTTCGAAAGGAGATTACCAGCACCTTCTGTCTAGCCTGCCGAACTGGGTGAAGGGTGCAAGACCAGCGCCTCAAAGCTAGCGGTCCCGGTGGACCTCTTACCATGGGGTGCACCAAGGATCATAGGCGTCACAGGGGGCTCCGCGCAACCTGGGTTGCAAGATCCAGAAGCTCAAGCTAGTCCCAGTGCATGGATCACGGAGGCCCGGGACTACTTTAAAGACAACATCATTCCTGAAGAAGATTTATCTGCTGAACAAATTTTCCAGATGGCTAAGAGATACACGTTGGTATAAGGGGATCTCTACCGATGTGGCGCCAATGGCATCCTATTGCAGTGCATATCTCAGAAAGATGGCTGCGAGCTCCTCGCAGAAATCCATGGAGGCGAGTGTGAGAATCATGCTTGATCCCGCACACTCGTCGATAAGACTTTTAGACATGTTTTTTACTGTCCTACAACTCTCCAAGATGCAGTCGAGCTGGTTAAAAGACACGAGGTGTGCCAGTTTCACGCCAAGCAGATCCACACACCAGCGTAGTCACTGTGGATGATTCCTCCCTCATGGCCAATTATTGTGTGGGAGATGGATATTCCTGGACCTTTTCCCAAAGACGACGGAGGGTACTGATTTCTATATGTCACCATCGACAAGTTCACGAAGTGGCCGGAAGCAGCTCCTGTCATCACAATCAATAAGCAATCAGCAATCAAGTTCTTGAAGTCCATAGTCTATAGATTTGGAGTCCCGAACAGAGTCATTACTAACAACGAGACCCAATTCACAAGTGCAGCATTCCAAGAATATTGCGAAGACCTCAGCATCAATATCAGCTACGCATCAGTAGCACACCCCACAAGCAGTGGCTAGGCTGATAGAACAAATGCAGAAATACTCAAAGGACTCAAGACCCTCACCTATGAATGCTTGAAAAAGCACGATGCCAATTGGATTGAGGAACTTCAGTCTGCACTGTGGGCAAGTCGGACAACACCAAGCCGGTCTACAGGAGAGACACCCTTCTTCTTGGTTTACAGAGCGGAAGTTGTTCTCCCTTCAGAAGTCACCATGGGGTCTCTCTGAGTCCGGACCTACGATGAAGTCGCGTAGGACCAGCTCTGGCGCGATGATCTAGACCTTGCCGACGAGGCAAGGTGCCAAGCAGCTGTCTAATGACGGTTGTTATATACTAGTTCCACCCATCAATATAACTCAATTTTGTGAAGGAAATATAATTTCTTGCACACATCACCTTTCTATTGAACCTATTTCCACTTGTACTTGGAGAAATTGGTGCATGCAGGTATTTTATACAAAATTGAAGTGAAACAAGGGGATAAATCATATAAAATATCATCGCAGCCAATCAAGTGCCGCCATGTGGCACCACATGGATCAAATGGCCCACAAATAGAAGTATTTGAGGCCATCCAATAGTGTACACCCTATATCAGTAATGGGGACCCACCTAGAAGTCACCTCAAGAAAGCACATACCGTTTGGAGGACTTACCAAGTCGGCCAACCCCCCTAGTCGACTGACCTGGTCTCTCCTCAAAACTTGGTCAACTTCCACGTGTTGGCTCCTCCCGGCTTCAAGAATTCATTGATGACTAATTCGTGCACTTTTGGTTGCGGGAACCGGTCCTTCTACAAGCTATAAAAAGGACTCCTCACCCCTCACATCAACACACACCACTTGAGCATCATTCTATTATATACACTAGTTCTCTTAGAGTCTCTAGTCCCAAGTCCAAAATGGGAAAGGTATGGCTCATGTATCTTTTCTTATATTTGTGACTTTATGCATAATAAACATATTATCTTTAGTATTCTTTTATTCATATACTTGGATGAATGGTTTCTTGTTTGATTGTGGATTCCATGTATGTGGTAGTAGTAGTCTTTATGATTATACAATAATGATCATAACTTGTCATCATAAACACTACAAACCCCCACTATAGTCTAATTAGTTATGATATGATCATGTTAATATGAATAACTTATGCTATGTCTCAACATTGGTTCGCCTTAGAGAGGTACTTGTACTCGAGCCTCTAAGGTATTTACTTAGTACGCTAGCATGGTGCTCGGATAGTAAGTAGCGTTGGATGTCTCGTAGACCCACGGATTGAAGAGGTACGCAGTAGGTGGTGACAGCCCTATCTATCCTTTGTAATCCTCCATGTTTGGCTATGCCAAAGGCTCTTGGCGGGAGTCATCCTAGTATTTATAGGGATAAACTCGAGCCCGATGTGTTTAACAACTTAGCATAAGGATTCACCATTGACATGCTCATTAGTACCTAACCTAAGCTATGTATATGTATACTAGAAGCATTGTAGGAGCAACTCCCGAACTCTTAGTTTAATCTCCATTAGGACCCATCTACCCTTTAGAATAGATTGCTTAGGTGTGTGTCACACTACCCATATATTATCAACTTACCCTGTCTTGATAATTGATTAGTATCCCATAGCTTGATCATAAGAGTAGTGCTTACTTTACTCCATTGCCTTCCTTTGGGATATATACGATACCCTTGAGAATACTCTTGGTTGAAATGCTACACGACAGTTTCTGTGCACTTGCGGACCTCATCTCTTTCGAGAGATGATCTGTGATGTAAGAAACATCAACAAGCATTTTTGGCGCCATTGCAGAGGAAGGCAAAGGAAGTGAAGGATGGCTATCACCTGTGATTAAGCTATAAGTACTAATAGTTACTAGATAGGATTACCCTAGTTTGTTTTTCTCCTTTTGTGTGAAAACAGGGTAGTGTTGGCTAATCCATTTTATTGGATGGTTAACGAGGATGCAAGTGCTCAACTGCAAGATGATTCAAGGCGTACCTCAACAAATATCCGCTAGGCAAAACCATTGCGTTTCGTGGAAGAATTTCAGCTTCCAGTAGGAGCCAAAGTCATCCATCCCCATTCTTAGGGGAGGCTCCATGAATTCTTCTTGGTTTGCCTTCATCATGGGGTGGATAGTTGGCTCCACCAATCCATGACCACATTCATGCTGGAGTTGAACGAGCCCTATTCTCATTCATTATAGGTGAGAATATGGTCTCCACTCAAGGGGTTGATTGAAGAATGCTCTAGTTCCCTTAGCTTGGCATGCACACCACCTGACAAGGTGGACATGCTAGTTATTGAACTACACCTCCCATCGAGTAACATGAAGATCAAGCCAATAAAGAAGTGTTTGGATGATCCAACGAGCCATGAATATTCATATGATTTGTGAAAATCCATGTAAACATGGGCCACTTGGGGAATCATTTCCCTAAGACCCATGAGGATTCTTCCATTCAAACACAACTGTAGTGGCCATTATTCACAAGGAGGTCAAGGGTGGAATCAAAACCACCCTTGTAATCTAGGAGGCCATGAGGATTTCAAAGGATTTAAGTTAAACCAGCCTACCTTGAAGTATCTTGTCTATGGCCAAGCAAGAAATCAAGACTACATGAAGCCCTTGGCCTAGGACAAGAAAAGTAAAGAGCATTCAAAATCCGAGATATCCTACAATAACTTGTTGGGATCCCTACACTTCGACCAATCCCATGCAACCTAGGGCAACTGACATTGTGGATGAAGTGTTTCTTGTTTTATTGTGGAGTCCACATATCATCATGCCCAATGAAACCTTTGATCTATGATCAAAGTATGGGTTAACTCCAAAGAATATCAAGAAGTCGAAGTGATACCCCTAAAGAAGGACAATCCTCACCGTGCTCATAAAAAGAATATGTTCAAGAGGGAGAAAGCCGTCACTACATTAACAAGTCTTAATCAAGATGATAGAGAGGCTAGGAACATCATATGGCTCACATGTCCAACTAACATGCCAAATGAGATTTGGCATGTCAATCAGGAGAAGTTGCCCACATCTTCAACTTCGAGATTGGACAACAAATTATCAAACCAAATAGGACAGAGGTAAGTCCCACTCAACGGACTTCAAAAATTCGGTGAGTCCTTGCCAATAGGTAGTTATCTCATATTTGTTTTTCCCAATTGCATATTTGAATTTCTCATTTGCATTTAGCATGTTTGAATTTTCACACTTGCATGTTGGAGAGTAAAATTTCTAACCTTCATAAAACTAATAATTTTTAATTAGGAAATATATTTATTTGGATATGAACCGTGGGCGTAACCACTTGAATTCATGTTCCTAATCCAAACCAAAAATATTTCCCTTAATATTCATTGCATTTGCACGTTGTTTCAAGTTGGGCAAACGATTTGACAAAGGGTACAACATGCTTTTTATCTAACACAACCCATTTTTGAGTCATTTTGTTTGTTCTTGATTATTAGTGCAGCCAGGACAAAATTTGTGAAGAGGTTTGAATGCCCCATAAAGCGCATATCCCTCTATCGATCTCATTTTGAGTTCATAGTGGAGGAATGCACAAGATGGTGGTCCAATGAAGGAATAAGATGAAGCTCATTCAACTTCAACCTCCTCTTGGCAGAAGACATTGAACATGAAGGCTACACCAAAATTCATGGTCGTGAGTTTCTCACATAACGAACTTCAACCTGGAATGCCCTTCAATTGAGGTACAAGTTTAAAATTTTCCATAATTTGAATTGCATAAGTATTGAATGATTCTTGCTTACATTGTTAAGGAAGGTTTACAAATTCTCATTATTCAATTCTTATGCATTTACACAAGAATAAGTATTGGCATTGCCCTTTTTGATTCTTCAAAAAGAAATATCACCTTACTTAGAAATAAATTTAAACAAGTAACTAGAATTTCATAAGCATTGCTAAAATTGACTTAGACATTTTCTGCCTAGGTAATGCTTATGCAATTACTTAATGGTTGAATTGGTATCTAGCAACCTAGGAATAGTGATGTCCATAATTTTGATTTGATACTCATTCATTCATGGATCACTAAATTTCAAATTCTTTGGAAATAAACTAAAAATGTTCAGGAGAATAAAACTGAGAATTTGTTTGCCATGAACCACATGATAAATATTTGCTCTTGTAAAAAGCTATGATGGTTAGAAATTTTAAAAGATGAAGGGATCCATATCGTGTATTTATACCACTTGCATTGCTATGAGTAGGAGCTACAGAAAATGTGCAAATTGATTTATTCATAAAGCCCCACTCCTATCAATGATTCATACATTGTTCACGGATACACTTGAAATTGGACCCAATGCATCTTTGATTTTGTTCTTCCCCGTACGTACAAATGAAGATTCAGATACCTAACCCAAAAATTCATTTGTACAAGTATCGGGATCTAACCATCTCTCTCTATCATAGAAGGGAACTTTGCAAGAGTAAAATAACTATGGAGGCATTCAAATATCAGATTGTTGGAATCCCTATAGGATTCCATTTCAACATCTCTTGGCCAAGGAGTAAATTAGGATTTTTGCCACCTATCAGAAATTAAGCCCGAAGGTCAACCATAACTATACGAGGCCAGAGATTTGACATGGAAACCCTCCATGAGCAACCAATGGGCTTCTACGAATATGTGAGGGCATTATGCTCTCAACTATTCTAAGCACTCATTCAAGCTCAAGGGAATTGCCACCATCATTGGGTGTAAGTTATTCCTTTACGGCTAAAAGGTATGATATACCTTAACCAAGTAATGAAAAGATCTCATCAAATGTATATTGGGTGCAAGAGTTTCCTATGTGGCCAGAAGGTATTTTATACCAGAGCCAAGGAACAACGGATCACATTCAACCCGTGTTGAGTGCACGTCATCCCTTTGTGGTTATAGGCATGTTGTGCCTTAACCAAGGAATAACGGATCATACTCAACACATGTCATGTACATGCACTCCTTTGTGGCTAAAGGTTATCATTACCTTAGCCAAGAAATGACGGATCACACCCAATGCATGAGGTGTACAAGTTGTTTCTTTATGGAAAGAAGGTATGATACACCTTAGCCAAAGAATGATGGAAAACACTCAAAGCATGTTGAGTACACGTCATTCCTTTGTAGCTAAGGGTTATCATTACCTTAGCCAAGAAATAACAAGGTACATCCAACCTATGGGATCCTTGAGGTGTGAATGAGCGACATTGACAACACTCTCCTCGACCACACTCGTGGAACCCGTGGAAGGCAACCCAACATCGACACTCAACCCTCCAATCTCAAAGCCATGTTGAAGCAAGGTTAGGCCAACCTCATGGCCTACATCATCATTAGGGTTTCATCCCCTATCGCGGACCTCGACCAAGAGCAAGCTTGGGGGAGGACCCCCACTTGAGGTAACTTGTATCACATACCTTGCATATTTATTTTCCATTCACCACTTTGCATATAAAAGAAAAAACTTAAAAACAAGTAGAGTAGATTTGCTTTCAAAATAAAATAAAAGGTGTGCAGTAAGAATGGTTTGGAATTCACATAAATGAAATGATGAATAGTTGCTTTGTTTTAATTTTCCTAAGTCCCTAGTTTACAACTTACTACTCTCCAACATAGCTTTCATTGGCTAGAATTACTTTTGCTTGTAACACCCTCATTTTCATGCATCATGCATTGCATAAATTCATATACATGTTTAACATTGATCCATACAAAAAGGAATGAGTTTAAATTAAATTAGGAACAAAACCGCACTCAAAAGTTCTGAGAAGTGCGTACTAGTCCGTTTTTGGTGCGGACTAGTATGATTTCTCTCTGACCACCCTCTGACATGTCCGTTTTTGCTGCGGACTAGTCCGTTTTTCTCTCTGTACCATTTTCGAACTTGTCTGATCCATTGCGGACTAGTCCGGTATCCTGATTCCTTGAAATTTTGCTAAGTCCCTAGACTTGTCTAGACTTGTCTGATATCTAGCGGACTTGTCCGTTTTCCTCTTTGACTATGTTCGGACTTGTCCGATTTGGTGCGGACTTATCCGATTTTTTCTAACTAACATCAGACTAGTCCATCCTTTTCGCGGACTTTTCCTGTTATCGCGAGTTCGAGTTGATCTTTTGTTCCAAGACGTGTTTTAGGGTTTTACCTTAAGTGGGCCTAATGATGTCGTGTCTAACTCTTTTGGAGCCCATGTGGGACCCCACACCGGCGTCCACCCTCTCTAAAACCGACCTCCATTGAAACCCTAGCCCTCCACCTATATATAAACAACCCAACACCCTATTTTTACATCTCATTGCCACTTTTGAATCACACCCAAACCCCACCTCGTGGATAGCCGCCGCCAAGGAGGGAGAAGGAGATCTAGAGCAAGAAGAAGAAGAGGAGGAAACGAAAGAAGATCAAGAGGCCAAGATCTCCCTCAACCTTGCGTTCTTCATCAACAATTCACCATCAAGTTTCATTCATCAACCCTGGATCATCAAGATCCAAGTGTTGCCTCCAAAACCCTTGATTCATTGGAGTTCGAAACACCTGGTATTCCTTCTACTTCCTCTTTCTCACGTGAATTCAGTACCATTTCTCCAAATTAATGTCGATTTAGAAAACTCTAGCTCGCTGTTTCTGCGAAGGGCGGACTAGTCCAGCCCTACAGCGGACTTGTACAGCCTCAAGATTTAACTACTGTTAAATTAATTATGAATTTAATTGAATCAACATGAACCTATGTTAACTTGTTAATAACCATTGTAAATGATTAGTGAACACTAATAGTGACTCATGAACTAGTTTTGCTTCGCATTTGCATTAATCATGCATGACATAACATGTTGAGTAATATATGTGCACTTATTGGTTGTAATTCTTGTCTTATATGTTTATTGCGCGGTTTAGACGGATTTACACTAGAGAGTGCTGTGGAGGACCTTCAGCACCATGAATTTGAAGATTTTGACCCAAACCAAGCCCAAGGGCAAGGCATGTGTCCCTGAACATATTGATCCTATTTTTACAATAAATGTTTTGTTTTCAAAACTGCATGCTTGTGTCAATTTGATGGGAATTCCTACGGTAAGAAGTTTACTAGCTTTGTTTAACCACCCTTGTCACGTGGAATACATGGTAGAGAGTTGGGAAGGGCTTTTACCTTTGCTTCGCTTAATTAACTGGGATGGGAAAACAACTAGACCATTTAAGTATGCATTAATGAGATTATGGTTATATAATCTAGTTAATATGATATCATAATGGGTGATCTAAGAAAGCCTGGTATGTGGATGGGTTGGAAGACACGGCGGTTGCTTGCTTTAGATCTAAGGACCGGTTCATGCGAGAATATGCCGGGACTACAGTGCCACCACGAGGCCAAGTATGGGTGCGGTGTAGCTAATTAATTAGGGTATTGCTGGTATTGCGCGGACCATTTGAAAGAGCGGGGAAGGGGAGTCGGATTGGGTTTGTATGAGTGGCGGGACTCCCAGGGATTCTAATTGCACAAGAGGGGGCCCTTGGTTGAAGATGTGCTCAGTTGGAGGCATCGCCACCAGTGAAACCTCAGTATATCCGTACATGCTAGTAGTCCCTTTGTAAAGGCTATTTTGTGATCTCTTGGCCATACACCAAAGGAAGTGTAAATGGCATAAGGGAGGTTCTTTGGTCATCGACGGGTGATGAAATCACAAACACATGGGTAAAGTGGTACAACCTCTACAGAGTATTGAAACTATCATGATAGCCGTGCTCCCGATTAAGAGCACCTGGATGGCCAACGTGATTAGAGGGGTTTTGAATTGGGATGTTTTGGTACTAGTTATGATATGGTATTATGGTTTATGGCAATGGATATGGTTAATGGTAATGAGAAATCTGGTATATGGATGATGGTAATGAAATATGGACCGATATTAAGATAACGACATGGTTTATGATGGGTTTACTTCACATACATACAATATATCGCTTTTCAAATGTTTTAATGTACTTTTCAGCACTTAGCCATTCTTATATTCGTCATTTGTATCAGCTACATGTCATACTTTCCCACACTTGCTGAGTACGACATGTACTCACCCTTACAATTCCCACACCAACAGTTGCAGGTCAGGATTGGGAGTATCACGATGTTAATGAGGAGTTCTAGGCTGTGTGCGACCGTCAGCTTTGCCTATGGTTTGATTGGAGCTGCGCCATATACCCTTTGCTTAGCTGCATTGTTGCTTTATTTAGTTTATTTCCACTGCATTAGTTCAAACATGTCATTAGTAATCATTAGAGCTTGTATTCGAGGATATTATGAATTTTGTAATAAAAGTGCTTAATTAATCTTGTTCTGTGGTAATTTTTTGTATATCGTTTTGTGAATGCACTGGTGTATGTGTGTTGAACATTTTGGGCACACATATGCGTTCACTTGGTTGATTTTCGGAACTGGGTGTCACACTTTTGCCTTGATTTAGAAATTTTGGGTAGCAAAAGCTTAATCCAGTCCTAAGTGTTGTGAGATATGATATAGTGATAGGGCTGCTATTTTGTGAGACCTATGTGTGCTGAATACATTGGCTTTGATTATAAAAGTTCTAAAATTCTGCTAAAACACCTTTTTAGCAAGGTCCGATAATAGGTCCGACTTGCTTTGTCAAGGTTCGACGTGTTTTTGGGTAGCTCCAGTGAGCTTTGTCTTTAGCTCCAGCATGTCTTTGATAGCTCCAACATATCTTTGTTTAGCTCCGATATGTTTTTCTAGGTCCGACTTATGTTGGTTAGCTCCGACATGTTATTTTCAAGCTCCAACTTTTAGGTTGTCTAGCTCCGACTAGCTTTGGTAAGCTCCGGCACTAAGTCCGACTAGCTTTGGTAAGCTCTGGCGCTAGGTCCGATTAGCTTTGGTAAGCTCCGGCTCAAGCTCCGGTTAGTTTTGGCAAGATTTGAAGCTAGTTTGAGACGGTTCTGCTTTTACTTTGAATTGACTCGAACTTGCTTTACATCTATGGAAAGTTTGCTTAGTATTCTTTTACTAAGTTTTTGGTATGTTTTGGTTGATATGGCTGATATCGTTTTGCTATGCTTTGCAACATGCTTGTGTGAGGTGCTCACGTAAGGTGTTGTGTTCGGAACTAACTTGAGTCAAGTCGCAGACTTGGGCTCGTACGGATTGGTTGTTTATTCATGTGCAGGTGTTGCTTGAGTTCAAAACATGGCTGGTGACGGGATCCATTGAACTAGTCTGAGGGAGAAGATGAGGTTCAACAACCAAGTTCGGGAGGAATTGTGAGTTGATCGGGAGGTCGCACAACATGTATGAATCAAGAACAATGCATATGAAGGTATCGTGGATGTCGTTGGGAGATGTTTGCATGTGTGCAAGGAGTGCATGGACGTGGCTACATGGTTCCGAGGCGTGATGAAGAGATGTGGATGTAAAAATTTGGTCAAAAAGGTCCAACCGACTAGGTTATGGACTTAGGTTGCGGCTGAGTTGGGTTTGACTCAAATATGGAAAGATTTGAGTTGGTTATGCTAGGATTTCGTGTGGGTCACGAATTTCAGTTTTTTTAGGAATGTGGTATATGTTCCTATGTGGTTTGGAAGTCTTAAGATTGCTTCTATCTGCGTATAGAAGAATCTTGAGCAGTTATGGAAAGTTACCATTCATGATTTGAGTAGGATTAGAGTCCTAGTTGAGATTGGGTTGGCCTAAGGGCTGGTTGTATAAGCAAGGGAGGCCAGAGCTCATGAGAGACGACTTTGGGGCAGTTCCTCTTGTGTTCTATTGAATAAAATTAATAGTTGAAAGGAACTTTTGTGCCTTGTTTGTCCGATTTGTTCTAGACAAGTTTTCTCGTCGAGTTTTTGCACAACACTACCTTTTTTGTGGTTTTATCATAACTCGAATATTAAAGATCCATTTGACGTGATTCTTTTTGGGTTGTCTTAACAACTTGATTTTCTATCATCTGTGAAAATTTCACGATCATTTGGATTTGCGGTTTTTGATCTACACAAGTTTTTTTGTAGTATTGCAGATCTGTTTTTTACTAGATAGAACAGATTGACCTTTGTTCGATCTTTCGATCGTAACTTGAGTTTCTCTCGACGGATTTGAGTGATTCTTGTTGTGTTGTCTTCGTGGCTTGATTCTCTCTGATATATATCACTTTTTTTCTGGTGAAACACATTTATATTAGCCTCACACCCAATTTCTTTAACATATTGTTTTTCTGCCGAGGGGTTTTCATTGCTTCAGCTAAAAAAGTTGTAACCTACCATTCACCCCCCGTCTGGTAGCTTTTCATTTGCTCTTCGATCCTAGAATTGGTATCAGAGCCACGATGATCTAATATTTGTGATTTGCACGTGTTTTGACTAATCATCATGGAGAAATACTCTGCCAAACCTTGTGTGTTTGCTGATATTGATTTTCAGCTTTGGAAGGCACGCATGGAGGCTTTCATCCAGGCGCAAGGCTTTGCAATATGGGAGAAAGTGTACAAGCCTTACGAAGTGCCGTCAAACAGTCAAGTCACAGCTACAAATATGAGAGATGTCGACAACAACAACAAGGCTCAAAACTTGATGATACAAGGATTAACTCAATGAGACTTCGACCGTGTTGCACACCTCCGATCTGCATACGATGTGTGGAAAACACTTTGTGACTACCACGAAGGATCCAACACCATCAAGGAGGTAAGTCAAGACATGTTCAAGAAATAATACATGCGCTTCGAGATGCAACCCAGTGAGTCCATTGATGATCTCTTTGCTCACTTTAATAAAATTCTCAGCAACTTGCATAGCGTCAATGTTAATTTTTCATATGCTGAAAATGCTAGGCAGTTGTTAAGTGCATTAGACATGTCAATTTGGGAGATGAAAGTTACATCCATTCGTGAATCTACTGTCATGAGTACAATTACTTTATATGTGCTATATTCCAAGTTAAAAACTCATGAAATTGACATAATATCATGTAAGAACCCCAACAAGTCTATTGCTTTTGTTTCACAACGTGACATGCCTAGCTCCGGTCAATCTTCATCTTGTGGTACACTTGGTTTGTTGTCCTCTCTATCCCTTAAACAGATTGAAGAGTTTCCAAAGGAGGAGCTAGAACTTCTCTCTACTAGGTTCTCAAAAGCATTGCAAAATGTGAGAACTAGAAGGAGAGGAAGCTCCAGACCTCAACGATGCTTTGAATGTGGTAAGACATGACACTTTTGTACAGATTGTCGTAACCTTTCAGGTTATACTTCCCGAGAAGAAAAAAATCAAGGACGAAGCACTCCTCAACAAATGATAAGAAGAAGAAGAAGGGCTTTACAGGTCACCAACTGGTGAATAGTTTTATCTCGGCACTCCAGGAACTTGGCTCAAGCGATGTGGACATTGGAAGTGACGAAGATGAAGATGATTTGGCAAACTTGTGCTTCATGGAAGGCAAGTCAAGATCAAGTATGGAGGAGGCTGAACACAACAACGACAATGAAGAGGTATGTCCTACTTGGAAAGAAATGTGTGATGCTATTTCTTGTGCCACTGTGATAGTTAAGTAAAAGGACAAAAAGCTTAGGGACAATGCTGTTAAAATTGAGTCACTAGAATCTGAAATTAGTCGTTTAAAATCCTTGATTCATAGTGAATATTCTTGTTCCTCATGTGATTTAATATATGAACAATTGTCCTCATTAAGAAGTGCACACACCTCCACACTTGATAAACTTGAGTTACAAATAGAAAAGGACAGAGAGCTTGCTGCACTCAATGATAAAAACTTGAAAGATGCTAGCTGTTCTACAATTGATTTGCATTGTTCTACTTGTGTTGATCTTGATAAGAAACTACAAGATGCTATGAATGAAATTTCTATATTGAACAATGTTTACATTCTCATGATGTTAAATTTTGTTCCAATTGCAAATTAAAATGAAAAACTTCATGTGAAAATTGCCTTGATCTGTCCAATAAACTTGATAACATGCATAGGACATTAGATCGGTTTTGTAATGAGAATAAGAACCTAAACTTGCTGCTGAATTCTTCCAAGTTTTGCAATGATAAAACTGGTTTAGGTTTTGATTCTCATGCTCATGCTAAGGCACATCCACCTAAAATTGTAAAGTCATTAGGAAGTGGTTTGATTCAAACAATTCCTAAACAAAAAGAAGAGGTTTTCAAATATGCAGGAGTGTTGTCTCATTCGGTTTCAAATAAAAATATTGCTTGCTCATCTAGACATGAACATAAAGTCAAATTTCATTGTACCTACTGTGGTAGAGATGGTCATGTCATAGATTTTTGTTATAGACTAGCTAAACAATAGAAAAATGAAAGAATGATTGCTAGATCTCATAACTTTCATGCAAAATTTGCTGCACATACTAAACCGAATGACAGGAACATGCAACCTGCTATTATGAGTCAAAAACATTCAAAGTTTACCTCCGGACCTTCTGTTTTTGCCTCTGGAGCTTCTGATCTTTGTGCTACACAAGTAACACCTTATAAGTCAGTGTTAACAACAAAAAATCTCAAACTTTGACTCATGAACCTGCTGTTTTATCTCAGCTTTCGCATGTTTTTCCTGCTGCACGTTGTGTGACTCAGTACTGGATTCCTAAATGCCTTTTGACTAACCCCAGTATTGAGTCATCGACGTATTGTGCTTCTATGTAGGTTACACGCTTGAGGAAGAAGAACATTTGGATTGTGGATTCAGGTTGTTCATGCCACATGACCAGTAACAAAGAATGGTTCTCCTCCCTCTCTTTTGTGTCACGTGTAAAAAATGTTACTTTTGCCGATAATTCTTTAACTCCTATAATTGCTAAGGGTTCGGTTAGAGTAAATGATCACTACACATTGAAGGATGTGGCACTTGTTAAAAATTTGAAATACAACTTGCTTTCTATTTCACAACTACTAGATGAAAATCTGGAAATTATTTTTACTAAAAATTGCTGCAAAGTTGTAAATTAAAATAGTGAGCTTATTTTTAACATGTCACAGTTTGGAAGAGTTTTTAGAGCTGATTTTGATATGTCTTCCTCTAAGCATAGGTCTCTAGTTGCTAATGGTTCCAAAGATTTATATTTTTGGCATTGTAGACTTGGTCACGTAGGCTTTGATCATCTCACACGTGTTAGTGCACTTGATCACATACGTGGGTTGCCTAAGCTTAAAGGGCACAAAGAAATTGTGTGCTCTTCTTGTAGACATGTTAAGATGGTTGCAGGTTCACATACTCCTCTCACAATAATCATGACAACTGAACCGGGTCAACTTTTGCACCTTGACACTTTAGGACCTTCACGTGTTCAATCCTTCGGAGGTAAATGGTATGTTCTTGTGATTGTTGATGATTATTCTAGATACTCTTGGGTTTACTTTATGACATCTAAGAATGAAGCTTTTAGTCACTTTAGAACTTTATTTCATAGATTATCAATTGATCACCCATGATCTTTAAAAGCAATTAGAAGTGATAATGGAACTGAATTTAGAAATCAATCTTTTGATCACTTTTGTGCTGAAAATGGAATAGATCATCAATTTTCTTCACCATAAGTACCTCAACAAAATTGTTTTGTAGAAAGAAAGAACATAACCTTAGTTGAGATGGCTAGGACTATGCTTGATCAATATGAAACTCCTAGGAAATTTTGGGCTGATGTGATTGCAACCGCTTGTTATGTCTCAAATCGTGTTTTCTTGCATGCTAAGCTAGGTAAAACACCATATGAGCTCCAGCTTGGACATAGGCCTAGTGTCACACACTTTCGGGTCTTTGGTTGTAAATGTTTTGTTAAGAAACATGGTAATCATGATAAATTTGAACCTAGATCCATTGATGGCATGTTTCTTGGTTATCCATCTCATACTAGAGGCTATCGTTTGCTTTTACTTGACACTAACAAAATTGTGGAGACTTGTGAGGTGTATTTTGATGAAGCTAGCCCAGGTACTAGCTCAAACATTGCAGGTCCAGATCCATATCTGCAGGGGGAGAGTATTTTCGTTGAAGAAGAGGAAGAAGTGGTGCTGCTGCCCAAAAATTCAACAGCTAATCACATTGTTCCAGCTCCTGATTTTGATTCACAACCAGCACCGACGACCACCATTGCTGGTCCAGATCCTCCTCAAGTCACAAGCTAATCGATTTTTGTTGAACATGAAGAAGAAGAAGCATGTGAAGTGTCCACACCCCTCCGGGTTCTCAAAAGTCATCCTCCACAACAAATTATTGGAAACTTGCACGAACGAGTCACATAGTCCAGGTTTTGCGATCCAAACTCTCATGCTCATTCTGCTTTTGTTGCTTCTTTTGAACCCAAAGATATATCACACGCACTCACTAATGAATCTTGGATTATTGTCATGCAAGAAGAGTTAGAAAATTTTGAACGAAATAATGTTTGGAAACTTGTACCTCCACCTCAAGGTCACACTTTAATTGGAACTAAATGGGTATTTAAAAATAAACAAAGTGAGGATGGGGTTGTGGTTAGGAATAAGGCTAGGTTGGTTGCTCAAGGTTTCACTCAAGTTGAAGGTCTAGATTTTGATGAAACTTTTGCTCCCGTTGATAGATTATAAGCCATAAGAATTTTGTTAGCTTTTGCTGCATCTAAAGGTTTTAAGCTATATCAAATGGATGTTAAAAGTGATTTTCTTAATAGCTACATAGATGAGGAGGTTTATGTCAAACAACCATCGGGTTTTGAAAATCCAAATTTTCCTAATCATGTTTACAAACTGTCCAAAGCCTTGTATGGTCTCAAACATGCCCCTAGAGCATGGTATGATAGGTTAAAAATATTCTTACTTGAAAAGAGGTTTACCATGGGCAAGTTTGATAAAACTCTTTTTGTGCTTAAGCATGGCAATGACTCATTATTCGTTCAAGTTTATGTGGATTATGTTATCTTTGGTTGTGCTTATCATGATCTTGTGTCCAAGTTTTCAGCTATAATTAGTTCAGAATTTGAGATGAGTATGATGGGGGAACTCACATACTTTTTGGGGGTGCAAATCAAGCAAACCAAGGAGGGTACCTTTGTGCATCAAACGAAGTATACAAAAGACCTCCTAAGGCGCTTCAACATGGACAAAAGCAAGCCTCTTCAGACACAAATGGGAACAGCAACAACAATTGAACTTGATGAAGATGGTAAATCCGTGGATCAAAAAGAATATAAAAGCATGATCGGATCACTTTTGTACCTCACGACATCAAGAACGTACATATAATTCAGCTATGTCTTTAGGCGCGGTTTCAAGCCTCCCCATGTGCTTCACATCGTCAAGCCGTCAAAAGGATCCTCAGGTACTTACATGGAACTCAAGAATTTGACATTTTTCTTCCTTCTTCCTCAACTGTTACTTTGAAAGTTTTTTCGGATGCTGATTTTGGGGGTTGTAGGATTGATAGGAAAAGTACTTCCGGTGCTTGTCATTTTATTGGTAATTCACTTGTTGCTTGGTCCTTTAGAAAACAAAATTCAGTTGCACAATCCACAGCCGAATCTGAATATGTAGCTACTGCTAGCGCTTGTTCACAAATTCTTTGGATTGTTCAAACACTTAAGGACTATGGGGTTGATCTAGATAGCGTTCCACTTTTTTATGATAACACTAGTGCCATTTGCATTGCTAAAAACCCTGTGCAACATTCTAGAACTAAGCACATTGACATTAGGTATCACTTTCTCTGTGATAATGTTGAAAAAGGAAACATTGTGCTTCACCATGTAGATACCAAACAACAATTGGCTGACATTTTTACAAAACCTTTTGACTTCACTCATTTTTGTTACATTCATAGTGAAATAGGGGTATGCATCCTCATGGCTTAATTTGAGGGGGATTTTTGAAACTTAGGAAGTTTATGTGTGAATTTGAAATTAAAATAATATGAGCATAGTATGTCATACATATATGACTTTGTGATTCCTTTTACATGTTGAAAGTTTTTACTACATTACTCGTGTTATATATTTTGTAGTTTTTGCCATGATTAGTAATTGGAATAATTACTTACACTAAATCTGGTCATGATTGAACTTTCTTGCTGTTTTGAACTTGTTGCATGCTCACAAGTGCTTTTAATCATAAAGATTTAATCAAGTAATCAACTCACATGTTGAGTTTTTATGATCAATAAAATTTTTAGAAAAGATCAAGAGAATATGCATGCATCACACTTCTTCTTTTGAGATGGCTTATCATTGCACTTAGATATGAACTTGGAACAAGTTGTGTATGACTAAAACCATGTCCTTAAGCTTCTGATTGTCAAATGACATAGGCTTGGCTTGGTTGGTTAGAATAAGGCAGATGCGAAAATAATCTCTTGCAAATATCATACGATCTAAATTTGTGCTTTGAAAAATAATAAAATGCAGCAACTAGTGTCATGCTTTCAGGTTTTGAAATAGTTAAGTTTGTGAGATCATGACTTGCTTAAATCGAAGATTACATTTTATCTCTAGCATGGCTTATACTACTTTATGTATCTCATTGTTGTGATAGTGTAAGTTACTTGATAGTATGACTTGGATGAGCTTTGTTTATACATATATGTTATAATATGCTCATAACATTTGAAATTTCTCTTTTGAACCTTGCTGAATACATTGTCAAAGGGGAGAGATAATATGTGAATTTTTAAATATAAGTATGCAAGGGGGAGAAATTGATTACACATTGCACATATTCACAATTGGTTTGGCATGATTCTTCTCAGAGGAAGAATTTCTTTTTCTTCTCATTTTATTTCTGTTTTACAAAGGGGGGAATTGTTTCAAATCTTTTAATGTGAATAAGCCAATGTTCGGATTTTAAGTGGTGTTGCCAATGCATTTATCAAGGGGGAGAATGTGAGACATATGTGTGCTGAATACATTGGCTTGTGTTGAATACATTGGCTTTGATGATAAAAGTTCTAAAATTCTGCTAAAATACCTTTTTAGCAAAGTCCGACAATAGGTCCGACTTGCTTTGTCAAGGTTTGACATGTTTTTGGTTAGCTCCAGTCAGCTTTGCCATTAGCTCCGACATGTCTTTGATAGCTACGACATATCTTTGTTTAGCTTCGATATGTTTTGCTAGGTCCGACTTATGTTGGTTAGCTCCGACATGTTATTTTCTAGCTCTGGCTTTTAGGTTGTCTAGCTCCGACTAGCTTTGGTAAGCTCCGGCGCTAAGTCCGACTAGCTTTGGTAAGATCTGGCGCTAAGTCCGACTAGCTTTTGTAAGCTCCAGCTCAAGCTCCAGTTAGTTTTGGCTAGGTCCGGAGCTAGTTTGCGATGGTTCTGCTTATACTTTGAATTGATTTGAACTTGCTTTACATCTATGGAAATTTTGCTTAGTATTCTTTTACTAAGTTTTTGGTGTGTTTTGGTTGATATGGTTGATATCGTTTTGCTATGCTTTGCAACATGCTTGTGTGAGGTGCTCACGTAATATGTTGTGTTCGGAACTAACTTGAGTCAAGTCACGGTCTTGGGCTCGTACGGATTGATTGTTTATTCATGTGCAGGTGTTGCTTGAGTTCAAGACATGGCTGGTGACAGGATCCATTGAACTAGTCTTAGGGAGAAGATGAGGTTCAACAATCAAGTTCGGGAGGAATTGTAGTTGAGTTGATCGGGAGGTCGCGCAGCATATATGAATCAAGTACAATGCATATGAAGGTATCATGGACGTCGTTGGAAGATGTTTGCACGTGTGCAAGGAGTGCATGAACGTGGCTACATGGTTCCGAGGCATGATGAAGAGATGTGGATGTAAAGAATTGGTCGGAAAGGTCCAACCGACTAAGTTATGGACTCAGGCTGCAGCTGAGTCGGGTTTGACTCAAATATGGGAAGATTTGAGTTGGTTATGTTAGGATTTCGTGTGGGTCACGAATTTGAGTTGTTTTAGGAATATGGGATATGTTCCTAAGGGGTTTGTATGTCTTAAGATTGCTTCTATCTGCGTATAGAAGAATCTTGAGCAGTTGTGGAAAGTTACGATTCGTGATTTGAATAGGATTAGAGTCCTGGTTGAGATTGGGTTTGCCTAAGGGCTGGTTATATAAGCAAGGGAGGCCAGAGCTCATGAGAGATGACTTTGGGGATGTTCCTCTTGTGTTCTATTGAATAAAATTCGTAGTTTAAAGGAACTTTTGTGCCTTGTTCGTCTGACTTGTTCCAGACAAGTTCTCTCGTCAAGTTTCTGCACAGCACTACCTTGTTTTGGTGGTTTTATCATAAATCCAATTTTACAGATCCATTTGACATGATTTTTTTGGGTTGTCTTAAAATCTTGATTTTCTATCATCTATGAAAATTTCACGGTCATTGGATTTTCGGTTTTTGATCTACATAAGTTTCTTTGCAGTATTGCAGATCTGTTTTTTACTCGGTAGAAGAGATTGACCTTTGTTCCATCTTTTGATCGTAACTTGAGTTTCTCTCGACGGATTTGAGCGATTCTTGTTGTGTTGTCTTAGTGACTTGATTCTATCTTATATATATCACTTTTTTCATGGTGAAACAAGTTTAGATTATTAGTCTCACACACGATTTCTTTAACGGATCGTTTTTCTGCCGAGGGGTTTTCATTGCTTCTGCTGAAAAAGTTCTAATCTACCTGTCACCGCCCTCTGGTAGCTTTTCACGTGATCTTCGATCCTACATATTCCTAGCGTGAAACTTAGATTTCCGGAGAAATTCTAAAAAGATTTAAGTTACTCTCATTTGATTGGAAATTCCTACCAAAGCATTATGATACATTACATTGATAGAACTTATGCATATGCTATTTGTCTTCACATTGGACTTTGTCAAACTAGTATAGACCTATGTGAGATTTCATTCATTACTTTTTGAATTCAAGACTTCACTTGCACATGCTATACTTTTACACTAGAAGTAAGCAAAATCCCATCATACCATCTTTCCACAATAAAAAGAGAAACTCCATACCTTTCATGTTTAAATACTCTATCCAAATTTATTGTATAAAAAGGGAGTAGAAAACATGGATAAAAAAGGAAAAAAAGGAAGAGAAAATGCATGCTTACATCAAAAGCATGAGAAAAAAAGAAGAGAGAGAAAAGTAGTCATGTTTCATCTCCGCAAAACAAGAGAGTCCACACAAAAAGGAGTCATCTCAAATGTCCACATCTACTTCCACTCCATCACACATGCACAAGTCTTGAATCAAATAGTTTTGAAATGATTTCTCCTAAGGCTTTCTTGACTTAGCAATATTATGTGTTGCAAATATGCCTACTATATCACCTACCAAGCTCCACATACAAGCCTTATTTAGTGGTAGGATGAATTTAGACAAATTGCCTTGGTGATGACAGATTTCCACTACACACAGAGGTGAGACTGAGAGAATCAAATTTAGGTACTTATAGTCTAAATGGAACTCTCTGGAATTTGAGTGGAACTTGATCTCTACGGTATTTGTGCTCCATTATCTGTTGTTTTTATGCCACCCATGAATAGGAGATTGCATAAGCCCCATAATGACTTCATATGGGCGATGTACCATGCAATTTTTTTTTTTGCAATACTAGGTAGAGTATTTTATTGTGCACATAGTACTTTTGAAAAGTATAACATTGTAGCAACTCCTAATCATCAACCTAAAGTTTTGACTTTGCTCGGGACGAGCAAAGGATAAGCTTGGGGGAGTTTGTTGACGACTGTTACATACCAAATTCACCCATCAATATAACTCAATTATGTGAAGAAAATATCATTTCTGGCACACATCACCTTTCTATTTAACCTATTTCCACTTGTACTTGGAGAAATTGGTGCATGCAGGTATTTTATACAGAATGGAAGTGAAACAAGGAGATGGATCCTATAAAATATCATCCAAGCCAATCAAGTGCTGACATCTGGCACAACATGGATCAAATGGCCGACAAACAAAAGTATTCGAGCCATCCAACGGTGTAAACCCTATATCAGTAATGGGGAGCCACCTAGAAGTCACCCCAATAAAGCATAGACAATTTGGGAGACTTACCAGGTCGACGGGCCCTTCTAGTCAGCCGACCTGGTCTTTCTTCCAAACTCGGTCAACTTCCATGTATTGGCTCCACCTGGCTTGAAGAAGTCATTGATGACTGATTCACGCGCTTTTGGTGGCAGGAGCCGACACTTCTCCAAGCTATAAATAGGACCCCTCACTTTGACACACCACTTGACCATCATTCCATTATATACACTAGTTCTCTTAGTCCTTAGTGGAGTCAGGCTATAGATAGGATAGCCTCTAGTCCCAAGTCCAAGTTGGGAACGGTATGGCTCATATATCTTTTCTTATATTTGTGACTTTATGCATAATAAAGATATTATCTTTAGTCTTCTTTTATTAATATACTTGGATGAAGTCTTTCTTTTTTGACTGTGGATTCCATGTATGTGGTAGGAGTAGCCTTTATGATTATGCCATAACGATCATAACTTGTCATCATAAAACTACAAACCCCCACTATTGTATAATTGGTTATGATATGATCATGTTAATATGAATAACTTATGCGATGTCTCAACATTTGTTCAATGATGTTTAGTCATTGCCTTAGAAAGATACTTGTACTCGAGCCTCTAAGGTATTTACTCAGTATGCTAGCATGGTGCTAGGATAGTAAGTAGCGTTGGATGTCTCGTAGACCCACAGATTGAAGAGGTAGGCTATGCCACAAGCTCGAACAAATGTAAGTAGGTGGTGACAGTCCTAGCTGTCCTTTCTAATCCTCCACATTCGGCTATGCCACAGGCTCTTGGCGGAAGTCATCCTAGTATTTCTAGAGGTAAAGCGCGCCCGATATGTTGGAAGACTTAGCATAAGGATTCACCATTGACATGCTCATTAGTATCAAACGTAGGCTATGTATATGTATATTAGAAGCATTGTAGGAGCAACCCCCGAGCTCTTAGTCTATCCTTCATCAGGACCCATCTATCCATTAGAATAGATTGCTTAGGTGTGTGTCACACTGCCCATATATTATCAACTTACCCCTATCTTGATAATTGATTAGTATCCCATAGCTTGATCATAAGAGTAGTGTTTACTTTACGGCATTGTCTTCTTTTGGGATAATAACGATACCCATGGGAATACTCTTGGGTGAAATTCTACATGGTAGTTCCCGTGCGCTTGCAGACCTCATCTCTTTCGAGAGATGATCTATGATGTAAGAAACGTCAACAAGCATTCCTTTCACCATTGGGAAGGCAAGGAAATGAAGGATAGCTATCACTTGTGATTAAGCTATAGGTACTAATAGTTATTATACAGGATTACCCTTGTTTGCTTTGTCCTTTCGTGTGAAAAAAAAGGTAGGGATGGCCAACGAGGACGCAAGTGCTCAACTGCAAGATGATTCATGGCATACCTCAAAAAATGTCAGCTAGGCAACACCATTGCCTTTCGCGGAAGAATTTTAGCTTCCAGTAAGAGCCAAAGTCATCGATCTCCAAGCTTGGGGAGGCTCCAAGAGTTCTTCTTGGTTGGCCCCCATCATCAGGTGGATATTTGGCTCTTCATCCAATACTCATGTCATGGGTTGGCTTCACCAATCCATGACCACATTCATGCTGGAGCTGAAGGGGACCTATTCTCATTCTTCATGGATGAGAATATTGTCCCTACCCAAGGGGTGGATTGGAGAATGCTCTAGTTCCCTTAGCTTGGCATGCACACCACTTATCAAGATGGACATGCTGGCTATGAAACTACACCTCACATTGAAGTATCAAGAAGATCAAGCCAATGGAGAATTGTTTGGAATTATCCAAGTCATGTATATTCACATGATTTGTGAAAATCCATGGCAACATGGGCCACATGGGGAAATCATTTCCCTAAGACCCATGTGGGTTCTTCCTTTCAAACAACAACTCCAATGCCTACCGTTTACAAGGAGGTCAAGGGTTGAATGAATATCACCCTTGTAATCAAAGAGGCTATAAGGATTTCAGGGGATTTAAGTTAAACTAGCCTACCTTGAAGTATATTTTCTATGGACAAGCAAGAAATCAAGACTACATGAAGACCTTGGCCTAGTACAAGAAAATTAAATAGCATTCAAAATCCAAGATATCCTACAATCACTTGTTGGGATTCCTAGACTTCGACCAAACCCATGCAACCTAGGGCAAGCGACGTTGTGGATGAAGCGTTTCTTGTTTGATTGTAGTGTCCACATGTCAACATACCCAAGGAAACCTTTGATTTATGATCAAAGTATGGGTTAACTCCAAATAATATCATGAAGATCAAAGTGATACCCCTAAAGAAGGACAATCCTCACCATGCTCATAACAGGAATATCTTCAAGAGGTAGAAATTCGTCACTACATCAACAAGTCTTCATCAAGACGATAGATAGGCTAGGGCCGTCATGTGGTCCACATGTCCAACTGACATGCCAAAGGAGATTTGGCATGTCAATCAAGAGAAGTTGTCCACATCTTCAACTCTGGGATTGGAAAACAAATCATCGAAAGTATGTGTTGGCATTCTCTTTTTGACTCTTCAAAAAGGAATGTCACCTTACTTGGGAATAAATTTAAATAAGTACCTATAATTTCATAAGCATTGCTAAAATTGACTTAGACATTTTCTGCCAAGGTAATGCTTATGGAATTACTTAATGGTTGAATTGGTATGTAGCAACCTGGGAATAGTGATGTCCATAATTTTATTTGAAACTCATTCATGCATGGATCACTAAATTTCAAATTCCTAGGCGAAAAATTAAAAATGTTTAGGAAAATAAATTGAGTATCTTGTTTGCCATGATCCAAATGATAACATTTGCTCTTGTGTAAAAAACAATCATGGTTAGAAATTTTACAAGGTAAAGGGATCCATATAGTGTATTTGTATCACTCGCATTGTTATGAGTAGGAGCTTTAGAAAATGTGCAAATTGATTTATCAATAAAGCCCCACTTTTATCAATGAATAATACATTGTTCATGGATACACTTGAATTTGGACCCGATGCATCTTTGATTTTTATTTCCCCATATGTACAAGTGAAAATTCGGTTACCTAACCCAAAAATTCATTTGTACAAGTATCGGGAGCTAACCATCCCTCCCTATCATAGAGGGGAAGTTTGCAAGAGTAATATTACTATGGAGGCATTCAAAGATCTGATTGTTAGGATCCCTAAAAGGATTCCATTTCAACATCTCTTGGCCAAGAAGTAAATTAGGATGATTTCCACCGATTAGAAATTAAGCCCAAAGGTCAATCATAACTATACGAGGCCAAAGGTTTGGCATGGAAACCCTCCATGAGCAACCAATGGGATGCTACGAATATGTGAGAGCATTAAGCTCTCAAACATTCTAAGCATTCATTCAATCTCAAGGGAATTGCCGCCATCATTAGGTGCAAGTTATTCCTTTGTGGCTAAAAGGTATGATGTACTTTAACCAAGTAATGACAAAGATCACATCCAATGTATTTGATGCAAGTTGTTCCTATGTTGCTACAAGGTATACCTTAGCCAAGAAACAACAGATCACACTCAACCCTTGTTGAGTGCACATCATCCCTTTTTGGTTATAGGTATGTTGTACCTTAGCCAAGGAATAACAGATCATACCTAACACATGTTGGGTACATGTATCTCCATTGTAGCTAAAGGTTATCATTACGTTAGACAAGGAATGACGGATCACGCCCAATGCATGAGGGGTACAAGTTATTTCTTTATAACAAGAAGGTATGATACACCTTAGCCAAAGAATGACAAAACACACTCAGTACATGTTGAGTGCATGTCATTCCTTTGTAGCCAATGGATATCATTACCTTAGCCAATGAATAACAAGGTACATCCAACCTATGGAAACCTTGAGGTGTGGATAAGCGACATTGACAACACACACCTCGACCACACTCATTGAACCAATGGAAGGCAACCCAACATCGACATTCAACCCTCCAATGCCAAAGCCATGTTGCAACAAGGTTAGGCCAACCTCATGGCCTACATCTGTCGTTAAGGTTTCTGCCCCTATCGTGGACCTTGACCAAGAGCAAGCTTGGGGGAGGACCCCCACTTGACGTAACTTGTATCACACCCCTTGCATATTTATTTTACATTCACCCATCATCCACCCTGCATCTAAAAAATGGGAAAAAAACTTAATAAATAAGTAGAGTAGATTTGCTTTTAAAATAAAATAAAAGATTTGCGGTAAGAATGCTTTGGAATTCACATAGATGAAATGATGAATAGTTGCTCTGTTTTAATTTCCTAACTCCCTATTTTACAACTTACAAATCTCCAAAATATTGCTTTCACTCGCTAGAATTACTTTTGCCTTGATTTAGAAATTGTGGGTAGCAAAAGCTTAATCCATTTCTACGTTGTTGTAAGATACGATTGTTGACGACCTCTAAGAAACACTAACAAATCATCCCCGACAACGGTGCCAAAAAATGCTTGTTGACGTTTCTTAACGTCATAGATCATCTCTAGTACAAGATGAGATCCGCAAGTGCACGGAAACCATCGTGTAGCATTTCATGCAAGAGTATTCTCAAGGGTATCGTATTTATCCCAAACATTACGTAAGAAAGGCTCATACGAGACTGGCCTGAACAAAGAAGGGAGATGAACAAGCTGTGTATCTCCGTCATCGCGTCTCGCACTATGTTGGCATCAGAGACGTGCTTCAAGGCGCGTCGTCGATCAAACGAGATGCGAGACACACTCAAAAGAAGTGTGTCTCCTTTCTTTTTGTCATAAGCAGATATATTGACTAATCCGAGACACTCCGTTATGTACCGCATCATAGATTCATTAACTTATGTGAGACGAGCTTTATAGAAGCTTGTATCCTTTATGTGGGTTATCCGAGATGCTCTCTGCTACAGCTTGTCACGAATTGTTTACAGACACTATTATTAGGAGCTAGCCAGGATTTGGCAACCGTATTACCGTGCCAGCAACATACTGTTCATGAACATATGCATAGACAAAATTATCACATGTTAAATTATAATGACCAATCAAATATTACCAAAGTGTATATCGTGGTTATCAAGTATACTAATTACACAACTAAGACTGTTCATCTTGATTACAATGTAACTAATTACACACATCATAACTGTCATCATCTAATCCTGTATACCGTAATGAAAATTCTCCCGATCAATGACTTCATTGATGATGAGCCTTCATGGCCTCTAATGCTCCGATTGAGACATCCTAAAATTCAACTGTAATGAACACAAGAACAAATTGGTATATAATTGTAATAAACACAGAAACTGTTAGTGAATGGATAACAGAGCTTACTTGTAGCACATGCAGTTGGTGAGCATCTGCAAGGCATCAAAATAGAAATTGTTCTCATGGTAAAGGACATGGTACTGAGCTAGTCTGCTTGTCCCCTAAAAAAACAAACAATTTACATTCCACTGATGCTTTTATAGCCTGATATCAAAAACTCGTGAGAGAAACACCAATTATCGCATAGGTACCTTGATTCCTATATGGCTGTAGAGTTAGAAATTAAACTCTGTTGGATGGCAAATGCTAGTGTCAACCACAGTTCCTACAGTTTCAAGGGTTTGCGAATTAGAATTTATACATTGATAGTCCAAACAAATACATTACTTCTCCATTGGAAATACACAAGGAAGATGAATGTATACCATAGTGAAAATTCTCCCTTTAGATCAATGAATTCATTAACGATGAGCCTTCATTGGACATCCTTAAATTCAATAAAATCACTGGAATGCACGCTCTCAGTGAAGGGTCGAGGTGGCGGCGTGATCAGGGGACAGGGGACGCGGTGGCGTGCTCTGGGACGAGCTGGCAGAGGCGCCGGAGTGGCGGTTCCTCAACTCTCTGATGATAGCAGGCCGGCGTGCTCCGGGGACACAGAGAACATACCGATTATCGAGGTTAGGGTCGCGGCGGCGGCGTGCTCCAGGGACACAGGACGAGGCGGCATGATCCAGTGTGCTCAACTCTCTGATGATGAAGGTCGGGTTGACGGCGGGGTAGGGGTCGACGCCGGCAACACGACAATGACAAAAAGCGAGTTGAGAAAGAGGGACGGCGGTGGTGTGCTCTGGGGGTAGGGGACGAGGCAGCGTGCTCCAGCGAGCTCAACTCTCCGATGACGTGAAGGTCGGGGTCGATGGCGGCGGCGTGCTCTAGATATGCGGTTTATAGGTTGAGAGAGTGTGCGAAAGCAAAAAAATTTGCCAAATGCTGGGAGATAGAGCGCGATGGACAAAATTTTCGGCGTAAATCGGAGACGCGCCAATGGAAGACGCATCGCGCATTAGCTCTTCGTCAGGAATTGGAGACAGACGTATATAACACCCGTCTCGCACTAATTTGTTGGTAGAACGGGCATCCAATATGTGAAAGATGTGCAACGGTGCTGAAGCAAGGAACATCATTCGCATACTGGATGCTGGCCAACTGCAACTGTGTGCAATGTCTTGTATGATCGTTGCAACGCGCTTAGCTTTCCGCGGTGGGACAACGGAAGGCGCGTCTTATATTATTTTGATGCCCCGGACACCTCGAAGTGCCCTAGATGCGCCACGGTATGCTGAAGCCACTAATAACATACAGGACATTCCGGCGTGTCCAACTGGCAACTGTGCACAATGCCTTATATGATCGTTGCATTGTGCTCAGCTTTCCAAGGTGGAACAAAAGATCTTTAGCGTAAATCAAACACGAGCCATTGGAAGGCGCGTCTCGCATTAATTTGTGGTCAAACGGGCATGTCGTATGTCAAAGATGCTGATGAGATCATGCATATTATTATTGCACTTACAAACATGACACAATGTTTGTTTGTTTGGGATCCTGGCTCAAGTGAATGTGCACTCTTATTTGATGGACAAGATCAAGATGGTGCACTATGCCGTCCACCACCTTGGCCTCCTCCTTTCATGCTTACAAGAAGATTTGATGGCGTTGCACATATGGACCCACACATGATAGAAGATGAACTTGAGTCGAGGACGACTCCAATTCAAGAAGGGGAGGATGATGAGGACATCACTTATATGGATACAAACAACACTCTGCTGAATATACAAGATGCAATCAATAGAGTTCATACACAACAATTAATTTCAGAGGTGAACTCGTTCTTATATATTTCCTTATGTGTTTTTGAGCATAGATTGCTACTTAATGATTTATTTGTGATTAGGATCCATGGAGAGGTTCAAGGAGTACTTGGAGGGAGTATTAGGGACGTGGAAGACCAGAGAATTCGTTCAAAGAAGATGGAAACCGAACCAAACTCCAAATCGTAACCAACTCGGAGTCCAGGAGCAGTACGCACTAAAACGGACGCCCAGGACGCATACGAACTCCGTTTTGGACGTTCTACATATGCACGGAAAGAGGAGAGGATATCCTTTCCAATGGCTCCGGTCCCATGTCAAAATTCCTTCGGAGTCGACGGGAATCGTCGAAACAAAATCGAGTACAGAATCTGTCAGGGTGCTGCGCCACCGTATTGGGCCATTGGGCCTTGTATCAAGTCTAAGTCCATTATTTTCGTGTCTTAGGGTTAGGTCACGACCCTAACACCCCCTTAGACGTCCTCCCACCTATATATACTCCATAGTAGCCGCCATGAACAATTGGGTTTTGCTTAGATCAATAATATCGCCGTTCTTCGGTTTGTGAAACCCCAACTTCGCGATTTCAGATCGTGTCTACCTTGTTCTTGCTTGTGTTCTCGGTTGCACTTGCAGGGATTAGCCTTCTTGGCAAGGTCAATCGTGTGAAGCACGGTTGATAACCAACGGAGCGGTGGTGTAGTGATTGCAGGGGCTGTTCGTGTTCTACTCGAGAGCCTCGGATCATCAACGTCGAGATCTCCACATCAATCGACTTATCCATTACCTTTCGGAAGATCGGGATCAATTTTCCTATCAATTGGTATCAGATTTCCAGGTTTCCCGTTAGGTAATTCATCTATCCATTACATTAGTTTTGTTTTTCATACCTAGAGTCCACAAAAAAAGCCACAAAAAAACTTGCAGTTTAGTAGATCTGTTCATTACTTTGTCCAAACCACATTGAGCCTTTGCAACTTTGTTATTCAGTTTGGTTTTGTTGAGTTTGTGTCCGTTGTTGAGTCATATTGCTGGTTTAGAAAGTGTTTTTGGTCTTAGTTTGAGTTTTGCATTGTGTGATTCATCCTTTTGAGTCACGTCATCACGTCCAGATTAGATTCGCCTCTGTCCAGTTGGGTATTTTCATCATATCTCGCTCATACGAACTCGGATTTTAGAGTTCTTGTACTTTCTGGAAAGCTTAAGAAGTTTTCTATAACTTTATTATTCATCATTCTCCCAGAAAATGAAGTTATCAATGTCGAAATTGCATTAGATCTGAATCTGTTATTGATCTAGAAATTCTGAACAGTCTGTATTTCGGGGGCAATATCTCCCATTGTTCTTATCCAAAATAGATCTTCCATATACTGAAATTAAAGAGGAGAGATAGATCTATAATATTTCTGTTTAAAGTTTTTAGATTTGGGGACTATAAAGGTGCTTAATTGTCCTTAGAATATTGAGCAGAAAATCTGTAACAGACATACGAGATATCTTTGAGTGTTTGCATTGTGTTCTTCTTTTGCAGCACATTCTGAAAAAAAAAAGAAAAAAAAAGGCAAGTGCAAAAGAAGATACAAAAGCCGCACAAAAAAGGAGAAAAAAAAAACAACAAAAAAAACAGAAGTGCTTGCATTCTTTGTGTCATCTAGTTTTGTCTCATGTCTTGCTAGCTTGAACTACTAGGAACACATTTAGGCCAGCAACTTTGACAAATACTTTGGACACTTATTCAACTTTACTATCTGATTTCATTGTTGCTAATACTTGCTACAAATAAAGTGCCATCCAAGCTACACCTTACTCTTGAGCAGAATCGATACACCTTTGCAATCATCCCACACTTCATTGGTTTCTTCATACCGGCCACCGTTTGCCACCTGCAGTGTCGGTAAGAACACTTGTAAGAGCGTGGTAAGACGCTTGAGAGTGTGTGATTCCACTTCCACTTTTTCATTATCCTTTGTAGTTGATAGGGATAACAAATTTTTTTTGGGTTGTCTTCTGTTTGCTACTAACAATGTCAGGTAAAAGCAAGAATCATGCATTATATGCTGAGATGATGGATATGATGAAGACGGCGATGGAGTTGCTCACTAAAAATCAAACATCAACCAAGGATTCACATGACATTCAGACCACCTTTATAACACCTTCCACAAGAAGTAATTACATTCTCCCATCTCTTCCTTCTTATGATGGTCTTGGTTATGATGAATATATTGCTTGGGAAATAGAGTTAGATAAAATTTTTGGAAAATGTTATATGTGTGAGAGGAGGAAGATTAGAAATATTTCTAGTGCATTAGTTGATTGTGCATTAACTTGGTGGGACAACTTAAGCGATATAGAAAAACCTCGAACATGGAAAGAAACGAAAATTCTTATGCGAGAAACTTTTGCTAATGTATCTATGTGCAAAGAAGAAATTCAGCAATTTGAGGAGAAATTTCTTGTTGCACCTCCTTTTGTGTCTAACGTTTTGCAGGACAATATAGAAAATAATATAGATGATGCAAAAGAGAACGAGGCTTTTGACAACACTTGTGAAATTTTAGATGGATCAACTCATAATGCACTCGAAATCACTGCTGAACATGGTAAGGCAAAACATTCTACAAATACAAAGTTTTTGGATGTTCTGAATTTTTCCACCAATCATGCTATTTTTGAGGAGCAAATATTAGAATCGTTTATTTATACACCATTGTCACATGTTGATTTTCCTGCTGATCATTGCGCTACGAAAGAGTTGTGTGCTGATAACTCTATTATACCTATGCAAAAACAAGTTAATGTACAAGATGATTGTGTTTTGGATTCACCTACTTGTGCTGAAATTCATAATTTGATCACCACTACTGCTGAAAATGATGAGCTGAATTTTTTGTCTTCTCTAAATACTTTGGGTTATATTGAATTTGACACTCTTTGTGATCTAGATATAGTAAAGAAGAGAATATTTTCCCAATCTGAATTGCCTTTGTTAAGTAGAAATATTTTTCATGCAATAGACAAATATGAACATAGTGGTGTGTTTATGGTGCATAAAGTTTACGTATGTTCAAATGAGGAAGCTCCTTTTGTGCTACAACAACATGGTCAAGTAAATGAATGTACTAACGCTAATAATATCTTGTCAAGTTTTTCTAGTATTTTTTCCTTGCAGCAGGGACAACAAAAACATTTTTCACTGCAGTTGTGCAATATGGTCAGTGCTCACTCGGGCCTAAACTCTACCCCCAAAGCAAGACTTTTTGCTGGACATACGAGCAAGCCGAGGACGGCTTGTCATAAAGAAGGGGAGAATGATGAGATCATGCATATTATTATTGCACTTACAAACATGACACAATGTTTATTTGTTTGGGATCCTGGCTCAAGTGAATGTGCACTCTTATTTGATGGACAAGATCAAGATGGTGCACTATGCCGTCCACCACCTTGGCCTCCTCCTTTCATGCTTACAAGAAGATTTGATGGCGTTGCACATATGGACCCACACATGATAGAAGATGAACTTGAGTCGAGGACGACTCCAATTCAAGAAGGGGAGGATGATGAGGACATCACTTATATGGATACAAACAACACTCTGCTGAATATACAAGATGCAATCAATAGAGTTCATACACAACAATTAATTTCAGAGGTGAACTCGTTCTTATATATTTCCTTATGTGTTTTTGAGCATAGATTGCTACTTAATGATTTATTTGTGATTAGGATCCATGGAGAGGTTCAAGGAGTACTTGGAGGGAGTATTAGGGACGTGGAAGACCAGAGAATTCGTTCAAAGAAGATGGAAACCGAACCAAACTCCAAATCGTAACCAACTCGGAGTCCAGGAGCAGTACGCACTAAAACGGACGCCCAGGACGCATACGAACTCCGTTTTGGACGTTCTACATATGCACGGAAAGAGGAGAGGATAACCTTTCCAATGGCTCCGGTCCCATGTCAAAATTCCTTCGGAGTCGACGGGAATCGTCGAAACAAAATCGAGTACAGAATCTGTCAGGGTGCTGCGCCACCGTATTGGGCCATTGGGCCTTGTATCAAGTCTAAGTCCATTATTTTCGTGTCTTAGGGTTAGGTCACGACCCTAACACCCCCTTAGACGTCCTCCCACCTATATATACTCCATAGTAGCCGCCATGAACAATTGGGTTTTGCTTAGATCAATAATATCGCCGTTCTTCGGTTTGTGAAACCCCAACTTCGCGATTTCAGATCGTGTCTACCTTGTTCTTGCTTGTGTTCTCGGTTGCACTTGCAGGGATTAGCCTTCTTGGCAAGGTCAATCGTGTGAAGCACGGTTGATAACCAACGGAGCGGTGGTGTAGTGATTGCAGGGGCTGTTCGTGTTCTACTCGAGAGCCTCGGATCATCAACGTCGAGATCTCCACATCAATCGACTTATCCATTACCTTTCGGAAGATCGGGATCAATTTTCCTATCAATTGGTATCAGATTTCCAGGTTGCCCGTTAGGTAATTCATCTATCCATTACATTAGTTTTGTTTTTCATACCTAGAGTCCACAAAAAAAGCCACAAAAAAACTTGCAGTTTAGTAGATCTGTTCATTACTTTGTCCAAACCACATTGAGCCTTTGCAACTTTGTTATTCAGTTTGGTTTTGTTGAGTTTGTGTCCGTTGTTGAGTCATATTGCTGGTTTAGAAAGTGTTTTTGGTCTTAGTTTGAGTTTTGCATTGTGTGATTCATCCTTTTGAGTCACGTCATCACGTCCAGGTTAGATTCGCCTCTGTCCAGTTGGGTATTTTCATCATATCTCGCTCATACGAACTAGGATGTTAGAGTTCTTGTACTTTCTGGAAAGATTAAGAAGTTTTCTATAACTTTATTATTCATCATTCTCCCAGAAAATGAAGTTATCAATGTCGAAATTGCATTAGATCTGAATCTGTTATTGATCTAGAAATTCTGAACAGTCTGTATTTCGGGGGCAATATCTCCCATTGTTCTTATCCAAAATAGATCTTCCATATACTGAAATTAAAGAGGAGAGATAGATCTATAATATTTCTGTTTAAAGTTTTTAGATTTGGGGACTATAAAGGTGCTTAATTGTCCTTAGAATATTGAGCAGAAAATCTGTAACAGACATACGAGATATCTTTGAGTGTTTGCATTGTGTTCTTCTTTTGCAGCACATTCTGAAAAAAAAAAGAAAAAAAAAGGCAAGTGCAAAAGAAGATACAAAAGCCGCACAAAAAAGGAGAAAAAAAAACAACAAAAAAAAACAGAAGTGCTTGCATTCTTTGTGTCATCTAGTTTTGTCTCATGTCTTGCTAGCTTGAACTACTAGGAACACATTTAGGCCAGCAACTTTGACAAATACTTTGGACACTTATTCAACTTTACTATCTGATTTCATTGTTGCTAATCCTTGCTACAAATAAAGTGCCATCCAAGCTACACCTTACTCTTGAGCAGAATCGATACACCTTTGCAATCATCCCACACTTCATTGGTTTCTTCATACCGGCCACCGTTTGCCACCTGCAGTGTCGGTAAGAACACTTGTAAGAGCGTGGTAAGACGCTTGAGAGTGTGTGATTCCACTTCCACTTTTTCATTATCCTTTGTAGTTGATAGGGATAACAAATTTTTTTTGGGTTGTCTTCTGTTTGCTACTAACAATGTCAGGTAAAAGCAAGAATCATGCATTATATGCTGAGATGATGGATATGATGAAGACGGCGATGGAGTTGCTCACTAAAAATCAAACATCAACCAAGGATTCACATGACATTCAGACCACCTTTATAACACCTTCCACAAGAAGTAATTACATTCTCCCATCTCTTCCTTCTTATGATGGTCTTGGTTATGATGAATATATTGCTTGGGAAATAGAGTTAGATAAAATTTTTGGAAAATGTCATATGTGTGAGAGGAGGAAGATTAGAAATATTTCTAGTGCATTAGTTGATTGTGCATTAACTTGGTGGGACAACTTAAGCGATATAGAAAAACCTCGAACATGGAAAGAAACGAAAATTCTTATGCGAGAAACTTTTGCTAATGTATCTATGTGCAAAGAAGAAATTCAGCAATTTGAGGAGAAATTTCTTGTTGCACCTCCTTTTGTGTCTAACGTTTTGCAGGACAATATAGAAAATAATATAGATGATGCAAAAGAGAACGAGGCTTTTGACAACACTTGTGAAATTTTAGATGGATCAACTCATAATGCACTCGAAATCACTGCTGAACATGGTAAGGCAAAACATTCTACAAATACAAAGTTTTTGGATGTTCTGAATTTTTCCACCAATCATGCTATTTTTGAGGAGCAAATATTAGAATCGTTTATTTATACACCATTGTCACATGTTGATTTTCCTGCTGATCATTGCGCTACGAAAGAGTTGTGTGCTGATAACTCTATTATACCTATGCAAAAACAAGTTAATGTACAAGATGATTGTGTTTTGGATTCACCTACTTGTGCTGAAATTCATAATTTGATCACCACTACTGCTGAAAATGATGAGCTGAATTTTTTGTCTTCTCTAAATACTTTGGGTTATATTGAATTTGACACTCTTTGTGATCTAGATATAGTAAAGAAGAGAATATTTTCCCAATCTGAATTGCCTTTGTTAAGTAGAAATATTTTTCATGCAATAGACAAATATGAACATAGTGGTGTGTTTATGGTGCATAAAGTTTACGTATGTTCAAATGAGGAAGCTCCTTTTGTGCTACAACAACATGGTCAAGTAAATGAATGTACTAACGCTAATAATATCTTGTCAAGTTTTTCTAGTATTTTTTCCTTGCAGCAGGGACAACAAAAACATTTTTCACTGCAGTTGTGCAATATGGTCAGTGCTCACTCGGGCCTAAACTCTACCCCCAAAGCAAGACTTTTTGCTGGACATACGAGCAAGCCGAGGACGGCTTGTCATAAAGAAGGGGAGAATGATGAGATCATGCATATTATTATTGCACTTACAAACATGACACAATGTTTATTTGTTTGGGATCCTGGCTCAAGTGAATGTGCACTCTTATTTGATGGACAAGATCAAGATGGTGCACTATGCCGTCCACCACCTTGGCCTCCTCCTTTCATGCTTACAAGAAGATTTGATGGCGTTGCACATATGGACCCACACATGATAGAAGATGAACTTGAGTCGAGGACGACTCCAATTCAAGAAGGGGAGGATGATGAGGACATCACTTATATGGATACAAACAACACTCTGCTGAATATACAAGATGCAATCAATAGAGTTCATACACAACAATTAATTTCAGAGGTGAACTCGTTCTTATATATTTCCTTATGTGTTTTTGAGCATAGATTGCTACTTAATGATTTATTTGTGATTAGGATCCATGGAGAGGTTC
Organism: Tuctoria greenei; assembly: GCA_036927565.1. NCBI lineage: Eukaryota > Viridiplantae > Streptophyta > Magnoliopsida > Poales > Poaceae > Tuctoria > Tuctoria greenei. The sequence continues at coordinate 81,308,646 of JAYESD010000003.1, read as the reverse complement.
AAGGAGTACTTGGAGGGAGTATTAGGGACGTGGAAGACCAGAGAATTCGTTCAAAGAAGATGGAAACCGAACCAAACTCCAAATCGTAACCAACTCGGAGTCCAGGAGCAGTACGCACTAAAACGGACGCCCAGGACGCATACGAACTCCGTTTTGGACGTTCTACATATGCACGGAAAGAGGAGAGGATATCCTTTCTAATGGCTCCGGTCCCATGTCAAAATTCCTTCGGAGTCGACGGGAATCGTCGAAACAAAATCGAGTACAGAATCTGTCAGGGTGCTGCGCCACCGTATTGGGCCATTGGGCCTTGTATCAAGTCTAAGTCCATTATTTTCGTGTCTTAGGGTTAGGTCACGACCCTAACACCCCCTTAGACGTCCTCCCACCTATATATACTCCATAGTAGCCGCCATGAACAATTGGGTTTTGCTTAGATCAATAATATCGCCGTTCTTCGGTTTGTGAAACCCCAACTTCGCGATTTCAGATCGTGTCTACCTTGTTCTTGCTTGTGTTCTCGGTTGCACTTGCAGGGATTAGCCTTCTTGGCAAGGTCAATCGTGTGAAGCACGGTTGATAACCAACGGAGCGGTGGTGTAGTGATTGCAGGGGCTGTTCGTGTTCTACTCGAGAGCCTCGGATCATCAACGTCGAGATCTCCACATCAATCGACTTATCCATTACCTTTCGGAAGATCGGGATCAATTTTCCTATCAATTGGTATCAGATTTCCAGGTTGCCCGTTAGGTAATTCATCTATCCATTACATTAGTTTTGTTTTTCATACCTAGAGTCCACAAAAAAAGCCACAAAAAAACTTGCAGTTTAGTAGATCTGTTCATTACTTTGTCCAAACCACATTGAGCCTTTGCAACTTTGTTATTCAGTTTGGTTTTGTTGAGTTTGTGTCCGTTGTTGAGTCATATTGCTGGTTTAGAAAGTGTTTTTGGTCTTAGTTTGAGTTTTGCATTGTGTGATTCATCCTTTTGAGTCACGTCATCACGTCCAGATTAGATTCGCCTCTGTCCAGTTGGGTATTTTCATCATATCTCGCTCATACGAACTCGGATTTTAGAGTTCTTGTACTTTCTGGAAAGCTTAAGAAGTTTTCTATAACTTTATTATTCATCATTCTCCCAGAAAATGAAGTTATCAATGTCGAAATTGCATTAGATCTGAATCTGTTATTGATCTAGAAATTCTGAACAGTCTGTATTTCGGGGGCAATATCTCCCATTGTTCTTATCCAAAATAGATCTTCCATATACTGAAATTAAAGAGGAGAGATAGATCTATAATATTTCTGTTTAAAGTTTTTAGATTTGGGGACTATAAAGGTGCTTAATTGTCCTTAGAATATTGAGCAGAAAATCTGTAACAGACATACGAGATATCTTTGAGTGTTTGCATTGTGTTCTTCTTTTGCAGCACATTCTGAAAAAAAAAAGAAAAAAAAAGGCAAGTGCAAAAGAAGATACAAAAGCCGCACAAAAAAGGAGAAAAAAAAACAACAAAAAAAAACAGAAGTGCTTGCATTCTTTGTGTCATCTAGTTTTGTCTCATGTCTTGCTAGCTTGAACTACTAGGAACACATTTAGGCCAGTAACTTTGACAAATACTTTGGACACTTATTCAACTTTACTATCTGATTTCATTGTTGCTAATCCTTGCTACAAATAAAGTGTCATCCAAGCTACACCTTACTCTTGAGCAGAATCGATACACCTTTGCAATCATCCCACACTTCATTGGTTTCTTCATACCGGCCACCGTTTGCCACCTGCAGTGTCGGTAAGAACACTTGTAAGAGCGTGGTAAGACGCTTGAGAGTGTGTGATTCCACTTCCACTTTTTCATTATCCTTTGTAGTTGATAGGGATAACAAATTTTTTTTGGGTTGTCTTCTGTTTGCTACTAACAATGTCAGGTAAAAGCAAGAATCATGCATTATATGCTGAGATGATGGATATGATGAAGACGGCGATGGAGTTGCTCACTAAAAATCAAACATCAACCAAGGATTCACATGACATTCAGACCACCTTTATAACACCTTCCACAAGAAGTAATTACATTCTCCCATCTCTTCCTTCTTATGATGGTCTTGGTTATGATGAATATATTGCTTGGGAAATAGAGTTAGATAAAATTTTTGGAAAATGTCATATGTGTGAGAGGAGGAAGATTAGAAATATTTCTAGTGCATTAGTTGATTGTGCATTAACTTGGTGGGACAACTTAAGCGATATAGAAAAACCTCGAACATAGAAAGAAACGAAAATTCTTATGCGAGAAACTTTTGCTAATGTATCTATGTGCAAAGAAGAAATTCAGCAATTTGAGGAGAAATTTCTTGTTGCACCTCCTTTTGTGTCTAACGTTTTGCAGGACAATATAGAAAATAATATAGATGATGCAAAAGAGAACGAGGCTTTTGACAACACTTGTGAAATTTTAGATGGATCAACTCATAATGCACTCGAAATCACTGCTGAACATGGTAAGGCAAAACATTCTACAAATACAAAGTTTTTGGATGTTCTGAATTTTTCCACCAATCATGCTATTTTTGAGGAGCAAATATTAGAATCGTTTATTTATACACCATTGTCACATGTTGATTTTCCTGCTGATCATTGCGCTACGAAAGAGTTGTGTGCTGATAACTCTATTATACCTATGCAAAAACAAGTTAATGTACAAGATGATTGTGTTTTGGATTCACCTACTTGTGCTGAAATTCATAATTTGATCACCACTACTGCTGAAAATGATGAGCTGAATTTTTTGTCTTCTCTAAATACTTTGGGTTATATTGAATTTGACACTCTTTGTGATCTAGATATAGTAAAGAAGAGAATATTTTCCCAATCTGAATTGCCTTTGTTAAGTAGAAATATTTTTCATGCAATAGACAAATATGAACATAGTGGTGTGTTTATGGTGCATAAAGTTTACGTATGTTCAAATGAGGAAGCTCCTTTTGTGCTACAACAACATGGTCAAGTAAATGAATGTACTAACGCTAATAATATCTTGTCAAGTTTTTCTAGTATTTTTTCCTTGCAGCAGGGACAACAAAAACATTTTTCACTGCAGTTGTGCAATATGGTCGGTGCTCACTCGGGCCTAAACTCTACCCCCAAAGCAAGACTTTTTGCTGGACATACGAGCAAGCCGAGGACGGCTTGTCATAAAGAAGGGGAGAATGATGAGATCATGCATATTATTATTGCACTTACAAACATGACACAATGTTTATTTGTTTGGGATCCTGGCTCAAGTGAATGTGCACTCTTATTTGATGGACAAGATCAAGATGGTGCACTATGCCGTCCACCACCTTGGCCTCCTCCTTTCATGCTTACAAGAAGATTTGATGGCGTTGCACATATGGACCCACACATGATAGAAGATGAACTTGAGTCGAGGACGACTCCAATTCAAGAAGGGGAGGATGATGAGGACATCACTTATATGGATACAAACAACACTCTGCTGAATATACAAGATGCAATCAATAGAGTTCATACACAACAATTAATTTCAGAGGTGAACTCGTTCTTATATATTTCCTTATGTGTTTTTGAGCATAGATTGCTACTTAATGATTTATTTGTGATTAGGATCCATGGAGAGGTTCAAGGAGTACTTGGAGGGAGTATTAGGGACGTGGAAGACCAGAGAATTCGTTCAAAGAAGATGGAAACCGAACCAAACTCCAAATCGTAACCAACTCGGAGTCCAGGAGCAGTACGCACTAAAACGGACGCCCAGGACGCATACGAACTCCGTTTTGGACGTTCTACATATGCACGGAAAGAGGAGAGGATAACCTTTCCAATGGCTCCGGTCCCATGTCAAAATTCCTTCGGAGTCGACGGGAATCGTCGAAACAAAATCGAGTACAGAATCTGTCAGGGTGCTGCGCCACCGTATTGGGCCATTGGGCCTTGTATCAAGTCTAAGTCCATTATTTTCGTGTCTTAGGGTTAGGTCACGACCCTAACACCCCCTTAGACGTCCTCCCACCTATATATACTCCATAGTAGCCGCCATGAACAATTGGGTTTTGCTTAGATCAATAATATCGCCGTTCTTCGGTTTGTGAAACCCCAACTTCGCGATTTCAGATCGTGTCTACCTTGTTCTTGCTTGTGTTCTCGGTTGCACTTGCAGGGATTAGCCTTCTTGGCAAGGTCAATCGTGTGAAGCACGGTTGATAACCAACGGAGCGGTGGTGTAGTGATTGCAGGGGCTGTTCGTGTTCTACTCGAGAGCCTCGGATCATCAACGTCGAGATCTCCACATCAATCGACTTATCCATTACCTTTCGGAAGATCGGACTCACCTTTTACTCATCAGATGCGCCACGGTGTGCTTGAGCCAGGAACATCTTTGGCATCCGGGCATGTCCAACTTTCAACTATGCGCAATGCCTTATACAATCATTGCAACGTGCTCAGCTTTACGAGGTGGGACAAAAACGGAACAAATCGGAGACGTGCCCGTGTAAGGCCCGTCTCCCTTTTGCCGAATATTAGGTATCTCAGACTCACCTTTCTAAAGTTCGTCTCTCATGCTCTCTCCACATTGCTACTCGCACAAAATCGTGAACTGTTGCAGAGATAAACAAACGCAAGGACATTGCAATTCACGGATTAATTGGAATTCAGGGATAAACAAATGCAACGACATTGCAATTCAGAGATAATTTGCAATGATTTTTATAGTTCATACATTTTGTGCCCTCTAAACTAATTACTAAAGCTCCTATCGATCAATCTAAACTGTACCGTCCAGCTCGCTCCCGAACACGTCTCTTATATTCCCCTGGATCCTGAAAATATTGACATTCTTTTAAATTAACAAATGTTGAAGGAGAAATGAATTACCTACTCAAATGTCACTAACTCAAAGTGTCGTCTAACCTTGATAAGTAGATTATACCAATCATTTTCAACATGGGGCGCATTTGGCTGATGCAGCAAACGCTGAACTTCAAGTAGTATAGTTTCGATCATAAAACAAGTCCACCACCCCTACGAAATATAATTTAAGCAACATAAGAAACCAGTTAAAATAAGTTTAGCAACAATTAAGTACTAATTACATGAGCAAAATAGGTCTATCTTACAATCTCTTGATCAAGAATGCCGATGCAGAGTGCTCCTGAGCTATGGCCATTTGGGTGGAAGAACCCACTTGGAAAGGCGCATCTTAGAGGCACCAAGGGATAGTCCTCAGTGAAGGAGATTGTCAGGGGGTAGTAACCACCTTCCCATTCGGTCTACAAAGGAAATTCATTAATAGGAGGACCATGGTTAAACTCATATTGTGCTTGTTCTTCATGACTTATCCCTTCTTTAGCGGGGACGATGCACTGTCACTTCAATAAATCTCCCAATTTAGGTTTTGTAGAGAAACCCTACGCAGGGAAATTGAAAATACCAAAAACAAACAAGACAGAAAAACAAAACTACAACTAAGTTCATCTGTCCATTGCAGATCTACATATAAACAACTATGCGACCGGTGTGCCATATGTACATACATGGGGATGGTTCTTGCACCACGCCAAGCGCTCCTCCTTCTATCGGCTATGCGCCAAGCCGATACCAGCCATGAACAGTGACGACGATGAGGAAGAAGGCGATGACGACGACGAGGACGGTGGCGATGACGACGACGAGGACGGTGATGATGATGATGACAAGGATGGCGACAACGACGACAACGGCGATGGCGAACAGAGGAGACGGTCACACTGGAGTTGGTCGAGTATTAAAGGACCACTTGTCGATTAGTAAAGGAGCACCGGAGATGAAGAGATGAGGGAGATAAATGCGAGACGCGCTATAACAAAGAGAGACATGCGTTAAGCTAAAACGCGTCTTCCATTGTCGAAGAGACGAAGAGACGAGGGAGATAAATGCGAGATGCACTATAACAAATAGAGACACGCTTTAATCTAAAGCGCGTCTTCTATTGTCGAAAGAGAGACGCGCGGCACGAGGTCTGCGGAGAACTTAATTTTGGCGGTGTAGTGCAGACACGCGTGCGATGTCCGTGCGCGACCTTTTGTTTCCCTGAGGCGGTATCGATGTGTCCCATCGTTCCATGAATGCGTGGGAAACCAACCACTCCCTCGACGACTCTGCACGGACCTTATTTAAGACACGCCATCACCAGTGAGTTCTCAACAAGCGCGTCGCTCACTTTGAATCCTCTTCTTTTCTTCGATCATCTTCTCCGTCCTGACGACCCACCACCACCATGGCCGACCTTCCACCGCCAAGCCCACCGAGAGAGCCACCCTGCAAGAAACTGTGCTGCAGCTCCTCTGAGAGGTTCCACATCGAGCAGCGCCTCCTTATGGCGCAAGAGGCGTACAACAATACATCTCGCGCCATGAGTTCCTTAGGTCTAGGTACCCTTCCCCAGTTTACTGGAATGGGTACCATCGGCCATTACCTCTTCGCCCTCACGAGGGTGGCCGATCGTCTCGACATTCTATTCGAGACGATGGCCCAGGTGCTTGGCCCTGAGGGTCGTAGAAACCTAGTGGAGGCGATGGAGAGCAACCTTGTTCACGGGGTTACACCGCTGGTGCAGCCGGTGCAATTGGAGCAGCCGGCCCAGGCTCCTCTTGCACCGGTGCCTGAGTCGCCGCCGGAGGAGGAGGAGGAGGAGGAGGAGGAGGAGGAGGAGGAGTAGGAGTAGGATTTAGTTTTTTTTGTTGGTTTTAGTAGCTTCTGTTTTGTAAATATTGTTAATGAATGAATTCTCGTGAATATTATCTTGTGTCTTGTTTAGCTGTGTTAATATTATCTTGTGTGTTCTTCAACTGTGTGAATGAATGAATTTGTGGTGTGCTCATCGTGTTCCTCAGGTATCATAAGGAAGGATTTGATTATATTCAGGTATCAAGTGAGAATGTGCTTAGAGTTCAGTGATGTGTGATATCAACAATGAACCGAAGCAAAATGGAGAAATCACGAAGCTAGAGGTGACGTGAGATATAGGAGACACACTTTCAATTAGAGCGCGTCTCTCTTTTAGTAGAGGAGAGGGAGACGTCGGTCATAGGAGACTTGTTGTGTTTTATGTGCGTCTCCCGCTGAGAGGATAGCGTGTCTCGGATACCAATTTAACTGAGACATGCTTTGTTTTAATGCGTCTCCTTGTACTTTCAGCCGAGCCATGTCAGATCCTCGCTGAAGCGGGCTCGTCCCGCTTAACATTATCAGAGACGCTGCCTTTGAGCGCGTCGCCCATCTTTGTCTCCTATTTGGGTTTCTTACATAATGGAAGGAAGGCAATTTAGTAAAGTAAACACTACTCTTATGACCAAGCTATGGGATACTAATCAATTATCAAGATAGGGGTAAGTCGATAATATATGGGTAGTGTGACACACACCTTAGCAATCTATTCTAAAGGGTAGATGAGTCCTAATGAAGGTTAGACTAAGGATTGAGGAGTTTCTCCTACAATGCTTCTAATATACATATACATAGCCTAGGTTAGATACTAATGAGCAAGTCAATGGTGAATCCTTACGCTAAGCTCTTCAACACATCGGGCACGGGTTTACCCCTAGCGAAACTAGGACGACTCCCACAAATAGCTTGTGGCATAGTCGAACGTGGAGGATTACAAAGGACAGATAGGGCTCTCACCACTACTGCCTACCTCTTCAATTCGTGGGTCTACGAGACATCCAACGCTACTTAACTATCGTAGCACCATGGTAGCATATTAAGTAAATACCTTAGGAGCTGCAGAACAAGCCATCCGGAGGCAGTGAACTAAATCATCGTTGAACCAATGTTGAGACAGAGCATAAGTTATTCATATTAACATGATCATATCATAACTACTTAGACTATAGTGGGCATTTATAGTGTTTATGATGATAGTATAATGACATTAATGCATGATCATAAAGACTACTCCTACCACATACATGGAATCCACGATCAAAGAAGAAATGCTTCATTCAAGTATTTTAATAAAACAAGACTAAAGATAATATCTTTATTGTGCATAAAGTCACAAATATAAGAAAAGATACATGAGCCATACCTTTCCAAACTTGGACTCGGGACTAGAGGCTCCTCTCCCTATAGCCTAACTCCACTATGGACTAAGAGAATTAGTGTATACAATAGAATGATGCTCAAGTGGTGTGTGTTGAAGTGAGTGGTGAAGGGTTCTATTTATAGCTTGGAGAAGGGTCGGTCCCCGCCACCAAAAATCAGTCACCACTAACTTCTTCAAGCCGGGAGGAGCCAACATGTGGCATTTGACCGAATTTGGTGCTACTACCAGGTCGGCCGACTAGGGAGGTAGGCCGACCTGATCACAGCTCTGTTGGAGCTGTGCTTTCTCCAGGTCTCTGCCAGTTGGGTCCCCCTTAGGGATATATGGTGTACACCATTTGATTGCCTCAGATACTTTTGTTTGTGGGCCATTTGATCCATGTGGTGCTACATGTTGGCGCTTGATTGGATGGGATGATATTTTATGGGATCCATCCCCCTGTTTCACTTCAATTCTGTATAAAATACTTGCATGCACCAATTTCTCCAAGGACAAGTGGAAATAGGTTAAAGTGAAAGGTGATGTGTGCAAGGAATGAGAATTCCTTCACAAAATTGAATTATATTGCGGGTGAAATTGATATATAAAAGCCGTCAACAAACTCCCCCAAGATTATCCTTTGCTCGTCCCGAGCAAAGTCAATACTTTAGGTTGATGATCAGGAGTTGCTACAATGTTCTATTTTCAAAAGTACCATGTGCACAACAAAATACTCTTCCTAGTATTGCAAAAAATGGCATGGTACTTCACCCATCCTAAGTCATTATGGGGCTTATGCCATCTCCTATTCATGGGTGGTTGAAAGATAGAACAGCAAATGGAGCACACATACCCTAGAAATCAAGTTCCACTCAAATTCCAGAGAGCTAAATTTAGATTTTAAGTACCTCAAATTGATTCTCTCAGTCACTCCTTCGTGTGTAGTGGAAAGTTTTCCTCACCAAGGCATTTTGCCTATACTCATCCTATCGCTAAATAAGGCTTGTATGTGGAGTTTGGTAGGGAATATAGTTGGCATATTCACAACACATAATATTGCTAAGTAAAAAAAGCAAGCCTTAGGAGAAATGAATTCAAAACTATTTGATTCAAGACTTATGCATGTGTGATGTAGTGGAAGTGGTGGTGGATATTTGAGATGACTCCTTTTTGTGTGGACTCTCTGTTTTGCAAAGATGAAACATGGCTACTTTTCTCTCTTTTTTCTGATGCTTTTGATGTAAGCATACATTTTTTCTTTTTTCTTTTTTGTAGCCATGTTTTCTACTCCCTTTTTATGCAAGAAATTTGGAGAGAGTACTTAAACACGAAGGGTATGGAGTTTCTCTTTTTATCATGGAATGATGGTATGATGGGATTATTCTTACTTCTAGTGTAGAAGTATAGCTTGTGCAGGTGAAGTCTTGAATTCAAAAAGTAATGAATGAAATCTCACATAGGTCCATACTAGTTTGTCAAAGCTCAATGTGGAGGCAAATAACGTATGCATAAGGTCTATCAATATAATGTATCATATGGCTTTGGTAGGTATTTCCAATCAAATGAGAGTAACTTAAATCCTTTTAGAATTCCTCTGAAAATCTAAGTTTAAATTTTAAACTATGAATAGCAGCCCTATCACTATATCATATCTCACAACAACTTAGAATTGGATTAAGCTTTTGTTACCCATTTCTAAATCAAGGCAAAAGTAATTATAGCCAATGACAACAATATTTTGGAGAGTAGTAGGTTGTAAACTAGGGACTTCAGAAAATTAAAACAGGGCAAATATTCAACATTTCATCTATGTGAATTCCAAACCATTCTTGCCGCACATCTTTTATTTTATTTTGAAAGCAAATATACTCTACTTATTTTATAAGTTTTATTATATGCAAGGTGGATGATGGGTGAATGAAAAATAAATATGCAAGGGGTGTGATACAAGTTACGTCAAGTGGGGGTCCTCCCCCAAGCTTGTTCTTGGTCAAGGTCAGCGATAGGTGATGAAACCTTAATGACGGATGTAGGCCATTATGTTGGCCGAACCTTGTTGCAGCATGGCTTTAGCATTGGAGGGTTGAGTGTCGATGTTGGATTGCCTTCCATGGATGCGACGAGTGTGGTCGAGGAGAGTGTTGTTGATATTTCTCATCCACACCTCAAGGTTTCCATAGGTTGGATGTACCTTGTTATTTCTTGGCTAAGGTAATGCTAACCCTTGGCTACAAAGGAATGACGTTCACTCAACATGCTTTGAGTGTGTTTCATCATTGTTTGGCAAAGATGTATCAAGCCGTCTTGCCATATAGGAATAACTTGTACCTCTCATACATTGGGTTTGATGTGTCACTCCTTAGCTAAGTTAATGATAACCTTTAGCCATAAAGGAGTTATATGTACCCAACATGTGTTGAGTATGATCCGTTATTCCTTGGCTAAGGTACAACATACTTATAACCAAAAAGGGATGGCGTGCACTCAACATTGGTTGAGTGTGATCCATTGTTCCTTGGCTAAGGTTTAAAATACCTTCTAGCCACATAGGAACAACTTGCGCCCAATATACATTCGTGTGATTTTGTCATTCCTTGGTTAAGGTGGATCATACCTTTTAGCCACAAACGAATAGCTTAAACCCAATTATGATGGAAATCCCCTTGAGCTTGAATGGGTGCCTAGAATAGTTGATAGCATAATGCTCTCACATATTCTCTTAGCAGGCCATTGGTTGCTCATGGAGGGTTTCAATGTCAAATCTCTAACTTCATACATTTATGGTTTACCTTTGGTCTTAATTTCTGATAGGTAGCAACCATTAATTTACTCCTTGGCCAAGAGATGTTTAAATGGAATCCTCTTAAAGTTTTCGACAATCGGATCTTTGAATGCCTGCATATTAACATTAATCGTGCAAACTTCCTCTCTTTGATCGAGAGGGATGGTTAGCTCCCAATACTTGTACAAATGAATTTTTGGGTTAGGTAACCGAATCTTCATTTGTACGTACGGGGAAAAGCAAAATCAAAGATGCATTGGGTCCAATTTCAAGTGTATCTATGAACAATGTATTATTCATTGATAATAGTTGGGATTTATGGATAAATAAAGTTGAACATTTTCTAAAGCTCCTACTCATAGCAATGCAAGTGATATAAATACACTATATGGATCTCATCATCTTTTAAAATTTCTAACCATCATAGTTTTTTTACATGAGCAAATATTTATCATTTGGATCATGGCAAACAAGATTCTCAATTTTATCCCCCGGAATAAGTTTTATTTCTTGCCTAGGAATTTGAAATTTTGTGATCCATGCTTGAATAAGTTTCAAATCAAAATTATGGACATCACTATTCCTAAGTTTCTACATACCAATTCAACCATTAAGTCATTCCATAAGCATTACCTCGGCAGAAAATGTCTAAGTAAACTTTAGCAATGCTTATGAAATTCTAGGTACTTGTTTAAATTTATTCCCAAGTAAGGTGACGTTCCTTTTGAAGAATCAAAAGGAGTAATGTCAACACTTACTCTCGTGAGGATGCATAAGAATTGAATGATGAGAAGGTGTAAACCTTCCTTACCAATGTAAGCAAAACTCAATTCAATCCTAATGCATTCAAACGACGGAAAATTTGAACTTGTACCTCAATTGAAGAGTAGTCTTGGTTGAAGGTCATTGTGTGAGAGACTCACGATCATGGATTTTGATGTAGCCTTCATCTTCAATGTCTCCAGCCAAGTTGAGGTTGGAATTGAATGAGCTTCATCTTGTTGTTGCATTGTACCACCATCTTGAGCATTCCTCCACCATGAACTCAAAATGAGATCGATGGAGGGATATGCATGTGATGAGGCCTTCCAACCTCTTTACAAGTTTTATCCTGGCCGCACTAAAATCAAGAATAAACAAAAAAACTCAAAAATGGGTTATGTTAGCTCAAAGCATATTGTACCCTTTGTCAAATTTTTTGCCCAACTTAAAACAACTTGTAAATGCAATGAATATTAAGGGAAATATTTTTGGTTTCAATTAGGAAGATGAACTCAAGTGGTTAATCCCAAGGTTCATATCCAAATAAATTTATTTCCTAATTCAAAATTTTAGTTTTATGACGGTTGGAAATTTTACTTTCCAACATGCAAATGATAAAATTCAAACATGCTAAATGCAAATGCAAAGATTGATGGGGAATTCAAATATGCAATTTGGAAGTAAAATATAAGATAACTACCAATTAACCTATTGGCAAGGACTCACCAAATTCATGAAGTCCGATGAGTGGGACTTACGGACATCCTGTTTAGTGTGATGATTTGTCTTCCAATGTTGGAGCTGAAGATGTGGACATCCTGTGGCCCTAATGTCCTGTTTAGTGTGATGATTTGTCGTCCAATATTAGAGTTGAAGATGTGGACATCCTGTTTAGGGAGAAGATGAAGAGGCTAGGGTCATCCTGTGGCCCTAATGTCTGAAAAACAGCTAAAGTAATTTTGGCATGTCAAGAAGGAGAAGTTGTCCACATCTTCAACTCCGGGAGTAGACAACAATTCATCGAACTAAACAGGACAGAGGTAAGTCCCACTCATCGGACTTCACAAATGCAGTGAGTCCTTGCCAATAGGTTAATTGGTAGTTATCTCATATTTGATTTCCCATTTGCATATTTGGAATCCCCATCAATCTTTGCATTTGCATTTAGCATGTTTGAATTTACACACTTGCATGTTGGAAAGTAAAATTTCCAATAGTCATAAAACTAAAATTTTGAATTAGGAAATAAATTTATTTGGATATGAACCTTGGGCGTAACCACTTGAATTCATCTTCCTAATTCAAACCAAAAATATTTCCCTTAATGTTCATTGCAATTTCAAGTTGTTTCAAGTTGGGGAAACCAATTTTACAAAGGGTACAACATGCTTTTGAGCTAACATAACCTGTTTTTGAGTTGTTTTGTTTGTTCTTGATTTTAGTGCAGCCAGGACAATATTTGTAAAGAGGTTGCAAGGCCTCATCAAGCGCATATCCCTCCATCAATCTCATTTTGAGTTCATGGTGGAGGAATGCTCAAGATAGTGGCCCAGTGGAGGAGCAAGATGAAGTCGATTCAACTCTAACCTCAACATGGCAGAAGACATTGAACAAGAAGGCTACACCAAAATTTATGGTCGTGAGCTTCTCACACAACGACCTTCAACCCGAACTGCTCTTCAGTTGAAGTACAAGTTTAAAATTTTCCACTGTTGGAATTGCAAAAGGATTGAATGATTTTTGCTTTCATTAGCAAGGAAGGTTTACACCTTCTCATCATTCAATTCTTATGCATCCTCATGAGAGTAAGTGTTGGCATTGCTTTTTGATTCTTCAAAATTGAACGTCACCTTACTTAGGAATAAATTTAAACAAGTACATAGAATGTCATATGCATTGCTAAAACTGACTTAGACATTTTCTGCCTAGGTAATGCTTATGGAATTACTTAATGGTTGAATTGGTATGTAGCAACCTAGGAATAGTGAGGTCCATAATTTTGATTTGAAACTCATTCATGCATGGATCACTAAATTTCAAATTCCTAGGCAGGAATTTAAAATGTTCAAAAGGATAAATTTGAGAATCTTGTTTGCCATGATCTAAATGATAACAATTGCTCTTCTGTAAAAAAACTATGATGGTTATAAAATTTACAAGGTGAAGGGATCCATATAGTGTATTTATATCACTTGCATTTTTATGAGTAGGAGCTTCAAAAAATGTGCAAATCGATTTATCCATAAGGCCCCACTCTTATCAATGAATAATATATTGTTCATGGATACACTTTAATTCAGACCCAATGCAACTTTGATTTTATCCTCCTCGTACATATAAATGAAAATTCGGTTACCTAACCCGACAATTCATTTGTACAAGTATCGAGAGCCAACTATCTCTTTATATCATAGAGGGGAAGTTTGTAGGAGTAAAATAACTATGCAAGCCATCAAAGACTGATTGTTCGAAACCCTAAGAGGATTCTATTTCAACATCTCATAGGAAAAAAGTAAATTAGGATAGTTGCTACCTATCAGAAATTAAGCCTGAAGGTCAACCAAAACTAGACAAGGCTGGAGATTTGACATGTAAACCCTCCATGAGCGACCAATGGCCTGCTACGAATATGTGAGAGCATTGTGCTCTCAACTATTCTAAGCAATCATTCAAGCTCAAGGGAATTTCCACCATCATTGGGTGTAAGTTATTCCTTTGTGGCTAAAAGGTATGATGTACCACAACCAAGGAATGGCAAGATCCCATCCAATGTATATTGGGTGCAAGTTGTTCCTATGTGGCTAGAAGGTATTTTATACCTTAGTTAAGGAACAACATATCACACTCAACCTATGTGAGTGCATTTCATACTTTTGTGGTTATATGTATGTTGTAACTTAGCTAAGGAATAACGGATCGTACTCAACACATGTTGGGTACAAGTCACTCCTTTGTGGCTCAAGGTTATTATTACCATAGCCAAGGAATGACTGATCACACTCAATGCATGAGAGGTAGAAGTTATTCCTATATGTCAAGAAGGTATGATACACCTTAGCCAAAGAATGACAGAACACACTCAACCATGTTGAGTGCACGTCATTCCTTTGTAGCTAAAGGTTATCATTACCTTCACAAAGGAATAACAAGGTACATCCAACCTATGGAAACCTTGAGATGTGGATGAGCGACATCGATAACACTCTCCTCAACCACATTCAGTGAACCCATGAAAGGCAACCCAACATCGATACTCAATCCTCCAATGCCAAAGCCATGCAACAATAAGGTTAGGCCAACCTCATGTCCTACATCCGTCGTTAGGGTTTCAACCCCTACACGGACCTTGACAGAGAACAAGATTTTGGGAGGACCCCCACATGAGGTAACTTGTATCACATCCCATTTGGATTCCATTATTTTAATTATTTCCACCACATTTGCATCTAAAAAAATAATAATAATGTAGTATACATTAATAAAATAAAAGATGTGCGGTAAGAATGATTTTGAATTTACATACATAATATGATAAATAGTTGCTCCGTTTTAATTTTCCTAAATCCCTAGTTTACAACTTACTACTCTCCAAAATATTGCTTTCATTGGCTAGAATTACTTTTGCCCTGACTTAGAAATTGTGGGTAGCATAAGCTTCATCCAATTCTAAGTTGTTGTGAGATATGATATTCCTAGTTTAAAAGCGAAACTTAGATTTCTAGAGAAATTATAAAAAGATTTAAGTTACTCTCATTTGATTGGAAATACCTACCAAAGCCATATGATACATTACATTGATAGACCTTATGCATATGCTATTTGTCTTCACATTGAGATTTGTCAAACTAGTATAGACCTATGTGAGATTTTATTGATTACTTTTTGAATTCAAGACTCCACATGCACATGCTATACTTTTACACTAGAAGTAAGCTAAATCCCATCATACCATCCTTCCACAATAAAAAGAGAAAGTCCATATCCTTCATGTTTAAGTACTCTCTCCAAATTTCATGCATAAAAAGGGAGTAGAAGACATGGCTACAAGAAAAATAAAAAGAAAATGCATAAGCATGAAAAAACAAAAGAGAAAGAGTCGCCATGTTTCATCCCTGCAAAATAAGAGAGTCTACATAAATAGGAGTCATCTGAAACATCCAGTTCCACTCCATCACACATGCACAAGTATTGAATAAAATAGTTTTGAATTGATTTCTCCTAACGCTTGCTTTTTTACTTAGCAATATTATGTGTTGCAAATATGGATACTACATTCCCTACCAAGCTCTACATATAAGCCTTATTTAGTGGTAGGATGAATATAGGCAAAATGCCTTGGTGAGGACATATTTGCACTACACGCAAAGGAGAGACTGAGAGAATCAAATTGAGGTACTTATAATCTAAATTGAACTCTTTAGGATTTGAGTGGAACTTGATCTCTAGGGTATGTGTGCTCCATTTGCTGGTCCATCTTTCAACCACCCATGAATAGGAGATGGCATAAGCCCCATAATGCCATAAGAGGGGTGAAGTACCATGCTAATTTTTTAAAACTAGGTAGAGTATTTTGTTGTGCACATGGTACTTTTGAAAAGTAGAACATTGTAGCAACTTCTGATCATCAACCTAAAGTCTTGACTTTGCTCGGGACGAGCAAAGGATAAGCTTGCGAGAGTTTGTTGATGGTTGTTATATACCAATTTCACCCGTCAATATAACTTAATTATGTAAAGGAAATATCATTTCTTGCACACATCACCTTTCTATTTAACCTATATCCACTTATACTCAGATAAATCTGTGCATGTAGGTATTTTATACATCATTGAAGTGAAACAAGGGGATGGATCCTATAAAATATCATCTTAGCCAATCAAGCGCTAACATGTGGCACCACATCGATCAAATGGCCCGCAAACAGAAGTATCTGAGGTCATCCAACGGTGTACAACATATATCAGTAAGGGGGACCCACCTGGCAGATACCTGGAGAAAGCACAACTCCAACGAAGCTCTGACCAGGTCGATCGACCTCTCTAGTTGGCCGACCTGGTAGTAGCGCCAAATTCGGTCAAATGCAATGTGTTTGCGCCTCCCGGCATGAAGAAGTCATTGGTGACTGGTTCCCGCACTTTTGGTGGTAGGAACCGACCCTTCTCCAAGCTATAAATAGGACCCCTCACTCCTCACTTCAAAACACACCACTTGAGTATTCATTCTATTGTATCCACTACTCTCCATAAGTTTAGAGGAGTTTAGGCTGTAGAGAGGAGAGCCTCTAGTCCATAGTCCAAGTAGGAGAGGAGTGGAAGGAGTCTTTTCCCAGTTCCTAACTGGGAAAGGTATGGCTCTCATATTCCTATTTGTATTTGTGACTTTGCTCTTAATAAATATGTTATCTTTAGTTTTCTATCATTCATATACTTGGATGAAGTGTTTCTTGTTTGATTGTGGATTCCATATCTGTGGTAGGAGTAGTATTTATGATTATGCTATATCATTCTCATTATATCATCATAAGAACTACAAACCCCCACTATAGTTTAATTAGCTATGACATGATTATGTTAATATGAATAACATTGGTTCAATGATGATTTAGTTCATTGCCTTAGGATGTCTTGTGCCTGGGCTCTTAACGTAATTACTTAATATGCTAGCATGGTGCGAGGATAGATAAGTAGCATTGAATGTCTCATAGATCCACATATTGAATTGGTAGGCAGTAGGTGGTGACAGCCCTATCTGTCCTTTGTAATCCTCCATGTTCGGCTATGCCAAAGGCTCTTTGCGGGAGTCATCTTGCTAGGGATAAACCCGTGCCTGATGTATAGATCAACTTAGCATGAGAATTCATAATTGATATGATCATTAGTAACTAACTTAGGCTATGTATATGTATATTAGAAGCATAGTAGGAGTATCTACCTAACTCTTAGCCTAGTCCCTCTTTAGCTGATTTACCCCCCTTAGGATAGAATGCTCTTGTGTGTGTCACACTACCTCCAATTATAATTTACCCATCGTTTCTAGAACCCTACCTAGACCAACCTACCCTCTCTATTTGTTGATTGCTTTGCTTCCATGTAGCCTTTCTTTGGGAGAATACAAATGACACCCTTGGGAATACTCTTAAAGGGGAAATGCTACATCGATAGGTTCCGTGCACTTGCGGATTTATATCTAAGACGCTAGTAGCCATCAACCAGGATGTTTGGCCCTTTTAGCAAAGGCATGTGGCTAATCGGTAGCTTGAAGAAGGCAATCTAGTGTTGCGGCACATACTTTCTCGAGAAGGACCGAACAAGCTCTCCCCCTACTAGGAGGGTCCCTTCCGAGTGATAAATGTGTTCCACCCTGGATGCGTTCGCTTGGCAACAGAGGATGGGACACCGCTTGCCAACCCTTGGAACATAGAGCACCTACGTAAGTTCTACATTTAGCACGGAGGTGAGTCTGTTTTTTTGTAGTATCTCATAGTGTCTATGAACAAGTCGGGTTGGTCCAAGATGTTTAGCATGCTTAGCATGGTTCTCTATCCTAAGTGTGTACCCTTGCCTCCCCCATTATTCAGACCTATTATGAAATACAATAACATGAAAATAGACTTTGCGTGCATTTACATTGCGCGTGTTATTATTTGCTTCCTTATACCTTCTTGTCAATAGTAAAGTTGTGCAAACCTAATGAAAATTGGTTTTCAAGAATTCATGTTGTCGGTACCCTATGTACCGGGTACCCCACGATACTGCAAGAAAGCTATAGAGTTCCACCTGTCCGAGTTGAAGACCTCCAAAGGCTCCATGTGTCCCGCAGCACTGGACCAGCCTCCCTCGTTCGGGTAGCTCCAGCACTGCCACGTGTACCGCAAGGCCGAACCTAACCCCCTGCATAGGGAAGCTCCGGTCATGCCACGTGTCTAGTGGCTCCAGACCTAACCCCCAATAGAGGGAAGCTCCAATGCTATCACGTGTATAGTAGCTCTGGACCAGCGTTCCCACATAGAAATGCTCTAGAGCTTCCACGTGTCGGGCCTCCAGACCTAAGCCTGCAATGTTGGAAGACTGCCAGTTCTCTAACGGTGCGGCCATTCAAGGGACATTTAAAACAACCGTTACAAGACCTGATTACATGTCATTAATGTCGTGTTAATGACACACAATCAGAGGAACTTTAGTGCAGTAACATCGCCATTAATGCGTGTTATTACACTATTAATTATGCTTAATACATACAGATCGTGTATTAGGTAATTAAAGACCGTTGGGGCCACATGTTAGGCCAGGCTGACAATGTAACGGCACCTTGGACTATAAAAGGGCTGCACTGCATGGTAGAAGACAAGTCCGATCAACCCCAAGCAACTAGACACTCATACATACAACAACCACTCGTGGAGTAGGTTATTACGCTCAGGCGGCCCGAACCACGTAAAAAATCTCCTCTTCCACCATCTCGTTCTAATCTTACGCGTGCCCCAACCGAATACGAACCTCCGCAGACTATGCTGTATTTGTACCAGGGGAAGTGTCGATCGCACACTTCGACATTTGGCGCGCCAGGAAGGGGGCGCCTGTGAAAGCATCTAGGCCCCCATGAGGTACGGTTTCGGTGATTAATGACAACCATTGGATTTTACTTGGGTGTGGCTATACCCTTTGGTGGGTGCCACAACGTGGATGTAGGAAGATCTTGACGATCTTGCCGAACCACAGGATAAATCCTTGTGTCTTCCCGGGAGTTTGCATCCTCTTCCTCTCCCTTACATTTATGCATTTTATATTCCGCGAAGTTGCTATTTACTTCAATGCATAGATTGTTTGCGTAGGGAATTGGGCTTGTAGGGACTAAGTTTTATTGCTTAGATTTTTTTTTAAAAAGCCCAATTCACCCCCCCTCTTGGGCATTCGATCCTTACAATTGGTATCAGAGCAAGGTTGCTCATAGGATCATTCTAGCTTCACCGCTAGATAGCTAAAATGGCCAAGGTTGGGGGTTCGGTTCCGATCTTCGAGGGCAAGAACTTTGCCTATTGGAAAGCACGCATGCGCACCTATCTAGAGGCTATTGCTCCCGAAGTATGGGAAGCGACCCACGCGGGGTTTGGAGAACACAACTATGTTGGTGTTCAAATTAAATGGGATGCTAAAGCTAGGAATGCAATCTATGAGTGCATTAGTCAAGATGTTTTTCCTAGGATTGCTAGCAAAGAAAAGGCATGTGAAATTTGGGCTTGCTTGATAGAAATTCATGAGGGTTCTTGTCGTGTGAAGGAACTTAAATATCACATGCTTAAAGCAAAATATGATGAATTTAAGATGCCACCTCATGAAAGTGTTAATGAGATGTTCTCTCGCTTGAACATACTTGTTGAAGAAATTAATGCTCTTGACATTGCTTATCTTGGCAAGGGACTCATCAACCGTAAGATCCTCATGCTCCTTCCCAAGCCAAAGTACAACATCATCAACTCCATGCTCCAAAAAGAGTCTCTTGACCACATTGAAGTTTCGGAGCTCATTGGAGAAATTCACGCTCATGAGATGAGTGTGCTTGGGATGATGGAGCAATCATCTTCAAAAACAATTGCTCTAAAGGCCTCCACCAAGAAAACAAGCCTCAAGAAGAAGAAGGTGGTTGAGCCTAGCTCAAGTGAAGAAGAGCAAGTATCAAGTGAAGATGATGATGATGAGCTTGCATTGATGATGAGGAAGTTCTCATGCTTGAACTCTAAGATTACCAAGAAGGGATACACCTTTGATCCCAAGAAGAAAGCGTTTCTACTAAGGAGAGATGATCACAAGACTTGCTACAATTGTGGTGATCAAGGCCACATCTCCTATGATTGTCCAAAACTGGACAAAAGAAGAGAGAACCACAAGAGCAAGCATCGCAAGCTTGATGAAAGTGAAGATGATGAAGAAGAGGCCAAACCCAAACCAAGATCCTTTGGGAAGAGGAAACATGACAAGGGCAAGAAGGCAAGACTCTTCCCAAAGAAGAGAAATGGCCCACAAAAGGTGTTCATGTGTGAGGCAAATGAATGGGTCACCGACGAAGAAACAAGTGATGAAGAGAGTGAAGCGGAAGAAGAAAGCTTGGCCGGCCTCGCCATTGCCAACAATGATGACTCACCTCTTCATCCACCGCCCATGTGCCTCATGGCAAAAGGTAACACCAAGGTATGTTACGACTCTAGTGATGATGAGCTTTCCCCCGATGATTTAACTTCTTTGATAAATGAATATCATGCTATCATTAAAAGGGAAAAGAGTAAGGTTAAAACTCTTGAAGAAACTCGTGCTAGACTTGAGAGTGCTAACCTCAATTTTCTTGACAAGTATGGAAGCATACTCAAAGAGCATGACACGCTCAAATCTCATGTCAAGCAAATTGAGGAAGAAAAAGCTAAAATCAAGTTATATAATCATGAGCTTAACCTAGCACACCAAACACTCTTGGAAGAACACAATAAGTTAGTACAAGAACATCAAACACTTAACCTTGCTCATGACGTGCTTGATCAAGAGTTGAAAAATATAAAGAAGCAAACTCTTAATGATAGGATATCCATTACTTCTCATGTCACTAATGACTTGAACAAGTCTTTGCCTGTGAAAGCAAATGCTAGGAGAAGGACTTGTTGGAAGAAATTGAGAGTCTCCGCACTAGTGTGGCTAGACTTTCAAAAGGGGAAGTCAAACACAAGGAAATACTCTTCCACAAGCAAAGGCCTTCAACAAGAGAGGACTTGGATCCTTCCCGGTGCCTAACAAAGGAAAGGTGCCCTCACCGGAGCTTAGAACAAGCTTCATCAAAGAAGTTGGTTCTTATTGCCAACATTGTGAGGTCACCGGTCACCACACAAGGGAGTGTCCTCTTCCTAACCGACCTTCTCCAAAGTTGCCTATTAATTATAAATCTACTTTCAATGATCGTTATTATCTCTTAAGTAAAGTAGATGGCAAGGTGAAGGCTAGGTTCATTGGCAAAGACATGAAGGACATGAAGGGGAAGCTCCCCAAGCAACTTTGGGTCCCAAAGACACTTGTATCACACATACAAGGACCTAAGTTGGCTTGGGTGCCTAAAGTTAAAAATTGAATTCATGTGTGTAGGTGAACTACAAAGCCGGAGGAAAGCATTGGGTACTCGATAGCGGGTGCACCCAACATATGACCGGCAATGATGGTATGATCACCACCATAGAAAACCCCGACAATCATGAACAAGTCACCTTTTGTGATAACTCTAAGGGAAAGGTAATTGGGCTAGGTAAAATTGCTATTTCAAATGATTTATCCATTTCCAATGTTTTGTATGTCAAGTCACTTAGTTTTAATTTACTTTCCATTGCACAACTATGTGATCTTGGACTAACATGCACATTTAGCAAAAATGATGTTGTTGTGAGTAGTGAACAAGCCAAGACATAGTCTTCAAAGGATTTCGGCATGGACATCTCTACCTAGTAGATTTCTCCAACAAGAATGCTAGCTTCACCACTTGTCTTTTCACTAATACAAGCTTGGGTTGGCTATGGCACCGACGCATAGCGCATATAGGGATGAGCAAACTCAAGAAGTCATTCAAGCTTGGGATGGTGACCGGCGTGAAGGATGTCACATTTGAGAAGAACAAGCTTTGTAGCGCTTGTCAAGCCGGGAAGCAAGTTGCTTCACACCACCCAATGAAGACAATGGTGTCAACCTCCAAGCCACTTGAGCTACTCCACATGGACCTCTTCGGACCGTCCACATATCAAAGCCTTGGCGGTAACCTCTATTGTCTTGTTATAGTTGATGACTACTCTCGCTATGTTTGGACTTTATTTTTAGGTGACAAGAGTGAAACTCTGGAAGTGTTCAAGACCTTCGCCAACCGCGCTCAAAGGGAATTTCAACTTCCCATCATCAAGGTCCGGAGTGACAATGGCACCGAATTCAAAAACTACAACATTGGGGAGTGGTGTGACCGTGAAGGCGTAAAACATGAGTTTTCGGCCACATACACTCCTCAACAAAACGGTGTCATTGAGAGGAAGAACAAGACACTCATCACTCTTGCGAGAGCAATGCTTGATGACTACAGCACGTCGGAGAAGTTTTGGGCCGAAGCAATCAACACGGCGTGCCATGCCGCAAATAGGGTCTATCTCCATCGACTACTTCAAAAGACCCCGTACGAGCTTCTCATGGGGAGAAAGCCCAACATCTCCTACTTTCGAATCTTTGGATGCAAGTGCTACATCTACCGCAAGAAAAGGCTCGGTAAGTTTGAAAGAAGATGTGATGTTGGTATATTTCTTGGTTATGCATCAAACTCAAAAGCATATCGAGTATTCAACCAAACCTCCGGTTTAGTTGAGGAAAGTTGTGATGTTGAGTTTGATGAATCTAATGGCTCCCAAGAGGAGAGTTTTGGTCATGATGAAATAGATGATGAGCCTCTACGAGAAGCCATGAAGAACATGACCATTGGAGACATCAAGCCTGAAGTTGAGGAGAGCCATGATCAAGGGGGAGATTCAAGTTCCAACAACAACAACTCCATGGCGCCTCAAGTTTACGAAGAAGAGAAGGATGATCCATTGCCGACTCAAGACTCACAAGCACAACAACATCAAGAAGAAGAAGAAGTCCATGATCAAGTCCAACCACAAGAGGAGCAACACGCATCACCTTCGCCAAGTGCTTCACAACCACTTATGAGGCATGGACGCATCTCCAAGGCGCATCCGATGGACCAAATCATTGGACGTCCGTCAAGGGGTGTAAGTACACGTTCTCGCCTTTTCGCTTCATTTTGTGAGCACTACTCGTTTGTTTCATGTGTAGAACCCACTCATATTGAGGAAGCACTCCAAGACCCAAATTGGGTGATGGCCATGCAAGAAGAACTCAACAACTTTATCCGCAATGAAGTTTGGGTGTTGGAGGAGCAACCCAAGGACAAGAACATCATTAGAACAAAGTGGGTGTACCGCAACAAACAAGACAAGAATGGCGTTGTGGTCCGCAACAAGGCAAGACTTGTGGCCAAAGGGTTCTCGCAAGTTGAAGGACTAGACTTTGGGGAGACATTTGCCCTGGTCGCCCGGCTAGAAGCCATCCGTATACTCCTTGCTTTTGCTTCACATCATAATATTAGACTTTATCAAATGGATGTGAAAAGTGCATTTCTTAATGGTTACATTAACGAGCTTGTTTATGTTGAACAACCTCCCGGGTTTGAAGATCCGAGGAATCCTAATCATGTGTATAGGTTGCACAAGGCGCTCTACGGGCTCAAGCAAGCACCTAGGGCGTGGTATGAACGACTACGGGATTTGTTGATCATGCAAGGATTCAAGATCGGGAGGGTGGACACCACACTCTTCACCAAAGACATCAACGGAGATTTGTTCGTTTGTCAAATTTATGTTGATGATATTATCTTTGGTTCAACTAACGAAGCTCTTAGCCATGAGTTTGGCAAAATGATGTCTAGGGAATTCGAGATGTCGATGATTGGAGAGCTCAACTTCTTCCTTGGATTTCAAATCAAGCAACTTCAAGAGGGGACCTTCGTCTATCAAGAGAAGTATACCAAGGACCTCTTGAAGAAATTTGAGATGGGAGATTGTAGCTCAAGAAGCACTCCAATGGCAACAAATTGTCATCTCGACGCGGATAAGGATGGTAAACCTATTGAACAATCTAACTACCGTTCTATGATTGGCTCATTGCTTTATCTTACCGCATCTAGGCCCGATATCATGTTTAGTGTATGCTTGTGTGCTCGCTTTCAAGCGGCACCTAAAGAATCGCATAGGAAGGCGGTCTTTAGGATACTTAGGTATCTTAAGCATACCCCAAGTATGGGCTTGTGGTACCCTAAAGGTGCAAAATTCCACCTCTTGGGATACTCGGATTCGGACTTTGCCGGATGCCGCGTGGATCGCAAGAGTACCTCCGGTGGGTGCCACTTGCTTGGGCGTTCCCTAGTATCTTGGTCTAGCAAGAAGCAAAAATTCCGTCGCCTTGTCCATGGCGGAAGCGGAATATATTGCGGCCGGTGCATGTTGTGCCCAAATTCTCTATATGAAGCAAACCCTTTTGGACTTTGGTATTAAACTTGGTTGTGTGCCTCTCCTTTGTGACAATGAAAGTGCGGTTAAGATAGCTAAAAACCCCGTTCAACACTCCCGCACTAAGCACATTGATATTCGCCATCATTTCTTGAGGGACCATGAAGCTGAGGGAGACATCTCATTGCGAGGTGTTAGGTCCGAAGAACAATTGGGGGATATCTTCACCAAACCACTAGATGAGAAAACTTTTTCTAGGCTAAGAAGTGAGTTAAATGTGCTAGATGCAACGAACGTCATGTAAGAATGCATCTCATATAGGTCTTGCCTAACTCTCAAAGGATAGGGGTGAGCAAGGGTTAGCTTGGGATGGAGGTTCTTTTGGGTTTCCCCAAGGTTTGGAGAGTGGCTCTCCCTGAAGAGGACTTTGAAAGGTTCAAATTTGGCAAGATAGATTTATTTTATGCCTTGCATGATGCCTGCCATATAGACTTGTAATTTTTTGCACTATAAAATTGTTTGGCATTGCATACGGTAGATTGTCACAAAGGGGAACCCACCTCATGGGAAAGAGACTTGTTTGAAATGCAATATCTCAACTCATATGTGGTGGAAAGAACAAAATGTTAGGTGCGTTAATGCCTAGAGGAACATGCTCTAAAGAGATAGAAGTCTTCATACTCTACCTCACAAAGCATGGGCCTTACATTTTATTTGGATGATTTCCTCCTATTTTTCTCGGTGTTCCATTTGCTTTAAGGCCTAGCCAAGTTATTGGCATATTAGTATCTTTGAGGGGTAAGGGATTGCCCAAAAAGTCCTAAGACATGTGTTTCTCATTGATTGTTTGTTTGGTCAAAGGACATATATGGGATGTTGTTGTTTTGTAGTCATCGGATAATTCGATGCTTAGGTCAGACGATCATCGGACTAGTTGGTGTTCAAAAGCCAAGGGCCAGTTCAGTCAGTATCTCAAATAATCCGATGAGTTCATTCTGAAAAACATCGGTCCATCTGATGTGCACAAGTCTGGAACTGTGATGAATTCCACCGATGATATTCCCTTCCACATCGGACCATCCAGTGTCAACGGCACCTTTTTGAATACCCTTACTGTGCCATTCGACCGATGCTTCTAACATTCAACGTCAGTCCATCCGGTTTTAAAGTTTCAACTAGGGTTTGGGACCCACTTTTTAAACGGCCCTTTGCCTCCCGGCCCTTCTCTCTCCCCGATCCCGATTCACCCTGGACTCACCTGCCGCCGCCGCTCCTATCGCCCTTGCGCCACTGCCGTCTCTGGTCGCCGCCGCCATCCTCCAGCGCTGCCGCCACATCATCTAGCGCCGCCGCCACTCGCCTCCACCGCAGCCGCCGCCGACGCTCCACCCAGCCGCCGCCGCCGCTCCACCCAAGCACCGCCGCGGCCTTTCTCCCCCACCACAGCCGCCCCACGCACACACCACCCTCTGCGTCGTTGGTACCTCCACCGGTCGCTGACGCTAGGGTTTTCAATCGCATCAACCTTCGTGTCGCCGTTTCGTGCATCATCGACTTCGTTCACGCGCTTTGCCTCGTCACAATGGCTCGTGATAAGAAGAACAAGGGCAAGGCCATTGCGGAGCCGACCGCAAAGGAGCAGAAGCTCTCGAAGGAGGAGAAGAAGGCGTTGATGGCCGCTCGCGCCGCTGAGGAGCGAGAGCGTGGCCGAGGAGGATCTTTGAGGATCCGCGAGGCTCGTCCGAAGCAGCCTCCCATGATTGAAGAGTCCGAGGCCGAAGAAGAGCCGGAAGAGCCACTCGTCCGCCGGCGCTCAGCCCGGACCCATGGGGGGCATCCCGCGGCAGCACCACGTCTGAGACCGACGGCTGCCGATCGTCGTGAGGACAGAGAGGCCCAGAGATCCATCTACGAGATGGACACCACCGTCCGTGTCGGTGAAGGTGTCCGATTGATAGATTACCGGAAGATGAAGGCCAAGCAACTCCGAAGACTCAGATGGAGTGTGTTGCTTGAGGAGTGGTACCCGCAGCCCAGAGAGGCTCTTGTGGACAGTCGTTTCTGGACTGTGACACAGGCGTCGCTCTATGAGACCTACAGACCTCGGGCCACATGTTATTCTAGCACAACTTTCTGGACTGGGATCAGCTGGCCCTGGCTGCAGAGACAGAGATACGCCCCTACTTTGAGAGGTACAGAGGGCTGGTCCAGCTGATGTCCTATGAGAGGAGCGCATATGTGGAGGATTGGGTCCACGTGTTCTACGCCACCCTCTACGTCTCTGAGGGCCGCAGGTCGATTGACTTCATGTTCATGGGACAACACCATCACCTAACGAGACAGACGCTTGCACAGCTGCTGGGAGTGGACCTGCACGACACTTGCGTGCATGAGAGGGTGTATGGTCAGGCAGACCCACCGCGGAGGCTGCTCACTGGAGGAGTGGCACCACCACTGGAGGAGATACATTCTCTGTTTGGACCGACCTTCTCTCCAGACCAGCCGAGGGTACCGGCACTACTGACTCCTGCTGCGCGCACAGTGTACCTTGCCTTGCGCCGCACTCTCTTGTCGAGGTCCGGTTACTTAGAGGGGTTCACCAGCCTGTAGCAGACCCTCCTGTTCTACATCATGAACGGGATGGAGTTTGATATAGTGGACGTCCTCATATGCGAGATTGAGGATGTGATCACTGACGGAGTGGGCATGATGAGGTAGCTCGTGTATGGACACTGGATCAGCTACCTGCTCTCCATGATGGTCCCTGAGGAGTCCGTCGTGCATGACCGTCTCACTGACGAGAGTGGCACACGGTTCGGTCACTACCGTGCCCCAGCTCCTGGAGACCACCACCTTGGCCATCCAGTCAAGCATCAGGTCCTTGCTCGGCTAGCTGAGGAGGACTGGTCTGATCTGGAGAAGGAGGATGAGAGGCTGGCTAAGGCAGAGGCATAGGGTGAGGACCTGCACCATATATGGTCCGAGAGCGTTACTGATGACAGTGTTGAGGAGTACTTCCCACCTCCTCCCTCACCCAGGCAGCACGACGCGGAGGCTGGAGGCTCTACAGTGCCACCCCCTACTCCACCTCCCGTCTCAGAGGCACAGGTTTCTCAGCCGTCTGAGCTCACATCCCTCCTACAGCAGATGGTTGAGCAGCAGCGCTTGGACCGGCTTGCAGCTGAGCAGGCCCAAGCGGAGCAGGCCGCACGCCTTCTGGAGCTCCAGCAGCAGCAGTAGGAGATGCAGCGCCAGATCGCCCGTGAGAGGCGAGAGGACAATGACCGGCTGACTGGGCTGATCGACCAGATGCACCAGCGCTCCCTCGACCAGCAGCAGCAGACGCCGCAGGCGATGATGGGCATCCTGGGGTTGATCACCAACCTCTACACCCAGACCGGGATTGCCCTCCCATAGCAGCTGCCAGGAGTTGCTCCACCTCCACCTGTCCTTGCTCCAGCTACCGCTCCGGTGCCGACTACGCCGATCCCTTCGATCAGCATGTCTCCACTGCTGGCTCCCGGCGCACCGATTCACTCTCCACTGCCGGCCACGACACTATTCCAGCAGACGCCAGCATCCGTCGTCAGTGCCCCTATTCCAGCAGCTCCTACCCAGTAGGCACCGACGACGGCTCCTACGGCTCCGACAGCTCCTTCTACCTCTACTCCAGGCAGCAGCTCCGACGACAGCGACGGTGACCAGTTCATCATTGCGCCTAGTACTCAGGGTCCATAGGCACTCGGATCCCTTTTTGGTGTCTTGATGCCAAAGGGGAAGAAGAGTTAGAGGAGTCAGGGGGAGGCCCTGAGGATAGCTTAGTCTCAGGGGGAGTGTCCTAGCCTTAGGGGGAGTTTACCTATATCATCTTTTGTAATTCAATATTATCATCTTTTGTAATTCGATACTTTTGCTACTCATTTGGTGTTTATTGAGTACTCTTAAGTTGTTAATCGATTGAGCTTATTTGGTGCCTATCTTATGATGACTTATTCACTTGAGTTATTCTTTGATTGAGCTTTCAAATTTTAAGTGTAATAATCTTGTATTCATTGCATATCCTCTTAAGCTTCGTACTATCAAATTCATTACTATTGTGCTTTAATTTGTTGTGTTTTCATCAATCACCAAAAAGGGGGAGATTGAAAGCATCTAGGCCTCCATGAGGTATGGTTTCGGTGATTAATGACAACCATTGGATTTTACTAATGAATTTGTGAATGCAAGGTCCCCATAATCACTCAATCAAATGAAATCTATATGTCATTGGAGACCCATATACAATCACTTTATGAGATCGAATCAATGATATGAAGACAAGAAGTGAAAGCTCTTATGTCAAAGTCATTCAACCACAATTGATGACACTTAATGCTTGACAACCATCAGAAGTACATTTCCAACAAAAGTCTAAGAGGTCAATCAAGAAAGACACAAAAGAATCACTTAGAAACAACTCGAAGCAAACAAAATCAACTCACCGGATCAACCGATGATTTCTGAGAACAACACATCAGTCGAGTTGGTTCAGCAGAAGAAGAAGACCTCAGAACAAAGCACTCACCGGATCATCCGATGTTAGGGGCTCAGCTACATCGATCCATCAGCACAGTTTGCAATATCCTTGGACCAAGTGTAGCACCAAATCATCCGATGTACAGAAATATACACATCGGTCAATCACTCCAGTAAGCATCAAGTTTGAGTCAATTCTGGAGGAAGAGCCACCGGATCATCCGATGAGAAGACAAGTGCAACATCGGTCTAACAATGGTCATATCTGACACAATGACGTCAGCTAAAGTAAACTTGACCGATGATAACTAAAGGGGTGACATCGGATCATCCGATGTTCGCAGAAAAGTTCCGTCAGCCTACTTTTCCAACGACTATTTCATGGAGCCTGGCTATAAATACCCCCTAAACCTGTAATTTCGACAAGTCTTGATCACAAACATTCTCAACACATCCGCAAGCGTTCAAGACCAAGAGCCATCACTTCTACATCATTTTCGACCACCTACACACCAAGAGATAGGCTAGAGCTAGCTAGAGAGAGAGCTTGTCTACCTCCATTCTGGGTGAGTGGAATCTCTAGGATAGTGAGAGCCTCAAGGGAGTGCCCCTTGGTGTTTGTAACTGTGAGAGACTTCCGGAGCTTGCCAAGGCATTTGTGGAAGCCCGGAGGGTCGAAGTTGTACAAGGCTTGAGCTCCACCTTGCCGAGGTTGGCAAACGGAGAAGAATAGTGGAGATCCCTCGTCTCGGTGACTTGGGTGTGGCTATACCCTTTGGTGGGTGCCACAACGTGGATGTAGGAAGATCTTGACGATCTTGCCGAACCACGGGATAAATCCTTGTGTCTCCCCGGGAGTTTGCATCCTCTTCCTCTCCCTTACATTTATGCATTTTATATTTCACGAAGTTGCTATTTACTTCAATGCATAGATTGTTTGCGTAGGGAATTGGGCTTGTAGGGACTAAGTTTTATTGCTTAGATTTAAAAAAAAAGCCCAATTCACCCCCCCTCTTGGGCATTCGATCCTTACAGCCTGAGATTTTGAGATAGCGAACTCCGCCACAGGATCGTCCAACGACCACGTCGAGCAACATGCTAGAGGAAATCCCTCCAACGTGCAATAGCCAGCTAGTGTTGTTGTCCCGGCAGGCGTCATTCCACTACAGGAAACGGGCAATCAGACGTCGGTTCCAAAAAAGACCATCAGGGCCGTCGGATTTAAAAAAATAAAAGCGTCGGTTTTTGGAACCCGACATTCATAACTTTATGAGCGTTGGCCAGCCGACGTCTTTAATTTAATATGTTGGCTGGAGTATACGGACTGACGGTCTTTAGAATAAAGCTGTCGGTCCCTCGTCAAAAACCGTCAGTGCTGTTAAGGCCGTTGGTGCCCGGGGTCCGGCCGACGGTCTTAATGTGGGCCCAGCGAGTGGTGGAGATGGGTCCCGTGGTTGGAGGGTTATGGCCGTCGGTGTTTGAGAGAGGACCGATGGTGATAACTTATTGGCGTTAGCGCCACTCATAGCCATAAGTGGGCCCGGCTAACGTGGCGCGCTAACCCTAACTTCATCCCGCCGCTTCTCACTCCCCTCCCGTGCGCCCGTCATCCCTAGCCCGCCGCCCATGCGCCGTGTGCTGCCGCTTTCTGGCCAACATGCTCGCCCGTCCGGCAGCCGCCCTCCGCCCGCTCCGGGCGCTGCCGCCCTCCAGCCCTCGCGCCTGCCCGTCCGGGGGCCGCCCTCCGCCCGCTCCGGGCGCTACCGCCCTCCGGCCCTCTCGTCTGCCCATCCGATGGCTGTCCTCCGCCCGCCCGATGCAGCTGCCCGCTCTAGCCTTGCCCGCACACCGTCCTCTGGCCCTATGGCCCCCCGGCGCCCGCTTGCCGTTTTATCCCCCGACGCCCGCCCCACTGACTTCAACAACAATGAATCAAGTTAAAATGTAACTTGGATCGAATAATAATCGGATAGTCAGAAAGAAATGACTCTTATGAATTGTAGAAGCATTAGTTTTATTTTTAGCTATTAAGTTTAATTTCTAATGTATATTTCTAGCTATTAGTTGTATTTGTAGCTATTAATTAGTTGAATTTCTAATATATGTTTCTACCTATTAGTTGCATTTGTAGCTAATAATTAGTTGAATTTCTAATGTATGTTTCTAGCTATTAGTTGCATTTGTAGCTATTAATTAGTTAAATTTCTAATATATGTTTCTAGCTATTAGTTGCATTTCTAGGTAATAATTAGTTGAATTTCAAATGTATGTTTGTAGTCATTAGTTGCATTTCTAGCTATTAATTAATTTAAAATGTATGTTTGAAATGTATTTTAACATACATTTTTAGCTATTAGTGATAGCATAATTGATTGATTCTTTTCTTTCTAGACTCTTATTACAAAATTGCGGTTATTTTTAGTGTGTTATGTTCACTAGGTAATGTAGAGTGAGTCTCCATGTTGGCATCCATAAAAGAACGATGCATCTTATATACAGTTATATGGTTTGTGTGTATTATCTATTAGATTTTTTTACATTTTCTACTTTGAAGGTATATGCTAAAATGAGTGACGATCGTAAAGTGATGTATGATGGTTGGAGTTTAAGTGGTGCGCACACTATGGAATGGGCTCTTATCGCGGATCTTTTCATCAATCATACATTTGCTAGTGGTGCTCATCTTGCGAAGTGTCCATGTAGCAAGTGTCGAAATTGTCAACATCTATATAAGGATGAAATTGAGTTGCACCTTTGCAAGCATGGTTTTATGCCTGACTACCTAGTATGGCATGAGCATGGGGAAATGGTTCATGACAATCAGTTGGACAAAAACTAGGATGATGATTGGATGGATGAGATGTTAGCGGACATTTGTAGAGAGTATGAAGAGGGGTCAATGCCGAAGGAGGTGAAGGAGTTTTATGACCATCTTGCTGCCTCAGGTGAAAAAGTGCTTGAGAGCACTAATGTCATCGTTCTGCGGGTGGTGACACGACTTATGGTGTTGAATTCCAAGTTCAATTTTGCAAACAATTGCTATAATGGTATCTTGAAGTTGATGGTGATCTCCTTCCATCTGGGCATACGATGCTGGAAGTGATATACAACTCTAAGAAGATTTTGAGTGGTTTGGGCATGAACTATAAGAACATTGATGTGTGCAATAATAATTGCATGTTGTTTTGGAAGGAACACATGAACAATACCCATTGTATGCATTGCAATGCATCTAGATATGTCAAGGTTCTAAACAATGATGGAGAGGAAACACTACAAAAGTACCGATTAAATAGGTTCGGTACATGACCGTCACAACAAGGCTAAAACAGTTGTTCCTATCCCAAGAAATAGCGAAATAGATGAGGTGGCACTCTGAAGGGATACGTGAGAGCGATCACAAAGATATTATGACACATTCTTCTGATGGCGCGGCGTGGCAAGCTCTAGACCATTTTGATCCAGAGTTTGCAAGAGATCCCAGAAATGTTCATTTTGGATTGTCAACAGACGGTTTCACTCCTTTCAGCACTAGTAGCGGCCCATGCTCTTGTTGGCCTATATTTATCATGCCATACAATTTTCCTCCCAACATGTGCATGAAAGAAGGATACATATTTCTCACGGCTATCATTCCTGGCCCTAAACATCTTGGGAAGAAAATCATGTTTTTATGCAGCTGTTGATTGAAGAGCTGAAGGAGTTACAGTATGGTGTAAAGGCATATGACAATCATCTGAAATGTGAATTTACCTTATGTGCCTTGTATTTATGGTCGATCCATGATTTGTTGGCATATTACATTTGGGCTGGTTGGTGTGTTCACGAACAATTGTGATGTCCCATATGTATGGCTGACACTGATGCTATCAGGTTAAAGTATTGAAAAAAAACAAGCTTCTTTGATTGTCATCGATGATTCCTTTCTTCAAACCATCCTTTTAGGAGTGATACACAATCATTTTGGAAAGGCAAATCTGTAAGAAAAGGTCTGTCTTGTTGATTGACAAGCGAACAAAAAATGGCATGGCATGCAAAGTTAAAAGAGTCCGCTGAAGGTGGTTTTGAAGGGTATCGTACATAACACAACTGGACTCATATTTCTTTTATTTGGGAGCTACCATATGCAAAGTCATTACTTTTACAGCGCAACATAGATTTGATGCACCAAGAGCATAATGTGGTTGAAAGCATCATAAGCATGTGTTTTGATTTCACCGACTAAACCAAAGATAATATGAATGCGAGGAAAGACTTAGCTGATCTTTGCAATCGTCTTGGGCTTGATATTATAACTAAAACAAGTGGAAATGATAGTAGGCCACGAGCTCCTTACTGTGTCAAGCCAGAGGAAAGGAGGCAAATACTTATTTTGTTGAAAACATTGAAGTTTCTAGACCGCTATGCAACTAACATAAAATGATGTGTTAACCTTAGTACCGGTAAAATAAATGGGCTGAAGAGTCATGATTACCATATTATGATGGAGAGACTTGTGCCCATAATGGTTTGTGGCTACATCGAACCCGATTTGTGGAAGATATTTGCTGAACTTAGCTACTTTTATAGGCAGATATGCACTAAGGAAGTGTCGAAGAAGATGATGCGGTAGTGGGAGAAAGAAATCATTATGCATGTCTGTAAGATGGAAAAAGTCTTTCCACCTGGTTTTATGAATTTTATGCAACATTTGCTGGTGCATTTACCTTATGAAGCATTAGTAGTAGGTCCTGCACAGTTCAGGTGGATGTATAGTCAAGAAAGAGAAGTGAAAAAACTTAGAGCTACAATGCGCAACAAGGCAAGAGTTGAGGGGTGTATTGCAGAGGCATTTGCAACTAAAGAGATTACAAATTTCTCTATGAAATATTTCTCATGTGCCAACAATGTGAATGCATCTAAGACACGATATCATGATGTAGAAGAGCAACATATGACTAATCTTAAGATTTTTAATTTGAAGGGTAAAGGTGTTGGAGCTTCCAATTCTCATCATATTTCAGAGCAAGATAGGAACTACACCATGCTTTACATGTTTTTCAACATGGAGGAAGTGTTACTGTATTTTGAAATATTTGACAAGTTGTATTGGACATCTTCTCAAAGACCTACACAAAGTCAATTGGATAAGATGCACTAGGATGTCATAAATGGTGGGCTAAGCTTTGTGGCATGGTTCCATGAACATGTAATGTTTCTATTCGTCTTTTGTATTTAATCATAGTTCACATGCTTGTATTAAGATTCTAACTTTGTCTATTTATGTAGTGTACGCAAGATCGCAACATCTCAGGTGACTTGCGACAGATTACTCATGGTCAACTGAAAGCAAGAGATTTAACCGATACGATATCAACAGATATCGTTTTCGTACGGCATGTTTAGAAGCAAGCCACCCACTTGCAGCCACATCAAACAGTGGAGTAATGATAACGGCAGTGGAGGGTAGTGAGAAGTCAATGCTTACAACGGTGTTCTTCAAAAAATAATTGAGTACACATTTGGTGGTTCGAAAGAACTGAAGCTTGTAATTTTTGACTGCCAATGGTTTGATCCAACATCGGGCATGCGAGATGATGACTTTGGAATGGTGGAGGTTAACCATAACTCGCGGTACACAACTCATAACAGCAATGTTGTACTTGCCTATCAAGTGGAACAAGTGTACTATTTATGTTATCCTCATCCAAGTTTCAAAAATTGGTGGGTTGTATACAAAGTTAATCCTGAAGTGGACCATCGAAGTTATGATGGATACATAGAGAATCAGGAAGATGATGATGGTGGTGTCTATAAAGATGAAGTTAAGGAAGTAGAAGATTTTAGGATATCTTGCGGGACGGGACTAGCATGCATAGCTAGTGGTACCTTTGAGTTAATGTTTGAAGAATATACTGGCATTTCGAGGAAACGTATTCGATAGTCACAAATTATTATTGAAAAGCAGAAAAAGATTATTGAGGATCAAGAAGAATTAGATCAAGACAGTGAAGGAGAAGAGTTTGAAGAAGAGATAGATGAACAAGAGATACGTGAACATCTTCAAGCATGTGTGGCAGAAGCAGATTTTGATGTTGATGATTTTTGATTCTTATTGTACACATTCTATTAGATTTTGATTCTTATTGTATGAATTATGTTAGATTTTGATTTTTATTGTACGCATTTTGAGTATCTTTTATTATTTATCATGTTTTGTATAACTAATCAGTATTTTGAAATTTATGCAGATGTTCAAGCATATCAAACTTGGCAGGAAAAAGCGCAGTGGTAGTTCATACCACACTAGTAGTTCGGAGCACACATGCTTGTTTTAGGTACTTGTTTAATTATAAATACATATTAGTATTATAATTAACTATCTAATATTTGTTACATGTTTATTTTCATTTGTGGGGTACAAGCGTAAGTGTGGAGAGGTAGAGGCAGCTCATGCGGTGTGTCGTGTAGTCGGAGCCCTCACGACAGCCAGAGCCCTCACGAGAGCCAGAGCCGAGTCTGAGGAGATAGATATTGTGAGATAGTCGTTAGAGCAGGGAGGAGACTCAATTCGGACACGAGAGACCGAATGATTGCAGCGGTCTTTGGGCGGTCCTGCTCTGAGGGTGGTGATGAGGGGGACGACGAGGGCGGCGATGATTTAGAGGGCGATGATCCCGAGCGAGATAGGAGGTTGGCAAGACTTGCGGAGCTAGATGAGGCAGGTCAGCTGCGCGCCCGATGCCCTTTAAATTACTATTTCGGATTAATTGATAAGCTATCTTTTATCATTGTTTATTGTTAATAAATTAACTAATATTGTTTGAACAGGCTATGGAGGCACCTTTTATGTACTTCAAGCAAAAGCTTGGATGAGCGGATAGTTATAAAGCCGAAGGGTACTAGGTGATGGGTTGAGGTTAATTGGAGTGGCAGGGGGAATCGATGAGTAATTAATACGGAGTTGGGAAACACCATCCAATTTGGATTTCCCAGGATGGTTTTGTTGGACGGTCGAAGAATTGCCGCGCATAGTTGGGATTACTATGCACTGAAAGAGTATGCCCCTACGGGTACTTGTAAGAACAGAGTTTGGGATATGTTTTGGATAAGTGTATTCATAATCCTTCAATTATATTACATCTTGTTCTAATTGACATAAATTGTTGTTTGTATTGCAGGGTGTGTTTCGTTTGCGGGAAGGCGAGAGTGAAGCATATGCAAGAGCGGTTTTACATTAGTCAGCAAAAAGGCGCACAAAGGACTACTTCTCCGATGCCGGATCAAAGCTGTGATTGTGTACTACAAGAATAAGTTGTTGGCATGCATATCAAAAAATGAAGCAGCCAAATTACATCTAACTAAGGAGGAGTACTTGAATAGCAACGTGGATTGGATATGTGTGAATCCAAAAGCTTGGGAATAGTTAAGTGATTACTCGGCATCAGATGAGTTCAAGTTAGCTTCGGATAGAAACCAAAAAATCAGAAGAGCAAGCCTAGAAAGCATTACTATGGGTCGGATGGACATGCGTGAATGGAACAAAGAATAGTATGAATTATTAAAATCATACTTAGATTGCATCAATTATTATATTGATTAAACCTAAAATTTTGCTATTGCAGCATGCTGAAACTGGTATCCCTACTAGGTTTTTTGAGGTTTACCTTAAGGGGCATAAAGGTCCAGAGCTAAATCGCCCGGAGCAATTGTGCGACGAGGCAATAACGCAAAAAGTGGTACGTATGATCTATCTAAGTCATTTTACCTTTTATTACATCTACTCATGAACTCATTGTATCCTCGTAGGCGAAATATGTTGAGTGCTTCAGGAAAAATCATGGAGATGAGGCAGATTTTGTAAGAGCGCCGTTGGATGTGGGTGCGGCGTACGAAGCCGGTGGAGGTGTACAACATGGGAGGTATGTGTAAAGATATTGATGTTTCTAAGTTAATGATTGTCGATTCATCGCACTTGTATCTTTTGTAGACATGGGTTGGGCGACTGGTATGTGGAGCGTGAGGCCTATGTTAGGCGACGACACTCCAGTGCTAGTTCTAGTAGGTCCCAGTCAACTGCGGAGACAGATGCATTAAGAGAAGAATAGAGACACACTCAGGAAGAGATGTAGACGCGGTTGCAACAGCAACATTAGCAGCACCAGACAGAGATGCAGATGCAGCAGATGCAGCAACAGATACAGTAATAGGTGCAGCAACAGATGCAGTATCTGTATATGGCACAAGTAACATGTAATCTTTACAATTGAGTTATTTATTGGATTTTAAAATGTTTCACTTAAGATCTCACAAATAATTTACTTGATGCAGTTTTTGGGTCACGATAGCACCGATTCTCCATTCGGCACACCACAACCACCTCAGTTTGACATGATGTCGCAGGTATACTTGTATGTTTTATTTAAGTTACAATACTCTTTACTATATGTGTTAAATTAACTTAATTGAATATCTTTAGCTGATGTAGTTCTTCACTCAAGGTGGTATGCCTCGTCCAATGCAGCCATGCCAACATATTGGATCCTCGTCACAGGTATCACCGCATGTCTTATTACATTGAGTTATAATACAAAATTCTAACCATATGTGTAATAGGGTTCTGAGAGTGGTCAACCATTTGTTCCACAACCTCAGGGATTTATATCGTTGTTTGTATTGCAGCCGTATCCAGGTGTTCTACCACCGATGCCCTTTAATCCTGGACAGACTCATCCATCAACAACTCCGACCGCAACGGTATACATCTAAATTGTTATTTCTCATAAAAATATATGTTAATTTGAATAATACTTAGCGACTTTGAGTCAAATTAGCATATTCGTGAGTTTTGTAACAAATAAGTCAATTAGCACATTTTAGAGAGATTAAGACAGTCAAATTATAAGCATAAATGCAAAGTGTAACTTGTATTTGTTTCTTGTAGGGTTTCGATCATCTGCAAACTGATGATTTTATGAATTTGAACGAGGGAGGTGTGAGTGGTGGAGGTTCCAAAACATGAATGTGTGAATGCCATTTTCATTTCTACTTTGTGAACTTTATGTTAACATGTGACGTTTGTTTTCATTCCCATGTAGTGCTCATTTATATACATATGTGTGAACTTGTATTGTGCTTATGTGAAGTATTGTGCTTATGTGAAGTATTGTTGTTTATGTGAACATATGCCTGATTGTAGCTTATGTGAACTCTGAATATATTGTTGCTTATGTGAGCTTATGTGAACTGATATTGGAGTTGACTGTAAGTGGCTCCCGGAGGCTGCCCATCCGAGCGAGGAGGAAAACAGACGGTTATTTTTTAAAAAAGGCCCATTGTAGGCGTCGATTTGGTGTCAGGCCACGATCTTAAAGGGTTAAAGGCGTCGGCTAGGTCCCACGACCGACGTTCTTAGCCGCCTTAAAGGCGCCGGCCCCGACGTGGCCGACATTCTTACCCCCCCATAAAGGCGTCAGTTGTGGGCCCAAGCCGATGCTCGTAAGCCCATTAAAGGCATTGGGTTCGCTGCCGACGTCTTTAACTTTTAAATGTGTCGGTACTATAAACCAACGGTTTTAACCCATAAAGGCATCGGCCTCGACATCCATACAAGTTAAAATGTCGAATTTGAGTCGTCGGGTATGAACGTCGGTTTACCGATGTATATACACTAAAGGCGTCGGTTTCTTTAGGTTACCGATGCCTATATGGCCGACGGCCTTTTGCCCGATTCCTGTAGTGTTCCACCACCACCACCAACTGCTCCGGCAAGCAACACTGGACAACAGGATGGTGTCTTCGCGTTGGTCACTGCATCGACGCACAAGAACCCTGAGAATGTGATCAATGTAGTGCGTACTCTTCTCCAGAGTCCACCAGCACTCGGAGCATGTTAGGGTGCAATGGAGCAATGGCGCGCTAATGTGGAGCATCTGGTTGCAGTAGCAGCCAATGCCATCAGCAACCAAGGTCTGCCTCCTGCTGGGCAGACACCCTGTTGAGTTCCGGCCTCATCTGCCGAAGAAATATGATGGGACTGTCAACCCTGTTGAGTTCCTCCAAATCTACTCCACTGCCTTCCTCGCGGCGGGTGGCAATGATGCTGTAATGGTCAATTATTTCCATGTGGCTCTGTCTAGGACTGCCAGGTCCTAGTTCATGAGTCTTTCGCCTGACTCCATCAACAGTTGGGCGGAGCTTTGCCGCCAGTTCACCGCCAACCTTGGGATCTCCTACACACGACCTAGCACAGAGCTGAATCTGTTTGCCGTATAGCAGAAGTCGGGAGAGTAATTGCGATTGTTCATTCAACAGTTTTCCATGGTACAGAAACACAATTCCTTCCATCTCCAACGCATATGTCATTGTTGCATTTTGACAGGGCGTCAGAGACAAGAAGATGCTGGAGAAGCTGGCAATGAAAGAAGTCACCAGTGTCACAGAACTCTTCAGCCTAGCTGACAAGTGTGCTAGGGATGTGGAGGGCTGTGAAAAGAACTCCAAGCTAGTTCCAGTGGCTGGTAAAAACTCCTCCAATTCTAAATCCACTGCTTCTGGCAGTGGAAAAAGGAAGAAAAGTCAGACGGCAAAAAGAAGCCATTGGTTGGCACGCCTGCTGCTGCGGCAGCTGCAGCTCCGGGTGGCTGGGGGCCCCACCCCGAAAAACATCCTCAACTATTGTCTGAAGACGGAGGCGGTCAAAGATGTGGTGTCCGATAGATAAAATGGACACCCACAATCTTGAAGATTGCTATGAGGTCTAGAACCTTGTCGAGTGCTTCAAAAGCGCCAAGAAGAAGCTCCATTTCGCCAGCAGGAAGGAAAGCAAAAGGTCGACGAAGCTCCGTCTGATCCGAAGCTAGGCTTCCCGGACCCCATGAAGGTCCTGAAGGCTGTGTACAACCATCTATGATAATTCTAACATCTCTGACAACGAGGGTCAGAAGACTCATCATACAATATATGGAGGGTCGTGGGACATCACCTCCTGGTGCATCCTCAAGACTGCGTCGGGAGATGGCTGCCACAACACTTACCACCAAGCCAGAACCCCATCGTATGTGGATGGACACGCCCATCACTTTTGATGCTTCTGATTGCTCGAGGAGCATGATAAGAGCTGGTCAACCACTGTTGATGGTTTCTACTACTATCAACAATGTCCAGCTCTACCATGTCTTTGTGGATTGAGGTGCGGCGCTCAATCTCCTCAGCTATGAAGCGCTCGTCAAGATCTAGCTCTGACTCTCAAACCTTCGCCCCTCACATCCCTTCCCTCGGGTAGGTCCGAGAGCTATTTCTCCTCTTAGATCAATCACACTCCCGGTGACCTTCGGGACTCGAGAGAACTACAGGACCGAGAAGTTGGTCTTTGACGTGGCGCACATTAGCCTACACTTCAACGCCATCCTAGGCAGGCTAGCTTTGTATAGGTTTATGGCCACAACCCACTAAGGTTACTTGGTGTTTAAGATGCTGACACCTTCAGGCATTCTCTGGATCCGCGAGGACCACACTACGGGAGTCACTGCGCTGGAAGAACTCCATGCGCTTGCAATACCGTAGGAGGAAGCATCTCGCAAGGAGCAAGCTGCTCAACCTCTGAGTAGTCGTCACCAAGGCTCAACCTCTGCACCACGCGTGCAGCCAAGTGGCTACAACGGCATTCCCGTCAATGTCGTCCAAATTGGTTCTGATGCTGCCGAGACCACCCATATATCGGGAGGTATGGACAACTAATAGGAACTCGCGCTCATCACTTTCCTCTGGGTGAATGTTGACGTGTTTGCATGCCAACCGTCACAGATGCCTGGGATCCCTAGGGAGGTGATCGAGCACAGTCTGAAGATATACCCTAACGCATGGCCAATACACCAGAAGCCCCAGAAGCAATCAGTCAAGCAGAAAAACTTAATCCAAAAAGAAATCAAGAAGCTGCTAGAAGCTAGTTTCATCTGAAAGGTTCATCATCCACGATGGCTAGCAAACCCAGTCGTTGTACCCAAGGCAGGTGAGAAGCTTCGGATGTGTATCGACTACACCACATTGAATAAGGCATGTACAAAAGACCCCTTTCCACTACCTAGGATAGACCAGATACTGGACTCCACCTCCGGGTGCGAGCTATTGTGTTTCCTAGATGCATATGCTAGATATCATCAAATCCAAATGTCTAGGGAAGATGAATAGCATACTGCCTTCATAACAGTAGATGGGTTGTATTGTTATACTTCCATGCCTTTCGGTCTCAAAAACGCTGCTTCAACTTTTGTGCAAAGGATTACAAAATGAGGATTACAAGTGAAAGCCAGAATAAAAAGGTCCTAGATACTGGAGGTCCTAGGTCCTATGGAAAAATGAGGCAACTTTCTCTGCACCTTCTCGAACGCTATCCCTCGCGGCATCTTCTTCTTCAAGAATGGGTCCTTGGAACACCAGATCTATATATAATTGGGGCTCCTGACTTTTGAAACACGACAGCACATATTCGGGGACGTTCTAGACCAGAGACTTCCCCTCCGTCTCCAGTTGGTCGATGATGATGTCACCCATTGCGCCCAGCATGTTGCTGGTAGAGCTCAATGACACCAGCGCCTGGTCCAGCTCCTTCTTTGGGTTAGTCGGACGTACCGGACTGAAGCCAAGCGGCACCAAAGCCTTGTTAGCATGCCCAGGAAGTCCCAGACTTGCTGGGACTCAGTTTCCCTCAACTCCTTAATCCCTCCAGCAACCTTCTTGCAGCCACAAGCTCCGAGCCTTCCCTGGTGATGTGCTCGACCTCCTTGGCATGTTGCTGAATACTTTCAGTCACTTGCTTTTCGCGATCAGTGAGCTCTGTCTCCCGGAGGTGGACGCGGTTCCGGCGGTTCGCGAGATCCTTCTTCCTACCCCTCAATTTTTCCTCCCTGGTGGAGACTTCAGCCTCTCTCTTGGAGAGCTCCTATCCCACCTGCCAATTCTTCTCCTCTTATTTCTTGCACCGCTCTTCAACTTTTTGGTGTGGTCTGCCAAGCTCTGCTCACCCAGAGATAGCCTCTAGGCAAGCTCCTCCTCCCTCCTCAAAATGTCCTCCTGCTTCTCTAGGAGCTTCTCCTCCCTCTCGTCGAGGGCCTCGCGAAGCTTGAGGAGTATATCATTTAGCTCGTTGAGTTTGTCTTGACGCTCATCAGCAGCCCCGTTTGGCTCCCGAGCATGCTCAAAAATATCTCGAGTCTTCTCGTCGGGAGCTTTAATGGCAGCCTCCTACTTGTTAAACAAGCATTCCATCAGCGCTAGCAAAGCCTTTTCCTTGGCCACCCATTCCCGCTGGTCTACAAGCCTTGACTGCGTCAGCTTCGTCTCGAAGTGAGGCCTGTTGCGCCAACGCCTTAAGGTGTTGCGCTCTTTTTCGAGAGTCTTTCTTTCATGGTCGAAGGTGAGTTGGACTTGGCGAAGGCCGGAGTAGGCGTTGTTGATAGACAACGCCAAACGACTAGGCTTCGGGCCCGCTTGAAGCGCCTCTGCAGGCTCTAAGGGATCTTCAAAAATAGCAATTCGGTCCCACGGCATAAGCGTGGTCCCCTGCAGCTCTATGGCAATGGGGTCGCCCTCCAAGAGCTCTTCTACATCTGTTATGGCTGGGGAGGGTCCCACAGTGGGAACTTCAACCTCCGAGGCTGACGAGGAAGGTCCCTTTGCTGGATCTTCGATCATCGGCGCTGTGGGTGGAGGACGTGCCACTGTCTCTTGTGGGTGCCCCGACTCTGACATGAGCAACTCCGGAGTAATCACCTCGGGAGTTAACGTTGGATCTTCGTCTGGAGCCCCCACCACCTTTGGTTCCAGGGCCGTACTTCAACCATCTCCGGCTTCGGGGCCGGAGCTTCAATTACCTCCGGCTCAGGTGTCAGAGCTTCAACATTATCCGACGCAGGTGCCGGAGCTTCAACTATTTCCAGCTCTGGAGCCAGAACTTCAGTTACCTCTGGCTCAGGTGTCGGGGCTTCTGCCATCTGTGGCTCCAAAGCAGGAACTTCAGCCGCCAACTTTGAGACCGATGGCACTTCATCACGAACATCTCCCCCGTGGTCCAACACTACCACGGGAGCTCCAGGTGTCATCTCTGGATCCAGATCCACGACAGCGAGCGTCAGAGCTGCTGTGTCATCAACCGCCACTTGGGGATGTAGGATCGAAGAGCACGTGAAAAGCTACCAGAGGCGGGGCTGATTGGTAGATTTAAAACTTTTTGGGCAGAAGCAATGAAAACCCCTCGGCGGAAAAACGATCTGTTAAAGAAATCATGTGTGAGACTAATCTAAACGTGTTTCACCATGGAAAAAGTGATAGATATAATAGAAAATCAAGTCATGAAGGCGACACAACAAGGATCACTCAAATCCGTAGAGAGAAACTCAAGTTACGATCAAAAGATCAAACAAAGGTCAATCTGTTCTACCGAGTAAAAAACAGATCTGCAATACTGCAAAGAAACTCGTATAGATCAAAAACCACAAATCCAATGACCGTGGAATTTTGAAGATGATAGATAATCAAGTAGTGAAGACAACCAAAAAAGAATCATGTCAAATGGATCTGTAAAACTCGAGTTATGATAACACCACCGAAGAAAGGTTGTGCTGTGCAGAAAACTCGATGAGAAAAACTTGTCTGGAACAAGTCGGACGAACAAGGCACAAAAGTTCCTTTGAACTACGATCTTTATTCAATAGAACACAAGAGGAACAGCCCCAAAA
Source organism: Tuctoria greenei (assembly GCA_036927565.1). NCBI lineage: Eukaryota > Viridiplantae > Streptophyta > Magnoliopsida > Poales > Poaceae > Tuctoria > Tuctoria greenei. Next base: position 81,264,713 of record JAYESD010000003.1, on the reverse strand, counting down.
GTCGTGCACCATGAGCTCTGGCCTCCCTTGCTTATATAACCAGACCTTAAGCCAACCAAAACCTAACTAGGATTCTAATCCTACTCAATTCACGAATCGAAACTTACCATAACTGCTCAAGACTCTTCTATCGCAGATAGAAGCAACCTTAAGACTTCCAAACACATTAGGAATGTATCCCTCATTCCTAAAACTTCCCAAATTCGTTACCTAAATGAAATCCTAATATAACCAGCTCAAATCTTTCCATATTTGAGTTAAACCCGACTCGGCCGCAGCCTGAGTCCATAACCTAGTCGGTTGGACCTTTCCGACCAATTCGTCCATAACCTAGTCGGTTGGACCTTTCCGACCAATTCTTTACGTCCACATCTCTTCGTCACGCCTTGGAACCATGTAGCCACGTCCATGAACTCCATGCATACATGCAAACATCTTCCAACGACGTCCACGATACCTTCATATGCATTGTTCTTGATTCAAACATGCTGCGCAACCTCCCGATCAACTCAACCAAAATTCCTTCTGAACTTGGTTGTTGAACCTCATCTTTTCCCTAAGACTAGTTCAATGTATCCCGTCACCAGCCATGTCTTGAACTCAAGCAACACCTGCACATGAATAAACAACCAATCCGTACGAGCCCAAGTCTGCGACTTGACTCAAATTAGTTCTGAACACAACACCTTATGTGAGCACCTCACATAAGCATGTTGCAAAACCATAGTAAAACGATATCAGTCATATCAACCAAAACGCACCAAAAACATAGCAAATTAATACTAAGCAATATTTCCAACAATGTAAAGCAAGTTCAAAACATTTCACAGTAAAAGTAGAAACATTGCGATCAAGCTCCGAATCTTGCCAAAGCTAACCGGAGCTTGAGCTGGAGCTTACCAAATCTAGTATAACCTAGCGCCAAAGCTTACCAAAGTTAGTACAACCTAGCGCTGGAACTTACCAAAGCTGGTCAAAACTAGTCAACCCAAAAGCCGGAGCTAGAAAAACATGTCGGATCTCAACAAAGACATGCCGGAGCTATCAAAGACATGTCGGAGCTAACCAACATAAGTCGGACCTAATAAAACAAGTCGGACCTAGCCAAAGCAAGTCGGACCTAACGTCGGACCTTGCCGGATCTATCCAAAACAAGTCGGACCTATCGTCGGACCTTGAAAAATTCGGAGCTAGAGTCGGACCTTGCTAAAAAGGTGTTTTAGCAGTATTTTAGAACTTTTATCATCAAATCTAATGTATTCATTACAAGCCAATGTATTCAGCACCCATAGGTTTCACAATCTCCCCCTTGATGAATGCATTGGCAACACCACTTAAAATCCGAACATTGTCTTATTCTCATTAATAGTTTTGAAACCAATTCCCCCCCCCTTTGTAAATCAGAAATAAAATGAGAATAAAAACAAATTATCCCTCTAAGAAGAATCGTTCCAAAAATTATAAAATTGTGATTATGTGCAATGTGTTATCAATTTCTCCCTCTTGCATACTGGTCTTTAAAAATTCACGTATTATCTACTATCTCTCCCCCTTTGACAATGTATTCAGCAATGTACAAAAGAGAAATTTTAATTGTTATGAGCATATTATAACATATACATATAAAACAAAACTCATCCAAGTCATACTATCAAGTAACTTACACTATCACAACAATGAGATATATAAAGTAGTGTAAGCCATGCTAGAGATTAAATTAATTTTCAATTTAAGCAAGTCATGATCTCACAAACATAACTATTTCAATACCTGAAAGCATGACACTTGCTGCTGCAATTTTTTTCTTTAAAGCAAAAATTTTTAACATATGACATTTGCAAGAGATTATATGCCGCATGTGCCTTCTTCTAACCAACAAGCCAAGCCTATGTCATTGACAATCAGAAGCTTAAGGACATGATTTTAGTCATACACAACTTCTTCCAAGTTCATATCTAAGTGCAATGATAAGCCATATCAAAAGAAGAAATGCGATACATGCATATTCTCTTGATCTTTTCTCAATTTATATTTGTTCATAAAACTCAACATGTGAGTTGATTACTTAATTAATTCATTAGGATTAAAAGCACTTGTGATCATGCAACACGTTCAAAACAACAACATAGTTCGATCATGACCAGATTTAGTGTAAGTAATTATTCCAATTACTAGTCATGGCAAAAACAACAAAATGTATAACATGGGTAATGTAGTAAGAACTTTCAGCATGTAAGAGGAATCACAAAGTCATATATGTATGAAATATTATGCTCATATTATTTTTAGATTCAGATTCACACATAGACTTCTCAAGTTTGAAAACTCCCCCTCAATGTAATCCATGATGATGCATAACCCCTATTTCACTACGAATGAAACAAAAACGAGTGAAATCCAAAGGTTTTGTGAAAATGTCAGCCAATTGTTGTTTGATATCTACATGGTGAAGCACAATGTTTCCTTTTTGAATATTATCACGGAGAAAGTGATACCTAATGTCAATGTGCTTTGTTCTTGAATGTTACACGGGGTTTTTAGCAATGCAAATAGCACTAGTGTTGTCACGAAACAGTGGAACATTATCTAGTTCAACATAGTCCTGAAGTGTTTGAACAATCCAAAGAATTTGTAAACAAGCGCTAGTAGCAGCTACATATTCAGATTCAGCTGTGGATTGTGAAACTGAACTTTGTTTTCTAGAGGACCAAGTAACAAGTGAATTACCAAGAAAATGACAAGCACCCGAAGTACTTTTCCTATCAATCCTACAACCTACAAAATCAGCATCGGAAAAAGCTTTCCAAGTAACGGTTGAGGAAGAAGGAAGAAAAATGCCAAATTCTTGAGTTCCATGTAAGTACCTGAGAATCCATTTGAGGGCTTGATGATGTGAAGCACGTGGGGAGGCTAGAAATCGTGCACAAAGACATGCGCTGAATTGTATGTCTAGTCTTGATGTCGTGAGGTACAAAAGTGATCCGATCATGCTTCTATATTCTTTTTGATCCACGGGTTCACCATCTTCATGAAGTTCAAGTGTTGTTGCTGTTCCCATTGGTGTCCGAAGAGGCTTGCTTTTGTCCATGTTTAAGCACCTTAGGACTTCTTTTGTATACTTCATTTGATGCACAAAGGTACCCTCATTTGTTTGCTTGATTTGCAGCCCCAAAAAGTACATGAGTTCTCCCATCATACTCATCTCAAATTCTAAACTCATCATAGCTGAAAACTTGGACACAAGATCATGAGAAGCACAACCAAAGATAATATCATCCACATACACATGAACGAATAATGAGTCATTGCCATGCTTAAGCACAAAATTAGTTTTATCAACCTTGCCCATGGTAAACCCCTTTCCAAGTAAGAATGTTTTTAACCTATCATACCATGCTCTAGGGGCTTGTTTGAGACCGTACAAGGCTTTGGATAGTTTGTAAACATGATTAGGAAAATCTGGATTTTCAAAACCTGGTGGTTGTTTGACATAAACCTCGTCATCTATGTAGCCATTAAGAAAAGCACGTTTAACATCCATTTGGTATAGCTTAAAACCTTTACATGCAGCAAAAGCTAACAAAATTCTTATGGCTTCTAATCTAGCAACGGGAGCAAAAGTTTCATCAAAATCTAGACCTTCAACTTGAGTGAAACCTTGAGCAACCAACCTAGCCTTATTCCTAACCACAGCCCCGTCCTCACTTTGTTATTTTTAAACACCCATTTACTTCCAATTAAAGTGTGACCTTGGGGTGGAGGTACAAGTTTCCAAACATTATTTCTTTCAAAATTTTCTAACTCTTCTTGCATGGCAATAATACAAGATTCATTAGTGAGTGCGTGTGATATATCTTTGGGTTCAAAAGAAGCAACAAAAGCAGAATGAGCGTGAGAGTTTGGATTGCAAATCTTGGACCGTATGACTCGTTCGTGCAAGCTTCCAATCATTTGTTGTGGAGGATGACTTTTGAGAACCCGGAGGGGATTGGACACTTCACGGGCTTCTTCTTCGTGTTCATCACAAATCGATGAGCTTGTGACTTGAGGAGGATCTGGACCAGCAATGGTGGTCGTCGGTGCTGGCCAAGAATCAAAATCAGAAGCTAGAACAATGACATTAGCTGCTGAGTTTTTGGGCAGCAACACCACTTCTTCCCCGTCTTCAACGAAAATGATCTCCCCCTGCGGATATGAATTTGGATCTGCAATGTTTGAGCTAGTACCTGTGCTAGCTTCATCAAAATACACTTCACAAGTCCCCACAATTTTGTTAGTGTCAATTAAAAGCACAAGGTAGCCTCTAGTATGAGATGGATAACCAAGAAACATGCCATCAATGGATCTAGGTTCAAATTTATCAAGATTACCATGTTTCTTAACAAAGCATTTGCAACCAAAGACCCGAAAGTGTGTAACACTAGTCCTATGTCCAAACCGGAGCTCATATGGTGTTTTTCCTAGCTTAGCGCGCAAGAAAACATGATTTGATACATAACAAGCAGTTGCAATGGCATCAGCCCAAAATTTTCTAGGAGTTTGATATTCATCAAGCATAATCCTAGCCATTTCAACTAAGGTTCTGTTCTTTCTTTCTACAATACCATTTTTTTGAGGTACATATGGTGAAGAAAATTGATGATATATTCCATTTTCAGCAAAAAAAGTGATCAAAAGATTGATTTTTAAATTCGGTTCAATTATCACTTCTAATTGCTTTTAAAGATCCTAGGTGATCAATTGATAATCTAAGAAATAAAGTTCTAAAGTGACTAAAAGCTTATTCTTAGATGCCATAAAGTAAACTCAAGAGTATATAGAATAATCATCAACAATCACAAGAACGTACCATTTACCTCCGAGGAATTGAACATGTGAAGGTCCTAAGGTGTCAAGGTGCAAAAGTTGACCCGATTCAGTTGTCATGATTATTGTGAGACGAGTATGTGAACCTGCAACCATCTTAGCATGTCTACAAGAAGAGCACACAATTTCTTTTTCCCCTTTAAGCTAAGGCAGCCCACGTATTCGATCAAGAGCACTAACACGCGTGAGATGATCAAAGCCTATGTGACCAAGTCTACAATGCCAAAAATATAAATCTTTGGAATCATTAGAAACTAGAGACCTATGCTTAGAGGAAGACATATCAAAATTAGCTTTAAAAACTCTTCCAAACCGTGACATGTTAAAAATAAGCTCACTATTTGAATTTACAACTTTGCAGCAATTTTTAGTAAAAATAATTTCTAGATTTTCATCTAGTAGTTGTGAAATAGAAAGCAAGTTGTATTTCAAATTTTTAACAAATGACACATCCTTCAAAGTTTAGTGATCATTTACTATAATCAAACCCTTAGCAATTATAGGAGTTGAAGAATTATTGGCAAAAATAACATTCTCTGCACATGACACAAAGGAGAGGGAGGAGAACCATTCTTTGTTACCGGTCATGTGGCATGAGAAACCTGAATCCACAATCCAAATGTTCTCCTTCCTCAAGTGTGTAACCTACATAGAGGCACAATACATCGATGACTCAATACTGGGGTTAGTCAAAAGGCATTTAGGAATCCAATACTGAGTCACACGACGTCCAGCAGGAATAACACACGAAAGCTGAGATAAAACGGCAGGTTTATGAGCCAAAGCTTGAGGATTTTTGTAGTCAACTACTGTCCTACGATATGTTACATGTGTAGCACGAAAATAGTAGGTTTGGGAGCAAACTTTGCATGTTTTCAACTCATTACAGCAGATTACATGTTCCTATCATTTGGTTTAGCAAGTGCAACAAATTTTGCATCAAAGTTATGAGATCTAGCAATCATTCTTTCCTTTTTTTGTTGTTTAGCTAGTCTTAACAAAAATCTATGACACGACCATCTCTACCACAGTATGTACAATGAAATTTAACTTTGTGTTCATATCTAGATGAGCAAGCAACATTTTTATTTGAAACCGAATGAGACAACACTCCTGCAGGTTTGAAAACCACTTCTTTTTGTTTAGGAACTGTTTCAACAAAACCACTTCCTAATGATTTTACAATTTTAGGTGGATGTGCCTTAGTATGAGCATGAGAATCAAAACCTAAACCAGTTTTATCATTGCAAGGCTTGGAAGAATTTAGCAGCGAGTTTAGGTTCTTATTCCCATTACAAAACCGATCTAATGTCCTATGCATGTCATCAAGTTTATTAGACAGATCAAGGCAATTTTCACATGAATTTTTTCCTTTTAATTTGCAATTGGAACAATATTTAATTTCATGAGAACGTAAAGCATTGTTCAATATATAAATTTCATTCATAGCATCTTGTAGTTTCTTATCAAGATCATAACAAGTAGAACAAAGCAAATCAATTGTAGAACAGCTAGCATTTTTCAAGTTTTTATTATTAAGTGTAGCAAGCTCTCTATTCTTTTCAATTTCTAACTCAATTTTATCAAGCGTGGAGGTGTGTGCACTTCTTAATGAGGACAATTGTTCATATGTTAAATCACATGAGGGACATGCATCATCAGTAGGAATCAAAATTTTTAAACGGTTGATTTAAGATTCTCGTGATTCATTTTTAGCAGCACTATCCCTAAGCTTTTTGTCCTTTTTCTTAACTATAATAGTGGCACGATAAATAGCATCACAAATTTCTTCACAAGTAGGACATACCTCTTCATTGTCGCTGTTGTGTTCAACCTCCTCCATACTTGATCTTGACTTGCTCGCCATGAAGCACAAGTTTGCCAAATCATCTTCATTTTCATCACTTCCAATGTCCACATCGCTTGAGCCAAGTTCTTGAAGTGCGGAGATAAAACTGCTCACCAATTGACGTCCTGGAAAACCTTTCTTTTTCTTCGTATCTTTTGCAGAGGAGTGCTTCATCCTTGTTTGCTTTTCATCCCGGGAAGTAGGACCTGAAAGATTAGGGCAATCTGAACGAAAATGTCCTATCTTACCACATTCGAAACATTGTTGAGGTCGGAGCTTCCTCTCCTTCTAGTTCTCACATTTTGCAATGCTTTTGAGAACCTAGCAGAGAGAAGTACTAGCTCCTTCTCTGGAAACTCTTCAATCTGTTCAAGAGTTAGCAAGTGTACCACAGGATGAAGATTGTCCGGAGCTAGGCATATCATGTTGAGAAACAAATGCAAGATACTTGTTTGGGTTCTTATGTGAGATTATGTCAATTTCATGAGTTTTCAATTTACAATATAGTACATTTAAAGTAAGTGTACTCATGATAGTGGATTCACGAATAGATGTAACCTTCATCTCCCGAATTGACATGTCTAATGTACTTAGTAATTGCCTAGCATTTTCAGCATATGAAAAATTAACAGTGACGCTCAAGTTGTTGAGAATTTTATTAAAGCGAGCATAGAGACCATCAGTGGACTCACTGGGTTGCATCTCGAAGCGCATGTATTCTTTCTTTAACATGTCTTGCCTTACCTCCTTGATCATGTTGGATCCTTCGTGGTAGTCACAAAGTGCTTTCCACACATCGTATGCAGATCGGATGTGTGGAACACGGTCAAAGTCGCTTTGAGTTAATCCTTCTATGATCAAGTTCCGAGCCTTGTTAGTGTCGTCGACATCTCTCAGATTTGTAGCTATAACTTGACCGTTTGACAACACTTTGCAAGGCTTGTATACCTTCTCCCATATTGCGAAGCCTTGTGCCTGGATGAAAGCTTCCATACGTGCCTTCCAAACCTGAAAATCAATACCACTAAACACACAAGGTTTGGCAGAGTATTTCTTCATGATGATTAGTCAAAAACACGTGCAAATCACAAAGATTTGAGCACCTTGGCTCTGATACCAATTTTAGGATCGAAGAGCACGTGAAAAGCTAACATAGGGGGGGTGAATGGTAGATTTAATACTTTTTGGGCAGAAGCAATGAAAACCCCTCGGCAGAAAAACAATCTATTAAAGAAATCATGTGTGAGACTAATCTAAACGTGTTTCACAATGGAAAAAGTGATAAATATAAGAGAGAATCAATTCATGAATGTGACACAACAAAAATCACTCAAATCCGTTGAGAGAAACTAAAGTTACGATCGAAAGATCAAACAAAGGTCAATCTGTTCTACCGAGTAAGAAACAGATCTGCAATACTGCAAAGAAACTCGTGTAGATCAAAAACAACAAATTCAATGACCGTGCAATTTTGATAGATAATATATAATCAATTTTTGAAGACAATCCAAAAAGAATCACGTCAATTGAATCTGTCAAACTCGAGTTATGATAAAACCACCAAAGAAAGGTAGTGCTGTACAGAAAACACGACGAGAAAAACTTGTCTGGAACAAGTCAGACGAACAAGGCACAAAAGTTCCTTTAAACTACGATCTTTATTCAATAGAACTAAAGAGGAGCATCCCCAAAACTCGTTCACCATGAGATCTAGCCCGCCTTGCTTATATAACCAGCCCTTAGGCCAACCCAAACCTAACTAGGACTCTAATCCTACTCAATTCACGAATTGAAACTTACTAGAACCGCTCAAGACTCTTCTATACGCAGATAGAAGCAATCTTAAAACTTCCAAACACATTAGGAAGGTATCCCTCATTCCTAAAGCAACCCAATTTGGTGAACCACAAGAAATCCTAATATAACCAGCTCAAATCTTTCCATATTTCAGTGAAACCCGACTCAGCCGCAGCCTGAGTCCATAACCTAGTCGGTTGGACCTTTCCGACCAATTCTTTACGTCCACATCTCTTCATCACACCTCGAAACCATGTAGCCACGTCCATGCACTCATTGCATATGTGCAAACATCTTCCAACGACGTCCACGATACGTTCATATGCATTGTTCTTGATTGAAACATGTTGCGCAACCTCCCGATCAACTCAACCACAATTCCTCCCAAACTTGGTTGTTGAACCTCATCTTTCCCTAAGACTAGTTCAATGGATCCCGTCACCAGCCATGTCTTGAACTCAAGCAACACCTACACATGAATAAACAACCAATCCGTACTAGCCCAAGTCCGCGACTTGACTCAAATTAGTTCTGAACACAACACCTTATGTAAGCACCTCACATAAGCATGTTGCAAAAACCACAGTAAAACGATATCAGCCATATCAACCAAAACACACCAAAAACATAGAAAATGAATACTGAGCAAATGAATACTAATCAATATTTCATTTCAAAAGATTACCCCATAAATGATTGTCGGAGTGTTGATCTAGCAGTTCTCCCGGTACTACCATTGGTAGCCAGCGGAGTTTGTAGTTCGGTATTAGGCTCGCAAAGATTCAAAAGATGATGTCAAATGGACACAAGGATTTATGTGGTTCGGGCCGCCTGAGCATAATACCCTACTCCACAGGGTGTGTAGTTGTTGTATTGGGTATCAAAGCTGTGTAAGGGAGGGTTTCAAAGAGCCGTCCCTTGTGTATCGTTGACCAGTCCTTTTATAATACAAGGACCAGTCATTACACCATTTGCCTGGCCCGACATGTGGCCCTGGCGGTTACTGATGCTTAATACACAATTAATGAGATTAATTACCCTTAATAGCATGGTAACGGGCTTGACAATGTCGTTACCGATATTAAGGGCCTTCCAATCGTGTGTCATTAATATGGTATTAATGACACTTAATCGGTTGGGGGTCCACCAGTCTGATTGTTAAGGCTGAAGGTCTGGCATTTAAACACGTGGCAGCATCGGAGCTATCCGTCTTGGGACAGGTAGGTCTGGTGTAGATGTACACGTGTCAGAACCGGAGCTTCCCTCTGTCGGGGGTTAGGTCTGGGGGTGCCGCACAAGTGTTTAGCCCGGAGCTATCCCATGTGTGGGATGTAGGTCCGGTTGCAGTATACACGTGGCAGCACCAGGACTAACCATAGATGGGAGGCGGGTCCAGTCCCGTATGACACGTGGGGCCTTCGCAGGTCTTCAACTCAAACAGGTGAAGTTCCTTCGGTCTTTTTGTAGTCCTAAGGGGTATACGGTACGCAGGGTACCGACAGTGGCCCCCTGGGCCCACCTCTAGGAGATACCTTTTGGATGAAGTCGTTCTGCCGGAGGTGGGTCCATCCTTCGGTTTTTGAGCCGCGTCTTCAAGGGTCTTCGGGTGTGCCGTTGGTTGTAGTTTGCAGTTAAACCAACGCCGTGTGGCATATCCAGGATGCAACAGGTGAGATCTGGGCATGCGGATCTCACACAATTGAAGGTCGTCGGTTCTCGATACAAAAATCATATCGGTTCCGCACGCTCTGTCAGGCCACCGCCCTCGGGCTTCCCACCTTTCATGATGACAACCATTCGCCTAGGGTAAGAACCTCGACTTGATCATCGGGGTGGCCCCGGACCCCCTTGTCGTTGGCAGGGTGAAGTTTTTGAATTGTATCGTCGGGTCCTCCGCAGTTTCCATCCAAGTGTTGCGGCGGCTTACTTAAGAAGGAAAGCGCACACCGTTTGGGGATTATTTACGCTTTCATTCGATCTTGTGCTCAAATCCTCCAAACTTTCGCTTGCTCTTCCTCTCTTGCCACACTGTGCCGCGATGAAGTTGGGACTCCCCACGAGCCGCATTGGGAGCAAGAAGGAGTTGTCCAGGAAACAAACCTACATGGGATGGTCCAGTGACTCCTTCGACAATGACATTCGCTGCGGCGAGCTTCCTTCGAGAAGAAGTGAGCCGGAGATATGGTGTACTTCTTTGGATACGCCATGGCGGGTTTGGTCTCGCCTTTCTCCACCTTCTTTCTGATGTTGCTAGATTTCTATGGTCTGCAGCTCCACCATCTAGGCCCCCACTCAATCTTGCTGGTGGCAACTTTTGTCCACTTTTGTGAGATGTGGGTGGGCGTACCCCCTTGCGTGGAGTTGTTCTGGACCTTCTTCACTATCCACCTGACCGGGAAGAGTGATGAGTTCATCGGCTTCTACTACTTCGTGAAGCAAAAAAACTCTCCCTTCAAGTATTTGAGGTCCTTCCCTTCTGGAAAGTGGGACGACTGGAAGAAAGACTGGGTGGTCATCACCGTCGAAGGACACGAGAGGCTGGAGTTGCCTGAAGGCCTTCCTCACGTCGACACCGACACTTGGAGTGATGTCCCGGCGCTGTCAAGGGAGTACAGGCCCATCCTGGATAGAATCCTGGAATGTGTTGAAGGTGGGGTGACCCCGCAGATGGTCTTCGGCAACTTTTTGACGAACAGGTGGGCCCCGCTGAGGGCTAGGAGCCGGCCTGCCTGGGCCTTCAACAGTGAGATGGATACCAACCGCATTGAAGTCGGCTTGGACACCAACTTGTCCGGTGAAGCCTTGAAGACCCAACTCAAGAAGTTCCAGCTGGGAACATCAGTCCTGGTGATGTGTCTCCACCGGCGGCCTTCCTGCCACTGAATATGATTCCAGAGGAGTGCAGAGAGCTCCGGAGGAAGATGCCGCTGTTGGATGACTTGGGCCTAGTGGAGAGGCGATCAACCTCCGAAGTGGCAATTCCCGGAGCTTTTGAAGGCGACTCTGCTCCCACCCCAAAGACAAGAACCAAAGTCGTAGGCAAGGGCAAGGAGTTGTCCGAGCCCTTGAGCCGCAAGAGGAAGTTGAAACATGCTCACGGTAGGTCCGCCAGACCTGCTTCTTCCATGATGGCTCCTTCTTCCTGGAGGGGAAGGTCTTCAACGGCGGCAACCACTCTAGCATCGGCATCTCCCCGGGTTGCTAGCTCCAGCCATACGGCTCCAGTATCAGCTGAGGGCTCTGGGTCCGGAGGTCCTTCCCGGTCGAGGGGGGCCTCAGCCAAAGTGACGCCGGTAGCAGCAGCGAGCTCCAGGGAATCTTCCGGAGCTGGCACGCCAGGGGTGACAAGGTCCGGTGCTGAGCGTCCAGAGAAGAGGTTCCCCACTAGCTGGAGTAGAAGCCTTCCGAGGTAAATTTTGTTTTTTACCTCAGTTGGTTGTTTTTTGGTTGTAACTGCATCTTGAGTTTCTTCGTCCTTCATCTGCAGTGTCCCCAAGAGAAGGACTGAAGCTCTTGCTCCCATGACAGCAACTGATGCTGTGGAGACGGAAGCCCCAACTCCAATTCCAGCGCCGCCCCAAGAGGTGGCTGAGGTTTGGGTAGCTCCAGCACCGGCTGTCTGGTCCTGCACCTCAAATCATCCCCAGAAGCTCCTGTGGTAGCACCGGACCACGAGAATGAAGGTGTACCAGCGGCAGCTGCCTCGGAGGTTGAAGCTCCAGGTTTGTATGCTGAAATGATAGACGCTCCAGCCTCAGAGCCGGAGGTAGCTATGATTCCAGTCCTAGAGCCGGATGTCGTTGAAGCCCCAGTAGCAGAGCTGGTGGTTGATGAAGTCCCGGCAGTAGAGCTGGTGGCTGATGAAGTTCCGGTGCTCGAGCCGGTCGTTGAAGAAGTTTTGGTGCCTGAGCCGGTTGTTGCAGAGCTACCAGCGCTCGAGCCACTAACGGTCGAAGCGCCAGCAGAATCTTCAATGCCTGCTCCGGAGGCAGTGGTCCCGGAGGCGCCCGTGCCTGAGCTAGGGTGTCAAGATGAAGCTGTCGGTCCCCCGCCTGAGGGGCCAATTGTTGATGACCTGGTGGCAGGACCTTTGGAGCCAACTCCGGGGGTTGGAACTTCTGTAGCAGGACCTTCCTAGGCGGCAGCCGAGGCTATCCCGGAGGACGGCCCTAGTGCCTTGGAAGCTTAGGGGACCGCTCTTGTAGGTGGGACCTGATTTTTGTCACGGAGAACCCGCTGGAGCCAGCAGAGAGGACCTCGGCAGGTCCGGACCCAATCCCCATGTCGTTGTCTATTGACAACGTCTGCTCCAATCTTCGTCAGGTCTAGCTAGCTTTCTACCATGACAGCAAGGCCCTCGAGGAGGAGCGCCAAACTCTTAGGAGGTGGCACAACCGGCTCCAATTCGAGACCAAGCTGGCGCAGTCAAGACTGGCTGACGATAAGGAGTGGGTGAAGAAGGAGAAGGTCCGGTTGGAGCACTGGGGTAAGCTGCTGGACGAGAGGGAAAGCATGGTGCGATCCCTCGACAACCAGTCCCGGGCCATCCACAAACAGGCCATAGCTGCCAATAACGCAGCGAATGATCGCGGGGAGAAGCTCAGCGCTATCCACAACAGCCTCGTCAAGCGCCGGCAGGCCCTTGAGGAGCGGGAGAAAAAGCTCGAAGATGAATAGCAAAAACTCGTGGAGCTACGGGATGACCTCGTGAAGAGGGAGGAAGATCTTACTCAGAGCCTAACTCTGGGTGACAAGAGTCTCGCGGAGCGCACCAAGAAGTTGGATGAGCGCTGCGAGAAAGAGAAGAAGAAGGCGTGGCAGCGAGGGCAGGACCTCCACATGAGGGAGAATGATGTTGCTGCTAGGGAGAAGAAGATGCGGGGCCGAGAGAAGGACCTGGTTAATCGCTAGAACAAGATCCATCTCCGGGAGGAAGAGCTCAGCAAACTCGAAAGGCAGGTTGCTGAAAACATTCAGCAGAATGCCAAAGAGGTAGAGCGTCTTACTTGGGAGAATGCAAGGCACAAGGTCTGCGGAGTCCCAACAGGTTTGGTACTTCCTGGGCAAAGCCAATGACGTGCTGACGCCAATGGGTTTTAGTCCCATGCGTTCGGATGATCCGGAGTCGGAGCTGGACCAGGCGTTGCAAGCGTTGAGTTCGACAGGCAACAAGCTCACCAAGATGGGCGATGTCATCATGGACCAGCTGGAAACCGAGGGACAATTCCTGGCGAAGAACGTCGCAGAATTCGTGTTGATGTGCTATACAAGCCAGGACCCTCAATTCCCCGTGGATACGGTGCTTGAAGGCCCCATCGATGGAGAGGGAGAAGTTGCCCAAGCCAGCGTATCGGAGGTTGTCCAGAAGGTCACCTCATTCTTCCATAGGGTCTAGGACCATCTCTTTGTAGCTCCCACTTGTATTCTCTCTTCTTTTTCTCCAATTTTGTAATCTCTTGTCTCTACATGAATGAAATCCAAATTTTTATGAATTTCATTTTTTGTCTTCAACACCTTTCTCTCACTTGGCCCCCTGGTAAATATACATAATTTGATTGTGAACATGTACCAAGAGAATGTAACGATTGTTGTAGACTTGCGTGCTCCGAACTTGTAGAACGTAGGTCTGAAGTCTTCGACAATGAAGGCCCCATGAGGTTGTTGGAGCTTAGCAGCTCCGGCATTGACCATCGTCGGAGCTTAGTAGCTCCGGTAGCAGTCTTCATCAATGCGTAGAGCATCGACGGTTAGTCCTCTGGGGAGTCGGAGCTTGGTAGCTCCGGCAGTGACCTCTGTCAACACGCGGTGTGTCAACAGCAGACCATACTGTAGAGTATTTCACCCATCTTTTGTTCACGTAGACGGCTGGCCTCCTGGATCTGCTAGAACTTTGTAGCTCCGGCAATGTCTACTATCAATGTTTGGAACATCGACAGCAGACCATCTTGGGGGGTGTCGGAGCTTTGGTAGCTCCGGCTTTATCCACCATCATCATAGAACCTTTATTTTTCCTGCACACTGAAGCCAAGAAAAATAGTAGAATCCATTTCCTATCTATAACTCAACTGTGACTTACTATTCCTGAGAAAGTTTTAGGTCAAACACAATTCTAAATACAATCAAGTGCACTGCCTTGTTTCCTTCAGGTCCGATCGTTTCTGGAGTCGTCTTACTTTGGCCAGCTGGGGTGTAGGCAGAGTGGCATACTTAGGGTGCACGACCAGGCTAAGTCGATAGCACACTCGAGCCCTAGATTGGCTTGGCGGCATTCAGACTGTAAGACCTATGTGTGCTGAATACATTGGCTTGTAGTGAATACACTTGGCTTTGATGATAAAAGTTTTAAATATCACCAAAACACCTTTTTGTCAAGGTCCGACTCTAGCTCCATGCTATAGCAAGGTCCGACCATAGGTCCGACTTGTTTTGGGTAGCTCTGGCTACGTTAGATGCTAGGTCCGGCTTCTTCGTAAGATCCGACTAGCTTTGGTTAGCTCCGGTGAGTTTTATCTTTAGCTCCGGCATGTCTTTATTAGCTCCGACATGTCTTTGATAGCTCCGGCATATATTTGATAGCTCCGGCATGCTTTTGCTAAGCTCGGACATACTTTGTCTAGCTCCGGTTTTGGGTTGACTAGTTTTGACTAGTTTTTGGTAAGCTCCGGTGCTAGGATCTACTAGTTTTGTAAGCTCCGGCGGGAGCTTGGTTGTACTAGTTTTGGTAAGCTCCAGCGCTAGGTTTTACTAGCTTTTGTTAGCTCCGGCTCAAGCTCCGGGTTGCTCTGGCAAGGTCCGGAACTTGACCGCAATGCTTCTGCTTTTCATTTGCAATGTTTTGTACTTGCTTTACATTGTTGGAAAGATTGCTTAGTATTCATTTGCTATGTTTTTTGTGCGTTTTGGTTGATATGGATGATATTGTGTTACTGTGGTTTTGCAACATGCTTATGTGAGGTGCTCACGTAAGGTGTTGTGTTCGAAACTAACTTGAGTCAAGTCGAGGACTTGGGCTCGTATGTATTGGTTGTTTATTCATGTGCAGGTGTTGCTTGAGTTCAAGTCATGGCTGGTGACAGGATCTATTGGACTAGTCTCAGGAGGAGATGAGGTTCCAACAACCAAGTTCGGGAGGAACTGTGGTTGAGCTGATCAGGAGGTCGCGCACGATGATTGAATCAAGGGTAGTGCATATGAAGGTTACTGAACGTCGAAGGAAGGTGTTCGCACGTATGCATGCGGTGCATGACGTGGCAACATGGTTCCGAAGATGGGATAAGGAAGGAAATATCTGATCGGAAGGATCGGTTCGTATCGGTTTAAGACTTAGGCTGCTAGCTGAGTCGGTTATGGCTCGGTATGGAAAGTATCGAGTTGGTTATGTTAGGATTTCGTGTGTGTCACGAAGTTGAGTTGTTTAGGAATGTGGGATACGTTCCTAAGGTGTTTGGAAGTCTTAGGATTGCTTCTATCTGCGTATAGAAGAGTCCTAAGCAGTTATGGAAAGTTCCGATTATGATCGGATTAGGATTGGAGTCCTGGTTGAGATGGGGATGGCCTAAGGGCTGGTTATTATAAGCAAGGGAAGGCCAAATCTCGTGATAGACGACTTTGGGGGCTGTTACTCTTGTGTTCTATTGAATAAAATTCGTAGTTTGAAGGAACTTTTGTGCCTTGTTCGTCCGACTTGTTCCAGACAAGTTTTACTCGTCGAGTTTCTGGACAGCACTACCTTTCGTTGGTGGTTTTATCATAACTCGAGTTTTACTGATCCAATTGACGTTATTCTTTTTGGGTTGTCTTCACAACTTGATTATTTATCATCTGTCAAAATTTCACAGTCATTGGATTTGTGGTTTCTGAGCTACACGAGTTTCTTTGCAGCATTCCAGAAACTGTTTTTCTCGGGTAGGTCAGATTGACCTTTGTTTGATCGTTAGATCATAACTTGAGTTTTTCTCGACAGATTTGAGTGATTCTTTTTGTGTTGTCTTAGTGACTTGATTCTCTCTTATATATATCACTTTTGTCATGGTGAAACACGTTTAGATTAGTCTCACACACGATTTCTTTAACAGATCATTTTTCTACCAAAGGGATTGGGGTTTAGTTGTTTCCGATGCGTAAGATTTTTAAATCTACCATTCACCCCCCCCCCCTCTGGTAGATTTTCACGTGCTCTTCGATCCTACAATTGGTATCAGAGCCACGGTGCTCTAATCTTTGTGATTTGCATGTGTTTTTGACTAATCATCATGGAGAAGTACTCCGCCAAACCTTGTGTGTTTGCTGGTATTGATTTTCTGGTTTGGAAGGCACGCATGGAGGCTTTTATCCAGGCACAAGGCTTTGCAATATGGGAGAAGGTGTATAAGCCTTATGAAGTGCCACCTAATGATCAAGTCACAGCCACAAACCTACGGGATGTCGACAACAACAACAAAGCCCGAAACTTGATCATCCAAGGACTCACTCAAAGCGACTTTGATCGTGTCGCGCACCTCCGATCAGCATACGATGTTTGGAGAGCTCTCTGTGATTATCATGAAGGCTCCAACACAATCAAGGAGGTAAACAAGATATGTTCAAAAAGGAATATATGCATTTTGAGATGCAACCCGGTGTGTCTATTGATGACCTCTTTGCTCGTTTCAATAAAATTCTCAGCAACTTGCGTAGCATGAATGTTAATTTTTCAGATGCTGAGAATGCTAGGCTACTTCTTAGTGCATTAGACATGTCAATTTGGGAAATGAAAGTAACATCTATTCGTGAATCTACTGTCATGAGTTCTCTTACATTAGATGTACTCTATTCTAAACTAAAAACTCATGAAATTGACATCCTAGCACCTAAGAACCCAAACAAGTCTATTGCATTTGTCTCACAACGTGATATGTCTAGCTCCGGACAATCATCATCTTGCAATACTCTTTCTTTGTTGTCCTCACTAACCCTGGAGCAGATCGAAGAATTTCCAGATGAGGAGTTGGAACTCATCTCTACTAGATTCTCAAAAGCATTGCAAAATGTGAGAACTAGAAGGAGAGGAAGCTCCGGACCTCAACGCTGTTTTGAATGTGGTAAAACAGGACACTTTCGTACAGAATGCGCTAACCTTTCAGGTCCGACCACCCGTGAAGAAAAACAAAGCAAGCTCCGGACCTCCTCTGGAAATTCCAATAAGAAGAAGAAAGGTACCATAGGACGCAAGATGATCAACAGCTTCATCACCGCACTTCAAGAACTTAGTTCAAGTGATGTAGACTTTGAAAGTGATGAAGATGATGTTGACCTGGCCAACATATGCTTCATGGCGGGCAAAACAAAATCAAAATCAAGTCAGGAGGATGCAAAACACAGCAGTGAAGACGATGAGGTTACACGCTTGAGGAAGGAGAATATGTGGATTGTGGATCCATGTTGCTCACGCCACATGACCGGTAACAAAGATTGGTTCTCCTCCCTCTCTTTTGTGTCACGTGTAGAGAATGTTACTTTTGCCGATAATTCTTCAACTCCTATAATTGCTAAGGGTTCGGTTAGAGTAAATGATCACTACACTTTGAAGGATGTGGCACTTGTCAAAAATTTGAAATACAACTTGCTTTCTGTTTCATAATTGCTAGATGAAAATCTAGAAATTATTTTCAATAAAAACTGCTGCAAAGTTGTAGGTTCAAATAGTGAGCTTATTTTTAACATGTCTCGGTTTGGAAGAGTTTTTAAAGCTGATTTTGATATGTCTTCCTCTACGCATAGGTGTCTAGTTGCTAATGATTCAAAGGACTTATATTTTTGGCATCATAGACTTGGCCACGTAGGCTTTGATCACCTAACGCGTGTTAGTGCTCTTGATCGCATACGTGGGCTACCTAAGCTTAAAGGGGACAAATAAATTGTGTGCTCTTCATGTAGACATGCTAAGATGGTTGCAGGTTCACATACTCCTCTCACAATGATCATGACAACTGAACCATGTCAACTTTTGCATCTTGACACCGTAGGACCTTCACGTGTTCAATCCTTCGGAGGTAAATGGTATGTTCTTGTTATCGTTCATGATTATTCTAGATACTCTTGGGTTTACTTTATGGCGTCTAAGAATGAAGTTTTTAGTCACTTTAGAACTTTATTTCTTAGATTATCAATTGATCACGCAGGATCATTAAAAGCAATTAGAAGTGATAAAGGAACTGAATTTAAAAATCAATCTTTTGATCACTTTTGTGCTGAAAATGGAATAAATCATCAATTCTCTTCACCATATGTACCTCAACAAAACGGTGTTGTAGAAAGAAAGAACAGAACCTTAGTTGAGATGGCTAGGACTATGCTTGATAAATATCAAACTCCTAGGAAATTTTGGGCTGATGCGTTAGCAACCGCTTGTTATGTCTCAAATCGTGTTTTCTTGCGTGCTAAGCTAGATAAAACACCATATGAGCTTCGGTTTGGACATAGGCCTAGTGTTACACACTTTCGGGTCTTTGGATGCAAATGCTTTGTTAAGAAACATGGTAATCTTGATAAATTTGAACCTAGATCCATTGATGGCATGTTTCTTGGTTATCCATCTCATACTAGAGGCTACCGTGTGCTTTTACTTGACACTAACAAAATTGTGGAGACTTGTGAAGTGTCTTTTGATGAAGCTAGCACAGGTACTAGCTCCAGTGTTGCAGGACCAAATCCGTATCCTCAGAGGGAGGGTATTTTCGAAGATGAAGAAGAGCCGGTGATACTGCCTGGTAGTTCCGAAGCTGACACGTGTCCAGCTCCGGACATTGAACAAGCTCCGGCTATCACCTATGCTGGTCCTGATCATCCGCAAGTCACAAGCTCATCAATCTACGATGAACCTAATGAAGAAGAAGCTTGTGAGACATCTATTCCCCGACGTTTTTACAAAGATCATCCCCCACGACAGATGATTGGAAGCTTGCACGAACGAGTCACACGGTCCAGGTTTTGCGATCCAAACTCTTATGCTCATTCTGCTTCTGTTGCTTCTTTTGAACCCAAAGATATATCACACGCACTCACTAATGAATCTTGGATTATTGCCATGCAAGAAGAGTTAGAAAATTTTGAAAGAAATAATGTTTGGAAACTTGTACCTCCACCTCAAGGTCACACTTTAATTGGAACTAAATGGGTATATAAAAATAAACAAAGTGAGGATGGGGTTGTGGTTAGGAATAAGGCTAGGTTGGTTGCTCAAGGTTTCACTCAAGTTGAAGGTCTAGATTTTGATGAAACTTTTGCTCTTGTCGCTAGATTAGAAGCCATAAGAATTTTGTTAGCTTTTGCAGCATCTAAAGGTTTTAAGCTATATCAAATGGATGTTAAAAGTGCTTTTCTTAATGGCTACATAGATGAGGAGGTTTATGTCAAACAACCACCTGGTTTTGAAAATCCAGATTTTCCTAATCATGTTTACAAACTGTCCAAAGCCTTATACGGTCTCAAACAAGCCCCTAGAGCATGGTATGATAGGTTAAAAACATTCTTACTTGAACAGGGGTTTATCATGGGCAAGGTTGATAAAACTCTTTTTATGCTTAAGCATGGCAATGACTCATTATTCGTTCAAGTGTATGTGGATGAAATTATCTTTGGTTGTGCTTCTCATGATCTTGTGTCCAAGTTTTCAGCAATGATGAGTTCTGAATTTGAAATGAGTATGATGGGTGAACTCACGTACTTTTTGGAGCTGCAAATCAAGCAAACCAAGGAGGGTACCTTTGTGCATCAAACGAAGTATACCAAAGACCTCCTAAGGCGCTTAAGCATGGACAAAAGCAAGCCTCTTCAGACACTAATGGGAACAGCAACAACACTTGAACTTGATGAAGATGGTGGACCCGTGGATCAAAAAGAATATAGAAGCATGATCGGATCACTTTTGTACCTCACGGCATCAAGACCGGACATACAATTCAGCGTATGTCTTTGTGCACGGTTTCAAGCTTCCCCACGTGTTTCACATCGTCAAGCCGTCAAAAGGATTCTCAGGTACTTACATGGAACTCAAGAATTTGGAATCTTTCTTCCTTCTTCCTCAACCGTTACTTTGAAAGCTTTTTCGGATGCTGATTTTGGGGGTTGTAGGATTGATAGGAAAAGTACTTCCGGTGCTTGTCATTTTTTTGGTAATTCTCTTGTTGCTTGGTCCTCTAGAAAACAAAATTCAGTTGCACAATCCACAGCCGAATCTGAATATGTAGCTGCTGCTAGTGCTTGCTCACAAATTCTTTGGATTGTTCAAACACTTAAGAACTATGGGGTTGATCTAGATAGTGTTCCACTGTTTTGTGATAACACTAGTGCTATTTGCATTGCCAAAAACCCCGTGCAACATTCTAGAACTAAGCACATTGATATTAGGTATCACTTTCTCTGAGATAACGTTGAAAAAGGAACATTGTGCTTCACCATGTAGATACCGAACATCAATTGGCTGACATTTTTACAAAACCTTTGGATTTCACTCGTTTTTGTTTCATTCGTAGTGAAATAGGGGTTATGCATCCTCATGGCTTAAATTGAGGGGGAGTTTTTGAAACTTGGGAAGTCTATGTGTGAATCTGAAATTAAAATAATATGAGCATAGTATTTCATACTTATATGACTTTGTGATTCCTTTTACATGCTGAAAGTTCTTACTGCATTACTCGTGTTATACATTTTGTAGTTTTTGCCATGTCTAGTAATTGGAATAATTACTTACACTAAATCTGGTCATGGTCAAACTTTCTTGCTGTTTTGAACTTGTTACATGTTCACAAGTGCTTTTAATCATTAAGAATTCATCAAGTAATCAACTCACATGTTGAGTTTTTATGAACAAATATAAATTGAGAAAAGATCAAGAGAATATGCATGCATCGCACTTCTTCTTTTGAGATGGCTTGTCATTGCACTTAGATATGAACTTGGAAGAAGTTGTGTATGACTAAAACCATGTCCTTAAGCTTCTGATTTTCAAATGACATAGGCTTGGCTTGGTTGGTTAGAATGAGACAGATGCGCATATAATCTCTTGCAAATATCATATGATCTAAATTTGTGTTTTGAAAAATGATAAAATGCAGCAACTAGTGTCATGCTTTCAGGTTTTGAAATAGTTAAGTTTGTGAGATCATGACTTGCTTAAATTGAAATTTACATATGACCTCTAGCATGGCTTACACTACTTTATGTATCTCATTGATGTGATAGTGTAAGTTACTTGATAGTATGACTTGGATGAGCTTTGTTTATATGTATATGTTATAATATGCTCATAACAACTAATGTGGGAGAGATAAATTGTTTATATGCTCATGACTTGCTGAATACATTATCAAAGGGGGAGGGATAAGCATGAAGAGAGAGAAAATATGTGCATAAGGAGAGATAATAAAGGGGGAGAGATTTTCATACTTTTGATTTACAAAGGGGGAGAAATTGTCTTCAAAACTTTTATGTGAATAAGCCAATGTTCGGATTTTAAATGGTGTTGCCAATGCATTCATCAAGGGGGAGATTGTAAGACCTATGTGTGCTGAATACATTGGCTTGTAGTGAATACACTTGGCTTTGATGATAAAAGTTTTAAATATCACCAAAACACCTTTTTGTCAAGGTCCGACTCTAGATCCGAGCTATAGCAAGGTCCGACCATAGGTCCGACTTGTTTTGGGTAGCTCGGGCTATGTTAGATGCTAGGTCTGGCTTCTTGGTAAGATCCGACTAGCTTTGGTTAGCTCCGGTGAGTTTTATCTTTAGCTCCGGCATGTCTTTATTAGCTCTGACATGTCTTTGATAGCTCCGGCATATATTTGATAGCTCTGGCATGCTTTTGCTAAGCTCCGACGTACTTTGTCTAGCTCCGGTTTTGGGTTGACTAGTTTTGACTAGTTTTTGGTAAGCTCCGGTGCTAGGATCTACTAGTTTTGTAAGCTCCGGCGGGAGCTTGGTTGTACTAGTTTTGGTAAGCTCCGGCGCTAGGTTTTACTAGCTTTTGTTAGCTCCGGCTCAAGCTCCGGGTTGCTCTGGCAAGGTCCGGAAGTTGACCGCAGTGCTTCTGCTTTTCATTTGCAATGTTTTGTACTTGCTTTACATTGTTGGAAAGATTGCTTAGTATTCATTTGCTAAGTTTTTTGTGCGTTTTGGTTGATATGGATGATATCGTGTTACTGTGGTTTTGCAACATGCTTATGTGAGGTGCTCACGTAAGGTGTTGTGTTCGGAACTAACTTGAGTCAAGTCGAGGACTTGGGCTCGTATGGATTGGTTGTTTATTCATGTGCAGGTGTTGCTTGAGTTCAAGTCATGGCTGGTGACAGGATCCATTGGACTAGTCTCAGGAGGAGATGAGGTTCCAACAACCAAGTTCAGGAGGAACTGCGGTTGAGCTGATCAGGAGGTCGCGCAGGATGATTGAATCAAGGGCAGTGCATATGAAGGTTACTGAACGTCGAAGGAAGGTGTTCGCACGTATGCATGCGGTGCATGATGTGGCAACATGGTTCCGAAGATGGATAAGGAAGGAAAGATCTGATCGGAAGGATCGGATCGTATCGGTTGAAGACTTAGGCTGCTAGCTGAGTCGGTTATGGCTCGGTATGGAAAGTATCGAGTTGGTTATGTTAGGATTTCGTGTGTGTCACGAAATTGAGTTGTTTAGGAATGTGGGATACGTTCCTAAGGTGTTTGGAAGTCTTAAGATTGCTTCTATCTGCGTATAGAAGAGTCCTAAGCAGTTATGGAAAGTTCCGATTGTGATCGGATTAGGATTGGAGTCCTAGTTGAGATTGGGATGGCCTAAGGGCTGGTTATATAAGCAAGGGAAGGCCAAAGCTCGTGATAGAAGACTTTGGGGGATGTTCCTCTTGTGTTCTATTGAATAAAATTCGTAGTTTGAAGGAACTTTTGTGCCTTGTTCGTCTGACTTGTTCCAGACAAGTTTTACTCGTCGAGTTTCTGGACAGCACTACCTTTCGTTGGTGGTTTTATCATAACTCGAGTTTTACTGATCCAATTGACGTGATTCTTTTTGGGTTGTCTTCACAACTTGATTATTTATCATCTGTCAAAATTTCACAGTCATTGGATTTGTGGTTTCTGAGCTACACGAGTTTCTTTGCAGCATTCCAGAAACTGTTTTTCTCGGGTAGGTCAGATTGACCTTTGTTTGATCGTTAGATCATAGCTTGAGTTTTTTCTCGACGGATTTGAGTGATTCTTTTTGTGTTGTCTTCGTGACTTGATTCTCTCTGATATATATCACTTTTGTCATGGTGAAACACGTTTATATTAGTCTCACACACGATTTCTTTAACAGATCGTTTTTTTACCGAAGGGATTGGGGTTTAGTTGTTTCCGCTGCGTAAGATTTTTAAATCTACCATTCACCCCCCTCTGGTAGCTTTTCACGTGCTCTTCGATCCTACACAGACGAGTAGGCCATTAACAATGTTTGGACCTCGAAGAGTAGACGATGCAACTCGAATTGTACATGAACTGGTCCAGCTAAAGTTTCTTAAGAATTGCACAACTTTGTTATAGACAAGAAAGAGAAAAATAAAAAATATTGAGCCTGTACAAAATAAATGCATGTGGAGTCTGTTTTCACACAATGATTTCTTTCATTATAGGTCCGGGGTACAGGGGAAACAAGTACACTCTTAGGGTACGGAACCAGGCTAAGTGTGTTTTGTTTCTCGTTTGACCCAAGGTAGCTAGCTATACTTTTAGTTCTGAGACTATGACAAGTGTTGCCTGAACTTTGCGGACCTTCCAGGGAAGGTCCGGCTGTTCTCCTGAAGGAGCTACCCGACTCTGTACAATGACTCTATAACATACATCATATGTAACTACAGACTCACCTCCATGATGTTAAGCGTAGAACTTACGAAGGTGCTCAATGTTCCAAGGATTTGGGAGAGGTGTCCCATCCTCGGTTGCCAAGCGAACGCATCCGGGACGAGATACTTTGATCACTCGGAAGGGTCCTTCCCCGTTGTGGGAAAGTTTGTTTAACCCTACTCTGGATTGTATTCTCCATAGCACTAGATCACCTTCCTCGAGCTTTCGGCTGTGAACATGCCGTTGGTGATAGCGCCGAAGAGCTTGGCGGTATCGGGCATTCTGAACAGCTGCTCAGCACCTTCCCTCTTCAAGGTGGTCAAGGTCTTCACGCCGGAGCTAGTCCTGCGTGGCATCGTCGAAGGTCCGAACCCGGAGCGACCCCGAGGTGATTTCCGGAGGAAGGACCGCTTTAGCTCCGTACACTAGGAAGAAGGCTGTCTCTCCAGTTGACCGGTTTGGAGTTGTCCTGTTGGCCCACAGTGTGGGAAGAAGCTCTTCGATCCAGTTGGCTCCATTTTTTTTCAGGCGCTCATATAAACACATCTTGAGTCCTTTTAGGATTTCGACATTTGCTCTCTTGGCCTGGCCATTGCTTGCCGGGTGAGCTACGGAAGCGTAGCTGACTTGGATGCCGAGGTCTTCGCAATATCCTTGGAATGAAGAGCTTGTGAAATGGGTCCCATTATCATTTATGATCTTTTTTGGGACTCCAAATCTACATATGATGGACTGCAAGATGTTGATAGCTGATTGCTTGTTTATTGTCACAACTGGAGTTGCTTCCGGCCATTTGGTGAATTTGTCAATGGCAACGTACAGAAACTTGTAACCTCCGACGGCTCTTGGGAAAGGTCCCAAGATATCCATCCACCACACAGCGAATGGCCACGTAGGAGGTATCATTTGTAGAGACTGAGCCGGTGTATGATTTTTTTTCACATGGAACTGGCATGCTTCACATTTCTTCACCAGCTCAGTTGCATCCTGGAGCGCTGTAGGCCAGTAGAAGCCATGCCGGAAGGCTTTACCAACCAGCGTGCGGGAAGACGCGTGATTCCCACACTCGCCTCCATGGATTTCCGCGAGGATCTCGTAGCCTTCTTCCCTTGTAATGCACCGCATTAGGATGCCATTGGCACCGCGCCGGTAGAGATCCCCTTCTACCAGTATGTATCTTTTAGCTAATCTGACTATCCGGTCAGCGGATACATTATCTTCGGGAAGGAAATTGTCTTTCAAGCGGCTCCGTATCTCCGAGATCCATGCATCGGAACTAGCTTGAGGATTTGAGTCTTGTGTGCTGGGTTGCTCGGAGCTTCCTGTAGCACCTATGACCCTTGATGGATGCCATGGTAACAGGGCCATCGGGACCGTCAGCTTTGAGGTGCTGGTCTTGCCCCCTTCGCTCAATTCGGCAGGCTGAGCTGTAGGTTTAGACAACCTCCGGCGAAGGTTGCATCGGGAGCTGGATCCTCGGTTGAAGCTTTTGTCGAGAGATTGTCAGCTTCAGCGTTGTTGAGACGCTGGACATGGCAAAGATCCAGGACGTCGAAGTCCTTCTGAAGCTTCTGGACCTCAAGTAGGTATTCCGCTAGTTGAGGGTTGTTGCAACAACATTCACCTTTGACTTGTTTTACAACAAGTTGTGAGTCACCCTTTACCAACAGATGCTTGACACCATACGATAGTGCCACCTTGAGTCCATAAATTAGTGCTTTATACTCTGCCATGTTTTTGGTCGCCTTGAAGTCAAGGTGCACCATGTATTTAACCTTCTCCCCGGTCGGAGCGAGGCGAAGGACTCCAGCTCCGGCCCCCTGCTTCTGCACGGAGCTGTCAAAGTATAGAGTCTAGTGAGGGTCAGTGAAGACCGGGACCTTAGGTTCTGACTTCTGCTCACTAGGGCCCCCAGGATTTGATGGAGAGGGGGTCCATTCTACCACAAAGTCCACCAGAGCTTGACTCTTGATCGCTTGTCTTGGGACAAATTCCAAATCGAACTCGGCCAGTTCTACCGCCCACTTTGCAATATTCCCTGTAGAGTTGGGATTATCCAAGATTACACGCAGCGGATAAGAAGTTACCATTGAGATCTTGTGAGCTTGGAAGTAGTGTCAAAGCTTCCTGGAGGCAATAAGAACTGCGTAGAGCAGCTTATGCACCTCTAGATACCGAGTCTTGGCATCATGGAGTACTTCGATGATAAAGTACACTGGGCGCTGGACCGTCCGGACCCTCCGGAAGGGGCCCGGAGCTTCCTCCTCATCTACCCGGACCCTTCCGGAGGGGTCTGGACCTTGTTCGGGGACCTCCGGGTGCCGGTTGGAGGTACTCGGAGCTTCTTGTGAAGTGACCCGGACCTTCCCGGAGGGGTCTGGATGTTGTTGCTCAGCAGCAGTGACTCCTTCATTTGAAGGAGAGGGATCCTCTGGAGTCTCTCCTTGAGGATCTGGGTCTGGGAGCTGGGACCCAGACTCGACTTCAGGTAGCTCCGGACCCTCCTGAAGGGGTCTGGATTCCTGAACTGGAGATGGTTCTGGCCTTTCCGCAACCAGGACCATGCTGACAACTTCGTCAGTTGCCGAAATGTAAAGCAGGAGTGACTCACCAGGGTTCGGAGCTACCAAGGTTGGTAGGGTGGTGAGGAGCTGCTTTAGCTCCTGGAATGCCTTCTCTGCTTCTTCGGACCATTGGAATGTTCTGGACTTCCTCAATAGCTTGAAGGAGGGTGGCGCCGGTTCCGCTAGTCTTGAGATGAACCGCCTAAGGGAAGCTAGACATCCAGTCAGCTTATGGATGTCCTTGATGCGGGCTGGTGGCCGCATGTCTTCAATAGCTTTTATCTTCACCAGATTTGCTTATATTCCTCAGTGATTTACCAAGAAGTTTTCCAGAGCTAACCCCGAAGACACACTTGTCCGGGTTCAGCTTTGTGCGAGTGACTCGCAGCTTGTCGAAGACAGCTTGCAATGTGTCAAGGAATGACTCCTTGTTTTTAATCTTGAGACAATGTCATCGACATACACTTCCACTACGTCTCTGATAAGCTCACCAAAAGTTTTGTACATAGCTCGTACAAATGTTGAAGCAGCATTCTTGAGACCAAATAGCATGACGGTATAGAAATATAATCCATCTATTGTGATGAAGGAGGTATGTTCTTCATCTTCCCTAGACATTCTGATTTGATGGTACCCAGAATATGCGTCCAAGAAACACAGTAATTCACACCCGAAGGTGGAATCCACTATCTGATCTTTTCTAGGTAGTGGGAATGGATCTTTTGGACATGCCTTATTCAGTGTAGTGTAGTCGATACACATCCGAAGATTCCCGCCAGCCTTGGGTACAACGATTGGGTTTGCCATCCATTTTGGATGGAAGACTTCTCGGATAAATCCAGCTTCAAGCAACTTATTCACTTCTTGACGTATGATGTTCTGTCACTCTACTGATTGCTTCCGAGGCTTCTAATGTATAGGCCGAGCATCAGGATAGATCTTCAGATTGTGCTCGATCACTTCCCTAAGGATCCCAGGCATTTGTGCCGGTTGCCAGGCAAACACGTCGACGTTAGCCCGAAGGAAAGTGACGAGCGTGAGTTCCTATTTGTCATTCAGACCTCCCGATATACGGTAGGTATGAGCAGTGTCGGAACCGATTTGGATGACATTGACGGGAATGTTGGTGTCGCCGCTTGGTTGCACGTGAGGTGCAGAGGTTGAGCCTCGATGACGAATGCTCAGGGGTTTCGGAGTTTGCTCCTTTCCATATTCTTCCTCCTACGCTGTAGCAAGCACGTGAAGTTCTTCCAAAGCTGTCACTCCGGCGGTGCGATCTCCACAGATCCGGAGAACACCGGCTGGTGTTGGCATCTTCAACACCAAGTAGCCATAATGAGCAGCAGCCATGAACTTGTATAAGGCTGGTCTGCCCAGAATGGCGTTGAAAGGTAAGTTGATCTGTGCCACCTCAAAGACCAACTTTTCAGTGTGGTAATTCTCCCGGGTTACGAAGGTCACCGGAAGAGTAATTGCACCGAGTGAGGTTATGGCCCCCGGACCTACTCCGAAGAAAGGTCGAGAGGGGCGAAGGTCCGAAGGTCGGAGCTGAAGCTTGACAAAAGCTCCAAAGCTTATGAGGTTCAGCCCCGAACCTTCTTCCACCATCACATGGTGGAGTTGAATGTTGTTGATGGTCGGAGATAGCATCAATGGGAGTTGGCCAGCTCCGATCATATTCCGAGGGCAGTCCGAAGCATCGAAAGTGATGGTAGTGTCCATCTACTTCCGGTGCGGCTCTGTCCTGGCGGTGGGAGCTACTGAGGCCATGTCTCGCAGCATGCTCTTGAGGACCCGGCGGGAAGTGATGTCCCATGAACCACCAAAGATGGTGTTCATGGTTTTCCAACGTTTATTGTCGGAGATGTCGGAATCGTCGTCGACGGAGGTGTAAAATGCCTTCAAGACTTTTTTAGGGTCCTGGAAGCCTAACTCCTCTTCAGCCGAAGCTTCGTCGACTTTCTATTTTCCTTCCCTTTTATGAAAACGAACTTCTTCCTGGCGCTTATTATAGCGCTCGACAAGGTTCTGGACCTCACGGCAGCCTTCCAAGTTGTAACTATTTGACTTGTGTATAGGAAACCACATCTTGGAACAGCCTTCGTCTTCAGACGATGGTCGATGTCATTTTTTGGGGCGTGGCCCCTGGCCACCCGGAGCTGCAGCAGCTGCGGCTGTAGGTGTGCCGGCCGACGGCTTCTTCTTGCTGTTGGACTTTTTCTTCTTCTTTCCACTCCCGGAGGTAGTGGCTTCACCCTTGGAGGACTTTTTGTTGTCCTCTGGAGGTGGTTGGGAGTGCATTTCACGGCCCTCCGCAGCTTTGGCGCATTTGTCTGCCAAGCTGAAGAGCTCCGTGACGCTGGTGATCTCCTTGGTTGCCAGCTTCTCCAGCATCTTCTTGTCTCGTACGCCCTGTCTAAATGCCACAATAACAGAGGTGCTGGATATAGAAGGAATAGTGTTTCGTACCTGGGAGAACCACTGGATGAAGGATCGCAGGTGTCGGTACCCTGCAGACCGGGTACCCCCGCGCACAGGAGAAAACCGCTAAGGACTCTGCCTCTGCCTAAGAAGCCGAATCCGAGGCTGCAACGTTGAGGAGGGAAGGACCTGATCCTACCTCCCCATCAGTGGAGGCTCCCAAGTTGCCATGTGGCCGGCAGGGCCAAGCCCACGCCTCCCCGCTGAGGAGGGCTCCGGAGCCGCCACGTGGCCAATCAGGACCTCAGGGCCAAGCCCACGCCTCCCCGCTGAGGAGGGCTCCGAAGCCGCCACGTGGCCAATCGGGACCTTAGCGCCAAGTCCGCGCCCTCGCAGGGAAAGGCACCGGAGCTACCACGTGGCCTGCAGGGCTGAGCCCCCACCCCTCCATAGGGGTGGGCTCTGAATGCACCACGTGGCCTATTCCGTCAAGTGCTTTACTTCACGCAGAGGCAGGCTCCAGCGTAACCACGTGGCAGACGGCCAATTCAGTGCGGTAGGAAGCCGCAGTAAAGAAATGCATGCGCTACTTGGACATGCATTAAGTACGCGCGCCTTCCCCAGGCAAGCTAAGTCGTGCTTACGAAAGTCAAGGCTCCAGTGTCCTGTCTTGTCCAAGTAGCCGGTACAGACCCACATCGCAAGACGGACGAATGGGCCACGAGGATAAGACGGATGAGACGTGCACCGCCATCATGACCAACTATGTGTAGCCCTGGCGCACGATGCGGCGGGACGGCGCATTGACATCCCTGACAAAGGGAAGTAGATAGCAATTAATCCTAGATCTTGTATAGGATTTGGCTCTCCCCAGGACCACCTGTCAGGTACTGGGACCCACCTTGTGACTACAGAGTCCTTGGACTATAAAAGTGCTCTGCAGACGACCTTCACAGGGACGAACAAAAATTAGACCAAGACTCACACACACTCAAGCAAGGCAATACACAACACTCCCGTGGATGTAGGGTATTACGCTCCGGCAGCCCGAACCAAGTAAATCCCCTGTGTTTATCATTCTGCTGTGTTCGATCTCCTGGGACTAGCCCTCGTGAATCCAAAGAACCTCCGCGGGCTGCTCTCTAAGCAGGCCCGTAGGAAGTGTCGTTTACGACCTTCGACATTTGGTGCGCCAGGTAGAGGGCTTTTTCCCCGTCAAGATCTCCACCAGCAGCAATGGTGAACGACCAATCCAACGCCGGATCATCCAGGGCGCAGTCGCGGCGACAGACAGTGGCGGAGGATCAGGCGTCATCCCGCTCTAGAGCAGGCTACCGCTCTAGGGCAGGAAGGTCAGGACCTTCGCGTCGCCCCGCAGTCACTTCGCTGGCTGCAGGCCGACACGCCACTCCACGGCGTACTCCTGCCGTGACAGCAATCACGGTGCCACTGGCTGCAAGCCCGGAGAGCGCGCTCGCGGCACCGCGCGCGCTACTCCACAACCCTCCTGCTGGGGATGCCCCTCAGGGAGCAGCTCAGCAGTGGATCAACGACGTCGACCACCTTGTCACCGCCGCACTCAATGCGCCTCCGCCGAGGGAAACACATGCCCAGCCGATGCATGTGTCATTGTCGTTAACGTCGACAGTTGACCGGTGGACGGCAGACTTGCGCTCAACCAGGATCTCAACAACAGATCTGAGGACCGGGCTGCAGCGCCGCAGGGCCGGAGAGGACTGCCGAGTCACCATCAAGCGCCGGAGGGAACGTCGGCGCAACCTCGAGGCAGATTACAGCGTGTCGAGCCCCGTGGCCCAGGCTCGTGCTATGCCTCCACCACACAAGACATACGTCGTGCCTCCGCCGCACCAGGCGTACGTCGCGCCTCCTGTACAGGCGTATGCAACACCACTCAAGCACCAGGTGTGCTCAGGCCCGCCTGCTCACCCAGGGTATGCGCTGCCGCCGCCGGCACCAGTCAGCCCTAGCCAAGGGTGTGCAGCGCTAGCGCCTCACCTCCGTTTCGTGGTCTGGCCACGAAAGTTCTGGCCACACATGCCGGAGAAGTACGACAGGAGTGTCAACCCGAGAGAGTTCTTGCAGATCTACACCACTGCGATACTAGCTGCAGGAGGCGACGAGGCCATTACGGCTAACTACTTTCCCGTCGTCCTGACCGGCCCAGCTCGGTCATGGCTCATGAACCTGCCCCAGGGATCCATAACCTCCTGGGATGAGTTGTGCCGATAGTTCGTGGCTAACTTTGGCAGTTCCTACAAGCGCCCCGGCACCGAGCTTGACCTCCACGCCGTTAGGCAGCGCGCTGGAGAGTCGCTGCGATCGTTCATCCAGCGGTTCTCCCAGGTACGGAACACCATCCCTCATGTTGCTAGCGCATCGGTTATCGTCGCGTTCAAACAGGGTGTGAGGGACAAGAAGATGCTCGAGAAGTTAGCCACGCACGAGGTGCGTGATGTCTCTGAGTTGTTTTCCCTGGCGAACAGATGTGCTAGGGAAGCTGAGGGGCGCAACTGGCACTCCCAGCCATCCTCAGAAGCAAGGGAAGCCACCCCGACTGAGAAAGGAGCCTCTGCGAGGAACAGCAGCAAGAAGAAAAAGGGCGGTGGCAGGAACAGGCCAAAGCCCGGAGCCCAGACAGTGGTGGCTGCGGCGCCCGGTGGAGCTCGAGCGTCGCGCCGAGTCAAGCGCCCTAGGCAGTCGCCTGATCCCGAGGAGCCATACTTCAAGTGCCCGGTGCACCGTACAAATAGCCACAGTGCTAGCGAGTGCCGGGAAGTGAAGAGATTCAAGGAACGATTCCGCGAACAGAAACAGAGGCAGCAGCGCCAGGAGGGTGCACCCCCCCCCCCCCCCCCCCCCGCCAGAGGGAGGGCAAGCAGAAGGCTGATCGTGAGAAAGAGGATGACAGCGAGATGGGGTTCCAGGAACCCCAGCGGGCGGTCAAAGCCGTCTTCGAGGGTGGCGACTCCGACTCCAGCAGTGATAAGGAGCACCGCAAGACCCTCCATGTCATCTACGGGGGAGCCACCGATCCCGCGTCCCGAAACACGGTGAAAACCCTGCGTCGGGCAGTGGCCGCAGTGGCCCCCGCCCCAGGTCTGGCTCCTCATCACAAGTGGATGAGCACGGCGATCAGCTTCGACGCTTCGGACTACCCGAAGAACATGGTAGGGACAGAAGTGCTCCCGCTGCTGGTGTCCCCGATCATCGCCAACGTGAAGGTCTTTCACGTGTTCATAGATGGAGGGGCGGGCCTCAACCTCATCTCCACTGCGGCTTTCCGGAAGCTGCAGTTGCCAATGTCCCAGCTCACACCCTCGAGCCCGTTCTCGGGTGTCGGACCTCGGCAAATCCTCCCGTATGGTAACATACACCTCCCGGTGACCTTCGGGACCCCAGAGACTTGCCGTACGGAGAACATTTTATTCGACGTGGCAGACGTCGACCTCCCCTTCAACGCAATCATCGGGAGGCCAGCCCTCTACAGGTTCATGGCTGTAGCCCACTACGGCTACCTCATCCTGAAGATGCCGACGCCATCCGGTGTCCTCAGGATCAGAGGGGACTGCTCCGTCGCAGTGTCCCAGGAGGCTCGAAGGAGAGTCGGCCAGAGCAAGGCCTGGCACAGCGAGCCTCCACTGCTGCACCTCGTGTGCAACCTGCCAACGATGACGACATCCCTGTGAAGGTCGTCAGGATTGGCTCTGAGGCTGTCCAGACGACCCGAATCGCAGTGAACCTGGACAGCAAATAGGAATGCGCGCTCATCACCTTCCTCCGGGACAACGTCGATGTGTTTGCATGGCAACCATCACAGATGCCCGGGATCCCCAGGGAGGTGATTGAGCACCATCTGAAGATCTACCTCGACGCCCGGCCGGTACAGCAGAAGCCCAGGAAACAGTCCATCGAGCGGCAGAACTTCATCCGTGAAGAAATCAAGAAGCTGCTCGATGCTGGTTTCATTCGGGAGGATCACCACCCACGGTGGTTGGCCAACCCTGTTGTCGTTCCTAAGGCTGGCGGGAAGCTCCGGATGTGCATCGACTACACCAATCTCAATAAGGCATGTCCTAAGGATCCATTCCCTCTTCCTAGGATAGATCAAATAGTGGACTCAACATCAGGTTGTGACCTTCTGTGTTTCCTAGATGCGTATTCCGGTTTTCACCAAATACCTATGTCTAGGGAAGATGAGGAACACACTGCTTTCGTAACAGTAGACAGCCTGTATTGTTATGTCTCCATGCCTTATGGTCTCAAAAATGCTCTCCCCACCTTTGTACGTGCAATGCATAAGACATTCGGGGACCTCATTAGAGATCTGGTAGAGGTGTATGTCGATGACATCGTGGTAAAAGTCAGGGACAACACATCCCTATTAGACAACCTAGCCAGAGTCTTCAGCAAGCTGCGCACAACACGCACGATGCTGAACCGCGACAAGTGTGTCTTCGGGGTCTCTGCAGGGAAGCTCCTTGGTTTCTCGGTATCGCACCGAGGGATCGAAGCTAACCCAGAGAAGATCAAGGCGACAGAGCTGATGCGGCCGCCGGCCCGCATCAAGGACGTGCAGAAGCTTGCAGGATGTTTGGCAGCCCTCAGTCGGTTCATCTCAAGACTGGCTGAGCGAGCCCTGCCCTTCTTCAAAATTCTGTGGAAGTCAGGCCCCTTTGAGTGGACTGAGGAAGTTGAAGCGTCCTTCCAGGAGCTCAAGAAACACCTAACGACGCTACCCATTATGGTGGCGCCAGAACCCGGCGAACCGCTCCTGTTGTACATCACCGCAACAACGGAAGTGGTCAGCATGGTCTTGGTTGCAGAGCGGCCGGAGCTACTATCGCAATAAGTACCAGAAGGAGCCCCAGAGGGGGAGGCCGAGCCTCAAGGCCCGAACCCAGAAGAGCCCCCCCCCCCCCCCCCCCCGCTGTGAGTTCCAATGACCAAGTGCCTTACGGGTCTCAGCCCCCGGAGGCCCAGCTAGACCCTGGGAGCCACATTCCCCAGGAGGCAGACGCATTGCAAGGAGCCCCGGACCCCCCAGGGAGGGTTCGGACCTGCCAACAGCCAGTCTACTACGTCAGTGAGGTCCTCCATGAAGCATAGACAAGATACTTGGAGGTACACAACTGTTGTATGCAGTGCTCATAGCATCGAGGAAGCTCTGGCATTACTTCCAGGCTCACCGGGTTTCAGTGGTCACCTCCTTCCAACTGAAAACCATACTCCACAGCCCCAATCCGACTGGCAACATTGCCAAGTGGGCAGCAGAGCTGGCTGAGTTCGAGCTGGAGTTCTTACCTCGACATGCAGTCAAAAGCCAAGCACTGGCGGACTTCTTGGCCGAATGGACCCCATCACCAAGCAACCCGGGGGGCCCGGACAACGGAGAAACGGTGCCGAATGCTCCGGTTTTCACCGAGACCCCCTGGACGTCTACTTCGGCAGTTCCTCGCGGAAGCAGGGGGCCGGCGCTGGGTCCTGCTTCTCACCCCGACTGGGGAGCAGTTCAAGTACATGGTGCGCCTCGACTTCAAGGTGACAAACAACATGGCGGAGTATGAAGCCCTAATCTTTGGGCTGAAGACTGCCCTGACCCTCAATGTCCGACAGCTCCTGGCTATAGGTGATTATCAACTGATCATCAAGCAAGCCAGAGGAGAGTGCAGCTGCAACGACCCTCAATTAGTTGCATACGTGCTGCACGTCCGGATGCTGGAAATGGACTTTGAAGTCTTGGACATGTGCCATGTACCCCGAGCCGACAACTCAATCGCAGATGACCTGTCAACGAAGGCCTCCACAGGGGCCCCAGTCCCCCAAGGAGTCTTTGCAAGGACGTTACTGCGACCAACCGCCCGAGCAGCCGAGCCGGGCGAAGGGGGCGAGCCCAGAACCTCGAAGCTGGCAGTACCGGCGACCCTGCAACCATGGAGTCTGCCAAGGATCGTATGCGCCACCGAGGGCTCCGAGCTGCCGGGCGCCCAAGATCCAGAAGCTCAAGCAAGTCCCGATGCATGGATCTCGGAGGTCCGGGACTACTTGAAGGACAATATCCTTCCCGAAGAACATGCCCTGGCAGAGAGGATTGTTCGCATGGCTAAAAGGTACACGCTGGTAGAAGGGGATCTCTACTGGCTTGGCGCAAACGACATCCTACTGTGATGCATTACCTGGGAGGAGGGCTGCGACCTGCTCGCAGAGATCCATGGAGGCGAGTGCAGGAACCACGCGTCCTCCCGCACACTGGTCGGTAAAGCCTTTCGGCATGGCTTCTACTGGCCGACAGCACTCCAGGATGCCGCCGAGATGGTAAAGAGATGCAAGGCGTGCCAGTTCCATGCCAAGCAGATCCACACACCATCTCAGGCGCTGCAGATGAACCCTCCCTCATGGCCATTTGCTGTATGGGGGTTGGACATCCTGGGACCCTTTCCGAGAGCCATCGGAGGATTCCGGCATCTCTACATCGCCGTAGATAAGTTCACCAAGTGGCCGGAGGCCGCCCCAGTTGTCACCATCAACAAGCAGTCAGCAGTAAAGTTCATTAAGTTGATCGTCTGCCGGTTCGGGGTCCCGAACAGAATCATCACTGATAACGGGACCCAGTTCACAAGTGCAGCATTCCAAGAATACTGCGAGGACCTGGGGATCCAAGTCTGCTATGCATCTGTTGCTCATCCAGAGAGCAATGGGCAGGTCGAGAGAGCCAATACAGAGATCCTCAAGGGCCTCAAGACTCGCACATTCTCACACCTTGAGAAGCATGGTGCAAATTGGGTGGATGAGCTTCCGTGTGCGCTGTGGGCTAGCCGGACATCAACCAGTCAGGCCACGGGAGAAACGCCTTTCTTCTTGGTGTACGGGGCGGAGGCCGTCCTCCCCCCAGAAATTACCATGGGCTCTCCCCGTGCCCGGAGGTACGAAAAAGCCGCGTAGGACCAGCTCCGGCGTGAAGACATGGACCTCGTCGACGAGGGACGAATGCGAGCAGCTCTCTGAAATGCACGGTACAGGCAGGCGCTCCGGCGCTACCATCAGAGGACCGTGCGAAGTAGGGAGCTAAAGGTAGACGACCTGGTGTTGCACCGCATACTCTCCCGAGAAGGGTCTAACAAACTCTCCCCGAGCTGTGAGGGTCCCTTCCGGGTAACAGAGGTTTGCCGCCCAGGATGCGTCCGCCTAGCTACAGAGGATGGACAGCGATTACCCAACCCATGGAACATCGAACACCTCCGTAAGTTCTACCCCTAGACCAGGATCGGGGCAATGCTATTTCATCGTAAAGGTTACACATTATCTCAGGACAGCACTTAGTATAGGGGGATGGGGCTCTGAGTGCACATTCCGCTTAGCCTGGTCCAGAACCCAAAGTAGGTGCACTCGGCTCCATCTAACACCCAGGCCGGGTTATTCCCCTTGTAAAGTCCGCTTCATCATATGAGAAACTACAATGAAAGAATGTTGTCCTGCCTGGTATAGGGTTTGTCAATTCAAAAATTATCTTTAATTTTTATGATGTTGCTGTAAGCCCGCCATAGCTCATGATCTATCATGAGCGCTGTCGTTTTCCCCCTGCTTTAACAACAGTGGGAGCCTTGCTGTCTGGACTGCAGGTGGGGTTGCTTGAGGTACCTGCAATGCCCTGGGGTCTCGGTTGTTCCAATACTTGGGGGCCTGTGTCTCCAGAAGGTCTCCCCCGGAAAAGGCTTACGCCGAGCGGGAGGTCCAGGGCCACAGCCTGCTTAGCCTGGTCCCGTACCCTAAGCCTGTGCGTTCTGCCTCCCTAGCGCTACAGCCGAGTACCGGGGGCCAGATGGACCTCCCTTGGGTATTCTGGACAACGAGTCTTGGGTGCAGAAGCACTGAATTACCCAAGCCCCACGAGTCAGCCCAGGATCGTAAGTCAAGCGACACTACAAAAAGAGCAGGGGTAAAGTGACCAGCGGACAGAATTACTTCTCTTTTTTGATCTATGTACAGGTCTTTGAGTAAGTTATTCCAGCAACCACCGTCAGAGTACCCGCGAAGACAGTGGGCACCGCCAGCCTGAAGCTCCGGCGGCACCCCCAGGGGGCCCGCTGTTGACCTCTCGCCGAAGATGGCAAGCACCGCAGAACTGAAGCTCTGGCGGCACCCCCAGGGGGGCCGCTGACGGCATACCTGCATACTCAGCTACGGCAATGCTACCTACGAATCCTAGGCTCCTCCTGCACCGATCCGCCCTAAACCCTAAGTGTATGACAGGAGTGCACATAACAACTGGCCACGCCTGTCAGGGGGCCATACATTGGGGGACGGCAGGTCCTGAAAGCTAAGGAACAACAAGCAGCTGGAAGACATTGCTGGAAATAAAAGCAAGCTGAGTATAAAAGGGCACCACAGACAGATTTTTTATCACGCAAATAAAGAGTTTGTCATCACCGCCAGCCACAAGACAGAAACAGAAAGACAAAAACTTAAATAGATGCCCAGGGAGCCCTCAGCCGCTCCGCTGGAACCTTGAGGCGATGAGTGCCACCGCATTCGAAACTTCAGACTTGGCGGCCTCTTCCCTCTCGGCGATGGCCCCCTCGAGGATCGGTTGCAGGGAGACGTCGGGGTACCAGCTCCGGTAGCAGGACAGGATGTGCATCGCCACCTCCTTCACCAGCATCCGTCCCTCGGCCTCCAGCTGGTTGTCAAGGATGGCCCCCAGCGAGCGCATCCTCGAGCTGATGGAGTCGAGTGCCGAGAACACCTGACTTAACTCCTGCGCCGGCTCCCCCACGCGCGTCGGGCTGAAGCCGAGCGGCACCAGAGCCGAGTCGGCACCGCCGAGGAACTCC
Organism: Tuctoria greenei; assembly: GCA_036927565.1. Classification (NCBI taxonomy): domain Eukaryota; kingdom Viridiplantae; phylum Streptophyta; class Magnoliopsida; order Poales; family Poaceae; genus Tuctoria; species Tuctoria greenei. The sequence continues at coordinate 81,226,515 of JAYESD010000003.1, read as the reverse complement.
CAGACCTTCTGGGCCTCGGCAGAGCGCGCCGCCTAGAGCTCCGCCACCTCCTTCTGGGCCGCCGCCAGTGCCCGGGGGCCGCCGTCTAGGAACCGCTTCTCCCTGGCCGCCAGGGCCCTCTCGCACTCGCCGACTCCCGCCTCACGGCGGTTCAAGTCACCCTCCTTTAGGGCGACGTTGAACTCGTGGTCCAGGAGGGCCTGGCGCTCAGCGGACTGGGCCTGCTGCACCTCAGCTACGGTGGCTTCCCGGTGGTCCAGCTCGGCGACGCGGACTCTCGCCCCTTCCTGCTGAAGGGTGAGCCCGCGGCAGGACGCCTCCACTTCGGCCTGCTTCGCCGCAAGCTCCTGCTCCCGTTCGACTAGAGCGGCCTCCCGGAGGGACAGCAGGTGCTGAAGGTCCTCGCAGGCCTAAAGGCAGGAGCTGGCCTTAGCGTGGATGGCCTTGGTGTCTGCCTTCAGCTTCTGGGTGACAGCGTCCAGCTGGGCGATGAGGTCGTGCTCCTGCTCGAGGATCTTCATCTCCTCCCGAACGACCGCCTCCCGCTAGGCCGCTCGGCTCTTTCCCAGCTGGGTCCAGGCCTCCACGACCCTCGCCCACTCCCGGAGCCGGTCGTCCTCGTCCTCGAGCCGCCCTTTCTCCCGGGCAAGGGCCGTCTGGGCCTGCCGGAAGCCGGAGGAGGCCACGGCCATAGCCTCAAACAGGGGGAGGGGCTCCACCGTAGAAGCAGGCCCCTGCCTCCCTACTTCCTCAATATCGTCCTCCATTTGGAGGACCACTGGGGAGGCGGGGACCAGGGCCCTCTCTCGGATGGCAGCACCCGGGGCGGTGGCACCAGCCGACGCAGCAGTGTCGGAAGGCGCGGCGGCGTCGGCCGGCACGGAGTAGCCGGTGGATGCGGTGTCGTTGGTTGGCGAGGTGGTGGTTATCGGCGCGCGCGGCTGGGCTCCTGCAGCCGCTGTGGGGGTCTCGAACACGGGGGCCCAAGGTACCCCAGCGGCAGCAGCCTGGGGTACCAGAGCACGGCCCGAGGCAGTAGACGATCCCCGCGAGCCGGCTGGAGCTGCAGAACCTCCAGCAGAAGTGCCCGCGGGTGGTGGAGTAGCTGTGGAGGCGCTAAAACCAAGCAAGCTCAGACCGTAAGAGACTGATAGGGTAGGCGCACAGCAAAGAACACCCAAGGTAAAATCTGAGCAGGCTTACCGGGGGACGCTGAAGTTCCACCGCTTCCCGAAGGGGTTGGGGGGGTTCAGACCCCCCGAACCCGTGATGGGGGCCCCTGAGTGTGCTGGGGGCCTCTGTGGTGATGATGTCGGCGGCACCCCCGAGGTCTGGTGCCCCTCCGAACGGAGAGGGGACGCTGGGGTCCCGTCTGCGTTGAGGAGCCTCCCCCTCTTGCGTGTGGAGGACTCGGGCGGCAAGGTGGCGCCATCGGCGCCCCCTGGCGATGAGCGCGGTAGGGCTCCGGAGTCCTGACGAGGGGCAGAAGGGGCCAGCGGCGGCGACCGGGCACGCTTCTTGGGGGACGGGTCTAGCACCGGAACCGGCACCTTCCCCTTCCCCTTGTCGCCGGGGGCAACAACGCCACCCCATGGATGGTGCTGGGGGCCGCTCGAGGAGTCGTCGCTTGAAGAACCAACGTCGCATAAGGGAGCCTCGCCTCCCTCAGCATCGTCAGCAATGCTAACCCCCTGGAACGGGTCCCCGATCTGGCGCCGCGCCAGCCCGGACTCGTCAAGGGTCGGCATCGTCTTCAGCAGCTGCCTCCTCAACTCGGAGTCTGAGCACAAGGGGCGGCAGGCCGACGGAACAGCAAGTGCCTCAGCGGAGATGTCGTTGGGGCAGACCCGGACTAGCATGTCGTGCAGCTGCTGCTCACCTAGGATGAAGCCAGGGCCGGTCTCGAGCCGGGTACAGTCCGACAGGCTGGTGAACATCGACGCCGGGCAGGCACGGTGCTGAAGCGGAGCTATGCGGCAGGACATGAAGTCCCTCAGCACCATGGCAGACGACAACTCGTGGTCTGCCAACATCTGGATCCTCTCCAGCACCGGGTTGAATGCCTCCTCCAGCTCTGGGCACTCCTCCCAGAATGATCGCTCAGAGTAGGGGATCCTGGTGGGGAGGCACATCCGGTCTTGGCGATCATCCAATCTTCGCGCCACATCTCCCACCTTGCTGAGTTGAAGGAAGCAATGTACCTCGTGGGGACCTTTGTCCGACGCTGGAAATAGTAGGCGCCGAGGTGCTCCTTCGAACTTCTGCCGGTGGCCCTTAGTACAAAAAAGTACCAGAAGAGCTTTACCGATGTCATCACCCCCACGAACATCTCGCAGAGGTGAGCGAAGACCGCCGGCATGGCGATCGAGTTCGGCGCGAGGTGGTGGAGTTGGAGGCTGAAGGTCTCCAGGAGCATGACCAAGAAGGCGGATGGTGGCGGAACGAAGCCGGCCAGCACGTACGACGAGAAGAGGACCATCTCCCCGGCGGAGAGGCTCAGCGGGAGCCTCCCAGGACGGAGCCACGACTCCCGCTCAGGAGTATGCCAGCCAAGAAGCCGGCGCGTGGGGGCCAGGTCGGCGGGCCTGGACAGCCTGGACTTGGGCAAGATGCTCGCCATGAGGGCTGAGGTTGGAAGCTCTGGACGGGGAGACTAGGAACTAGAGCGCAAGAACTGGGCTTGAGGCGAAAGCACGAGCGCAGGGATGTAGAGGCGGGAGAAAGTACCCTCTGGGGGAAAGTTTTATTTTTATGCACCCCTGCAGGCTAACAGGCGCAAAAGTGTGGATCGCCGCAGCCCCAGTAGAAGAGTAATGAACCCGTATGGGCAATGACATGAGGACCCGGGTCGCTCGACAAAGAAGGCGAGCCGGGCAGCTAGCTATGCGGGAGGTAACTCGGCGGTTTCCGAAAGGGCAAAATCAGCGGAAGTGCAGGAGCCACCTTGGGAACCACCGCAGTTAAAGCATGATTGAAGACAGGAGTCACGTCGCGCGGCACCTGTTCAGCACCTTCGCTTACCGGAAGGAGACACGTCGCCTCAACGGCAGGGGCGTGTCGCCTGGGGAACTGCCTTGAAGCGGAATCGGATAAGTTGCACGGGAAGAAAAGGGAGAAGACCCCACCTGCGGTATCGACAACTCTCCCGAGGTGGGCTCGGGGGCCACTGTCAGTACCCTGCAGACCGGGTACCCCCGCGCACAGGAGAAAACCGCTAAGGACTCTGCCTCTACCTAAGAAGCCGAATCCGAGGCTGCCACGTTGAGGAGGGAAGGACCTGATCCTACCTCCCCGTCGGTGGAGGCTCCCAAGCTGCCACGTGGCCGGCAAGGCCAAGCCCACGCCTCCCCGCTGAGGAGGGCTCAGGAGCCGCCACGTAGCCAATCAGGACCTCAGGACCAAGCCCACGCCTCCCAGCTGAGGAGGGCTCCGGAGCCGCCACGTGGCCAATCGGGACCTCATCGCCAAGTCCGCGCCCTTGCAGGGAAAGACACCGGAGCTACCACGTGGCCTGCAGGGATGAGCCCCCACTCCTCCATAGGGGTGGGCTCCGAATGCACCACGTGGCCTGTTCCGTCAAGTGCTTTACTTCCCGCAGAGGCAGGCTCCAGCGTAACCACGTGGCGGATAGCCAATTCAGTGCGGTAGGAAGCTGCAGTAAAGAAATGCGTGCGCTGCTTGGACAGGCATTAAGTACACGCGCCTTCCCCAGGCAAGCTGAGTCACGCTTACGAAAGTCAAGGCTCCAGTGTCCTGTCATGTCCAAGTAGCCAGTACAGACCCACGCTGCAAGACGAACGAATGGGCCGCGAGGACAAGACGGACGAGACGTGCACCACCATCATGACCAACTATGTGTAGCCCTGGCGCACGACGCGGCGGGACGGCGCATTGACATCCCTGACAAAGGGAAGTAGATAGCAATTAATCCTAGATCTTGTATAGGATTTGGCTCTCCCCAGGACCACCTATCGGGTACTGGGACCCACCTTGTGATTGCAGAGTCCTTGGACTATAAAAGGGCTCTGCAGACGACCTTCATAGGGATGGACAAAAATTAGACCAAGACTCACACACACTCAAGCAAGGCAATACACAACACTCCCGTGGACGTTGGGTATTACGCTACTGTGGCCCGAACCACATAAATCCCTTGTGTTCATCATTCTGCTGTGTTCGATCTCTTGGGACTAGCCCTCGTGAATCTAAAGAACCTCCGCGGGCTGCTCTCTAAGCAGGCCCGGGGGAAGTGTCGTTTACGACCTTCGACAGCAGGGATTCTCCCCCTTCTGCTTGACATCAAAAAGGTCCAGTTCGGTGCCTGCTCGGGTGTATGAACTACCAAAATTGGTGGTGAACTGTTGGCACAATTCTGCCCAACTGTTGATGGAGTCGGGCGGAAGGCTCATGAACCAGGACCTGGCTGTCCCAGTCAAAGCCACGGGGAAGTAGTTGGCCATTACGGCATTGTTGCCTCCGGCCGCAAGAATTGCGGTGGAGTAAATCTGGAGAAACTCGGTAGGATTGACAGTCCCGTCAAATTTCTCCGGCAGGTGAGGCCGGAACTTTTGTGTCCATCTGACCATGCGTAGGTGCATGGCTAGAGCAGAACAGCCTCCTCCTACTCCCTAGGGAGCAGGACTGTATCGAGCCTCTCGCCTTCCACGAGCATGCTCGATATGGACACGGCCGTTCTGTTGGCGGTAATGGCGATAAAGCTCCGCCCTGAGGTCGTGAGTTGAAAGCCTGGTTACTGTATGGGTGTGTTGTGCCCCGGGAGGCAGCGATGTTGCTTGTTGAGACGCAACACGCCTCCTATGCAGAGAAGCGTGCAGACCAAGTCAACTTGACAAAGTCCGATGCTGCGATGGGGCCCACCCCGAGGGGGGAGGACCTTGGTTGCTAATGCGACCGGCTGCTACTGCAACCAAATGTTCCACATCAGCCCTCCACTGCTCCATTGCACCCTGGGATGCACCTGGAGGTGGTGGGCGTTGGAGAAGAGCACGCACGGCTTGGAGCGCGTGTTCTGGGTTGTTATTCGCCAATGCCGTGACTGACACAGATGCCCCGTCCCACTGTCCAGCTTGATTTGCTGGTGCGGACGGTGGCGGTGGAGGCATGACTCCTGCTGGAGCCACAACACCTACCGGCTGCTGCACATTGGAGGGATTGCCTCCAGCAGGTTGTGCTGCAGGGTTGCTATTGGACGGTCCAGCAGCAGAGTTCACCATCTTCGAATCTCGGGTGCCCCTACCTGGCGCGCCAGCTGTCAGAGTGTTGATCCGGCAGTTCTCCCGGTACTACCATTGGTAGCCCGCGGAGTTTGTAGTTCGGTATTGGGCGCAGAGAGATTCAAAAGACGATGTCAAATGGACACAAGGATTTACGTGGTTCGGGCCGCCTGAGCGTAATACCCTACTCCACGGGGTGTGTAGTTGTTGTATTGGGTATCAAAGCTGTGTAAGGGAGGGTTTCAGAGAGTCGTCCCTTGTGTATCATCGACCGGTCCTTTTATAATACAAGGACCGGTCGTTACACCGTTAGCCGGGCCCGACATGTGGCCCTGACGGTTACTGATGCTTAATACACGATTAATGCGATTAATTCCCCTTAATAGCATGGTAACGGGCTTGACAATGCCATTACTGGTATTAAGGGCCTTCCGATCGTGTGTCATTAATAGAGTATTAATGACACTTAATCGGGTCTTGAAGTCTTTGATTGCCCCTTAAAGGTCTGAGCCGTTGGGGGTCCACCAGTCTGATTGTTAAGGATGAAGGTCCGACGTTTGGACACGTGGCAGCATCGAAGCTATCCGTCTTGTGACGAGTAGGTCCGGTGTAGATGTACACGTGTCAGAACTGGAGCTTCGCTCTGTCGGGGGTTAGGTCTGGGGGTGCCACACAAGTGTTTAACCCGGAGCTATTCCATGTGTGGGTTGTAGGTCCGGTTGCAGTATACACGTCGCAGCACCAAGACTAACCATAGATGGCAGTCAGGTCCGATCTCGTATGACATGTGGGGCCTTCACAGGTCTTCAACTCAGACAGGTGGAGTTCCTTCGGTCTTTTTGTAGTCCCAAGAGGTATACGGTACGTAGGGTACCGACAATGATGAATGGGCCCAGGTCCACTTCGGTGGAAGTGTCGAGGTTATCACACCAGGCGAATTGTTGTCATGATGGGAAGTTGGAAGCCCGAGGGCGGCGACCTGACAAGGCGCTGGGAACCGATACAGTTTTCGTATTGGGAACCGGCGACTGTCAGTACCCTGCATACTGGGTACCCCACGATACCGCGGGAAAAGTTTTGGATTTTCACCTGTCCAAGTTAAAGACCTCTGAAGGCTCAACGTGTCCCGTGGCACTAGACCAGCCTCCCTCATTTGGGTAGCTCCAGCACTACCACGTGTACCACAAGGCCAGACCTAACCCGTGTATAGGGAAGTTCCGGTCATGCCACATGTCCAGTGGCTCTGGACCCAGTGGCTCTGGACCCAACCCCATTAGAGGGAAGCTCCGGTGCTGCCACGTGTATAGCAGCTCCGGACCTGCCTCCCCACAGAGGGAAGCTCTAGAGTTGCCATGTGTCGGGCCTCCGGACCTAAACCTGCAACGGGAAGACTGTCAGATCTCCAACGGTGCGGCCATTCAAGGGACAGTTAAAGCAACAGTTACATGACCTAGTTACGTGTCATTAATGCCATGTTAATGGCACATGATCAGAGGACCTTTAGTGCCAGTAACATCGCCGTTAAGGCACGTTATTACACTATTAATTATGCTTAATATATACATATCGTGTACTAGGTAATTAAAGACTGCCAAGGCCACATGTTGGGCCAGGCTGACAATGTAACGGCTAGTCCATAGACTATAAAATAGTTGCACTGCACGGTAGAAGACAAGTCTGATCAACCCCAAGCAACTAGACACTCATACATACAACAACCACCCGTGGAGTAGGGTATTACGCTCACACGGCCCGAACAACGTAAAAAATCTCCTGTGCCACTGTCTTGTTCTAATCTTAGGCGCGACCCAACCGAATACAAAACTCCACGGACTATGCTTTAGTTGTACCGGGGGAAGTGTCGATCGCACACTTTGACACATGTGATAAATATTTGAGTATTTTTTGGTAGTCTTCCTCTGTAAGTGCATCTAGGATATCCCTTGTGGGTTTTGGCTAATTGATGATGAACATATGAGATCCTAATGAAACTATTGAGATGATTGCAGGACAAACAAAGTGAAATAGCTCGGTGTACACAAAAAGGTGAAAAATGGAGTGGTGTCCAAAGAGGAATACTTTGATGGAACTTAGAAGAACAAATTAGATTTTAAATGTATAGGGAGTGTATGAAAGACACACTCCAAGAGCTCATGACCTTGTGCAGGGGTAAGGGTTTTAAAATTAACCTAACATCTCACAGTGCACCGGAGTAGTCCGTTTTCCAACCGGACTATTCCGCCAGAATTTCTAGAGTCTGCTTTCACATAGGGCCGGACTAGTCCGTTTTCCAACCGGACTAGTCCGCCAGACTTTCTGGAGTCCATCTTCACATAGGGCCGGACAAGTCCGTTTGCCAATCGGACTAGTCCGCCAAACTTTCTGGACATTGAGTTGAACTGTGACCGGACAAGTCCGCACTTGCACCGGACTAATCCAGTATTAGGGTTTTACAACGGTAACTTTTTGGAAACCCCATAAAAAGAGGACCACGGCTTTCCTAGATGAATACACGTCGAATACTGCTGAAAATACAAACCCTAGCGCCGCCACCTTGTCCCAAGAGCCCAAAACATATCTCCCCACACTTCTAAAGTGCAAAAAGAGTAAAATCAATTGAACACCTGGATTCGGGATTGGGAGATCGTCGTTCCTTCATTGCAAGCTCTTGGGGTTTGATCCTTCTACACTCGTACTCTGCATTGTAATACTTTCAAGTGTATTTGATCGCTTATTTCGTTGTAATTCTCGTTGGAGCCCTCAACGTGTGAGGTTGCCCCACAAACTCGGTGATTAACCGTGCTAGTGGAATCAAGTTGGCCTGTATGGTTACTTGAAGAGGAAAAGGGTTTGTGACCCGGCTCTGTGCGAGCTTCCTCAACGAGGACGTAGATCTCATGGTGAGATCGAACCTCGGTAAAAATTCATGTCTCTTGTGCCTTATTTCTTTTACATTTTGTTCACTAGATCACTTGATTACTAAACATCAATTTAAGTTGCTTATAAGTTTCCACGTGCATTCATACAATAATCGTAAACCAAAGTATCTGTTGTTCTCATTTCCGCTGCTAAAAGAAACTAGTTTCCCAAACAACACTTAATCAATTCACTTATTTCAGAACACCGGACTAGTCCGCCCACACAACCGGACTAGTCCAGTCAAACAAGTTTTTGACAACTCTATTAAGTGTGCAGGAAATTTTAAAGGTCTATTCACCCCCCTCTAGGCCACATTCAATTGGTATCAGAGTTTGGTTCTCCGTCAACGAGACTCACATATCGGAGAGATCAATTGATGGTGAGAAGAACAACGATATCCCGAAGACGAACATCAATGAGGAGGAACAAGAAGCTAAAGCCTTCGATGTGCTGAAAGAAAGCCCACATGATGATGAAGAAGTGCGACAGCTAAAGGCACTCCTGAGAAAGAAGTTGCTGGCACAAAAAGGAAAAGAAGAAGAGAAGACGACCGGGAGTGGTCATCACAATTATTGCCGATATCCTTACAACTACAACCGTCTCAATTCAAACAATCACTATCTCTCTATTCCTATGGGAAAGCCTCCACAGTTTGATGGAAGTGACTACACCATGCGGAAGTACAACATGAAAATGCATCTAATATCTCTGAATCCTAGTCTGTGGCACATTGTTTGCACAGGCGTAGATATCCCGGACACGGATGAGGAACTCACTCCAGAACAAGAACAAGAGATTCACAGAAACGCACAAGGCATCGCGGTGATCACATCATCACTAAGCAGAGAGGAATTCACCAAGATCGATGGTTTAGAAAGTGCAAAAGAAATCTAGGATACACTTAAGACAGCTCGTGAAGGAAATAGGTCGGTTCGTGAAGCTAAAATTGAGATGCTTGAAGGAGATTTGGGGAGATTTGCTATTGAAGAAGGCGAATCACCTCAAGACATGTACAATTGGATGAAGACTCATCAACAAAATTCGTGCCTATGTAAGTAAGAAATGGACGGATCACGAGGTGGTCAAAAGAATGATTAGATCCTTCATGCCAAGAAATGTCACACTTTGCTCAATGATTAGAGAAAGGCCCGGATTTCACAAAATGACTCCCAATGAGTTATTGGGGAAGATCATAAATCATGAAATGATGGAGAAAGAGGCTCAATACGTCAAAGACTTAGCCGAACTCACCACTTCCAAAAGGAAAAGAAATTGCTTTCAAAGCAACGTGCAAACCCAAACTCAAAGAAACTCATGAAGACCAAGACAACAGAGATACATGCGACGAGAGCACCGATCCTGATGATGAAGAAATGGTACTCTTTATCAAGAAGTTCAAGTGCATGATGAAAAGAAGACACGACAACAATTCAAATGAAGGCAAAAGCAAGGATAAAGGGAAATCCAAGGCTCGACGCACTTGCTACAACTGTGGAGAGAATGGTCACTTCATGGTGGACTGCCCTTATGAAGAAAACAAAAAGAAGAAGGAAACAAGACCTCAAGAAAAGAAAAATTTAAGAAAAAGAAGACAGGACCATCAAGCTCACATTGGCAAGGAGTGGGACTCAAACGACGAGTCCTCCTCCAATGAAGTAGAAGAGATGGCCACTATCGCAGTCAAGAAACCCACTATGAGAGCCACACTCTTCCCAAACATGGGAGGATGGGATATGAACAACCACACTTGCCTTATGGCTAAGGAAGGCAAGAAAAAGGTTCGACTTACTCCTCCTACGCTAAATTCCTCTATTGAAGACTTTTATAGCTCTAGTGATAATGAAGAAATGTTTAGAGGATTAAGTAAAATTGCTTTAAAGAAAATGGAAATGTTGTCGAACGAAATCTTTGAAAAGGAGGAACTTGTTAACCGACAAGAAGATATGCTCATCCGTGAAAGTAAGAGATATCAAGAAGTTGAAAAGCTTCTTGAACTTGAAAGATAGAAGAACGATTCACTTGAGTTTGAGCTAGCCTTGATTAAGGAAACTTACTCAAAGCTAGAGGACTTCATATTGCAATCAAGGAAGAACTTGCTAACTTGTCAAAAGTTAACAAGATCCTTGAGGTGCAAGTTGAGTCGCTCAAGCAAAGTGACTCTTCTTCGTCCAAGAGCTCTTCCTCCAAAGATATGAGTTCGACAACAATCGGAACCTGCACTTGCCCTAGTAAGAAGAACATTATTACTAATACTTCAACTTCTCATAATATGCTTCCTTCCACAAGTGGCATCTTTGATAAGGAGAAGGTCAAATATGCACGTAGTGCATATATGGTCACTAGACCTCCTAATGTCAAAGATGGTCTTGGTTTTGACAGGAACAAACACATGTCTACTCCTAATCATGCTAAGAATAGAATCACTTTTGTTAAGGAGAAATCCCATGAATCTGATTTACAAATACTGTTTTGTACATTTGATGCTTCCTATGTTCTTATGAAAAAACCAATATGGAAAAGTCATTGCTAAATATATAGGGCCACGCCACAAGAACTTGAAAACTTGTGTGTGGGTGCCCAAGACTCTTGTGACTAACTTGAGAGGACCCAAGCAAGCTTGGGTACCTAAAACCAAGGAATAATTCTGTTTGTAGGCTTACTCCTCCGGTGGATCTAAATGGGTGCTAGATAGCGGATGCACAAATCACATGACCGGAGAGAGAGGTATGTTTGTGGAGTACGAGTACAACAAGGATCCAGGTGAAGGCATATACTTTTGAGATAACAGCCAAGGAAAGGTCCTTGGTAGCGGTAACATTGAAATATCCTCTCAACACACCTTATCTAATGTTTTACGTGTAGACTCTCTAGATTATAATCTTTTGTCAATATCTCAACTATGCGACAAAGGTTACAACTGTTTATTCACTAATGAGGGTGTCACCGTTTTTAGAAGAAGCAATGGCTCGACTGCATTCAAGGGAATGTTGAAGGGAAAGATTTATCTTGTTGACTTTAACATTGATAAAGCCGAACTCAACACTTGCTTGGTTGCTAAGACCAACATGGGATGGCTGTGGCATAGATGGCTAGACCATGTTGGGATGAGAAATCTGCAGAAACTTCTAAAAGGTGGTCACATCTGTGGTCTTAAGGATGTGGTTTTTGAAAAAGACAGGCCGTGCAACGCTTGTCAAGCAGGAAAACAAGTTAGAACACCATACCCCGCCAAGAACGTGATGACTACTGCAAGACCGCTGGAACTTCTCCACATGGATCTCTTTGGTCCAATTGCGTACATCAGCATCGGCGGTAACAAATATGGTTTAGTAATTGTTGATGACTTTTCAAGATTTACCTTGGTATTTTTCTTGTATGATAAATCAGAAACTCAGGGAATCCTCAAGAAGTTCTTGAAAAGAGCTCAGAACGAATTCTCATCAACCATAAAAAATATCAGAAGTGACAACGGGACAGAATTCAAGAACACCCAAGTTGAAGAGTATCTCGATGAAGAAGGGATAAAGCATGAGTTCTCGGCACCCTACTCGCCTCAACAAAACAGAGTGGTCGAAAGAAAGAACAGAACATTGATCTAAATGGCAAGAACTATGTTGGATGAATACAAGACATCAGATCGATTTTGGGCAGAAGTGGTGAACACCGCTTGCCATGCCACAAATCGGTTGTACCTTCATCGACTACTAAAGAAAACTCCATATGAGATTCTTACTGGTAAAAAGCCTAATGTTTCTTATTTCAAAGTCTTCGGTTGTAAATGTTTTATTCTAAACAAGAAACCGAGGCCCTCGAAGTTCGCTTCGAAGTCCAATGCAGGGTTCTTGCTCGGTTATGAATCGAATGCCTGCGCCTATCGTGTCTTCAACAGGGTGTCTAGCCTTGTTGAAGTAGCACGTGAAGTAGTGTTCGATGAATCTAACGGCTCACAAGTGGAGCAAGTTGATAAGTGTATGCTAGATAAAGAGGAAGCTCCATATGAAGCGCTGAAGAAAATGGCACTTGGTGATATCTTATCACAAGAGCGAATGTTAGACTCAAATGCACAAGATGAAATTCAACACAGAGGCAATGATCAAGGGGGAGCTCTTGCACAAGATCAAGATGAGGAAGATCAAGAATATCATGACAATCATGGAAGCAATGATCTAGGGGGAGACAATGAACATGAAGATAATGAAGAACTAAGCACATAGATATCCGTCATCACTTTCCTAGAGATCATTCGTTAAAAGGTGACATTCCTATTTCACATGTTAGGACTGAAAAACAACTTGCGGATATTTTTACCAAACCATTAGATGAGAAAAGGTTTTGTTAACTGAGGAATGAGCTTAACATTCTTGACTCTCGAAATGTGGCTTGAAACATTGCATATCTGGTTGAAACTTCAAATGTTACATTTTATTGTTAAAACTGCTCCTCATATCTTTTTCTTCTAAGAAAACTATTTTAATGAACAAATCTTGCAGTTTATGACACTTTTTCATTGTTACTTATCTACTGGTCGTAATTACCAAGATTATTTGCAAAACTATTGTCCTTGGATCACTATTAATCATTTCTATATGTATCAAGTCTGTTGAAACCGGACTTGTCAGGTTTACCACCAGACTAGTCCAGACAGACAAAATTCCTAGGTTTTCTAGGGGCACCAGACTAGTCTGCCTCCGTGATCGGACTAGTCCGGTCCATCGCGTATATGAGCAGTTGGCCGGCCCAGGCCTCTCTTAAACCCTAGCCCCCAAAGCATAAGGATGTGGTCTCCCTCTCCTCTCCTAAAACCTAGCCCCCAAAGAAATTTTCGGGTTGAGCCCTCAAAATCGAAGCTTTCTCCGTGGGAAATCCTCTCCTCGACGAGTGGACTCTCCCCTCCAAACTCATCCGGACAGATTCTTGCTCCTTCAGCGCGAATCTTCAAATCTCGGTAAATTTCACCCTAAAACCAAATTCTCAACTTTTCTCGTTCTAGCTCCTTTCCTTTGATTCCAAGGTTGTTCATTGGATTCATAGATGTATTCCTACCACTTTCCTGCCCTTTTGTATCTTTAGATAGAAGTTTTGAATTCAAAGGAAATTGTTAGGGTTCTTATGCCAGGCCGGACTAGTCCGGTGCTCAGATACGGACAAGTCTGGTATGCCAGACAAGTTCGCACTCTAAACCGAACAAGTCCGGTCTCTAACATCTGAATCCCTACATTGTCTTCAATCCTTGGTTCATTCTTATCTAATCCGTGAACTCCCTATTAGGCACGATGTCTTCAGGCTCAGATGACAGCTCTTTCCACATTGATGAAGAAGCTCAATGCGAAAGAGTGAGGAGAGCCAAGGAGAGATTTATGAAGAAAAGACATGATGTCAATGTCCACTCTCCACCCTCCGATGACAACCTGCCTAAGAAGAGGAAGGTTATTGTCAAAAAGGCTCAAAGAAAAGCTGCTGCTGAGAGCTCATCAGGGCCAAAAAGGGCTCTCAATAAAGGGAAGGGACTTGCTAGTGGTCCCATTGGGCCCTTGAAGATGAAAAACCCCAGTCATTGCAACAGGCAGCCTTCTAGTGAGGATTTCACTGGAAAAGGGGGTGAGCTAGCCGATAACTTCAGGAAGATTGATGTGTATAATCAACCTAGGCAATTCTCTGACCCATGATTCTGGAGCAACTTCCATGCCGACTACTACGAGCACGTGTACATGAATATGAAGAATCATGTTGTGAAGAGTCAATGGGTGAATGTTGGATACCTGCAGTCGAAGAGGTTTCCTGCTTTTCGCGAGGTGGTTGAGGCTTTGGAGAGGCACGATCTGAAGGAACTGCTTTCCTTTGAGAACGACTAGAACAATGAGATCATCACCCAATTTTACTCTACCCTCTACTTTGCTCGTGGTGATGGAGACAGTCTTACCTGGATGACTCATGGTTCCATGTATAGTGTCACTTATGATGAATTTGCAAGGATTCTTCACCTTGAACACACTCTAGATCATGATCTTGTCATCCACAGTCTGAAACCCTTGGAGAAGGATGAGCTTAAGTTCCTCTATGACACAATGATGTCCTACGTTCCTCCCAACAGCAAATATCTGAAGCCCTTCTTTGTGGTCCTCAACAGAATCTTGAGGAAGACAATATCCCCGAAAGATGGAGATGCAGGACTATCCAAGGAACCTTGAGGACCCTAATGAAGGTCATTAGTGGAAGGAGACCGTTCAATGTTTTTGAGTACATCTACAACGACCTTGTGAACATCTCAATCACTCCCAATAGGTCTTGCTGGTATGCCCCATACATCATGTACATGATTGAGAAAGTGACCAGACTTGAGTTTGTCAAGGATGTTTCTCATACGGGGTTGAAGCCACAAAAGCCCACCGAGTACACCCTTCCCTCAGCACCAACTGCTCCTTCCTCCCCTGGAGCTGAGAGGAGGTTTAAACAATCTCAGGATGTGAATGCCACAAGGTCTGCAGCTGCTCCTCCTGGTTCTTCTCCTGTCCTTGAACCCTCCGGTGGTGTCCTCAAAAAGCTCTCCTCCATCTTTGTCTGCTGCCGCAAGATCAAAGTCAGGCAGCGGAAACATCAACAGTATGTGAATGCCAATACCAAGTCTACCTATGAGAAGCTGGAGATTGAGTCGGTTGGATCACCGCCCGCCTTCGAGGACTTAGAGGAAGATCCTGCTCTGGTGAATGATGATGATGGTGAAGATGAAGATCGGACTGAAACTGAAGAAGGGAGCAGCGATGAGTGATTCCCCTTGATTTTTCCCTTTTTGGTGCCTTGATGCCAAAGGGGGAGAGATTGAGTCTAGATTGAGACTCAAACTATCTCTAGTATTAGTTATTAAGCTTTTGTGATCAAGGACATGTACCTATTTCTAAAACTTTGTAATGCAACATTTCTTTTCCTATGTGTGATGCTTATTGTTGCTCTAATGCTTACTTCCATGTTCATTATTGTTTATGTTTATTTCATCACACTTTGTTGATCACACACCTGTTAGGCACCCCACCATAAGGTGTGTGCATATGTGAGAATCTTTTTGTGAATTAATCGTTATTTTCATATGTGCACACCTTATGAAAATCAAAACTTTATTCTCAATTGTGATATCTCAAATGGTTGTCATCAATCAGCAAAAGGGGGTAGATTGTAAGTGCATCCAGGATATCCCTTGTGGGTTTTGGCTAATTGATGACGAACATATGAGATCCTAATGAAACTATTGAGATGATTGCAGGACAAACAAAGTGAAACAGCTCGGTACACACAAAAAGATGAAAAATGGAGTGGTGTCCAAAGAGGAATACATTGATGGAACTTGGAAGAACAAATTAGATTTTAAATGTATAGGGAGTGTATGAAAGATACACTCCAAGAGCTCACGACCTTGCGCAGGGGTAAGGGTTTTAAAATTAACCTAACATCTCACAGTGCATCGGACTAGACCGTTTTCCAACCGGACTAGTCCGCCAGACTTTCTGGAGTCTGCTTTCACATAGGGCTGGACTAGTCTGTTTTCCAACCGGACTAGTCCGCCAGACTTTCTGGAGTCCATCTTCACATAGGGCCGGACAAGTCTATTTTCCAACCGACTAGTCCGTCAAACTTTTTGGACATTGAGTTGCACTGTGACCGGACAAGTCCGGACTTGCACCGGACTAGTTCAGTATTAGGGTTTTACAACGGTAACTTTTTGGAAACCCTATAAAAAGAGGATCCACGGCTTTCCTAGAAGAATACACGTCGAATACTGCTGAAATTACAAACCCTAGCGCCGCCACCTTGTCCCAAGAGCCCAAAACACATCTCCCCACACATCTAAAGTGCAAAAAGAGTAAAATCAATTGAACACTTGGATTTGGGATTGGGAGATCATCGTTCCTTCGTTACGAGCTCTTGGGGTTTGATCTTTTTACACTCATACTCTGCATTGTAATACTTTCAAGTGTATTTGATCGCTTCTTTCGTTGTAATTCTCGTGGGAGCCCTCGACATGTGAGGTTTCCCCACAAACTCGGTGATTACCCGTGCTAGTGGAACCAAGTCGGCCTGTATGGTGACTTGAAGAGGAAAAGGGTTGGAGACCCGGCTCTGTGTGAGCTTCCTCAATGAGGGCGTAGATCTCGTGGTGAGATCGAACCACGATAAAAATTTGTGTCTCTTGTGTCTTATTTCTTTTACATTTTGTTCACTAGATCACTTTATTACTAAACATCAATTTAAGTTGCTTATAAGTTTCCACGTGCATTCATACAATAATCGTAAACCAAAGTATATGTTGTTCTCATTTCCGCTGCTAAAAGAATCTAGTTTCCCAAACAACACTTAATCAGTTAACTTATTTCAGCACACCGGACTAGTCCACCCACACAACCGAACTAGTCCGGTCAAACAAGTTTTGACAACTCTATTAAGTGTGCAGGAAATTTTAAAGGCCTATTCACCCCCCTCTAGGCCACATTCATTCTCAGGACCTAGTGTTTGCTGAATGGCCTACTCGACTGAAAACCAATACCAATGATAGCTCTGGAGTGTGCTAAAGACTTAGCCTAGTCCAGCACCCTAAGTATGCCACTCTACCTATTCTGGTGTTGCGTCAAAGTAAGGTGGGTCCGGGAAGCACACAAACCTATGGAAGCACAACCGATATACTAGTATTATCAAATTGAATTGGTTAGGACCCAGAGATTAACTAAGGACAGTAAGACACAACTAAGCTATAGGCAAGAAGAAGCACTTTTACTCCTTTTCTTGTCTCTCATGTGCAGGACAAATTAACTACATGCTCCATATGGGAGCTCCAGTTTCACAGGGGGCCTGATGTTAATGATCCACACGTTGACAATAGGTCCGTAGTGACAACAAGCTCCGACAGTTACAGGGAGCCCAATGCTAACATTTTAAACATTGGCAAGGGGTCCCATCGGTGCTCCTGGAGGACACATCCAAGCTCGGAGCTAACCCAAAACCTTTGAGACATTGCCAAGTTCCTGACCATAGATGTCCTCAATCAATTGAGTACATATACCAAGTGGCCAAGTAAGCTATGACAATGACAACAATGAAGACAAAATATGAAGTTCACAGAATTTCATTCAAGTTCCAAACTTTCTACAAAGAGTTTGAGAAAAAAAAGCAGATACAAGAGGATGAAGAGGATCTAATTGTTGCTGTAGTTGCGGTGAAACCACGTGGTGACCTACTTGGCAGCGTCCTGCACGTTGGCCTTGGTTGCTTCCTCCGTCTCTTCGACGGGCCCTTTAAGCACTAGAGATAGGGAGATAGAGAGGCCCAGGTGCGTAGTCAAGTAAGCACATATTCTACTACTGACTTGGCTAGGTTTCTCCCCTCTGTCTCAAGCTAGTCGCTGATGAGATATTTCAACACTCTCAGCTTGGTCCCGGTGAAGTTCAGATATGTCAGGGCCTCACCAACTTCCGGCTCCGAGTCGCTTTGCCCGACTGGACTAAAGCTAGAGGTACCAATGCATTTTTTGCACGCACTAGGAAATCCTAAATCTATTGGGTTTCTATCCTCCGTAGGGCCTGTAACTCCTCCAAAGACTTCCTGGCAGTCTGCAGCTCCATGAAGCCTCCCTTCGTAAACAGTTCGACCTCCTTGGCATGCTGTTGCATCCGCTCAGCCAACTGCCTTTCTTAATCCGCAACTTGTTTCTCACAAAGGTTCAAGCAATCTTTCCTTGCTGCTAGGTTCTTAACCTCCGCTTTCACCTCATCATCCTTGGCAGAGACACCAAGCTCCCGCTTGTTGACTTCCTGTCCCGCCTGCCATACTTTCTTCTTCTCCTCTTCGAAGAGGGAAATAAAAAGATCAGCACGAAGAGCCAAATCATTCTCTCCACTCTCTAGCTTTTGAGAGATCTCTGTGTCTCTCCTTTGGAGCTCCTGCTCCTTATTATCAGTTGCCTCTTCGCGTTGTAGGAGCTCCTTCTTCAGCTTATTCAAAGACCTTAAGCGGGCATTTGCCAAGTCATTGGCAGCCACTGTTTCATCATAAATCTGATGAGTCTTCACGTTTAGTGTTGCGACAGCAGCTTCTCTATCATTCAACAGCTCATCCATGCGCTGCAGCTGCACTCGCTCACTTGTAAGGAGGTCCCTCTCATCGGCTAGGCGGGACTGCGTAAGCTTCGTCTTAAAATTCAGAAGCTTCTGACACCGCCTCAGAGTCTCCCGGTATGCCTCCAGAATATTGCGCTCATGTTCAAAGCCGAGTTGCACTTAGTGAAGACTAGAGAAGGCATTCTCTATGGAGAGAGACCAAGGGATCGGCTCCAGAACTTCCATCGGGTCCGTCGGCACCCCCATTGCATCAGAAATAGTTGTCGGAGCCCATGGCACGAGCATGGACTCTAGCATGTCTTTAACAGCCACGCTGGTCTCTAGGAGGTCATCCTCCCTTGGCGATGACACTGGCGCAGCAGCAGTCAAGGCTTCTGACGCCTCCAAGGCATCAGCCTACATCTCCAGCGCGACATCGATTGCTGACTCCGGTACCGATGAGGCCCAGCCGGCAGCTTCGACATTACCTCAGCATTCATCACTGGCTCCAGAGTTGGCTCTAGCTTTGTTGATGGCTCCGACGCTGTCACAACTTCTTCCATTTGGTCTGGCACAACCACTGCATCATCGGCTAGCGCCAAAGTCATCCTAGCATTAGTTGACCCTGGTTCCGCTGCAGTATCCGCCGTGTCCTAGGAAGGAGCCGCAACATCAACTAGCGAGTTAGCTTGCCTGGTATCTTCAGTCGTGACGCTGGCCTAGCCTGCTGGTGGCGCCCGAGTAGCAACTGGCCTCAAAGCTCTGGAAACAGGGGAATCAACAAGAAGCAAGAAATGAAAAATAATACATGTTCCTAATGTTACTTTACACTTGGGGGCTCGGCAACTCCAGTCGATGCAAAACTTCTTCCTCGGGTGACCGATGTCATCTGATCCCACCATCGTCGGTGATGCAGATGGTCCAGATTTCGCCCCGAGAGTCATCGAAGTAAACACTGGCTTCGCAACCATCAGGGTCTTCAGAGCATATGCCCCATCTCCTGCTACTAGAGTCACTGTTGAAGGATTCTTTCCAGACCCGGTGCTCGCCATTGGCGTCGGGGCTGAAGCTGAAGACTTTATGGACCTGGTGCCCACTGTTGGCATTGGAACCAAAGTTGAAGATTTTTCGGACCTGGTGCTCGCCTTGGGCGCTGAGGCCGAAGCTGAAGTCGTGGGAGGTATGACCACCACGAACTTCCACATTGGGAATGGCACCGATGATGAAACTGCTTCCACTGGAGCTGGTATAGCGGTGTTCGCATCAACTCGCTCCAGCTTCCTCTTCCTGCTACAGGAATCAGCATGCTGCTTCCCCTTGCTTCGGCTTGAGTTAGACCTCTTCTGCTAACTGGGGGTCGAATCGTTCACCAGACTGAACAGTAGAGCCTTCTCATCCAAGTCAGTTCCTAGGACAACTTCAATCCGGTTGAAGTCCATCTGTCCCCTAATGCCCAAGCTAGAAACTTCTACTAATTAAGACAAGCTCAACATTGAGACAAGAAGTCGCCAAGCACCATTAGTGAAGTCAAGCGTCCTTCAGCCAGGTGCCTAATCCTTGTGAGCACCTGGTTGTACTCTGCGGATAGGTCCGTAATGATCTCCTAGAAGTCAGTGTCTGTGGTGGGAAGTCAAGTCCTCAGCTCCGAGCAGTCATGCTGGTCCGTCCGGATTATCACCCAGTCGCTCTTCCAAGTCTACCACTTCCCAGGGGAGAAGGAGTTGATGTACTTGTAGAGAGCATTCCTGCGCCTCATGAAGTAGTAAGCTCTGATGAAGCTGGTACCTTTACAAGTCGGTTGGAGGGTGAAGAAGGTCTTGAACAGCTGCACACAGAGCCTCATGAAAATCCACATCTTGCACAATTGGACGAAGATCGCCACTAGCAGGATCGAGTGAGGGCTAAGATGTTGGAGTTCAAGTCCATACACCTCCAATAGCATCTGCAAGAAGGAGGAAACTGGCGGGACTAGCCCGACCATGGCATACACCGTGAAGAAGACGATGTCACCGGAGCTTTTCTTCGTGAAAGGAAGTCTCCTGCAAGGCATTGCATTGTCAAAGGACGGGCTTTGCCAGCCCATCAGCTTTTAGACTCTCACGATGTCCCTCTTTCTCACGATCTTGGAAGGTAGAAGATCAGGTTCCGTGGCTTTTAGTGGAACAGATCAAAATGTACAAGCACAACGCAAAGAAGGAAGCGGAGAGTTCAATGCGCAAGGAAATAGATTGGAGTGTAAGAGTTCCATCATTGCACAACTCTTGGCTTTATTACTCTCTGCGGCACTTGGAAGGTAACTCCACGGGGACCATGGTTACACACTGCATAGATATCTCGTCGATGACAAGGCGGCCCGGGTCCACTTTGCCAAAAAAGTTGCACCAGGTGAACCGTTGTCATGATGAGAAGTTGGGATCCCAAAAAAGGCAACCTAAGAAGGCTACAAAGATTGTGCTAGGAACCAATTCGAAAATTGTATTGGGAGCTGGCAATCTTCAGGACGTGGGATCCGCACGCAGTGTATCTCACCTGCAAAATCAGGAAGGGCCACGTAGCGGGGGAACAGGAACGTGCCATCGTTTGGACAACCCAAGTGAAAAGTTGAAGCAACAACGCAGGAGGTGATGGTGGCCCCACCTGTGGGATCGAAACCTCCCCTGAGGTGGGCCCAGGGCCACTGTCGGTACCTTGCTAACCAAGTACCCTCGCGTACTAGAAGAAAAAGCGTTGAGTCCCACTACCAGGAGAGAAGACCTTCAGTGGCCACCACGTGTCCCGCGGTGCCGGACCTGCCTCCCTCCTAAGGGTGGCTCCAGTGCTGCCACGTGTGCTGCAGCGCTGGACCTGCTCCCCTGCTACGGCTAGCTCTGGTGCTGCCACATGTCTCACGGCCTCGGACCTGCCTCCTTCCTAAGGATGGCTTCGATGTTGCCATGTGTCCCACAGCTCCGTACCCGCCTCCCTGCTAAGGGTGGCTCCAGAGCCGTCACTTGTCGAACCTTACCTCTCCCACAAAAGGACTCCGGGATCTCCAACGGCACAGACATTCAATTAGCTATAAATCAATCGTTACAGGATCTAGTTATCGCGTCATTAATTCCACATTAATGATGCATATCAGAGGGCCTTCAAGCATGGCAATGCTGCCATCAAGGCACGTTATTACAAAAATAAACCGATTTTAAGCGCCTAGATCATGCAAAGGGTGCTTAATAGACTGCGGCCACCTGCCAGGTCTCGATTACACTGTAACCGCCAGACCTTGGCACATAAAAAGTCTGTGCTGCACGGTAGACAACAACGGAAGCTAACTTATGCTAATTTTGTCCACTCAAGTATACAACACACCCCTGTGGAGTAGGGTATTACGGTCAGCCGGCCTGAACCACTTAAAAATCTCTGTGTCACCTTTGTTCTTGAGTTCATCAAGTTACACCCCTCGTAAAAAAATGAACCTCTGCGGACTACTTCTTAGTAGTACCAGGGGAATTGTCGATGGCACACTTCGACAAACGTATTGCAACGATTCAGCATATTGCAACGAATAGTATGATATTGCAATAATTTCACATTCAAGGAAAATAGTATGGTATTGCAAAAACTTCACATCCGTGGCAAATAGTATGGTATTGCAATGATTTCACATCTGTGGCAAATAGTATGGTATTGCAATAATTTCACATCCGTGGCAAATAGTATGGTATTGCAATGGTTTCACGAGTGTGGAGAATAGTATTGCATTGCAATGATTTCACATCCGTGGTAAATAGTATGGTATTTAAATGATTTCACATCCGTGATGAATAGTATGGTATTGCATCGATTTCATAACCGTGGTGAATAGTATGGTATTGCAACGATAGCTGATTTGTGGCAATCTATTCATAATGCAACAATTTCTAATCTGTGGCAATAAGTTCGTAATGCAACATTTCCTGATCTCTGGCAATAGGTTTGTAATTCAACGTTTCTTGATTTGTGGCAATAGGTTCCTAATGCAGCATTTTCTGATCTGTTGCAATACGATTGTAATGCAACATTTTCTCAGTCATGGCAATATGTTCGAAATGCAACTTTTAATGATTTGTGGCTATAGAGGTGCAATGCAACATTTTCTCATCTGTGGCAATAGGGTTGTAATTCAACATTTTCTAGGTGGTGGCAATAGCAGTCTAGTGCAACATTTTTGAGTCGTGGCCAAATGTTTCTACTGCAACGTATTTGTATTTCATGGCAATAGCTTCCTTTTGTAACAGTTTATCATTCGTGATGATAAATTTGTAATGCCATGTTTCTTAATTAGCGGTAGAACAATACTAATGCACCAGGTCAGAATGCCCTAGGTTCCACCACCGCCGTCGGGTGCCTTTTTCCGGCCACCTATCACCGTCGGGAGCTGCACCAACAAGTTCCCTATCGATTTTTACGTGGGGGCAGCGAGTCTTGGAGGTTCAGATGTCCTAGGTTGGGCTTCAGTGAGGCACCTCCACCGGCCGCTGTCGGGCACCGCCCAAGCGCCGCTGGCGCGAGGTTGAAGACGGGCCCTTGTGGGGCCCGACCGTCAGCTTTTGTGGCGCATTGCCTGGATCTTGTGCGGCACCAGGATCGGGTGTGGCTACGCCTGTTATGTCTGTGACCCAATCTGATTGGATGATTTAAAACCCGTGGGCCCTTTTGATTATTTAATCTTTCCAATTGGAATTTAATTCCAGATTCTGCTCCAACTTTGAAAATAAATGTCTCCAAGCATATTTGTCCAAAAATTCTCAAATAAATTTTGTTGGAACAGGGTGATATATATTTTAATGTGATGCACTTGTATCTCTATGAAAATCCCTAATTTGACCCCAATAATTCCATGAAGCAAAATGCCATTGAAATTATTTCCTGGTGCTCCATTCCTTCAAAACTTCCCAAACTTTGCCAAATCATTCCACATAGTTCCTCTGATTACAGTAAAAGTTTCAGGTCCACTTGATTTGATTTTATTTGAATAGCCAAATTATGTTTCCAATCTATATGTGCCTGAAAATTCCAAAACATCCAGAAACTTTTCCAGCAAATTGTCCAAACTTGTAAATTCAATACTCCCTCCGTCCCCATGAACTTGTCGCTTTGTAGTTCAAAAATGAACTACAAAGCGACAAGTTTATGGGGACAGAGGGAGTATCTCACAGTAGAATGCTTATAAAATTATGAAACCAATTTTTTTGAGTCACCCTTGACCTCCTATAAACAGAAAACCAATATTTGGCCATGTTAAAGTCCTATATTTCCCATGAAAATTTTGGAAAGTGTTTAGCTATATTGAATTTTAGACAACGGAGACTTTCATGAATTGCACCCAATTTTGGCCACAATCCCACTCTTAGCACCTAGTGTCCACAGTAAAATTTGCAGAACCAGTGGCCAGAACCAGTGGCTAGTATTTAATATACTTAACTGTGTTTCCATTCAGCTATGCTATATTATCACTATTAAATCACTCGCATTATTCTTTGCATATTGAATAGTTGCTGAACTCAAAAGGACCCCAGAGCCACTTGAAGTCATTCCCCCGGAGATTTAATTTTACCCCGTCTCGCAGCCAGGCAAGCCTCGATTTGCATTTAACAGTGTTTTGAAATTTTATTTGTATCACATTATATGGGTTAGAATGTATTGTGCATTTGGTCTAGGTTTTCTTGGAGTTTTCCACTTGCATTACCAGAGCACCCATGAGAGCAGGGTAGATTTTTAAGTCCTCGAGTGTCCATGATATGATTAATGTTATAGTTGCTTCGGTAGAAGTTGAGTAGTTGAAATCTACTCGCGAGTTCGGGAATTGGGTTCACACGGGATTGGTCGAGTGAGAGATTCACCATTTGGTTAAATATGAGACCGGGCATGGAGTGGGAGCAGCAAGACATAGTGGCCTGTGAGCTATAACTGTGCCTGTGTCGGTTAAGGACCGATCCGTGTGCGGCCCTGTTGAGCAAGTCTGAATGTACCAAAGGCATACTGGATATATGAGACCCAGTAAACCAAAGTAACTTGTCCACCTTAGCGTCGAGGCATAACCCACTGGCTTATAGGTGCGGTTTGAGAGCAGCAAGGTGTAAACCTGCCAGCGGGTACGTCGTACTCTTTAGCTATGGCATGGTGTCAAGGCATATGACAATCATCTGAAATGTGAATTTACCTTACGTGTCATGTATGTATGGTCGATCCATGATTTGTTGGCATATGGTATTTGGGCTGGTTGGTGTATTCATGAACAATTGTGTTGTCCCATATGTATGGTTGACACCGATGCTATAAGGTGAAAGTATGGAAAAAAGTCAGCTTCTTTGATTGTCATCGACGATTCCTTCTTTCAAACCATCCTTTCATAATTGATACACAATCATTTTGGAAAGGCAAAACTGTTAGAAAAGGTATGTCTCATCGATTGACAAGCAAACAAAAAATGGCATGGCATGCAAAGTTAAAAGAGTCCGCTGAAAGTGGTTTCGAAGGGTATGGTATATAACACAACTGGACTCATATTTCTTTTCTTTGGGAGCTACCATATGCAAATGCATTAATTTTACTGCGCAACATAGATGTGATGCACCGAGAGTGTAATGTGGCTGAAAGCATGATAAGCATGTGTTTTGATTTCACCGACCAAACCAAAGATAACATGAATGCGAGGAAAGACTTAGCTGATCTTTGTAATCGTCATGGGCATGATATTATAACTAATACAAATGCAAATTATAGTAGGCCACGAGCTCCTTACTGTGTCAAACGAGAAGAAAGGAGGCAAATACTTACTTGGTTGAAAACATTGAAGTTTCCGGACTGCTATGCAGCTAACATAAGACTATGTGTTAAACTTAGTACCGGTAAACTAAATGGGATGAAGAGTCATGATTACCATATTATGATGGAGAGACTTGTGCCTGTAATGTTTTGTGGCTACTTCAAACCTGATTTGTGGAAGATATTTGCTGAACTTAGCTACTTTTATAGGCAGATATGCACTAAGAAAGTATCGAAGAAGATGATGCAACAGTGGGAGAAAGAAATCGTTGTGCTTGTCTGTAAGATAGAAAAAGTCTTTCCACCTGGTTTTATGAATGTTATGCAACATTTGCTGGTGCATTTACCTTATGAAGCATTTGTAGCAGGTCCTGCACAGTTCAAGTGGATGTATAGTCAAGAAAGGGAATTGAAAAAACTTAGAGCTACAGTGCAAACTAAGGCAAGAGTTGAGGGATGTATTGCAGAGGCATTTGGAGCTAAAGAGATTACAAATTTCTATATGAAATATTTCTCATGTGCTAACAATGTCAATGCATCTAAGACACGATATCATGATGTAGAAGAGCAACAAATGAGTGAGCTTAAGATTTTTAATTGGAAGGCTAAAGGTGTTAGAGCTGCCAATTCTCATCGTATTTCAGAGCAAGAGTGGAACTACACCATGTTTTACATGTTTTTCAACATGGAGGACGTGTTACCATATTTTTAAATATGTGACAAGTTGTATTGGACATCTTCTCGAAGACCTACACAAAGTCAATTGGATAAGATGCGTCAGGATGGCGTAAATGGTGGGCTAAGCTTTGTGGCATGGTTCCGTGAACATGTAATGTTTCTATTCCTCTTGTCTTCAATCATAGTTCACATGCTTGTCTTAAGATTCTAACTTTGTCTATTTATGTAGTGTACGCAAGATCGCAACATATCAGATGACTTACGACAGATTTTGCATGGTCAACTGAAAGCAAGAGAATTTAACCGATACCATATCAACGGATACCGTTTTTGTACAGCAAGTTTAGAAGCAAGCCACCCACTTGCAGCCACATCAAACAGTGGAGTAATGATAACGGCAGTGGAGGGTAGTGCAGAAGTCAATGCTTACAACGGTGTTCTTCAAAAAATAATCGAGTACCCATTTGGTTGTCAGAAAGTACCGAAGCTTGTGATTTTCGACTATCAATGGTTTGATCCAACATCAGACACACGAGTCTGTGACTTTGGAATGGTGGAGGTTAACCACAACTCGCGATACACAGCTCATAAAAACAATGTTGTACTTGCCCATCAAGTGGAACAAGTGTATTATTTATGTTATCCTCATCCAAGTTTTACAGATTGGTGGGTTGTATACAAAGTTAATCCTGAAGTGGACAATCGTTGTTATGATGGATACATAGAGAATCAAGAAGATGATGATGGTGGTGTCTATCAAGATGAAGTCAAGGAAGTAGAAGATTTTATGATATCTTTCGGGACGGGACTAGCAGAGATAGCTAGTGGTACCTTTGAGTTAATGTTTGAAGAACATACTGGCATTTTGAGGAAACTTATTTGACGGTCACAAAGGATTATTGAAAATCAAAAAAGGATTATTGAGGATCAAGAAGAATTTGATCAAGACAGTGAAGGAGGAGAGTTTGAAGAAATCGATGAACAAGAGATACATGAACATCTTCGAGCACGTGTGGCAGAAGCAGATTTTGATGCTTATGATTTTTTATTCTTATTGTACGCATTCTGTTATATTTTGATTCTTATTGTATGCATTATGTTAGATTTTGATTCTTATTTTATGCATTTTGAGTATATTTTATTATTTATCATTTGTTTTGTATAACTAATCATTAAAAATTTATGTAGATGTTCAAGCATATCAAACTTGGCAGGAAAAAGTGCAGTGATAGTCCAGACCACACTAGTAGTTCGGAGCACACAGGCTTGTTTCAGGTACTTGTTTATTTTTAAATGCATATTAGTATTATAATTAACTATCTAATTTTTGTTACATGTTTATTTTCATTTGCAGGGTACAAGCGTAAGTGTGGATAGGCAGAGGCAACTCATGCGGTGTGTCGCAGAGTCGGAGCCCTAACGAGAGCCAGAGCCGAGTCTGGCTCAGGACTTGCACGAGGAGGAGATAGATACTATGAGATAGTCGTCAGAGCAGGGAGGAGACTCAATTCGGACACGAGAGACCGGGCAATTGCAGGGGTCATTGGGCGGTCCTGCTCTGAGGGTGGTGATGAGGGCGATGACGAGGGCGGCGATGATGAAAAGGACGATGATAGGAGGTTGGCAAGACTTGTGGAGCTAGCTGGTTAGCCGCCCGCTCGATGCCCTTTCAGGTACTATTTCAGATTAATTGATAAGCTATCTTTTATCTTTGTTTATTGTTAACTATTAACTAATATTGTTTGAACAGGCTACGGAGGCACCTTTTATGTACTCCAAGCAAAAGCTTGGATGAGCGGATAGTTATAAAGCCGAAGGGTACTAGTTTCTATGTTGAGGTTAATTGGAGTGGCAGGGGGCATCGATGAGTAATTAACACAGATTTGGGAAACACCATCCGGTTTTCCTTTCCCGGAATGGTTGTGTTGGATGGTCGAAGAATTGCCGTGCATAGTTGGGATCACTATGCACTGAAAGTGTATGCCCCTGCGGGTACTTGTTAGAACAGTGTTTAGGATATGCTTTGGATAAGTGTATTCATAGTCCTTCAATTATATTACATCTTGTTCTGATTGACATGAATTGTTGTTTCTATTGCAGGGTGTGTTTCGTTTGTAGGAAGGTGAGAGTGAAGCATATGCAAGAGCGGTTTTCCATGAGTCAACAAAAAGGCGCACAAAGGGATCCTCCGATGCCTGGATCAAAGCTGTGATTGTGTACTACAAGAATAAGTTGTTGACACACATATCAAAAAATGAAGCAGCCAAATTACATCTAACTAAGGAGGAGTACTTGAATAGCAACGTGGATTGGATATGTGTGAATCTGGGAGCTTGGGAACAGTTAAGTGAGTATTGGTCATCGGATGAGTTCAAGTTAGCTTCGGATAGAAACCGAAAAACCGGAAGAGCAAGCCTGGAAAGCATTACTATTGGTCGGATGGACATGCGCGGATGGAACAAAGAATGTTATGAATTCTTAAAATCATACTTAGATTGATTCAAATATTGTATTTATTAAACTTAAAATTTCGATATTGCAGCATGCTAAAACTGATATCGCTCCTAGCTTTTTTGAGGCTTACCTTAAGGGGCATAGAGGTCCAGACCCAAATCGCTCGGACCAATTGTGTGATGAGGAAGCAACGCAAAAAGTGGTAAGTATGATCTATCCAAGTCATTTTACCTTTTATTACATCTACTCATGAACTCATTGTATCCTCGCAGGCGAAATATGTTGAGTGCTTCAGGAAAAATCATGGAGACGAGGCGGATTTCCTAAGAGCGCCGTTGAATGTGGGTGCGACGTACGAAGCCGGTGGAGGCGTACCGCATGGGAGGTACGTGTAAAGATAATGATGTTTCTAAGTTAATGATTGTCAATTCATCGCACTTGTATCTTTTGTATACTTGGGTTGGGCGACAGGTATGTTGAGCGTGAGTCCTATGTTAGGCGACGACATTCCAGTGCTAGTTCTAGTAGGTCGTAGTCTACTGCGGAGACGAATGCAATAAGAGAAGAATTGAGATGCACTCAGGAAGAGATGCGACACAGTTGCAACAGCAACAGTAGTAGCACTAGACAAAGATGCAGATGTAGATGCAGCAACAGATATAGCAACAGGTGTAGCAATAGATGAAGTATCTGTATATGGCGCAAGTAACATGTAATCTTAACAATTGAGCTATTTATTCGATTTTAAAATGTTTCACTTAAGATCTCACAAATAATTTACTTGATGAAGTTTTTGGGTCAAGGTAGCACTAGTTCTCCATTCGGCACACCACAACCACCTCAGTTTGACATGATGTCGCAAGTATACTTGTATGTTTTATTTAAGTTACAATACTCTTTACTATATGTGTTAAATTAACTTAATTAAATATCTTTACTTGATGTATTTCTTCGCTCAAGGCGGTATGCCTCGTCCAATGCAGCCAGGACAATATATTGACTACTCGTCACAGGTATCACCGCATGTCTTATTACATTGAGTTATAATACAAAATTCTAAACATATGTGTAACAGGATTCTAAGAGTGGTCAACTGTTTGTTCTACAACCTCAGGGATTTATGTCATTGTTGGCTCCTGGATTGCAGCCATATCCAGGTGTTCTACCACCGATGCCCTTTAATCCAGGACAGACTCATCCATCAACAACTCTGACTGCTGCGGTATGACTTCTAAATCGTTATTTCTCATACAAATATAGGTTAATTTGCATAATACATAGCGACTTTGAGTCAAATTAGCATATTTGTGAGTTTTGTAACAAATAAGTCAATTAGCACATTTTAAAGTGATTAAGGCACTCGAATTATAAGCAGAAGTGCAATGTGTAACTTGTATTTGTTTCTTACAGGGTTTCGATTGTCTAGAAGGTGATGATTTTCTGAATTCGAACGAGGGAGGCACGAGTGGTGGAGGTTCCAACACATGAATGCGTGAATGTAATTTTCATTTCCACTTTGTGAACTTTATGTGAACATGTGACGTTTGTTTTCATTCCCATGTAGTGCTCATTTATATACATATGTGTGAACTTGTATGTGCTTATGTGAAGTATTGTTGTTTATGTGAACATATGCCTGATTGTAGCTTATGTGAGTTGTGAATATATTGTTGCTTATGTGAGCTTATGTGAACTGAAACTGGAGTTGACTGTAAGTGGCTCCCGGAGGCTGCCCATCCGTACGGGGAGGAAAACAAGCGGTTATTTAAAAAAAAAAGGCCCATTGTAGGCGTCGCTTTGGTGTCAGCCCGACGGTCTTAAAGGGTTAAAGGCGTCGGCTAGGTCCCACGGCCGATGTTCTTAGCCACCTTAAAGGTGTCGGCCCGTTGCTTGGCCGACGTTCTTATCCCCTTTAAAGGCGTTGGCCATGGGCCTAAGCCGACGCTCTTAAGTGCATTAAAGGCATCGGGTTCGCCGCCGACGTCTTTAACTTTTAAATGCATCGGTACTATAAACTGACGGTTTTAACCCATAAAGGTTTCGGCCCCGACGTCCACACAAGTTATAATGTCAAATCTGAGTCATCGGCTATGAACGTCGGTTTACCGACGTATATACATTAAAGGCGTCATTTCTTTAGGTTACCAATGCATATATGGCTGACGGCCTTGTGCCCGATTCCAGTAGTGTTCCACCACCACCACCAACTGTTGCGGCAAACAATGTCGGACAACAGGATTGTTTCTTTGCGTCGGTCACTGCATCGATGCACAACAACCCTGAGAATGCAATCAACACAGTGCGTAATCTTCTCCAGCATCCACCAGCGCTCGAAGCACCTTAGGGTGCAATGGAACAGTGGCGCACTGATGTGGAGCATATGGTTGCAGCAGTAGCGGATGCCATTAGCAAACAAGGTCCGCCCTCTGCTGGGCAGTCACCTTAATGAAACAGGACCTTGTCTAGTAGACTTGGTCCTCAGGCCTCACAGCACCGGAGGCACGCGCCCACCCAACAAGATACGTCAATGTCCTGTGGGGCACACCGTACTCACACAACGTAGAGACTTTCGACCCATGATCTGCGGTCGAAGCTTGACCACCATTATAGGCAGCAGGACGGCCACGTCCTCATGGATCGTGCTTGCAAGAGGCGAGCTGCACGTGAGAACCCTTCTCCTTTGGGAGTAGGGCGAGGCTGTTTGGCTCTGGCCATGCACTTGCACATGGTCCAATGGCCACAGAAGTTTTGGCCTCATCTGCCGGAGAAATATGATGGGAGTGTCAACCCTTTTGAGTTCCTCCAAATCTACTCCACCGCCATCCTCGCGGCGGGTGGCAATGAGGCCGTGATGGTCAATTATTTCCCTGTGGGTCTGACTGGGACAGCCAGGTCCTGGTTCATGAGTCTTTCGCCTGACTCCATCAACGGTTGGGCGGGGATTTGCTACCAGTTCACCGCCAACTTCGGGAGCTCCTACACCTAACCAAGCACAGAGTTGGATCCGTTTGCCGTACAACAGAAGTAGGGAGAGTTGTTGCAATTTTTCATTCAGCGGTTTTCCCTGGTATGGAACACAATTCCTTCCATCTCCAACGCACTTGTCGTTGTTGCATTTCGACAAGGCATCAAGGACAAGGAGATGCTAGAGAAGCTGGTGATGAAAGAAGTCACCAGCGTCACGAAACTCTTCAGCCTAGCTGACAAGTGTGCTAGGGCTGCGGAGGGCCGTGAAAAGCACTCCATGCCAGCTCTGGAGGCTGGTAAAAACTCCTCCAAGGCTGAAGCCACTACTTTCGATAGTGTAAAGAAGAAGAAAAAGTCTAACGGCAAAAAGAAGCCGTCGATCGGCACGCCTACTACTGCGGTAGCTGCAGCTCAGGGTGGCCAGGGGCCATGCCCCAAAAACGTCGTCGACTATCGTTTGAAGATGAAGGCAGTCAATAGTTGTGGTGTTCGATCCGAAAAACAGACACCCACAATCTTGAATATTGTCGTGAGGTCCAGAACCTTGTTGAGTGCTTCAACAAGCGCCAAGAAGAAGCTCCTTTCCACCAGCAGGAAGGAAAGCAGAAGGTCAACGAAGCTCCGGCTGATCCGGAGCTAGGCTTCCAGGACCCCAAGAAGTTCCTGAACGCTGTGTACAACGCCATCGATGATAATTCTGACAACTTCGACAACGAGCGTCGGAAGACTCTTCATAGAATATATGGAGGGTCGTGGGACATCACCTCTCGGCGCGTCCTCAAGACCATGCGTCTGGAGATGGCTGCCACAACACCTACTGCCAAGGCAGAACCCCATCGGAGGTAGATGTACACGCCCATCACTTTTGATGCTTCTGATTGCCCGAGGAACATGATCTGAGCTGGTCAACAGTTGTTGATGGTTTCTCCTACAATGAACAATGTCCAGCTCTACCATGTCTTGGTGGATGGAGGTGCGGCGCTCAACATCCTCAGCTATGAAGCGTTCGTCAAGATCTATCTCCGACTCTCGGACCTTCGCCCCTCACGTCCCTTCCCTGCGGTAGGTTTGCAAGCTATTTGTCCTCTCGAATCAATCACACTCCAAGTGACCTTCAGACTTGGGAGAACTACAGGACCGAGAAGCTGGTCTTCGACGTGGCACACATTAGCCTACCTTCAATGCCATCCTAGGCAGGCCAGCCCTGTAGAGGTTTATGGCCGCAGTCCACTATGGCTACTTGGTGTTGAAGATGTCGACACCTTTAGGCGTTCTCCGGATCCGCGGGGACCACACTATGGGAGTCACTGCGCTAGAAGAACTCCATGTGCTTGCAACAGCGTAGGAGGAAGCATCTGGCAAGGAGCAAGTTGCTCAACCTCCGAGCACTCGTCACCGAGGCGCAACCTCTGCACCACGCGTGTAGCCAAGCGGTGACATTAACATTTCCGTCAAAGTCATCCAAATAGGTTATGATGCTACCGAGACCACCCGTATATCAGGAGGTCTGGACAACAAATAGGAACTCGCGCTCACCACTTTCCTCCGGGCGAATGTTGACGTGTTTGCATGGCAACCATCATAGATGCTTGCGATCCCTAGGGAGGTGATTGAGCACAGTGTGAAGATATACCCTGATGCACGGCCAATACACCAGAAGCTTCAGAAGCAATCAGTCGAGCGACAAAACTTCATCCAACAATAAATCAAGAAGCTGCTCGAAACTGGTTTCATCCGGGAGGTTCATCATCCACGATGGCTGGCAAACCCAGTTGTTGTACCCAAGGCTGGCGAGAAGCTTCGGATGTGTGTCGACTACACAACCTTGAATAAGGCATGTCCAAAAGACCCATTTCCACTACCTAGGATAGACCAGATAGTGGACTCCACCTCCAGGTGCGAGCTATTGTATTTCCTAGATGCATATTCTGGATATCATCACATCCAAATGTCTAGGGAAGATGAAGTGCATACTGCCCTTATAACAGTAGATGGGTTGTATTGTTATACTTCCATGCCTTTCGGTCTCAAAAATGTTGATTCAACGTTTGTGCGAGCAATGCACAAAACATCATCGTGAAGGTGAAGAACAAGGAATCTCTCCTGGACAACTTGCAATCCGTCTTCAACAAGCTGCGTATTACACGCACCAAGCTAAACCCGGACAAATGTGTCTTCGGGGTTAGCTCTGGGAAGCTCCTCAGATTCTTAGTGAATCACCGAAGAACTGAGGCAAATCTGGCGAAGATCAAGGCTATTGAAGACTTGCGACCCCCAGCACGCATCTAGGATGTCTAGAAGCTACCTGGATGTCTAGCTGTGCTCGGTCGATTGATCTCAAGACTGGCAGAATGGGTGCTACCCTTCTTCAAGTTATTGAGAAAGTCCAGGCCATTCCATTGGTCCGAAGAAGTAGAAAAGGTGTTCCAAGAGCTCAAATAGCTCCTCACCACACTACCAATCCTGGTAGCTCCGAACCCTGGTGATCCTCTTTTTCTTTACGTTTTGGCAACTACGTAGGTTGTCAGTATGGTCCTGGTCGCGGAAAGACCGGAACCACCTACATTTCAGGAGCCCAGACCCCTCCGGGAGAATACGGAGCTACCTGACGGCGAGTCTGGGTCCCAGCTCCCAAGCACGAATCCTCAAGGAAATCTCTCCGAGGATCAATCTCTCTCATATGAGGGAATTCACACGGCTGAAGAATTTTCGGACCCCTCCGGGAGGGTCCGGGAAGCTCAAGAAGAAGGTTCGGACCCCTTCTCGAGGGTCTGGGTTGATGAAGAAGAAGCTCTGGGACCTTCAGGGAACGTCCGTACTGTCTAGCAGCCAGTGTAATTCATTAGCAAAGTACTCCATGACGCCAGGACTCGATACATTGAGGTCCATAAGCTGCTCTATGCAGTTATCATCGCCTCAAGAAAGCTTCATCATTACTTCCAAGCCCACAAGACATCAGTGGTAACTTCTTATCCACTGTGTGCTCTATTGCGTAACCCCAACTCTACGGGAAACGTTCCAAAGTGGGCAGCGGAGCTGGCAGAGATCAATCTTGAATTTTTTTCCTCGGCATGCTATCAAGAGTCAGGCATTGGCTGACTTCATGGCGGGGTGGACCCCTTCTTCATCAAATCTAGGGGCCCCCATTTAGTAGAAGCCGGAACCCAAGGTCCCGATCTTCACTGAGCCTCACTAGACTCTCTACAACGATGACTCCGTGCAAAAGCAGGGGCCCGGAGCTGGAATACTTCTCCTCGCTGCAACCGAGGAGAAGGTCAAGTACATGGTACACCTTGAGTTCAAGGCAACCAACAACATGGTGGAGTATGAAGCTCTCATCTATGAGCTCAAGGTGGCACTATCATATGGCGTCGAGCAGATGCTGGTGAAGGGTGATTCGCAAC
This sequence comes from Tuctoria greenei, assembly GCA_036927565.1. Taxonomy (NCBI): domain Eukaryota; kingdom Viridiplantae; phylum Streptophyta; class Magnoliopsida; order Poales; family Poaceae; genus Tuctoria; species Tuctoria greenei. Next base: position 81,191,994 of record JAYESD010000003.1, on the reverse strand, counting down.
TCATTATCAAGCAAGTCAAAGGCGAATGCAACTGCAACAACCCACAACTCATTGCTTACCTCCTTGAAGTCCAAAAGCTCCAAAAAGACTTCCACGTCCTGGACCTCTGCCATGTCTAGTATCTCAACAATGCTGAAGTTGATGAACTCTCGACGAAGGCTTCAAAAGGAGCTCAAGCTCCTGGCGAAGTTTTTGTCAGGAGATTGTCAAGACCTACCGCTCAGCCTACCGAACTTACTGAAGGGGTAAGACCAGCACCTCAAAGCTGGCATTCCCGATGGCCCTATTACCCTGGCATCCACCAAGGATCGTAGGTGCTGCAGGAAGCTCCGAGCAATCCAGTGCGCAAGATCAGGAAGCTCAAGATAGCTCTGATGCATGGATCTCGAAGATCCAGAGCGACTTGAAAGACAACATCCTTCCTGAACACGGTGCATCCTCTAACCGGATCATCAGGTAGGCTAAAAGATACACGTTGGTAGATGGGGATCTCTACCGCTGTGGTGCCAACGACGTCTTAATGCGGTGCATTGCCCGGGAAGAAGGCCGCGAGCTCCTCGCGGAAATCCATGGAGGCGAGTGTGGGAACCACGCACCTTCCCGCACGTTTGTCAGTAAAGCCTTCCGGCATGGCTTTTACTGGCCTACGGCTCTCCAAGATGCAGTTGAGCTGGTAAAAAAGTGTGAAGCGTGCCAATTCCACGCGAAACATATTCACACACCGGCTTAGTCACTGCAAATGATACCTCCTACATGTCCTTTCGTTGTGTGGGGTATGGACATTTCGGGACCTTTCCCAAAAGCCGTCGGAGGTTCCAGATTCCTGTACATCACTATCGACAAGTTCACCAAGTGGCCCAAAGCTACTCCAGTTGTGACTATCAACAGGCAATCTGCTATCAACTTCTTGAAGTCCATAGTCTGCAGATTTGGAGTTCCGAACAGAGTCATAACTGACAACAGAACCCAATTCACATGTGCAACATTCCAAGAATATTGCGAAGACCTCGGTATACAAGTCAGCTATGCATCAGTAGCTCACTCGGCAAGTAATGGCCAAGTCGAGAGAGCAAATGCAGAAATACTTAAAGGACTCAAGATGCGCGCATATGAGCGCCTAAAGAAACATGGAGCCAACTGGCTAGATGAGCTTCCGTTTGCACTTTGGGCGAGCAGGACAACACCTAGCTAATCAACTGGAGAGACACCCTTCTTTCTGGTGTACGTTGCTAAAGCAGTCCTTCCTTTGGAGATCACCATGGGGTCACTCTGGGTTCGGCCCTTCGACGGAGCCACGCAGGACAAGCTCTGGCGTGAAGACCTTGACCTCATTGACGAGGGAAGGTGCCAAGCAGCTGTTCGGAATGCACGATATCGCCAGGCGCTCCAGCGCTATCACCAAAGGCATGTGCGCAACTGACGGCTTGAAGAAGGCGATCTGGTGCTACGGAGAATACTAACTCGTGAAGGGATGAACAAAATGTCCCCCAGCTAGGAAGGCCCCTTCCGAGTGATCAAAGTATCCCGCCTCGGATGCATTTGCTTGGCAACAGAGGATGGGACACCGATTCCCAATCCAAGGAACATCGAGCACCTTCGTAAGTTTTATGCTTAGTTTCATGAAGGTGAGTCTGTAATCACACACAATGTAAATTATAGAGTCTATGAACATAGTCAGGTAGGTCCCCAGGGAGAACATCTGGACCCCTTCGGGAGGGTTCGAGCAGTTCAAGCACACTTAACTTAGTCCCTATGCTAAAAGTATAGCTTACCCACCCTGGGTTAGAACAAGATGAACAACACACTTGGCCTGGTTCCTTACCCTAAGTGTGCCCTTGTCTCCCCTGTAATTCGGACCTATAATGAAAGATATTATTGTGTGAAAATAGATTCCACATGCATTAATTTTGTACAGGCTCGTTTATTTTATTATTGCTTTTCCTTCATGTCTATAATGAAGTTGTGCAATTCTTTTTGAGATTTAGTCCAAGTTATTCATATGATATACAAGTTATATTGTTGATCTTTTTCAGATCATAGCATTGCTAGATGGTCTACTCGCCTAAACGCCAAAGCCAATGACAGGTTCGGAGTGCGCTTTCGACTTGGACTGGTCCAACATCCTAAGTACGCTACTCTACCTATATTCCGAAAGGCCATATTAGGGCAGGTCTAGAAGGCATTCGGATTTGAAAAATTAGATCAATTTACTTGTTATAATGTTGAGTTCCTTTGGATCTAAAGTTCAAACAAGAACAGTAAGCCGCAAACAACTTATAGACGACATGACGAATTTTACTATTTTTCATGTCTTTAATGCGTAGGAAAAATGGAAAACTCATGGCGATGGTGCATGTTGCTAGAGATATTAAGCTCTAAAAACCCCCAGGGGGCCTACAGTCAACATTTTTAAGCGTTGACAGTGGGCGCTGTCAGACCTAACAAGCTTCGACAACTCCCATGGGGGCCAACCGTCGACGTGAAGAATAAATAGCGATCTAAACAAAGATGGTGGAAAAATCACACCGAGGAGGTTCGCCGTCAACGTATTATGCATTGATAGTGGACACTTTCAAAGCCGAGTAGCTCCTATGATCCCAGGGGGTCTGCCATCGATGTTTCTAAGCGTTGACAGTGAGTGCCGTCAGATCTAACAAGCTCTGACAACCCCTAGGGGGCCCACAGTCGACGTTCCTAAGCATTGATAGTAGGTGCTGTCGGACCTACCTAGCTCTGACAACCACCAGGGGGCCCGTCGTCGATGTTCCTAAGCATTCATAGTGGGCGCCGTTGGACCTACCTAGCTCTGACAAACCCCAGGGGACTCGTCATCGACACTCCTAAGCCTTGATAGTTGGCGCCGTCGAACCTACCTAGCTCTGACAATTCCCAAGGACCCTGTCGTTGACGCCACAAAGGGTCCCTGGAGATGTCGGAGGTAAACTTCAAAACTTGAAGCTATCGATTATGCTACGAGCGAGGAGTGAAGTCATCAAGACATTACCAAATCCTTTTGGTACATGTTTCCAATCAAATTGTGTACATCTCCTAAGGGGCCAACAATATAAAGGACAATGCATTGAAGATAAATACAAAATAGAATTTTTTCATTCAAGAAAATTAGATTTCATTCATTCAAAGGATTGGATTACAAAATAAGGATTACAAGTGAAAGCTAGAAGAAAAAGGTCCTAGCTACTGGGGGTCCTAGGTCCTATGGAAAAATGAGGCAACTTTTTTAGTAGCTTCTCGAACGCCGGCCCTCGAGGCATCTTCTTCTTTAAGAATGGGTCCTACGACCACCGGATTTAGAGATAATTAGGGGTCCCGACTTTTGAAACACGTCAGCACATATTTGGCAACGTTCTTGGCCAGGGACTTCCCCTCTGCCTCTCGTTGGTCGACGATGATGTCACCCATTGCGTCCAGCTTGTTGCTGGTAGAGCTCAATGCCACCAGTGTCTGGTCTAGCTTCGGCACTGGGTCAGTCGGACGTACCAGACTGAAGCCAAGCAGCACAAAAGCCTTGTTAGCATGCCCCAGGAAGTCCCAGACTTGCTGGGACTCAGTCGCCCTCAAACTCCTTAGTTCCTCCAGCGACCTTCTGGCGGCCGCAAGTTGTGAACCTTCCCAGGCAATGCGCTCGACCCCCTTGACATGTTGTTGAATACTTTTAGCCACATGCTTTTCGCAGCCGGTGAGCTCCGTCTCCTGAAGGTGGATGCGGTTTTGGCGGTTCGCCAGATCCTTCTCCCTACCCCTCACTCTTTCCTCCATGGTGGAGACATCAGTCTCTCTCCTGGAGAGCTCCTGTCCCACCTGCCATTTCTTCTCCTATTCTTGCTTGCACCGCTCTTCAAACTTTTTGGTGCGATCTGCCACGCTCTGCTCCCTCAAAGACAGCCTCTGGGAAAGCTCCTCTCCCTCCTCAAAATGTTCTCCTGCTTCTCCAGGAGCTTCTCCTCCCTATCGTCGAGGGCCTCCTGACGCTTGAGGAGTATATCATTCAGCTCTATGAGGCTGTCTTGATGCTCATCAGCAGCCCCCGTTTGTCTCCCAAGAATGCTCAAAAATCTCTCGAGTCTTCTCATTGAGAGTTTTAATGGCAGCCTCCCGCTCATCCAGCAAGCGGTCCATTAGTGCTGGCTAGGCCTTTTCCTTGGCCACCCATTCCCGCTGGTCTGCAAGCCTTGACTGCATCAGCTTCATCTTGATGTGAGGCCTGTTGCACCAATGCCTCAAGGTGTTGCGCTCTTCTTCAAGAGTCTTGCTTTCATAGTGGAAGGCGAGCTTGACTTGGCGGAGACTGGAGCAGGCGTTGTCGATAGACAACGCCAAAGGAATTGGCTCCGGGCCCGCCTGAAGTGCCTCTGCGGGCTCTAAGGGATCTTCAAAAACAGCAATTGAGTCCCATGGCACAAGCTGGTCCCCTGCGGCTCTGTGGCGCTAGGGTCGCCCTCCAAGAGCTCTTCTACATCCTTTATGGCTGAGGAGGGTCCTGCAGTGGGAACTTCAACCTCTGGGGCTGATGAGGAAGGTCCCTTTGCTAGATCTTCAATCATCAGCTCTGTGGGTGGAGGACCTGCTACTGTCTCTTGTGGGTGCCTCGACTCTGACATGATCACCTCCAGAGTAATCACCTCTGGAGTTGACGTTGGAGCTTCGCCCGGAGCCCCCACCACCTCCGACTCAGGGGCTGGTACTTCAACCATCTTCGGCTCGGGGGCCGGAGCTTCAATTACCTACGGCTCAGGTGTCGGAGCTTCAAATTCATCCGGCGCAGGAGACAGAGCTTCAACTATTTTTGGCTCTGGAGCCGAAACTTCAGTTACCTTCGGCTCAGGTGTCGGAGCTTCTACCATCTCTGGCTCCAAAGCAGGAACTTCAGTCGCCGACTCTAAGACCAACGGCACTTCATCACGAACATCTCCCCCGTGGTCCGGCGCTACCACAGGAGCTTTAGGTGTCATCTCTGGATCCAGATCCACGACAGCTGGTGTCGGAGCTGCTGTGTCATCAGCCGCCACTTGTGGAGGCACCAGGATCGAGGTAGGAGCCTCTGCCTGCACGGCCTCAATTGCTGCAAGAGGCGCCGAAGCTTCGACTTTCTTCTTCGACATCCTGTAAGCAAAGATCAAAAAATTCAAAAAAGAAAATAATGGAAAAGGCAACTAAATGTGAGAAGACAATGCTTACCTTGGGAGGCTTCTACCCCAGTCGTTGCAGAACTTCTTCTTCGGTGGTCCGGAGTCAGAGCCCACCGGACCTGTTGTGGCAGAAACCTCGGACCTTGATCGGGAGTCTGCCGCAGCAGCTGGAGTCACCTCAGTCGGGACATCCCTTGGCTGAGAAGGACCTCCGGACCTGGAGCCCGAAGGTGGCACTTGGGTCAAGGTTGATATCTCGGAGCTAGGGCCCCTTGCGGAGGCTGGCTCCAAAGAGGGCTTGGCCGCCGAAGCTCTGTTGGCCAGGGAGAAGAGGTTGCTTGAGATGGAGCTGACCTGAGATAGCTCCCATCAGCATGTCTCAATTTCCTCTTCCGACTGGAAGAATCCGACAGCTCCTTGCCCTTGCTCGCGTCGTCAACCTTTTTGTTTGGAGTAGTGGTTACCACCCTCTCCGAAGCTCTGGGAATTGCAACCCCGGAGGTCCTACGCCTCTACACCACGCCATGGTCGTCCAGCTCCAGCAACTCCCTTCAGAGCTCCCTCCTGATCTTAGGAACCATGTTTATAGGGAGGAATCCCTCTAGCGGAGTCAATGCGTCGCAGGTGATGGCTCCGTGTTGAAACTTCTCAAGATGGAGCTTCATCGTCCAAGTTGGTGTGAAAATCAGCTTCTTTATGGTTATGGTCCATCTCACTGTTGAAGGCCCATGCGGGCCACTCCCTTGTCTTCAGCAGAGCCCACCTGTTCACAAGGAAGTTGTCGAAGACCATCTGAGGGGTCACTCCACCCTCCATGTATTGTTGTATCCTTGTAAGGATGGGCATGTATGCTTCGTACAACTCCGGAACTGCATTCCAGGCATCAGTGTCGACATTGGGGAGGCTCTTGGGAAACTCCAACCTGTCGTGATCCTCCACAGCGATGACCACGAAATCCTTCTTCCTGCTGTCCCACTTTCCAGAGGGGAAAGTCCACAAGTACTTGAAAGGTCAGTTTTTGCGCTTCACGAAGTAGTAGAAGCCGATCAACTTTTTCCCCTTTCCGGTAGTGTGGACTGTGAAGAAGGTCCGTAAGAGTTTGATGCACGGCGGCACACCCACCCACATCTCACAGAAGTGAACAAAAGTTGCCACTAGCAAGAAGGAGTGGGGGCGAGGTGATGAAGCTGGAGTTCGTAGAAATCCAGCTGCATCAGCAAGAAACTTGAGAAAGGCAGGATCAGACCCACCATGGCATATGCCGAGAAGTAAATCATCTCTTTGGTACGCTCCTTCTTGAAGGGGAGCTTGCCGAAACGGATCGCCTTATTGAAGGAGTCGATGGACCACCCATGTAGGTTCGGACCCTAGACAGATCTTCGTTGTTCTTGATCTTGTTGCAGGGAAGACCCAACTCCATCGCAGCAAAGTGGAGCAAGGAATGGAAAAGCTTTGCTAAGGTTTAGAGGCTCTGAGCGCAAGTTCGAATGATAGTGTAAGGAGTCCTCAAATCATGCAAGCTTTCCTTCTTAAGTAAGCCTCCGCAACGCTTGGATGGAAACCGCGTCGAGATCAAGATTTCATTTCAAAAGATTACCCTGTAAATGACGAATGGGCTCGGGTTCACCTTGGCGGAAGTGTCAAGGTTATCACACAAGGCGAACTGTTGTCATGATGGGAAGTTTGAAGACCGAGGGCGGCGGCCTGACAGGGCGCCCAAAACCGATACAATTTTCATATTAGGAAACGGCAACCTTCAATTGCGTGAGATCTGCACACCAGGATCTCACCTGCCGTGTCAAGAAGGTCCACGTGGCGATGGTTTAACTATAGACTGTCGCCCCAACGGCACATGGAAAGACCTTTGAAGCTGCAGTGCGAGAATCGAAGATGGCCCCACCTCTTGTAGAATAACTTCACACAAAGGGTTTCCCCCAGAGGTTGGTCCAGGGGCCACTATCGATACCCTGCGTACTGGGTACCCCACGATACCGCAAGAAAATCTATAGAGGTCCACCTGTCTGAGTTGAAGACCTTCGAAGGCTCCATTTGTCTCGCAGCACTAGACCAGCCTCCCTTGTTTGGGTAGCTCCAAGACTGCTATGTGTACCACAAGGCCGGACCTAACCCCCTGTATAGGGAAGCTCTAGTCATGCCACGTGTCCAGTGGCTCCGGACCTAACTCCCAGTAGAGGGAAGCTGTAAGACCTATATGTGATGAATACATTGGCTTGTAGTGAATACACTTGGCTTGATGATAAAAGTTTTGAATATCACCAAAACACCTTTTTATCATGGTTCGACTCTAGCTCTGAGCTACAGCAAGGTCCAACAGTAGGTCCCGCTTCGTTTGGGTAGCTCCGGTTACGTTCGTTGCTAGGTCCGACTAGCTTTGGTCAGCTCCGATGAGTTTTGTCTTTAGCTGCGGCATGTCTTTGATAGTTCCGGCGTGTTTTTGCTAAGCTCCGAGTTGATTTTTCTAGCTCCGGCTTTTGGGTTTACTAGTTCCGACTAGTTCTGGTTAGCTTCGGCACTAGGTCTTGCAAGTTTTGTAAGCTCCGGTGGGAGCTTGGTTGTACTAGTTTTGGTAAGCTCCGGCGCTAGGTTCTACTAGCTTTTGTTAGCTCCGGCTCAAGGTCCGGTTGCTCTGGCAAGGTCAGGAACTTGACCGCAGCGCTTCTGCTTTTCATTTGCAATGTTTTGTAGTTGCTTTACATGATTGGAAAGATTGCTTTGTATTCATTTGCTAAGTTTTTTGTGCGTTTTGGATGATATGTCTGATATTGTTTTGCTATATTTTGCAACATTCTTATGTGAGGCTCTCACGTAAGGTGTTGTGTTCGGAACTAACTTGAGTCAAGTCAAGGACTTGGGCTCGTATGGATTGGTTGTTTATTCATGTGCAGGTGTTGCTTGAGATCAAGACATGGCTGGTGACGGGATCCATTGGACTAGTCTCAGGGAGGAGATGAGGTTCCAACAACCAAATTCAGGAGGAATTGTGGTTGAGCTGATCAGGAGGTTGCGCAGCATGATTGAATCAAGAACAATGCATATGAAGGTATCGTGGACGTCATTGGAAGATGTTTGCACGTGTGCATGGAGTGCATGGACGTGGCTACATGGTTATGAGGCGTGATGAAGAGATGTGGACGTAAAGAATTGGTCGGAAAGGTCAAACTGACTAGGTTATGGACTTAGGCTGCGGCTGAGTCGGGTTTGACTCAAATATGGAAAGATTTGAGTTGGTTATGATAGGATTTCGTGTGGGTCACGAATTTGAGTTGTTTAGGAATGTGGAATACGTTCCTAAGGTGTTTGGAAGTCTTAAGATTGCTTCTATCTGCGTATAGAAGAATCTTGAGCAGTTACGGAAAGTTACGATTCGTGATCTGAGTAGGATTGGAGTCCTAGTTGATATTGGGTAGGCCTAAGGGCTGGTTATATAAGCAAGGGAGCTCAGAGCTCGTGGTGTAAGACTTTGGGGCTGTTCCTCTTGTGTTCTATTGAATAAAATTCGTAGTTTGAAGGAACTTTTGTGCCTTGTTCGTCCGACTTGTTACAGACAAGTTTTACTCGTCGAGTTTCTAGACAGCACTACCTTTTGTCGGTGGTTTTATCATAACTCGAGTTCTACAGATCCAATTGACGTGATTCTTTTTGGGTTGTCTTCACAACTTGATTATCTATCATCTGTCAAAATTTCACGGTCATTGGATTTGTGGTTTCTGATCTACACGAGTTTCTTTGCAGCATTCCAGAACTGTTTTTTCTCGGGTAGGGCAGATTGACCTTGTTTGATCTTTTGATCATAGCTTGAGTTTTTCTCGACGGATTTGAGTGATTCCTTTTGTGTTGTCTTCGTGAATTTATTCTCTCTGATATCTATCACTTTTGTCACGGTGAAACACGTTTAGATCAGTCTCACATACGATTTCTTTAACAGATTGTTTTTCTGCCGAAGGGATTGGGGTTTAATTGTTTCCGCTGCGTAAGATTTTTAAATCTACCATTCACCCCCCCCTCTGGTAGCTTTTCACGTGCTCTTCAATCCTACAATTGGTATCAGAGCCACGGTGCTCTAATCTTTGAGATTTGCACGTGTTTTTGACTAATCATCATGGAGAAGTACTCCGCCAAACCTTGTGTGTTTGCTGGTATTGATTTTCAGGTTTGGAAGGCACGCATGGAGGCTTTCATCCAGGCACAAGGCTTTGCAATATGGGAGAAGGTATACAAGCCTTACGAAGTGCCATCAAACGATCAAGTTACAGCTACAAATCTGAGAGATGTTGACAACAACAACAAGGCTCAGAGCTTGATCATACAAGGATTAACACAAAGCAACTTTGACCGTGATGCACACCTCCGATCTGCATACGATGTGTGGAAAGCACTTTGTGACTACCACGAAGGATCCAACATGATCAAAGAGGTAAGGCAATACATGTTCAAGAAAGAATACATGCGCTTCGAGATGCAACCCGGTGAGTCTATTGATGACCTTTTTGCTCGCTTTAATAAAATTCTCAGCAACTTGCGTAGTGTCAATGTTAATTTTTCAGATGCTGAAAATGCTAGGCAATTGCTAAGTGCATTAGATATGTCAATTTGGGAGATGAAAGTCACATCTATTCATGAATCTACTATCATGAGTTCTCTTACATTAGATGTACTCTATTCTAAACTAAAAACTCATGAAATTGACATCCTAGCACGTAAGAACCCAAATAAGTCTATTGCATTTGTTTCTCAACGTGATATGCCTAGCTCCGGCCAATCTTCATCTTGTAGTACACTTGCTTTGTTGTCCTTTCTAACCCTTGAACAGATTGAGGAGTTTCCAGAGGAGGAGCTAGCACTTCTCTCTACGAGGTTCTCAAAAGCATTGCAAAATGTGAGAACTAGAAGGAGAGGAAGCTCCGAACCTCAACGATGCTTCGAATGTGGTAAGACAGGACATTTTTGTTCAGATTGCCCTAACCTATCAGGTCCTACTTCCCGGGATGAAAAGAAAACAAGAACGAAGCACTCCTCTGCAAAAGATACGAAGAAAAAGAAGGGTACCATAGGACGCAAGATGATTAACAGCTTCATCACCGCACTTCAAGAACTTAGTTCAAGTGATGTAGACTTTGAAAGTGATGAAGATGATGACGATCTGGCCAACTTATGCTTCATGGCGGGCAAAACAAGATCAAGATCAAGTCAGGAGGATGCAGAACACAACAGTGAAGACGATGAGGTATGTTCTACCTGCAATGAAATGTGTGATGCTATTTCTCGTGCAACTATTATTGTCAAGAAAAAGGACAAAAAGGTTAGGGATAATGCTGCTAAAATTGAATCACTAGAATCTGAAATTAACCGTTTAAAAACTTTGATTCCTAGTGATGATGCATATCCCTCATGTGACTTAATCTATGAACAATTGTCCACATTAAGAAGTGCACACTCCTCCACTCTAGATAGACTTGATGAAGAAATTGAAAAGAACAGAGAGCTTGCTGCACTTAATGATAAAAACTTGAAAGATGCTAGCTGTTCTACAATTGATTTGCATTGTTCTACTTGTGATGATCTTGATAAGAAACTACAGGATGATATGAATGAAATTTCTATATTGAACAATGCTTTACGTTCTCATGAAGCTAAATTTTGTTCCAATTGCAAACTAAAAGGAAAAACTTCATGTGAAAATTGCCTTGATCTGTCCAATAAACTTGATGACATGCATAGGACATTAGATCGGTTTTGTAATGGGAATAAGAACCTAAACTTGCTGCTGAATTCTTCCAAGTCTTGCAATGATAAAACTGGTTTAGGTTTTGATTTTCATGCTCATGCTAAGGCACATCCACCTAAAATTGTAAAGGCATTAGGAAGTGGTTTGATTCAAACAGTTCCTAAACAAAAAGGAGTGGTTTTCAAATCTGCAGGAGTGTTGTCTCATTCAGTTTCAAATAAAAATATTGCTGGCTCATCTAGACATGAACACAAAGTTAAATTTCATTTACCTTCTGTGGTAGAGATGGTCATGTCATAGATTTTTGTTATAGACTAGCTAAACAACAGAAAAGGGAAAGAATGGTTGCTAGATCTCATAACTTTTATGCAAAATTTGCTGCACACATTGAACCGAATGTACAACCTGCTGTTTTGAGTCAAAAACATTCAAAGTTTACCTCCGGACCTTCTGTTTTTGCCTCCGGAGCTACTGATTTTTGTGCTACACAAGTAACACCTTATAGGTCAGTAGTTAAGAATAAAAAATCTCAAACTTTGACTCATAAACCTGCTGTTTTGTCTCATCTTTTGCGTGTTTTTCCTACTGCACGTCGTGTGACTCAGTACTGGATTCCTAAATGCCTTTTGACTAACCCCAGTATTGAGTCATCGACGTATTGTGCTTTTATGTAGGTTACACATTTGAGGAAGGAGAACATTTGGATTGTGAATTTAGGTTGCTCACGCCACATGACCGGTAACAAAGATTGGTTCTCCTCCCTCTCTTTTGTGTCACGTGTAGAGAATGTTACTTTTGCCGATAATTCTTCAACTCCTATAATTGCTAAGGGTTCGGTTAGAGTAAATGATCACTACACTTTGAAGGATGTGGAACTTGTCAAAAATTTGAAATACAACTTGCTTTCTGTTGCACAATTGCTAGATGAAAATCTAGAAATTATTTTCAATAAAAACTGCTGCAAAGTTGTAGGTTCAAATAGTGAGCTTATTTTTAACATGTCTCGGTTTGGAAGAGTTTTTAAAGCTGATTTTTATATGTCTTCCTCTAAGCATAGGTGTCTAGTTGCTAATGATTCAAAGAACTTATATTTTTGGCATCGTAGACTTGGTCACGTAGGCTTTGATCACCTAACGCGTGTTAGTGCTCTTGATCGCATACGTGGGCTGCCTAAGCTTAAAGGGGACAAAGAAATTGTGTGCTCTTCTTGTAGACATGCTAAGATGGTTGCAGGTTCACATACACCTCTCACGATGATCATGACAACGGAACCATGTCAACTTTTGCATCTTGACACCGTAGGACCTTCATGTGTTCAATCCTTTGGAGGTAAATGGTATGTTCTTGTTATTGTTGATGATTATTCTAGATACTCTTGGGTTTACTTTATGGCCTCTAAGAATGAAGATTTTAGTCACTTTAGAACTTTATTTCTTAGATTATCAATTAATTACCCAAGATCTTTAAAAGCAATTAGAAGTGATAATGGAACTGAATTTAAAAATTAATCTTTTGATCACTTTTGTGCTGAAAATAGAATAGATCATCAATTCTCTTCACCATATGTACCTCAACAAAATGGTGTTGTAGAAAGAAAGAACAGAACCTTAGTTGAGATGGCTAGGACTATGCTTGATGAATATCAAACTCCTAGGAAATTTTGGGCTGATGCATTAGCAACCGCTTGTTATGTCTCAAATCGTGTTTTCTTGCGTGCTAAGCTAAGTAAAACACCATATGAGCTTCGGTTTGGACATAGGCCTTGTGTTACACACTTTCGGATTTTTGGTTGCAAATGCTTTGTTAAGAAACATGGTAATCTTGATAAATTTGAACCTAGATCCATTGATGGCATGTTTCTTGGTTATCCATCTCATACTAGAGGCTACCATGTGTTTTTACTTGACACTAACAAAATTGTAGAGACTTGTGAAGTGTCTTTTGATGAAGCTAGCCCAGGTACTAGCTCCGGTGTTGCAGGACAAGATCCGTATCCTTAGGGGGAGGGTATTTTCCAAGATGAAGAAGAGCTAGTGATACTTCCTAGTAGTTCCGAAGTTGACACATGTCCAGCTCCGGACATTGAACAAGCTCCGGCTATCACCTATGCTGGTCCTGATTGTCCACAAGTCACAAGCTCATCAATCTACGATGAACCTAATGAAGAAGAAGCTTGTGAGACATCTGTTCCCCTACATTTTTACAAAGATCATCCCCCACAACAGATGATTGGAAGCTTGCACGAACGAGTCACACGATCCAGGTTTTGCGATCCAAACTCTTATGCCCATTCTGCTTTTGTTGCTTCTTTTGAACCCAAAGATATATCACAGGCACTCACTAATGAATCTTGGATTATTGCCATGCAAGAAGAGTTAGAAAATTTTGAAAGAAATAATGTTTGGAAACTTGTACTTCCATCTAAAGGTCACACTTTAATTGGAACTAAATGGGTATATAAAAACAAACAAAGTGAGGATGGGGTTGTGATTAGGAATAAGGCTAGGTTGGTTGCTCAAGGTTTCACTCAAGTTGAAGGTCTAGATTTTGATGAAACTTTTGCTCCTATCGCTAGATTAGAAGCCATAAGAATTTTGTTAGATTTTGCAGCATCTAAAGGTTTTAAGCTATTTCAAATGGATATAAAAAGTGCTTTTCTTAATGACTACATAGATGAGGAGGTTTATGTCAAACAACCACCAGGTTTTGAAAATCCAGATTTTCCTAATCATGTTTACAAACTGTCCAAAGCCTTATACGGTCTCAAACAAGCCCCTAGAGCATGGTATGACAGGTTAAAAACATTCTTACTTGAAAAGGGGTTTACCATGGGCAAGGTTGATAAAACTCTTTTTGTGCTTAAACATGGCAATGACTCATTATTCGTTCAAGTGTATGTGGATGATATTATCTTTGGTTGTGCTTCTCATGATCTTGTGTCCAAGTTTTCAGCAATGATGAGTTCCGAATTTGAAATGAGTATGATGGGTGAACTCACTTACTTTTTGGGGCTGCAAATAAAGCAAACCAAGGAGGGTACCTTTGTGCATCAAACAAAGTATACCAAAGACCTCCTAAGGCGCTTCAACATGGACAAAAGCAAGCCTCTTCGGACACCAATGGGAACAGCAACAACACTTGAACTTGATGAGGATGGTGAATCTGTGAATCAAAAAGAATATAGAAGCATGATCAGATCACTTTTGTACCTCACGGCATCAAGTTCGGACATACAATTCAGCGTATATCTTTGTGCACGGTTTCAAGCATCCCCACGTGTTTCACATCGTCAAGCCGTCAAAAGGATTCTCAGGTACTTACTTACATGGAACCCAAGAATTTGGCATTTTTCTTCCTTCTTCCTCAACCGTTACTTTGAAAGCTTTTTCGGATGCTGATTTTGGGGGTTGTAGGATTAATAGGAAAAGTACTTCTGGTGCTTGTCATTTTCTTGGTAATTCTCTTGTTGCTTGGTCCTCTAGAAAACAAAATTCAGTTGCACAATCCACAGCCGAATCTGAATATGTAGCTGCTGCTAGTGCTTGCTCACAAATTATTTGGATTGTTCAAACACTTAAGGACTATGGGGTTGATCTAGATAGTGTTCCACTGTTCTGTGATAACACTAGTGCCATTTGCATTGCTAAAAACCCTGTGCAACATTCTAGAACTAAGCACATTGACATTAGATATCACTTTCTCCGAGATAATGTTGAAAAAGGAAACATTGTGCTTCACCATGTAGATACCGAACAACAATTGGCTGATATTTTTACAAAACCTTTGGATTACACTCGTTTTTGTTACATTCGTAGTGAAATAGGGGTTATGCATCCTCATGGCTTAAATTGAGGGGGAGTTTTGAAACTTGGGAAGTCTATGTGTGAATCTGAAATTAAAATAATATGAGCATAGTATTTCATACATATATGACTTTGTGATTCCTTTTACATGCTGAAAGTTCTTACTACATTACTCGTGTTATACATTTTGTAGTTTTTGCCATGTCTAGTAATTGGAATAATTACTTACACTAAAACTGGTCATGGTCGAACTTTCTTGCTGTTTTGAACTTGTTACATGTTCACAAGTGCTTTTCATCATTAAGAATTCATCAAGTAATCAACTCACATGTTGAGTTTTTGTGAACAAATATAAATTGAGAAAAGATCAAGAGAATATGCTTGCATCGCACTTCTTCTTTTGAGATGGCTTGTCATTGCACTTAGATATGAACTTGGAAGAAGTTGTCTATGACTAAAACCATGTCCTTAAGCTTCTGATTGTCAAATGACATAGGCTTGGCTTGGTTGGTTAGAATAAGGCAGATGCGCATATAATCTCTTGCAAATATCATATGATCTAAATTTATGCTTTGAAAAATAATAAAATGCAGCAACTAGTGTCATGCTTTCAGGTTTTGAAATAGTCAAGTTCGTGGGATCATGACTTGCTTAAATTGAAAATTACATTTGATCTCTAGCATGGCTTACACTACTTTATGTATTTCATTGATGTGATAATGTAAGGTACTTGATAGTATGACTTGGATGAGCTTTGTTTATATGTATATGTTATAATATGCTCATAACAGCTAAAGGGGGAGAGATAATTTGTTTATATGCTCATGACTTGCTGAATACATTGTCAAAGGGGGAGAGATAAGCATGAAGAGAAAGAGAATATGTGCATAAGGAGAGATAATAAAAGGTGGAGAGACAATATGGGATAATTTTTCTTCTCATTTTACTTTTGATTTACAAAAGGGGGAGAAATTGCCTTCAAAACTTTTATGTGAATAAGCCAATGTTCGGATTTTAAATGGTGTTGCCAATGCATTCATCAAGGGGGAGATTGTAAGACCTATATGTGCTGAATACATTGGCTTGTAGTGAATACACTTGGCTTGATGATAAAAGTTTTGAATATCACCAAAACACCTTTTTATCAAGGTCTGACTCTAGCTCTGAGCTACAGTAAGGTCCGACGGTAGGTCCGGCTTGGTTTGGGTAGCTCCGGTTACATTCGATGCTAGGTCCGACTAGCTTTGGTCAGCTTTTATGAGTTTTGTCTTTAGCTCCGGCATGTCTTTGATAGTTCCGACGTGTTTTTGCTAAGCTCCGAGTTGATTTTTCTAGCTCCGGCTTTTGGGTTTACTAGTTCCGACTAGTTCTGGTTAGCTCCAGCGCTAGGTCTTGCTAGTTTTGTAAGCTCCGGCGGGAGCTTGGTTGTACTAGTTTTGGTAAGCTCTGGCTCTAGGTTCTACTAGCTTTTGTTAGCTCCGGCTCAAGGTCTGGGTTGCTCTGGCAAGGTCCGGAACTTGACCGCAGTGCTTCTGTTTTTCATTTGCAATGTTTCGTAGTTGCTTTACATGATTGGAAAGATTGCTTAGTATTCATTTGCTAAGTTTTTGGTGCGTTTTGGATGATATGGCTGATATCGTTTTGCTATATTTTGCAACATGCTTATGTGAGGCTCTCACGTAAGGTGTTGTGTTCGGAACTAACTTGAGTCAAGTCAAGGACTTGGGCTCGTATGGATTGGTTGTTTATTCATGTGCAGGTGTTGCTTGAGTTCAAGACATGGCTGGTGACGGGATCCATTGGACTAGTCTCAGGGAGGCGATGAGGTTCCAACAACCAAATTCAGGAGGAATTGTGGTTGAGCTGATTAGGAGGTTGCGCAGCATGATTGAATCAAGAACAATGCATATGAAGGTATCGTGGACGTCATTGGAAGATGTTTGCACGTGTGCATGGAGTGCATGGACGTGGCTACATGGTTCCGAGGCGTGATGAAGAGATGTGGACGTAAAGAATTGGTCGGAAAGGTCCAACCGACTAGGTTATGGACTCAGGCTGCGGCTGAGTCGGTTTGACTTAAATATGGAAAGATTTGAGTTGGTTATGATAGGATTTCGTGTGGGTCACGAATTTGAGTTGTTTAAGAATGTGGGATACGTTCCTAAGGTGTTTGGAAGTCTTAAGATTGCTTCTATCTGCGTATAGAAGAATCTTGAGCAGTTATGGAAAGTTACGATTCGTGATCTGAGTAGGATTGGAGTCCTAGTTGATATTGGGTAGGCCTAAGGGCTGGTTATATAAGCAAGGGAGCCCAGAGCTCGTGGTGCACGACTTTCGGGCTGTTCCTCTTGTGTTCTATTGAATAAAATTCGTAGTTTGAAGGAACTTTTGTGCCTTGTTCGTTCGACTTGTTCCAGACAAGTTTTACTCGTCGAGTTTCTGGACAGAACTACCTTTTGTCGGTGGTTTTATCATAACTCAAGTTTTACAGATCCAATTGACGTGATTATTTTTGGGTTGTCTTCAAAACTTGATTGTCTATCATATGTCAAAATGTCACGGTCATTGGATTTGTGGTCTATGATCTACACGAGTTTCTTTGTAGCGTTCCAGAACTGTTTTTTTTCTCGGGTAGGGCAGATTGACCATTGTTTGATCTTTCAATCATAACTTGAGTTTTTCTCGACGGATTTGAGTGATTATTTTTGTGTTGTCTTTGTGACTTGATTCTCTCTGATATCTATCACTTTTGTCACGGTGAAACACGTTTAGATTAGTCTCACACACGATTTATTTAACAGATCGTTTTTCTGCCGAAAGGGTTGGGGCTTAATTGTTTCCGCTGCGTAAGATTTTTAAATCTACCATTCACCCCCCCCCCTTTGGTAGCTTTTCACGTGCTCTTCGATCCTACAGAAGCTTCGGTACTACCATGTGTAGGAGCTCCGTACCTGCCTCCCCACAATGTCGGCCAATTGTTGTTCAGTATCTACATAGTGAAGCACAATGTTTCCTTTTTCAACATTATCAAGGAGAAAGTGATACTAATATCAATGTGCTTAGCTGTAGAATGTTGCACGGGGTTTTAGCAATGCAAATGGCACTAGTGTTATCACAAAACAGTGGAACACTATCTAGATCAACCTCATAGTCCTTAAGTGTTTGAACAATCCAGAGAATTTGTAAGGAAGCACTAGCAGCAGCTACATATTCAGATTCAGCGGTGGATTGTGCAACTGAGTTTTGTTTTCTAGAGGACCAAGCAACAAGAGAATTACCAAGAAAATGACAAGCACCGGAAGTACTTTTCATGTCAATCCTACAACCCCAAAAATCAGCATCCGAAAAAGCTTTTAAAGTAACGGTTCAGGAAGAAGGAAGAAAAATGTCAAATTCTTGATTTCCATGTAAGTACATGAGAATCGTTTTGACGGCTTGACGATGTGAAGCACGTGGGGGAAGCTAGAAACCGTGCGCAAAGGCATACGCTGAATTGTATGTCCGATCGTGATGACGTGAGGTACAAAAGTGATCCGATCATGCTTATATATTCTTTTTGATCCATGGGTTTACGATCTTCATCAAGTTCAAGTGTTGATGTTGTTCCCATTAGTGTCCGAAGAGGCTTGCTTTTGTCCATGTTGAAGCGCTTGAGAAGGTCCCCAAAGGTACCTTCCTTGGTTTGCTTGATTTGCAGCCCCAAAAAGTAAGTGAGTTCACCCATCATACTCATTTCAAATTCTGAACTCATCATTGCTCAAAACTTGGACACAAGATCATGAGAAGCACATCCAATGATAATATCACCCACGTACACTTGAACGAATAATGAATCATTGCCATGCTTAAGCACAAAACGAGTTTTACCAACCTTGCCCATGGTAAACCCATTTTCAAGTAAGAATGTTTTAACCTATCATACCATGCTCTAGGAGCTTATTTTAGACCATATAGGGCTTTAGTTAGTTTGAAAACATGATTAGGAAAATCTAGATTTTCAAAACTAGGTCGTCGCTTAACATAAGCCTCCTCATCTGTATAGCCATTAAGAAAAGCACTTTTTACATCCATTTGATATAACTTGAAGCCTTTAGATGCAGCAAAAGCTAACAAAATTCTTATGGCTTCTAATCTAGCAACAGGAGCAAAAGTTTCATCAAAATCTAGACCTTCAATTTGTGTGAAACCTTGAGCAACCAATCTAGCCTTATTGCTAATCACAACCCCATCCTCACTTTGTTTATTTTTTAACACACATTTAGTTCCAATTAAAGTGTGATCTTGAGGTGGAGGTACAAGTTTCCAAACATTATTTCTTTCAAAATTCTCTAACTCTTCTTGCATGGCAATAATCCAAGATTCATTAGTGAGTGCGTGTGATATATATTTTGGTTAAAAAGAAGCAACAAAAGCAGAATGAGCATTAGAATTGGGGTAGGAAAATCTGGATCTTATAACTCATTCATGCAAGCTTCCAATTATCTGTTGTGGGGGATGACTTTTGTAAATCCGTAGGGGAACAGTTGTCTCACAAGCTTCTTCTTTATCAGGTTCATCGCAGATTGATGAGCTTGTGGCTTGTGGATGATCAGGACCAACAGGGATTGTCGTCGGAGCTTGTTTAAAGTTTGGAGCTGGACACGTGTCAGCTTCGGAACTAACAGGCAATATCACGGACTCTTCTTCTTCTTCGAAAATACCCTCCCCATGAGGATATGGATCCGGACCTGCAATGTTTGAGCTAGTACCTGGGCTAGCTTCATCAAAAGACACTTCACAAGTCTCCACAATTTTGTTAGTGTCACGTAAAAACACACGGTAGCCTCTAGTATGAGATGGATAACCAAGAAACATGCCATCAATGGATATAGGTTCAAATTTATCAAGATTACCATGTTTTTTAACAAAGCATTTGCAATCAAAGACCTAAAAGTGTGTAACACTAGGCCTATGTCCAAACCAGAGCTCATATGGTGTTTTACCTAGCTTAGCGCGCAAGAAAACACGATTTGAGACATAACAAGCAGTTGCAATCGCATCAGCCCAAAATTTCATAGGAGTTTGATATTCATCAAGCATAGTCCTAGCCATCTCAACTAAGGTTTTGTTCTTTATTTCTACAACACCGTTTTGTTGAGGTTCATATGGTGAATAAAATTGATGATCTATTCCATTTTCAGCACAAAAGTGATCAACAGATTGATTTGAAATTCAGTTCCATTATCACTTCTAATTGCTTTTAAAGATCCTGGGTGATCAATTGATAATCTAAGAAATATAGTTCTAAAGTGACTAAAAGCTTCGTTCCTATATGCCATAAAGTAAACCCAAGAGTATCTAAAATAATCATCAACAATCACAAGAACATACCATTTACTTATGAAGGATTGAACACATGAAGGTCCTACTGTGTTGAGGTGCAAAAGTTGACCCGGTTCAGTAGTAATGATCACTGTGAGAGGAGTATTTGAGCCTACAACCATCTTATCATGTCTACAAGAAGAGCACACAATTTCTTTGTCCCCTTTAAGCTTAGGCAGCCCACGTATGCGATCAAGAGCACTAACACGCGTTAGGTGATCAAAGCCTACGTGACCAAGTCTACGATGCCAAAAATATAAGTCCTTTGAATCATTAGCAACTAGACACCTATGCTTAGAGGAAGACATATCAAAATCAGCTTTAAAAACTCTTCCAAACCGAGACATGTTAAAAATAAGCTCACTATTTGAATTTACAACTTTGCAGCAATTTTTAGTAAAAATAATTTCTAGATATTCATCTAGCAGTTGTGAAACAGAAAGCAAGTTGTGTTTTATATTTTTAACAAGTGCCACATCCTTCAAAGTGTAGAGATCATTTACTCTCACCGAACCCTTATCAATTATAGGAGTTGAAGAATTATCGACAAAAGTAACATTCTCTATACGTGACACAAAATAGAGGAAGGAGAACCATTCTTTGTTACCGTTCATGTGGCATGAGCAAGCTGAATCCACAATCCAATTGTTCTTCTTCCTTAAGCGTGTAACCTACATAGAAGAACAATACGTCGATGACTCAATACTGGGCTTAGTCAAAAAGCATTTAGGAAATAGTACTGAGTCACACGATGTACAACGGGAAAAACACGCGAAAGCTGAGATAAAATAGCAAGTTTATGAGTCAAAGTTTAAGATTTTTTGTTCTTAACTACTGACCTATAAGGTGTTACTTGTGTAGCACAAAAATCAGTAGCTCTGGAGGCAAAAACAGAAGGTCCAGAGGTAAAAATTGAAGCTCCGGAGGTAAACTTTGAATGTTTTTGACTCATAACAGCAGGTTGCATGTTCCTGGCATTCGGTTTAGTATGTGCAACAAATTTTGCAAGAGGGTTATAAGATCTAGCTTGCATTATTTCCTTTTTATGTTGTTTAGCTAGTCTATAACAAAAATCTATGACATGACCATCTCTACCACAATAGGTACAATGATATTTAACTTTGTGTTCATGTCTAGATGAGCATGCAGTATGTTTATTTGAACCCGAACGTGACAACACTCCTGCAAATTTAAAAACCACCTCTTTTGGTTTAGGACCTGTTTTAATCAAACCACTTCCTAATGACGTTTCAATTTTAGGTGGTTGTGCTTTAGCATGAGCATGAGAATCAAAACCTAAACCAGTTTCATTACAAGATTTGGACGAATTCAGCAGCAAGTTTAGATTTTTGTTCCCAATACAAAACTGCTCTTGTGTCCTATTCATGTCATCAAGTTTCTTAGACAATTCTAGGCAGTTTTGACATGAAGTTTTCCCTTTTAGTTTGCAATTAGAACAATATTTAACTTCATGAGCACATAAAGCATTATTTAGTATTGAAATTTCATTCATAGCATCTTTTAGTTTCTTTTCAAGATCATTACAAGTAGAACAATGCAAATCAATTGTAGAACAAGAAGCATCTTTTAATCTTCTGTCATCAAGTATAGCAAGCTTTTTGTTCTTTTCAATCTCCAACTCAAGTTTATCAAGAGTGGAGGAGTGTGCATTTCTTAAGGAAGACAATTGTTCATATATTAAATCGCATGAGGAACAAGAATCATCACTAGGAATCAAGGTTTTCAAACGAATAATTTCACATTCTAGTGACTCAATTTTAACATCATTGTCCCTAAGACTTTTGTCCTTTTTCTTAACAATAACAGTTGCACGGGAAATAGCACCACACATTTCGTCACAAGTAGGACATACCTCTTCATTGTCACTGTTGTGTTTATCATCCTCCATACTTGATCTTGATTTGTCGGCCATGAAGCACAAGTTTGCCAGGTCATCTTCATCTTCGTCACTTCCAATGTCCACGTCGCTTGAGCCAAGTTCATGGAGTGCGGAGATAAAACTGTTCACCAGTTGGCAACCTGTAAAGCCCTTCTTCTTCTTCTTATCGTTTGTTGACGAGTGCTTTGTCCTTGATTGTTTTTCTTTTCGGAAAGTAGGACCTGAAAGGTAAGGACAATCTCTACGAAAGTGTCCTGTCTTCCCACATTTGAAGCATCGTTGAGGTCCGGAGCTTCCTCTCCTTCTAGTTCTCACATTTCGCAATTCTTTCGAGAACCTAGTAGAGAGAAGTGCTAGCTCCTCTTCTGGAAACTCCTCAATCTGTTCAAGGGTTAGAGAGGACAACAAAGCAAGTGTACCACAAGATGAAGATTGACCGGAGCTAGGCATGTCACATTGAGAAACAAAAGCAAGAGACTTGTTGGGGTTCTTCCGTGATATTATGTCAGTTTCATGAGTTTTTAACTTGGAATATAGCACATCTAAAGTAAGTGTACTCATGACAGTATATTCACGAATGGATGTAACTTTCATATCCTAGATTGACATGTCTAATGCACTTAGTAATTACCTAGCATTATCAGCATGTGAAAAGTTAACGTTGACACTACGCAAGTTGCTGAGAATTTTGTTAAAGCGAGCAAAGAGATCGTCGATAGACTCACCGGGTTGCATCTCAAAACGCATGCATTCCTTTTTGAACATATCTTGTCTTACCTCCTCGATCGTGTTGGATCCTTCGTGGTAGTCACAAAGTGCTCTCCACACATCGTACTCCGATCGGAGATGTGCAACACGGTCGAAGTTGCTCAGGGTTATTCCTTGGATTATCAAGTTGCGGGTTTTGTTGTTGTTGTTGTCGATATATCTTAAGTTTGTAGCCGTGACTTGATCGTTCGGCGGCACATCGTAAGGCTTGTACACTTTTTCCCATATCACGAAGCCTTGCGCCTGGATAAAAGCTTCCATGCGTGCCTTCCAAACCTAAAAATCAATACCACTAAACACACAAGGTTTCAAGGAGTATTTCTCCATGATAATTACTCAAAACATGTGCAAATCAAAGAGATTAGAGCACCGTGGCTCTTATACCAATTGTAGGATCAAAGAGCACATGTAAAGCTACCAGAGGGGGTGAATGGTAGATTAAATCTTTTCAGCGGAAGCAACGAAACACCCCTCGATAGAAAACTGATCTGTTAAAGAAACCGTATGTGCGACTAATCCAAATGTTTTCAACTGTGACAAAAATATTATAGATTGTAGAGAATCAAGTTACAAAGACTTCACAACAAGAATCAAGAAAATCTGTCGAGAGAAACTCAAGTTACGATTTAAAGATAGAACAAAGGTCAATCTATAATATCCGAGAAAAATAGTTCTGGAACACTGCAAAGAAACTCGTGTAGATCAAAAACCACAAGTACAATGACTGTGAAATTTTAAAAGATGATAGAAAATCAAGTTGTGAAGACAACCCAAAAATAATCATGTCAATCGGATCTGTAAAACTTGAGTTATGATAAAACCACCAAAGAAAGGTAGTGCTGTACAGAAACTCAATGAGAAAGACTTGACGAAAACAAGTCGGACAAACAAGGCACAAAAGTTCCTTTCAACTACAAATTTTATTCAATAGAACACAAGAGAAATAGCCCAAAAGTCGTCTACCATGAGCTCTAGCCTCCCTTGCATATATAACCAGCCCTTAGGCCAACCCAAACCTAACTAGGGCTCTAATCCTACTCAATTCACGAATCAAAACTTTCCATAACTGCTCAAGACTCTTCTATACGCAGATAGAAGCAATCTTAAGACATCCAAACACCTTAGGAACGTATCCCACATTCCTAAAAAAAACTCAAATTCGTGACCCACACGAAATCCTATCATAACCATCTTGATACTTTCCATATCTGAGCCAAAACCCGACTCTGCCGTAGCCAGAGTCATCATCTGATACGATTGGATCCTTCCAACCAAATCTTCACGTCCAAATCACTTCATCACGCCTCGGAACAATGTATCCATGTCCATGCACTCCTTGCATACATGCAAACACCTTCCAGTGAGGTCCACTTTCCTTCACATGCATTGCCCTTGATTCAATCATCCTGCGTGACCTCCTGATCAGCTTAACCACAGTTCCTCCCGAACTTGGTTGTTGGAACCTCATATCCTCCCCGAGACTAGTACAATGGATCCCGTCACCAGCCGTGTCTTGAACTCAAGCAACACCTGAACATGAATAAACAACCAATACTTCTGAGCACAAGTCCTCGACTTGACTCTCGTTAGTTCTGATAACCACAACACCTTACGTGAGAACCTCACATAAGTATGTTGCAAACCTTAGCAAAATGATATGACCATAACCACCAAAACACACCAAAAACTTAGTAAAAGAAAACTATCAAACTTTCCATAATCCAAAAAGCAAATTCAAAACATTGCAAATTAAAAGCAGAACCACTACGATCAAGCTCCGAACCTTGCCAAAGCTAACCGAACCTTGAACCGGAGCTTACCAAAGCTAGCAGGACCTAGCGCCGGAACTTACCAAAGCAAGTCGGACCTAGCGCCGGAGCTTACCAAATCTAGATGGACCTAGCGCCGGAGCTAACCAAAGCTTGTCGGACCTAGCACCAGAGCTGACCAAAGCTAGTCAGGCCTAGTGAAAGTGCATCTAGGCATCCCTTGTGGGTTTTTGATCGATTTATGACAAACAAATGAGATCCTAACAAAATAGTTAAGATGAGCGTAGGTTTTAATGAACTTATGAATAAAGCACAAAAAGAAAGGAAAATGAGGAATCTATGTGGAAAAGAGCTCAAGAGTTGAATAGAATACTTTATTGTGTATGGAGTGTGTTGGAGAAACACACCCCAAGAGCTCAAGCAAAAGAAATCACCCTCACTGCACAAAATTTCACAGGTCTGTAGTAGTCTGATATTAATCGGACTAGTTTGATATGTCTCTGACTAGAAACGGACAAGTCTTCCGAGTGCGGACTTGTTCGCAAGTACACCATTTTTCACAGCACCGGACTAGTCCGATAACACCATGGACTAGTCCGATATCTTTCTGACTAAAAATGGACAAGTCCGCCCCAGTGCAGACTTGTCCTCAAGACCTCACACTTTACAGAGAACTGGACAAGCCCGACATCACTGCGGACTAGTCCGAAAACTATCTGACTAAAATCGGACAAGTCCTCCCACTGTGGACTTGTCCTGAAATATACATGAGGTTCACCACACCGGACTAGTCCGATATGTGCCAGATTAGTCCAAACACTTCCAGAGCCTAAATCGGACTAGTCCACCCTTTGCTGGACAAGTCGGATATATCAGAACGCTTAGGGTTTCGCACATGCCGCACACCAGACTAGTCCGAAGTCCACCAAGGACTAGTCCGGACATCGCAAACCCTAACGGTAACTTTTGGAAACCCTGGTATAAATAGAGGTGTACGGCCCTACAACCAACGCTCTCAATTCCATGCGCTGTCACACCTCCCAACAGCCCTAAAAACACATTTCTAAACACATTCTAACCCATAGAAGATCAAATCTTTGGGTATTAGCATTGATCAATAGGAGAGACTTGTTTCACACGTCTTGAGGTCTTGGGTTTGATTCTCTCGCACACTCTTGTTGTTTACTGCATATATTTCGAGTGTGTTTGGTGGTGTTCATCTTTGTAAATCTTGGGAAGCACTCAACTTGTGAGAAGGCCCCTTGAATTCGGTTATTTGCCCCTTTGTGATTAGTGGAAGAGTGTAGGGTTGGTCAAGACCCGGCCCTCCGTTGACTCCTCAGCGTGGATGTAGGTTTCCTTCGTGGGAATCAAACCACGAGATAAAATAGCGTCTTGTGCACTTTTGTTCTTATTATTCATCTCATTCTAGGGTTTACTTAATCTTGGATAAATTATGTCAAAACATTGAAATTAAAGTTAATTTGTGCCATACATAGTTTCATTGTAGTGATACATCCAATTTACAACTTACTTTCCGCTGCATAGAGTACTTGAACTCAATTCTTCGACCAAACTTGATCGATCTCGTCCGCACACACCGGACTAGTCCACACCATACAGGACTAGTCCAATTTCTTTGTATTTGATCAAGTTGTTAAGTGTTTCAGGATCCGACGAAAATTCAAAAAGCCTATTCACCCCCCCTCCCCTCTAGGCTACATTTAATTGGTATCAGAGCAGGACTCTTAAAAAGAGACTCACCACTCGAAGAGAAGATGTCGGACATCAAGGATGTACACAAGAACTTCAATCAAGAGAAGGGTGAAAAGACTCAGAAGCTGGAGAAGCTCCTTGACGCCATCCAAGACTGCGAGGATGATGATGAGAAGATGCTGGAACTGAAGGCACTCCTAAGGAAGAAGACACTATCCCCAAAAGGGAAGATGAAGATCGAGGATGAAAAGAAGAAGAAGGGGAGTAGTCACACCGACTACTCCCAATACCCTTTTAACTATGATCGTCTAAATTCCAACAATAACCATTACTTATCAATTCATCTAGGAAAAGCCCCATACTTTGATGGCAATGATTATTCAATGTGGAGGCAAAATATGAAAATGCATCTCATATCACTTAACTCCAGCTTGTGGCATATAGTGTGTACAGAGATAGATATCCCGGATGATGATGAAGAGCGCACACCAAGTCAAGAACAAGATATTCATCGGAACGATCAAGCTGCAGCTGTCATAACATCATCACTGAGCCGAGACGAGTTCACAAAGGTGGATGGACTCGAAATTGTAAGGAGATATGGGACACTTTACAGACTGCACATGAAGGTGATTTTCATGTGTGAGAAACCAAGACTGAAATGATTGAAGGTGAATTGGGAAGATTCACTATAGAAGAAGATGAGTCACCACAATACATGTACAATCGATTGAACATTCTCATCAACAAAGTTCGAGCATATGGAAGCAAGAAGTGGAATGATCACGAGGTCGTGAAGCTAATTCTTAGAGCTTTCATGCCTCGCAACGTGACCCTATGCTCGATGATTAGAGAAAGCCCCGGGTATTGGAAAATGACCCCGGAGGAGCTTCTTGGAAAGATTATCGACTTTGGAATGATGGAGAAGCAAGCAAAGCACGTTAAAGAGATTGCCGACCTTACCTCGGCAAATAAGAAATGAGTTGCTTCGAAGTCCACTTGTAAACCTATATCAAAAGAAGCTCGAGAAGATCAAGAAGAAGACGACAACGATGATGAGAGTAGTGATATAGATGAATAATATATGATCCTAGTCATAAAGAAATTCAAGAAAATGATGAGAAGAAGACAGGGTGGTAGACCAAGTGAAGGAAGACAAAGGGACAAGCCAAGAACAAAAAATGAGGCATGCTTGCTATAACTGTGGAGAGTACAACCATTTCATAGTAGATTGTCCACATGAAGAAAGTATGAGGAAGACCAAGGACAACAAGCCTCAACCTAAGAAAACTTTCAAGAAAAAGAAACAATATGGTCAAGCAAACTTGGGGAAGGAGTGGGACTCTAATGATGAGTCCTTATCCGAAGAAGAATGGGAGATGTCTACCATAGCCGTCATGAAGCCTACCAAGAAATCCACCCTCTTCCCAACCATCGACGCA
Organism: Tuctoria greenei; assembly: GCA_036927565.1. Lineage (NCBI taxonomy): Eukaryota > Viridiplantae > Streptophyta > Magnoliopsida > Poales > Poaceae > Tuctoria > Tuctoria greenei. Next base: position 81,164,342 of record JAYESD010000003.1, on the reverse strand, counting down.
AAGAAAGACACCGACCATGCGTGTCTAATGGCCAAGGAAGGTACAGGGAAGGTAACAACTAAATCTTCCTCCTCACATTCTTTTAATAGTGATAGTGATAACTCCAGTGATGATGAAGATATGCTTGTTGGTTTAGATAAGAAAACTGCGCCTAAAATGAAATTTTTAATGGATAAGCTTGTTGATAAGGAGGAGCTAGTTGATAGTCAAGATGATATGATCATCCTCCAAAAGGAAGAATATCTTAAAGATCAAAAAGCACATCAATCTTGAAAAGGAGCGAAGCAACTCACTGGAACTTGGGTTAGCTTCAAGCAAGGAAGCTTGTTTGAAGCTAGAAGACTCAAACATGGCATTAAGGATGAACTTGCTAACTTAACCAAAGTTAATAAGATCCTTAAGGTACAAGTTGAGTCACTCAAGTCAAGTGGTTCTTCATCCTCTTCAAGCTCACCTTCTCAATATATAAAATATGAAACTACTATTGCTTGTGTATGTGCTAAAATGGAGACTAACTTGAAGGAGAAGTCAAACTTGACAAAGGACAAGCATCCTTCCCGAAGTGTCATATTTGACAAGGAGAATGTCAAGTATGCGCGGAGTGCATACTTGGTCACAAGACCTCCTAATGTCAAATATGGCATTGGGTATTCTTATGGTGAAAAGCAAAATGCTGGAAGCCACAAGAATAAGCCAAACAAACTACACTCAAGACACACTTAAGAAGTATGGAATGGACAAAGCAAAGCCCATAAAGACTCCCATGGCGACAAATGGACACTTGCATCTCAATGAAGACGGACCAAACGTGGATCCAAAGGTATATCGCTCCATGATTGGCTCCCTACTTTATTTATGTGTATCTAGGCCTGATATTATGTTGAGTGTGTGTTTGTGTGCAAGATTTCAAGCCAATCCTAAGGAATGTCATTTGACAGCCGTAAAGAGGATCTTGCGATACTTAGTTCATACACCTAACCTAGGCCTTTGGTATCCTAAAGGCCAAAGTTCAATCTCATTGGATACTCCGATGTAGATTATGTCGGATGCAAAGTAGATAGAAAAAGTACTTCCGATACTTGCCAATTCCTAGGTAGATCCCTAGCTTCTTGGTCCTCAAAGAAACAAAACCCCATTGCCTTATCCACGGCCAAAGCGGAGTATGTTGCAGCCGGGATTTGTTGTGCAAAACTCCTTTGGATGCGACAAACTCTAAGGGATTATGGTTACAATATGAGTCGTATTCCACTCCTTTGTGACAATGAGAGTGCCATTAAAATTGCCCATAATCCCGTTGAGCACTCTAGGACCAAACACATAGACATCCGGCATCACTTTTTGAGAGATCATTCAATGAAAGGCAACATAACCATTTCCCATGTCAATACCGAAAAACAACTAGCTGATATCTTTACCAAGCCACTTGATGAGAAACGTTTTTGCGACCGAAATGAACTAAATATCCTTGATGCCCAGAACATTGCTTGAAAGCTTGCATACATGTATGCCATCTTCAAAAATCTATTGATTGTGTTATGAAAATCATATCTCTCTATTTTTCTCCAAAAACTATGTTAATTACTTAATCTTAGTGAACTATGGTCATATCTTGATTGTTGTATGTTTACTAATCATATTCATCAAGATTATTTTTGTGTTTTGCCCCCTATTTTCTTAGTAAGCACCTTCGAATCTATACGAATGGCCTAACTGGTTCTGTTCTAGTGACAATGGACTAGTCTGTGGTTACCCGGACTAGTCTGCAGAGTTTTGGTAGTACGGACTAGTCCGGTCTACCACAGACTAGTCCGATTTTTTGACTCCATAACCCTAGGGCCGCAAAAACATAATCTTCTTCATCCTCACAACTCACCTCACGTTGTCTATCCTCACTCAAGTGCCCCCAAGGTGATTTGGCGAGTTCTCCACCAAATCTTCTCAAATCTCCATGGGAAACGATCTTCATCGCAAGGGGATCGAGGACCCCAGACTTGTCCACACCAAAAACTCCTCCAACTCCGCAAATCGAAGGATTTGGGAAAATTTCTCTCCAAACCCTAGAACCTTCGATTTCTATTATTTTTTCTCAAATAGCTTAGTTCCTCCTGTTAATACATGATTCCTTGTTGTATTACAACTACATTGAGCCACCTTTGCATTGAGAAACACCGTTGCTTTGCTAGTTAGAGTTCAAATGGCCGAATATCGGACTAGTACGTTCTAAGTGCGGACAAGTTCAGTACTCCATACTAGTCCGCACTAGAGCACCAGAAAAGTTCGATTTCTGACTGGACACAACCCTAATTTCCTTCTACTCAATGCATTCCCTTTCCATCAATCCTTATCTATGTCATGTATAACCTCCTTGTCAAGACAATGTCGAATGAAAACATCTCCAACTTTGAAGTCAAGATGGATCAAGATGTGTGCTGCGAGTCTCAGAGTCTCATGCCAACAAAAGGAAAGAGTGTGATGCCGAGCCTTTGCCTACTCCACCTAGGATGCAGCGGAAGGTTGCATCCAAGAAACCATCTTCTAAAGCAAAAGAAATGGTTGGTCCTAGCTCGACGGCTCCACACCAAATCAAGGGCGAGGGAAAGGGGCTTGCCTCTGGCCTGATTGGTCCTTTAGAGATGACTGCTCCAAGACAAGGGAACATAAACCCCTCATAAGAGAAGTCCAATAGCAAAGGGGGCAATGTAGCTTCAAAGCTGAGGACGATTGATGCTTATGGCAGTGCTAAGAAGGCAGTTGATCCATGATTTTGGAGCAACTTTCACATGGACTACTATAGTACCGTGTATCTCCCGATGAAGACTACAGTTGTCCCCAGCCAATGGATAGACTGGGCACACTTTGAGAGAAAGAGTTGTCAAGCCTTTGATGAAGTGATAGAGGTTGTGGAGAGACATGGCCTCAAGGACTTGTTTGCTTTCGGGTATAACTGGAATGATGAGGTCATTGCTAAATTCTATGCAACTTGCTTCTTTGCCAGTGATGAAGAGGAAAGGGTGACTTGGATGACTCATGGATCCAAGTACATAGTCACATATGATGAGTTTGCCAGACTGCTGCATCTAGAGAACATCGACAACAATGCAATCATCATTCACAACATCGGTGTCTTGGGGAAGGATAAGATGGAGTTCCTCTATGATACTCGCCTGAAGTACAATCCTCCCTCAACTAAGAACATGAAGCCCTTCTTCATGCTTCTCAATAGGGTGCTTAGGAAGACAATTGCTTTGAAGGATGGAGATGCAGGGAGTGTCCAAGGCTATCTGAGGACATTGATTAAGGTGATTAGCAAGAGCAGGAAATTTGACATCTTCGACTATATCTGGAATGACATGGTGAACAATTCATGCACCCCAAACCGTTCCCGTGGCTATGCACCCTATATCATGTTAATTATAGAGAAGGTCAAAGGGATTGGGTTTGTGAAAGATGTTGAGCACACAGCCTTGAGGCCCCAGAAGCCACCTCAAGCTATCGTTCCCACTGCTCCATCTCTTGTGTCAAGTGAAGAGGCTCCCAGGAGGGCCCAAGGAGATGCAAGGACTTTCTCTAACACTAGGGCCCCTCCTCTCAAAGGGTCTTCTAGTGACATTTTGATGTACCTAGTTGCTATTTTTGGCTCTTGCCGGAAAGCTGAAGTGAAGATCCACAAGTTGAACAAGGCAAGGAAAGAGGACATGAGGTACATAAAGCAAAATGTTAAAGCCATATGCCAGAAGCTGGAGATTGAGCCTGTTGGATCTCCAGTTATCTCTGAGGACTCTCCTTCTGAGTTTTCAAAACTTCCACCTCTTTCTCCTTCTAAACTTGCCTATTTTGGCATTGGGGGCTCGACGAGTGGTTCTCATCCTCATCCTCCTCAGGCTACCAACGATGAAGACGATGAAAGGACGGACAGCGAGGAGTGAGTCGGCGACGCCTAGTAGATCCCTCTCCTCCTTCTTTTTGGTGCCTTGATGCCAAAGGGGGAGAGATTGAGGGGGAGTCATTAGGTTGTAGCAGTAGATGAGAGATGAGAGCTCTATTTGTATCTTTTACTCTTTGTTATGATTTTGGTATTGTAAGACTGCTTCTGGTGCTGTAAAACTCTCATTATATTTCTAGTCATGTTTATGAAGTTTGTGATGATGCTTTGATATAATCTATATTTATGCTCTGAAATTGGCATACATGCTTGATGTTGATATGATTATGTCATTTACCTCATTCTCATCACAATTATTGCTCACTCACATATAGTTTTGCATCCCACCATATAGAGTGTACATATGTCTTATGGTTTCATTTCTTAATTTATTCCAAGCTCATATGCGCACACTTTATGAAAATCTAGATTTTTTATCATATTTGTGAAATCTCAATTGGTTGTCATCAATCACAAAAAAGGGGGGATTGAAAGTGCATCTAGGCACCCCTTGTGGGTTTTGGTTGATTTATGACAAACAAATGAGATCCTAACAAAATTGTTGAGATGAGCACAGGTTTTAATGAACTTATGAAGGAAGCGCAAAAAGAAAGGAGAATGAGGAATCTATGTGGAAAATAGCTCAAGAGCTGAATAGAATACTTTATTGTGTACGGAGTGTGTTGGAGAAACACACCCCATGAGCTCAAGCAAAAGAAATCACCATCACTTCACAAAATTTCATAGGTTCGCACTAGTCCAATATTAACCAGACTAGTCCGATATGTCTCTCTCTAGAAACGGACAAGTTTCCCAGTGCGGACTTGTATGCGAGCACACCAGTTTTCAGAGCACCGGGCAAGTCCGATAACACCACAGACTAGTCCGATATCTTTCTGACTAAAAATGGACAAGTTCGCCCTAATGCAGACATGTCCTCAGGACCTCACACTTTACACAGAACCGGACAAGTCCGATATCACCACGGACTAGTCCGAAAACTCTCTGACTAAAATCAGATAAGTCATCCCACTGTGGACTTGTCCTGAAATCTATATCAGTTTCACCACACCAGACTAGTTCTATATGTGTCAGACTACTCCGAACACTTCTAGAGCCCAAATCGGACTAGTCCGCCCTTTGCCGAACAAGTCCGATATATCAGAACACTTAGGGTTTCCCACACGCCGCACACCGGACTAGTCCGGAGTCCACCATGGACTAGTTCGGACATTGCAAACCCTAATGGTAACTTTTGGAAACCCTGGTATAAATAGAGGTGTACGGCCCTACAACCAACACTCCCGATTCCTTGCACTGTCACACCTCCCAAGAGCCCTAAAAACACATCTCTCCACACATTCTAACCCATAGAAGATCAAATCTTTGAGGATTAGGATTGATCAAAAGGAGAGACTTTTTTCACACGTCTTGAGCTCTTGGGTTTGATTCTCTCGCACACTCTTCTTGTTTACTGCATATATTTCGAGTGTGTTTAGTGGTGTTCATCTTTGTAAATCTTGGGGAGCCCTCAACTTGTGAGGAGGCCCCTTGAATTTGGTTGTTTGCTCCTTTGTAATTAGTAGAAGAGAATTGGCATCCGTGGAGATTCTACGAGGGTAGGGTTGGTGAAGGCCCGGTCTTCCGTGGACTCCTCAACGTGGATGTAGGTTTCCTTTGTGGGAATCGAACCACGGGATAAAATCGTATCTTTTGCACTTTTGTTCTTATCGTTCATCTCATTCTAGGGTTTACTTAATCTTGGATAACTTACATCAAAACATTGAAATCAAAGTTAATTTGTGCCATACATAAATTCATTGTCGTGATACATCCAATTTACAACTTACTTTCTGCTGCATAGAGTACTTGAAGTCAATTCTTCGATCAAACTTGATCGATCTAGTCCGCACACATCGGACTGGTCCGCACCATACCAGACTAGTCCGATTTCTCTGTATTTGATAAATTTGTTAAGTGTTTCAGGATCTGACGAAAATTCAAAAAGCCTATTCACCCCCCCCCCCCCTCTATGATACATTCACCTAGCCATAGCAAGTCGGACCTTACGTTGGACCTTGTCGGAGCTATCCAAATAAAGTCTTACCTATCGTCGGACCTTGATGATGAAGGTGTTTTGGTAGTATTCAAAACTTTTATCGCCATAGTCAATGCAATCGGCACAAGCCAATGTATTCAGCACACATATGTCTCACAAAATTTAGAAGCTTCTGCCACCGCCTTAGAGTCTCCCGCTATGCCTCCAGAATATTGCGCTCATGGTCGAAGCCGAGTTGCACTTGGCAAACACTAGAGAGGCGTTCTCTATGGAGAGAGACCGAGGGATTGGCTCCGGAACTTCCATCGGATCTGTCGGCGCCCCAATCGCATGATGATATTAATGTTGCAAGCGACATTCAGTTTTCCTCACATCAGGGTAAGCCTAAGAGAATCGATTCCGAAATGTCTTCGAAATTATGACATTGTCGCTTAGGCCATATTTCGAGAGGGAGAATTGAACAATTTATTTCACAATCAATTCTTCCTCATTTGGATTTTTCGGAATCAAAAGAATGCATAGACTGCATTAAGGGAAAATTTGTTAAGAAAATCAAGAAAGGTGTCATACGCAGTGCTGGAATTTTGGAATTAATCCATACGGACATTTGTGGTTCATTTCCTATAGTATCTGTTGATGGTTTTGATTCATTCATCACCTTCACGAATGACTATTCTCGCTATGGCTATATTTAACCAATTAAAGAAAGCTCTGAAGCATTGGATAAATTTAAGATATTTAAGGTTGAAGTTGAAAATCAGCACAACCCTATGATTAAAGTGGTGAGATCCGATCGTGGTGGTGAGTACTACGGTCCTCATACCCCGTATGGACAAGTTCTTGGACCATTTGCTCGGTTCCTATAGTAAAATGGCATAGTCGCTCAGTATTCCACACCGGGGCGAGCCTCAGCAAAATGGAGTAGCGGAGCGGCGCAACCGTACGCTAATGGATATGGTTAGATTCATGTTAAGTCAATTGGATTTGCCAGTTAACTTATGGATCGAGGCATTAAAAACCGCCATTCATGTGCTATATCGGTTTCCTACTAAGTCGGTGCCCAAAACACCGTATGAGTTGTGGACAGGACATAAGCCCTCATTAAGTTATATGCATATATGGGGTTGTCCCGCTGAGGCAAAATTGGTTAACCCAAACATTAGTAAGTTGGATCCTAAGACAATAAGTTGCCATTTTATTGGCTATGCAGAAAAGAGTAAGGGATATTGTTTTCACTGTCTAGAATGATATACTAAGTTTGTAGAAACAAGGCATGCCATCTTTTTAGAGGATGCCATGATCAGGAGGAGTACGGTAAGACGAGAAATTAATCTTGAAGAGTAGCGGGTTTATGTACCCACTCCTATGATTCAAGAACTATATTTCTCATTACCTACTGCTGTTGAATCATCAGTGCCTATTCGTAAAGATTCAACACCTGTTGTTAGTTCTCCATTGACAACGGAATTATTAAGAGAGGTTGAGCATGCTCATCCTAATGAAGAGCAACAACAACCTCAAAATGAGGATAATGTGCAATTAAGAAGATCTCAACGAGAAAGAAAATTGGCCATTCCGGATGATTATGAGATCTATTTGAGTGAGGCAATTCAAATGGAGGGTGATCCCACCACATTTGAAGAAGCTATGAGAAGTCCTCAATCATATGAATTGTGTAAAGCCATGGAGGAGATTTAGTTGAGATTCCTAATGGAGCCAAAATAGTAGGCTGTGAATGGGTCTACAAAATTAAACGTGACTCCAAAGGGAATATTGATAAGTTTAAAGCCAGACTTGTTGTAAAAGGCTTCACTTAAAGAGAAGGGATTGATTATAATGAGACATTTTTAACCGTCTCAAGTAAGGATTCGTTCAAAATCATTATAGCATTAGTTGCACATTATAATTTAGAATTACATCAGATGAATGTAAAGACAGTGTTTCTCAATGGTGATCTATATGAGAACGTCAATATGACACAACCAAAAGGTTTTGTTGTTAAGGGTAAGGAACATCTGGGATGCCACTTAAGAAAGTCCATCTATGGACTTAAACAAGCATCAAGGCAGTGGTATCTCAAGTTCAATGACACAATATGAAAGTTTGGGTTTAAATAAAATGAGGAGGGCAATTGCATTTATGCTAAGTTTAAGAGCAAAAAATTTATTTTCCTTGTGCTTTATGTAGATGATATACTACTTGTAAGTAGTGATGTCAATCTACTATTAGAACCTAAGAAGATCTTGTCCTCTAATTTTGATATGAAAGATCTTGGTGAAGCGTCTTATGTATTGGGCATAGAAATTCACCAAGATAGAAATAAGGGGGTATTAGGCTTATCACAAAAGGCATACTTAGAGAATGCACTGAGAAAGTATAGTATACATAAGAGTAAGCCTTCGCCTGCTCCGATTATCAAGGACAATAACTTTGGGAACTTTTAGTGTCCTAGGAACCAATATGAGATCGATCAAATGAAATCGGTTCCATATGCTTCTGCGGTCGGAAGCCTTATGTATGCTCAAGTCTGTACTCGCCCTGACTTAGCTTATGTGATCGGAATGCTTGGCAGATATCAGGCCAATCTAGGGAATGATCACTGGAAGGCAGTTAAGAAAGCTTTAAGATATGTGCAAGGCACAAAAGGCCTCATGTTAATGTATAGTAAGTCAGACCCACTTGAAGTAGTGGGATATTCAGATTCAGATTTCGCAGGTTGCGTTGATACTAAGAAATCCATGTCAGATTATATATTCACCCTCGCGAATGGAGCCATTTCGTGGAAAATCTCCAAACAAATTGTCACTACATTGTCCACAATGCATGCCGATCTTGTTGCATGTTATGAGGCCACCGGGCAGGCTGTTTGGCTTAAGAAATTTTTACCCGGTCTTAGAGTGGTCGACGGCATTAAAAAACCACTTAAGTTATACTGCGATAATGAGCCCGCGGCATTTTACTCTCACAACAATAAGTCGAGTGGTGCTGCCAAAGACATCGACATTAAGTTTTATGTTGTGAAAGATTGAATCCAGGATCATATCATAAGTCTTGAGCATATAAGTATCAAGCATATTCTTGCAGATTCGAGTTCAAGGGGGAAAATGTTAGTAATACCGCACTAGTCCGTTTTGGACCGGACTAGTCTAAAAAGTTTCTGTATAGATTTTGGAATAGTACGGCATTGTGCAGACTAGTCCGGTCAGTACAATATTTGATGTCCAATAAGGATATCGACTAGTACGGACCCCGGCCAGACTAGTTTGGTCTGTTCAGAAACTATCACTTTGAACTCAAAATTGACATGTGTTCTAATTGAAAGGACACAACCCACCGAATGTTATGTCCCTAATCGGGGGACACAACATTACTAAGGGGTGAGAGGCCCCCTCTTGTGTCTCTTGTTCAAGTATAAGAAGAGGGTCAAGTGTATGAACAAGGAGTGCTTATGCATACACACATACACACTTGAACACTCTAACCCATTCAGAATCTGATCAACATACCAATAGAAGAACAAGGGGAAACGCCTCTCGCCGTCGTTCTTCTTGTGGCCTCGTCTTGTTGGCTCGATGGCTGCATAGTCAAGTAACAACAAAGATAGAGGAAAAGGTATTAGAAGTGTTCTTGTGCTATTTGAGAGATAACACTTGATGTTCATGTTGTATTCAGTTTCCTATATGTAATTCAAGATCATTTAGTGGCTATTTGATCTTTGGGCTCCCTTTAGATTCTAACACGACGAACTCCCAGCCATTCTCTCTGTTCAACACCATGCCCAACGACTGCAGCATCGATTCACCTCACTCCCAATAGCAAAAAGTGTCACAAGCTTCTCCTCTAACCTTTCATCCATTCATCTCATCGAATAGTGGCATGAAAGTGGGGTGTTTTTCAAGTTTGCCGCCGGCCATTCTCGGAGCCGCCGTTCACATCATCACGTTCCTGACAACCAAGACCACTTCTCGCTTCCATTGTCACTCCAAAAGGTTCTCCACGAATTCCTCATCATGTTTGACACCACTTTTCTCGATGTTCCACCTTGGTCAGCCCGTGAGCCGTCGTGTTCTTTCGGATTGGGATGAAAACTGGGTGGAGAAAAGTTAGAAATTCCATTTGTACGCTTAATCTTACTTCAATTCAGTGTAGTGATATGATCCTTGTGCCAGGGCGCATTCACCGGTGCCACAATCAAAGGAAGCGGTGGTTGGGAGGTTCATAGAGGAGATTTCGTAGCCGCCGGTTTCAAACCCTAGGTCGTCGGTGAACTCATTGTTTACGTCTATTTCCTTTAAATTTCTCTTCACAGTCATGTTCCACATGCTCCCCTGGTACTTCAAGGCAAGGTTTACTCCATGGTGGCCGCCGCCCCTCTCCGTCGTGCTCTCTGTACCGCAATGCCAAGCCAAGCCATGTTGCCACGGGTGTGTGCCTCGCGCTGGGGATCAATCATGCATCTTGTTCACGGTCTGGAGTGCAGTCCTGGCGAGGAGAATGTGTGCCGCCGCTCCTTTGCGCCGGCCTCCCTTGTGGCTGGCTGGAGGTTGAAGAAAGTGGATTTTCTGTGCCATTTAGATCTGGTGTGGCAACATGAGAAAAACCTGTGGCCCTGTGTGGCATTGCCGCTGGTTGGAATTAAAAAAAAAACGAGTGGGCCCCTATTGTCAGCCGCTGGGCCATTTCCTTGAGGGGGATTCAAAACCAGTAGACCCTAATGTCAGTTTCTAGACCCATATCCAGTGCAAGAAAATTTCAGAAAATCATCCAAACTTTGAAATTCGATATCTCACTGTAGGAACATTCGAAAATTCCAAAACCAAATTTGTTAGAACCCTCTAAGTGATCACTTTTCAGAAAACTAAGAATCAGGGTATGAAAATCCTTGGAACAAGCTGTAAAATTCAATCTTCCAAATGCTTTACTGAATTATTCTGTGCTCTGTATACAATGATAAAATCTCAAATTTCGCCATAAACTCCTTCATGCTACCTTTCTACAGAAACATTCTTAGACCTTATTACCTCGATTAGCTTGGTTAATTTGTATGAGTTGTCTCAGCCTTGCTGGAAATAGCAGAAATTTCCAGTAGAAATTTCAGAAAAATGATTCAATCTTCAAAAATCAAGTGTGATCTGTAGAATGATCAGAAAATTGTCAAGCAAATTTTCCCTTAATTATCATGACCTCCTCTATCTCTTTTATCTTATTGTTCCACCAGATGAACCCTATGTATTTTCTGGGATGATTTTATTAATAAGTATATTCATCTCTTTCTTATGCCTCTATTCATCATTGGAACCAGCTGACCTTTTGCACCCAAATTTCCCACTGAATTCATGAATTATCTGTAAAAATCCTAAGAACAGTGTTGGACATATACTTTAGCATTTCTTACTTAATGTTCACTAATCCATATAGTGTCCGCTTCTCTAAATTGCATTAATTGTCATATCGATAGAGGGAATTCTCAGGAGACGGCGGAGCTCGACGGGGAGTACAACTCGAAAGCAAATATTCTCATATCGGGGCTGCCGAGGCGGATACTCCGGAGGCGACTAAACTGACTAGAGGCTACTAACTTTACCGTTGAGCAAGGCAAGCCCCAGTTTGCATTTAAGTATTAAAGAGTTTGTCTTTTAATTTGAAATGCTTAGAACTGAATTGTCCATTACATATATGGTTGTATGATACCCCACATGCATGCCCAAAGAATCCCTGGACTATGGGTAGTCTAGGACTTTACATAACTGTTAATATGATGCTTATGATGGAATTGGGATTAATGGTATAACTCAAGTAGACGGCCTCTACTTGTGAACAACAGTATATGAGATCAATTTGGAGGGAACTGGATACCTGGGAGGAAGGCTAGGACGCTCAAGGACGTGGTCATGTGGGCATATTTCCTGTCTGTGTCAATTAAGGCATGTTTGGTATGCGGTCCTGCTGGGCAGGTTTGAATTTGTACCGGATGCATACTAGATATATGGGACCCAGGAAACCGATGTAACTTGTTAACCTGAGTGTTGAGGTGATCCCTACTTTCCTAGGCCGGTAACTAACAGTGGATAGTAGTGACCCCTGCGGCGATCTTGTATGTGGGGCATGCTTCCGGGGCGGTGGGACTGCATTGACATTTGGTTGTCTTGTGAAAGGTTGTCACTTATGGCGTCACGGGGGATGACCGTAAGTCTCTTCTAGACGGGTGTATGTGATGTGCAAGCCAGGTGTATTCATGATTCGAATCACCGTCACTCGCGGAAGGGAGCATACTTGTTCTCACAGTCGTGACGTAGTAAGAACTGGAGGGAGAACTGATGTAATATGCTTTATGATTAATCTTGCTATTGCAACTTGATTGGATTAGAAGTAGCTTGAACTAAATTTACATTTCCTGAACATTTCATATGTTTCTATAAAATTGAAGTAAGGATCTACTGATAGTGCACATGTACTTTATATTAGAGTTACATTACCGGCCTTTCCACTTCAGCTTTTAAAGTTTCATGATTAGGGAGATGGTCAAGTCTTGCTGAGCTTAAGCTCACGGTTTGTTGATACATTGTTTTGCAGGTAACATTGCATATGGCAACGTTGACAAAGGGTAGTCCAAGTGTGTCATGGCTCTATGAGGGTTATGAAACTTACTGGAAGCCTTGCATGCTGCTGGGACCTTGAGTGTTGCTACAATGGAGCTTCTGAGGGCCGGATGACATCATTCCTGCTTAGTATAGGCTATAGGGCATGAGTTGTATCTTATCTTTCCACTGCTTGCACTTATGTATATTACTTTGTAAACTGAAAAATACTATGGAATAAATGTCCATTATGTTGTAAATGCGTGGTATGTGTGTTGTGCTGCTAGGTGTTGCATCGCACGACACCACCCAATGCAATTCCTAGAATATCAGGACTGGGGTCTCCACATATTTCAACTGCCTTTTCACATGTCTTGAGGAATTCATATGATCTTTTGTGCTTGGCACCTTTGCAGGGACTGTTTGATTGTCAAAATACATAAGGATTGCTGGAATTGGTTTTCCACCACTCGCAAATTTATCAAGAGTTCTTTAAACAACTCTGCTTCTACAGAGGTTGTATCTAATCATGTAAGCTCTGCTTCCCTGGTTGACCTCGTAAAAATGGTTCATTTACATGACCTCCATGAAACAACAGCTCCTCCAAGAGCAAAGCCATAACCACTTGTTGCCTTTGTCTCATTAGTATCGGAAATCCAATTGAAATCACTATAACCCTCCAATATTTTGGGATGTCCCCTATAGTGAAGTCTATAGCTCATTTTATCACACGAGTAGCGCATAACTCGCTCAAGTGCACGCCAATGATCATCTTCTTGGGTTAGCAGTAAATCGACTCAATTTTCTATCCACAAAGGAAATGTCAAGTCATGTAGCACCAGCAAGATACATGAGTGAACCAGCTATTTGAGAGTATCTTAGTTGGTCTCTTCCTAGTCTTTTACTCTTACTAAGAATCATACTAAGGTCATATAGGTTGGTAATGGCTTGCTATCCAAATAGCCAAAATGACTCAAAACCTTCTCAATGTAATGAGATTGCAAAAGAGTACTCCATTCTTATTTTTTATCATCTTGACGTTTATTATAACATCAGCCTCTCCAAGATCTTTCATATCAAATTTTGGAACAGGAAAGATTTCACCTCATTTATGACATCAATATCAGTTCCAAAAATTAATATGTCATCCACATATAAATACATGATCTCCTGTACCCCACTATATATATATATATATATATATATATATATAGAGAGAGAGAGAGAGAGAGAATGTATATACAATACCTAGCTATAGAATTTTTCATTTTGTGGCTAGGCCACTTTCAATCACCGCCAACGTCTGATTTCAATAATTGGTCCCACTTTCTCGCTCCAACCTGAGCCATATCCCAAACGCCCGATACACCATCCTCTCTCCCCACGAGTAACTCCTCCGCAATTCTTTCTCTCCCATATCTCTCGTACGTATTTCCAACTGCTGCTCCACGCGCATGCGCCCGCTCCCCGTTTGCTTCGCTAGTAGTTGCAGCCGTTTCAACCCTCTCCAATAATTTTGTGGTCTCGGTAAGATCCCATCCAAAAATACGTTGATTCCTTCAATTTTATGCCCTCCCCTTAGTATCCAATCGTGTTTTCGCTAAGAATTGTCCCTGGGTACCTTGACGACAAGGATTTCCGGGAGGTCGTTGTCGTTACGGGTTGCTGCGACGGAGTTCTTCGTCGCCCGCAACCTTTCACCGTTGACCCGCTATTGTCATCTGTTCCAACTGTCTAAAATAGCCTTGGTGAGTTAGTTGTTCGCTGCTCTTCTGATTTTCGCAGTAGACGTCGAGTTTTGCGGCATTTTTCGTGGCTGCTGTCAGTCTCGGGCGAGCGGCCATGGCGCGCCGCCGCGTGTCATGTGCTCCGTCGTTGTCTCCGGTATGGAACGACGTGGCCGCCGGTGGTCCATTTATTTTAGATCCTGCGTTCAATCTTAATGTACCATACCCCTTCGATTGGTTCTAATCTCAGCCATTCAACTTAGATCCGACGGATATTTTTCAGTGCTTCCAGTGTATGCCGCAAATTTTGCACACACACCCCCAATTTAAATATAAATCTCATTTCTGTGCTCTGTAAAATTCTCCTAAGCTATGTTTAGTGTCCATTTTTGTCACTTGCTTTAACAATATTTTTTTTATGTATGCATATGATTTTTTTGTCAATGTTTAGGTATGATAACATTACTTAAAACTGTTGTTGCATTTAGAATCTATGGTTAGTTTCACAATTGTTATTGAACAACCATTAGCTGCGCGATTCAGGTTTCACATGTTTTACCTCATATGCGATATATTGTATCTGGTTTTAGCCTTAAACTTCTATGTAGTTGAATGTTAAATAGATTTACCTTTCCATACAAATGAAAATAAGGTATGATTTAATTTCATAATTTGTTGTTGTTCTATAACTTTTTCAAGTTCAGTTACATTTCCTACTATTTTGGTATTCTATCTTCTTACCTACCAAATTGTAGATGCGTCACATAGTAGTTATTTAATTCAAATTCATTTCATTTTATATTTCGCCAAAAAATTTAGCTGCATTTTATACTATGCAAACGGGTAAAATATTTGCTACTGTTATTATTTCCCTTATCTGTGTGTTAATGTAATTTCAACCCGGTATTTAGTCAAACCAATACTGTTTAAGTGATGTACTTTATTTCAATATATTCCTTTGCATCTTGTTCTTATTGTGTCCATGATTTCATTTTCATTTCTACGAAGCTGTAAATTATTACTTAGCCATCTATATGTTGTACCAGTAACTCTCCCTCAATTTTGTACTTGCTGACAATGTGCATCAATGTTGCACATACTCTTGTACTACACTAAGAAATCTAATCCTAATTAACATTACAGGCAACTATAACTCAATTGAGGTCCGAGATGTTGTATTATATGTTGTTCAACTCTGTCAATCAAGTAAAGGAGCTACCTTTTAGATTAGATGAATACAAGTTGTCTCAGTAAATGCATCCCGCGGACTGAATTTTATATTACCTTAGGGTTAACCTTTTTTTAGACCATATTACATGGTCGTCATCATGTCTTACAATGCACCACGTATATTTATTTCATGTGTTCACATGCAGACACACCTAATGTATCTGGTTGTCATTTGGATATGTTTGTAATCGATTCTTCCTTTTGTTAAAAAAATAGACAGTGCATGATTACCGTAGTAATAGTAAAATGCGAGGAGAAAAGAACACTAATTCATTGCCCATGATTGCTTCATCAGTACTGGCAACTTTTGATAATCAGTATGTTGTATTGTTGTAACGAAAGCTATGGTCTCAGCTTTCAAAATCATATCCGTAATATATGTTTCAGATCTGTGCTGTACAACCAAGATTTTTGCCTCAGAATTCAGATCATCCACTTTCGAGACTGTACATTTTCTACATCACCTGGGGATGGATGGCGGGTCGTCCGTCGGTCTCATAGTCATTCTTACCGGAGGACTTGCGGTCGGCGGCTTCGTTGCCGGAGGCTGGCGCGCCATAGTCCTCCATTTGGTCGTTGAGACTGTACATTTTCTACATTCCACAGCAGGCACACAATGATGTAGTTACTCCCTGTTACCACAAAGTCGATCGTACAGGAGAACAGCATGCGATGACCACAAAGTCGATCGTACCTCGATGCCGTCTTGCCTTCGCACCTGATCTGATCTCCTGTACGATGCGGCTGCGCTTGTTGTAGCCCTACCGTAATGCTCGGACTTGATGGTTGCTCATGTCTCTGTATCTACAACGTACGTTCGCACACCAGTTGGCGGTTGTTACTCGTCCGTGGCAACGTACGCGCTTGCAGTTGTTGCTCGTCCGTGGATACGTAAGCGCCTGGTACAGAATAATTCGCACCTTCCGTGTCTTACGTCAACTAATGCCTTTTCAATTTTCCATGCCACGGTTTTTGCTCCGTCCGGTTGCGGTTGTGCGCTTGGACCTGGCTACAGAATAGTTATTCTACACCTAGGCTTCAAAATATACCTTCCCTATATATATATATATATATATATATATATATATATATATATATATATATATAGTCAACCTCATTGACAACAAAGCATGCTTATGTCATGTTACTATCAAACTTCTCATACATTGCTTTGGTGCATGTTTCAGACCATATAGATACTTCTTTAAGTTACACCCCTACACCCCTTACTTTCCTGGCCGGGTATCACAAATCATTCTGGATGATCCATATAGATCACCTCATCCAACTACCTAAGAAAAGTCGTCCTTACATCAATTTAACGGAAAAGACCATATGAGGAAGCCAAAGATAGGAGTACCAAAATTGTTGTCATTCTAGTAACCAATGAGTAACTATCAAAGAAATCCTCTCCTTCTTTGTGCGTATATCCTTTTGCCACAAGTTTTACCTTATACTTCTCAATAGCATTATCAGGCCTGAGCTTTTTCTTAAACACCCACTTACATCCAACTATCTTACAACCAAAAGGACAATCAAGTACATCCCAAGTTAAGTTAGTCATGGTGGATTTCATCTTGCTACGAACTTCTTTCTTCCAATCATCTGCATCAGGAGATGCAAACACTTCTTGGATGGATCTGGGTGTATCATTTACGAGATAAACAATGAAATAATCACCAAAGGATTTTGGAATCCTTTGTCTCTTGCTCATTATTTTAGTTGCTTCATTGTTTTTTGTAAGACCTATATGTGCTGAATACATTGGCTTGTAGTGAATACCCTTGGCTTTGATGATAAAAGTTTTTAATATCACCAAACCACCTTTTTATCAAGGTCCGACTCTAGCTCTGAGCTATAGCAAGGTCCGACGGTAGGTCCGGCTTGGTTTGGGTAGCTTCGGTTACGTTCGATGCTAGGTCCGACTAGCTTTGGTCAGCTCGGTGAAGTTTTGTCTTTAGCTTCGACATGTCTTTGATAGCTCCGACATGTTTTTGCTAAGCCCCGAAGTTGATTTTTCTAGCTCCGGCTTTTGGGTTTACTAGTTCCAACTAGTTCTGGTTAGCTCTGGCGCTAGGATCTGCTAGTTTTGTAAGCTCTGGTAGGAGCTTGGTTGTACTAGTTTTGGTAAGCTCCGGCGCTAGGTTCTACTAGCTTTTGTTAGCTCCGACTCAAGGTCCGGGTTGCTCTGGCAAGGTCTGGAACTTGACCGCGGTGCTTCTGCTTTTCATTTGCAATGTTTTGTACTTGCTTTACATTGTTGGAAAGATTTCTTAGTATTCATTTGCTAAGTTTTTGGTGCGTTTTGGTTGATATGGATGATATCGTGTCACTGTGGTTTTGCAACATGGTTATGTGAGGTTCTCACGTAGGGTGTTGTGTTCGGAACTAACTTGAGTCAAGTCGAGGACTTGGGCTCGTATGGATTGGTTGTTTATTCATGTGCAGGTGTTGCTTGAGTTCAAGACATGGCTGGTGACGGGATCCATTGGACTAGTCTCAGGGAGGAGATGAGGTTCCAACAACCAAATTCAGGAGGAATTTTGGTTGAGCTGATCAGGAGGTTGCGCAGCATGATTGAATCAAGAACAATGCATATGAAGGTATCGTGGACGTCATTGTAAGATGTTTGCACATGTGCAAGAAGTGCATGGACATGGCTGCATGGTTCCGTGACGTGATGAAGAGATGTGGACATAAAGAATTGGTCGGAAAGGTCCAACCGACTAGGTTATGGACTCAGGCTGCGGCTGAGTCGGGTTTGACTCAAATATGGAAAGATTTGAGTTGGTTATGATAGGATTTCGTGTGGGTCACAAATTTGAGTTGTTTACGAATGTGGGATACGCTCCTAAGATGTTTGGAAGTCTTAAGATTGCTTCTATCTGCGTATAGAAGAATCTTGAGCAGTTATGGAAAGTTACGATTTGTGATCTGAGTAGGATTGGAGTCCTAGTTGATATTGGGTTGGCCTAAGGGCTGGTTATATAAGCAAGGGAGCCCAGAGCTCGTGGTGCACGACTTTGGGGCTGTTCCTCTTGTGTTCTATTGAATAAAATTCGTAGTTTGAAGGAACTTTTGTGCCTTGTTCGTCAGACTTGTTCCACACAAGTTTTACTCGTCGAGTTTCTGGACAGCACTACCTTTCGTCGGTGGTTTTATCATAACTCAAGTTTTACAGATCCAATTGACGTGATTCTTTTTGGGTTGTCTTCACAACTTGATTGTATATCATATGTCAAAATTTCACGGTCATTGGATTTGTGGTCTATGATCTACACGAGTTTCTTTGCAGCGTTCCAGAACTGTTTTTTTTTTCTCGGGTAGGGCAGATTGACCATTGTTTGATCTTTCAATCATAACTTGAGTTTTTCTCGACGGATTTGAGTGATTCTTTTTGTGTTGTCTTTGTTACTTGATTCTCTCTGATATCTATCACTTTTGTCACGGTGAAACACGTTTAGATTAGTCTCACACACGATTTCTTTAACAGATCGTTTTTCTGCCGAAAGGGTTGGGGCTTAATTGTTTCCGCTGCGTAAGATTTTTAAATCTACCATTCACCCCCCTCTGGTAGCTTTTCACGAGCTCTTTGATCCTACCATTGGTATCAGAGCCACGGTGCTCTAATATTTGTGATTTGCACGTGTTTTTGACTAATCATCATGGAGAAATACTCCGCCAAACCTTATGTGTTTGCTGGTATTGATTTTCAGGTTTGGAAGGCACACATGGAGGCTTTCATCCAGGCGCAAGGCTTTGCCATATGGGAGAAGGTTTACAAGCCATATGAAGTGTCGTCAAATGATCAAGTTACAGCTACAAATCTTAGAGATGTCGACAACAACAACAAGGCCCAAAACTTGATCATACAAGGATTAACACAAAGCGACTTCGACCGTGTTGCACACCTCCGATCTGCATACGATGTGTGGAAAGCACTTTGTGACTACCACGAAGGATCCAACATGATCAAGGAGGTAAGGCAAGACATGTTCAAGAAAGAATACATGCGCTTCGAGATGTAGCCCGGTGAGTCAATTGATGATCTCTTTGCTCGGTTTAATAAAATTCTCAGCAACTTGCGTAGCGTCAATGTTAATTTTTCAGATGCTGAAAATGCTAGGTAATTGTTAAGTGCATTAGACATGTCAATTTGGGAGATGAAATTACATCTATTCGTGAATCTACTGCCATGAGTACACTTACTTTAGATGTGCTATATTCCAAGCTAAAAACTCATGAAATTGATATAATATCACGTAAGAACCCCAACAAGTCTATTGCTTTTGTTTCTCAACGTGATATGCCTAGCTTCGGCCAATCTTCATCTTGTAGTACACTTGCTTTGTTGTCCTCTCTAACCCTTGAACAGATTGAGGAGTTTCCAGAGGAGGAGCTAGCACTTCTCTCTACGAGGTTCTCAAAAGCATTGCAAAATGTGAGAACTAGAAGGAGAGGAAGCTCCGAACCTCAACGATGCTTCGAATGTGGTAAGACAGAACATTTTCGTTCAGATTGCCCTAACCTTTCAGGTCCTACTTCCCGGGATGAAAAGAAAACAAGAACGAAGCACTCCTCTGCAAAAGATACGAAGAAAAAGAAGGGTACCATAGGACGCAAGATGATTAACAGCTTCATCACCGCACTTCAAGAACTTAGTTCAAGTGATGTAGACTTTGAAAGTGATGAAGATGATGACGATCTGGCCAACTTATGCTTCATGGCGGGCAAAACAAGATCAAGATCAAGTCAGGAGGATGCAGAATACAATAGTGAAGACGATGAGGTATGTTCTACCTGCAATGAAATGTGTGATGCTATTTCTCGTGCAACTATTATTGTCAAGAAAAAGGACAAAAAGTTTAGGGATAATGCTGCTAAAATTGAATCACTAGAATCTGAAATTAACCGTTTAAAAACTTTGATTCCTAGTGATGATACATGTCCCTCATGTGACTTAATCTATGAACAATTGTCCACATTAAGAAGTGCACACTCCTCCACTCTAGATAGACTTGATGAAGAAATTAAAAAGAACAGAGAGCTTGCTGCACTTAATAATAAAAACTTGAAAGATGCTAGCTGTTCTACAATTGATTTGCATTGTTCTACTTGTGATGATCTTGATAAGAAACTACAGGATGCTATGAATGAAATTTCTATATTGAACAATGCTTTACGTTCTCATGAAGTTAAATTTTGTTCCAATTGCAAACTAAAAGGAAAACTTCATGTGAAAACTGCCTTGATCTGTCCAATAAACTTGATGACATGCATAGGACATTAGATCGGTTTTGTAATGGGAATAAGAACCTAAACTTGCTGCTGAATTCTTCCAAGTCTTGCAATGATAAAACTGGCTTAGGTTTTGATTTTCATGCTCATGCTAAGGCACATCCACCTAAAATTGTAAAGCCATTAGGAAGTGGTTTGATTCAAACAGTTCCTAAACAAAAAGGCGTGGTTTTCAAATCTGCAGGAGTGTTGTCTCATTCGGTTTCAAATAAAAATATTGCTGGCTCATCTAGACATGAATACAAAGTTAAATTTCATTGTACCTTCTGTGGTAGAGATGGTCATGTCATAGATTTTTGTTATATACTAGCTAAACAACAGAAAAGAAAAAGAATGGTTGCTTGATCTCATAACTTTCATGCAAAATTTGCTGCACACATTAAACCGAATGTACAACCTGCTGTTTTGAGTCAAAAACATTCAAAGTTTACCTCCGGACCTTCTGTTTTTGCCTCCGGAGCTACTGATTTTTGTGCTACACAAGTAACACCTTATAGGTCAGTAGTTAAGAATAAAAAATCTCAAACTTTGACTCATAAACCTGCTGTTTTGTCTCAGCTTTCGCGTGTTTTTCCTACTGCACGTCGCGTGACTCAGTACTGGATTCCTAAATGCCTTTTGACTAAACCCAGTATTGAGTCATCGACATATTGTGCTTTTATGTAGGTTACACGTTTGAGGAAGGAGAACATTTGGATTGTGGATTCAGGTTGCTCACGCCACATGACCGGTAACAAAGATTAGTTCTCCTCCCTCTCTTTTGTGTCACGTGTAGAGAATGTTACTTTTGCCGATATTTCTTCAACTCTTATAATTGCTAAGGGTTCGGTTAGAGTACATGATCACTACACTTTGAAGGATGTGGCACTTGTCAAAAATTCGAAATACAACTTGCTTTCTGTTGCACAATTGCTAGATGAAAATCTAGAAGTTATTTTCAATAAAAACTGCTGCAAAGTTGTAGGTTCAAATAGTGAGCTTATTTTTAACATGTCTCAGTTTGGAAGAGTTTTTAAAGCTGATTTTGATATGTCCTCCTCTAAGCATAGGTGTCTAGATTCTAATGATTCAAAGGACTTATATTTTTGGCATCGTATACTTGGTCACGTAGGCTTTGATCACCTAACGCGTGTTAGTGCTCTTGATCGCATATGTGGGCTTCCTAAGCTTAAAGGGGACAAAGAAATTGTGTGCTCTTCTTGTAGACATGCTAAGATGGTTGCAGGTTCACATACACCTCTCACAATGATCATGACAACTGAACCATGTCAACTTTTGCATCTTGACACCGTAGGACCTTCACGTGTTCAATCCTTCGGAGGTAAATGGTATGTTCTTGTTATTGTTGATGATTATTCTAGATACTCTTGGGTTTACTTTATGGCGTCTAAAAATGAAGTTTTTAGTCACTTTAGAACTTTATTTCTTAGATTGTCAATTGATTACCCAGGATCTTTAAAAGCAAATAGAAGTGATAACGGAACTGAATTTAAAAATCAATCTTTTGATCACTTTTGTGCTGAAAATAGAATAGATTATCAATTTTCTTCACCATATGTACCTCAACAAAACGGTGTTGTAGAAAGAAAGAACAGAATCTTAGTTGAGATGGCTAGGACTATTCTTGATGAATATCAAACTCCTAGGAAATTTTGGGATGATGCGTTAGCAACCGCTTGTTATGTCTCAAATCGTGTTTTCTTGCGTTCTAAGCTAGGTAAAACACCATATGAGCTCCGGTTTCGACATAGGCCTAGTGTTACACACTTTCGGGTCTTTGGTTGCAAATGCTTTGTTAAGAAACATGGTAATCTTGATAAATTTGAACCTCGATCCATTGATGGCATGTTTCTTGGTTATCCATCTCATACTAGAGGCTACCGCGTGCTTTTACTTGACACTAACAAAATTGTGGAGACTTGTGAAGTGTCTTTTGATGAAGCTAGCCCAGGTACTAGCTCCGGTGTTGCAGGACCAGATCTGTATCCTCAGGGGGAGGGTATTTTCGAAGATGAAGAAGAGCCGGTGATACTACCTAGTAGTTCCAAAGTTGACACGTGTCCAGCTCTGAACATTGAACAAGCTCCGACTATCACCTATGCTGGTCCTGATTGTCCACAAGTCACAAGCTCATCAATCTACGATGAACCTAATGAAGAAGAAGCTTGTGAGACATCTGTTCCCCTACGTTTTTACAAAGATCATCACCCACAACAGATGATTGGAAGCTTGCACGAACGAGTCACATGATCCAGGTTTTGCGATCCAAACTCTTATGCTCATTCTGCTTTTGTTGCTTCTTTTGAACCCAAAGATATATCACACGCACTCACTAATGAATCTTGGATTATTGCCATGCAAGAAGAGTTAGAAAATTTTGAAAGAAATAATGTTTGGAAACTTGTACCTCCATCTCAAGGTCACACTTTAATTGGAACTAAATGGGTATATAAAAAAAACAAAGTTTGGATGGGGTTGTCGTTAGGAATAAGGCTAGGTTGGTTGCTCAAGGTTTCACTCAAGTTGAAGGTCTAGATTTTGATGAAACTTTTGCTCCCGTTGCTAGATTAGAAGCCATAAGAATTTTGTTAGCTTTTGCAGCATCTAAAGGTTTTAAGCTATATCAAATGGATGTTAAAAGTGCTTTTCTTAATGGCTACATAGATGAGGAGGTTTATGTCAAACAACCACCGGGTTTTGAAAATCCAGATTTTCCTAATCATGTTTACAAACTGTCCAAAGCCTTATACGGTCTCAAACAAGCCCCTAGAGCATGGTATGATAGGTTAAAGACATTCTTACTTGACAAGGGGTTTACCATGGGCAAGGTTGATAAAACTCTTTTTGTACTTAAACATGGCAATGACTCATTATTCGTTCAAGTGTATGTGGATGATATTATCTTTGGTTGTGCTTCTCATGATCTTGTGTCCAAGTTTTTAGCTATGATGAGTTCAGAATTTGAGATGAGTATGATGGGTGAACTCACTTACTTTTTGGGGCTGCAAATCAAGCAAACGAAGGAGGGTACCTTTGTGCATCAAACGAAGTATACCAATGACCTCCTAAGGCGCTTCAACATGGACAAAAGCAAGCCTCTTCGGACACCAATGGGAACAGCAACAACACTTGAACTTGATGAGGATGGTGAATCTGTGAATCAAAAAGAATATAGAAGCATGATCGGATCACTTTTGTACCTCAGGGCATCAAGACCGGACATACAATTCAGTGTATGTCTTCGTGCACGGTTTCAAGCATCCCCACGTGTTTCACATCGTCAAGCCGTCAAAAGGATTCTCAGGTACTTACATGGAACCCAAGAATTTGGCATTTTTCTTCCTTCTTCCTCAACCGTTACTTTGAAAGCTTTTTCAGATGCTGATTTTGGGGGTTGTAGGATTGATAGGAAAAGTACTTCTGGTGCTTGTCATTTTCTTGGTAATTCTCTTGTTGCTTGGTCCTCTAGAAAACAAAATTCAGTTGCACAATCCACAGCCGAATCTGAATATGTAGCTGCTGCTAGTGCTTGCTCACAAATTCTTTGGATTGTTCAAACACTTAAGGACTATGGGGTTGATCCAGATAGTGTTCCACTGTTCTGTGATAACACTAGTGCCATTTGCATTGCTAAAAACCATGTGCAACATTCTAGAACTAAGCACATTGACATTAGGTATCACTTTCTCCGAGATAATGTTGAAAAAGGAAACATTGTGCTTCACCATGTAGATACCGAATAACAATTGGCTGATATTTTTACCAAACTTTGGATTTGACTCATTTTTGTTACATTCGTAGTGAAATATAGGTTATGCATCCTCATGGCTTAAATTGAGGGGGAGTTTTGAAACTTGGGAAGTCTATGTGTGAATCTGAAATTAAAATAATATGAGCATAGTATTTCATACATATATGACTTTGTGATTCCTTTTACATGCTGAAAGTTCTTACTACATTACTCGTGTTATACATTTTGTAGTTTTTGCCATGTCTAGTAATTGGAATAATTACTTACACTAAAACTGGTCATGGTCGAACTTTCTTGCTGTTTTGAACTTGTTACATGTTCACAAGTGCTTTTAATCATTAAGAATTCATCAAGTAATCAACTCACATGTTGAGTTTTTCTGAACAAATATAAATTGAGAAAAGATCAAGAGAATATGCTTGCATTGCACTTCTTCTTTTGAGATGGCTTGTCATTGCACTTAGATATGAACTTGGAAGAAGTTGTGTATGACTAAAACTATGTCCTTAAGCTTCTGATTGTCAAATGACATAGGCTGAGCTTGGTTGGTTACAATAAGGCAGATGCGCATATAATCTCTTGCAAATATCATATGATCTAAATTTATGCTTTGAAAAATAATAAAATGCAGCAACTAGTGTCATGCTTTCAGTTTTGAAATAGTTAAGTTTGTGGGATCATGACTTGCTTAAATTGAAAATTACATTTGATCTCTAGCATGGCTTACACTACTTTATGTATTTCATTGATGTGATAATGTAAGGTACTTGATAGTATGACTTGGATGAGCTTTGTTTATATGTATATGTTATAATATGCTCATAACAACTAAATAAGGATAGATAATTTGTTTATATGCTCATGACTTGTTGAATACATTGTCAAAGGGGGAGAGATAAGCATGAAGCGAAAGAGAATATGTGCATAAGGAGAGATAATAAAAGCGGGAGAGATAATATGGGATAATTTTTCTCCTCATTTTACTTTTGATTTACAAAGGGGGAGAAATTGCCTTCAAAACTTTTATGTGAATAAGCCAATGTTCGGATTTTAAATGGTGTTGCTAATGCATTCATCAAGGGGGAGATTGTAAGACCTATATGTGCTGAATACATTGGCTTGTAGTGAATACACTTGGCTTTGATGATAAAAGTTTTGAATATCACCAAAACACCTTTTTATCAAGGTCCGACTCTAGCTCTGAGCTACATCAATGTCCGACGGTAGGTCCGGCTTGGTTTGGGTAGCTCCGGTTACGTTCGATGCTAGGTCCGACTAGCTTTGGTCAGCTCCGGTGAAGTTTTGTCTTTAGCTCCGGCATGTCTTTGATAGCTCTGACATGTTTTTGCTAAGCCCCGAAGTTGATTTTTCTAGCTCCGACTTTTGGGTTTACTAGTTCCAACTAGTTCTGGTTAGCTCCGGCACTAGGATCTGCTAGTTTTGTAAGCTCCGGCGGGAGCTTGGTTGTACTAGTTTTGGTAAGCTCCGACGCTAGGTTCTACTAGCTTTTGTTAGCTCCGGCTCAAGGTCCGGATTGCTCTGGCAAGGTCCGGAACTTGACCGCAGTGCTTCTGCTTTTCATTTGCAATGTTTCATACTTGCTTTACATTGTTGGAAAGATTGCTTAGTATTCATTTGCTAAGTTTTTGGTGCGTTTTGGTTGATATGGATGATATCGTGTTACTGTGGTTTTGCAACATGCTTATGTGAGGTTCTCACGTAGGGTGTTGTGTTCGGAACTAACTTGAGTCAAGTCGAGGACTTGGACTCGTATGGATTGGTTGTTTATTCATGTGCAGGTGTTGCTTGAGTTCAAGACATGGCTGGTGACGGGATCCATTGGACTAGTCTCAGGGAGGAGATGAGGTTCCAACAACCAAATTCAGGAGGAATTGTGGTTGAGCTGATCAGGAGGTTGCGCAGCATGATTGAATCAAGAACAATGCATATGAAGGTATCGTGGACGTCATTGGAAGATGTTTGCACGTGTGCAAGAAGTGCATGGACGTGGCTGCATGGTTCCGAGACGTGATGAAGAGATGTGGACGTAAAGAATTGGTCGGAAAGGTCCAACCGACTAGGTTATGGACTCAGGCTGCGGCTGAGTCGGGTTTGACTCAAATATGGAAAGATTTGAGTTGGTTATGATAGGATTTCGTATGGGTCACGAATTTGAGTTGTTTAGGAATGTGGGATACGTTCCTAAGGTGTTTGGAAGTCTTAAGATTGCTTCTATCTACGTATAGAAGAATCTTGAGCAGTTATGGAAAGTTACGATTCGTGATCTGAGTAGGATTGGAGTCCTAGTTGATATTGGGTTGGCCTAAGGGCTGGTTATATAAGCAAGGGAGCCCAGAGCTCGTGGTGCACGACTTTGGGGCTGTTCCTCTTGTGTTCTATTGAATAAAATTCATAGTTTGAAGGAACTTTTGTGCCTTGTTCGTCAGACTTGTTCCAGACAAGTTTTACTCGTCGAGTTTCTGGACAGCACTACCTTTCGTCGGTGGTTTTATCATAACTCGAGTTTTACAAATCCAATTGACGTGATTATTTTTGGGTTGTCTTCACAACTTGATTTTCTATCATATGTCAAAATTTCACGGTCATTGGATTTGTGGTCTATGATCTACACGAGTTTCTTTGTAGCGTTCCAGAACTGTTTTTTTCTCGGGTAGGGCAGATTGACTATTGTTTGATCTTTCGATCATAACTTGAGTTTTTCTCGACAGATTTGAGTGATTCTTTTTGTGTTGTCTTTGTGACTTGATTCTCTCTGATATCTATCACTTTTGTCACGGTGAAACACGTTTAGATTAGTCTCACACAGTGTGTTCTTTAACAGATCATTTTTCTGCCGAAAGGGTTGGGGCTTAATTGTTTCCGCTGCGTAAGATTTTTAAATCTACCATTCACCCCCCCTCTGGTAGCTTTTCACGAGCTCTTCGATACTACATTTTTCCATCATGTGACTGTACTAAATTCTCTAACGATGTAAAATGGAGTTATCTATGATTATGTCCGAGGAAGTAGAATACTTGTCATGTGAGCGATCATAAGAACTATGCGTATCATTCATAGGAAAAATACTTCCAAAAAATGTGGCGTCTCTAGATTCAACTGTTGTGTCAGCAAGTACAAGAGATGAGTCGGATCTGATTACTAGAAATATATAAACAGGACTATTAGGGACATAACAAAAAAATATGCAATTGACGGTATTAGGCTCGAGTTTATGCTTTTTGACTATTGGTATGTTTATCATAGCCAAACGCCACCATGTGTGCATGTAAGAAAGAAATGATTTTCTTCCTTTCTAACCTTCATGTGGAGTATTCTTATTATTTTAGTGGGAACTTTGTTAAATACATGATTTGCAGTCTGAACTTCCACTCCACCATGCCTTAGATAAACCCGTAGGGTCCAACATGACATTCACCAGATCTCTTAGAGTGCAGTTCTTTCTCTCGACGACCCCATTTGATTGGGGTGAGTAGGAAGTTTTTCTTTCATGTATGATTCCATTCTCAACACAAAACTGGGAGAACTCATTAGAAAATTACTTCCTCCTCGATTTAATATTAATCTTTGGATCTTTCTTTCTAGTTGATTCTCAACTTCTTAATTATAGATTTTTAAGGTAATTTAATGTATCATCCTTTGATTTAAGTAAATACACATAGCAATAAAGGTTGCATCTTCAATAGATATAACTAAATACTTCTTTCTCGCTTTATCAACACGCCATTCATTTCACAAAAGTCAGAATGAATAAATTCTAGAAGTGTCAAATTTTTCTCATTGATACCAAGTGAGATTTTATTGGCTGTTTTGCTAGCACACAAGCTTGACACTTAGGACCTTTGACTATACGAATTTTAGGAATTAAACACAAGGTAGATAGCCGTTAGATGCATCTAAAATTTATATGATATAAACGCGAGTGCCAAACACTCGCTTCATCATATTTATTCAAAAAGTTCACAATCGAGCTACTAAAACGTGAAAGGGAAAAGCGGAACAAGCCTCTGCCGTCATAGCTTTTTCCATATTTTGAAACAACTACTTTATTAGACTCAAACACCAACTGAAAGTCGTATCGACACAATAATGAGCCACTGACTAGATTCTTATTTATTGAGGGGGCATACTGCACATTTTTCAATTGCATAGTCATTTTTAAAGTGAACTTCAGATCGACAGTACCAACACCATGAACAAAAGCACATGAGTCGCTTCCCATCAGGACTGAGGCATCATGAGTAGCCCGATAAGAATTAAACATAGATACATCAGCACAAACATGAATGTTAGCTGACTAAGTAGATTCACGTGTAGTTAAAATAGTTTATGTATTGTTGACGGGGTTCTCGGCCCAGCCACAAGGAGGTACGGGCCATTTGTAATTTGCGCGTGTGCTCGTCTGAGTCCTCCGCGAGATGTGGCTCCCGTCGTGACCAGGAGTGGCGTTCCTTCCCCTCGGCGCCGATATGGTGGGTGGGTCCTGAGGGGGAGGGCCATAACCCGAGTTTTAACCACAGCGAGCATGTAGCCTTTGATGCGGAGTGGGCGCTATCACTATCAAGTCAAGAGCACTCGAGTGCACCCCTGATGTACGCTTGAAGCCCTGTCACGTCCAATGGAATAGAGGGGGCATGCGCAGTATGGGGGGCGAGCGTGCGCACCTGTACGACTCTCCCTGGTGATAAGTCAAGAGCATGCTAAACATCGATCGCCCCAGCACGACGGCCTTATCAAGTACCCTACTCGGTACTGTAGAAAGAAGATGTCTTTGTAACTAGGGTCCCATTTATGAGGAGAGAAGGAAGGATGCAATCGAAGCAAAAGGCCGATTGAGAGGCCAATAAAAGGCGATCAAGGGGCATCCTCCCACGAGAGGCAACTCGCTTGTAAGAGAATGTGACACCCGGTTCCAGAAAATGAACCAAGTGAATGCATATGTGTGCCCAGGAAGTTCAACACACATACACGAGTGCAACCACAAAAGAATAACCAGATAATTACCACAGAACAAGATTAATTAACCATTTTTATTACACAATTCATAATATCCTCGAATACAAGCTTCAATGAGTATTAATGACAAGTTTGAACTAATGTAGCAGAAATAAACTAATAAGCAACTAAGCAAAAGGGATAGCGTAGCTCCAACACTCCACAGGCAAAGCTGACGGTAGATACGGCCTAGAATTCCGGATTATCATCATTATACTCCCAATCCTGACCTGCAACTGTCGGTGGGAGAATTGCAAGGGTGAGTACATGTCGTACTCAACAAGTGTGGAAAGTATGACATGTAGCTAATTCAAATGATGAATATAATAATGGCTAAGTGTTGAAAAGTACATTAAAACATTTGAAAGGCAGAACCTTATATGTATGTGAAATAAACCCATCATAAACCATGTAATCATCATAATATAAGTCCATATTCATTACCATCATCCATATTCCAGATTTCTCATTACCAATAACCATAACCAATATCAGAATTTAACTCATAACCATCCATAACCCTAACCAAACCATAACCATTACCAAACCATAATCATCCCAAAAACCATCCCAATACCAAGTTCCCTCTAATAATGGAAGTTGTCCAGGTGCTCATAACCGGGAGCACGACTATCATGATAGATTTAATACTCTGCAGAGTTTGTACCACTTTACCCATGTGTTTGTGATTTCATCACCCGTCGGCGACTAAAGAACCTCCCTTATGTCAATCACTTCCTTTGGTGTATGGCAAAGAGATCTCAAAATATCCTTTACAAAGGGATTACTAGCCTATTTAGACCCCATTAAGGTTTTACCGATGGTGATGTCTCCTACAGAGCACATCTTCAACCAAGGGCCTCCTCTTGAGCCAATCGGATCCCAGGGTAGTCCCACCAATCATCAACAAACCCAATCGGACTACCCCTTCCCCGATCATCCTTGATGGTCCAAATAGCACTGGCAAAGCCCTAACTAATCAGCTACGCGACACCCATACTTGGCCTCGTGGTGGCACTGTAGTCCTACCTTATTATAGCATGAACCGGTCCTTAGATCTAAAGCAAGCAAACCACCATAACATCTAACACATCCACATACCAGGCTCGCTTAGATCACCCATTACCACATCATTTTAGCCAGTTCATGTTAATCATCACCTCATTAATTCATAATTAGCTAGTATACTTGTTTTCCCATAACAATTAATTAAGTGTAGCATACAGGTAAAAAGCCCTTTACGACTCTCTACCATGTATTCCAGGTGACAAGGGTGGTTAAACAAATCTAGTAAACTTTCTACCATAGGATTCCCATAAAATTGACACAAGCATGCAGTTTTGCAAACAAAACATTATTTTAAAACAGGATCAATATGCTTCAAGGACACTTGCCTTGCTCCTGGGATTGGTTCGGGTCAAGGACTTCAAACTCTTGATGCTGGAGGTCCTCCGCAGCACTCTCTAGTGCAAATCCGTCTAATCCACACAATAAACATACAAGACAAGAACCACAATCAAAGGGTGCACAAATATTACTCAATATGACATGATATGCATGATTAATGCAAATGCAAGGTGGAACTTGTTAATGAGTTTCTTTTAATTATCACTAACTAGTTCTAATAGCTTTTAACAAGTTTATAACAGGTTTGGAGTTGATTTGAAACAATTTAGATCCAATTCAACATAAATTAACTAGGTAAATTGGACCAGTCCGCTAGGGACCAGACAAGTCTGCACTTCACAGAACTAGCAAACTAGGGTTTTTTGGATATACATGAATTTGGAGAAACGGGATTGAATTCATGTAAGGAAAAGAGAATAGAAGGTATACCAGGTGTTTAGAACTCCAATGAATCAAGGATCTTGGAGGTAACACTTGGAGCTTGAAGATCTAGGGTTGATGAAGAACTTGATGGTGAATTGGCGATGGAGAATGCGAAGTTGATGGAGATCTTGATCCTCTTTCATTTCCTCCTCTTCTTCTTCTTGTTCTAGATCTCTTTCTCCCTCCTTAACGGCGGCTATTCACGAGCTAGGGTTTGGGTGTGGTGGAAAAGTGGCAAATAGATGTCAAGCCAAGGGGTGGGGTTGTTTA
Source organism: Tuctoria greenei (assembly GCA_036927565.1). Classification (NCBI taxonomy): domain Eukaryota; kingdom Viridiplantae; phylum Streptophyta; class Magnoliopsida; order Poales; family Poaceae; genus Tuctoria; species Tuctoria greenei. The sequence continues at coordinate 81,132,664 of JAYESD010000003.1, read as the reverse complement.
TATAGAGGTGGAGGCTAGGATTAGGTGGATTTCGAGTTTGAGATGAGTAGAGGTCGGTTTAGAGTCCCACATGGTCTCTACAAGAGTTAGGCACAACGTCCCTAGTCCCACTTAACGTAAAACCCAAGAAACAAGTCGTGAAGCAAAAGATCAACTCGGAGTTGCGATTTATCGGACAAGTCTGAAAAGGGCCGGACTAATCCGAAGTTGGTCAAAGAGATATCAGACCAGTCCGGACTGGACATCGGACAAGTCCAAACATATCTAGAGGGGAAAAATAGACAAGTCAGGCCAAAAATCAGACAAGTCCGACCTTAATCAGAGAGGAAAATGGATAAGTCCGCTGGAACACTGGACTAGTCCGGACAAGTCCAGGGACTTAGCAAAATTTTAAAGGATTTGGAACATCGGACTATTCCACACAGGACCGAACAAGTCTAAAAGTGTCCAGAGGGAAAAACATACTAGTCTGTGGAAAAACGGACAAGTCCGTTTGAAGTCAGAGAGAAATCAGACTAGTCTGCACCAAAATCAGACTAGTCCGCACTTCCCAGAATATTTATGTGCAGTTTTGCTATAAAATTCATTTTTAACTTGTTCCTTTTTATGTGGATTAATGTTAGACATGTATTAGAATGTATGCAATGCATGATGGATAAAAATGAGGGTGTTACAAACCTACCCCCAATCTCGCCCTCGAGATTCGATGCGAATGAGAAAAGATAGGAAAATTTCGTCTTGAGATCTTCTTCTAGCTCCCATGTTGCTTCTGATTCTGTGTGATGCTTCCATTGCACTCTACACCATCTGATGATATCCTTTCTTATAACTCTTTTCTTGGTTTCCAAGATTTTGACCGGTTGCTCGACATAAGTCAAATATGCCTCTAATTCCAATTCTTCCATTGGCACTTGTTCTTTCGGTACCCTTAAACACTTTTTGAGCTGGGAAACATGAAATACATCATGGACATCTAAAAGATGAGTTGGCATCTCCAACTTATATGCTACTTCTCCCCTTTTGTCCAAAATATTGAATGGCCCAATATAACGAGGTGCTAGCTTGCCTCTTATGTTAAACCTCTTATGCCCTCTCATTGGTGACACCTTGACGTATGCGAAGTATCCCACTTCAAAGGCTAATTTCCTTCTATTATCCGCATAGCCTTTTTGCCTTGATTGAGCAGCCCTCATGTTCTCGCGAATGACCTGAATTTGTTTTTCAGCTTCTTGCAGCACATCGGGCCCAAATACTTGATTCTCCCATGTCTCACTCCAGAAAAAGGGCATCCTAGACCTCCTTCCATATAGTGATTCATAGGGTGACATTTTAAAACTTGCTTGGTAACTATTGTTGTATGATAATTCTGCATATGGCAAGCTCCTGTCCCAAGTTTTCCCATGCCTCAAAGCACGAGCTCTTAGCATATCCTCCAAAATCTGATTGGTCCTCTCAGTTTGTCCATCCATTTGAGGGTGATATGCTGAACTAAAATTTAACCTTGTTCCCAATGCTTCATGCAATTTCTACCAAAACCTGGAGGTAAACTGAGAACCTCTATCCGATACTATCTTCTTTGGGACTCCATGTCGACACACAATATGCTCCATGTATAATTCGGCTAATTGTGCAGCGGTATACTTGGTCATCGCGGGGATAAAATGAGCTGATTTGGTCAACCGATGCACAATTACCCAAATTGAGTCATAACTGGACTGGGTACAGGGCAATCCAACTATAAAGTCCATACCGATCTCTTCCCACTTCCACTCCGGAATTTTCAATGGTTGTAATAATCAGCTGGCCTTTGATGTTCCGCCTTGACTCGTTGGCACACATCACATAAAGCTACATATTCGGCTATGTCCTTTTTCATGCTAGCCCACCAATAACAAGTCTTCAAGTCTTTGTACATCTTGGTACAACCCGGGTGAATTGAATATGGTGAGTCGCGTGCCTCTTTTAATACTGTTTCCCGAATACGCTTCACGTTGGGCACGACGATCCTCTTACCAAGCCATGGAGTGCCATGTTCATCCTCATCAAACCTGAATTCTCTTCCCTCCTGGGTCCTCTCTTTAATCTCCTGAATTTCCTCATCCTTTGTTTGACCCTCTCGAATTTCTTTCTCCAAAGTAGGATTTAACTCCATCATTCCCATCTCATTCACAAATCCAAGATTCAACCATTCAAACTCCTTATATAACTCGGATGGCAGCTCTCAAACCGTGAGTTGATGACTTACTCCTTTTCTACTCAATGCATCAGCCACAACATTAGCCTTCCATGGATGATAATTGATTCCCAAATCATAATCCTTGATAAGCTCCAACCATCTTTGTTGCCTCAAATTCAGATTCGGTTGCGTGAAAATATACTTAACACTCTTATGATCTGTTTAAATTTCACACTTATGACCAAGGATGTAGTGTCTCCAAATATTCAATGTGTGTACTATGGTTGCAAGTTCCAAATCATGTGTTGGGTAATTCTACTCATGTTTCTTCAATTATCTCGATGCATACGCAACCACTTGACCTTCTTGCATGAGCACGCATCCAAGCCCTTGCCTTGATGCATCACAATAAATATTGAAGCTTTTACTTACATCCAGCAAAACCAAAACTGGGGCTTTAGTTAACCTCTTCTTTAGCTCCTCAAAACTGTTTTGACAAGCTTCAGTCCATCGGAAGGCCTTTCCCTTCATTAGCGATTCCGTCATTGGCTTGGCTATCTCGGAAAAGTCCTTAATGAATCGATGATAGTATCCATCCATTCCAAGAAAACTCCTTATTTCCTTTACATTTTGCGGTGGATCCCACTTTAGCACATCCCTCACTTTTCCGAGGTCGACCGATACTCCTCCTCCCAAGATGATATGACACAAAAACGACACCTCTTTCAACCAAAACTGACACTTGCTGAACTTGGCATACAACTGATGCTCCCTCAATTTCTGCAACGTAAGCCTCAAGTGTTCCTTATTCTCCATCTCATCCTTCGAGTAGATCATAATGTCATCAAATAAACACCATAACACACTTATCCATGTACTCCATGAATACCTTATTCATGAGGTATATAAAGTAGGCAGGTGCATTTGTCAATCTGAAGGACATCATGGTGTACTCATAAATCCATACCGGGTCCTGAATGTTGTCTTAGGTATGTACGATGGTCTAACTTTCATTTGGAAGTATCCCAACCTCAAATCAATCTTGGAGAAGACACAAGCACCATTCATCTGATCGAACAAATCCTCTATGCGTGGCAAGGTGTACTTGTTCTTGATGGTCACCTCATTGAGAGCTCGGTAATCCACACACGTCCTTTGGGATCCATCCTTCTTATCCACAAAAAGAACGGGCGCTCCCCAAGGTGAAGAACTGGGGCAAATAAAACCTTTCTCCAGTTGCTCTTGAATCTGCTTCTTGAGCTCCGCTAATTCCTTAGGAGGCATCCTATATGGCCCCTTAGCTATAGGTGCAATTACAGGTATTAAATCAATAACAAACTCAATGTCTCGATTAGGTGGCATACCTGGCAACTCATCCGGAAACACATCCAAAAATTTGCACACCACCGGAATCTCCTCAATTGCGGCACCGTCCATGTGATTCAGCTCCAATTGCTTCGGTGCGTGTTGAGATGCTTCAAATTCTACGGTGATCCCATCCTCATTGATCAACTTCACCATCTTCGTGGCACACTCAATGACTCCATTGTGCTTCCTCAACCAGTCCATACCAAGTATAATGTCCAATCCTTGAGAATCCAAGACAATGAGGTTGGCGGAGAAGTCCACCCCTATTATTCTAAGACTTACTTTTGGACATACCATATTTGTCCTCATCTCTGCTCCAGGAGACTTAACCAATAGAGTAAACTTCATATGAGAGATAGGCAAACTATACTTGGTAACATACTTCGATGCAATGAATGAATGTGATGCTCCAGAATCAAATAACATAGTCGTTGGGTTAGAGTTTGCGAGAAACATACCAATCACCATGTCATCCGCTTGTTGAGCATCCTCCGTAGAGACATGGTTCACATTGCTGCGAGCAAAATTCTGCTGTCCACGATTTCCTTGCGGCTGTCCTCCATTGGGTCTTGGTTTTTGCCTCGGCGCATTGCTTCCTTGACCAAGGCTTGACTTAGGACATTGATGTGCAAAGTGTCCCGCTTCTCCACAAGTAAAGCACTTCTTAACTCCACCAAAATTATTGGGGCGGGCTTGGTTCTGAACATTTGCACTAGGAAAATTGGCACGAGGCGCAAAAGGCATTGGGGGGCTAGGTGCTTGCATGACACGGCGCTGCTGCACAAACTGAGTTGGGCGCGGCGCACAACCAGGGCGATGAGCAGACACATAGGAGCTGAAATATGGCGCATTAGGAGGTGCAAAGCGAGGGCACACATTACCTCCTTGTTGATGTCTTTGATATGGCGCCTTCCTCTTGTTGTCCTGCTCCATCTCACGGACCTTGTTCTCCACAACAATTGCTTTGTCCACAAGCTTCTGAAAGTTGGCATAGTCACAATTCAGCAATTGCACTTTGATATCATTATTAAGGCCCTTCATAAATAGATATTGCTTCTGACTGTACCGGCTCACATCCTCGGGCGCATACACTGAAATTTGAGTGAATTTATTGAGCTATTCACCCACACTCGACCTTCCTTGCCTCAAGTTCTCATATTCTTGCCTCTTCAAAATCATAACTCCCTCCGACACATAATGAGAACGGAAACTCTCCTTGAACTTAGCCCAAGTAATCCCCTCTTGGTTCTCATGAGCATTGCATAGCGAATCCCACCAATCGGCAGCTGCTCCAACTAATTGATGAGAAGCAAAGAGCACCTTCTCCCGGTCACCGCATTGGACAATAGCTAGCTCCTTCCACGGACTTGAGCCAATCATCAGCATCCATAGGGTCAGCGGCTTGAGCAAAGGTCGGTGGCCTAGTCCTCATAAACTCTCCCCACTGGTTATGAGGAGGTGGGGGTGGTAGTGGAGGCATGTGGGGCCGATTGTTGATGTTACCAGCCTGCAGCTGTCCCATAGTTTGTATCATGGTCTGCATGAGCTACTTCTGCATGGCCAAAAGCTGTTGAATGTTGATAGCTCCATGAGCAGGTCCTTTTCCATTGTTTTTCTGAGGAGCTCCATTGTTCTCCTCCTCATCATTGTCACCCCTCTGGTTGCGAGTCCTCACCAACCGAAGAAAAGCAAGAGATAAGAATTTAGAAGATGTCCCCAACTATATGCATCGAGGGATATGAAACTAAACAACTACCTACACTAGCCTAGGTTGGCATGGCAATGCTAAAGCATCCAAAAATCTTCTATTAAGCACACAAGCAAACAATATATAGCAAACAACACACCAAGCAAAAACACATTGATTCCTGAGTGTTCCTATGTTCTCTAAAGTGTCCATTGTATCTATGATGCGTCCTACGGTCAACCTGGCTCCGATACCAATTTGTGACACCCAGTTTCGAAAAATAAACCAAGTGAACGCATATGTGTGCCCAGGAAGTTCAACACACATACACGAGTGCAACCACAAAAGAATAACCAGATAATTACCACAGAACAAGATTAATTAACCATTTTTATTACACAATTCAAACTATCCTCGAATACAAGCTCCAATGAATATTAATGACAAGTTTGAACTAATGCAGCGGAAATAAACTAATAAGCAACTAAACAAAAGGGATAGCGCAGCTCCAACACTCCACAGGCAAAGCTGACGATAGACAAGGCCTAGAACTCTGCATTATCATCGTTATACTCCCAATCCTGACCTACAACTGTTGGTGGGGGAATGGAAAGGGTGAGTACATGTTGTACTCAGCATGTGTGGAAAGTATGACATGTAGCTGATTCAAATGACGAATATAATAATGGCTATGTGCTGAAAAGTACATTAAAACATTTGGAAAGTAGTACATTATATGTATGTAAAATAAACCCATCATAAACCATGTAATCATCATAATACCAGTCCATATTCATTATCATCATCCATATTCCAGATTTCTCATTACCAATAATCATAATCAATATTAGAATTTAACTCATAACTATCCATAACCATAACCACTACCAAACCATAACCATCCCAAAAACCATCCCAATACCAAGTTCCCTCTACTAATGGAAGTTGTCCAGCTGCTCATAACCGGGAGCACGGCTATAATGATTGTTTTAATACTCTGCAGAGTTTGTACCGCTTTACCCACGTGTTTGTGATTTCATCACCCGTCGGCGACTAAAGAACCTCCCTTATGCAAATTACACTTCCTTTGGTGTATGGCCAAGAGATCACAAAATAGCCTTTACAAAGGGATTACTAGCCAATTTAGACCCCACTGAGGTTTCATCGGTGGCGATGTCTCCTACAAAGCACATCTTCAACCAAGGGGCCCCTCTTGAGCCATTCAGATCTCTGGGTAGTCCCACCAATCATCAAAAAACCCAATCCGACTACCCCTTCCCCGAGGATCCTTAATGGTCCAAATAGCACTGGCAAAGCCCTAATTAATCAACTACGCCGCACCCATACTTGGCCTCGTGGTGGCACTGTAGTCCTGGCTTATTCTCAAATGAACCAGTCCTTAGATCAAAAGCAAGCAAACCACCATAACATCCAACCCATCCACATACCAGGCTTGCTTAGATCACCCATTACCACATCATTTTAACCTGTTCATGTTAATCATCACCTCATTAATGCATAATTAGCTAGTATACTTGTTTTCCCATCCCAATTAATTAAGCATAGCATAAAGGTAAAAATCCCTTCCCGACTCTCTACCATGTATTCCAGGTGACAAGGGTGGTTAAACAAATCTAGTAAACTTCCTACCATAGGATTCCCATACAGTTGACACAAGCATGCAGTTTTGCAAACAAAACATTTATTTTACAACAGGATCAATATGCTTCAAGGACACTTGCCTTGCTCTTGGGATTGGTTCGGGTCAAAGACTTCAAACTCTTGGTGCTGGAGGTCCTCCACGGCACTCTCTAGCGCAAATTCGTCTAATCCGCACAATAAACATACAAGACAAGAAACACAATCAAAGAGTACACAAATATTACTCAATATGACATGATATGCATGATTAATGCAAATGCAAGGTGGAACTTGTTAATGAGTTGCTTTTAGTAATCACTAACTATTTCTAATAGCTTTTAACAAGTTTATTATAGGTTTGGAGTTGATTCGAAACAATTTAGATTCAATTCAACAGAAATTAACCAGGAAAATCGGACTAGTCCACTAGGGACCAGACAAGTCCGCACTTTGCTGAACTAGTGAACTAGGGTTTTCTAGATCGATGTGAATTTGGAGAAACGGGATTGAATTCACGTAAGGAAAAGAGAATACACGGTATACCAGGTGTTTAGAACTCCAATGAATCAAGGATCTTGGAGGTAACACTTGGATCTTGAAGATCTAGGGTTGATGAAGAACTTGATGGTGAATTGGCGATGGAGAATGTGAAGTTGATGGAGATCTTGATCCTTTTGCATTTCCTCCTCTTCGTCTTCTTGTTCTAGATCTCTTTCTCCCTCCATGATGACAGATATTCATGAGCTATGGTTTGGGTGTGGTGAAAAAGTGGCAAATAGATGTCAAGCCAAGGGGTGGGGTTGTGTAAGGATCGAATGCCCAAGAGGGGGGGCTGAATTGGGCTTATTTTCAAAATTAGAGCAATAAAAACTTAATTACTAAAACCCCAATTCTCTACGCAAACAACCTATGCATTCAAGTGAATAGTAACTTTGCGGTATATGAAATGCATAAGTGTAAGGGGAGAGTAAGAAAGCACAAACTCCCGAGGAGACACGAAGACACGGAGATTTATCCTGTGTTTCATCAAGATCGTCAAGATCTTCCTACATCCACGTTGTGGCACCCACCAAAGGGTATAGCCACTCCCAAGTCACCGAGACTAGGGATCTTCACTAAACTTCTCTGTTCGCCAACCTCGGCAAGGTGGAGCTCAAGCCTTGTAGAAGTTTGATCCTCCGGGCTTCCACAACCGTCTTGGCAAGCTCCAGAAGGCTCTCCCAAATACAATCACCAAGAGACACTCCCTTACAGCTCTCTCTATACTAGAGACTCCAATCACCAAGAATGGAAGCACACAAGCACTATCTCTAGTAAGTTCTAGCCTATCTCTTGGTGTACAAGTGGTGTAAATGATGTAGAAGTGGTAGCTCAATGTCCTGAATGCTTGAGAATGTGTAGAGTAGCTCTGGTTGTCAAGACTTATCGAAATGGTTGGTTGAAGGGGTATAAATAGCCAGCTTCCATGAAATAGCCATTGGAAAAGTAGGCTGACATCACTGTTCTGCGAACAATGGATGATCTGATATTCTCCCTTCAGTTGTCATCATTCGAATCCAAATTAGCTGATGTCACTGTGTCAGATATGACCGTTGATAGATGGATGTAACACTTGCCTCATCATCGGATGATCCGGTGGCACTTCATCCAGAATTGGTCCATAAATAATGCTTACTGGAGTGATTGACCGATGTGTTATCAATTATACATCAGATGATCCGGTGTTACACTTGGTCCAGGTTAATTGCTTACTGTGATGATTGAACGACGTAACACTTTCTTCATCATCGGATGATCCGGTGAGTACTTAGTTCTGAGGTCTTCTTCTTCTACTAAACCAACTCGACCGATGTATTGTTTTCTGGAAACATCGGTTAATCCGGTGAGTTGATTTTGTCTGCTTCGAGTTGTTCTAAGTGATTCTTTTGGAATTTGCTTGAGTGACCTCTTATACATTTGTTTGAAATATTCTTCTGATGATTACCAAGTCTTGGGTGTTGTCAATTTCGGTTGAATAATTTTGATATATGAGCTTTTTCTTCTAATCTTCATAAAAATCGATTGACCTCGTGAAATAGTTTGTTTAGGGGTCTCCAATTATATCCAATGCGCGGTAGATGATATACATGTAGAGTTCATTAAGCGTGATGAGTAATATGAGAGACCTTGCATCCACAAACTCATTAGTAAAATCCAACAGTTGTCATTAATCACTGAAACCATACCTCATGGGGGCCTAGATGCTTTCAATCTCCCCCTTTTTGGTGACTGATGACAACACAACAAGTAAAGCATAATAGTAATGAATTTAAGAATATAGTACTCAAGAGGATATGCAATAAGTACAAAAACCATCATACGAAACTCGAAGGCTCAAAAAGCGATCAATAACACATGAGAGAATTAAGAGGCACACGAATACTCAATGAATAGCAAAAGAGTAGCAAATCTCCCAAATTACAAAAGACTCCCAAAAAGATATACTCCCCCTACAACTAGGACTACCCCTAGGACTGAGCTATCCCTCCCCCTGACTCTTCTCCCCCTTTGGCATCAAGACACCAAAAAGGAAGCCGAGTGCCTAAGGATCCAGAGCACTAAGGGTCATGACGAACTGGTCGCCGTCGGGGGTGCTGTCGTCGGAGCTGCTGTCTGCTGCTGCCGAAGCTGGAGTGGAGGTGACTGGGGCTGCAGGAGCTGCTGTCGGTGCCTGCTGAGTCTGGACTGCTGGCAGCGGGGCACTGCCAATGGACGCCAGAGTCTGCTGGAAGAGTGTTGCAGCTGGCAGGGGGGAGTGGATAGGTGCGCCTGGAGCAAGCAGTGGTGATATGCTGATCGTCGGGATCAGCGTGGTCGGCACTGGTGCTGAGACTGGAGCCAGGGCAGGCGGACCTGGAGCTAGACCCGGAAGCTGTGACGGCGGAGCAATCCCGGTCTGCGTGTAGAGATTGGTGATCAACCCTAGGATTCCCATCATAGCCTGCTGCGTCTGCTACTGGTCAAGAGAACGCTGGTGCATCTAATCAATCAGCCCAGTGAGCCTGTCAGTGTCCTCTCGCCTCTCACGGGCTATCTGGCGCTGCATCTCCTGCTGCTGCTGGAGCTCCAAGAGATGCGCAGCCTGCTCGGCTCTGGCCTACTCAGCTGCAAGCCGATCCAGTCGCTGCTGCTCAACCATCTGCTGGAGTAGAGAAGTGAGCTCAGACGGCTGATAGACTTGTGCCTCGGACACCGGAGGTGGAGTAGGTGGTGGTGCAGTCGAACCTCCAGCCTCCGCATCGTGCTGCCTAGGTGAGGGAGGAGGTGGAAAGTACTCCTCGACACTGTCACTGGTGTCACTCTCGGACCAAATGTGCTGTAGATCGCCACCCTGAGCCTCAGCCTGTTCTAGTATCTCGTCTTCCTTCTCCAGGTCTGACCAATCTTCCTCAGATAGACGAGCACGGACCTGACGCTCAATTGGACGGCCAAGGCGGGAGTCTCCAGGAGCTAGAGCACGGTAGTGCCCGAACCGTGTGACGCTCTCATCGGTGAGACTGTCACGAACGGCGGACCCCTCTGGAGCTATCAAGTAGAGCAAGTGATTGATCTAGTGACCAAAAACAAGCTGCCTCATCATCCCAACTCCATCAGTAATGACGTCCTCCATCTCAAAATTAGGATATCCACAATGTCGAACTCCATCCCGTTCATGACATAGAACAGGAGTGTCTGCTGCAGACTGGTAAACCCCTCAAGGTATCCGGACCTCGGCAGAAGTGTGCGGCACAAGGCAAGGTGCACAGTGCGTGTAGTTGGAGTGAGTAGGGCCGGTACCCTCGGCTGGTCTGGAGAGAAGGGCTGAGCGAACAGTGATTGTATCTCCTCAAACGGTGGTGCCGCACCTCTAGTGAGTGGCCTCCTCGGTGGGTCAGCCTGTCCATATACCCTCTCGTGCAGGTAGGTGTCATGGAGATCCACTCCTAGCAGTTGTCCCAAGGTATGTCTGGTCAGGTGGTGATGCTGGCCCATAAACATGAAGTCAATAGATCTGCGGCCCTCAGAGACGTATAGTGTGGCATAGAACACTCAGACCCAGTCCTCCACGTAGGCACCCCTCTGGTAAGACATCAGCTCCACTAGCCCTCTGTACCTCTCAAAGTAAGGGCATATCTCAGTCCCGGTTGTAAGTGCAAGCTGATCCAAGTCAAGAAAGTTATGCTGGAAGAGCTTATGGCCCCGACGTCTGTCAGTCTCGTACAGCGACGCCTGTGTCAGGGTCCAGAAGCGGCTGTCCACAAGTTACTCTCTGGGCTGCGGGAACCACTCCTCAAGTAGAATACTCCATCTGAGCTTCCTGAGCTGCTTAGCCTTCAACTTTCTGTAGTCAGTCAGGCAGACACCCTGACCAACACGGACGTTGGTGTCCATCTCATAGACGGCTCTCTGGGCCGCCCTGTCCTCTCGAAGGTCAGCAGCTGATGGTCTCGGTCTCGGGGCTGCAGCTGGATGACCCCCACGGGTCCTGACTGAGCGCCGGTGAACAAGGGGCACTTCAGGCTCCTCTTCCTCCTCTGGCTCCTCGGGCACCGGAGGCTTCTTTCATCGGGCCTCCCGGATCCTCAGCGATCCTCCTCGGCCAGGCTCTCGCTCCTCAGCGGCGTGAGCGGCCATCAGGGCTTTCTTCTCCTCCTTCGACAGCATCTGCTTCTTAGCGGCCGGCTCCTCAATGGCCTTGCCTTTTCCCTTCTTGTCACGACCCATGACGACAACGAAGATGAGGTTGTGGGACACGAAGTCGATCGCACGAGACGGCGACGCAAGGAATGACGCGGCCGGCAAACCCTAGAGGCGGTGCGACGGAGAGCACGGCGACCGGAGGGCGGCAGCACGGTGGCGCAGAGGGCAGTGGCACGGCGCCTAGGACAGCGGCGCAGGGCGGCGGCGATGCTGTGTGGAGCGGTGGTGGTGGCGCTGCGTGGGGCGCAGGGTGAGCGGTGGTGGCGGCGGCTCGGAGGGCGGCGGCAGCCGAAGGACGGCTGCGGCCGGATGGCGGCGGCAGGGCGAAGGGCGGAGCGGCGGCGACAGAGCAGCGGTGGCAGAGGTGCGGGTCGGGGAGAGAGAAGATGAACTGAAGTGGCACGCTAAATAGGTGGGGCCCGAACCCTAGCTCAAATTTTAACTCAGATGAACCGACGTAAGATGAGGGCTGCATCGGTCGAATGGTACAGTAAGGGTATTCCAAAGGTACCATTGGCATCGGATGCTCTGACGATGAAAGGATTAGCATCGGTTGATTTTGGCGCAACTCCAAAAATGTGAACATTGGATGCTCTGATGTTTCTCAGAATGAACTCGTCAGTTGATTTGACTTTCTGATTGAGCTGACCCTTGCCACTTGAGCACAAACTGATCCGATGAAGCTTCTGGCCTAAGCATCGGATAATCCGATGACTACAAAACAGCAACATTCCATATATGTCCTTTGACTCAAACAAACAAACAATGAGAAACATATATCTCAGAGCTTTTTGGGCAACCCCTTACCCCTCAAAAAGACTAGTTGCCAATAACTTGGCTAAGCCCTAAATCAAATAGAACACCAAAGAAATTAAGGAATAAATCCAAATAAAATGTAAGGCCCATGCTTTGTGAGCTAGAGGATGGAGACTTCTATCTCTTTAAAGCATGTTCCTTTAGGCATTAACGCACCTAACATTTTGTTCTTTCCACATCATATGAGTTGAGATACTGCATTTCAAACAAGTCTCTTTATCATGAGGTGGATTCCCCTTTGTGACAATCTACCGTATGCAGTGTCAAACAATTTTTAATACAGGAAATTAAATGTGAGTGCAAGTTCATATGGCAGGCATCATGCAAGACATAAATTAATCTATCTTGCCAAATTTGAACCTTTCAAAGGCTTCTTCAGGGAGAGCCAATCTCCAAGCCTTGGGGAAACCCAAAAAAACCTCCATCCCAAGCTAACCCTTGCTCACCCCTATCCTTTGAAAGTTAGACAAGACCTATATGTGATGCATTCTTACATGACCATGGCAACTTACATGATGTTCGATGCATCTAGCACACTTAATTCACTTCTTAGTCTAGAAAAAGATTTATCATCAAGTGGTTTAGTGAAGATATCCGCCAATTGTTCTTCGGACCTAACACCTCGCAAGGAGATGTCTCCCTTAGCTTCATGGTCCCTCAAGAAATGATGGTGAATATCAATGTGCTTTGTGCGGGAGTGTTGAACGGGGTTTTTAGCAATCTTAACCGCACTTTCATTGTCACAAAGGAGAGGCACACAACCAAGTTTAATACCAAAGTCCAAATGGGTTTGCTTCATATAAAGAATTTGGGCACAACATGCACCGACCGCTATATATTCCGCTTCCGCCGTGGACAAAGCAACGGAATTTTGCTTCTTGCTAGACCAAGATACTAGGGAATGCCCAAGCAAGTGGCACCCACCGGAGGTACTCTTGCGATCCACACGGCATCCGGCAAAGTCCGAATCCGAGTAACCCAAGAGATAGAATTTTGCACCTTTAGGGTACCACTGGCCAACACTAGGGGTATGCTTGAGATACCAAAGTATCCTAAAGACCGCCTTTCGATGCGATTCTTTAGGTGCCGCTTGAAAGTGAGCACACAAGCATACAATAAACATGATATCACGCCTAGATGCAGTAAGATAAAGCAATGAGCCAATCATAGAATGATAATTAGATTGGTCAACAGGTTTACTGTCCTTATCCGCATCGAGATGACAATTTGTTGCCATTAGAGTACTTCTTGAGCTGCAATCTCCCATCTCAAATTTCTTCAAGAGATCCTTGGTATACTTTTCTTGATAGACGAAGGTTCCCTCTCGAAGTTGCTTGATTTGAAATCCAAGGAAGAAGTTGAGCTCTCCAATCATCGACATGTCGAATTCCCTAGACATCATTTTGCCAAACTCATGGCTAAGAGCTTCGTTAGTTGAACCAAAAATAATATCATCGACATAAATTTTATAAATAAATATTTCTCCGTCGATGTCTTTGGTGAAGAGTGTAGTGTCCACCCTCCCGATCTTGAATCCTTGCATGATCAAGAAATCCTGTAGTCGTTCATACCACGCCCTAGGTGCTTGCATGAGCCCGTAGAGCGCCTTGTGCAACCTAAACACATGATTAGGATTCCTTGGATCTTCGAACCCGGGAGGTTGTTCAACATAAACAAGCTCGTTAATATAACTATTAAGAAATGCACTTTTCACATCCATTTGATAAATCTTTATGTTATGATGTGATGCAAAAGCAAGAAGTATACGAATAGCATCTAGTCGAGCGACCGGAGCAAATGTTTCTCCAAAGTCTAGTCCTTCAACTTGCGAGAAACCCTTGGCCACAAGTCTTGCCTTGTTGCGGATCACAACACCGTTCTCGTCTTGTTTGTTGCGGTACACCCACTTTGTACCGATGACGTTCTTGTCCTTGGGTCGCTCCTCCAATACCCAAACTTCATTGCGGATGAAGTTGTTGATTTCTTCTTGCATGGCCATCACCCAATTTGGATCTTGGAGTGCTTCCTCAATGTAAGTGGGTTCTACACATGAAACAAACGAGTAGTGCTCACAAAACATAGCGAAATGGCGAGAACGTGTACTTACTCCCCTTGACGGACTTTCGATAATTTGATCAATCGGATGCGCCTTGGAGATGCGTCCATGCCTCATAAGTGGTTGTGAAGCACTTGGCGGTGGTGATGCGTGTTGCTCTTCTTGTGGTTGGACTTGATCATGGACTTGTTCTTCTTCTTGATGTTGTGTAGCTTGTGAATCTTGTGTCGGCAATGCATCATCTTTTTCTTCTTTGTCAACTTGAGGTGCCATAGATGTGTTGATGTTGGAACTTGAAGCTCCCCCTTGATCATGGCTCTCCTCAACTTTAGGCTTGATGTCTCCAATGGTCATTGTCGGTACCCTGGGAACCAAACACCCCTTGAGATTACAAGGATCTCAAGGGGAAGTCATCTACTTGATTTGAAGACCTTCGGAGGCCCACATGTCAGACATAACCGGACCCGCTTCTCCAACATGGTTAATCCCAGGGTCGCCACGTGTACTGTCAAACCGGAACTACCGCCCACAAGGGGGAAGCTCCGGGCTATGTACCGAAATGGCACCCCCGGACCTAACCCCAGACCGAGGGAAGCTCCGGAACTGACACGTGTCAGGTAGCTCCGGAGCTACCTGTTTCCCACAGTATGCTCCGGAGCTGCCATGTGTCCAACCGTTGGATCTTCAGCCTCTAACCTCCGAAAGACTCCACAACGGCTCCGGATCTTCAAAGGGGAATTAAGGGCTTCAAGACCCGATAGAGTGTCATTAATACTATATTAATGACACACGATCGGACGACCTTAATTACCAGTAACAATGCTGTCAAAGCCCATTACCCGGTCATTAAGGGCAATTAAACGTGTTGAATGAGTATCAATATTAGTAACCGCCAGGGCCACATGTCGGGCCAGGCTAACTTGTAACGGCCTGCCCTTGTATTATAAAAGGACAGGCCGACGACACACTCTACACGTTCCACAGACGCTCGATACAAGCTCATACAGCTAATACAACATCAACACACCCGTGGAGTAGGGTATTACGCTCAGGCGGCCCGAACCACGTAAATATCCGTGTCTCTTGTGCTATTTACAATTCACCTTCTTGAATCTCCGCGCGCCCACACCGAACATCAAACTCCTCTAACACTTTAGTAGTGTCGGGAGATCTGCCAGATCCAAACCACCGACAGTTTTTCGCGCCAGGTAGGGGTCGCCTGAGATTTCGAGAATGGTGAACTCAGCTGCTGGATCATCCAACGGTCATCCTGCTGTTCAAGCTGTTGGGGGCAATCCCTCCATTATGCAGCCACCAGCAGGGGCCTCAGCGCCAGCAGTAGTCACACTGCCACCACCGCCACCTCCACCAGCAAATCAAGTTGGACAACGCGATGGTGCACCGGCGTCAATCACTGCATCGGCAAATCATGACAAACCGGAACACGCGTTCCATGCAGCACGTGCTCTTCTCCAACGCCCACCACCTCCGGATGCATCCCGGGATGCACTGGAGCAGTGGAGGGCTGATGTGGAACATTTGGTTGCAGCAGCGGCCGGCCGCATCAGCAACCAGGGTCCTCCTCCTTCGGGACGGGCCCTGTCGCAGTGACGGACCTTGTCTGGCAGACTTGGTCCGCACGTTTACAACAACAGGAGACGTGCTGCATCACAGCAGGTAACGTCGCTGCCCTCCGGGGCACGACGCACCCACACGGTATCAAGGCTTTCAACTCATGACCTCTGGGCGGAGCTTGATCGCCGATATCGCCAACAAGACGTTCCTGCTCCTGAAGGAGTAGGAGGAGGATGTTCAGCCCTGGTCATGCATCTGCGTATGGTCAGGTGGCCACAGAATTTTCGGCCTCACCTGCCAGAGAAGTTCGACGGGACCGTCAATCCTGTTGAATTTCTTCAGATTTACTCCACTACTATCTTGGCAGCTGGAGGAAATGAGGTCGTAATGGCCAATTATTTCCCAGTGGCTTTAACTGGGACCGCCAGGTCCTGGTTTATTAGCCTTCCACCCAACTCCATCAACAGTTGGGAGGATCTGTGCCGACAGTTCACAGCCAACTTCAGGAGTTCATACACCCGACCAGGCACTGAATTGGACCTTTTTGCAGTCGTGCAAAAAGGGGGAGAATCCCTGCGATCATTCATCCAGAGGTTCTCTCAGGTACAAAACACTATCCCTTCTATCTCTAGCGCCTCTGTCATTGTGGCATTCAGACAGGGTGTACAATATAAGAAGATGCTGGAGAAACTGGCGATCAAGGAGATCACCAGTGTCACGGAACTCTTCAGTTTGGCCGACAAATGTGCCAGAGCTGCGGAGGGCCGTGAAATGCACTCCAAATCAACTCCAGAGGGTCACAAGAAATCCTCCAAGGAAGAAGCCGCTACCTCCGGGAGTGGCAAAAAGAAGAAGAAGACCAGCGGCAAGAAGAAGTAGTCGGCCGGTACATCCAATGTTGCAGCTGCTGCAGCTCCAGGTGGCCGGGAGCCACGCCCCAAGAAGCAACCTCGACCGTCTTCTGAAGACGGTGGCAAACCCAAGGTGTGGTGTCCAATTCACAAAACGGGCAGCCACAGTTTGGAAGACTATTGGGAGGTCCAAAACCTTGCTGAGCGCTACAACAAGCGCCGGGAAGAAGCTCCTTTCCGACAGAGGGAAGGAAAACAAAAAGTCGACGAAGCTCCGGCTAAAGAGGATTTAGGTTTTCAGTATCCCAAAAAGGTCCTGAGGGCCGTCTACACCTCCGTCGACGACGATTCCGACGTCTCTGACAACGAGCGTCGGAAGACCATGAACACCATATTTGGTGGATCATGGGACATCACCTCCCGCTGCGTCATCAAGACTATGCGTCGGGACATGGCTGCTGTAGCTCCTACAGCCAGGGCGGGACCTCATCGGAAGTGGATGGATACAGCCATCACTTTTGATGCTTCGGACTGCCCTCAAAGCATGGTTGGAGCAGGTCAGTTACCTTTGATGGTATCTCCTACCATCAATAACATCTAGCTCCCCCATGTCATGGTTGACGGAGGTTCGGGGCTTAACCTCATAAGCTTCAAAGCTTTTACCAAGCTTCAGCTCTGACCTTCGGATCTCCACCCCTCCCGACCTTTCTCCGGAGTAGGTCCGAGAGCCATTACCCCACTCGGAGCTATTACTCTCCCCGTTACCTTCGGGACACGGGAGAAGTATCGCACCGAGAAGTTGGTCTTTAACGTTGCTCAGATCAACTTACCCTTCAATGCCATCTTGGGTAGGCCTGCCTTGTACAAATTCGTGGCAGCTGCTCATTATGGCTACCTGGTGTTAAAGATGCCAACACCAGTAGGTGTTCTCCGGATCCGCGGAGATCGTACTGCCAGAGTAACTGCTCTGGAAGAACTCCATGCACTTACCATGGTGCAAGAGGAGGACTCTAGGCAGGAGCAAGCTCCAAAACCCCTGAGCATTCGTCAACGAGGCTCGACATCTGCACCTCGTGTGCAGCCAAGCGGCGACACCGACATCCCCGTCAAAGTCGTCCAAATCGGTTCTGATGCCGCTCAGACCACCCGTATATCGGGAGGATTGAACGACAAATAGGAACTTGCGCTCATCGCTTTCCTCCGGGCTAATGTCGACGTGTTTGCCTGGCAACCGTCACAAATGCCTGGGATCCCCAGGGAAGTGATTGAGCACAATCTGAAGATCTACCCTGACGCCCGGCCTGTGCACCAGAAGCCTTGGAAGCAATCTGTAGAGCGACATAACTTCATTCGACGAGAAGTGAAGAAGTTGCTCGAAGCAGGATTCATCCCAGAAGTCTTCCATCCAAAATGGCTGGCAAACCCAGTCGTTGTGCCCAAGGCCGGCGGGAAGCTTCGGATGTGTATCGACTACACAACACTAAATAAGGCATGTCCAAAAGATCCATTCCCACTACCTAGAATAGATCAGATAGTGGATTCCACCTCCGGGTGTGAATTACTGTGTTTCCTAGACGCATATTCTGGGTATCATCAAATCAGAATGTCTAGGAAAGATGAAGAGCATACCTCTTTCATCACAGTAGATGGATTGTACTATTATACAGCCATGTCGTTTGGTCTCAAGAATGCAGCTTCAACCTTTGTACGAGCTATGTACAAAACCTTTGAAGACCTCATTAGAGACATAGTGGAAGTGTATGTTGATGACATCATGGTCAAGGTCAAGAACAAGGAGTCACTTCTTGACACCTTACAGGTTGTCTTCGATAAGCTGCGGGTCACCCGCACAAAGCTAAACCCAGACCAGTGTGTCTTCGGGGTTAGCTCCGGAAAACTTCTTGGTTTACTGGTAAGTCACCGGGGCATAGAAGCTAATCCGACGAAGATCAAGGCCATTGAAGACATGCGGCCACCAGCCCGCATCAAAGATGTCCAAAAGCTAACTGGATGTCTAGCAGCCCTCAGCCGGTTTATTTTAAGACTGGCGGAATGGGCACTCCCCTTCTTCAAGCTATTGAGGAAGTCCGGACCATTCCAATGGTCTGAAGAAGCAGAAAAGGCGTTCCAGGAGCTAAAACAGTTCCTCACCACTCTACCAACTTTGGTAGCTCCGAACCCTTGTGAGCCTTTGTTGCTTTACATTTCAGCCACTGACGAAGTCGTCAGTATGGTCCTGGTTGCGGAGAGACCAGAACTACCCCATACCCAGGGATCCAGACCCCTTCGGGAGGGTCCGGAGGTTCCTAAAAGCGAGTCTGGGTCCCAGCTCCCAGATTCAAATCCACAAGAAGCCACTTCAGAAGACCCAGACTCCTCCGGGAGGATCCACGTCGCTTCTGAAGAAGCTCCGGGTTCCTCCAGCCAGAACCCGGAGGTCCCCGAGGAAAATCCGGATCCCTCCGAGAGGATCCGGGTCAGTGGAGAGGAAGCTCCGGGCCCCTCTGGGAGGGTCCGGACTATTCAGCGCCCAGTGTACTTCATCAGTGAAGTACTACATGATGCCAAGACTCGATACCTGGAGGTGCATAAGCTGCTCTATGCAGTTCTTATCGCCTCCAGGAAGCTTCGACATTACTTCCAAGCTCACAAAATCTCAGTGGTGACCTCTTACCCACTTCGAGCAATCTTGCATAATCCCAACTCAACTGGGAATATTGCAAAGTGGGCAACGGAATTGGCCGAATTCGATCTCGAATTCATTTCAAGGCAAGCAATCAAGAGTCAAGCATTGGCAGACTTCATGGCGGAATGGACTCCCTCTCCATCAAACCATGGGGGCCCTAGTGAGCAAAAGCAGGAACACGAAGCTCCGGCCTTCACCGAGCCTCATTGGACCCTTTACTTCGACGGCTCCATGCAAAAGCAGGGGGCCAGAGCTGGAATTCTTCTCCTTGCACCAACCGGGGAGAAGGTAAAATACATGGTACACCTTGACTTCAAGGCGACCAACAACATGGCGGAGTACGAAGCACTCATCTACGGACTAAAGGTAGCACTGTCATACAGTGTCAAGCAACTGCTGGTCAAGGGAGATTCACAGCTCATCATTAAGCAAGTGAAGGGTGAATGCTCCTGCAACAATCTCTAGCTAGCTGCTTACCTCCTTGAAGTCCAGAGGCTTCAGAAGGACTTTGAAGTCCTAGATCTCCACCATGTCCAGCGTGCCCACAAAGCTGAAGCCGACGAACTCTCGACGAAAGCGTCAACTGGAGCTCCGGCTCCTGACGGAACTTTTGTCCGGAGGTTGTCAAAACCCACAGCTCAGCCTGCCGAACTGAGCGAAGGGGGCGAGATCAGCATCCCAAAGCTAACGGTCTCGATGGCCCTGTTACCATGGCAGCCATCAAGGGTCGTAGGTGCTGCAGGAAGCTCCGAGCAACCCAGCACGCAAGACTCAAATGCTCAAGTTAGTTCCGATGCATGGATCTCGGAGATCCGGAACTACTTGAAAGATAACATCCTTCCTGACGATGATGTATCCGCTGACCGGGTAGTCAGATTGGCTAAAAGATACACGTTGGTAGAAGGGGATCTCTACCGGCGCGGTGCCAACAGCATCCTAATGCGATGCATCACAAGGGAAGAAGGTTGCGAGCTCCTCGTAGAAATCCATGGAGGCGAGTGTGGGAACCACGCGTCTTCCCGCACGCTGGTTGGTAAAGCCTTTCGGCATGGCTTCTACTGGCCTACAGCACTCCAGGATGCAACTGAGCTGGTGAAGAAATGCGAAGCATGTCAATTTCATGCAAAGCAAATTCACACACCGGCTCAGCCCCTACAAATGATACCTCCTACATGGCCCTTCGCTGTGTGGGGGATGGACATCTTGGGACCTTTCCCAAGAGCCGTTGGAGGTTACAAGTTCCTGTACGTCGCCATTGACAAGTTCACCAAGTGGCCGGAAGCAACTCCAGTTGTGACAATCAACAAGCAATCTGCTATCAACTTTTTGCAGTCCATTGTATGCAGATTTGGAGTCCCAAACAAAATCATCACTGATAATGGGACCCAATCCACAAGCTCTGCATTTCAAGGATATTGTGAAGACCTCGGCATTCAAGTTTGCTACGCCTCCGTAGCTCATCTAGCAAGCAATGGCCAAGCCGAGAGAGCAAATGCTGAAATCCTTAAAGGACTCAAAACGCGCACCTATGAGCGCTTGAAAAAACATGGTGCCAACTGGATTGAAGAGCCTCCGCCCACTCTCTGGGCCAACAGGACAACTCCAAACTGGTCAACTGGAGAGACACCCTTCTTCCTGGTGTATGGAGCTGAAGCAATCCTTCCTCCAGAAATCACCTTGGGGTCACTCCGGGTCCGGACCTTCGACGATGCCACGTAGGACCAGCTCTGGCGTGAAGACCTAGACCTCCTTGAGGAGGGAAGGTGCCAAGCAGCTGTTCGGAATGCCCGATACCGCCAAGCCCTTCGGCGCTATCATCAGCGGCATGTACACAACCGACAGCTCGAGGAAGGCGACCTGGTGATACGGAGAATACAATCTAGCGAAGGGTTAAACAAACTCGCCCCAAGCTGGGAGGGACCCTTCCGAGTGATTAAAGTATCCCATCCCAGGAGCGTTCGCTTGGCTACCGAGGATGGGACACCTCTCCCAAATCCTTGGAACATTGAGCACCTCCGTAAGTTCTACACTTAATATCACGGAGGTGAGTCTGTAGTAACTTGAGGTGTATGTTATAGAGTCATTGTACAGAGTCGGGTAGTTCCTCCAGGAGAACAGTCGGACCTTTCCCGGAAGGTCCGCAAAGTTCATGCAACACTTGTCACAGTCTCAGGACTAAAAGTGTGGTTAGCTACCCTGGGTCAAACGAGAAATAAAACTCGCTTAGCCTGGTTCCGTACCCTAAGAGTGTACATGTTTCCCCTGTACCCCGAACCTATAATGAAAGACATCTTCATGTGAAACAGACTCCACGTGCATTTATTTTGTATAGGCTCAACATTTTTTTTTCTCTTTCTTGTCTATAACAAAGACGTGCAATTCTTAAGATATTTTAGTTCGATTGGTTCATATACAATTCGAGTTGTATTGTCGATTCTTTTGGATTCAAATATTGTTCATGGCCCACTCGCCTGAATGCCGCCAAGCCAATCTAGGGCCGGAGTGTGCTATCGACTTAGCCTGGTCAAGCACCCTAAGTACGCCACTCTACCTACACCCCGGCAGGCCGAAGTAAAGAGGGTCCAAGTACAATTGGATCTGGAAGTAAAGACAATGCATTCGGTTGTATTTAGAATCGCGTTGGACCTAAAATTTTTTGAGAATCATAAGCCGCGACGAAGTTATAGGCAAGAAACGAATTTTACTATTTTTCTTGGCTTCAGTGTGCAGGAAAAATAAAAACTACGTTGATGGAGAAAAGTCGGAGCTAACAAAGCTCCGACTCCCCTATGTGGCTTGTAATCGATGTTAAGTATTGAAAACGAGCATCACCAGAGCAACCAAGCTCCGGTAGAGCTAGGGGGACCAGCCGTCAACGCTAAATAAAAGATGGTGAGAAGACCCCGCAAACGGAGTCTGCTGCCAACAAACTAAGTGTTGGCAAAGGTCGCTACCGGAGCTACTAAGCTCCGACACCCCGGAGGACTAACTATCGATGCTCTACGCGTTGATAGGGACTATTGCCAAAGCTACTAAGCTCCGACGATAGACAATGCCGGAGCTTCTAAGCTCCGACAACCTCAGGGGGCCTTCACTATCGAAGACTTCGGACCTACATTCTATAAGTTCGGAGCAAATGAGTCTTCAACAAAACACAATATCCTCTTGGTACATGTTCACAATCAAATTGTGTACATCTACGAGGGGGCCAAGTGAAGACAAAAGTGTTGAAGACAAAAAGTGAAATTCACAAAAATTTGGGGATTTTATTCATCTGGAGACAAGGGATTACAAAATTGAGGAAGAAGAAGAGAAAATACAAGTGAGAACTACAGAGATGGTCCTAGACCCTATGGAAGAATTGGGCGACCTTCTGGGCAACCTCCGACACGTTGGCTCGGGCAGCTTCGCCTTCTCCTTCAACGGGACCTTCAAGCACCGGGTCCAGAGGAAATTGGGAGTTCCGGCTGGTGTAGCACGTCAGCACATACTCTGCGACGTTCTTCGCCATGGATTGCCCCTCAACCTCAAATTGGTCTGCGATGACGTCGCTTACCTTGGAGAGTTTGCTACCTGCCGAGCTCAACGCCTGTAATGCCAGGTCCGGCTCCGGCTCCGGATCATCCGGACGCACGAGACTGAAGCCCATCGGTGTCAGCGCGTCGTTGGCCTTGCCCAGGAACTCCCAAATCTGTAGGGAGTCCGCAGTCCTTAAGCCCTTCAATTCCTCCAGGGATCTTCTGGCCGCCACCAGTTCAGAATTCTCGCGAGCGAGGCGCTCAACCTCTTTGGCGTTTTGCTGGATCTTTTTAGCAACTCGCTTCTCGAGTTTTCTAAGCTCCTCCTCCTGGAGGTGGATCTTGTTCCGGCAGTCAACCAGGTCCTTCTCCCTGCCCCTCACTTTCTTCTCCCTGGCAGCAAGGGCACACTCTTGCTCGTAGAGTTCCTGCCCTCGCACCCAGGCCTTCTCCTCTTCCTCAGTGCAGCGCTCTTCCAATTTCTTGGCGCGCTCCTCTAGGCCCTTGTTAGCCAGAGCCACCTTCTCGGTGAGCTCCTCCTCCCTCCTTAGGACGTCATCCCGCAGCTCAAGGAGTTTCTGCTCTTCATCTTCGAGCCTTTTCTCCCTCTCTTCGAGTGCCTCCTGGCGCTTGATGAGTGTAGTGTTAATGGCCTCAAGCCTTTCTTGGCGTTCATCGGCCGCACTGTTAGCTGCTTTGGTCTGCTCGTAAATCTCCCGGGATTGAGCGTCGAGGGCACGAGTCATACTCTCCCTGTCATCCAATAACTTGCCCCAGTATTTCAGGCGGACCTTCTCCCGCTTGATCCACTCTTTGTCATCTGCTAGCCTCGACTGCGCTAGCTTGGTCTCGAAGTAGAGCCGGTTACGCCACGGCCTAAGGGTTTGGGGCTCCTCTACAAGAGCCTTGCTGTTGTGGAGGAAGGCCAGTTGAACTTGACGCAGACTGGAACAAGCGTTGTCAATAGACAATGACAATGGGATAGGGTCCGGACCTGCTGGGGTCTCCTCCACTGGTTCCAGCGGGTTTTCAGATACAAAAATTGGGTCCCACTCCACAAGAGTGGTCCCCTGGGTCTCCGTGGCACTAGGGCCGTCCTCCAGGATGGCCTCAGTCGCCATCGAGGAAGGCCTCGCTGCCAGGTCTTCATTTACCCCCTCAGGCAGGGGGACAGCAACTTCACCAGGGCACTCTGGCTCAGCCGCGAGTACCTCCGACATCGTCACTTCCGGAGTAGGGGTCGTATCTGGCTCCGGCCTGGGCACCTCCTCTATTGGGGGCTCGAGCTCCGACGCCTCTACAACAACCGGCTCGGGAGCCGGAAGATCTTCATCATCAACTGGCCCTGCGGCCGGAGCTCCAATAACGACCGGCTCTGCGGCCGGTGCTTCTGAGGTAGCCGGCCCAACCGCCGGGACTTCCTCAACATCCGGCGCGCACGCCGGGACTTGAATCACCTCCGGCTCAACCGCGGGAGCATCGACAATTTCTGACTCTGGGGCCGGAATTACTGCTTCCTCCGGCTCAACGGCCGGAGCTTCCATCATCTCAGCACCAGGACCCGGAGCTTCAGCCTCCGGGATAGGTGCCGCTGGCGCATCTTCTCTCCCGCGGTCCGGCGCTACCACGGGAGTCTCCGGGGATGAGTCGAGGTCCATGACCACGACAGCTGGCGCCAGAGTTGTCGCAGCTTCAGCCACCACATGGGGCGGCACCGGGACAGGAGCAGAAGCTTCCGCCCTCACAGCTTCAGTTGTTGTGGCTGAGAGTGGAGCCTCACTCCTCTTCTTGGGAACGCTGCAGATGATGGACGAAGAAACTTAAAAAAAAAACAGTTACTACAACAAAACAACAGTCCAAGGTAAAGTTTAAAAATTACCTTGGGAGGCTTCCGCACCAGCTTGTGCGGAACCTCTTTCCCGGGCTTTCTGGGCTGGTCATAGCTGGCGTGGAAGCTCCGGAAGGCCCCCCGGAACTCATTGCAGCCACAGGCATTTCCCTAGTCGAGACCCCCCTTGATCGGGAAGAACCTCCGGACCTAGAGGCCTCAACCGGCCCTGGTGCTGGAGTTGCATGCCCAGAGCTAGCACCCCGGGAGGACCCCGCTGCGGGTACAGTCGCCGCGGTAGCAGAAGACCTCCACCTCCGGGGAGAAGGAGCCGATGCAGAGGTGGAAGGCCTGACGGACCTTCCGTCGGCATGCTGCAGCTTCCTCTTTCGGCTCAAGGGTTCATCCGCTGGCTCCTTGCTCTTGCCGACGACCTCAACCCTTGGCTTCGGGGCAAGGTCGGAACCACCTTCGGAAACCCCAGGGATCGCCACCCTGGAGATTGATCTTCTCTCTACGACACCGAGGTCGTCCAGCACGGGCATCTTCCGCCGGAGCTCCCTACTGAACTCTACTTCCACGTTCAGAGGAAGAAAAGCTGATGGCGGAGTCAAGTCGTCACCCTCGACGTCGATGCCATGCTGGAACTTCTTGAGGTGGAACTCCAAGGTTGTCCCCACCATGTTGGACTTCAGCCCAGTCTCGACCCGGTCGTCGTCCATCACGCTGTTGAGGGCCCAAGCGAGTTTTTCTCTCCTCTTCAGCGGTGCCCACCTGTTGACCAGGAAGTTACAAAACACCGCCTGAGGAGTTAATCCTCCCTCCACGCACTGGCGGATCCTGGTCAGAGCAGGGTTGAAGGCATCCGCCAACACCGAAGCTTCACTCCAGATCGTCGTGTCAATGTTGGGGAGGCCTTCGGGTAGCTCCAGCCTCTCGTGCTCCTCCACCCGGATGACTATCCAGTCCTTCTTCCAGTCATCCCACTTCCCAAAGGGAAACGACCGGAGGTACTTGAATGGGCACTTCTTGCGCTTCACGAAGTAGTAGAAGCCAAAGTACTCATTGCTCCTACCGGTGGTATGGACGGTGAAGAAGGTCCGGAAGAGTTCAATGCACGGGGGGGATGCCCACCCACATCTCACAGAAGTGGACGAAGATAGACACAAGGAGAATGGAGTGAGGGCCAAGGTGGTATAGATGCAGACCATAAAAGTCCAGCAGCATCAAGAAAAAGGAGGAAAAAGGTGGGATCAACCCCACCATGGCGTACGAGGAGAAGTACACCATTTCGCCGGCGTGCTCCTTCTCAAACGGGATCTCCCCCCGGCGCGGACCGAGCGGTTGAAGAAGTCCGAGGACCATCCCATGAGGGTCCGGACCTTCTTCAGGTCGCCGTCGGTCTTCAAACGGCTCTCGCAGAGACCCAACTCCATCGCAACACAGCAAGGCAAGAAAGGAAAAGCAAAGCACAAGTTGGGGGTTTGAGCACAAGATCAGATGAGAGGCGTAGAGAACTCCAGACGGTGCGCGCTTTCCTTCTTAAGTAAGCCCTCGCAACGCTTGGATGGAAACCGCAAGGAAGTCGAAGGTACCACTCAAAAATTCCACCCGGCCGATGACAAGAGGGCCCAGGAACACCCCGATGATCAAGTCGAGGTTCTTACCCAGGCGAAGGTTGTCATCATGAGGCGGGAAGCCCGAAGGCGGAGGCCTTACAAGGCGCGCGGAAACGATACGGTTTTCGTATCGAGAACCGGCGACCTTCAATTGCGTGAGATCCGCACGCCAAAGATCTCATCTGCCGCACGCGGGATACGCCACACGGCGAAGATTTAACTCCAAACCATCACCAACGGCACATCCGAAGACCTTTGAAGACTCAGTTCAAAAGTCGCGAGGATGGACCCACCTCCGGCAGAATGACTTCACCCAAGGGGTCTTCCCCAGAGGTGGGCCCAGGGGGCCACTGTCGGTACCCTGGGAACCATACACCCCTTGAGATTACAAGGATCTCAAGGGGAAGTCATCTACTTGATTTGAAGACCTTCGGAGGCCCACATGTCAGACATAACCGGACCCGCTTCTCCAACATGGTTAATCCCAGGGTCGCCACGTGTACTGTCAAACCGAAACTACCGCCCACAAGGGGGAAGCTCCGGGCTATGTACCGAAATGGCACCCCCGGACCTAACCCCAGACCGAGGGAAGCTCCAGAACTGACACGTGTCAGGTAGCTCCGGAGCTACCTGTTTCCCACAGTATGCTCCGGAGCTGCCACGTGTCCAACCATCAGATCTTCAGCCTCTAACCTCCGGAAGACTCCACAACGGCTCCGGATCTTCAAAGGGGAATCAAGGGCTTCAAGACTCGATCGAGTGTCATTAATACTATATTAATGACACACGATCGGACGACCTTAATTACCAGTAACGGTGCTGTCAAAGCCCATTACCCGGTCATTAAGGGCAATTAAACGTGTTGAATGAGTATCAATATTAGTAACCGCCAGGGCCACATGTCGGGCCAGGCTAACTTGTAACGGCCTGCCCTTGTACTATAAAAGGACAGGCCGACGACACACTCTACACGTTCCACAGACGCTCGATACAAGCTCATACAGCTAATACAACATCAACACACCCGTGGAGTAGGGTATTACGCTCAGGCGGCCAAACCACATAAATCTCCGTGTCTCCTGTGCTATTTACAATTCACCTTCTTGAATCTCCACGCGCCCACACCGAACATCAAACTCCTCTAACACTTTAGTGGTGTCAGGATATCTGTCAGATCCAAACCACCGATAGTCATATTCTTCATAGCTTCTCGTAGAGGCTCATCATCTATTTCATCATGACCAAAACTCTCCTCTTGGGAGCCATTAGTTTCATCAAACTCAACATCACAACTTTCCTCAACTAAACCGGAGGTTTGGTTGAATACTCGATATGCTTTTGAGTTTGATGCATAACCAAGAAAAATACCAACATCACATCTTCTTTCAAACTTACCGAGCCTTTTCTTGCGGTAGATATAGCACTTGCACCCGAAGACTCGGAAATAGGAGATGTTGGGCTTTCTCCCAATGAGAAGTTCATACGGGGTCTTTTGAAGTAGTCGATGTAGGTAGACCCGATTTGCGGCATGGCACGCCGTGTTGATTGCTTCGGACCAAAACTTCTCAAACGTGCCATAGTCATCAAGCATTGCTCGCGCAAGAGTGATGAGAGTCTTGTTCTTCCTTTCAACGACACCATTTAGTTGAGGAGTGTATGTGGCCGAAAACTCATGTTTCACGCCTTCACGATCACACCACTCCCCAATGTTGTAATTCTTGAATTTGGTGCCATTGTCACTCCGGACCTTGATGATGGGAAGTTGAAATTCCCTTTGAGCACGGTTAGCGAAGGTCTTGAACACTTCCGGAGTATCACTCTTGTCACCTAGAAACAAAGTCCAAGCATAGTGAGAGTAGTCATCAACTATAACAAGACAATATAGGTTACCGCCAAGACTTTGATATGTGGACAGTCCGAAGAGGTCCATGTGGAGAAACTCAAGTGGCTTGGAGGTTGACACCATTGTCTTCATCGGGTGGTGAGAAGCAACTTGCTTCCCGGCTTGACAAGCGCTACAAAGCTTGTTTTTCTCAAATGTGACATCCTTCACACCGGTCACCATCCCGAGCTTGAATGACTTCTTGAGCTTGCTCATTCCAATGTGAGCTATGCGTCGATGTAGCATTCGGTTAATTCGGTTAATTCGGTTCGGTTAATTCGGTTAATGGCCAATTCGGTTAATAGAAATCAATAACCGAATATGACCGAACAAAAACATTAACCGCACAATTCGGTTGCGGTTAATTCGGTTCGGTTAATCGGTTAACCGAATTAACCGCATATAGATTAAAACGCAATTTAAACATAAAAATAAATAAAGAAAATTTTAAATTTTGAATAATAAAACAACATGAAATCAACTCAAACATAAAAAGACCAATATATAAGTTAATATACAAGCATACATCCATGTTTGATAAATTATAAACCAAGAGAAAAAAAATAGACATGAACAAATCACATAAAATTCGGTTAATTCGGTTAATTCGGTTAATCGGATTAAAAACCGAATTATTAACCGAAAACCGAATAGCAAAAAAATCATAACCGAACCGATAACCGAAAACCGAATTAACCGAAAATTTCGGTTAATTCGGTGCGGTTAATTTCGGTTAACGGTTATGCGGTTAACCGCGCCCACCCCTAATGCCATAGCCAACCCAAACTCGTCTTGGTGAAAAGACAAGTGGTCAAGCTAGCATCCTTGTTGGAGAAGTCTACTAGGTAGAGATGTCCATGCCGAAATCCTTTGAAGATTAGTTCTTGGCTTGTTTCACTAGTCACAACAACATCATTTTTGCTAAAGGTGCATGTTAGTCCAAGATCACATAATTGTGCAATAGAAAGCAAATTGAAACTAAGTGACTTAACATACCATACATTGGAAATAGATAAATCATTTGAAATTGCAATCTTACCTAACCCAATTACCTTCCCCTTAGATTTATCACCAAAGGTGACTTGTTCATGATTGTCGGGGTTTTCTATGGTGGTGAACATACCATCGTTGTCGGTCATGTGTTGAGTGCACCCGCTATCGAGTACCCAATGCTTTCCTCCGGCTTTGTAGTTCACCTACACACACGAATTCAATTTTTGACTTTAAGAACCCAAGCAAACTTAGGTCTTTGTACGTGTGATACAAGTGTTTTTGAGACCCAAAGTTGCTTGGGGAGCTTCCCCTTCATGCCCTTTATGTCCTTGCCAATGAACCTTGCCTTCACCTTGCCATCTACTTTACTCAAGAGATAATAATGATCATCGAAAGTAGACTTTTAGTTAGTAGGCAATTTTGGAGAAGGCCGGTTAGGAAGAGGACACTCCCTTGTATGGTGACCGGTGACCTCACAATGATGGCAATAGGAACAAACTTCCTTGATGAAGCTTGTTCTAAGCTCTGGTGAGGGTATCTTTCCTTTGTTAGGCATCGGGAAGGATCCAAGTCCTCTCTTGTTGAAGGCCTTTGCTTGTTGGAAGAGGATTTCTTTGTGCTTGACTTCTCCCTTAGATAGTCTTGCCACACTAGTGCGGAGACTTTCAATTTCTTCCAACAAGTCCTTCTCCCTAGCATTCTCTTTCAAAGGCAAAGAATTATGCAAGACATTAGTGGAATGAGAAGTAATAGATACCTTATCATTAAGGGTATCTTTCTTTATAGTTTTAGTTAATTGATCAAGAACTTCATAAGCAAGGTTAAGTACTTGATGCTCTTGGATTAACTCATTGTGCTTTTCCCAAGAGTGCTTGGTGTGCAACGTCAAGCTCATGATGATCTAGCTTGATTTGAGCCTTATCCTCCTCAACTTGCTTGACATGAGATTTGAGCGTGTCATGCTCCTTAAGTATGCTTTCATACTTGTCAAGCAAATCGAGGTTAGCACTCTCAAGCTTAGCATGAGTTTCTTCAAGAGCCTTGACCTTACTCTTTTCCCTCTTAATGATAGTGTGGTATTCATTTATCAATGAAGTTAAGTCATCGGGGGAAAGCTCATCATCGCTAGAGTCATCACATACCTTGGTGTTACCTTTAGCCATGAGGCACATGGCAGGTGGATGAAGAGATGAATCATCATTGTTGGCAATGGCAAGGCCGACCAAGCTTTCTTCTTCCGCTTCACTCTCTTCATCACTTGATTCTTCGTCAGTGATCCATTCATTTGCCTCACATATGAACACCTTATGTGGACCTTTTCTCTTCTTTGGGAAGAGTTTGCCTTTTTGCCTTTGTCATGCTTCTTCTTCCCAAAGAATCTTGGTTTGGGCTTGTCCTCTTCATCATCCTCACTATCTTCAAGGTTGCGATGCTTGCCCTTGTGGTTCTCTCTTCTTTTGTCCGGTTTTGGACAATCATAGGAGATGTGGCCTTGATCACCACAATTAGAGCAAGTCTTGTTGTCATCTCTCCTTGGTAGAAAAACTTTCTTCTTGGGATCAAAGATGTATCCCTTCTTGGTAATCTTGGAGTTCAAGCGAGAGAACTTTCTCATCATCAATGCAAGCTCATCATCTTCATCTTCACTTGATGCTTGATCTTCTTCACTTGAGCTAGGCTCAGCCACTTTCTTTTTCTTGAGACTTGCTTTCTTCGTGGAAGCCTTTAGAGCAATTGTCTTTGAAGATGATTCCTCCATCATCCCAAGTACACTCATCTCATGAGTGTGAATCTCTCCAATAAGTTCCAAAACTTCAATGTGATCAAGAGATTCTTTTTGAAGCATGGAGTTGATGATGTTGTACTTTGGCTTAGGAAGGAGCATAAGAATCTTGCGGTTGATGAGTCCCTTGCCAATAGAAGCAATGTCAAGAGCATTAATTTCCTCAATAAGCACATTCAAGCGAGAAAACATTTCATTGACATTTTCATGAGGTAGCATTTTAAACTCATCATATTTGGCTTTAAGCATATGATATTTAAGTTCTTTGACACGAGAAGAACCCTCATGAATTTAAATCAAGCAAGCCCGAATTTCACAAGCTTTTTCTTTGCTAGCAATCCTAGTAAATACATCTTGACTAATGCATTCATAAATAGCATTTCTAGCTTTAGCATCCCACTTGACTTGATCACCAACATAATTATGCTTACCAAACCCCGCATGGGTTGCTTCCCATACCTCGGGAGCAATAGCATCTAGATAAGCACGCATGCGTGCTTTCCAATAGGCAAAGTTCTTGCCCTCGAAGATGGGAACCGAACCCCCAATATTGGCCATTTTAGCTCTCTAGCGGTGAGGCTAGAATGATCCAATGAGCAACCTTGCTCTGAGACCAATTGTAAGGATCGAATGCCCAAACGGGGGGTGAATTGGGCTTCTTTTCAAAAATAAGAGCAATAAAAACTTAATTACTAAAACCCCAATTCTCTATGCAAACAACCTATGCATTCAAGTGAATAGTAACTTTGCGGTATATGAAATGCATAAGTGTAAGGGGAGAGGAAGAAAGCGCAAACTCCCGAGGAGACACGAAGACACGGAGATTTATCCTGTGGTTCGGCAAGATCGTCAAGATCTTCCTACATACACGTTGTGGAACCCACCAAAGGGTATAGCCACTCCCAAGTCACCGAGACCAGGGATCTTCACTAAATTTCTCTGTTCGCCAACCTCGGCAAGGTGGAGCTCAAGCCTTGTACACGTTTGATCCTTCAGGCTTCCCCAACCGTCTTGGCAAGCTCCGGAAGGCTCTCCCCAATACAATCACCAAGAGACACTCCCTTACAGCTCTCGCTATACTAGAGACTCCAATCACCAAGAATGGAAGCACATAAGCACTATCTCTAGTAAGTTCTAGCCTATCTCTCGGTGTACAAGTGGTGTAAATGATGTATAAGTGGTAGCTCAATGTCTTGAATGCTTGAGAATGTGTAGAGTAGCTCTGGTTGTCAAGACTTATCTAAATAGTTGTTTGAAGGGGTATAAATAGCCAGCTTCCACGAAATAGACGTTGGAAAAGTAGGCTGACATCACTGTTCTGCGAACACCGGATGATCCGATGTTCTCCCTTCAGTTGTCATCGGTCGAATCCAAATTAGCTGATGTCACTGTGTCAGATATGACCATTGATAGACTGATGTAACACTTGCCTCATCATCGGATGATCCGGTGGCACTTCATCCAGAATTGGTCCAGAAATACTGCTTACTGGAGTGATAGACCGATGTGTTATCAATTATACATCAGATGATCTGGTGTTACACTTGGTCCAGGTTAATTGCTTACTGTGATGATTGACCGACGTAACACTTTCTTCATCATTGGATGATCCGGTGAGT
Source organism: Tuctoria greenei (assembly GCA_036927565.1). Classification (NCBI taxonomy): domain Eukaryota; kingdom Viridiplantae; phylum Streptophyta; class Magnoliopsida; order Poales; family Poaceae; genus Tuctoria; species Tuctoria greenei. Next base: position 81,099,847 of record JAYESD010000003.1, on the reverse strand, counting down.
ACTTAGTTCTGAGGTCTTCTTCTTCTGCTAAACCAACTCGACCGATGTATTGTTTTCTGGAAACATCGGTTGATCCGGTGAGTTGATTTTGTCTGCTTCGAGTTGTTCTAAGTGATTCTTTTGGAATTTGCTCGAGTGACCTCTTATACATTGGTTTGAAATATTCTTCTGATGATTACCAAATCTTGGGTGTTGTCAATTTTGGTTGAATAATTTTGGCATATGAGCTTTTTCTTCTAATCTTCATAAAAATCGATTGACCTCGTGAAATAGTTTGTTTAGGGGTCTCCAATTATATCCAATGCGCAGTAGATGATATACATGTAGAGTTCATTAAGCGTGATGAGTAATATGAGAGACCTTGCATCCACAAACTCATTAGTAAAATCCAACGGTTGTCATTAATCACCGAAACCATACCTCATGGGGGCCTAGATGCTGTCAGTTTGTTTATATAGAGGTGGAGGCTAGGGTTAGGCGGATTTCGAGTTTGAGATGAGTAGGGGTCAGTTTAGAGTCCCACATGGGCTCTAAAAGAGTTAGGAACGATGTTCCTAGGCCCACTTAACGTAAAACCCAAGAAACAAGTTGTGAAACAAAAGATCAACTCGGAGTCGCGATTTATTGGACAAGTCCGAAAAGGCCTGGACTAGTCCGAAGTTGGTCAGAGAGATATTGGACAAGTCCGGACTGGACATTGGACAAGTCTAAACTTATCCAGAGGGGAAAAATAGACAAGTCTAGCCAAAAATCGAATAAGTCCGACTTTAGTCAGAGAGGAAAATGGAAAAGTCCGCTGGAACACCGGACTGGTCCGGACAAGTCCGGGGACTTAGCAAAATTTTCAAGGAATTGGAACACCAGACTAGTCGCACAGGACCGGATAAGTCCGAAAGTGTCCAGAGAGAAAAATAGACTAGTTTGCGGAAAAATGGACAAGTCCGTTTGAAGTCAGAGAGAAATCGGACTAGTCCGCACCAAAATCAGACTAGTCCACACTTCCCAGAACTCTTAAGTGATGTTTTGCTATCAATTCATTTTTAACTTGTTCCTTTTTACGTGGATTAATGTTAGACATGTATTAGAATGTATGCAATGCACGATGGATCAAAATGAGGGTGTTATAGAGAACCACCCCATTTTCAACAAAGAGCAGCGAGACACATGAACTGGATGTAGGATGCCTTGCCCGAACCTGTATAATCCCACTATGTTCATAGCGAGGCCACCTCGAGGATGAACGTGTGGCATATTTCATACTAGTCAAAAATCGAAACACTGACAATTATCATACCATGTTACTCCAGCGTCGCTAAAAACCTAGTTGATGGATTTATGCTAATTTTTTTCTTATGCTTCCTATTAGTGCACTTTTTGGCAAAATGGCCAACCTTGCCATAGACATAGCATTCAACCTCAGAAATATTTAATCTTGGTGGTTTGAGTAACCTTGTTTTTCCCTTTCTTCGATCCAGCATGCTGCATCACATTAGCATTGGACAATCCTTCAGGCACTTTGGATGCACTATCATTGCCTAAGATTTCTCTTACACAACAAGAGAAGCCAACAAATCATCAACGGATATATTATGTCTCTTATGTTTCAAAGACCTGGAAAATCCCCTCCAAGATGGTGATAATTTGGCAATAATACCCCCATCCACAAATCGATCAAGCAAGATTAGTCCAAATTGTTGGATCTCTCCGACAAAGAGTTGCATTTCATGAGATGTCTCAACCACTGAGCAGTTGTTACCATCTGGAAATCACGATAGCGCTACATGACATACAACTCATTTCTATCATCTGAAGCACCATACGTGTGTTCTATGTCCTCTTTAAGTTCTTTTGTGCTCTTATGAGTCATAATCACATCGCACAATTTGTCAGACAACACAATCAAAATGCAACCCACTGCCATCACATTAGCCTTATCGAACTCTGTCTGTTTGAAAACAGTTAGAGGCCCAACAAACGGCTTTAGGACATATGATATGTCCATAGAAGTAAGCCACAACTCAAGTTTTGTATCTAATCTCTTAAAGATTGAACCAACAAATTATCATTTCATTACATCATTAGAGCTACTACTCATCTTAAAGTTCCTATCAGATTTTTGGATTATTAAGAAATAATGCAATTTAAAGATAAAATAAGTTCCTAAAATTGAAATAATACGAATGAATATAAGCATTAACATGCATATAAAGTATATTATATCTATCTCATTCATGCAAATAAAATTCATTTTCCTTACAACAGGGATGACTCCAGCTTGATAAAAGATGGGTTTATGTCGTTACCCTGCGTACCGGGTACCCCCTGACATTGCAAGCAAAGCCAATGAGTTCCTATGTCCAAGTGGTAGACGTTCGAAAGGGATACCCATCCTGCAGAACTGGATCTACCTCCCACCTTGGGGTGGCTCTAATATAGCCACGTGTCCAGAAGAGTCGGACATGCCTCCCTCATTTGGGTAGCTCTGGTGCTGCCACATGTCCTGCAGAGCAGGAACTACCTCCCTTCTCAGAGAAGCTCCAACACTGCCACGTGTCCAACGGCACTGGACCTATCCCCCAGTAGAGGGAAGCTCCGGAGCTTCCACGTGTCAATGCCCGGACCTACGTCAGCAATGAGAAGACATTTGGATTTCTAACGGCGCGGATATTCAAGGGCCATCAATTAGCCATTACAAGACCTAATTAACATGTCACCAATACTATATTAATTATGCACGATCAGAGTACTATCGAGGCTGGTACTGTTATTAAGGCACGTTATCACACTATTAACCACACATAACACCTTATATCTTGTATAGGGTGGTTCATTATAGCCGGGGCCACCTGTCGGGCTAGACACATACTGTAACAACCAGTCCTTAGAATATAAAAGGGTTGCGCTGCACGGTAGAGAGGACAAGCTATCACAACTGAACCCAAGCCAACTCATACACACCTAAACTCATACATCAACATACACCCTGTAGAGTAGGGTGTTACGCTCAGGCGTCCCAAACCACGTAAAACCCTCGGTGTTCACCTGTTGTTTGGATCTTGACTTGCGCCCCAACCGAATACGAACCTTTGCGGACTACTTCTTAGTAGTACTTGGGGAAGTGTCCTAGTCCACACATCGACATTTGGCGCGCCAGGTAGGGGGGGTTTCAAGATTCAAGATGGTGATCTCCGCTGCCGCTTCATACAACAGACCGACTGTGCAACCTATTGGAGGAAATCCCTCCAATGTGCAACAGCCGACCAATGTTGTCATTTCGGTGGGTGTCGTTCATCCACCACCACCACCATCTCAATAGGATGGTGTATTTGCGTCGGTCTCTGCATTAACAAACAACCCCGAGAACGAGCTGAACACAGCGCGGACTCTCCTCTAGCGTCCACCAGCGCTGGAAGCTCCTCCTGCCACGCTAGAAAAGTGGCACACTGATGTTGAGCATTTGGTTGCAGCTGCAGCCAATGTAATCAGCAACCAAGATCCACCTCATGCAAGGCGGGCACCTTCACGAAACAGGATCATGTCTGGTAAACCTGGTCCTCAAGCATCGCAGCTCAGGAGACGTGCGCCCTCCCAACAAGTGACGTCACTGCCCTCTAGGGCTCGCTGTACTCACATGGTGATAAGGTTCCTGACTCAGGATCTCTGATCGGAGCTAGATCGCCACTACATGCGGCAAGATGGCCGTGTCAACGTCGAGCGTGCTCACAAGAGGCGCATTGCTCGAGAAAACCCTTCCCCTCTAGGAGTGGGGGGTGGCTGTTCGGCCCTTGCCATGCACCTTCGCATGATCGAGTGGCCGCCCAAGTTCCGGCCTCATCTGCCGGAGAAATAAGATAGGACAGTAAACTCCATTGAATATCTTAAGATTTACCCCACCGCCATCCTCGCGATTGGAGGCAATGAGGCTGTCATGGCCAACTACTTCCTCGTGGCCTTAACTGGGACTGCAAGGACCTGGTTCATGAGCTTACCGCTCGAATCCATCTACAGTTGGGCGAAACTCTATCGCCAGTTCATCGTCAACTTCAGGAGCTCCTACACCCGACCTGGCACCGAGGTGGGCCTCTTCGACACACAACAGAAGTCGGGGGAGTCACTGCAATCCTTCATCCAATGATTCTCTCAGGTACAAAATACCATACCTTCTATCTCCAATGCTTCTGTCATTGTCACATTTTGATAGGGGGTCCGAGATAAGAGGATGCTCGAGAAGCTGGCAACCAAGAATATCAGCAGCGTCACGAAACTCTTAAGCTTGGCTGACAAATGCACCAGAGTTGCGGAGGGTCGTGAGATGCACTCCAAACCAGCTGCGGGGGCCAGACAATACTACAAAGCTGAAGCTACTGCCTCTGTAGTGGAAAAAAGAAGAAGAAGAAGTCACGTGTCGACACACCTACTGTTGCTGCTACCGCGGCTCCGTGTGGCCGGGGTCCACGCCCCGACAAGCGACCTCGACCATCGTCTGAAGATGGTAAAAGAGAAAAGAAGTAGTGTCCGATCCACAAGTCGACAACCCATGATCTTGAAGACTGTCGAGAGGTCAAGAGGCTTGTTGAACGCAACAACAAGCGTCAAGATCAGACCCCTTTCCACCAGCACAAAGGGAAGCATAAAGTCGGCAAAGCTCCGTCCGGTCAGGAGCTAGGCTTCCAAGATGCCAAGAAGGCGTTAAAGGCGGTCTACAACACCGTTGACAAAGACTCCAATATCTCCGACAACGAGCGTCGGAAGAATCTACATATTATGTATGGAGGGTCTTGGGACATCACCTCCTGGCGCATTCTGAAGACTATGCGTTGGGAGATGGCCGCTGCTGCTCCTACTGCCAAGGCAGAGCCACATCAGAAGTGGATGGATACTTCCATCACCTTTGATGCTTCAGACTGTTCGAAGAACGTGGTGGGAGCTGGACAATTGCCCATGATGGTCTCTCCGACTATCATTAATATCCAGCTCTACCATGTCCTAGTGGATGGAGGCGCGACGCTCAACCTCCTCAGCTTCGCAGCTTTTGTGAAGCTCCAGCTCAACCTCTCGAACCTTTGGCCTTCACGCCCATTCTCTATAGGGGCTTCGGGAGCTATCTCACCCCTTGGATTAGTTACCCTACCTGTGACCTTAGGACACGGGACAACTACCGGTCTGAGAAGCTGGTGTTTGATGTGGCTCACATCAATCTACCCTTCAATGCCCTGTATAGGTTCATGGTTGTAGTTAACTACGGCTATCTCGAGTTGAAGATGTCGACTCCATCAGGCGTCCTCTGGATCCGAGGGGACCGCACTATTGTGGTCACTACGTTGGAAGAACTTCATGCGCTTGCTACAGCGCAGGAAGAAGAGTCCGACAAGGACCAAGCTGCTCAACAACCCCCGACCTCACATCAGCGCAGCTCATCTTCTAAACCTCGTGTGCAACCAAGCGGCGACACCGACGTTCCCGTCAAAGTCGTCCAAATTGGTTCTGATGTTGTTCAAACCACCCGTATATCGGGAGGTCTGATCGAAAAGTAGGAACTCACACTCATCACTTTCCTCCAGGCGAATGTCTATGTGTTTGAGTGGCAACCATCACAAACGCTTGGGATCCATAGGGAGGTGATCGAGCATTGTCTGAAGATCTACCCCGATGCACGGACCATACAACAGAAGCCTCAGAAGCAATCCGTTGAGCAGCAGAGCTTCATAAAACAATAAGTTAAGAAGCTGCTCAACGCTGGACTCATTCGAGAGGTTCACCATCCACGGTGGCTGGCAAACCTAGTTGTTGTACCAAAGGCCGGCGGGAAGCTTCGGATGTGCATCGACTACACTAAACTGAATAAGTCATGTCCAAAAGAACCTTTTCCACTACCTAGAATAGATCAAATAGTGTATTCTTATATGCATATTATGGATATCATCGAATTCCAATATCTAAGGAAGATGAAGAGCATACTACCTTCATTACAGTAGATGGGTTGTACTATTACACTGCCATGCCTTTTGGTCTTAAAAATGCTACCTCAACTTTTGTGCAAGCCATGCACAAAACCCTTGGGGAGCTGATTAGGGACCTGGTGGAAGTCTACATCTATGACATCATCATCAAGGTGAAGAACCAGGACTCACTCCTGGACAATCTTCAAGACATCTTAGACAATATTTTCCTGATGCGCACAAAGCTCAACCCGGACAAATGTGTCTTCGAAGTTAGCTCTGAAAAGCTCCTTGTTTTCTTGGTGACTCATCGAGGAATCGAGGCAAATCCGGCGAAGATCAAAGCCATAAAAGATATGCGGCCTCCAACCGTATCAAAGACATCCAGAGGCTAACTAGATGTCTAGCTTCGCTAGTCGGTTCATCTCAAGGCTGGCAGAGCGGGCATTCCCCTTCTTCAAGCTGCTGAGGAAGTCTGGGCCATTCCATTGGTCTAAAGAAGCAGAGAAGGCATTCCAAGAGCTCAAGCATCTCCTCACCACACTACAAATCATGGTAGCTCCGCAGCCTAGTGAGCCTATTCTGCTTTACATTGCTGCAACTACGTAGGTTGTCAGCATGGTTCTAGTTGCGGAGAGACCAGAAATATCTTCAACACAGGAGCCTAGACCCCTCCAAAAGGTCGAGAGCTACCTGAAGACGAGTCTGGGTCCCAGCCCCCAGGCATAGATCCTAAAGGCAAGATGCATGTGGATCAACCTCCCTCATCCGAGAGAGTACCTACTCAAGAAGGAGAAGGTACAGACCCCTCCGGGACAGCTCGGGTTGATGAAGAAGAAGCTCTGGACCCCTATGAGAGGGTCTAAACTGTCTAAAAGTCAGTATACTTCATCAGCAATGTACTTCATAACGCCAAAACTCGGTACATTGAGGTGCATAAGTTGATGTAAGCAGTCCTGATTGCCTCAAGGAAGCTTCATCACTACTTCCAAGCCCACAAGATATCAGTGGTAACTTCTTATCCACTTCAAGCTATTTTGCATAATCTCAATTGTACGGGAAATATTGCCAAGTGGGCAGTGGATTCGGCAGAATTGGACCTCGAATTCTTTCGCCGACTTGCGATGAAGAGTCAGGCGCTCACTGACTTCGTGGCAGAATGGACACCTTCTTCATCAACTCCAGCGGGCCTCGATGAGCAGAAGCCAGAATCTATGGTCTCAGTCTTCACCGAGCCTCACTGGACTCTCTACTTTGATGGCTTCGTGTAGAATCATGGGTCGGAGCTAGAACCCTTCTCCTCGCACCGACTGGGAATAAGGTCAAGTACATGGTACGCCTCAACTTCAAGGCAACCAATAACATGGTGGAATATGAAGCTCATCTTCGGACTCAAGGTGGTGCTATCATATGGCGTCCGGCAGCTCCTGGTGAAGGGTGACTTGCAACTCATCATCAAGCAAGTCAAAGGTGAATGTAGCTACAACAACCCTCAACTTGTTGCATGTTTACTTGAAGTCCATAAGCTGCAGAAGGACTTCCATGTCCTCGATCTTTGCCATGTCTAGTGTCTCAACAACGCTGAAGCTGACGACCTCTCGATGAAGGCTCTTCAACTGGGGCTCAAGCTCCCGATGGGGTTTTCGCCAGGAGATTTTAATCACCTACCACTCAGTCTATCGAACTGAGTGATGGGGACAAGACCAGCACCCCCAAGGTGGCAGTCCTGGTGGCCCTGTTACCATGGCGCCCACCATGGAACGTAGGCGCTATAGGAAGCTTCGAGCAACCAAGCGTGCAAGTTCCAGAAGCTCAAGACAGCCCTGCTGCATGGATATCGAAGGTCCGAGACTACTTGAAAGACAATATCCTTCCTGAAGATGGTGTATCCGCCGAGCGAATTGTCAGGTTGGCTAAAAGATACACGTTGGTAGAAGGGGATCTCCCTCAATGTGGCTCCAACGACATTCTAATATGATACATTTCCCAGGAAGAAGGCTATGAGCTCCTTGCAGAGATCAATGTAGGCGAGTGTGGGAACCACGCATCATCCTGCACGTTGGTCTGTAAGGCCTTTCAGCATGGTTTTTATTGGCCTACAGGACTCCAGGATGTAGTTCAGCTGGTGAAGAAGTGTAAAGCATGCCAATTCCACATGAAGCAGATTCACACACCAGCACAGTCAATGCAGATGATTCCTGATGAGTAGTTTTGGCCCGATCATCCAAAAGGTAAGTCGATTGGGGTGGAGAACTCGACGTTGATGATCTGCGACACTTGAGTAGTTCAAATACCCCTGCAATCACTACACCACTGCTCCATTGGTTATCAATCGTGCTGCACACGCTTGACCTCGCCAAGAAGGCTAATCCCTGCAAGTGCAACCGAGAGCACAAGCAAGAATGTAGAAGACACAATCTAAAATCGCGAAGTTGGGATCTCATAAACCGTAGAACGGCGATACTATTAATCTAAGCAAAACCCACCGAATATGACCGGCGGCTGCAGTATTTAAAGGCCAGGGTTCGTCCGAAACACTCTTAGACGCATCCCTAATGACTCATACGGAATACAAGGCACAAAGGCCCAATTCGGTAGCGCAACACCGGACATAAATCTGGACTCGAATTGTTTCGACGATTCCCAATGACCCCGAAGTAATTTTGAGGTGGGACCAAAGCCAATGGAAATTTTATCTTTTCCTCTTTCCATGCATACGTAGAACGTCAAAAACGGAGTCCGTATGCATCCTGGGCATCCATTTTAAGGTAGACTGCTCTTGGACTCCGAGTTGAACTCGAGTCTGAGTTGTAAACTTATTCAATCAACTTGTGGATGTCCCAGATGGTTCTCCACATTCCCAAGTCCTCTTCCCTTCACTTGTTGATCTTATCCATTGTTCCTAATAATAATTAAATCATCACATGGCAATTTATTCTCAAACTCACATGCAAAGGAAGTTAGGAGCGAGGTCACCTGCTGATTTATTAACCGTGCTCGTGCTCTTTTGATTGGTCCTTGTAGTTCAATGTACGTCTCCGCTGTTGTGATGTCCTCATCATCCTCCCCCTAATGAATCGGAGTCATCCTCGACTCAAATTCATCTTCTTCTCCAAAGTACGGTCGCAAATCTGAAATGTTAAATGTGGGACTAACCCCAAAATCAGGAGACAACTCAAGCTTATATGCATTGTCATTAATCTTTTCAACAATCTTAAAAGGACCAGCAGCTCGTGGCAAGGGTTTAGATTTTCTCAAGTCAGGGAATCACACTTTTCTCAAATGTAAACACACCAAATCACCCGGTTAAAGTTTTACTTTTTTCTACCTTTACTACCTGCAATCCTATACTTCTCATTCGTCTTTTCAATATTTTTCTTTGTAGTTTCATGCATCTTAATAATGAATTCAGATTGTTATGTAGCATCTAAATTTATACTTTCAGAAGGAGGCAAAGGTAGTAAATCAATAGGAGCACGGGGATTGAAACCATACACTACCTGGAATGGACTTACCTTCATCGTGGAGCGAACGGATCTGTTGTAAGCAAATTCTATATGTTGTAAACACTCCCACAACTTTAAATTTATTTTCAAGACAGCCCGCAACATAGTGGATAAAGTACGATTAACTACGTCAGTTTGTCCATCTGTTTGTGGATGACATGTAGTTTAAAATAGGAACTTGGTTCCCAATTTATACCACAAAATTCTCCAAAAATGACTTAAAAATTTTGCATCACGATCGGAAACAATGGTATTTGGCACACCATGTAAACAAATAATTTCCGTCATAAACAAATCAGCAATGTGTGAGGCATTATTATTCTTATGACAAGGCATAAAGTTTGCCATTTTGGAGAAACGATCAACAACTACAAAAATACTATCCCTCCCCCTCCTAGTCCTAGGAAATCCCAAAATGAAGTCCATAGAAATATCCTCCCAAGGTACACTAGGAACAGGAAGAGGCATATAAAGACCATGTGGGTTAAGGTGAGACTTAGCTTTATTGCAAGTAGTGCATTGTGACACATAGCACTCGACATCATGCCTCATCTTCAGCCAAAAGAAGTGTGTGGACAGAACGTCCTCAGTTTTCTTCACTCCAAAATGTCCCATCAAACCTCCTCCATGTGCTTTATGCAAAAGTAATAGAGGAACAGAGCTAGCTGGAGCGCATAGCTTGTTAGCACGATAGAAGAGACCCTCTCGCAGCACATATTTATTCCAAGTTCTTACTTCTCTACAATTTTCAAAAGCATTTTTGATGTCCAAATCAGTAGGATATAATGCTTTTATTGTTTCCAAACCAAAGATTTTATGATCAAGTTGGGACAGCACAGTATAACGTCTAGATAATGCATTGGCAATGATATTTTCCTTCTCTTTCATATGCTTAATGATATATGGAAACGACTCTATGAACTCAATCCATTTAGCATGTCATTTATTCAGATTGGTTTGACACTTAAGATACTTCAACGATTCATGATCGGAATGTATGACAAACTCCTTAGACCAAAGATAATGTTGCCAAGTTTGTAATACTCACACTAAGGTATATAATTCCTCATCATAAGTAGAATAATTCAGAGAAGGACCATGAAGTTTTTCACTAAAGAAAGCAACAGGTTTACCTCCTTGTATGCGAAAGCCTCCAATACCAATGCCGCTTGCATCGCATTCTAGCTCAAAGGTCTTGTCAAAATCAGGAAGTTGTAGCAATGGTGCTTGTGTAAGCTTCGATTTGAGAGCATCAAAAGCTTGTTGCTGCTGTTCGCCCCATCGAAACGGCACTCCCTTCTTCGTTAGCTCATGTAGAGGTGCTGCAATGATGCTGATATCCCTCACAAAGCGGCGATAAAAACTTGCAAAACTTAGAAAACTACGAACCTACGTGACGGTTGTTGGGGCTGGCCAGCTAGTGATTGCTTCAATTTTTGCCTCATACATCTCAATTCCCTGCAAGGAAATGACATAGCCAAGAAACAAGACTCAATTGGTGCAAAAGACGCACTTTTCGAGGTTACCAAAAAAGTGTGCGTCTCTCAAAATAGTAAAAACAGCATGTAAATGATCAAGATGTTTGTCATATGACTTGGTGTAAATGAGGATATCATCAAAGTAAACCACCACAAATTGTCCAATGAAAGCACGTAAAACCTTGTTCATTAACCGCATAAAGGTGCTAGGTGCATTAGTTTAACCAAAAGGCATGACTAACCGCTCATAACGTCCAAACTTGGTTTTAAATGCAGTTTTTCATTCATCTCCTAGTGCCATTCTAATTTTGTGGTAACCACTACGCAAGTCAATTTTCGTGAAGATGATAGCACCACTCAATTCGTCAAGCATATCATCTAAGCGAGGAATAGGACAACAATATCGAATAGTGATGTTATTAATCGATCGACAATCAACACACATGCACCAACTACCATCTTTCTTAGGAACCAAAAGAACAGGAACAGAGCAAGGGCTAAGGCTTTCACGAATGTACCCGCAGTCCAAAAGATCTTTGACTTGTTGCTGAATTTCCTTAGTTTCCTCTGGATTCGCCCTGTACGCTGCACGATTTGGCAAACTTGCTCCTGGAATCAAATCGATCTTGTGCTCAATGCCTCTCATGGGTGGTAAAACAGGGGGTATCTTGGAGGGAAACACATCCTCAAATGCCTGCAAGAGGTTAGCAACAGCAGGTGGCAATGCAATAGACAATTCATGAAGTGAAAACATGGCTTCTTTGCATACTAAAGCATAGCACATCCCCTTAGCATCGAATAAATCAACAAGGTCAGATTTAGTTGTGATTAACAAAGGTGATTTTAACTTAATGACTTGCTGTTTTTCATATTCTAGTTTTATTGTTTTGCCATCACGAATTTTACTCTTCTCAAAATGCACAATTTCAGCAGGAGTCATGGGAAGCAAAGTGATTTTATTTCCTTTATGCATGAGACTATAATTATTAGTTGTACCATGATGAATAGCATCTGTATCAAATTCCCAAGGACGACCCAATAAAAGGGAACAAGCATCCATAGGCACGACATCAAAATCAGCAAAATCATTGTAAGAACCAATGAAAAATGTATTCTCGCTATTTCAGTGTTACCCAAACCTTACCGTTGTTGTTGAACCATTGAATCTGGTATGGATGAGGGTGTGCATTAGTTGTCAAACCAAGTTTCTTGACGACGTCCATGTTCACCAAATTATTGGAGCCACCTCCATCAATTATAGTGTGTACATGGCAGTCCTTGACGATGAGAAACATGTGGAAGAGGTTGTGTTGTTGTAGCTTGTCGTCGACCTCCACATTGGAGCTCAAGGCACGCTGTACAATGATGCTCCTATAGTTCTTCGTCGCCGCTGTACCAAGTACCTCTTCATCGGTATGTTCGTCATTTGGATCTGCAATGTTAGTAGCAAGAGAATATTCATCTTCAACATCCGAAGTACTATCATACCCGTCATCATCACATGCTATGTGTGCTCGTTAGCTCGGGCAATCTCTCATCATGTGACCAAGTCTCTGGCAGCAGTGACACTTAATATCGGAAGTACGACTCGTAGAAGGAGTGGACGACGAAGGCTTGAATGATGTCGTCTTGCTGCCCTTCGGCACGCGAGAAGGTGGAGTAGCAGGTGTAGTTCGTTGGCTACCGATGGATGGTGTAGTAGCTGCACAGAAAGTCGAAGATGGTGCTGTTTTAGATGGTGTAGACATCGAACGAGGCGTGAAGTTGCTCCTCGTGTGTTGTTGTTGTTGTTGTTGTCGGGCCTGCAATTCTTTTTCTGCCAACATAGCAAGCTGAAACAATCTATTAAGAGTATCATATTCCTTGTAATCAACAATGTCCTGAATTTCATGCCTCAACCCCCCATAAAAAAGAGATATTTTGTCATCCATGTCCTCTACTACCCCACAATGCAGCATAACCTTTTGTAACTCTTGATAATACTCCGCTACGAACATGTTACCTTGGTCTAAGCGCTGCAATTTTGTGCAAAGGTCCCGCTGAAAAGAAGGACGAACAAGTCGAACATGCATAGCTTCTTTTAATTTATCCCATTTTGGAGGATCGGTTCTAGTTTTAACAAGTTCATTCCACCATATGATAGAAAAATCTTCAAACTCACTAGTGGCTTGTCGAACTCTATGTTGTTCAAGAACAAGATGGGCGTTAAATTTTTGCTCTACTGTCATCTCCCAATCAAGATAAGCCCCAGCATCATAAGTACTAGACAAAGAGGGTATAGTAAACTTCACTTTAGTTAAAGGATCATCAGGAGGACGATTATAATTGTTATGATGATTATTACCTCTCATACCTCGACGATAAAGTGGAAGTCTTGGCTGGTTGTGGTGATCTTCCATATCATCATAAGCATTGTCTTCATGTCTTTCAGTGAGAGGCAACTGAGCCCCAAGAGTATTCATCCGAAGAGCAAGGTCATCAAGTTGGCGAGTCAAGTTAGCCAATAACTCCTCTGTTGATTTGTTGCTTTTTGTGAGCATATCCGTCATCATCTTCATCATATCACGTAACTCAGCATGTTGAACACATTTGTCGTCATTGTTTTCTCCTGCCATTGTTAGTAGGAAACAAAAGACAACAAAAAGATGTTATCCCTATCAACTACAATGACAATGTGAAAGGTGGAAGAAAAATAATCTCTCTCGCTCAAGCATCTTACCATGCTCTTACAAGTGTTCTTACTGACAAAGCAGGTGGTGTGGACGGTGAGATGAACCAATGAAGTGTGGGGTGATTGCAAAGGTACATGTTATGCTCAAGAGAAAGGTGGAGCTTGGATGGCACAATATGGTGGCTAATGAGCAGAAAATTGTTAACAGGTAAACAAAGTTGAATAAGTATTCAATGTAGGAAATTGTTGCTGGTCAACCAAGTGCTCTAGGGCCTAGCACAACACAAGGAAGTAGCAAGACAAAAAAAAGACAGAATGATATAACCAACAAAACAACACCAAGTGGTATAGGCCAATTGCTTTAATATGTGTGCTCTTCACTATTTTTTTTCTTTTTTGTAATATTTTTTTTATATTTTTTTCTTTACTCAGGAGCACGGAAATAAGAAGCACACAAATTTGAAGCCCAATTGGATGTAATATGCGGCCTATAGAAAATCAAGAAGAATCTTTAAAATTTGTGCTGAAACTTTGGAGGCCCGATAGCCTATCTTCCGAGGGGAATTTGGGCAATCTAATTTCGCCGAACACGGCAAAGCAATGGCAAAGCCGCAAAAAATCAGATGCAAAATTTCACGTAGATCAATTTGAAAAAACAAATCGCCCAATTTCGAGTTCGTATGCAAAAGTTATGGTTGTTTTAAGGTAGGTTGTCCGAGTTACGCTTTTTGGATGTTGATTCCAACTCGGTTTGAGAACAGAACGCAATCGGATATGAAAACGATCGGGAATTTACACAACAACTAATGGGGTGGTGTGTGATGATTCAAGGATGAGTGGCACAAAGGTTTGTCGCCTAATCTAAGGCTGGCGATGCGGGAGTTCAGGCAAGGCGGCTAGCTAGGGCAAACCGATGAACGTGGTAGATCGGTTTGTTGTTTAGGGATTGTGGAATAGGTGTCGAAGAGCAAGAAAACAAGGACGAAACACAATAACTAGGACCCGAATCACAAAGCTAAATCAGCAACAAGACTCGACCACACGAATGTAAACTCAACAATGCAAACTGAAAAATGAAACTACAGGCACTATAGTCTACGACGAAGGGGTAAAAACAATTTATTTTTTGTGCCTTTTTTGTAGACTCTAGGTATTAAAAACCGATCTAATGGAAGGAAAAGGTAGATACTTCATGGGCAACATGGAAATGTGATATCAATTGATTTGTACTTTAGGCCCAATCTTCTGAAAGGTAAGTCGATTGGGGTGGAGAACTCGACATTGATGATTTGCGGCATTCGAGCAGTTCGAATACCTCTGCAATCACTACACCACTGCTCTAGTGGTTATCAACCGTGTTGCACACACTTGACCTCACCAAGAAGGCTAATACCTGCAAGTCCAACCGAGAACACAAGCAAGAATGTAGAAGACACGACCTGAAATCGCGAAGTTGGGGTCTCACAAACTGTAGACCGACGATATTATTAATCTAAGCAAAACCCACCAAATATGACCAGTGTCTGTACTATTTAAAGTCCAAGGTTCGGCCAAAACACTCTTAGACAGGTCCCTAGTGACTCATATGGGATACAAGGCCCAAAGGCCTGATTTGGTGGCGCAGCACCGAACAGAAATCTAAACACAAATTGTTTCGACGATTTCCAATGTCTCCGGAGGAATTTTGAGGTGGGACCAGAGCCATTGGAAAGTTTATCTTCTCCTCTTTGCGTGCATATGTATAATGTCAAAAACGGAGTTCGTATGCATCCTGGGCGTCCATTTTAAGGTGGGCTACTTCTGGACTCCGAGTTGAACTCGAGTCTAAGTTCTAAACTGATTCCATCAACTTGTGGACGTCCCAGATTGTTATCCACATTCCCAAGGCCTCTCCCCTTCAGCTTTTGATCTTATCCATTGTTCCTAATAACAATTAAATATCACATAGCAATCTGTTCTCAAACTCACATGCAATGGAAGTTAGGAGCGAGTTCACCTGCTGATTTATTAACCGTGCTCGTGCTCTTGTGATTGGTCTTTGTAGTTCAATACGCGTCTCCACTGTTGTGATGTCCTCATCAATTCCTCCCATGTGGGCATTCTCTATATGGGGGATGCACATTTTGGAACCTTGCCCAAAAGCCATCTGAGGTTATCGGTTCATATATTTCGCCATGGACAAGTTCACGAAGTGGCCGGAATCAACTCCAGTTGTGACTACAAGAAACAATCAGCCATCAAGTTCTTAAAGTCCATTGTCTGCGGATTTGGAGTTTCGAACAGAGTCATTACTGACAATGGAACCCAATTCACAAGTGCATCTTTTCAAGAGTACTGCAAAGAACTCTGCATACAAGTCAGCTACGCATCAGTAGCTCATCCGGCAAGCAATGACCAAGCTAAGAGCGCAAACGCAGAAATACTCAAGGGACTCAAGAAGTGCATGAGCGCTTGAAGAAACATGACATCAACTGGATAGAAAAGCATCCGTCTGCACTGTGGGCAAGTAGAGCTACACCGAGCCGGGCAACAGGAGAGATACCATTCTTCTTGGTGTAGGGAGCTAAAGCAGTCCTTCCTCCAAAGATCACCATGGGTTCTCTTTGGTTCCGGACCTTCGAGGAAGCCACGCAGGACCAAATCTGGCGTGAAGACCTGGACCTCGTCGACGAGATAAGGTGCCAAGCAGCTGTCCAAAATGCACACTACCGTCAGGCGCTCTGGTGCTATCACCAAAGGTTCGTGCGCGATCGGCAGTTGGAGGAAGGTGATCTGGTGCTGCGGAGAATACTAACTTGAGAAGGGATGAACAAACTTTCCAGTAGCTGGGAAGGTCCCTTTCGAGTCATCAAAGTTCCCGTCTCAGATGCGTCCGCTTGGCAACAAAGGATGGGATACCACTTCCCAATCCTTTGAACATCGAGCACCTCCGTAAGTTCTACAGTTAGTTGCATGGAGGTGAGTCTGTTTTGGCATCAGATGTATTTTATAGAGTCTATGAACAGAGTCGTGAGGGTCTTAGATCAAAATTGCACCTAACTTGGTCCTGTACTTTACGTGTATCTTTACCTTTCCTGGGTTAGAACAAGATGAATAACACACTTAACTTGGTCCTGTACTTTAAGTGTGTCCTTCTATCCCCTATTATTTGGACCTATATGAAAGACATTTGTGCAAGCAGACTCTACGTGCATTTATTTTGTGCAAGCCCATTATTTTCATCCTTTTTTACCTTCTTGTCAATAGCAATGTTGTGAAATCCATTTGAAATTTAGTCCTAGAGATTCATGTGATATATAAGTCTTATTGGTGATCTTCTATCGGATCTCAGTATTGCTAGATGGCCTACTTGCCTGAAAACCAAAGCCAACGACAGGTCCGGAGTGCACTATCGACATAGCCTAGTCAAGCACCCTAAGTACGCCACTCTACCTATTCTGACGGGTCACGATAAGGCGGGTCTGGAAAGCATTCGGATCTAAGGAAGTTTAATCAGTATACTTATGTTGTCATAAGAGAGTTTGTTAGGATCTAAAATTCAAAGAAGGATAATAAGTCGCAAATGAGCTATAGACAAGAGGATGAATTTTACTGGTTTTCTTGTATCTTATGCGCAGGAAAAATGAAAAATTGACGTCAAACTACATGGGTGATGGTGGAAGCTCCGACAACTCCCAGGGGTCCCGTCGTCGACGTTCTACGCGTTGACAGTGGGTGTTGTCGAAGCATCAAGCTCCAACAACCCCCAGGGGGCCCGCCGTCGACGTTTGACGCGTTGACAGTTGGCGTCGTCGAAGTATCAAGCTCCGACAATCTCCAGGAGGTCTGCCGTTGATGTTTTACGCATTGTAGTGGGTGCCCTCGAAGCATCAAGCTCCGACAACTCCCAGAGGGCCCACCGTTGATGTTTTACACGTTGACAGTGGGCGCCCCCGAGGCAAAAAAGCTTCAACAACTCCCAAGGGCCCGCCATCGATGCAGCAAAGGGTCCTTGGAGATTTCAGAAGCAAGAGTCGAACCATGGAGCTATTATACTGTCTATGAGGTCGGAGCTATCAAGTTTTCAAGGCATTGTATAAATCCTCATGGTATATGTCCTCAATCCATTGAACACATCTACCAGGGGGGCCAACGAGATAGAGGGCAATGCATTGAAGATACAAAAATGGAATTCGAAAGGATTTCATTCATTGATACAAAAATAGAATTCAAAAGGATTTCATTTATTCAAAAGTGGAGAATTACAATTTGAAGGTACAAAGAGAAAGGTCCTAGCTACTGGAGTTCCTCACGAAGAACAAAGCAACCTTCTCGGCGGCTTCTTGGATAATGGACTTGGCAGCTCCCTCCTCCTCAGCGACGGGTCCTTCGAATACCAGAGCTAGAGACATTGAGGAGTCTCAGCTTTGGAAACACGTCAGCACATACTCTGCGACGTTCCGAGCCAGAGTTTTCCCTTCAGTCTCGATCTTGTCGATGACCCTCTGATAGCTTCCAACTTCACGCTAGTGGAGTTGAGTGCCACCAAGGCCTTGTCCATCTCTGGCTTCGGATCAGCCGTTCGAACCGGGCTGAATCCGAAAGGTACCAAATCTTTGTTTGCCCGTCCGAGGAAGTCTCAGATCTGCTAGGACTCGATCGCTCTCACACTTAGGAGCTCCTCCAGTGACATCCTTGCAAAAGATAGCTCCATAGAACCCTCCTTTGAGAAGCGCTAGACCTACTTGGCATGATGTTGAATTCTCTTAGCCAACAGCTTTTCTTGGTCAACAACGTTCTTCGCTCGGAGGTGAATGTGGTCTTGCCTGTCTGGAAGGTCTTTCTCCTTCGCCTTCATCTTTTCCTCCCGGGCACAGACAACAACTTCTCTTTCGCTAACATCTTGACCTGTCTACCACAACTGGTGCTTCTCTTGTTCGCACCAAGCCTCAAATTCTTTCACACGGTTAGTCATGTCTTGCTCACCATGTGCCAGCTTCTAGGAGACCTCATGCTCCCTCTGCTGGATCTTATATTCTTTTTCATGGAGGTTAACCTCCTTATTATTGAGCTCGTCCCGGCGCTTGAGGAGACTTCCCCTCAACTCTTCGAGACTCTCAGAGTGACTTTCGGCCATTTCATGGGCCCTCTGCGCATGCTTGTGGATCTCCTGAGTCTTCTTGTCGAGGGCCTTTATAGCGGCCTCTCGTTCATCCAGCGCGTTGTTCAGGTGCGATTGTTGGGCCTTCTCTAATGCCACCCACTCCTTCTGGTCAGCGGCCGGGACTGCATCAACTTAATCTTGAAGAAGAGCTTTTGGCGTCAACGCCCTAGCATGGCGCACTCTTCTTCAAGAGACCTTCGCTCGTAGTCGAAGGCAAGCTGGACCTGTCGGAGGCTGGAGCAGGCGTTGTCAATTGATAGCTCCAGGGGGATTGGCTCTAGGCCTGCTTGGGGGGTCGTCCTTCGGTTCCTCCAAGTCTCCTAGAACGATTGTTGGAGCCCCTGGCACGAGCATGGACTCCAGCAGCTTGACATTGGTGTGGCCAGTCTCTTGCAATTTATTCATCTTCAGTGCGGTAGAGGAAGGTCCCACAGTCGGATCCTCTACCTCCAGAGTTGATGAGAAGGGTCCCGCAACCGGAACTTCATCCATCAGCGCAGAAGTCGAAGGTCCCGCTGCCAATCCCCTTGTGCAGGATCGGGCATGGACACCTCCGGCGTTGCCACCTTGTTGACGGCTGTTATATACCAATTTCACCCATCAATATAACTCATATATGTGAAGGAATTGTCATTTCTTGCACACATCACCTTTCTATTTAAGCTTTTTCCACTTGTCCTTGGAGAAAGTAGTGCATGCAGGGACTCTATGCAGAATTGATGTGAAACAAGGGGATGGATCCTATAAAATATCATTCTGGCCAATCAAGCGATGACATGTGGCACCACATGGATCAAATGGCCCACAAACAGAAGTATCTGAGGCCATCCAACGACGTAGCACCCATATAAAGGAATGGGACTCACCTCATAGAGACCTGGAGGAATCACAACCCCAATAGGGCCAAGACCAGGTCGGTCGACCCCCCCTAGTCGGTCGACTAGGTTTTGCTGCCAAACACGGTCAAAAGCCACGTGTTGACTCCTCCCGTCTTGAAGAGGTCATGGGTGACAGATTCGCATGCTTTTGGTGGTGGGAACCGACCCTTCTCCAATCTATAAATAGGACCCCTCACTTCAACACACACTACTTGAGTATTCATCCATTGTATCCACTACTCTCCATAGGTTTGGAGGAGTATAGGCTGTAAAGAAGAGAGTCTTTAGTCCATAGCCCAAGTAGGAGAGGAGTAGAAGGAGTCTCTTCCAAATTGGGAAAGGTATGTCTCCCATATTCCTATTTGTATTTGTGACTTTATTCATAATAAAGATGTTATCTTTAGTCTTCTATTGTTCATATACTTGGATGAAGCATTTCTTGTTTAATTGTGGATTCCATGTATGTGATAGGAACAATATTTATGATTGTGCTATACCATTCTTATTACATCATCATAAACACTATAAACCTCCACTATAGTCTAATTAGCTATGATATGATTATTTTAACATGAATCACTTGTGCTATGAAATGACATTAGTTCAATGATGATTTAGTTCATTGCCTTAGGATGGCTTGTGCCTAGACTCTTAAGGTAATTACTTAATATGCTATCATGGTGCTATGATAGAGATTAGCATTGAATGTCTCATAGACCTGCAGATTGAAGAGGTAGGCAGTAGGTGGTGACAGCCCTGTCTGTCCTTTGTAATCCTCCATGTTCTGTTATGCCACAGGCTCTTGGCGGGAGTCGCCTAGTGTTGCTAGGGGCAAACCCGTGCCCGATGTGTTAATCCGCTTAGCATGAGAATTCATAATTATTAACATCATTAGTAACTAACTTAGGCTATGTCTATGTACATTGGAAGCATAGTAGGAGTATCTACCTAACTCTTAGACTAGTCCCTCTATTACCTCTTTTATCCCCTTAGGATAGAATGCTCTTGTGTGTGTCACACTACCTCAATTACCCTTTATCCATCCTTGCTAGAGCCCTACCTAGATCAACCTAGCCTTTCCACTTGATGATTTTCTTACTTCCATCTAGCCTTCCTTTGGGAGAATATAAATGACACCCTTTGGGAATACTCTTAGAGGGGAAATGCTACATCGATAGTTTTCGTGCGCTTGCGGATTTACATGTATAATATAAAACCTACCAACAAGCATTTTAGCACCCCTGTTAGGGATGAATTGTTAGTAGTTCATAAGAATAATCAACACACCTCCAGAGCTAGCGCCAGGACTTCTATCGGAGCTTCATTGATTTCTAGCATTGATGCCGGAACCTTCTCAAATAGCTCTGAGATAGCCCGAGCTTGCTCATGCATTTCTTACTCGTGGTCTGGCGCTATCTCAGGCTCTACAGTCATCGGTGTTGAAGTCGTCTCCGCGATAGCCTGTGCCGGAGCTGTCGTATCGTCCGCCACAACCACAGGAGGAGGGGCTAGAGCAGTAGAAGGAGCTTTAGCTGGCACTGTCTCCGGGGCTGCAGTAGGCACCGGAGCTGCAGTGCTTGTTCTCGACACTCTGGAAATAGAGAATAGAAAATTCAAGACAAAGCAATAAACAAAATCAAGACATAAGCCGGCCCTTACCTAGGGATGTTGTCGCTCCAGTCAGCGCGGATTTTCTTCTTCTTCAAAAGCTTGGAGCTAGAGCCCATCATTGTAGGTGTGGCGGAAGCTCCGAGCTCCATGCCAGGCATTGAGGCCAACAATGGCGTTGCCTCAGTTGGTATCTCCATGATCGGAGGAATCACTTTGGATCTAGAGCCTTCTGCTGGCACTGGGGCTGGAGTAGACTTGCCAGACCCAGCGCCCTCTGAGGACACTGGGATCGAAGAATCAGCCGGAGCTAGAGGCACAACCAGCACGGACCTCAATCGAGTCTGAGGGGTTGCTTTTCTCAGAGCATCCCTCACATAGCTCCCATCACTTCTAGCCAGCTTCCGCTTGCGGCTCGGAGTGACGATGGGATTTTTCCCCTTGCCTTGACTTGACGTTGACTCCTCGGAAGATGGAGCTGTGGGGCCCTTGCCTTTGCCATTGGCTGGCATAGGATTGGAGCCTCCATGGGGACAAGGAGCTCCGGAGATCACTATTCCTGCTGGAGGAGTGCTTCTATGCCTCTCCACAAGGCCTAAGTCGTCAAGCATTGGCATCCTCCTCTACAGCTCTCTCCTAAACTCCGAAACCATATTCAGGGGCAGAAACTCCACCGGAGGTGTCAGATCGTCGGGATTGATGGCTCTATGGTGCAGCTTTTGGATATGAAGGTTCAAAGCCTTTTAATCGAAATTGGATCCGATACCAACATCAATCTGGTATGGGTCAATCTCTGCACTGAACGCCCATACTGGCCATTCCCTCATCTTCAGTGGAGTCCATCGGTTGGTCATGAAGTTGGCGATCACCATTAGGGGAGTCACTTCTTCCACGCACTCCCGGATCCTTTGCAAGATCGTGTTATATGCCTCCGACAGCTTTGGGACCACCTCCCAGGCATTGGTGTCAACGGCGGGAAGGCTGTCAAGCAGCTCCAGCATGTCATGGTCATCCACCCTGATGACCACCCAATCCTTCTTCCAGCCATTCCACTTCCTAGAAGGGAACGTCTTCAAGTACTTGAAGTGCAAATTCTTCACTTCACGAAGTAGTAGAAGCTGAGAAGCTCATTCCCTTACCCGGTTGTGTGGACCTTGAAAAAGATCCAAAATAGCTCCATGCAGGACGGCACACCCAACCACATCTCGCAAAAGTGGATGAATGTCACCACCAGCAAGAAGGAGTGGGGGCCAAGGTAGTGGAGCTGCAGGTCGTAGAAGTCCAGCAGCATCAGCAGGAAGCTGGAGAATGGCAGGATGAGCCCCACCATGGCGAATGCCAAGAAATATACAATCTCGCCGGCGCTTTCCTTCTTGAAGGGGAGCTTGCCGAGGTGAATCGAGTTGTTGAAGGAGTCGCTCGACCACTCCATGTAGGTGCGGACTCTCGAAAACTCTTCGTCACTCTTGATCCAGCTGCGAGGAAGACCCAACTCCATCGCTACAAAGTGGAGCAAAAGTTGAAGAAGGGTTTCAAGGGCGGAGAGCACTAAACTCAAGATCAAATGAAGGCATAAGGAGTTCTCTTCCCGTTTAGACTTTCTCCCTTTAGTAAGCCTCCGCAACGCTTCGATGGAAACTACCTCCGGACCCGAATCTCAAATGACCTTGTCAATTACAAGGGTGCCCAGGTCCAATTTGTTAAAAAGTCGCACTAGGTGAACTGTTGTCATGATGGGAAGTTGGAAGCCCGAGAGCGGCAGCCTCACAGGGCTACAAAGATTACGCTGGGAACCAATACGAATTTCGTATTGGGAACTAGCGACTGTCGGTACCCTGGATACCAGGTACCCCCTGATACTGCACTTAAAACCAAAGAGTTCCTTTGTTCGAGTTGAAGACTTCTGAAGGTAACACACGTTTGATAGCACTTGACCCTCATCCTTCGATTGGGTAGCTCCTGTGCTACCACGTGTCCGGCAAGACCGGACCTACCTCCCTTCACAGAGAAGCTTTGGTACCGCCACGTGTCTAGCAACCTCGGACTTAACCCCCAGTAGAGGGAAGCTCCGGTTCTGCCACGTGTCAAGTGGCTCTGGACCTGCCTCCCCACCAAGGGAAGACCCGAAGCTGCCGCGTGTTGGACCACCGGATCTAAGCCTGCAATGGGAAGACTACAAGATCTCCAACAGCACGGACATTCAGAAGGCTATTAAACAACCGTTACAAGACCTGATTAACGTGTCATTAAATCAGTATTAATGACACACGATCAGAGGACCATCAAGACAGGTAACGCCACCATTAAGACACGTTATCACACTGTTAATTACATATTATACGTGTTGATCATGTATAAATGTTTAATGACAGATGGTGCCACATGTCGGGCCAGGGATATACTATAACTGCTAGTCTTAGCATATAAAAGGGTTGTGTCGCACTGTAGAAGGACAACTAAGCTCACACGCATACAAGCAATTACAGACACCCACCATACAATCAACAACCACCCCGTGGGGTAAGGTATTACGATCAGGCGGCCCGAACCACGTAAAACTCTTGTGTCATCATCTTGTTCTTGATCGTACGTGCCCCTTCCGAATACAAACCTCCGCGGACTACTCTTTAGTAGTATCAGGGGAAGTGTCGTTTCTACACTTCGACATCGACCTTCAATTGCGTGAGATCCGCACGTCAGGATCCCACTCATCATACCGAGAAGGGTCATGCGGTGATGGCATAATTATGTGTCGTCGTCCCAATCGCCCAGAAAAGACTTTGTAGCAGCAGCGCGAAAATCGATGATGGCCCCACCTCCGGTAGCATAACCTCTTCCTGAGGTGGGCCTGGGGGCCACCGTCGGTACCCTGCGTACCGGGTACCCCCTGACACTGCAAGTGAAGCCAATGAGTTCCTATGTCCAAGTGGTGGACGTCCGAAGGGGATACACATCTCTCGGAATTGGATCTATCTCCAACCTTAGGGTGGCTCCGATGTAGCCATGTGTCCAGAAGAGCCAGACTTGCCTCCCTCGTTTGGGTAGCTCTAATGCTGCCATGTGTCTAGTGCTGGACCTGCCTCCCTCCTCAGGGAGGCTCCGACACTGCCACGTGTCCAACGGCACCGGACCTATCCCTCAGTAGAGGGAAGCTCCGGAGCTTACACATGTCAACGCTCGAACTTACGTCAACAACGGGATCTCCAACGGCGCGGACATTCAAGGGCCATTAATCAGCCGTTACAAGACCTGGTTAACGCATCATTAATAATACATTAATGACGCAAGATCAGAGAACTATCGAGGCTGGTAACGCTGCCATTAAGGCATGTTGTCACACTATTAACCACACTTAACACCTTAGATTCTGTATAGGGTGGTTCATTACAGTTGGGGTCACCTGTCGGGTCAGGCACATACTGTAACAACCAGTCCTTGGCATATAAAAGGGTTGCGCCGCACGGTAGAGAGGACAAGCTATCTCAAGCTATCACAATTGAACCCAATCCAACTCATACACACCTAAACTCATACAATCAACATACACCCCGTGGAGTAGGATATTACGCTCAGGCGGCCCGAACCACGTAAAACCCTCGATGTTCACCTCTTGTTTGGATCTCGACACGCGCCCCAACTAAATATGAACCTTCGCGGACTACTTCTTAGTAGTACCGGGGGAAGTGTTCTAGTCCACACATCGACAGTTGCAGTCCTGAAGAAGACTGTAGAGGGAAGCCGAACATCAGTCGAGCAATCGGACAAATGCCACTAAAAAATATTATTCGCCCTAACCTGTGCAGGTTCTTCAGCCGGACACAGTTTCAGATACACTATTCTCTCACGCATTGGCGACATGCCGGTAAGAGGGATGAACCAGCTCGGAGATGACGCTCAATAATGTGGATTCAAGTTTTCACCTTTTCATGATAGAATAAAATTCTCTTATCATATACAATATGTACATAACTCAGTATTAGAAGGCAAAGCACACGAAACTGAAGGCAATTGGTCTTAGTAACGCGGAATAATTCAGCACTTGTATCTGAAGGCAATAAACATCCAGTAATTGAAATATAATAGCTTGCAGTAACTGAACATAATCAGCTGTCAGATAACTAATTAGCAAAATAAATTGTGAGCTATTAAATCGTATTAATGTGAGACTCATTAAAAATAATAATAAGAGCAGGATTACTATGTCAGTCGCAACATCCCATGTCAGATGTCACGTGGTAAATCATGTGCAAATGCGTGAACAAGCGTGCCCCATCGTGTGACTAATGTGTGACTCTAACCTATCCTTCTCTCACATATTCCACACATAAAATAGCTTCCCCATAAATTGGTGATGCTCCCCTCAAGTTTTCAACGTGGGATTAATGCTTTCTTTTTAGCTTTTGGAATTCATTAGGAAACAATCCAAGCTCAAATATTCTAACATGCACATATGCAAAACCACGTGATTAACATTATGTAGAAGCACATAATATCGATAAATACAAACAATCCAAATGAGAATGTAATGCAGTGAAAGATCCACCAACTTGACCCGCTGTAGGGTGCAGATCCACCAACTTGAACCGCTCTGACCATTGCATGAACTTCCTCTAAATAGCACCAGGAAAAACAAAATTAGCACGAAATCAGCACAAACCCAGCGCAACACAAACAAGGACGATGACGGGACAGATATCCAGCAGGGTCAAGTAGGCGCACTTTTGATATCATACCGAAGCGGATGTGGGAAACTCGGTGTCGGTACCCTGCGTACGGGGTGCCCCACGATACCGCAAAAGAAACTATGGAGTTCTATCTGTCCGAGTTGAAAACCTTCGAAGACTCCACGTGTTCTGCAGTACTGGGCCCGCCTCCCTCGTTTGGGTAGCTCCGACGCCGCCACGTCTAACACAAGGCCGGACCTAACTCCCTATATAGGGAAGCTCCATTCATGACACGTGTCCAGTGGCCCCGGACCTAACCCCCAGTAGAGGGAAGCTCCAGTACTGCCACGTGCATAGAAGTTCCAGACCTGCCTCCCCACAGAGGGAAGCTCCAGAGCTGCCACGTGCCAAACCTCCGGACCTAGGCCTGCAATGGGAAGACTGTCGCATCTCTAACGGTGCGGACATTCATGGGACAGTTAAAGCTACCGTTACAAGACTTGATTACATGTCATTAATGCCATGTTGATGACACATGATCAGAGGACCTTTAGTATCGGTAGCGTCGCCATTAAGGTGCATTATCTCACTATTAAATGTACTTAATACATACAAATCGTGTATTAGGTAATTAAACACCGCTGGGGCCACATGTCGGGCCAGGCTGACAATGTAACAGCCAGTCCTTGGACTATAAAAGGGTTGTGCCACACTCTAGAAAGGACACGCTCACTAAAGTCCAATCATGCGCTCACACAAACACACTCATACATACAACAACCACATGTGGAGTAGGGTATTACGCTCAGGCGGCCCGAACCATATAAAAATCCCTTGTGTCACTGTCTTGTAAATAATCTCACGCGCGCCCCAACCAATCATGATCCTCCACGGGCTACGATCTAGTAGTACCAGGGGAAGTGTCGATCGCACACTTTGACATTTGGCGCACCGGGTAGGGTGAGCCTGAGATTCCGAGATAGTGAACTCTGTGGCAGCATCGTCCAATGGCAACGCCGAATAGCCTGAAGGAGGAAATCCCTCCAATGCCCAACAGCCAGCTAGCACTGTTGTCCCAGCAGGTGTTGCTGCACCACCACCACCACGTGCTCCGGCAGCCAACGTCGGACTATAGGATGGTGCCATCATGTCGGTGATTGCATCCACAAACAACCCGAAGAATGCGCTAATTGCTGCGGGTACTCTGCTCCAACGTCCTCCGGCGGCTGGAGCTCCTCCGGCAGCCATGGAACAGTGGTGTACTAATGTCGAACATCTGGTTGCAGCCGCAGCCGATGCCATCAGTAACAAAGGCCAGCCCCCTGCTGGGCAGGCATCCTCACAGTGGAGGACCTTGTCTGGTAGACTTGGTCCTCAAGTTTCACAGCACAGGAGATGTGTTGTGTCCCAACAAGTGACATCGCTGCCCTCCGGGGCATGTCGTACTCACACGACTTTTGAGCTCTCGACCCACGATCTGCGGTTGGAGCTTGATCGCTGTTATAGGCAGCAGGACAGTCGCGTCCACATCGAGCTTGCTCGCGAAAGGCGAGAATCTCGGGAAAATCCTTCTCATTTGGGAGTAGGGGCGGTTGTTCATCCCTGGCCATGCACCTTCGCATGGTCCGATTGCCGCAGAAGTTCCAGCCTCATCTACCAGAGAAATACGACGGGACTGTCAACCCGTCAAATTCCTCCAAATCTAATCCAGCGCCATCCTCGTGGCGAGAGGCAATGAGGTTGTGATGGCTAATTACTTTCCTGTGGCTCTAACTAGGACAACCAGGTCCTGGTTCATGAGTCTTCCGCCTGACTCCATAAACAGTTGGGCGGAGCTATGCCTCCTGTTCACCGCCAACTTCGGGAGCTCCTACACCTTACCTAGCACAGAACTGGAATTGTTCGCCTTACAGCAAAAATCGGGAAAGTCACTACGATCGTTCATCCAGCGGTTTTCTCAGGTATGGAACACCATCCCTTCCATCTCCAATGCATTTGTCATTGTGGCATTTCGACAGGGCATTAGAGACAAGAAGATGCTCGAGAAGCTGGCGACGAAAGAAGTCACCAGTGTCACGGAACTCTTCAGCCTGGCCGACAAATGTGCCAGGGCTGGGAAGGTCGTGAAATGCACTCCAAACCAACTCCGGAGGCTAGAAAAAAGTCCTCCGAGTCTGAAGCCACTGCTTCTAGCAGTGGAACAAAGAAGAAAAAATCCAACAGCAAGAAGAAGTCATCGGCTGGCACGCCTACAGCTGCAGCTCCGG
Source organism: Tuctoria greenei (assembly GCA_036927565.1). NCBI lineage: Eukaryota > Viridiplantae > Streptophyta > Magnoliopsida > Poales > Poaceae > Tuctoria > Tuctoria greenei. The sequence goes on along the minus strand of JAYESD010000003.1, from coordinate 81,071,693 downwards.
GTGGTCAGGGACCACACTTCGAAAAACATCCTCGATCATCGTCTAGAGATGGTGGCAGTCAAAAGATGTGGTGTTCGATCGACAAACCGGACACACACAATCTTGAAGATTGCCACGAGGTCCAAAACCTTATCGAGCGCTTCAACAAGCACTGAGAAGAAGCTCTTCTCCGCGAGCTGGGCAGAAAGCAAAAAGTCGACGAAGCTCCGACTGATCCGGAGCTAGGATTCCAGGACCCCAAGAAGGTCCTAAAGGCTGTGTTCAACACCGTCGATGACGATTCTAACATCTCCTACAATGAGCGTCGGAAGACCCTCAATACCATATATGGAGGGTCCTGGGATATCACCTCCCGTCGTGTCCTCAAGACTATGCAACGGGAGATGGTTGCCACATCTCGTACCACCAAGGCAGAACCCCATCGGAAGTGGATGGACACTCCCACTACTTTTGATGCTTCAAACTGCCCAAGAAACATGATCAGAGCTGGACAACTGTTGTTGATGGTGTCTCGTACCATCAATAACGTCCAGCTCTACCACGTCTTGGTGGATTGAGGGTCAGCACTTAACCTCCTCAGCTATGAAGGATTTGTCAAGATCCAGCTGAAACTCTTGGACCTTCGCCCCTCACGTCCTTTCTCTGGGGTAGGTCTGGGGGCCATCAGTCCTCTCGGCTCAATTACACTCCCGGTGACCTTCAGGACTCGGGAGAACAATAGGATCAAGAAGTTAGTCTTTGATGTGACGCACATTAGTCTACTCTTCAATGCCATCCTAGGCAGGCCTGGCCTGTATAGATTCATGGCCGCAGCCCACTATGGCTACCTAGTATTGAAGAAATCGCCACCTTCAGTCGTTCTCCGGATCCGCGGAGATCGTACTGCAGGAGTCACTATGCTGGAAGAACTCCACGCACTTACAACAGCGCAGGTGGAAGCATCTGGCAAGGATCTAGCTGCTCAACCTCTGAGCACTCGTCACCGAAACTCAACCTCTGCACCACGCGTGCAGCCAAGCGGCAACACCGACATTCCCGTCAAAGTCATCCAAATTGGTTCTGATGCTGCCCAGACTACCCGTATCTCGGGAGTTTTGGACATCAAATTGGAACTCGCACTCATCACATTCCTCTGGGCAAATGTTGAAGTGTTTGCATGGCAACCGTCACAGATGCCTGGGATCCCTAGGGAGGTGATTGAGCACAGTTTGAAGATATATCCCAACACACGGCCAATACACCAGAAGCCTCAGAAGCAATCAATCGAGTGGCAGAACTTCATTCGACAAGAAATCAAGAAACTGCTCAAAGCTGGTTTCATCTGGGAGGTTCATCATCCATGATGGTTGGCAAACCCAATCGTTGTTCCCAAGGCCGACGGAAAACTTCGGATGTGTATCGACTACACCACCTTGAATAAGGCATGTCCAAAAGACCTATTTCCACTACCTAGGATAGACTAGATAGTGGACTCCACCTCTGGGTGCGAGCTATTGTGTTTCCTAGATGCATACTCTGGATACCATCAGACCCAAATGTCTAGGAAAGATGAAGAGCATATTGCCTTCATAACAGTAGATGGGTTGTAACTCTATATTGCCATGCCTTTTGGTCTCAAAAACGCTACTTCAACTTTTGTGCGAGCCATGCACAAAATATTTGGAGAGCTCATCAGGGACTTGGTGGAGGTTTACGTCGATGACATCGTCATGAAGGTGAAGAACAAGGAGTCACTCTTTAACAACTTGCAAGCCGTCTTCGACAAGCTACGCATTACTTGCACCAAGCTAAACCCAAACAAATGTGTCATCAGGGTTAGCTCCAGGAAGCTCCTCGGATTCTTGGTGACTCACCAAGGAATTGAGGCAAACCATGAGAAGATCAAGGGCATTGAAGACATGTGGCCCCCAGCCCGCATCAAGGATGTCCAGAAGCTAACTAGATGTCTAGCTGCGCTCAGCCGGTTCATCTCAAAACTGGTAGAACGGGCACTTCCCTTCTTCAAGCTATTGAGGAAGTCTGGTCCATTCCATTGGTCCGAAGAAGTAGAGAAGGATTTTCAAGAGCTCAAGCAGCTCCTCACCACATTACCAATCTTAGTAGCTCTGAACCCTGGTGAGCCTCTTTTTCTTTACAGTTCGGCAGCTATGGAGGTTGTCAATATGGTTCTGGTTGCAAAAAGACTAGAGCCACCTACAGTTCAGGAGCCCAGACCCCTCCAGGAGGGTCCGGAGCTACCTGATGGCGAGTCTGGGTCCCATCCCCCACCCATAGATCCTCAAGGCAAGCTCCCTGAGGATCAACCTCTGTCACCTGAGGGAGTTGACACGGCTGAAGAAGAAGTTTTGAACCCCTTCGAGAGGGTCTGGGAAGCTCAATAAGAAGGTCTGTACCCCTCCGGGAAGGTCCGGGTTGATGAAGAAGAAGCTCTAGGACCTTCAGGGAGGGTCCGGACTGTGCAGCGACCGGTGTACTTCATCAGTGAAGTACTCCACGATGCCAAGACTCGATACATTAAGGTCCATAAGCTGCTCTATGCAATTCTCATCACCTCAAGAAAGCTTCATCATTACTTCCAAGCCCACAATATATCAGTGGTAACGTCCTATCCACTACGTGCTATACTGCATAACCCCAATTCTACTGGGAATATTGCAAAGTGGGCAGCGGAGCTGGCAGAGTTCGATCTTGAATTCTTGCCTCGACATGCCATCAGGAGTCAGGCACTCGCTGATTTCGTCGTGGAGTGGACCCCTTCTTCGTCAAATCCAAGGGGGCCCAGTGAGCAGAAGTCGAAACCCAAGGTCCCAGTCTTCAATGAGCCTCACTGGACTCTCTACTTTGACGGCTCCGTGCAAAAGCAGGAGACCGGAGCTGGAATCTTTCTCCTCGCTTAGACTGGGGAGAAGGTCAAGTACATGGTACACCTTGACTTCAAGGCAACCAACAACATGGCGGAGTATGAAGCTCTCATCTATGGGCTCAAGGTGGTGCTATCATGTGGCGTCAAGAATATGCTGCTGAAGCCTGATTTGCAGCTCATTATCAAGCAAATCAAAGGCGAATGCAGCTACAACAACCCTCAACTTGCTGCTTACCTCCTTGATGTCCAGAAGCTCCAGAAAGACTTCGACGTCTTGGACCTCTGCCATGTATAGCATCTCATCAATGCTGAAGCTGATGAACTATCAACGAAGGCTTCAACCAGAGCTCAAGCTCCCAACGGAGTTTTTTTCAGGAGATTATCAAGACCCACCGCTCAGCCTGTCGAACTGAGTGAAGGGGGCGAGACCAGCACCTCGAAGCTGGCAGTCCCGATGACATTGTTACCATAGCCCACCAAGGATCGTAGGCACTGCAGGAAGCTCTGAGCAACCCAGCTCACAAGATCCGGAGGCTCAAGTTAGCTCTGATGCATGGATCTTGGAGATCCGGAGCTACTTGAATGACAACATCCTTCCTGAAGACAGTGCATCCGCTGACTGGATCATCATATTTTCTAAAATATGCACGCTAGTAGAAGGGGATCTCTACCGGCGCGGTGCCAACAGCGTCCTAATGCGGTGCATTGCCCGATAAAGAAGGTCGCAAGCTCCTCGCGGAAATCCATGGACGCGAGTGTGGGAACCACGTGTCTTCCCGAACGTTGGTTGGTAAAGCCTTCCGACACAGCTTTTACTGGCCTACAGCACTCCAGGATGCAGTCGAGCTCATAAAAAAGTGTGAACCGTGCCAGTTCCACGCGAAACAAATTCACACACGAGCTCAATCACTGCAAATGGCCATACGCTGTGTGGGGGATAGAAATTTTGGGACCTTTCCCAAAAGCCGTCGGAGGTTACAGGTTCCTGTACGTCGCCATTGACAAGTTCACCAAGTGGCCGGAGCTACTCCAGTTGTGACAATCAATAAACAATCAGCTATCAAGTTCTTGAAGTACATAGTCTGTAGATTTGGAGTTCCAAATAGAGTCATAACTGACAACGGAACTCAATTCACAAGTGTAGCATTCCAAGAATATTGTGAAGACCTCGACATACAAGTCAGCTATGCATCAGCAGCTCACCCGGCAAGTAATGGCCAAGACGAGAGAGCAAATGCAGAAATATTGAAAGGATTAAAGACGCGCACTTATGAGCGCGTGAAGAAACATGGAGCCAACTGGATTAAGGAGCTTCCGCCCGCACTCTGGGCAAGCAGGACAACACCTAACCGATCAACTGGAGAGACACCCTTCTTCCTGGTGTACGGAGCTGAAGCGGTCCTTCCTCCGGAGATCACCATGGGGTCACTCTGGGTCCGGACCTTTGACGAAGCCACACAGGACAAGCTCCAGCGTGAAACCTTGACTTCGTTGACGAGGAAGGTGCCAAGCAGCTGTTCGGAATGCACGATATCGCCAGGCGCTCTGGTGCTATCACCAAAGGCATGTGCGCAACCGACAGCTTGAAGAAAACAATCTGGTGCTGCAGAGAATACTAACTCGTGAAGGGATGAACAAACTGTCCCCCAGCTGGGAAGGTCCCTTCCGAGTGATCAAAGTATCCCGTCCTGGATGCGTTCGCTTGGCAACAAAGGATGGAACTCCGCTTCCCAATCCATGGAACATCTAGCACCTCCATAAGTTTTATGCTTAGTTTCACGGAGGTGAGTCTGTAATTACACACAATGTAAGTTATAGAGTCTATACACAGAGTCGGGTAGGTCCTAAAGGAGAACATATGGACCCCTCCGGGAGGGTCCACACAGTTCAAGCCCACCTAACTTGGTCCCTGTACTGAAAGTGTGGATTACCTACTCTGGGTTAGAACAAGATGAATAGCACACTTGGCCTGGTTCTGTACCCTAAGTGTGTCCTTATCTCTCCTGTAATTTGGACCTATAATGTAAGACATGTTTTGTGAAAATAGACTCCACATACATTAATTTTGAACAGGCTCGTTTTCTTTTATTATATATTTTTCCTCTTGTTTATAACAAAGCTGTGCAATTCTTTTTGACATTTAGTCCAAGTTATTCATATGATATACAAGTTATATTGTTGATCTTTTCTTGATCTTAGCATTGCTAGATGGTCTACTCGCCTGAACGCCAAAGCCAGTGACAGGTCCGAAGTGCGCTATCGACTTAGACTGGTCCAGTACCCTAAGTACGCTACTCTACCTATATTCCGGCAGGCCTCAGTAGGGTGGGTCCGGAAGGCATTCGGATCTGAAGAGATTACATCAATTTGCTTGTTATCATGTTGAGTTCTTTCAGATCTAAAGTTCAAATAAGAACAGTAAGTCGCAAACAACTTATAGACGAGACGACGAATTTTACTGTTTTTCTTGTCTTTAACGCGCAGGAAAAATAAAAAATTCATAGCGATGTGATGTCGGAGCTCCTAAGCTCCGACAACCCCTAGGCGGCCCGCCGTCGACGTTTTTATACGTTGAAAGTGAGCATCGTCGAAGCTACCAAGCTCTGACAACTCCCATGGGGGCCCGCCATCGACATGAAGAATAAATGGCGATTTAAATGAAGATGGTGGAGAAATCACCCCGAGGAGGTCCGCCGTCGATGTATTAAACGTTGACAAGTGGACACCGTCGAAGCCAGGAAGCTTCGATGTCCCAGGGGGCCCGCCATCGACGTTTTAAGCGTTGAAATGCATTTGGACCTACCAAGCTCTAACAACCCGCAGGGGGCCCACCGTCGATGCTCTACATGCTGACATTGGGCACCGTCAGACCTACCATGCTCTGACAACCCCCAGGGGGCTCGCCGTCGACGTTCTATGTGTTGGCAATGGGTGCCGTCGTATCTACCAAGCTCTGACACCTCCCAGGGAGCCTATCGTCGACGCTCTATGTGTTCTTAGTGGGCGCCATCGGATCTACCAAGCTCCGACACCTCCTAGAGGACCTGCCGTCGACGCTCTATGTGTTGGCAGTGGGTGTTGTCGGATCTTACAAGCTCCGACACTTCCCACGGGGCCCGCTATCGACGTCACAAAGGGTCCCTGGAGATGTCGGAAGTAAACTTTGGACCTAAGAGCTAAGCGTTCTAGCTACAAGCTCGAAGTGTTCAAGTCCTCAAGACATTACCAGATCCTTTTGGTACATGTTCGCAATCAAATTATGTACATCTACCATGGGGCCAACAAGATAAATGACAATGTATTGAAGACAAATACAAAATGGAATTCATTCATTCAAGAAGATTGGATTTCATTCATTCAAAGGATTGGATTACAAAATGAGGATTACAAGAGAAAGGCAGAAGAAAAAAGGTCCTAGGTCCTACGGAAAAATGAGGCAACTTTCTCAGCAGCTTCACGGACGCTTGTCCTGGCAGCATCTTCTTCTTCAAGGATGGGTCCTTCGACCACCGGATCTAGAGATAGTTGGGGGTTCCAGCTTTTGAAGCACGTCGGCACATATTCGGCGACGTTCTTGGCCAGAGACTTGCCCTCCATCTCCAGTTAGTCGATGGTGACATCACCCCTTCCGTCAAGCTTGTTGCTAGTAGAGCTCGATGCCACTCGGGCCTTGTCCAGCACCGGTTCCAGGTCGCCGGACGTACTGGACTGAAGCCAAGTGGCACCAAAGCTCTAACACCCTGATTTTCGAGTTTTGGCAAATTAAAAATTTAAATGGGAATTTAGAGTTAATAATGGGAGAAAATTGTTTTTATAAATAAAAATATAAAATATATGCAACTCATATTGCATTTTGCATTTTGCATTCATCCTCATGTATCGAAAATTTATTACCAAAATAAATAAGCTAAAAGAAATTTATTTACCATAGTAAGTACATTAAAAGAAATTAAATTAGCATCACGAATATGGAAGAAAAGAAATAAAAGAAAACAGAAAAGATAATATAGAAGAAGAAACAATAGTTAACAAGAATAATAAAATAAACTAAATCGTCTATGCACTGCATTCACATTTAGGCATATACTAAGTTACTAAATATATTTAAATCAAATTAGAAATTTTATACAATAGAAAAGTAATTAGGAAAGAAAATTTATTAAAGAAGAAAAAGAAAATAATAGCATAAAACATGTATTAGGGAATAAATATAAAAATAATATTATATATATATAATTGTGAAACCTAAAGAAACAAATAAAAAATATATAAATAAATAATATATAATAATAACATATATATATAATAATAATATATAATAATAATATTTATATATGTAAAAAAAGAAAGAAAAAAAGTCAACAATCGCCGGCTAGGCCGAGCGGCCGGCCCACCCCGCGCGCACCCCAGCGCGCCCCGCTAGTGCGCCTGCCCCATGCGCCCAAGCCGCCCTGGCCCCGCGCTACCACGCGCCCCGCCCAGCGCGCCCGCCCGCGCGACCCTGCTGCGTTGACCCCGCGCCCGTGGCCCGGTCGGCCGGTGCAGCGCGCCCGCGCTGGCCCCGTGGCCGAGTCGGCGCCCAGAGGGCTCCCGCTGCGGCTATAAAAGGAGCGAAGCTCTGTGTTTTATTGACAGAAGTGCCGCTAGAGCGCCAAAACCCTAGCCTTCGGTAGAGAAAAAAAAAGAAGAACTGAGGTGCCGCCAGGGGAAGAAAAGGAAGAAAAAAAGGGAGGAAGAGGAAGAAAAAGAGAAGGATGTCGTCGTCTGTCGGAGGTCGTTGTCATCGTCGTCGTGTCGCCGGAGGATCGCTTCGCCATCCACTTTGTCTACGTGTCGCCTTCGTTCCGCGATCGTCGAAGCCGTCGCATCTACGGTAGGGTTCGTTTTTCTGATGCGAATTCTAGCGACGTATTAAATCTAATAAGCGTAATTTAATCGTCGTTGCACCATAAATTTATTTTCAGCAGCATTAATTCTCGTTAAAACCCCGTAAACTCGTATGAACACGTATGAACTAGTTGCATCTAATCAATAAACAACCATAGTTAATTAATAATTGAACTTTGCATGCATGCATGTCATCGCATGTTGATTTGTATGTGTGCATCATGTTGATTTGTATGTATTTTTTGTATGTGTGATCACGAGTAGAGGGAAGTGCTCAAGAGGTCGTGTGCGAGGATTTCCAGAACCATGACTTCGAAGCGCTTGAGCAACCCTATCCGTCGGAGCAAGGCAAGTGTCCTTCAAGCATATTGATCCTATTTTAAAATAAATGTTTTGTTTGCAAAACTGCATGCTTGTGTCAATTTTGATGGGAAATCCTATGGTAGGAAGTTTACTAGATTTGTTTAACCACCCTTGTCACCTGGAATACATGGTAGAGAGTCGGGATGGGATTTTTACCTTTTTGCTTCGCTTAATTAATTGGGATGAGAAAACAACACTATACACTTAATTATGCATTAGTGATATTATGGTTAATGTGAACTGGTTAACATGATGTGGTAATGGGTGATCTAAGCAAGCCTGGTATGTGGACGTGTTGGATGTTATGGTGGTTGCTTGCTTTAGATCTAAGGACCGGTTCATGCGAGAATAAGCCAGGACTACAGTGCCACCACGAGGCCAATTATAGGTGTAGCGTAGCTAATTAATTAGGGCTTTGCCAGTGCTATTTGGACCATTAAGGTTGCTCGAGGAAGGGGTAGTCGGATTGATTTTGTTGATGATTGGTGGGACTACCCTAGGATCCGAATGGCTCAAGAGAGGGCTCTTGGTTGAAGATGTGCTCTGTAGGGGAAATTGCCACCGGTGAAACCTCAGTGGGGGTCTAAATAGGCTAGTAATCCCTTTGTAAATGCTATTTTGTGATCTCTTGGCCACACACCAACGGAAGTGTGTAATGTGACCGACGGGTCACTGGCGTAAGGGAGTTTCTTAGTCATCGAAAGGTGATGAAATCACGAACACGTGGGTAAAGTGGTACAAACTCTGCAGAGTCTAATAAAACTATCATGATAACTGTGCTCCCGGTTATGAGCACCTGGAAAACTTCCATGATTAGAGAGAACCTGGTTTTGGGATGGTTATGGTTTGGTACTTGTTATGGCTGGTTATGTATTAAACTATGACATTGAACATGGTTAATGGTATGATGGTGATGGATATGGAATATGAATTGGTGCTATGTTATTAATTATGGTTTATGATGGGAATACTTCACATATATATAATATATTGCTTTTTAAATGTTTTAATGTACTTTTTAGCACTTAGCCATTATTACATTCGCCCTTTGTATCAGCTACATGTCAAAATTTCCACACTTGTTGAGTATGACGTGTACTCACCCTTGCAATCCCCCCGCCCCCAACAGTTGCATGTCAAGATTGGGAGTGTTACATTAATAATGCGGAGTTCTAGGCCGTGTCTACCGTCAGCTTTGCCTGTGGTGTTATTGGAGCTGCGCTATCCCTTTTGATTAGTTGCTTATTAGTTTATTTCCGCTGCATTAGTTCAAACTTGTCATTAATGTTCATTAGAGCTTGTACTCAAGGATGTTATGAATTGTGTAATAAAATTTGGCTAATTAATCTTGTTATGTGGTAATTTTCTGTATACTCTTTTGTGAATGCACTAGTGTATGTGTGTTGAACATCCTGGGCACACATATGCGTTCACTTGGTTTATTTTCAGAATCGGGTGTCACAAAAGCTTTGTCAGCATGCCTTCTCTTTGCCTTTCACCGTTTCCTCCCCAGTGGTGACATCAGCTCATGTCCCATCTTCCAGTTCTTCTCCTCTTCCTGCTTGCACCGCTGCTCAAACTTTTTTGTGTGGTCTGCCAAGCTCAGCTCTCCTAGAGACAGTCTATGGGCGAGCTCCTCCTCCCGCCTCAAAATATCCTCCTACTTTTCTAGGAGCTTCTCCTCCCTCTCATCGAGGTCCGTCCGATCCTTGAGGAGCACTTCATTTAGTTCATTGAGGTTGTCCTGATGATCGTTAGCAGCCTCATTGGTCTCCCTAGCATGCTGTAAAATCTCTCAAGCCTTCTCGTCGATAGCCTTAATTGTAGCCTCCCGCTCGTTCAGCAGGTGGTCCATCAGTGCTAGCCGGGCCTTCTCCCTGGCCACCCATTCCCGCTGGTCGCCAACCCTTAAATGCGTCTACTTCATCTCGAAATGAAGCTTGTTGCGCCAACACCTCAAGGTGTTGCACCCTTCTTCGAGTGTCTTGCTTTCATAGGCAAAGGCCAGCTAAACTTGGCACACACTGGAGCAGGCATTGTCAATAGACAATGCCATGGGAATTGGCTCCGGGCCAGCCTCGATCTCACCCGTCGGCTCGAGCGGATCTTCAAAAATATCGATTGGGTACCACGGAACAAGTGTGGTCCCCTGCGTCCCCACGGCACTAGGGCTAACTTCTAGAGCTGATGAGGAAGGTCCCCTCACCGGATCTTCAATCATCGGCTATGTGGGTGGAGGACCTGCAGTTGACTCTTGTGGCTGCTCCGGCTCTAACATAGACACCTCCGAAGTAATCACCTCTGGGGTGGATGCTGCAGCTTCATCCGAAGCTCCCAATATCGCCGTCTCAGGTGTCGGGACTTTGACTTCTTCCAGCTCAGGTGCAGGAGCTCCGGTTAACTCCGGCTCAGGTGCCGGAACTTTTGCAGTCTCTGGCTCCATGGCTGAAGCTTCAACTATTTCTAGCTAGGGGGCCGGAGCTTCACTTACCTCCGGCTACGGCCCCGGAGCTTCTACCATCTCCATCTCTGAAGCAGGAACTTTAGCCGCCAGCTCTGAGACCGACGGCGCTTCATCATGAACATCTCCCCCATGGTCCGGCGCTACCACGGGAGCTTCAACCGTCGTCTCTGGATTCAGATCCACAACAGCTGGTGTCGGAGCTATCGTGTCATCATCCACCACTTGGGGAGGCACAGGGGTTGAAGATGGAGCTTTCGCCTACACAACCTCAGTTGTTGCAGCAGGAGCCGAAGATTCGGTCTTCTTTTTTGACACCCTGGAAACAAAATATTGGGTAAATTCAAGACATGATAAAGACAAAATTAGCACCTAGAGTTGAGATGACAATGCTTACCTTGGGATGCTACCGCTCCAATCAGCGCAGAACCTCTTCATCGAACGATCAGAGCCAGGACCCACCGTCGCTGATGTGGTGAAGGCTTCGGACTGCTGCCCAAAAGTTGTTGTATTTGTCGACATCACCTTAGTCGGGACCTCCCTCAGCTGAGAAGAACCTCCGGACCTAGAGCCCATGATTGGAACTGGGGCCGAAGTTGATTTGCCAGAGCTAGCGCCCCTCTAGGTCGCCAGCACCGAAAGAGGCATGGCCGCCGAAGTCCTGCTTGGTCGGGGGGAAGAAGCTGCTAGAGATAGAGCTGACCTGAGCGAGCTCCCATCAGTATGTCTTAGCTTCCTCTTCCGGCTGGAAGATTCGGCTGGCTCCTTGCCATTACCCTTGCCAACGTCATCAACCTTCTGGCTTGGAGCAGCGGGGGCCACCATCTTTGAAGCTCTGGGGATCGCAACCCCGAAGGTCTTATGTATCTCAACCACGCCGAGGTCATCCAGCTCTGGCATTCTCCTCCGGAGCTCTCTACTAACCTCTGGAACCATGTTCAGAGGGAGGAAGGCAGCCGATGGGGTCAAGGCATCGCGGGAGATAGCTCTGTTCTAAAACTTCTAAATATGGAGCTTCAAAGCTTCATCATCCATGTTGGTATTAAAACCGGCTTCAATACATTTATGATCCATCTCACTGTTAAAAGCCCATGCGGTCCACTCCCTTGTCTTCAGTGGAGCCCACCTGTTCACCAGGAAATTGCCGAAGACCAACTGAGGGGTCACTCCACCCTCTACGCATTTGTGGATCCTTGTCAGAATTGGCTTGTATGCTTCAGACAGCTCTGGAACTGCATTCCAGGTGTCGGTGTCAACATTGGGGAGGCTCTTGGGCAACTACAACCTTTCATGCTCCTCCACTACGATAATCACCCAGTCTTTCTTCCAGTTGTCCCACTTTCCGGAGGGGAAGGTCTTCAAGTACTTGAAGAAGCAATTCTTGCGCTTGACGAAGTAGTAGAAGCCAATTAACTCCATCCCCTTTCCGGTAGTGTGGACCGTCAAGAAGGTCCAGAAGAGCTCGATGCACGGTGGCACACCCACACCAACATCTCGCAGAAGTGGATGAAGGTCGCCACTAGCAAGAAGGAGTGGAGGCCGAGGTGATGAAGCTGGAGGTCATAGAAGTCCAACAGCATCAGCAAGAAACTTGAGAAAGGCGGGATCAGACACACCATGGCGTATGCCGAGAAGTGGACCATCTCTCAGGTGCGCTCCTTCTTGAAGGGGAGCTTGCGGAAGCATATAACATTGTTGAAGGAATCGTTGGACCACCCCATGTAGGTTTGGACCCTCGACAGATCTTTGTTGCTCTTGATCTTGCTGCGGGTAAGACCCAACTCCATCACGGCAAAGTGGAGCAAAAGTTGGAAGGGCTATGCAAAGGTTGGGACGCTCAAAGCGCAAGTTCAAATGAAAGCGTAAATAGTCCTCAAACCGTGCGGGCTTTCCTTCTTAAGTAAGCCTCCGCAATGCTTGGATGGAAACCGCGACGAGATCAAGATCACATTTCAAAAATCAACCTCGTCAATGACAAAAGGGCCCGGGACCACTTTGGCAGAAAGGTCGAAGTTATTATACTAGGTGAACCATTGTCATGATGGGAAGTTGGAAGCCCAAGGGCGGCGGCCTGACATGGTGCGCGGAACCGATATGGTTTTCGTATTAGGAACCGGCGACCTTCAATTGCGTGAGATCTGAACACCAGGATCTCACCCGCCGCATCAAGATAAGCAACATGGAGATGGCTTAACTACTGACCATCGCCCCAACGTCCCATGAAAAAACTTTGAAGCCACAGCGCGGAAATCGAAGATGGTCTCACCTCTGGTAGAACAACTTAACCCAAAAGGTTTCTCCCAGAGGTGGGCCCGGGGGCCACTGTCAGTACTCTGCGTACCGGGTACCCCACGATACCGCAAGGAAAGCTACAGAGTTCCACCTGTCTGAGTTGAAGACCTCCGAAGGCTCCACATGTCCTGCAGCACTAGGCCCGCCTCCCTCGTTTGGGTAGCTCTGGAGCCGCCATGTTTAACACAAGGCCGGACCTAACTCCCTATATAGGGAAGCTCCAGTCATGACACGTGTCCAGTGGCCCCGGACCTAACCTCCGGTAGAGGGAAGCTCCGGTTCTCCCCTATGTATAGCAGTTTCGGACCTGCCTCCCCACAGAGGGAAGCTCCGGAGCTGCCACGTGTCGAACCTTCGGACCTAGGCCAGCAACGAGAAGACTGTCGGATCTCTAATAGTGTGAACATTCAACGGACAGTTAAAGCTATTGTTACAAGACCTGATTACATGTCATTAATGCCATGTTGATGACGCAGGATCAGAGGACCTTTAGGACCGGTGATTCCACCATTAAGGTGTTTTATCTCACTGTTAAATGTACTTAATACATACAAATCGTGTATTAGGTAATTAAACATCATCGGGGCCACATGTTGGGCCAGGCTGACAATGTAACAACTAGTCCTTGGACTATAAAAGGGTTGTGCCACACAGTACAAAGGACACGCTCACTGAAGTCCAATCAAGAGCTCACAAAGACGCACTCATACATACAACAACCACCCGTGGAGTAGGGTATTACGCTCAGGCAGCCCGAACCACGTAAAAATTCCTTGTGTCACTATCTTTTCATAATCTCACGCGTGCCCCAACCTATCATGAACCTCCATGGGCTACAATCTAGTAGTACCGGGGGAAGTGTTGATCGCACACTTCGAAAAATTGGTAGAAATCAACATTGATCAGATCTCGGAGGATAAAAAACCATGAACAGAGCTCGAAAAAAAAATCTTGTGAAAGGATTGGGGATGATTCTGGAGCTGGCAAGTTGAGATCCACATACCATCGTGGAGAAGGCGAGGACAGGCGCATAACAGAGCATGCCGATGTGCTAGACAATGGAGCTCACCGGCAGCGTTGGGGCGGAGGCTGATGATGCAAGCACCTCTAGTAAACCCAACATCAAGATGCGGAACCGAGTGTACCAACATGCGGGGATGGGGGGGGGCGGCGATGCCATGGCGGCATGGGAGAATGGCAGCGAGCGAGTGCGAGCCGAGCATCGGGGGCCAGGAACCGGGAGGCGAGGCTAAGGCAGCAGTGGCATGGGGCGGAGCGCACAAGGAGGCGGCATCGGCACCAGAGCACTGGGCAGGGCAAACGCGGGGCAAAAGGAAATGTACTTTATTTTCTTGAGACAGTGCAACAGCCCATGAAAATAAATGTTGTTTCCGTGGATCAAAGACGACAACGAAAATAGCATCTATTTCCGTGAGTCGGGCCTATGGCCCACGAAAATGGTTATTTTTCGTGAGCCAAGATTATGACCCACAAAAATAGCAGTTATTCCTATGGCCCACAAAAATAGTTGTTATTTTTGTGATCCAAGATTATGACCCACGAAAATAGCAGTTATTTTCGTGAGCTGGGCATGAGGAGCCCACCAAAATAACTTTGACCTATGAAAATAATTTATTTTCCTGTCGTGGAGATATATAGTCCTGAATCGGCCTTAGGGGTGGATCCACTGGGCCATCAAGGGTCTCGAGGCTAACTACTACCCGTCGAGCAGTGAAGCCACTGAGTCCCCCTATGTTTTTTTGTCATAGAAGCACTACAGAAAACCCGACCATTTACGACAGCTGCAATAATTTGTGAGGGCCAGTCAATGCAAATTAATTAACTTGCGACAGCCCGCATGTGGCCGTCGCAAGTTAAGTTGTCATCACCAATAGAAGCTCAATTTACCATGGCGAGCCCTAACGACATCACAAATTTGTGGCCGTCGCAAATAGAGGTCTAACTTGCGATGGCCAACCCTAGTATTGTCACAAACTAAGTAATTTGCGACGGCTAATCCTAGGGCCATCGCAAGTTAACTGGCTATATACCCCCCAACCTACGTGGCCCAACTCCCATTTTTGTACATGCCGCCACCGCTCGCTCACACGCTCCCGCACCGCTACCCTTGCTCGCTACCACCGCCGCCGTGCTAGCCGTGGCCGATGCCACTGCCCGCCCACAGTGCCCTCCGACGCCTGACGCAGTGCCGCCCGACGCCCCTGGCGCCCGATGAGGCCATCGGCGCCTCCCTTGCCCGCCGCCCGTCCCCACCGCCCTCCTCTGGTGCCCGCTCCCGACGTCCGTCACCGTAGCCCACCGCCTCCAACCTACAACCGTCGGTTACCTCTCATCTCTCTCTCTCTCTCTCTCTCTCTCTCTCTCTCTCAATTCAAATTGCACGAGGATTAAAATTGGTGTGAATCATTCTATTAATTTGTGAATTGTTCTATTAATTATGTGAATTGTTCAAATTATTTAGCTAGATTCAAATTGCTTGTGATGTATGTGAATTGTTCTATTGATTGATGTAAATTCAAATTCCATGTAATGTAAGTGAATTGTTCTCATGAATTGTTCTATTAATGTATATCGCAAATTCATGATGACATGTGTACTGCCGCTGCCCACATCGCCGCCGCCGCACACAAATTATGGCGTGTTTATGTTAATTAGTTGTTAATTGTTAATTTATTATATTATTATTTTTTGAATTGTTTAATTCATATTATAATTGCTTATTGTTTAATTATTATTTTTTGATTGAGTGAATAATTATTATATGTAAATAAACAGGCTTCGGCTTGGCGCATCCTGACATGGCCCATTTAGGGCACGTCACGGCCTATTTAGCGGTAACGTTTTCGTTGAGACGGGCACGGAGGCAAAAAGCAACAGTGAGGACTGCAAGCTCCCGCGCATGAACGGTGGGCCCTGATGTGTAGGATCGAAGAGCACGTGAAAAGCTACCAGAGGGGGGGTGAATGGTAGATTTAAAAATCTTATGCAGCGTAAACAATTAAACCCCAATCCCTTCGGCAGAAAAACGATCTGTTAAAGAAATCGTGTGTGAGACTAATCTAAATGTGTTTCACCGTGACAAAAGTGGTAGATATCAGAGAGAATCAAGTCACGAAGACAACACAAAAGGAATCACTCAAATCCGTGGATAAAAAACTCAAGCTATGATCGAAAGATCAAACAAGGTCAATCTGCATTACCCGAGAAAAAACAGTTCTGGAATGCTGCAAAGAAACTCGTGTAGATCAGAAACCACCAATCCAATGACCGTGAAATTTTGACAGATGATAGATAATCAAGTTGTGAAGACAACCCAAAAAGAATCACGTAAATTGGATCTGTAAAACTCGAGTTATGATAAAACCACCGACAAAAGGTAGTGTTGTCCAGAAACTCGACGAGTAAAACTTGTCTGGAACAAGTCGGACGAACAAGGCACAAAAGTTCCTTCAAACTACGAATTTTATTCAATAGAACACAAGAGGAACAGCCCCAAAGTCGTTCACCACGAGCTCTGGGCTCCCTTCAAACTAGTGTTGAAGCGCCTTAGGAGGTATTTGGTATACTTCGTTTGATGCACAAAGGTACCCTCCTTAGTTTGCTTGATTTGCAGCCCCAAAAAGTAAGTGAGTTCACCCATCATACTCATCTCAAATTCTGAACTCATCATAGCTGAAAACTTGGACACAAGATCATGAGAAGCACAACAAAAGATAATATCATCCACATACACTTGAACGAATAATGAGTCATTGCCATGTTTAAGCACAAAAGGAGTTTTATCAACCTTGCCCATGGTAAACCCCTTTTCAAGTAAGAATGTTTTTAACCTGTCATACCATGCTCTAGGGGCTTGTTTGAGACCGTATAAGGCTTTGGACAGTTTGTAAACATGATTAGGAAAATCTGGATTTTCAAAACCTGGTGGTTGTTTGACATAAACCTCCTCATCTATGTAGCCATTAAGAAAAGCACTTTTAACATCCATTTGAAATAGCTTGAAACCTTTAGATGCTGCAAAAGCTAACAAAATTCTTATGGCTTCTAATCTAGCGACAGGAGCAAAAGTTTCATCAAAATCTAGACCTTCAACTTGAGTGAAACCTTGAGCAACCAACCTAGCCTTATTCCTAACCACAGCCCCATCCTCACTTTGTTTATTTTTATATACCAATTTAGTTCCAATTAAAGTGTGACCTTGAGGTGGAGGTACAAGTTTCCAAACATTATTTCTTTCAAAATTTTCTAACTCTTCTTGAATGGCAATAATCCAAGATTCATTAGTGAGTGCGTGTGATATATCTTTGGGTTCAAAAGAAGCAACAAAAGCAGAATGCGCATGAGAGTTTGGATCGCAAAACCTGGACCGTGTGACTCGTTCGTGCAAGCTTCCAATCATCTGTTGTGGGGGATGATTTTTGTAAAAACGTAGGGGAACAGATGTCTCACAAGCTTCTTCTTCATTAGGTTCATCATAGATTGATGAGCTTGTGAGTTGTGGACGGTCAGGACCAGCATAGGTGATAGCCGGAGCTTGTTCAATGTCCGGAGCTGGACACGTGTCAACTTCGGAACTACCAGGCAGTATCACCGCCTCTTCTTCATCTTCGAAAATACCCTCCCCCTGAGGATACGGATCTGGTCCTGCAACACCGGAGCTAGTACCTGGGCTAACTTCATCAAAAGACACTTCACAAGTCTCCACAATTTTGTTAGTGTCAAGTAAAAACACACGGTAGCCTCTAGTATGAGATGGATAACCAAGAAACATGCCATCAATGGATCTAGGTTCAAATTTATCAAGATTACCATGTTTCTTAACAAAGCATTTGCAACCAAAGACCCGAAAGTGTGTAACACTAGGCCTATGTCCAAACTAAAGCTCATATGGTGTCCAAACAAGCGGTTGCTAACGCATCAGCCCAAAATTTCCTAGGAGTTTGATATTCATCAGGCATAGTCCAAGCCATCTCAACTAAGGTTCTGTTCTTTCTTTCTACAACACCGTTTTGTTGAGGTACATATGGTGAAGAGAATTGATGATCTATTCTATTTTCAGCACAAAAGTGATCAAAAGATTGATTTTTAAATTTAGTTCCATTATCACTTCTAATTGCTTTTAAAGATCCTGGGTAATCAATTGATAATCTAAGAAATAAAGTTCTAAAGTGACTAAAAACTTCATTCTTGACGCCATAAAGTAAACCCAAGAGTATCTAGAATAATCATCAACAATAACAAGAACATATCATTTACCTCCGAAGGATTGAACACGTGAAGGTCCTACGGTGTCAAGGTGCAAAAGTTGACACGGTTCAGTTGTCATGATCATTGTGAGATGAGTATGTGAACCTGCAACCATCTTATCATGTCTACAAGAAGAGCACACAATTTCTTTGTCCCCTTTAAGCTTAGGCAGCCCACGTATGCGATCAAGAGCACTAACACGCGTTAGGTGATCAAAGCCTACGTGACCAAGTCTACGATGCCAAAAATATAAGTCCCTTGAATCATTAGCAACTAGACACCTATGCTTAGAGGAAGACATATCAAAATCAGCTTTAAAAACTCTTCCAAACCGAGACATGTTAAAAATAAGCTCACTATTTGAACGCAGCAGTTTTTATTGAAAATAATTTCTAGATTTTCATCTAGCAATTGTGCAACAGAAAGCAAGTTGTATTTCAAATTTTTGACAAGTGCCACATCCTTCAAAGTTTAGTGATCATTTACTCTAACCTAACCCATAGCAATTATAGGAGTTGAAGAATTATCGGCAAAAGTAACATTCTCTACACGTGACACAAAAGAGAGGGAGGAGAACCAATCTTTGTTACCGGTCATGTGGCGTGAGCAACCTGAATCCACAATCCAAATGTTCTCCTTCCTCAAACGTGTAACCTACATAAAAGCACAATACGTCGATGACTCAATACTGGGGTTAGTCAAAAGGCATTTAGGAATCCAGTACTGAGTCACGCGACGTGCAGTAGGAAAAACACGAGAAAGCTGAGACAAAACAGCAGGTTTATGAGTCAAAGTTTGAGATTTTTTATTCTTAACTACTGACCTATAAGGTGTTACTTGTGTAGCACAAAAATCAGTAGCTCCGGAGGCAAAAACAGAAGGTTCGGAGGTAAACTTTGAATGTTTTTGACTCAAAACAGCAGGTTGTACATTCGGTTCAATGTGTGCAGCAAATTTTTCATGAAATTTATGAGATCTAGCAACCATTCTTTCCCTTTTCTGTTGTTTAGCTAGTCTATAACAAAAATCTATGACATGACCATCTCTACCACAGAAGGTACAATGAAATTTAACTTTGTGTTCATGTCTAGATGAGCAAGCAATATTTTTATTTGAAACTGAATGAGGCAACACTCCTGCAGATTTGAAAATCACTCTTTTTTGTTTAGGAACTGTTTGAATCAAACCACTTCCTAATGACTTTACAATTTTAGGTGGATGTGCCTTAGCATGAGCATGAGAATCAAAACCTAAACCAGTTTTATCATTGCAAGACTTGGAAGAATTCAGCAGTAAGTTTAGGTTCTTATTCCCATTACAAAACCGATCTAATGTCCTATGCATGTCATCAAGTTTATTGGACAGATCTAGGCAATTTTCACATGAAGTTTTTCCTTTTAGTTTGCAATTTGAACAAAATTTAACTTCATGAGAACATAAAGCATTGTTCAATATTGAAATTTCATTCATAGCATCCTGTAGTTTCTTATCAAGATCGTCATAAGTAGAACAATGCAAATCAATTGTAGAACAGCTAGCATCTTTCAAGTTTTTATCATTAAGTGCAGCAAGCTCTTTTTTCTTTTCAATTTCTAACTCAAGTTTATCAAGTGTGGAGGTGTGCGCACTTCTTAATGAGGACAATTGTTCATATATTAAATCACATGAGGAACATGCATCATCACTAGGAATCAAAGTTTTTAACCGGTTGATTTCAGATTCTAGTGATTCAATTTTAGCAGCACTATCCCTAAGCTTTTTGTCCTTTTTCTTAACAATAATAGTGGCATGAGAAATGGCATCACACATTTCTTCGCAAGTAGGACATACCTCTTCATGGTCGCTGTTGTGTTCTGCCTCCTCCATACTTGATCTTGACTTGCCCGCCATAAAGCACAAGTTTGCCAAATCATCTTCATCTTCATCACTTCCAATGTCCACGTCGCTTGAACTGAACTCTTGAAGCGCGGTGATGAAACTGTTGATCATCTTGCGTCCTATGGTACCCTTCTTTTTCTTCGTATCTTTTGCAGAGGAGTGCTTCGTTCTTGTTTTCTTTTCATCCCGGGAAGTAGGACCTGAAAGGTTAGGGCAATCTGAACGAAAATGTCATGTCTTACCACATTCGAAGCATCGTTGAGGTTCGGAGCTTCCTCTCCTTCTAGTTCTCACATTTTGCAATGCTTTTGAGAACCTCGTAGAGAGAAGTGCTAGCTCCTCCTCTGGAAACTCCTCAATCTGTTCAAGGGTTAGAGAGGTCAACAAAGCAAGTGTACTACAAGATGAAGATTGGCTAGAGCTAGGCATATCACGTTGAGAAACAAAAGCAATAGACTTGTTGGGGTTCTTACGTGATATTATATCAATTTCATGAGTTTTTAGATTGGAATATAACACATCTAAAGTAAGTGTACTCATGACAGTAGATTCACGAATAGATGTAACTTTCATCTCCCAAATTGACATGTCTAATGCACTTAACAATTGCCTAGCATTTTCAGCATCTGAAAAATTAACATTGACGCTACGCAAGTTGCTGAGAATTTTATTAAAGCGAGCAAAGAGATCATCAATTGACTCACCGGGCTGCATCTCGAAGCGCATGTATTCTTTCTTGAACATGTCTTGCCTTACCTCCTTGATCGTGTTGGATCCTTCGTGGTAGTCACAAAGTGCTTTCCACACATCGTATGCAGATCGGAGGTGTGCAACACGGTCGAAGTCGCTTTATGTTAATCCTTGTATGATCAAGTTCCGAGCCTTGTTGTTGTTGTCGACATCTCTCAGATTTGTAGCTGTAACTTGATCGTTTGATGGCACTTCGTAAGGCTTGTATACCTTCTCCCATATTACAAAGCCTTGTGCCTGGATGAAAGCCTCCATGCGTGCCTTCCAAACCTGAAAATCAATACCAGCAAACACACAAGGTTTGGCGGAGTACTTCTCCATGATGATTAGTCAAAAACACGCGCAAATCTTAAAGATTAGAGCACCGTGGCTCTGATACCAATTGTAGGATCGAAGAGCACGTGAATAGCTACCAGAAGGGGGGTGAATGGTAGATTTAAAAATCTTACGCAGCGTAAACAATTAAACCCCAATCCCTTCGGCAGAAAAACGATCTGTTAAAGAAATCGTGTGTGAGACTAATCTAAACGTGTTTCACCGTGACAAAAGTGATATATATCAGAGAGAATCAAGTCACAAAGACAACACAAAAGGAATCACTCAAATCCGTCGAGAAAAACTCAAGCTATGATTGAAAGATCAAACAAGGTCAATCTGCCCTACCCGAGAAAAAACAGTTCTGGAATGCTGCAAAGAAACGCGTGTACATAAGAAACCACAAATCCAATGACTGTGAAATTTTTACAGATGATAGATAATCAAGTTGTGAAGACAATCCAAAAAGAATCACGTCAATTGGATCTGTAAAACTCGAGTTATGATAAAACCACCGACAAAAGGTAGTGTTGTCCAGAAACTCGACGAGTAAAACTCGTCTGGAACAAGTCGGACGAACAAGGCATAAAAGTTCCTTCAAACTACAAATTTTATTCAATATAACACAAGAGGAACAGCCCCAAAGTCGTTCACCACGAGCTCTGGGCTCCTTTGCTTATATAACCAGCCCTTAGGCCTACCCAATATCAACTAGGACTCCAATCCTACTCAGATCACGAATCGTAACTTTCCATAACTGCTCAAGATTCTTCTATACGCAGATAGAAGCAATCTTAAGACTTCCAAACACCTTAGGAACATATCCCACATTCCTAAACAACTCAAATTCGTGACTCACACGAAATCCTATCATAACCAACTCAAATCTTTCCATATTTGAGTCAAACCCGACTCAGCCGCAGCCTGAGTCCATAACCTAGTCGGTTGGACCTTTTCGACCAATTCTTTACGTCCACATCTCTTCATCACGTCTCGGAACCATGTAGCCACGTCCATGCACTCCTTGCATACGTGCAAACATCTTCCAACTACGTCCACGATACCTTCATATGCATTGTTCTTGATTCAATCATGCTGCACAACCTCCTGATCAGCTCAACCACAATTCCTCCTGAATTTTGTTGTTGGAACCTCATCTCCTCCCTGAGACTAGTCCAATGGATCCCGTCACCAGCCATGTCTTGAACTCAGGCAACACCTGCACATGAATAAACAACTAATCCATACGAGCCCAAGTCCTTGACTTGACTCAAGTTAGTTCCGAACACAACACCTTACGTGAGAGCCTCACATAAGCATGTTGCAAAGTATAGCAAAACGATATCAGCCATATCATCCAAAATGCACCAAAAAACTTAGCAAATGAATACTAAGCAATCTTTCCAATCATGTAAAGCAAGTACGAAACATTGCAAATGAAAAGCAGAAGCACTGCGGTCAAGTTCTGGACCTTGCCAGAGCAACCCGGACCTTGAGCCAGAGCTAAAAAAAGCTAGTAGAACCTAGCGCCGGAGCTTACCAAAACTAGTACAACCAAGCTCCCGCCGGTGCTTACAAAACTAGCAGGACCTAGCGCCGGAGCTAACCAGAACTAGTCGGAACTAGTAAACCCAAAAGCCGGAGCTAGAAAAATCAACTCGGAGCTTAGCAAAAACACGCCGGAACTATCAAAGACATGCCGGAGCTAAAGACAAAACTCATCGGAGCTGACCAAAGCTAGTCGGACCTAGCATCGAACGTAACCGGAGCTACCCAAACCAAGCCGGACCTACCGTCGGACCTTGCTGTAGCTCAGAGCTAGAGTCGGACCTTGATAAAATGGTGTTTTTGTGATATTCAAAACTTTTATCATCAAAGCAAAGTGTATTCACTACAAGCCAATGTATTCAGCACATATAGGTCTTACACGATGGGGCGTTCTCATCTATCACCCGCTTATAACGGGTAATCCTAACACCATTGTAAGTTAAAAGTGTCCCGGACTGGGCATAACTTGAGACGTTTGACCCATTCCTTGTCTCTCTCGTTCTTTCCTCCTCCTCTCTTTCATTCTTTCATCTCTCGTAAATGACTCTAAAATGAAATATTAATGTAACTTGTACAATATGTGTTACCCATTTTGAACAGGTCCGTCTCACATGCGTTATGCATGTGAGGTGTGTAGGTTCAGAATTGTCCCATTTTAGACAACCTGGGAGTGACCGAGGGGGCGTGGTTGTATCAAGACGCGGGTCTGATTTGGACAAGATTTCGACGGCGTAATCCTGGTGTTCTCTGCTGCACCATTTTTGGGCGTGCAGTTGGAGAACAACGGGGTTATGCTGTCGAAGTTTCGTCCGAATCCAGACGACGCGTCTTGTCATAAGCACGCTCCCTCGGTCACTCTTGGTTGGTTTTAGGACCTGTCCTTTCCAATATATGTAGGGCCATGACATTAAACAATGTATAAAATACTATAATTTCTCTGGCTTTATACTACAAAGCGAAACATGGGTGAAGACCACAGTTGGGTGTATACTAGTTGGAAGAGCAGATCTGGTGGTCACTCGGATGAGTGGTTTGTCAAGACAGATGAATTTATCGATGGGGCATTTTTGTTGTCAACAATTGATAAGGTGTGTTGCCCATGTACGAAATGCCAGAACTCCATGTTTTTGGACAAGATGGAACTTTCAATACACTTGGGTCGAAACGGTTACACGCTATATTATGAGGTGTATACCTTCCACGAAAAGACTAAATCTAAAGTCCTAGAAGAAGTGGATGAGGATGATGATAGTAGGGGGTTGATAGGATGGATGAGATGATAGAAGCTATAAAAATAGAGGATCCTCCTACAACGGAGGCAGATGAGTTCTTCAAGCTTCTCAGTGCATCAGAATAGTCGTTGCATGAACAAACAGATGTGATCCTCCTTGCTTTCATGACCAGATTTATAGAAATTAAGTCTAAGTACTTCTTCTCCAATAATTGCTACAACAATCTCATTAAATTGATCAGCGATATCCTTCCACAACCTCAAAAACAGCCTAAAGATATGTATCAGTCCAAGAAATTGATATCTGGTCTCGGTATGAAATATGAGAAAATTGATGTGTGCTCAGACAACTGCATGCTAGTCTGGAAAGAGCACGCCAACGAGAATTGATGGTTGGAATGTGATAAACCGAGCTATGTCAAAGTTGTTAATGATGATGGTGATAATTTGATGATAGATTTCGCACATAAGAAGCTTTGTTACTTGCCCGTGATACCTCGATTGAACTGGTTATTTCTTTCAGAAAGAACTACAAGACACGTGAGATGGCACAAAGAAGGTGTACATGAGAACAAATAATTCTTGACGCACTCGTCCGACGGTGATGCATGGAAGGCGCTGGACCATTTCAATTTAGATTTTGCTAGTGATGCGAGAAATGTTCGCATTGGGTTAGCTATAGATGGATTCTCACCGTTCAGTACAAACGCCATGCCATACTCTCATTGGCCCATCTTTGTCATTCCATAGAACCTGCCACAGACTTTTTGTATGAAGTATGAGTTCATTTTCTTCAGCCTCATTGTGCTTGGGCCGTATCATCCTGGGTCACGTCTCAATGTGATGTTGAAGCCGCTGATCGAAGAATTAAAAATATTGTGGACAGGAGTCAAAGCGTACGACTGTTACAAGAAGCAGATATTCAACCTTTGAGCTGCTTATTTGTGGTCCGTCCATGATTTGTCAGCATATGGCATGTTTTCTGAATGCAGCACTCATGGTCGTCTAACGTGTACCATATGTGCTTCGGACACGGATTGCTTTCGACTTACTCATGGAGGCAAGATATCCTATTCGATTGTCAGAGACGTTGGCTGCCTCAAAATCAGATGTTTGGGCAACAGAGGCATGTGTTCAGAAAGGACACCATTGTCACTAAAGGACCACTAAAATGTTTTAACGGGTTAGAAATTTCTGATATGTGCCAGATGAAGGTCGTCTTGGATATTTCATAGGTTACGGAGAGGAACACAATTGGACTCACATATGTGGACATTGGGAGCTACCATATGTGATGTCGTTGATTCTAATGCACAACATTGATGTCATGCACCAGGAGCGTAACATGGGCGAAAGTATCATTGGCACATGTATGGATATGATGGGAAAAACGAAAGACAATATAAAAGCTACAAAGGATTTGGCATAGATTTCTAACCGTCCATGTCTTGAAATCTCTCAAAGTGGTGGTAAGTCACGTGCTTCTTTCTCCCTAAAGAAAAGAAAGAAGTTATGAAATCGTTGAAAACTTCAAAATTCCCATATGGTTACACAGCTAGTCTAAATTGAGTCGTGAATGCAAACACTAGAAACCTCACTGGGTTGAAGAGTCATGATCATTACATGATCATGAAAAGACTCCTATCTGTTATGTTTTGGGGCTACTAGATGAGGCGGTGTGGAAGGCTTTAGCCGAACGTAGCAATTTCTATAGACAACTATGTGCTAAAGAAATCAAGATAGGAATGATGGATAAGGTAGAGAAGGATATATCGGTACTATTATGTAAGATGGAAAAAAATCCTCCAGGTTTCTTCAATCCAATGCAACATCTGTTTATCCATCTTTCATTCGAAGCTAAAGTTGGTGGTCCCGTGCAATATAGGTAGATGTATCATATTGAAAGAGCGCTACAATATCTGAAACCAATGGTTGGCAATAGGGCAAGGGTGGAAGGGTGCATCGCTAAAGCATTTACTCTTAAGGAAGTAGGATACTTTTCAAGTGTCTACTTTGGAGAAGAACACAATGTCAATACTTTGACAATGTGGTACAATGTGGAAGAAGCACCCCCTTTGTAGTGACCAATCCATTTTCAAACGAGGGGCACTATCGTTGGTAGCTACACGGCCTACAGTTGTAGCAAACGTGAAAGGACAACTGCTTTACTCTACATGTACACAAATACATATGGCATGGATCCAGTAAGTGTTTGTCCTACATTAATGCTAATCAACATATTTTGCTACACATGTATTCTAAAAAGTGTTTTTCTGTTCAGCGAGTTCCAAAGGCAAAATTGGCCACATAAGCATCAACCTACGAGCAAACAAGTAGAAGGGATGCGACGGGATGGAATAAATGGAAGGCCGAATTTCCTATACTGGTTTTGAGATTATGTGATACTCTCTCGTCTTCTTTATATTATGACTTACTATTATTAAATAAGTATTCTTATAACTTATCATTTTGGACAGTGCGTGACTAACGACATCCATCAAGATTTGCGGCAACTATCATATGGATTGGTGAAAGTTAGAAGCTATGGTCGATATAAAGTAAATGGCTTCCGATTCCATACAGCTCAATTTGAAGCTCTTCGTCCTCTCACGCCAACATCAAATTCCGTAGTTGTCACGAGGGCAACTGACTCTCAAGGGCATGAAACCAATTACAATGGGATCATTAACTAAATCCTTGAATTTACTTTTATCGGAAATAAGAAACTTTAAGATGTCTTCTTTGATTGTGATTGGTTTGATAGCAATCATGGAACTTGACAAAACCAATTTGGCATGATGAAAGTCAAACACAAGGACCGACTACGAGGTTACAATACATTTTTCTTGCACACCGAGTGGAGCAAGTGTATTATCTACTTATCGATGCACAAAGTTCAGTGCTTGGTTGGTGGTAAATAAGGTTAATCATTGTGAGCGGTTATATACTCCTGGAGATGATGGTTACCATGATAGTGAAGAGGTTGAAGAATTTTACCAAGAAGAAAAGTTGTCAGACACTTTTATCGTCGAGCCTGGTGCAGGGCTCGATCAATTAGTTGGAGATGTTCAAGATGTAGAAACAGCTGCTATGCGAAAACGAAAATGGGAAGATGTCATGATGGAAGATGATGGGCTTTTTTAAGGAGTAGGGCACATGATAATGATGTTCATGAATTTTGAAAGTGATTACAAGTAACTGTAACACCCTCATTTTTATGCATAATGCATAGCATGCATCCTCATACATGTTTAACATAAAGCAACATAAAAAGGAACAAGATTAAAATGAATTTAGGTCTAATAAGCAACTAAATTCTGTTAGTGTGCGAACTTGTCCGGCCTCAGCCCCCGACTAGTCTGGTATCCTTCTTCTGTTTTAGAAAATTCAGGGTTCTTCAGAACCCGGTCTTGTCCGGCATAATGCACGGACTAGTCCATTATTGATTCTGATGTTTTTCCGGACTTGTACGATTTTTAGCGGACTTGTCCGACTCCGATCTTGTCTAATTTTTGTAAAATCCCAAATGTTTCATGGTGTAAAGTTCAGAAAGGAAAAGTTAAATTTTGAATGGGAAAAAGAATCAAATTGGAAACTGAGAAATCAAATCAATTTAAGCTTCAATAGAAGGGATTCAAAAACTCAAATTAGCTTCTATTCAAACTATGACAAATCAAAAATCTGAGCTCACCATTAAATCTCAAATATTCCAAATAGCCTCTATGCAAAGTTTCAAAATTTTTGAAGCTCATTTGCTAATTAATTCAGTGGCTGCATTGAATTTCATTCAAATTCAAATTTGAATTCGAATTTCACCTGAAACTTGTCCAAATTGAAATCCAATTCCATAATCTTAATTATCTTAATCTCCATATTTAAATTGACCTCTCCACAAAAATCTATAATTTTTGGACAATTGTGGGTGGGTGAATTTAATGGAACAGAGAAGTGGGCTGGTTATGTCGAGTGGGACCCACTAGTCAGTACCCTACTCTGCACGCCGCATTTCTACCTCCTCTGCTTGCGCCACGGATGCAGCAACCAGGCCACCTCCTCCTTGCCGACTTTCACTGCCTCTACCCTCTGGGAAACAGCTCATATACAGAGTAAAGTCGAGCACATCGGTACCCATTCATCTCCACGGTGAAAAACTGAAAAGTTTCCCTGTTTTTCGTCCGCCCGCACGCACAGCACCACCTTGACGTCGCTCAAGCTTGCCGGCCAAAAGAAGCAGTGTTGCGCCGTGCTCCAAGAAGATAAAAGTAACCCAGCTCGTTGCTCTTTCATCTCCACCATTTGGCTTATTGTTTTGCTCATTGTCTTGCCCGTATTTTGAAGTTCTGAGGACATCGTCGTCCAGCCACTGTTGAACCTCCTCTGTTCCACCGTGAAGTCGAGGTTCTAGGCTGTTTCACTCTTCCCCGTCAACTACAAACAGGTGCACCAAAACACATAAATTCTGCTGGTGAAGTTTCGGCCCCTATCATGCCTCTAGCTCCTGTATTTCGAGTTTTACCGAAGCTAATCCTTACCGAGGTCACTAGGTCATCGATTTAATTCGGTTTCTACGTGCAATGGTTCTTCAATCCAATTAAGGAATATACTCTAGACCTCCAGTCGCATCAGCTCACCAAAAATCAAAGGAAGTTATCGAGAGTGCAGTCGGATTTCAAGTTTTTGCGGCCACCAATGAAAATCCATCGGTCCGCCGTCGAACCCGTAGTTGGCGGCCGTTCCATCACTTTTGCACCTCTGTTTCATCTTTCCCTTGATCCCAGGAACGTTTCTGATTGATTTACGAGATGTTTGAGCTAAGGATACGTATTCCCGACATCACCAAAAACCTAATTGCCGCCGCCGTTGTCGTGCCGTCATTTCCAGCCGTTGCCGCGTCGCTCCGACCCCACCATCGTGTTCCTCAACCCTTGAAATGGTTGGTGGGAGAGTTTCCGCATGGGATATGGCCGGGGAAAGGGAAACGGCGAGCTCGCCGGCGCAGCGCCGCCACGGCAGCCCGGGCGCCACCCACGTCTGGGGGTTGACGATGACACCGTGGGTCCCGCGTGTCAGTGTCTGTTATTCCTCTGTCAGATCAGGTGTGGCCACAGGATTTGTTGTGGCTATGCGGGTTAAATACGTAGCCCTCGGTGCGTCCCAGCTCTGATTGGCCAATTTTAAATGAGTGGGGCTAGGCTGATTACTTAAACTTTTCCATTGGAAAATATTTCCAAATTTCAATCAAATTTCAAAAATCTTTTACTCCTAGTATATTTGCTCAAAAATTCCCAAATAAATTCAGGTAGACTCATATTGTTCTTAAATTTGCAGTGGTGCAATTTGTTTTACATGAAACTCCCAGAAGTTTAACAATTAATTCCTTTGAGCTAATTGCTTGGGAAATTAAGTAACCCTGTTCTGTTAATTGGGAAATTCCCAATTTTGTTTAGAACACTCTTAAAAATACACATGATCTCCAGTAAAAATATAAAGTTCATTGGACTTCATTTACTAGGATGATCAGTGTTCCAAATCTCTATGTAGCTGAAAATTAAGAAAAGTACAGCACCATTTTCAGCTTTTTCCCCAAACTTGTAAAATCAATTTCTCCCTGTAGGAAGCTTAGAAAGTTATGAAACAGATTTTCATAGAACCAGTGGAACCTCCTCTACCATAATCACCTACTGGTAGTCATGACAAAGCTACATATTCAGTACCAAAACTCAGAGAAGCCTTTACTTGTTTGAATTTTAGAGACAACAAGCTTCCTTGAACATCTCAAATTTTTGTTTCAGATCTTCCGCATAGATCCTAATGTCCACTGTAAAAATCCCAAAGCCAATTAAAATCATTTATATACCTGATCAGTACTTATAAGATCTTTCCTATAGTTTCTATATCACTCTTGTACTTTATATATTGCATATCATATAGTGACCGAGATCGAGGAGGACCCGGAGCCCTTGGAGACTCAACTTCCAGAAGCTAACTTTCCCTCTGAATTGCAGCCAGGCAAGCCCCAGTTTGCATTTAAGTGCTAATTCAAATTTTCTATTTGTATCACTTATGTGTAGGATGAGTTTTGTGCATTAGGGATAATGTGCTTGTTACTCCACTTGCATGAACCACAAATGCCATAGAGTATTGGGTAGGTCTACAGCCCGCCGAGTAGAAAATGCCATGTTTCTGTTCATAAGAATCCGGTAGAAGTCGAGTAGTTGGAATCTACTCGCGAGATAGGATTTTATCACACGGGAAAGATTTGATCAAATAGTGGTTTATGAATATGAAATTGAGACCGAGCAGCGGGTAGGATTCAGAAAGACGTGGTCTCACGTGCATAGCCCTACTTGTGTCGATTGAGGACCGACCTGTGTGTGGCCTTGCTGGATAAGTTTGAACAGTACTGGATGCATACTGGGCATATGGAACTCAGGAAACCGATGTAACTTGATAACTTGGATGTCGAGGCATAACCCATTGTCGATAGGGGTGGACTGAGGGTAGTAAGATGTAAACTCGCCAGCGGGCACAGACACGCTCTGTGCGGGAACCTTATGCCCACTTTAGTGGGACCGGTTCAGCGTTTGAGTTCTCTTGTGAAAGGTTGCTGCGTATGACATGGTGAGGAGCACGACACGCTCCTTAGGCACGGGTGTACGTGACGTGTTATTCGGATCTATCCTGATTGCAATCACAGTCCCTCGTGGTTATTTGAGTACCACTTGTTCACTGTGCTGTGACGTAGTAAATACTGAAGAAGTCAGGAGAATATGATGAATTGAAATATAATTGTTTTGCCACTATGATTGCTATAGATTAGGCTCATTAAAGTTACTGTTATTAAACATTTAAGCTGCTGCTATTAACTTGTAAAATGATGATCAATTTATATGCAAGTCATTTACTGCTATATCCATCCCTATGTTAAATATTCTTGCATGTAGAGTTTCATGTTTAGGTGAGACGATTAAGTCTTGCTGAGCCTTCGTGCTCACGGTTGCTATATTAAGTTGTTTGCAGGTGAGACTTATGAGGAAGGACCCGAGGATGAGGTGATGCCCCCGTCGGGGTATACCGCCGAATGGGAGCCATGCACGCCACAGTAAATTTGTGTGTGGCTAGTGTGTAGCGTCCGCGGGCTGGACGGTTGCACTTTTGCATAGCTAGGATGAGAGTTTAGCTATGAATATTACTCTCCCGTTGTATATTAAGTATTGTAAAAGACTTCCGTTGTTTATATAAATAAAACTTTTTATTTTGTCGTATTCTTTTTGTGTGTGTTGTTGGGTGCCGCATCGCACGGCACCACCCTCTGCGATTCCTGGAATATGAGGGCACCACCCTCATATTGTTCTCAACATTGCAGTGGTTCGATTTGTTGGACATGAAACTCCTAGAATTTTCATAATTAATTCCTTTGAGCTAATTGCTTGGGAAATTAATTAACCCTGTTATGTTAATTGGAAAAATCCCAATTTTGTTCAAAACACTCTCAAAAATACTTTTGGTCTCCAGCAAAAATTTCAAGTTTATTGCACTTCATTTACTGGGATGATCAGTGTTCCAAATCTCTATGTAGTTGAAAATTAAGAAAAGTACAGCACCATTTTCAGCTTTTTCCCCAAACTTGTAAAATCAATTTCTCTCTGTAGGAAGCTTAGAAAATTATGAAACACATTTTCATAGAACCAGTGGAACCTCCTCTACCATAATCACCTACTGGTAGTCATGACAAAGCTACATATTCAGTACCAAAACTCAGAGAAGCCTTTTATTTGTTTGAATTTTAGAGACAACAAGCTTCCTTGAACATCTAAAATTTTTGTTTCAGATCTTCCACATGGATCCTAGTGTCCACTGTAAAAATCCCAAAGCCAATTAAAATCATTTACATAACTGATCAGTATTTATAAGATCTTTTCTATAGTTTCTATATCACTCTTGTACATTATATATTGCATATCATATAGTCACCGAGATCGAGGAGAACCCGGAGCCCTTGGAGACTCTACTACCAGAAGCTAACATTCCCTCTGACTCGCAACCAGGCAAGCCCCAGTTTGCATTTAAGTGCTATTTCAAATTTTCTATTTTTATCACTTATGTCTAGGATGAGTTTTGTACATTAGGGTTAACGTGTTTGTTACTCCACTTGCATGAACCACAAATCCCATGGAGTATTGGGTAGGTCTATAACCTGATGTGGGGACCAGGATCCCGACGTCCAAGAATCTCATTGGGTGGTGCCGCACGATGCGGCACCTAACAGCACACACAATAAGAATGCAAAACAAGCAAAGTTGTTATTTCACGATAAGAAGAGTTTACAAAACAGTGTACAACAGAGGTACATACGCAGCGGAAAATACATACTCATAATCTCACTTAACCAAGCAGGAGAGAAGACATACATTCCCTAGGACGCTTCTCACTAGCAACATGAAGAACATTCAGCAGCGGCGTGGTTCACATGAGATTCATCTCGACACCTCGAGGTCTCATGTACAACCTAAACAGCAGAAATAAACCTAATACCTGCAAAAATCTTAAAGCGCAAACGTGCGCATAAGGCTCAGCAAGACTAACCCGTCTCACTAGACATATGCCGGGGTGAATACTAAGCATATGTAAGGAATAGAATAAAGGACTCCCCTACAAGTGGATCCTTATAGTCGTGTTTTAAGTAGCACATGACATTCTTCAGGCACGGCACATCATAGACTCCACAATCAAACGAGAAACGCTTTGCCGATGATATAACGTGCCCAAAGCACATAATGCTATTACAGGTAAAGTATGGAGAAACTGTAAACTTTTAATTGTGCTATCTCTAAGCCATACAAGGTTGCAAAACAATTATAATTCAATACCTCATATTCTTCTGGCTTCTTAAGTATTTATTACATCACGACATGATGAACAAGTGGTACTCTATTACCGCGAGGGACGGTGATTGCAATTAGGACAGACCCGGACAACACGACACATACGCACTTTCGGAAATGCCGGTGAGTACTTACAACACGACACATACGCAACGGCGCCAGAAATGCTTGTTGGTATTTCTTATGCACCATTAACTAAACATCTCCAACTGATGTGTGAGAAATTCTTGTTAATGGTTCTATTGGATCATAGAGTGAATTCTGCAAGCGCACGGAGGTATCATTGTAGCATTTCCCCTTAAGAGTATTCCCAAGGGTGTCATTTATTTGATCCCAAAGGAAGGTAGGGAAGATATATAACAATCATCGAGTGGAAAGGGTAGAAAGGTCTAGGTAAGAATCTAGTAGGATGGATAAAATAATAGTGGAGGTAGTGTGACTCACACAAAAGCTTTCAAGTCTAAGGGGGGTAAGAGGATCCTAGAGGTTAGTTAAGGTTGAGAGTTATGTAGGTACTCCTACTATGCTCTATTGTACATATGCATAGTCTAAACTAATTATTCATAAGCTAGATCAATAGTGAATACTTAAGCTATGTGGTTCAACACATCGGGCACGGGCTTACCCCTAGCAATACTAGGGCGACTCCCACCAAGAGCCTGTGGCATAGCCGAACATGGAGGATTACAAAGGACAGATAGGGCTATCACCACCTACTGCCTACCTCTTCAATCTGTGGGTCTACGAGACATCAAATGCTACTTAGCTATCATAACACCATGATAGCATATTAAGTAATTACCTTAAGAGCCTAGGCACAATCCATCCTAAGGCAATGAATTGAATCATCATTGAACCAATGTTGATACACAACATAATTATCCATACTAACCTAGTTATGTTATAATTAACTAGACCATAGTGGGGGTCTATAGGTTCTATGATAATGAGATATGTTCATGATGAAACAGTTATATAAGCTATACCTTCCACATACATGGACTCCACAATCAAACAAGAAACGCTTTGTCCAAGTATATGTATAAGTAGAGACTAAAGATATTATCTTTATTATGTATAAAGTCACAAATACAAAAAAGAATACATGAGTCATACCTTTCCCAATGTAGGATTAGGAAGAGAGAGACTCCTTACTCCTTTCCCAATTTGGACTTGGGACTAGAGACTCTCCTCTCTACAACCTAACTCCTCTAAGACTATGGATGATAGTGTATATAATAGATATGAAGCTCAAGTGGTGTGTGTTGAAGTGAGGGGTAGGGGGTCCTATTTAACTAGTGTTGAAGTCGGCTCCCGCCACCAAAAGAGTGCGAATCAGTCACCATTGACTCCTTCAAGCCAGGAGGAGCCAACACGCGTCGTTTGACCGTGTTTGGCACCAAGAAGGGGTCGGCCGAACCCCTGGTTCGACCGACCTAGTCAGCACTCCAAATGTGGAGTGCTTCCTCCAGGTGGCTGCCAGGTGGGCCCCCTTGATGTATATGGGTGATACACCGTTGGATCTCCTCGGATACTTCTGTTTGTGGGTCATTTGATCCATGGGATGCCATGTGTCGTCGCCTGATTGGCTAGGATGATATTTTATAGGATTGGTCCCTCTACATTTCCTCATTTCCTGCATAAAATGTTGCATACACATATTTCTCCAAGTCCAAGTGGAATTGGGTTACATAGAAAGGTCATGTGTGCAAGAAATGACAAATCCTTCACATAATTGAGTTAAATTGACAGATGAAATTGGTATATAATAGTCGTCAACAAACTCCCCCAAGCTTATCCTTTGCTCGTCCCGAGCAAAGTCAAGACTTTAGGTTGATGATCAGGAGTTGCTACAATGTCTTATTTTCAAAAGTATCTAATGCACAACAAGATCCTGTTCGGCCGACCAGGGGGTTCGGCTCACCTGACAGGTGGCCCCCCTGGTTCCCCTTTTGGCAAGTGGCTCCCCAACGGCTATAAAGTTAGCACGTTGGTGAAATGCCACATGTGCAGCTCAGAAAAAATTGTTTTTCAAATAAAAACCTTTTTTCAAATCCAATAAAAAATTTCTTTTGAAAAGAAAGAAAGAAAAATAATAGTTGAGAATATAAGATTCTCAACTTGCTAGGAAAAATCAAATATGCAATGGGAAAAATCCAAATGGGGTGGAAAAAGAAAGAAAGAAAAATAAAGTGGGATAACTACCAATTTAACCTTTTGGTGTAGGTCTCACCACCGTCCGATGAGATGGATATTCCTCCATCTTCATTTCACATTCGGGCCCGGAGGGATGGGCTCGGATGGCTTGTCTTGCTTCTTTCGCCATTCCTTCTTTGGCGGCTTGGTGGACTTGGGCCTTCGAGAAGGTCCAGATGATTTCGTCGCCTTTGGATATCGGCGTGGTCGAAACGACGGATTCTCCTTGTAGATTAATTGAAAGTGTATCTAGGACTCCCTTGTGGGTTTTGGATGATTTATGAAAAGCAATTGGGATCCTAACCTCTTTGTTGAGATGAATGCAGGCCTACAATAGAAAAATGAACAAAATACCAAAAAGAAGGGATGATGAGGAGCAAAGTGGAAATGAGCTCAAGGAAAAAGAGTTGTAGATTATTTTGTATGGATTGTGTTAAGGAAACACACCCCAAGAGCTCAATCATAATCAAACACACACATTGCACAAAGTTACACAGGACTGGACTAGTCCGATCACAACCGGACTAGTCCGATAATCTTTCTGCACCAGATCAGACAAGTCTAATATCTGTCGGACTAGTCCGATATCTTTCTGACTAGAATCGGACTAGTCCTCCCCAGTGCGGACTAGTCCTCAAAACACTACACAAGTCACTCAAAATCGGACAAGTCCGTTATCAACCGTACTAGTCCGATACTCTTTTTGATCCACTTCGGACAAGTCCGATATTCACACAGACTAGTCCGAAAAACCCACTGATCTAAATCGGACAAGTCCTCCAAGTGCGGACTTGTCATACAACACACTTACGGTTTCACATGTCCGGACAAGTCCGATGGACATCGGACTAGTCCGAAGATTTCCAGTAACGAAATCGGACAAGTCCGTTTTCAGCCGAACTAGTCCGATATTTCGGGACACTTAGGGTTTGCTACACACAGCACACCGGACTAGTCCGGTGACCACCACAGACTAGTCCGATCTTTCTGAACCCTAACGATAACTTTTAGAAACCCCATATAAATAGAGGTGCACGGCCCAATTTCACAAGCTCTCGAACCCTAGCTCCGTCACACCTCCCAAGAGCCTAAAAAATGACCTCTCTCCACGAAATTAAGTGCAACATCGTCCAATCCTTTGAGGATTCACTCTAGATCATTGGAGAGACACTTGCAACACCACATTGAGCTCTTGGTTTGATTCTCTAACACACTCCTGCGTTTCAATTGTAACTTTTGAGTGTGTTTTCGGTGGCATTGTGATTTGTAATCTAAGGGAGCTCTCAACGTGTGAGAATGCCCCTTGAATTCGGTTATTCACCCCTTTGTGATTAGTGGAAGAGGATTGGCCTTCGTGGCGATCCAACGAGGGTAGGGTTGGAGAAGACCTGGTCCTTTTGTGGACTCCTCAACGTGGATGTAGGTTGCCTTCGTGGTAGCCGAACCACGGGATAAATCGTTGTGTCTTGTTTTAGTGTTCATCATTCTAATTAAACAACTCAATCTAGGATTTCATACATATTGTTCATCTTACTTTAAGTTGTTGAACATAAGACTTAATTGTGATATAATCCAGCATATAACTGTTAAATTGTTGTTTCATTCTATATTTCCGTTGTACACATAAAAGAATCAAACCAATCAATCAAGTTCAATCAACTTAATCCGTGAACACCGGACTAGTCCGCACTTTACCGGACTAGTCCGATATCTCTAGTATTGAACTGTTTGTTGAGTGTTGCAGGATCCGACAATTTTCAAAAAGGCCTATTCACCCCCCCCCCCCCTCTAGGCCTACATTCATTAATCTTCTCATGAATGCAATGAGTGAGTCCACCTTTGGAGGTGTGACTTTGACCTCTCTGATGTGTTTATCATTTGGCCCATACTTGATTCGAATCATGGAGCATTGCTCTGATCTTGGACAAAAGTTAAACTTTTCCTCCTTGCCATTGATATGGAAGTGGATTTCTGCAGCTCCCACATCTATGCGAGCTTTTGCAGTGCTTAGGAACGGATGCCCAAGAATGAGTGGTGTATCCTTCTCAGTGTCCATGTCTAGCACCACAAAATCCACGGGTATGAAGCAGTTCCGGATCTTCACCGGGACATCTTTAGCAATACCTGCAGCATAAAGGACTGAAGAGTCAGCCAATTGTAGCTGCATTGGTGTTGGAGTCAGCTCTGTGAAGTTCAGCTGGTCGAACACAACATTGGGCATCAGACTAACACTTGCTCACAAATCACAAAGTTCCTTGTCAAAGTGGTGAGCCCCAATTGAGCATGAAATGGTAGGACACCCAGGGTCCTTCTGCCAGTTGCTCTCTTGTACAGAAATCATGTTGACCTTTTCCGTCGGAGGTTCTTGTTGGCCTGGCGTCTTGCCATTCTCCATCGGAGGAATAGCAGCTGCCAGCTGAGCCAACTGAGTCTCGAGCATCTTGTTGAAGCTCAGTTGATTCTTGAAGGCTGAGGATAGTCCTTCCATCTTTGCATTGATGTTTTCCAGGGTCTTGTCATTAGCTGACAGCTTCTTGGATAGGGCATCGTTGATCTTGAGATGTCTAATGGCAATTTCTCTCAAGTTGGGCTGATTTCTAGGGTTGCCATTGTTGTTGTACCCTCCTTGCAAGAATGGGCGTTGTTGACCCCACCCTTGACCTCCTGGACGATAGCCATTGTTGTTGTTGAAATTTCCATTGTGGGCAAGGTATAGGGCATCCTCATGAGTTTCTGGGCAATCATTGTCCATATGACCCGTGTTCTCACAGACTTCACACGTGATGTGAGTCTAGGGCATAGGCATTGCCAGACACTTCACCACTGGCTTGTCCATCTATTTTCTTCATTAGGAGGTCCAATTTTGCAGCAATCATGTCCACCTCCTTCAAGGTATGCATGCCTTGCTGTCGGGTATGGAGACGCTCATCGTTCCATCCCATGTTGGACACCATATTCTCAATAATATCTTTAGCTTTTGGCACCGTCAATGAGAAGAAGGCTCCTCCAGCAGCAGCATCCAAATGGTCACGAGCTGATGGGATCAACCCGTTATAGAAATTCTGAATAAGGAGCTAGTCATCCATCCCATAGTGGGGACAGACTAGGATGTACTCCTGAAGCCTTTCCCATGCCTTGGGAATAGATTCCTTGAGCTCTTGCTAAAAGCTGGAAATCCTTCCACGTAGGGCATTGGTTTTGCCCAACGGGAAGAATTTGGCGAGGAATGTCGTAGAACACTTCTCCCAAGTGTCTACAGCACTTTGGTTCGCATAGAACCACTATTTTGCTCTCCCAAGGAGAGAGAACGGGAACAGTCTCAGACGGACCACATCCAGAGACACGTCCTCGATCTTAAAAGTGCTACAGATCTCGAGGAATTGTTGCAGGTGAGCACTAGCATCCTCGTTAGCCTTCCCACAAAATGGGTTGGCTTGCATCATAGCGATAAGACCAGTTTAGATCTCGAAGTTCACATCTCCCGTGTTAACAGTGGGCCCAATAGGAATATTGTTAGTAGAGGGAGGTGAGAACTCATGAAGGGTCTTATGAGCCATTGGCGTTTGGATTATAGGTGCAAAAATGCTGGCTTGCTTTGTCACTCCAATCTTCTAAGGAGTAACGACACAGGGTCAGTCTCTCAGAACAGATTTGGGATCTTCAACAAAGTTTTCCGGCAAGCAGAAACCAGACATACACTACCCTATTTTCACATTTAAAATAAATGTGAAAACAAAGAATGGTTACCCTACTACAGTCCTACATAGGGTTCTATCCTATTCACTTAGTCATGTTATATATCTATTTTCCTTCCCCGGCAACGGCGCCAGAAATGCTCGTTGACAGCTCCTAAGATATACTAACAAATCATCCCCGGCAATGGCGCCAGAAATGCTTGTTGGTATTTCTTATGCACCATTAACTAAACATCTCCAACTGATGTGTCAGAAATGCTTGTTAATGTTTCTATTGGATCACAGAGTGAATTCTGCAAGCGCACGGAGGTATCATTGTAGCATTTCCCCTTAAGAGTATTCCCAAGGGTGTCATTTATTTGATCCCAAAGGAAGGCAGAGAAGAGATA
The DNA here is from genome assembly GCA_036927565.1 of Tuctoria greenei. Classification (NCBI taxonomy): domain Eukaryota; kingdom Viridiplantae; phylum Streptophyta; class Magnoliopsida; order Poales; family Poaceae; genus Tuctoria; species Tuctoria greenei. The sequence goes on along the minus strand of JAYESD010000003.1, from coordinate 81,032,672 downwards.
TAACAATCATCGAGTGGAAAGGGTAGAAAGGTCTAGGTAAGAATCTAGTAAGGATGGATAGAATAATAGTGGAGGTAGTGTGACTCATGCAAAAGCTTCCAAGTCTAAAGGGGGTAAGAGGATCCTAGAGGTTAGTTAAGGTTGAGAGTTATGAAGGTACTCCTACTATGCTCTATAGTACATATACATAGTCTAAACTAATTATTCATAAGCTAGATCAATAGTGAATACTTATGCTATGTGGTTCAACACATCGGGCATAGGCTTACCCCTAGCAATACTAGGGCGACTCCCACCAAGAGTCTGTGGCATAGCCGAACGTGGAGGATTACAAAGGATAGATAGGGCCGTCACCACCTACTTCCTACCTCTTCAATCCGTGGGTCTATGAGACATCCAATGCTACTTAGCTATCCTAGCACCATGCTAGCATATTAAGTAATTACCTTAAGAGCCTAGGCACAATCCATCCTAAGGCAATGAATTGAATCATCATTGAACCAATGTTGATACACAACATAATTGTCCATACTAACCTAGTTATTTATAATTAACTAGACTATAGTGGGGGTCTATAGGTTCTATGATAATGAGATATGTTCATGATGAAATAGTCATGGAAGCTATACCTTCCACATACATGGACTCCACAATCAAACAAGAAACGCTTTGCCCAAGTATATGTATAAGTAGAGACTAAAGATACTATCTTTATTATGTATAAAGTCACAAATACAAGAAAGAATACATGAGCCATACATTTCCTAATGTAGGATTGGGAAGAGAGAGACTCCTTACTCCTTTCCAAATTTGGACTTCGGACTAGATATTCTCCTCTCTACAACCTAACTCCTCTAAGACTATGGATGATAGTGTATACAATAGAGATGAAGCTCAAGTGGTGTGTGTTGAAGTGTGGGGTAGGGGGTCCTATTTATACTAGTGTTGAGGTTGGTTCCCGCCACCAAAAGCGCGCAAATCAGTCACCATTGACTCCTTCAAGCCAGGAGGAGCCAACACGCGTCGTTTGACCGCGTTTGGCGCCAGGAAGGGGTCGGTCGAACCCCTGGTTTGGCCGACCTGGTCAGCATTCCAAATATGGAGTGGTTCCTCCAGGTGGCTGCCAGGTGGGCCTCCTTGATGTATATGGGTGATACATCGTTGGATCTCCTCGGATACTTCTGTTTGTGGGCTATTTGATCCATGGGATGCCACGTGTCATCGCCTGATTGGCTAGGATGATATTTTACAGGATTGGTCCCTCTACATTTCCTCATTTCCTGCATAAAATGTTGCATACACATATTTCTCCAAGTACAAGTGGAATTGGGTTAGATAGAAAGGTGATATGAGCAACAAATGACAAATCCTTCACATAATTGAGTTAAATTGATGGATGAAATTGGTATATAACAGCCGTCAATAGCAGTACCTACATAGCACTTCAGTACTAGTCGTATATGGCCACCTTTCACCAAACACTAGAATGTCGAATCGGTTGATCCGTCACAAGCAGGAGGTCCCTGTGTGGGGCATACTCTGACGTGCCCACCAACTGATTTACACCTCGCTGCCCTCGACCCACGCCTATAAAACAGAACAGAATGTCTCGACAAACTAGTATCAAGCTACGTTAGTTTACTGGAGCCCATTTCTCGAGTATGTCGCTGGTACAATTCAAGCTTGTCCAGTAGGGCTGCACACGAATCGATCCTCAATTGACGCAAGCAGGGCTACGCACGTGAGACCACATCTCGCTGCATGCTACCCGCTGCTCGGTCTCAATTTCATATTCATAAAACATTTCTTGATCCAATCCATCCCGTGTGATAAAATCCTATCTCGCGAGTAGATTCCAACTACTCGACTTCTATCAGATCCCTATGAACATAAGAACGGCAGTGTCTACTCATCGGGCTGTAGACCTACTCAAGACTCCATGGGATTTGTGGGTCATGCAAGTGGATGTCAAACACCTTGAACGTAATGCACAAACATCTGAAGACGTAAGGTGAATGAAAAATGCAAAGACATTGTAAGGAACTTAAATGCAAACCGAGGCTTTCCTGTTTGTGACTCGATTAAATGTCAAGGGTCATTGGTCTTCTTCCGGGACTCCGCCAAGTAACTTCACGACGGGCACCCTGGCCTTCTCCATAAAAGTGAAGCATCTCGTTGATCATCTATCATCATGTTCCTATCGACATGATATGAATATAAGTAATAAAGGTAACTTAATAAAAGACTCTACGGGTGGTTTAAACTTTAAGAACAAGGAGTTTGACTAGGAAGAACAGGTATGCCTCTGTTGTGTGGGTAATCAAAGGATGAGTCAAGGTGGACATAGTAGTGTCGGTATGAACGGAAAGGTACAATGTAAGGCTACATTGCAACTTAGTAGACAACACTGGAAGTTATGCCACTTAAGAGGTATAAGATTGAAGGATGAAGAAGTATCGGACTGAGTGATGTAAGGAGGACTAAGCAATCAGTGGAGCACTGAAAGCTTATGGCATGAGTGAATTGTGCAACAAGAGTTCGTGACTCCGAAGTCGACCAAAGAAGTTGTTTCAACTCATAAAGGAGTAAACCTAGTTAAGTGATAAGTGTGGTCGCAAGGTTCTGATAAGGATGAATCAAAGTGAAAGCCTAGCGACACTTGGGAGCGAAGTGAGACCAACATTGCTTGGACTAAGACATCATCACAAGCACTACTGACCTAACATGAGTACCAAGACAACGTTCAAAAGACCTTTAGGTAAATCAGTCACTACAGCTATCTTCGCAAGCATCGTCCAAGTTCTTACATGACACTATTGCAGTGTCCTTTGCAAGATTGACCAGATGAGCTCGGTGAACTCCTGGAACTCAAACATAAGGCATTACTATGTCGTGATGACGTGCTTTGTCATCTCGGAAAGATCATCTCATCGGCGTTCACATCGACCCGGACTTGTCCGTGGTGGTGAGCGGAATCCACCACCTTAGGAGCCCCATGGTTAGTGATGTCGACTCGATCATCGGCAAGTGACTCGACGAACCTGTCGTCAATGAAACGGCACACCAAGTTAAGCAATTATGCAGACGGTTAGGAAACATCGTCGACACGATCAAGAAACTCTTATCCAAGGTTCCCCTTGGTCTAGTTTTCCTTGTCGGTGGCGACGTTCTCACATTACTCTACCACAGATCACCAACAACCTTGGTTCGAACTGGAAGTCATTTTATCGAGCACCTCAGCGACACCTAGGACTCGATCACCCTCACATCGACTAAAACCTAATTTGGCTTGACAACCATTGTTCGACGAGTCGTGCTTGTGTTTCAGCACCACACACATCACAAGCATCCTTCATCTCGATGCCAGGGCACGATGACGGCTCAGAACATCACGACGACGTCATGTGGACAACGACGTCGACGCGACTCATGGTGGAGCATCACGAGCATGCACAGACAAGCCAACGCGATACAAAAGACAAAGAAGGTCAACTTTGGGATTTCTATAGGAATGATATCAATGCGAAACATGGATGAACGGCTTTACGACACATGAGTACCATTGGCGGTCACCACGAATGTACTTCGTCGGCATCAAGCAAGGCATTTCAGGGCAAGGTTCACCTTGTAAGCATTTTAGTGAACATCTTGGTTGTGTTATTGATCTGGTCACTTCATCAACATTCAAAGAGCACCTTGGCACATATTCTTGTCGATTGCCACCCCATAACATACCTGCATCCATAGACCAGCATTGAACATCAACACATCTGGTTCCTTCTGCGTAAACCTTTCATCGAACAGGTTGACTGCATCCTTGACCTGACCAATCTTTGCACAATTTATAACTAACCTTGGACCAATTGTCGTCGCCGTTGCATCATCAATGTGTTCCCGAATCATGTGCATCACATACATAACTTGCTTCATTACCAGGACACTAACACAGCTCGGAACGTCGTGATGACGCCATGAAGATGATAGCATCAGGACAGCACAAGTCAAACCGACATGAGCACACACACGGGCTTATCGGTGGCGCATAGGTGGACATGGAAAGCGGTGAGGGGGGACGACGAGCACCGCACTGACCATGGCGTTTGGCCGGTGGGCAGGGTGCACCACAACTGCCGTAGCCGTGGGCATGGCGCGCGTGGTGCTCGCGGTCGGCGCGGACGCAGGGAGCGCACACGGCGTGGCTCATGCGGTGAGGCGCGACGAAGAGCGACCAGCATCGCGGCAGCGTGGAGAGGGACGAGCAAGGCATGGGAGAAACAAGACGGCGGCCAGGGCATGCGGCTGATGGGGAGGAACGAGGGCAGCGGTACTGTGCCAAGGTGTGCCGGTGGAGCTAGACGCGGGCATGGGCGACCATCCACGTGGCCAGAGTGGCGGTAGGCCGGAGGTGAGGTTGGCGGCACGAGTAAGGTGGTCGGGCGCGGAGAAGCACGGCGCACGGTGGTGATGGGGTGACGTGCATGGCGGTGTTTGGTAGGGGATAAGCACGGCGGCCAGGAGGCAGGCAAAGGGTGGAGCGATGTCGAGCGGTGTTGTGAGCGGTCGGGCACGCGGCCAGGAGCACGGTCGGCGAGCAGGGAGGCGAAGCAGCGGGCCGTGGCGGCCAGATGGAGGAGCGCAGCGCGGCGGTGAGCAGGCACGGTGCGGGCCAGCGAGGGCGAGCTGGCGGCCGGCGTGGGGCGATGCCGCGGTGGCTGGGAGGAGGAGCACGCAGCCAAGGGGCGAGCGGGGGGTGAAGCGCCGCCGGGAGGTGGAGCGCGTGCGGCCAGGAGGGAGTCGGGGCGCTAGCAGAGCCGGGAGGAGGTGCATAGAAGAAGCCAAATCTGGATTCTGTAACTGGTGATAAGGCTGACTTGTGGGACCCACTCCAATTCCCCCCTTATCCTCTTAATTCCAGCTGCAAATATCTCCATCTATTGAGCAGCTTACCGGTGGGGCCCACCTTTTCCTATCTTTTCTTGTAAATTCATTTTCAGCTGACAAACATGCTCTATAAATATTCCAACATGGCAGGGTTGCTAATGACAATATGGAGAATCCAATTATGAATTCAAACCATGAATTTATGAATTTGATTTTTGAAATTCAAATTTCAAATTTGAATTCACCCATAAGTCCCTCGCTGTAAACTTTCTCCATATCCTTTTAAATGTGCCATGAGTACTAAATCATTTATTTCATTTTATTTGTTTGTTTCATTTCTCCGCTTTTTCTAAATTAAACTTAAAGTTTAAATAAATTTGAACTTTTAACTTTGTGCATTTGCATTCTTAACCATCACTTGTACTTAATCTTTTGTCCTTCCTCTTATAAATCATTTCTAGACTTCAATTGCACGTTTTTGATTTTGAGGCTTTTACATGCTGGCTCTCGATAAGCTCAAGCGGAGAAGAAAACCAAACTTCGTTTGGTGAGGGTTCACTGGTGGGCCACACAACAAGTGGGCCCCACGCAAGATATCATCCGCGCAACTCCACTTGAATGAATATGGTCGAAGGTCCCCAAGACACTACACTTTTGCAATGTAGCGGGGAATTCCATGAGGTTACTTATAATGAGGTTGAACCGGGATTAGAAGTATCACACAAAGATTTAACCATTCAAGTGATAACTTCTTATTAATGTTTAAAGTTTTAACAAGTTCACATTTATGAACATTGGTTAACTCACATAGCTCATGTGAGTTTAAATTCCAAAGTCCACTTTCAAAAAAATTTAAGTTTTCATTTTTGCGTTTTTGTTCTACCAAAAAGCTGGCTTTTACAATCCTTCCCCCTTAAAGGAATCTCGTCCGAGATACTAGCGAGTAGAATAACGGAAACGATGAGGGTACGATCCGTAAAAGAGGGTCATTGACTAAGCAAAATGATAACGCCCTTAAAGACTTGGGTTCTACGAAGTAGTGATTATCTTAAGGCATCTTATGAAATTTTACCGTTTCTTTTGGTGATTCCAGTCCTCAAGTTGATAATCTTGACAGGATGCTCGACATGACAATATCACGTCGTAAAACTCACACGTCTGTTACTGAACTTTTATTGTTGTCCTCTTACACTAGCATGACATCTTGTCATGTTCTAGTCATGACTTGAAGAATCAGCACTTGTTCTTTGCTTCTCTAGGTCACCTTGATAGTTTGAAACTATTTTTGCAATGATTCTTGGTTGCTTGCTTCGTTTTGCATAGGTCCTTACAACTTAATGTGGTATTTCCCTTGACATGAGTTAAGATGGTTTACGGGGTTAAACAACAATCATTAACCTCGTTTGACATTTAGCCAACCATAGGATCCCTTAGCTGTAGCATAAGAGTAGCAAAGCACTCAACAATCTTATGTGATCAAAAACGCAGGAATGTTGAAGATATGGCGACTACAAGGCTTTTGGGTATATCAACATCTTCAAACAATAGAAATAGAAGATGGAGACTCTTCGCAGTTGTAAAAGCCCGCTTTTCGGAAGAACAAAAACGCAAAAATGCGAACTTAAAAATTTTGGAAATGGACTCGGAAATCCAAACTCACATGAACCATATGAGTTAACCAATGTTCACTAAAAATAGGGACTTGTTAAAATTTTACATATAGAACATTGTTGCTAATGTATATTGGAACTTAAGGTGTAAAATCCTTAATTTCCAAGTATTCACATTTTCAATGAAAAATTAAAGGAGAAAAGAAAACAAAATAGAGAGAAAGAAAAAGGAAACCCTAAAATGGGACATTCAAAAACTCAAATCAAGCTACTGTTCAAAATAGGTTCACATGAAGATTTAAGCTACTCAATAGATGGGGATTGCTAGGTCAAATTAATTTGCAATACGAAATATATATTCAGATTGATACAAATCAAATATGCTATTGTACATTTGACCCTGTCAAAAGTATTCAAACCTAAGGCTGTAAATTTTTCCATGACCTTCTAATATTCCAAATTGACTCTCGGTAAAGTTTCAAAAAAATTTGAAGCACGTTTTCCATTTATTGTACATGTACTAAGAGTTTAATCAAAGTCGACTTCAAATTCAAACTTTGTACTTAACCTTGTCCAAATCAACTCCAAATTTTTCCCGAGGTTCCTTATGGTTCAAAAAGGTTAACTTTGAAGTTTTAGGATTTTTGAACCTAAATTACTATTTCTTTTGTTGAATCAAGTATCACCGCTTGAATTCAAATTCATACCTGAGTTAAAAATTCAACTTGCTCAGTTTTGAAATCTGATTGCACCATAAAATTCTTTACATTTTGTTTAGTCATTGGGCCAAAGTTGAATATTTTTGAAGCATGTTTGCTAGCTCTATTTGAAATTGGAAAGGGGAAGGGAGGAGAGTGAAGTGGGTCCCACATGTCATGTTTATCCTCATGGCCACAAAACCGAGTTCGCTTTTTCCTCTCCTGGATCTTATCCACAGCGCCCGACTCCTTCCTGTCCATGGCACCTCGCCTCCCTCCGGCCCCTGCTCCACAGCACGCCGCTCGCCCGTGCTCGCCCACTCCATGTCGCGCTGCTCTGCCTCCTCGCCTGGCTGCGTCCCACCTCCGCCGGTGCGCTCACTGCCGCCTAGCGCACGTGCGCCGCTAGCCCTGCTTCCTCCTGGCTTCCACGCACGCGCGTCGCACCTACTCCACTGATGACGCACGCCTGCGCCTCCCTACGCGCCCGCCTCCGGTGCCGTCCCCGCGCCGCGCGCTCCCACGCCCCGTCGCAGCTACGCGCTCGCCGCCACCGCACCGAGCCCCGACGCGCTCGCCGCCACCGCGCTGAGCCCCGGGCCGCGTGCTCGCCTCCCCAGCTCCTCCCTGACGTGCGAGCGCCAGCCGCTGCTCGCCCTGGCCGCTCCCGACGAGCGCCGTCGTTCGCCTCCTCGCAGCACAGTGTCCATGCCGGTCGTGCGCACCCCCTCACTGCCGCGCGCCTCCTCGCCCGGAGCCGCACCACCTCGGCTGCCGGTTCGCCTTCCTGCAATGCCCTGGCGCTCTGCCTCCATTCTGGCCGCCTCTGCCGTGTTGCGCAGACGCGCTGCCCTAGCCCGACGGCTCGTGCCGCGATGCCGGCCGCATGTCGCCCACCGTCGGCACCCCACGGCCGTGCAGTTTGCCTGCTGGCCTTGCCTTGCCGCGTCGACTGCGAGCGCCATGATGCCATGTCCGCACGTCTGCCGGCGAGACACCTTGCTGCCCACCGTGCTAGCCCTGCTTGCGCTCGCCGCCCTCGGTTCGTCGTCGCGATGTTCTGCGCCGTGGCTATGTCCTGAAAGCAAGGCGAATGATTGGTGTGATGGATGAAATGTTGGAACACGCCTTTGACACAATGGTATCGACAACTGGTCCAAGGTTAGCTCTGATTTTGCAAGATTGATTGGATTAGTGACTGCAGCTAAGGTGTTCGATGAAATGTTTACGAGAGAAGAACCAACTTTGTTGATGTTTAGAGCTGGTCTGTGATGCAGGGGTAGAATGATGTTGCAACTGACAAGCTTAAGTGCCAAGATACCCTTTGAATGGTGATGAAGCGACGGAAATCAAGTACACACCCAAGATGTTCGGCGAAATGCCTACACGGTGAGCCTTGCCCTGAAATGCCTTGCTTGATGTCACCGAAGTCCGTTCGTCGTGATCGCTAAGGGTACTCATGTGTCGTCAAGCCGTACGTCCATTTTTCCGCATTGATATCATTCCTATAGAAATTCCCAAGTTGACCTCCTTTCTCGGTTGTATCACGTTGGCCTGTCCGTGCGTGCTCGTGATGCTCCACCATGAGCCGCGTCGACGTCGTTGACCACATGACGTTGTCGTGATGCTCCGAGCCGTCATCATGCCCTGGCATCGAGATGAAGGATGCTTGTGATGTGTGTGGTGTTGGAGCAAGCACGACTCGTCAGACAATGGTTTTCAAGCCATATTAGGTTTTAGTCGATGTGAGGGTGATCGAGTCCTAGGTATCGCCAAGGTCCTCGATAAAATGCCTTCCAGGTCAAATGAAGGTGGTTGGTGATCACCGATGACCTGTGGTTGAGTAATGCGAGAATGTTGCGACCAACAAGGAAAACTAGACCAAGGGGAAACTTGGATAAGGGTTTCTTGTTCATGTCGACGATGTTTCCAAACCGTCCGCAGAATTGCTTAACTAGGTGTGCTGTTTCATCGACAATAGGTTCGTCGAGTCACTTGTCGATGATCGGGTCAACATCACTAACCTTGTGACTCATAAGGTGGTGCTCGGGATTCTGCTCACCACCGTTGACGAGTCCGAGTCGATGTGGACCTCATTAATCCGATCTTCTTGAGATGGCAAAGCATGCCGTCACGGCAAGGTCTTGCATCATGTTCAAGCCCAGTAGTTCACCGAGCTCATCTGGACAATCTTGCAAAGGACACTGCAATAGTGTCATGTAAGAACTTGGACGATGCTTGTGAAGATAGTCGTAGCGACTGATTTACCTAAAGGTCCTTTGAATGTTGTCTTGGTACTCACATTAGGTTAACAGGGTTTGTTATAACTCTTTGAGTCCAAGCAATGCCGATCTCACTTCTTTTCCAAGTGTCGCTAGGGTTTCACATCAATTCATCCTAATTCAGAACCCTGCGACCACCCTAGTCACTTAATTAGGTTTACTCTTTAATGAGTTTGTGTAACTTCATTGGTCGCCTTATGAGTCGTGACCTCTTGTTGCACAGTTCACTCATGCCTTAAGCTTTCGATGTCCCCCCTTGATTCATTTTATTGTTACACTACCAGTCCAACACTTCCACACCATTCAGCTTTATCATCCTTGTGTGGCATAGCGTCGAGTGTTGAGTGCCAAGTTGCAATGTGTGCTTACATTGCACCTTTCAATTCACATCTCGATACTACTATGACCACTTGACTCCATCCTTTGTTTATCCACACAACAGAGGCATACCTCTTCCTTCTAGTTAGACTCACCAGTCTTAGAGTTTGTTTAACTTGTTTAATCTAAAGGATATTAAATTATGTACTTATATGCATATCATGTCGGTAGGAACGTGATGGTAGGTGATCGATGAGGAGCTTCGCTTGGAGGAGAAGGCCAGGGTGTTCCAGCATGAAGTTCCATGGCGGACTCTTCAAAGGAAGAGCAAGCTAATAACAACTGATATTGATATAGAGTCGCAAACTAAGGCAAGCCCCGGTTTGCATTTAAGTCATTTATAAAGTTTTGCTTTATCACTATGTTGATTAGTATATGAGTTGTGCATTACGTTCAGGATGCTTGAATACTCCAGATGCATGACCCACAGTCCCATTGGTTAATTGGATAGGTTGATAGCTCGACGTGTAGAACTGCTATGCTAATGTTGTAGGTGAACCGGTAGAAGTCGAGTAGTTGGAATCTACTCGTGAGATGGAAAGTTGACACTCATCTACACTGGGTTAACATTTATAGAGAATGGCTGTTAAATCTAAACTTGAGACCGGTCAAAGATGGATAGGAAGCGGCAAGATGTGGTCTTGGTCGCATAGCTCTGACTGGTCAGTTAAGGCCCGCGTCGTGTGCGGCCCCTTGGACAAGCTTGACTTGTACCGGTGACATACTAGATATATGGGCTCCAGTAAACTGATGTAACTCGATAACTGGGATGTCGAGGCCATTAACTCACCATCGATAGGGGTGGGTTGTGGACAGTAAGGTATAAATCGGTCGGCGAGCACAGAGGGTTCTGTGCGGAGACCTTCTGTTTGCGGAGGTGAGACGGGTTCGGCGTTCGGGTTTCTTATGAAAGGAGGCCATATACGACTAGTACTGAAGTATTACGTAGGTACTGATGTACTCGCTGACACTTCCGAACGTGCGTATGTGTCGTGTTGTCCGGGTGTGTCCTGATTGCAATCACCGTCTCTCGCGGTAATAGAGTCCCACTTGTTCGCTGCGCCGTGACGTAGTAAATACTGAAGAAGTCACAAGAATATGATATATTGAATTATAATTTCTTTGCAACCTTGTATGGCTTAGAGATAGTACAATTAAAAGTTTACAGTTCCCCCATACTTTACCTGTAATAGCAGTATGTGCTTTTGGCATGTCATATCATCGGCAAAGCGTTTCTTGTTTGATTGTGGAGTCTATGTTGTGTCGTGCCTGAAGAATGTCATGTCTACTTAAAACATGACTATAAGGATCCACTTGTAGGCGAGTCATTTATGCTTTACCTTACCTATGCTTAGTATTCACCCCTGCGTATGTCTAGTGAGACGGGTTAGTCTTGCTGAGCCTTATGCTCACGTTTGCGCTTTAACGATTTTATGCATGTATTAGGTTTATTTCTGCTGTTCAGGTTGTACATGAGATCTCGAGGTATCGAGATAAATCTCATGTGAACCACGCCGCTGCTGAATGTTCTTCTTGTTGCTACTAAGAAGCGTCCTAGGGCATGGATGTCTTCTCTCCTGCTTAGTTAGGTGAGATTCTGAGTATGTATTTTCTGTTGCGTGTGTACTTCTATTGTACACTCTTTTGTAAACTCTTTTTATTATGAAATGAAACTTTATACATTTTGGTATCCTTTTCGTGTGTGCTGTTAGGTGTCGCATCACACAGCACCACACAATGAGATCCTCGGAGGTGTGGAATGCAGTCCCCACAGACATAGTATCAGAGTTCATTGGGAATAGCACGCTCAAAAAGAGCCTATTTTCGAAAACGCCGAAGTAGTCGAGTGAGGATTAGCTATATGCCCATTAAGGACTATTACTAGTATAAGTTATAAAGGTGGTGAACTAACTTGTTATATTATTCTGTAACGACGCTCCGTCTTCAAGGTAAGAGGTAAGGTACGCCATCGAGAGCGGATCAATCTCGGTAAACTTTGCATACGAGGTGTGGTATGTGATATTTCCGTGGCTTAGCACGGAAAGTCAATATGAGTCTCTGAAACTTTCCATGTTTCTGAGAACATATGACACGCGGTACCCCAGCGTGACACAAAATTAGTGGGAGTCCCCGTCGGGTGGTGCATAACCCGATAGTATGTATCTCTAGAACTATTCATGTTCTATGGGAGCATGCGAAGCACGTATGCCCGAGCGTGTATAAGTCGGTTCGTGTGGGAGTCTTTGTTGTACAAACGTAGTCTAGCCATATGCCTCGAGACATGACTTCGCTCGAGGGCGACTCACACCAGAATCGTATGCACTTACTTTTGATTATATATATTATTATGACTGTCTGTCGTGTTTCCCCGTGCCGCCCTTGAGGTGTGAAGGTGTGAAAGGGGATTGTTTGTCTTCTGCAGGTACACTAACTCCGGTAGCGAACCGTGTAGCAAACGTTTGCGAGTGATTGATATTAGAACCACCTATAAACGTATCCGGATATACCGGGTTAGACTTTTCTTTTGGTAAGGCACGTAGTACCGTCAGTGTCACATTTGATACTTTGACCATCCCCCATAAAAGAAACGGCTTCATATTCATATTTAGGTCCAAGTATCAGTTGCTAGTATCTTATAGACAATAGAAAATGTATCTCTTCAAGATTTGGTGAACCAAAGTTCTTTGTTTCCTGGTGAGAGTTTAGCTCGACTTCGCCGGAGTAAGACTTCGGTTAAGCATGAAGATCCATAGTGATATGCTATGGATGAGAAGGTCGTCAATATCTCTTTCAAGATTTCATTTAGTTCCAAAGCAAATTATTAGTTGTAAAGCAAGTTCTACCTATCGGACTTGAGTTTTGAGCCAAGTTTCAAAATTTGAGTTTGTTCCCAATTCTTGTGTCTCGAAGCCGGTGAGTTCTGTTTTCTAATAGAATTTGACCCCACTTTGAAAATCCATATCTCTTCAACCTAAGGGGCTATGGATGCAAATGAATACTTTTTGTAAATCTTTTGAAGTCTTCTATATGTTTTCTATTGACCCCCAATCCAAAAGACTATTGTAAGATGGTGAAAATCCTCTCTAACTAACTCAGCTGCTGTTCTGATACTGTGTAAGACAGCATCTGAATTTTGCCATAACTCTTTGTAGAAAGCTCTTCTATTCCATTATGATACATTTATGGAAAGTGGAAGATCTATTATACAACTTTGTTATTCAATGTTACCTCAAATTCATTTTAGAACTAATTAGAAACTGGAGTTGAAGATAGTACATGTATATAGGTACTATCTGAAACAGCCAAAAAAATTCTGAACTTTGAACAGCCATAACTCTTGAACTGGAAATGCAACCTAGGCATATTTATACATGCCTGAAAAGCTTAAAGAGTCCTATATAAACTTCCTGTTCAACACGAAGGCTAAAAATCGCAATAACCAAGTCTAAATCGAAGTATCGTTTAAGGTGTCGAAACAGTCCAGAATATGGACCACTATATATTCAGTTACTGTTCGGATCGTAATTTCTAGTAGACTCATCGATTGGCTTCGGGTTTTACATTTCTAGAATCCTGAGAATGTATACAACCAGTTTTATATGTGTTTTTTTGCAAATGTTGATATTTGTATATCTCAAAATTGTGGACAAAATCAGCCTTAAACAAAGGAGGTGCTGTCCAAATTTTCAGAAAAACTGTCAGCTTGCAAATGCCATATCTTCTCAACCAGAAGTGCTACGAGTGCAAGTAAGTACTCCTTAGAAATTTTTGGAATTACTTTACATGTTCTCTATTCAGATCAAGACCAAAATCCTTTTCTAAGTGGGTGAAATTTGGATAATCGCAGAGACTGTCCAGGCACACCCAAACTGGACAGCAATCTGTACACCTCTGAATTTAATCCATAACTCGCAGACCCAATGGTATCGCACGAGTAACCGTTGGAATGTTTAGAGAGTCAGCTACAATTTTTGCAGTTGGCTCCAGATCTGAATCGGTCATCTACCTATTCCAAATCGAGTTTGAATGCAGAGTGGTCAATCTGAACTGAATTCAAATTTTGAATGCTGAAATTTTACCCAACTTCCAAAATTCATATCTTTTGAACAAGTACTGATATGAAGACAAGTAAGTACATTATGGAAATCTTATTACATTGGATACAACTTTGTAAATAAGAATATTTTCCTATTTCCATCAGAACAGCCTGAAAACTTTAGATCAAAACTGCTACTTTTTAAGCAGGTTCTGCTGAAAGTGCAGAAAATTCTGCTGACTTTAAAAAAGCATAACTTACAAACCAGAGATGATCTATAGGAAAACCAATACTTTTGGAAAGGTCTTGAAGTGTACTTTAACTTCGTTATTCACCTCGAGATCTGATTTTGCCATTAACTGGATCAAAATCGAGTTTGCGCCCAGGCTGGTCGTTTGTCATCATAGCCTGGCCAGTTTGAACCTTTTGGTTTTTATTAGGCATTCGGCTCTCGATTTCAATTCGAGGATTGTCGTAACCAACCAAGAGTTAGGACTCAACAAATTACCAAGTTGAATAGAGTGTTTAACTCATTTGAAGTCCTTTTCCCTTGGATATACATACTAGTGTTTGATTTATGTGACTTGCCACATCACATCTTGTGATGTTTAACGCAGGTCGCAATTACTCGAGTTGCATCTCGTCTTCCCATGATAATTATTTGAAGTACGCTTTGACATCCTGGTTCGAAACATTAAGGGGGAAGGTGAGCACTCAAGTAATAGTGGTATTCAACCATCAACCTTGGTTACAACGAGTCGTGTCAACAAGAAGACGATCAATTAAGATTACATCTTCAAGAGGATCCAACCTCCGCCACCAGATTGAGTTACTCTAAGAAGAGTGTGACTTCAACTCCACTAAAGTGATCGAGAAGGATATATGTTCCTCCTGACTGATTGAAGCGAAGGTTAAGTGAAGTATCACTAGAGATGTGTCTAGTGATCTCGACCAGGTGTCTAGGGATAACCTTCGACATATAGTTAGTTGTTTTTCTTCTGATGAAGATACTCCTCAAGTCAACTGGTAACTCTAATACCTAGTTGAAGATACAATCAAGTGGAGTAGTACATGAACAAGCTTTCAAAATGTCAAGGTAACGTGGTATATTTCCCACATTCCTTGTCAATCGTTCTGTTATGAATTCCTTAACTGTGGTCGAGTCATGAAAGGAACGCTACCCATTGAGTGTCTTTCACGACCACGGTACCCAATCCTTGCAAATCATAAGACAGTACTTGGGTTTTGTGGGTGTGGTTCATTTAGTCTTGCTCAAACTATAAAAGCTATTGCACCATACATATGCATCATTTGCACCATACATATGCACCATTTGCACCATACCATGTGCATATTCATTGCACCATACAACATATGATGCATCATGAAGCATCATTACCAATGTAACACCAATGATAGAATGCATGGTAATACTAAAATTTAGAGCCAGACTGTGTACCCCATTCAAACTATTCTAAGGTGTCTAATGACTACGATCACTTCACCATATTCATTTGACTTCTTACATTGTTGATCTCCTTTCCATTGAGTAATACTTGGGAAACCGATTACTCAACCTCACTTTCAACTAAACAAACACTTGAACTTCCATCCTTGACTTGTTAGGTTCCAGTACCTTGATTGTTGCAAATATACCGTTCGTCATCGAGTGGTCATCAGTTCAATGATCAACCTTGTAAAATTCATGAAATCTCCTTACTCGCGAGGATACCATTCGATTGTCAACCTCGTGAAACTCTTTGGGTCCATCTAAGATCTTGCGGTGTTATATGGTAACCTTGCTACACTAATTACCTTGTAGTTACCATAAGATTGAGTTCTTTGCTGTGTTGGAAACATATGAGGATGTTGAATCCTTAAATCCTCATGTGCCACTGCAAAGGGTCTTCATCTTCTATTTCTATTGTTTGAAGATGTTGATATACCCAAAAATCTTGTAGTGTATTCCTGCGGTTTTGCCCACATAAGAGTGTTGAGTGCTTTGCTACTCTTATGCTACAGCTAAAGAATCCTATGGTTGACTAAACATCAAACGAGGTTAATGATTGTTGTTTAACCTCGTAAACCATCTTAACTCATGTCAAGGGAAATACCACATCGAGTTATAAGGACCTATTTAAAACCAAGCAAGCAACCAAGAATCAATGCAAAGATAGTTTCAAACTATCATGGTGACCTAGAGAAGCAAAGAACAAGTCCTGATTCTTCCAGTCAAGACTAGGACAAAACAAGATGTCATCTCAGTGTAAGAGTACAACAATAAAAGGTCAGTAACAGACGTGAAAGTTTTACTATGTGATATTGTCATGTCGAGCATCCTGTCAAGGTTATCAACCTAAAGACTGGAATCACTTGAAGCAAACTTTAAAATTTCTTAAGATGCCTGAAGATAATCACTATTTCGTAGAACTCAAGTCTTTAAGGGCATTGCCATTTTCCTTAGTCAATGACCCTCTTTTACGGATCGTCCCCTCATCGTTTCTGTTATTCTAGTTGTTAGAATCTCGGGACGAGATTCCTTTAAGGGGGAAGGATTGTAAAAGCCCGCTTTTCAGAAGAACAAAAATGCAAAAATGAGAACTTAAAAATTTTGGAAATGGACTTGGAAATCCAAACTCACATGAACCATATGAGTTAACCAATGTTCACTAAAAATAGGGACTTGTTCAAATTTTACATATAGACCATGGTTGATAATGTATATTGGTACTTAAGGTCTAAAATCCTTAATTTACAAGTATTCACATTTTCAATGAAAAATTAAAGGAGAAAAGAAAACAAAATAGAGAGAAAGAAAAAGGAATTATTCCAACCCTAAAATGGGACATTCAAAAACTCAAATCAAGCTACTGTTCAAACTAGGTTCACATGAAGATTTAAGCTACTCAATAGATGGGGATTGCTAGGTCAAACTGATTTGCAGTACCAAATATATATTCAGATTAATACAAATCAAATATGCTACTGTACATTTGACCCTGTCAAAAATATTCAAACCTAAGGCTGTAAATTTTTTCATTACCTTCTAATATTCCAAATTGACTCTCGGTAAAGTTTCAAAAAGAAAGCATGTTTTCCATTTATTGTACACGTACTCAGAGTTTAATCAAAGTCGACATCAAATTCAAACTTTGTACTTAACCTTGTCCAAATAAACTCCAAATTTTTCTCGGGGTTCCTTATGGTTCAAAAAGGTTAAATTCAAAGTTTCAGGATTTTTGAACCTAAATTACTATTTATTTCGTTGAATCAAGTATCACCGCTTGAATTCAAATTTGAACCTGGTTAAAAATTCAACTTGCTCAGTTCTGAAATCTGATTGCACCATAAAATTCTTCACATTTTATTTAGTCATTGGGCCAAAGTTGAATATTTTTGAAGCATGTTTGCTAGCTCTATTTGAAATTGGAAAGGAGAAGGGAGGAGAGTGAAGTGGGTCCCACATGTCATGTTTATCCTCATGGCCACAAAACCGAGTTCGCTTCTTCCTCTCCCGGTTCTTATCCACAGCGCCCGACTCCTTCCTGTCCACGGCACCTCGCCTCCCTCCGGCCCCTGCTCCACGGCATGCCGCTCGCCCACGCTCGCCCCCTCCATGTCGCGCTACTCCGCCTCCTCGCCTGGTCGCGTCCCAGCTCTGCCGCCGCGCTCACTGCCGCCCAGCGCACGTGCGACGCTCGCCCTGCCTCCTCCCGGCTTCCACGCGCGCGCGTCGCCCCTACTCCACTGTTGTCGCGCGCCTGCGCCTCCCTACGCGCCCACCTCCGGTGCCGTCCCCGCGCCGCGCAAGCTGTTGCGCCCCACGCTCCCACGCTCCGTCGCCGCTACATGCTCGCCGCCATTGCACCGAGCCCCAGGCCGCATGCTCGTCTCCCCAGCTCCTCCCTGCCGTGCCAGCCGCCGCTCGCCCTGGCCGCTCCCGACGAGCGTCGTCGTTCGCCTCCTCGCACCACAGTGCCCACGCCGGTCGCTCGCGCCCCCTCTCCGCCGTGCGCACCTCCTCGCCCGGAGCCGCACACCCCGGCTGCCGGTTCGCCTTCCTGCAGTGCCCTGGCGCTCCACCTCCATTTCGGCCGCCTCTGCCGCATCGCGCAGACGCGTCGCCCTAGCCCGACGGCTCGCACCGCGACGCCGGCTGCATGCCGCCCACCGCCGGCACCCCCGGCCGTGCAGTTTGCCTGCTGGCCTTGCCTCGCCGCGTTGACCGCCAGCGCCATGACGCCATGTCCGCACGTCCGCCGGCGAGACACCTTGCTGCCCACCATGTCGTCCCTGCTTGCGCTCGCTGCCCTCGGTACGTCGTCACGATGTTCCGCGCCGTGGCTATGTCCTGGAAGCAAGGCAAATGATTGGTGCGATGGATGAAATGCTGGAACACTCCTTTGGCACAATGGTATCGACAACTGGTCCAAGGTTAGCTCTGATTTTACAAGATTGATTGGATCAGTGAGTGCAGCTAAGGTGTTCGATGAAATGTTTACGAGAGAAGAACCAACTTTGTTGATGTTTAGAGCTGGTCTGTGATGCAGGGGTAGAATGATGTTGCAAACGACAAGCCTAAGTGCCAACATACCCTTTGAATGGTGATGAAGCGACGGAAATCAAGTACACACCCAAGATGTTCGGTGAAATGCCTACACGGTGAGCCTTGCCCTGAAATGCCTTGCTTGACGTCACCGATGTCCTTTCGTCGTGATCGCTAAGGGTACTCATGTGTCGTCAAGTCGTACGTCCATTTTTCCGCATTGATATCATTCCTATAGAAATTCCCAAGTTGACCTCCTTTCTTGGTTGTATCACGTTGGCCTGTCCGTGCGTGCTCGTGATGCTCCACCATGAGAAGCGTCGACGTCGTTGACCACATGACGTTGTCGTGACGCTCCGAGCCGTCATCATGCCCTGGCATCGAGATGAAGGATGCTTGTGATGTGTGTGGTGTTGGAGCACAAGCACGACTCGTCGGACAATGGTTGTCAAGCCAGATTAGGTTTTAGTCGATGTGAGGGTGATCGAGTCCTAGGTATCGCCAAGGTCCTCGATAAAATGCCTTCCAGGTCAAACCAAGGTGGTTGGTGATCACCGATGACCTGTGGTTGAGTAATGTGAGAATGTTGTGACCAACAAGGAAAACTAGACCAAGGGGAACCTTGGATAAGGGTTTCTTGTTCGTGTCGACGATGTTTCCTAACCATCCGCAGAATTGCTTAACTAGGTGTGCCTTTTCATCGACGACAGGTTCTTCAAGTTGCTTGCCGATGATCGGGTCAACATCACTAACGTTGTGACTCATAAGGTGGTGTCCAGGATTCCGCTCACCACCGTTGACGAGTCCGGGTCGATGTGGATCCCTTTAATCCGATCTTCTTGAGATGGCAAAGCATGCCGTCACGGCAAGGTCTCGCATCAATGTTCAAGTCCCAGTAGTTCACCGAGCTCATCTGGACAATCTTGCAAAGGACACTACAATAGTGTCATGTAAGAACTTGGACGATGCTTGTGAAGATAGTCGTAGCGACTAATTTACCTAAAGGTCCTTTGAATGTTGTCTTGGTACTCACATTAGGTTAACAGGGTTTGTTATAACTCTTTGAGTCCAAGCAATGCCGATCTCACTTCTTTTCCAAGTGTCGCTAGGGTTTCACATCGATTCATCCTAATTCAGAACCCTGCAACCACACTAGTCACTTAATTAGGTTTACTCTTTAATGAGTTTGTGTAACTTCATTGGTCGCCTTCTGAGTCATGACCTCTTGTTGCATAGTTCACTCATGCCTTAAGCTTTTGATGTCCCCCCTTGATTCCTTAGTTATTCTTACACTACCAGTCCAACACTTCCACACCATTCATCTTTATCGTCCTTGTGTGGCATAGCGTCGAGTGTTGAGTGCCAAAGTTCAATGTGTGCTTACATTGCACCTTTCAAATCACATCCCGATACTACTATGACCACTTGACTCCATCCTTTGTTTATCCACACAACGGAGGCATACCTCTTCCTTCTAGTTAGTCTCACCAGTCTTAGAGTTTGTTTAATCTAAAGTATATTACATTATGTACTTATATGCATATCATGTCGGTAGGAACGTGATGGTAGGTGATCGATGAGGAGCTTTGCTTGGAGGAGAAGGCCAGGGTGTTCCAGCTTGAAGTTCCATGGCAGACTCTTTGAAGGAAGACCAAGCCAATAACAACTGACATTGATATAGAGTCGCAAACTAAGGCAAGCCCCGGTTTGCATTTAAGTCGTTTATAAAGTTTTGCTTTATCACTATGTTGATTAGTATATGAATTGTGCATTACGTTCAGGATGCTTGAATACTCCAGATGCATGACCCACAATCCCATTGGTTAATTGGGTAGGTTGATAGCTCGACGTGTAGAACTGCTATGCTAATGTTGTAGGTGAACCGGTAGAAGTCGAGTAGTTGGAATCTACTCGCGAGATAGAAAGTTGACACTCATCTACATTGGGTTAGCATTTATAGAGAATGACTGTTAAATCTAAACTTGAGACCGGTCAGAGATGGATAGGAAGCAGCAAGATGTGGTCTTGGTCGCATAGCTCTGACTGGTCAGTTAAGGCCCGCGCCGTGTGCGGCCCGTTGGACAAGCTTGACGTGTACCGGCGACATTGGATATATGGGCTCTAGTAAACTGACGTAACTCGATAACTGGGATGTCGAGGCCATTAACTCACCATCAATAGGGGTGGGTTGAGGACAGTAAGGTGTAAATCGGTCGGCGGGCACAAAGGTGTTCCGTGCGGAGACCTTCTGTTCGCGGAGGTGAGACGGGTTCGGCGTTCGGGTTTCTTGTGAAAGGTGGCCATATACGACTAGTACTGAAGTATTACGTAGGTACTGATGTACTCGCTGACACTTTCGAACGTGCATATGTGTCGTGTTGTCCGGGTGTGTCCTGATTGCAATCACCGTCCCTCGCGGTAATAGAGTACCACTTGTTCACTACGTCGTGACGTAGTAAATACTGAAGAAGTCAGAAGAATATGATATATTGAATTATAATTGCTTTGCAACCTTGTATGGCTTAGAGATAGTACAATTAAAAGTTTACAGTTTCCCCATACTTTACCTGTAATAGCAGTATGTGCTTTTGGCATGTCATATCATCGGCAAAGCATTTCTTGTTTGATTGTGGAGTCTATGATGTGTCGTGCCTGAAGAATGTCATGTGCTACTTAAAACATGACTATAAGGATCCACTTGTAGGCGAGTCGTTTATGCTTTACCGTACCTATGCTTAGTATTCACCCCTGTATATGTCTAGTGAGACAGGTTAGTCTTGTTGAGCCTTATGCTCATGTTTGTGCTTTAACGATTTTTTGCAAGTATTAGGTTTATTTTTTCTGTTCAGGTTGTACATGATATCTCGAGGTATCGAGATAAATCTCATGTGAACCACGCCGCTGCTGAATGTTCTTCTTGTTGCTAGTGAGAAGCGTCCAAGGGCACGGATGTCTTCTCTCCTGCTTAGTTAGGTGAGATTCTGAGTATGTATTTTTCCGTTGCGTGTGTACTTATATTGTACACTCTTTTGTAAACTCTTTTTATTATGAAATGAAAACTTTATACGTTTTGGTATCCTTTTCGTGTGTGTTGTTAGGTGCCGCATCGCACGGCACCACCCAATGAGATCCTCGGAGGTGTGGACTGCGCTCCCCATAGCGGTGGCATATGAAGATTTACGGATTCAGTATCCTCACATGCTCCCAACACATCAAGGACTCAATCATATGGTAACTACAAGGTTATCAAGGTATCAAGATTACCATATACCAAGTTAAGAACTTATAGGGACTTCAAGGAGTTTCGCGAGGTTGATAATCAAACGGAACCTTTGCGAGTAATGAGAATCATAGATGGTACAAGGTTGATCATCTAACCGGTGATCACACGATGAAGGACGGTATAATTGCAACAATCAAAGCACTTGAACCTAAACAAGTCAAGGACAGAAGTTCAAGTGTCTGTTTAGTTGCAAGAGAGGTTGAGTGATTGGTTGCCCAAGTATCACTCAATGAAAGAGAGATCAACCATATAAGAAATCAAATGAAGATGGTGAAATGATTGTAGTCATTAGACACCTTGGAATAGTCTGAATGGAAGTACATAATCTTGCTCTGAATTTTAGTATTATCATGCATTCTATCATTCATACTTCATCGGTAATGATGCTTCATGATGCGTCATATGTTGTATGGTGCAATGAATATGCACATGGTATGGTGCAAATGGTGCACATGTACAGTGCAAATGGTGCACATGTATGGTGCAAATGGTGCACATGTATGGTGCAGTAGCTTTTATAGTTTAAGCAAGACTAAGTGAACCACACACACAAAACTCAAATATTGTCTGATGATTTGCAAGGATTGGATACCGTGGTCGTGAAAGACACTCAACAGGTGATGTCTCTTCCATGGCTCGACCATGATCAAGAAATTCACTTTTAAAGCATTGACATGGAACACGAAAAGTATACCATGTTCTTGATCTTTCAAAAGCTTGTTCATGTTCTAATCAACTTAATTGCATCTTCATCTAAGTCTTAGAGGTACCTGTTGACTCGAGGAGTAACTTCAACCAGAGAAAACAACTAACTATTGTCTCTAGTGATGCTTCACTTAACTTTTGCTTCGATCTGGCAGGAGGAACTGATATCCTTCTTGATTACTATAGTGGAGGTGAAGTCACACTCTGCTAGAGTAACTCAACCTTGTGGTGGAGGTTGAATCCTCTTGAAGTTGTAATCTCAATTGATCGTCTTCTTGTTGACACGACTCGTTGTAACCAAGGTTGATGGTTGAATACCACAATTACTTGAGTGCTCGCCTTCCCCCTTAAAGTTTGAACGAAGATGTCGAAGCGTACTTCAAGCAATCCTCATGGGAAGACAAGATGCAACTCGAGTAATTGCAACCTGCGTTCAAAATCGCAAGATGTGATGTGGCAAGTCACATAAATAAGACACAACCATGACCATCAAAAGAAATGGGGTTTGATCGAGTCAAGCACCCGATTTTCATTAGTAAAATGGTTGAGTCACGACACCTGGTGGTTTCGAAGTTTCTCGAAATGAAGTTGAAGACCATTTACCTAACCAAAACGAAATGTACACACTGATTCAGTTTCAGTTGCAACCAGACCAGCCTGTACGTAACTTTAGTTTTGGTTCAGCAAACATTGTAATCAGATCTCGAGGTGAATAACAAAGTTAAAGTTCACTTCAAGACCTTTCCAAAAATTATTGGTTTGCCTCTAGATCATCTCTGGTTTGCATGTTATGCTATTTTAAAATTAGCAGAATTTTCTGCACTTTCAGCAGAACCTGCTTAAAAAGTAGTAGTTTTGGTCTAAAGTTTTGAGGCCATTCTGTTCGAAATCTGGAAATATTCTTATTAACAAAGTTGTAGACAATGTAATAATATTTCCATAATGTATTTATTTGTATGCATATCAGTCCTGGTTCAAAAGATATGAATTTTTGAAATTTGCTAAAAATTCAGCATTCAGAAGAAATGGGGGTTCAGTTCAGACTGACCACCTTGCATTCAAACTCGATTTGGGATAGGTAGATGACCGGTTCAGATCTGGATCCAATTACAAAAATTGTAGCTGACTCAGTAACCTTTCCAAAGGTTACTCGTGTGAACCTATTGGATGTAAGGTCTGCGAGTTATGGTTCAAATTCAGAAATACACAGATTGCTGTCCAGTTTGGTTGATTCCGAACAGTTTCTGCAAAATTCCAAATTTCACCCACTTAGAAAAAGATTCTGGTCTGGAGTTGAATAGAAAACTGTGGAGGACATCCAAAGATTTCTAAATAGTATTTAATTGCCCTCATAGCACTTTTGGTTCAGGAGATATGGAATTTTAAAATTCGACCAAGTTCCCAGATTTTTAACTGAAATTTGGCAGAGCTTCCTTTGTATATTGCTGATTTTGTCCACAATTTCAAAATAGAGAAACATTGATATTAGCAGAAACAATATATTGCAAACTTGTAAAATACATCCTCAGGATTCTATAAATGTAAATTATGAAGTCTTGCGACGATCCTACTAGAAATTACGATCCAAACAGCAACTGTTTATATAACTGTCCAGATTCTGGACTGTTACGACACCTTAAACGATACTTCGATTTAGACCTGGTTATTGCGAGTTTTAGCCTTAGCGTTGAATAGGAAGTTGATACAGGACTTTTTAAGATTTCCATACATGTATAGATATGCCTAGGTTGCTTTTCTTATTTAAGAGTTATGGCTGTTCAAAGTTCAGAAATATTCTAGCTGTTTCAGATAGTATTGTACACCGGTATTAACTTCAACTCCAGTTTCTAATTAGTTCTAAACCGAATTTGAGGTAATAATGAATAGAAACGTTGTAGAATAGCTCTTCCCCTTTCCAAAAATGTATCACAATAGACTAGAGAAGCTTTATACAGATAATTATGGCAAAAATTAGATGCGTTTCAGGTCCAACAGGGTTTAAAATTCTGAACTTTGGAATAGGATAGCAATGGAATTTGCTGTCGAGGTACACAGAAAACATTTAAAAGACTTCCTAACCTTTTTGACCGTGTAACATACACCTCTATTGGATTAATAAACCAAGAGATATGACTTTTCAAAGTCAGGTCAAATTCTGCTCAAAAACAGAACTCGCCGGCTTCGAAACCCATGAGTTGGAAAAAAACTCAAATTTTGAAACTTAGCTCAAAACTCAAGATTGATAACTAGAACTTGCTTTACAACTAATCATCTGTTTTGGAACTAAATGGAACTTGAAAGAGAACTTGACGACCTTCTCATCCATAGCATATCACTATGGATCTTCATGCTTAACCAAAGTCTCACTCCGGCGAAGTCGAGCTAAACTCTCGCTAGAAACAAAGAACTTTGGTTCGCCTAATCTTGAAGAGATACATTTTCTATTGCCCATAAGATACCAGCAACTGATACTTAGACTTAATACGAATATGAAGCCATTCTTTCGTGGGGGATGGTCAAAGTATCAAGTGTGATACTGACGGTGCTACGTGCCTTACCAAAAGAAAAGTATAACCGGTATATCCGGATACGTATATAGGTGGTTCTAATGTCGATCACTTGCAAACGTATTCTACACGGGTCACTACCGGAGTTAGTGTACCTGCAGAAGACAAACAATCCCCTTTCACACCTTCACACCTCAAGGGCGGCACGGGGAAACACGACAGACAGTCACAATAATATATAATGAAAGTAAATGACACGCCTCTGGTGTGAGTCGCCCTCGAGTGAAGTCATGTCTCAAGGTACATGGTTGTACTATGTCTGTACAGCAAAGACTCGCGTAAGAACCGGCTTATACACGCTCGGGCATACGTGTTTCGCATGCTCCCATAGAACATAAATAGTTCTAGAGACGCATACTATCGAGTTATCCACCACCAGACGGGGGCTTACACTAATTTTGTGTCACGCTGGGATACCGTGTGTCATATGTTCCCAGAAACATAAATAGTTTCAGAGACTCATATTGACTTTCCGTGCTAAGCTACGAAAATATCACATACCACACCTCGTATGCAGAGCTTACCGAGATTGATCCGCTCTCGGTGGCGTACCTTACCTCTTACCTTGAAGACGGAACGTGGTTACAGAATATGATAACAAGTAAGTTAGTTCACCGCCTTTATAACTTATACTAGTAATAGTCCTTAATGGGCATATAGCTAATCCTCACTCGACTACTTTGAAGTTTTCATAAATAGGCTCTTTTCGAGCGTGCTATTCCCAAAGAAGCTCTGATACCATGTCTGTGGGGACCGGGATCCCGACATCCAAGGATCTCATTGGGTGGTGTCGTGCGATGCGACACCTAACAACACAAACAATAAGAATACAAAACAAGCAAAGTTTTTATTTCAAAATAAGAAGAGTTTATAAAACAGTATACAACAGAGGTACACACGCAGCGGAAAATACATACTCATAATCTCACTTAACCAAGCAGGGGACAAGACGTCCATGCCCTAGGACGCTTCTCACTAGCAACATGAAGAACATTCAGCGGCGGCGTGGTTCACATGAGATTCATCTCGACAGCTCGAGGTCTCATGTAAAACCTGAATAGCAGAAATAAACCTAATACCTGCAAAAATCGTTAAAGCACAAATGTGAGCATAAGGCTCAGCAAGACTAACCCGTCTCACTAGACATATGCAGGGGTGAATACACAACATAGGTAAGGAATAGCATAAAGGACTCGCCTACAAGTGGATCCTTATAGTCATGTTTTAAGTAGCACATGACATTCTTCAGGCACGGCACATCATAGACTTCACAATCAAACAAGAAACGCTTTGTCGATGATATAACATGCCCAAAGCACATAATGCTATTACAGGTAAAGTATGGGGAAACTGTGAACTTTTAATTGTGCTACTTCTAAGCCATACAAGGTTACAAAACAATTATAATTCAATACCTCATATTATTCTGGCTTATTAAGTATTTACTACGTCACGACACGGTGAACAAGTGGTACTCTATTACGGCGAGGGACGGTGATTGCAATCGGACACACCTGGACAACACAACACATACGCACTTTCAGAAGTGCTAGCGAGTACTTACAGCAGTACCTACATAGCACTTTAGTACAAGTCGTATATGGCCACCTTTCACCAAACACTAGAATGTTGAACCGGTCGATCCGTCACGAGTAGGAGGTCCCTGCGTGGGGTGTACTCTGACGTGCCCACCAGCTGATTTACACCTCGCTGCCCTCAACCCACGCCTATAAAACAGAATGGAATGTCTCGACAAACTAGTATCAAGCTACGTCAGTTTACTGGAGCCCATTTCTCCAGTATGTCGCCAGTACAATTCAATCTTATCCAGCAGGGCAGCACACGAATTGGTCCTCAATTGACGCAAGCAGGGCTATGCACGTGAGACCACGTCTTGCTGCATCCTACCCGCTGCTCGGTCTCAGTTTCATATTCATGAACCATTTCTTGATCCAATCCATCCCGTGTGATAAAATCCTATCTCATGAGTAGATTCCAACTACTCGACTTCTACCGGATCCCTATGAATATAAGCATGGTAGTTTCTACTCATCGGGCTATAGACCTACTCAAGACTCCATGGGATTTGTGGGTCATGCAAGTGGATGTCAAACACCTTGAACATAATGCACAAACATCTGAAGACGTAAGGTGAATGAAAACTGCAAATACATTGTAAGGAACTTAAATGCAAACCGGGGCTTGCCTGTTTGCGACTCGATTAAATGTCAAGAGTCAGTGGTCTTCTTCCGGGACTCTGCCAAGTAACTTCACGACGGGCACCCTGGCCTTCTCCTCCAAGCGAAGCTTCTCGTCGATCATCTATCTTCACGTTCATATCAACATGATATGCATATAAGTAATTAAGGTAACTTAATAAAAGACTCTAAGGGTGGTTTAAACTTTAAGAACAAGGAGTTTGACTAGGAAGGACAAGTATGCCTCTGTTGTGTGGATAATCAGAGGATGGGTCAAGGTGGACATAGTAGTGTCGGTATGAACGGAAAGGTACAATGTAAGGCTACATTGCAACTTAGTAGACCACACTGGAAGTTATGCCACTTAAGAGGTATAAGATTGAAGGATGAAGAAGTACCGGACTGAGTGATGTAAGGAGGACTAAGCGATCAAGGTGGAGCACTGAAAGCTTATGGCATGAGTGAATTGTGCAACAAGAGGTCGTGACTCAGAAGTCGACCAAAGAAGTTGTTTCAACTCATAAAGGAGTAAACCTAGTTAAGTGATAAGTGTGGTTGCAAGGTTCTAATAAGGATGAATCAAAGTGAAACCCTAGCGACACTTGGGAGCGAAGTGAGACCAACATTGCTTGGACTTAAGACGCCATCACAAGCATTGCTAACCTAACATGAGTACCAAGACAACGTTCAAAAGACCTTTAGGTAAATCAGTCGCTACGACTATCTTCGCAAGCATCGTCCAAGTTCTTACATGACACTGTTGCAGTGTCCTTTGCAAGATTGACCAGATGAGCTCAGTGAACTCCTGGAACTCGAACATAAGGCCTTATTATGTCACGACGACGTGCTTTGTCATCTCAGGAAGATCATCTCACCGACGTTCAAATCAACCTGGACTCGTCCATGGTGGTGAGCGGAATCCCGAACACCACCTTAGGAGTCTCAAGGTTAGTGATGTTGACTCGATCGTCGGCAAGCGACTCGACGAACCTATCGTCGATGAAACGGCACACCTAGTTAAGCAATTCAACGCACGGTTAGGAAACATCGTCGACACGATCAAGAAACTCTAATCCAAGGTTCCCCTTGGTCTAGTTTTCCTTGTCGGTGGTGACGTTCTCGCATTACTCTAACACAGATCACAAACAACCTTGGTTTGACCTGGAAGGCATTTTATTGAGCACCTCAGCGACACCTAGGACTCGATCACCCTCACATCAACTAAACCTAATTTGGCTTGACAACCATTGTCCGATGAGTCATGCTTGTGTTTTAGCACCACACACATCACAGGCATCCTTCATCTCGATGCCAGGGTAAGATGACAGCTCGAAATGTCACGACGATGTCATGTGGTCAACGACGTCGACGCGGCTCATGGTGGAGCATCACGAGCACACACGGACAAGCCAACGCGATACAAAAGACAAAGAAGGTCAACTTGGGGATTCCTATAGGAATGATATCAATGCAAAACATGGACGCACGGCTTGATGACACATGAGTACCATTGGTGGTAACCACGAAAGGACTTCGGCGGCGTCAAGCAAGGCATTTCAGGGCAAGGTTCACCTTGTAAGCATTTTAACGAACATCTTGGTTGTGTTCTTGATCCGATCACTTCATCGACATTTAAAGAGCATATTAGCACATATTCTTGTCGATTGTCACCCCACAACATACCTACATCCATAGACCAACACTGAACGTCAACACATCTGGTTCCTTTCGCGTAAACCATTCATCGAACAGGTTGACTGCATTATTGACCCGACCAATCTTTGCACAATTAAGAACTGACCTCGGACCAATTGTCGTCGCCGTTGCATCATCAATGTGTTCTCGAATCATGTGCATCACATACATAACTTGTTTTGTCACCAGGACACTTCCACAGCTCGGAACATCGTGATGACGCCATGAAGATGATAGCATCGGGAGAGCACAAGTCAAACCAACACGAGCACACACATGGGCTTGTCAGTGGCGCATAGGTGGACTTGGAAAGTGGCGAGGGGGGACGACGAGCACCGCACTGACCATGGCATTTGCCAGGTGGGCAGGGTGCAGCACAACTGTCGTAGCCGTGGGCATGGCGCGTGTGGTGCTCACGGCTGGCGCAGACGCAGGGAGCGCGCACGGCATGGCTCGCGCGGTGAGGCACGACGAGAAGCGACCAACATCGCGGCAGCGTGGAGAGGGATGAGCAGGGCATGGGAGAAACACTACGGCGGCCAGGGCATGCGGGTGATGGGGCGGAACGAGGGCAACAGTGCTGTGCCAAGGTGTGCCGGCGGAGCTAGGTGCAGGCATGGGCAACCATCTGCGTGACCAGAGTAGCGGTAGGCCACCGATGAGGTCGGCGGCACGAGCAAGGTGGTCGGGCATGGAGAAGCACGACGCGTGTCGGTGATGGGGCGGCGCGCATGGCGGCGCTGGGCAGGGAATAAGTGCGATGGCCAGGAGGCAGGCGGACAGCGGTGCGATGTCGAGTGGTGCCATGAGCAGCCGGGCGCGCGGCCACGAGCGCGGTCGGCGAGCAGGGAGGTGAAGCGGCACGCTGTGGCGGCCGGATGGAGGAGCGCAGCGCGGCGGTGAGCAGACGTGGTGCGGGCCAGCGGGGGTGAGCCGGCGGCCGACGTGGGTTGACGCCGCGGCGGTCGGGAGGAGGAGCGCACAGCCGGGGGGGGGGGGGGGGGGGGGCGAGCGGGCGGTGGAGCGCGACCGGGAGGTGGAGCGCGCGCGGCCAGGAGGGAGTCGGGGCGCTAGCAAAGCAGGGAGGAGGTGCATAGAAGAAGCCAAATTTGGATTCTGTAACTGGTGATAAGGCTGACCTGTAGGACCCACTCCAATTCCCCCCTTATCCTCTTAATTCCAGCTGCAAAAATCTCCATCCATTGAGCAGCTTACCAATGGGGCCCACCTTTTCCTATCATTTCTTGTAAATTCATTTTCAGCTGACAAACATGCTCTATAAATATTTCAACTTGGCAGGGTTGCTAATGACAATATGGAGAATCCGATTATGAATTCAAACCATGAATTTATGAATTTGATTATTGAAATTCAAATTTTAAATTTGAATTCACCCATAAGTCCCTCGCTGTAAACTTTCTCCATATCCTTTTAAATGTGCCATGAGTACTAAACCATTTATTTCATTTTATTTGTTTGTTTCATTTCTTTGCTTTTTCTAAATTAAACTTAAAGTTTAAATAAATTTGAACTTTTAACTTCGTGCATTTGCATTCTGAACCATCACTTGTACTTAATCTTTTGTCCTTTCTCTTATAAATCATTTCTAGACTTCAATTGCACGTTACTGATTTTGAGACTTTTACACGCTGGCTCTCGATAAGCTCAAGCGGAGAAGAAAACCGAACTTCGTATGGCGAGGGTTCACTGGTGGGCCACACAACAAGTGGGCCCCATGCAAGATATCATCCGCGCAAGTCCACTTGAACGAATATGGTCGAAGGTCCCCGAGACACTACACTTCTGCAATGTAGCGGGGAATTCCATGAGGTTACTTATAATGAGGTTGAACCGGGATTAGAAGTATTGCACAAAGATTTAACTGTTCAAGTGATAACTTCTCATTAATGTTTAAAGTTTTAACAAGTTCACAATTTTATGAACATTGGTTAACTCACATAGCTCATGTGAGTTTAAATTCCAAAGTCCACTTTCAAAAAATTTTAAGTTCTCATTTTTTGCGTTTTTGTTCTACCCAAAAGCGGGCTTTTACACCCGACGGGTAGAAAATGCCATGCTTATGTTCATAGGAATCCAGTAGAAGTCGAGTAGTTGGAATCTACTCGCGAGATAGGATTTTATCACACGGAAAAGATTTGATCGAAGAATGGTTTGAACAGTACCGGATGCATATTGGGCATATGGAACCCAAGAAACCGATGTAACTTGATAACTTGGATGTCGAGGCATAGCCCATTGTCGATAGGGGTGGGATGAGGGTAGTAAGGTGTAAATTCATCGGCGAGCACAGACACGCTCCGTGCGAGAACCTTATGGCCGCGATGGTGGGATCGGTTCGGCGTTTGTGTTCTCTTGTGAAAGGTTGCTACGTATGACGCAGTGAGGAGCACGACACGCTCCTTAGGCACGGGTGTACGTGACGTGTTATTCGGGTGTGTCCTGATTGCGATCACCGTCCCTCGCAGTTATTTGAGTACCGCCAGCCAAAAGAAGCAGTGTCGCACCGTGCTCCAAGAAGATAAAAGTAACCCAGCTCGTTGCTCTTTCATCTCCACCATTTGGCTTATCGTTTTGCTCATTGTCTTGCCCGTATTTTGAAGTTCTGCGGACGTCGTCGTGCAGCCGCCGTTGAACCTCCTCTGTTCCACTATGAAGCCGAGGTTCTAGGCCGTTTCACTCTTCCCCGTCGACTTCAAAAAGGTGCGCAAAGACACATAGATTCTGCTGGTGAAGTTTCAGCCCCTATCATGCCTCTTAGCTCTTGTATTTCGAGTTTTACCGAAGCTAATCATTACCGAGGTCACTAGGTCATCGATTTAATTTGGTTTCTACGTGCAACGGTTCTTCAATCCAATTAAGGATTATACTCTAGACCTCCAGGCGCATCAGCTCACCAAAAATCAAAGGAAGTTATCGAGAGGTGCAGTCGGATTTCATGTTTTCGCGGCCACCAATGAAAATCCGTTGGTCCATCGTCGAACCCGTAGTTGGCGGCCATTCCATCACTTTTGCACCTCTGTTTCATCTTTCCCTTGATCCCAGGAAGTTTCTGATCGATTTATGAGATGTTTGAGCTTATTCTCAACATCGCAGGAAACCTAATTGCCGCCGCCGTCGTCGCGCTGCCATTTCCAGCCGTTGCCGCGTCGCTCCGACCCCACCATCGTGTTCCTCAACCCTTGAAATGGTTGGGGGGAGAGTTTCAGCATAGGATATGGCCGGGGAATGGGAAACGGCGAGCTCGCCGGTGCAGCGCCGCCACGGCAGCTGGGGCATCGCCCGCGTCGGGAGGTTGACAATGACACGGGTCCCTTGTGTCAGTGTCTGTTATTCCTCCATCGGATCAGGTGTGGCCACCGTATTTGTTGTGGCTACGCGGGTTAAATCTGTGGCCCTCGGTGTGGCCCAGCTCTGATTGGCCCATTTTAAATGAGTGGGGCCGGGCTGATTATTTAAACTTTTCCATTGGAATATAATTCCAGAGTTCAATCAAACTTCAAAACTCCTTTACTCCTAGTATATTTGCTCAAAAATTTCCAAATAAATTCTGGTAGACTCATCTTGTTCTCAAATTTGCGGTGGTGCAATTTGTTGGACATGAAACTCCCAGAATTTTCATAATTAATTCCTTTGAGCTAATAGTTTGGGAAATTAATTAACCCTGTTCTGTTAATTTGAAAATTCCCAATTTTTTTCAGAACACTCCTAAAAATACACTTGATCTCCAGTAAAAATTTCAAGTTAATTAGACCACATTTACTGGGATGGTCAGTGTTCCAAATCTCTATGTAGTTTAAAATTAAGAAAAGTACAGCACCATTTTCAGCTTTTTCCCCAAATTTGTAAATCAATTTCTCCCTGTCGGAAGCTTAGAAAATTATGAAACAAATTTTAATAGAACCAGTGGAACCTCCTCTACCATAATCACCTACTGGTAGTCATAAAAAAGCTACATATTCAGTACCAAAATTCAGAGAAGCCTTTTACTTGTTGGAATTTTAGAGACAATTAGATTCCTTAAACATCTCCAATTTTTGGTCCAGATCTTCCTCATATATCTTAGTGTCCACTGTAAAAATCCCAATGCCAATTCAAATAATTGACATACCTGATCAGTATTTATAAATCTTTTCTATAGTTTATATATCACTCTTGTACTTTATATATTGCATATCATATAGTGACCGAGATCGAGGAGGACCCGGAGCCCTTGGAGACTCTACTTCCAGAAGCTAACTTTCCCTATGACTCGCAGTCAGGCAAGCCCCGGTTTGCATTTAAGTGCTATTTCAAATTTTCTATTTGTATCACTTATGTCTAGGATGAGTTTTGTGCATTAAAGCTAAGGTGCTTGTTACTCCATTTGCATGCCCCACAAATCCCATGGAGTATTGGGTAGGTCTACAGCACGGCGAGTAGAAAATGCCATGCTTATGTTCATATGAATTCAGTAGAAGTCGAGTAGTTGGAATCTACTCGCGAGATAGGATTTTATCACACGGGAAAGATTTGATCGAAGAATGGTTTATGAATATGAAATTGAGACCAATCGGGTAGGATGTAGTGACACGCGGTCTCACGTGCGTAGCCCTGCTTGTGTCGATTGAGGACCGATCCGTGTGCAGCCCTGCTGGACAAGATTGAACAGTACTGGATGCATACTGGGCATATGGAACCCAGGAAACTGATGTAACTTGATAACTTGGATGTCGAGGCATAGCCATTTGTCGATAGGGGTGGGCTAAGGGTAGTAAGGTGTAAATTCGCCGGCGGGCACAGACACGCTCCATGCAGGAACTTTATGCCCGAGATGTTGGGACCGGTTCGTTGTTTGAGTTCTCTTGTGAAAGGTTGTTGCGTATGACGTGATGAGGAGCACGACACACTCCTTAGGCACGGGTGTACGTGATGTGTTATTCGGGTGTGTCCTGATTGCAATCACCGTCCCTCGCGGTTATTTGAGTACCGCTTGTTCACTGTGTTGTGACGTAGTAAATACTAAAGAAGTCAGGAGAATACGATGTATTGAAATATAATTGTTTTGCCACTATGATTGCTATAGATTAGGATCCTGTTATTAAACATTTAAGATGCTGATATTAACTTGTAAAATGATGATCAATTTATATGTGAGTCAGTTACTGTTATATCCATCCCTATGTTAAGTATCCCTGCATGTAGAGTTTCATGTTTAGGTGAGACGGTTAATTCTTGTTGAGCCTTCGTGCTCACGGTTGCTATATTAAGTTGTTTGCAGGTGAGACTTATGAGGAAGGGCCCAAGGATGAGGTGATGCCCCTGTTGGGGTATACCGCCGAATGGGAGCCCTGCACACCGCAGTAAATTTGTGTGTGGCTAGTGTGTAGCATCCGCGGGCTGGACGGCTGCACTTTTGCATAGCTAGGCTGAGAGTTTAGCTATGAATATAATTCTTGCGCTGTACATTAAGTATTGTAATAGACTTCCACTATTTCTATAAATAAAACTTTGTATTTTGTCGTATTCTTTTTGTGTGTGTTGTTGGGTGCCACATCGCATGGCACCACCCTCTGCGATTCCTGGAATGTGTGGACCCAGTCCCAACAATTTTCAGTTCGGATCAGCCTTTTCTATCCAACCCCGGACTTATTCGGCCCCTATACCGGACTTGTCCGAAAACCTCTCTGTTCCAAAATGGACTTGTCCGGTCCTATTGCGGACTAGTCCGGCCTTCAGAGTCCAATTCGGATTCTATTATTCTTCCATGATTGGTTATTGGATAATTTCCTTGATTGGGCCCAAGAACTTTGTGCCCAACCTCGAAGGAGCCCAAGTGGACCCCACCATAGCCCCTACTCGTCCCCCACCGAAATCTACTTGGAATTCACCCGAAAACCCTACCTCTCCACCCCTATATAAACAACCCAATACCCTAACCTCTCCATCACATTCGAAAACCCTCTTGTTGCCATCTTTGATCGTGTGCCGCCATCGAGAGGAACTGCAACAGCAAGGAGAAGGAGGAGAAGGAGGAGGAGGATCACTCAAGCAACGATCTTCATCAACTTCTGGTCATCAAACGTTCTTCATCACCAATTTGTCCTTAACACCTCTCATCAAGTCCTAATCATCAAGATTCAAGTTTCAAGCCCAATTCTTGATCCTTGGATTTATAAACACACGGTACACCCTCTACATTCCTTTTCCCCCATCAATTTACCCCTCGGTCGCGCTGTCCAGAAATCCCTACTTTGCAGTTCCTGGACAAGGCGGACTAGTCTGGCCCTAGTAGTGGACTGGTCCGATGATCTGATCTGTTTCAGGTTGAATTAATTCCAATTTTACTCAATTTGATTTGATACTTGTTCAAACATGTTATAATCCATTGTAACTAGTTAGTAAACATTAATAGCAACTCATTAACAAGTTTTACCTCACAATTGCATTAATCATCCATATCATGGCATATTGAGTAATATATGAGAATTATTTGATTGTATTGTTTGTTTTGCATGATCATCTCGCGGAATAGAAGGTATCGCTGTAGAGAGTGCTTTTGAGGACCTGCAGAACCAGAACTTCAAAGCTTCCAATCCAAATAAAGCTCAAGAGCAAGGCAAGTGTCCTTCATCATTTTGATACAAGTTTTAAAATGTTTTGTTTGCAATTGCATACTTGTGTCAAAATTGCATACTTGTGCAATCTTGTATGACCACCCTTGTCGTTTGAACACAATGTAGAGAGTCGGGAAGGGTATTTTACGCTTTTGCTTCGATATACTCAATGGGATTTGGGAAACAATCATATTGCTTAATTATGAACTATTAAACACTTTAGTGATTAGAATTGATAATAATGACCTTTTGCAACATGGTACCTAGGGATCTAAGCAAGCCAATTATGTGGAATGTGTTGGACTATTTTGGTGATTTTACTTGCTTTAGATCTAAGGACCGGTTCATGGAGCGACCATCCAGGGTTTACTGTGCCACCATAGGGCCAAGTATGGGTGCGGCTTAGCTGACTATTTAGTGTATTGCCAGTACTATTTGGACCATTATGAAGGCTTGGGGAAGGGGTAGTCGAATGGGTTTGTAGTGCTGGTGGGACTACCGAGGGATCCAAATGGCGCAAAAGGGGGTCCTTAGTTGGATGCGCTCAGTTGGAGACATCACCACCGGTGAAACATCGGTGAAGTCTAAATATGCTAGTAATCACTTTGTAAAGGCTATTTTGTGATCTCTTGGCCACACACCAAAGGAAGTGTGAGACGGCATAATTAAGATTCCTTAGTCATCGAAAGGTGATAAAATCACGAACTTGTGGGTAAAGTGGTACAACCTCTCCAGAGTGTGTTAAAAACTATCATGATAGCCGTGCTTCCGGTTATGAGCAACTTGAACCCTCACATGATTAGAGTTTTGGACCATGAACATGGTTTAATGGCTGGGATGGAATTAAGAATTTGTAATGGTTTATTAATTGGTTTTGGTATATGAAATTGATGAAATTGAGAAGATGAGCAGTTATGAGTTGTTTATGGATTATTAATACTGGTATTTGTTACTTAAGTTGAAATTACTGTTACTGGGTTATTTTGGGAAGGACCACACTTAATGATAATATTATTGCATTTTCAACTATTTCGGATGCACTTTTATGCAATTAGCCATTATTTGTTATCATTCCTTATTTAAGCAACATGTCATACTTTCCCACACTTGCTGAGTACGACATGTGATCACCCTTGCTATTCCCCCAACAAATTCAAACGCACGTGACAACGTGGAGTACTCGGAGGTCCTTGAGAAGTTCTATACGTGTGTGTATATCAAGCTTGCCTATGGAGTTAGAGTCTTTAGTGTTTACAGTTTTCTGCTGCAGTTGTTTAGAGCTTGTATTCGAGACTAGTTGGTTTGTAATAAAGTACTATTATTAGTGATATTATTCGAGACATGGTTTAATCTGTTTGTCATTTGTGAATCACTTGTGTATGTGTTTTAAACATCCTGGACACACATATGCATCACGCTTGGTTCATTTTCAAAATCGAGTGTCACAAATTGGTATTAGGGCCGTGTTTGATCATAGAACACAAGCCTATGTAGAATGTACACCAAAAATCACTTAGGACTTCCTTCGTATTCAAAATTCGCCTGTTTTGCATTATTTTGCCCCCCCCACTAGCTATATAAGTGGGAAAATTTTGTGCTTTTGCTGTTGCTGCAATTTTTGCCACTTCTCCGTCTTTTTGAGCAAATGCACATCCTCTCGTCTCAATTTATGGCTGCTGCAATTTCAGAACTGATATTTGTGTTTTCCTCTAATAATCTCGTGTTTTCTTATAGATGGCTCACACCAAAATGACAGCCCGCAAGAGAGCTCGTTTGCCACCCCTTGGAAGCAAGCTTAGGCCTCGCAAGGAGCAGCAAATGGAATCAGCCCAAGAGGAGGAAGAATTGAGTTCTCCCGCAAAGAAAGTTGAGCATGAACACTCCAACACGACGGAGGAAGATCCTGAGGAGGTGGAATTCTATGATGATGAGGAGCAGGAAGCCCCTGAGATGGTGGAATTTTATGATAGTGAGGAGAATGAAGATGAAGCCCAAGATGAGGAGGAACCGCAAGAAGAGGAGGAAACCATTGCACAAGAAGGAGTATTCAAAACCCAAAGGAATGCATCACAGCCTAGTAAAGCCAGAAAGGAGGACAAATTCCTAGCTTACCATGATGCCCAAGAATTCTGTTATGACGGTACTGATGGAGGATTTGCAGCTAAGCAATTTAAGGAGTTCTTTGATTTATGCAAGATGCAACCGAAGTATTATGTCAAGAGGATTCCTCGCCATGGACATGAGGAATGGAGGGCTCAAGTTACTGTTCTTACAAAAGATGAGGTGATCACCCGACACTTTGCGTCCACATGGAAATGCACCAGGGGCAAGCTATTGATGATGTGGCTCGGGATGCACTTACCAGATTGTGCCACATCTACCGAGAGCAAGTTGGAGGTACTAGTTTTGCGCTGCACCCGCAACGCAAGAAAGGAACAAGGGAAGTCTTAAAACCACTAGATGGAGCTCAAATCAGTTCTCGTGCCATTGACTGATCTCAGGAGGTATTGGTGAATTTGGAAAATCGTTATGCTGATGCCATGGAGGAGATCTACCTCCATAAGAAGTTGTTCATTATGGAAAAGCAAGAGGAAGTCTGTGCCACTGTGGAGGTCAATGGTATAGCAACCTCTCCATCGCCTACATGGACGGCCAACTCACCCTGGCGTGCGCCCATGTATGCCTCGCCGTCGCTGTCGCCTTTGCCACCCCACGGCGAGGACAGTCACGGTTCACATAATTAAGTCTAGGTCTCTTTCTTAGAAGTTAGAAAAGCATTTAGATCATTTTGGTTGTGTTTAGTGTGGTGTGATGAATTTTCTTGGTGTGTGCTTGGTGCAAGTTGTGGGACGCTTGGCATTTTGTCCACATCCGCACGTAGTAGAGAGTTGTGGGATCCTTGTCCACATCCTCTAATAGGGTTTTTAGTTTAGTAAGAGAGTTGTTTAGTTACATATACCTTGATGCATATAGTTGGGGTATTCTTTTCAAATTCTAAATTCTTCTGTCTCTACTATTCTTTCACCAACAGATGTCGAGGACTCGTAACCAGAGGAATGCCAATGGTGAGGAGGAGAACAATGGAGCACCTCAGAACAACAATGGACTTGGACAGGGGGCTATAATCCTTGAACAGTTGTTGGCTATGCAGAACCAGGTCATGCAGACCATAATACAGACCATGGGACAGCTGCAAGCTAGCAACAACAACTAGCCCCACATGCCGCCACCACCACCACCACTGCCACCCCACAACCGGTTGGGAGAGTTCATGAGGACCAGGTCGCCTACCTTTGCCCAAGCCACATACCCTATGGAAGCTGATGATTGGCTAAAGTACGTAGAGAAGAAACTTGCTATTGTCCAGTGCGGTGACAGAGAAAAGGTTCTTTTTCCCTCACACCAGTTGGTTGAAGTTGCTGCAGATTGGTGGGAATCTCTATGTAATGCCCACGCTAATCATGAAGGAATCACCTGGGATGAATTCAAAGAGAACTTTCATTCTCATTATATACCTGAGGGAGTCATGATACTGAGAAGACAAGAAAATAAAACCTCGGGCAAGAAAGGATGAGTGTGAGTGAGTATCTCAATAAATTCACTCAACTGTCTAGATATGCTCCAGAGGACATTAGCACTGATAGCAGGAAGCAGTATCTGTTCATCAGAGGTCTCAAC
This sequence comes from Tuctoria greenei, assembly GCA_036927565.1. Taxonomy (NCBI): domain Eukaryota; kingdom Viridiplantae; phylum Streptophyta; class Magnoliopsida; order Poales; family Poaceae; genus Tuctoria; species Tuctoria greenei. The sequence continues at coordinate 80,993,501 of JAYESD010000003.1, read as the reverse complement.
AATAAAATTCATGTTCAGTTGCTAGATGCTGACTATGCAAATTTTTAGAAGCTCGTTGACAAGGCCGTTGTGGTTGAGAACAAGATTCGTGAGATGGAGCTAGATCACAAGAGGAAGATGTCATATCATGGACAGCCACAAGGAAGCAATGTCCATCCTCGCTATGCACCGCCTGCTACACCATATTACAACCCGTCTACTGTTGCATACCACCCTGCTTATCCACAGCGACCGCAACAACCAATGCAGCAACACCCATCCATGCAAGCACCTCGCTTACCTATGCAGCCTGCATCGTGTCCAAATATGACTGCTTATGCTCAGAATCATCCTCGCCCTAACTTCGTTGGCGCCACTGGTGCAGATACTTGCTATACTTGTGGTCAAGTGGGACATTTTGCCAATCAATGCCCAAGATCAGGTCAAGGTCAGATGAACAATACTCCAAGGCAGAATCCTAGGCCCAATGGAGGAGCAACTCAAGGCAACCGAGGACCGCATAATTTTGCTCGTGGCAAGGTGAACCATGTATCTGCAGAAGAGGCTCAACAAGCTAAAGATGTTGTGATTGGTATGTTTCTCGCAAACTCCAACCCTGCTACTATATTATTTGATTTTGGAGCATCTCATTCATTCATCTCATCAAAGTATGTTGCAAAGCATAGCATTCCTATATCATACCTGAAGTATACTTTGTTGGTTAAATCTCTTGGAGGGGAGATAAGGACGAATATAGTATGTCCAACACTAAGTATTTCCATAAGGGGGTAGATTTCCTCGCCAAACTCATAGTTCTAAATTCACAGGGATTGGAAATCATACTTCGAATGGATTGGCTAAGGAAGCATAACAGAGTGATTCAGTGTGCCACTCGAACAGTGTAATTGACAAACAAGGAAGGAGTCAGTATAGAGTTCAAGGTAGTTCAGCCGACAACCGAGAAGGCAATGGTAAATTGTAAAGTCCCAGCTTTTCCTTAATATGAAGTTCAGTTACTAGTTTATTTTCAACCATAGTAAAGGTCAATTATGGTTGTACACATGAACTTGATATCATCAAGCATAATTGTTTCCCTCATACTCAAAATTTTATTAACACAAGGGATGGACTTCACCAATGACCCTAGGATAATTCAAGTGACCTCCCTGCAAATTTTAGATTTTCTTGAATGAATTTTGCTAGGGCAAAACACTATGCAATACTAAATATATTCAAATTAATTTGAATATAGCACTGTACATTTAGGCCCTATCAAAATATTCAAATCTGAGGCTATAAATTTTTCCATGGCCCCATAATATTCCAAATAGCCTTCCTACAAAGTTTTAAGATTTTTGAATTCCATTTGCTATTTTATTTGAGACGCTTAACAAACTCATGCCATATTTAAGTTCAAATTTTAAATACTGCTCAAACTTATTTGAACATAAAATCTGAACACACCATCATGATCAGCATGACTTGCTTGACTTATCCAAGAAGTTTTACAATTTTTGAAACTCATTTGCTATTTAAATCAGTGGCTCCATTGAATTGAATTCAAACTCAAATTCAAATTTGAATTTCAACTGAAACTTGATCAATTTGAAGTTTTGATTTCAGAATCAAATTCCAGATATTTATTTGAGCCCCTCCACAAAAATCTATGATTTTTGGATCAAGTTTGGTAGGGGAATTAAAGTTCCAGAGAGAATAAGCTTAAGGGGCTATGGGACCCACTATCCAGTGACTCACCTCGAGCTGCCCCTCTATTTTCACGATGGTGCTCGGTGGTGACACCTCCCGGCATGCAAGCCACCGAGCTGCCTGCTTGCTTGCGCCGTGGCAAGCTTTCCTCGTCCCTCCATGCCTATTTATACCCCCCTGGTCACCGGCGTTGAGTTCTCGTTCGGTTTTTACTCCCCACGCCGCATTTCTGCACCGCTCGCGCACCGCCGACCTTCCCTCAGGATTCCGACGATAACTTGCTGTCTATACAAGGATCGATCATGAGTTCTTTAGCAAACTTGTGCACAACTTACTTGCACACCTTCTTCATCTTGTGGTTCGACGTTTTCTCAACTAGTTGTGCGGTATTCCGCAGTTTTCCAACGACCGCCGGTGAAGCCGCCAAAAGACTGTCTCTGTCCACTGTCGACAAGCCGGAGGAAGCCTCTACAATACCTAACTTCTATAAGAGAAAGGTGTGTAATCGCTCCTTACGTATGCTTACCAAGTTTCAAGCCATGACATGCCTTGTAGTGTTCTTATTTCCATTTTTCCGGATGATAGTTCATACCTATGTCTCTAGGTTAGGGATTTAATTCGTTTTCTACGTCTAATAAATCTTGGCAATAGTTAAGGGATAGTTTGCCTATCTCTCTATGAATACTCCGGATAAAAAATATTTGAAAACCATCAAGGGTTGACCGAGTTAGCCGAGTTTTGGTCCCCGCTGGTGAAAAAGCCACGATTCGCCATCGAACTCTTCATTGCCGACCATTCCACGCCATGTGCACCTCAAAATCATCATCCTTATGCTCCCAGGAATGTTTCTAGATTTTTCCCAAGCCTTTTTCGCCATCCCCATGCGTTTCCGATGATGGTCGAAACCCTAACTCCGCCGCCATTGTCGCACCGCCATTTCCGGCCGTCGCCGCCGTGATTGGACCTCACCATCGTGTTGTGCGGTCAATTTTATGGCTAGGCGGTCAGGGACGAGTCGAATGGATGCAGAAGCAGCTATTCCGGTGAGCTCGCTAGCGCAGCGCTGCCGCAGCCGAGCGGAGCGTTGCGAGGTAGACGAAGGTCGTGGGCCCCGCGTGTCAGCGACGCGTGCAAGCGCGCGGATCAGCTGCGGCTTGGGATCCAGTGCAGCTGCGCGGGTTAACCCCGTGGCCCCCAGTGTGGCCCAATTGCGATTGGCCCATTTCAAATATGTGGGCCCAGCCTTTTCTTCAAATGTTTTCCAATTGGAATTTTATTCCAGATTTTGCCCCAACTTGGAAAATCCATAACTCCTAGTAGAATTGTCCAAAAATTCCCAAATAAATTTTGTTAGAACCAGCATGAAGAATACTTTCCAGTGGTGCACTTGAATTTGTATGAAAGTCCATAGAAATTTCTCCATAATTCAGATAGGAAAATGCTTATAGAATTCATTCCTATAGTTCTGCTCTTCAGAAAATTCCCAAATTTGGGCAGAACGCTATCCAATATACAATTGATCTCCAGTAAAAGTTTAAAGTTCATTAGGCATCATTTACTTGGTTGATCAGTGTTCCAAATCTCTATGTAGTTAAAAATTGAGAAAAATACAAAATCAATTTCAGAAATTTCCCCAAACTTGTAAAATCCGTTTCTCCCTGTAGGAAGCTTAGAAAATTGTGAAACCAATTTTCCTCGAACCAGTGAGACCCCCTCTACATGGTACAACCACTGCTAGCCATGATAGACCTCCAGAATTACAACCGAAATTCAGAGAATGTTTATACTTGTAGGAATTTTAGGGACAAAAAACTTCGTTGATCATCTCCTGTTCTTTGCAAGAGTCTCCCTTATAGTCCCTAGTATCTACCATAAAAGTTCCAGAGCCATTTAAGATCATAATGTTATTTGATTCACAAGATATTAGCTTGTGACCTTAAACATATTATTTATTTCCAAAGTCATTCATACATAGTATATGCATAACATGTAGTAACTGAAGTCGAGGAGCAGCCGAAAGCTTTGGAAGTCCAGCTGCCGGAAACTAACATAGACTCAGAATCACATTCAGGCAAGCCCCAATTTGCATTTAAGCTCCTTACAGTGTCTTTGCCGTTTTCATTCACCTTACGTCTTTATATGTTTGTGCATTACGTATAAGGTGTTTGACATCCACTTGCATGACCAAAGAACCCAGTGAATGGTTAGAATAGCTCACAGACTCGTGTAGTAACTGCCATGCTTATGTTCATAGGTATCCGGTAGAAGTCGAGTAGTTGGAATCTACTCGCAAGATAGGATTTTATCACACGGGATGAATTGGATCAAGAAATGGTTTGTAAATATGAAATTGAGACCGGTCAGAGATGAGTAGAAAGCGACAAGAGACGGTCTTGGTCATAGCTCTGACCGTGTCGATTAAGGCCTGTGCCGTGTGCGGCCCTGCTAGACAAGCTTGAATTGTACCGGTGACATAGTGGAGAAATGGGCTCCAGTAAAGTGACGTAGCTTGATATTGGTTTGTCGAGGCATTCTATTCCGTTTTATAGGTGTGGGTTGAGGGCAGCAAGGTGTAAATCAGCTGGTGGGTACGTCAGAGTACGCCCCACGCAGTGACCTCCTGCTCGTGACGGATCGACCGGTTCGACATTCGAGTGTTGAGTGAAAGGTGGCCATATACGACAAGTACTAAAGTGCTATGTAGGTACTACTGTAAGTACTCGCTGGCATTTCCGAAAGTGCGTATGTGTCGTGTTGACCGGGTGTGTTCTGATTGCAATCATCGTCCCTCGTGGTAATAGAGTACCACTTGTTCACTGTGTCGTGACGTAGTAAATACTGAAGAAGTCAGGAGAATATGATGTATTGCATTATAATTGTTTTGCAACCTTGTATGGCTTAGATATAGCACAATTAAAAGTTTACAGTTTCCCCATACTTTACCGGTAATAGCATTATGTGCTTTGGGCATGTAATATCATCGGCAAAGCGTTTCTTGTTTGATTGTGGCGTCTATGATGTGTCGTGCCTGAAGAATGTCATGTGCTACTTAAAAACATGATTATAAGGATCCACTTGTAGGCGTGTCCTTTATGCTATTCCTTACCTATGTTTAGTATTCACCCCTGCATATGTCTAGTGAGACGGATTAGTCTTGCTGAGCCTTAAGCTCACGTTTGCAGTTAACAAGTTTCTACAGATTATGCGACTGATGACGGGTTCGATGACGAGGCTGCACCCCCTCCCGGGTTTATAGCCGAGTGGGAACCCTGCACGCCGCCGTAAGTTGGGTGTTGCTAGTGCGAAGTATCCAGGGCATGAATGACTTTGCTTTTGCATAACTAGTATCGATAGCGTAGCTATGATGTATAGTTCTATTTCCTTTTCGCTTAGTATTGTAAAGCTTCCGCTGTGTTTATAAATAAAGACTTGGTATTGTAATTTGTTCTCGTTCTTTTCTTGTATACTGTTGGGTGTCGCATGGCACGACACACCCAATGAGATCCTTGGACGTCGGGATTCTGGTCCCCACATAAATCATGCAGAAGGAGTAACTTTGGAGGAAATTCCAGTTGTTCGTGAGTACCTAGAAGTGTTTCCTGAGGAATTGTCAGGTATGCCACCTGATCGAGACATCGAGTTTGTCATTGATTTAATACCTGGAACTGCACCTATAGCAAAGAGTCCATATAGGATGCCTCCTAAGGAAATAGTGGAGCTCAAGAAGCAGATTCAAGAGCAGATAGAAAAGGGTTTCATACGCCCAAGTTCGTCGCGATGGGAAGCCCCAGTGCTTTTCATAGATAAGAAAGATGGATCCGAAAGAATGTGTGTAGATTACCGGTCTCTCAACGAGGTGACAATTAAGAATAAGTATACACTGCCCCGCATAGAGGATTTTTTCGAGCAGATGAAGGGAGTCAGAATATTCTCTAAGATTGATCTTCGATTGGGATATTTTCTAATGAAGATTAGACTGTCATACATACCCAGAACAGCTTTTCGAACACGGTATGGATCCTATGAGTATACGATCATGTCATATGGATTGACTAATGCACCCACGTACTTCATATATCTCATGAACAAGGTTTTCATGGAGTATTTGGATAAGTTTGTGGTAGTGTTCATTGATGACATCATGATCTACTCGAAAAGTGAAGAGGAGCGAAGAGCATTTAAGGTTGACGTTGCAGAAATTGCGAGAGCACCAGTTATATGACAAGTTCAGTAAGTGCAAATTTTGGTTGAGGGATATATCATTCCTAGGCCATGTTGTTTCTGGAGGAGTGTTAGATGGCCCAGGAAAGGTTAGAGATGTGCTAAGGCGGGAACCATTGCAGAATGTGATGGAAATAAGGAGTTTTCTTAGAATGGTTGGATATTATCATCGGTTCATCAAGAACTTTTCCAAGATAGCGAAGCCCATGACTAAACTTTTAACGAAGGAGAAGCCTTTCAAGTGGACTAAAGCTTGTCAGGACAGCTTTGAGGATCTAAAGAAGAGATTAACAACAACGCCTGTGTTGATATTGCCAAATGTGAGCAAGAGTTTTGATATCTATTGTGATGCTTCAAAAAAAGGACTTGGTTGTGTAATGATGCAAGAAGGCCAATTATTAGATTATGCATCCAGGCAATTGAGGAAACATGAGAAGAATTATCCTACGCATGATCTCGAACTTGCAGCCGTAGTGCATGCGTTGAAGATTTGGAAACATTACGTTCTTGGCCATAGATGTGAGATTTACACGGATCACTCAAGTACATATTCATGCAAACGGATCTGAACTTGAGGCAACGATGATGGTTGGAACTCATTAAGGACTATGATGTGGGAATCAATTATCATCCAGGGAAAGCCAACGTACTGGCTAATGCTTTGAGTCGAAGGGGGGTAAGCCACCGGCTCACCGTTAGGGAGTTGCCACCTAAGCTATGCAAAGAGTTTGAACGGTTGAATCTTGGATTTGTGAATGGGATGGGGGCAATGGAAGTGAGTACAACCCTGGAGCAAGAAATAAGAGAAAGCATGACCAAGGATTAAGAAACCAAGGAAATTAAAGAAAGAATCCAAGAAGGGAGAGAATTAATATTTGATGAGGATGACCATGGTACTCTATGGCTTGGGAAACGGATTGTAGTGCCTAATGAGAAGCGTCTCCAACAGTTGATATTAAAGGAGGCACATGACTCACTTTACTCCATCCATCCCGGATGTACGAAGATGTACAAGGATCTTAAGACGTGCTACTGGTGGGATGGTATGAAAAAGGACATAGCTGAATATGTTGCATTGTGTGATGTATGCCAGCGAATCAAGGCTGAACATCAAAGGCCAGCAGGATTATTGCAGCCGTTGAAGATTCTGGAATGGAAGTGGGAAGAGGATGGTATGGATTTCATAGTTGGTTTGCCTCGCACTTCAGCATGCTATGATTCGATATGGGTTATTGTGGGTCGACTGACAAAATTAGCGCATTTCATTCCTGTCAAGACTACTTACAGGGGAGCAAAGTTAGCAGAATTATATGGAAGAATAGTGTGTTGACACGGAGTACCGAAGAAGATAGTGTGCGATAGAGGTTCTCAATTTACCTCAAGGTTCTGGCAAAAGCTGCACGAGTCTATGGGAACTCAATCAAATTTTAGTTCTGCATATCACCCTCGAACAGATGCCAAGAGAAAAAAAATAGATATTGGAGGACATGCTAAGGTCTTGTGCGCTAAAGTATGGAGGTAGTTGGGAGAAAAGTCTGCCATATGCTGAATTTTCCTACAACAATAGTTACCAAGCAAGCTTGAAAATGTCGCCATATGAAGCATTGTATGGGAGAAGGTGTAGAACACCCTTGTTCTGAAATGAAACAGAGGAGACTCGAGTATTCGGACCTGATGTGATACAAGATGCTGAAAAGCAAGTTCAGACAATTCGCGAAAATTTGAGAGCTGCTCAGTCGAGACAAAAGGGTTATGCGGATAGTAGACGGAGAAGCCTGTCTTTTGAGTTGAGAGACTTCGTATACCTCAAAGTGTCACCTATGCGAGGTCATAAGCGATTTAACGTCAAAGGCAAGTTGGCACCTCACTACATTGGACCGTTCAAGATTATGGACAAATGAGGAGAAGTAGCATATAAGTTGGAGATGTCAGCACTCTTTCCGATGTTCATGATGCGTTTCACGTTTCTCAGCTCAAGAAGTGTTTAAGAGTTCCAGAAGAGCAAGTACTGATGGAAGAATTGGAGCTTGAGGAAGATTTGACCTACGTTGAACAACCTGTCAAAATTTTGGAAACCAAGGAGAGGGTCAGAAGGAACAAGGTGATTCGATGGTGCAAAGTGCAATGGAAGCACCATACAGAGTCGGAAGCAACTTGGGAGCGATAAGAGGATCTCAAGAAGGAATTTCCCTATCTCTTTCCTTTCACCTCGAATCTCGAGGGTGAGATTCATTTTAAGGGGGTAGGTTTGTAACACCCTCATTTTCATGCATAATGCATTGCATGCATCCTCATACATGTTTAACATAAAGCAACATAAAAAGGAACAATATTAAAATGAATTTAGGTCTAATCAGCAACTAAATCCTGTCGAGGTGCGGACTTGTCCGGCCTCAGCCCAGGACTAGTCCGGTATCCTTCTTCTGTTTCAAAAAATTCAGGGTTCTTCGGAACCCGGACTTGTCCGGCACAATGCACGGACTAGTCCGTCATTGATTCTGATGTTTTTTCGGATCTGTATGATTTTCAGCGGACTTGTCCAATCTTGTCCATTTTTTAGTCCGGATCAACCTTTTCTAGCCAACCCAGACTTGTCAGGCCCCTATACCGGACTTGTTCGAAAACCTCTCTATTCCAAATGGACTTGTCCGGTCCTATTGCGGACTAGTCCGACCTTCAGAGTCCAAACCAGATTCTATTATTCTTCCACGATTAGTTATTGGGTAATTGTCTTGATTGGGCCCAAGAACATTGTGCCCAACCTCGGAAGAGCCTAAGTGGATCATACCATGCCCCTAGTCGTCCCCACCGAAATCTACTTGGAATTCACCCCAATACCCTACCTCTCCACCCCTATATAAATAACCCAATACCCTCACCTGTCCATCACGTTGGAAAACCCCCTTATTGCTGTCGTCTTTGATCGTATGCCACCATCGATAGGAACTACAACAGCAAGGAGAAGGAGGAGAAGAAGGAGGAGGATCCTCAAGCAACGATCTTCATCAACTTCTCGTCATCAATGTTCTTCATCACCAATTTGTCCTCAACACCTCTCATCAAGTCCTAATTGTCAAGATTCAAGTTTCATGCCCAATTCTTGATCCTAGGATCTCTAAACACACAGTACACCCTCATTCCCTTTCCCACATCAATTTACCCTTGGATCACGTTGTCTAGAAATCCCTACTTTGCAATTCCTATATAGGGCAAACTAGTTCGGCCCTGGTAGTGGACTAGTCCGGTGTTCTGATCTGTTTCAGGCTGAATTAACCCCAATTTGACTCAAATCGATTTGATACTTGTTCAAACTGGTTAATCCACTGTAACTAGTTAGTAAACATCAATAGCAACTCATTAACAAGTTTTACCTCACAATTGCATTAATCATGCATATTGAGTAATATATGAGCATTATTTGATTGTATTGTTTGTTTTGCATGATTGTCACGTGGAATAGAAAGTATCGCTATAGAGAGTGCTTTTGAAGACCTGCAGAACCAGAACTTCAAAGCTTTTGATCCAAACCAAGCTCAAGAGCAAGGCAAGTGTCCTTGATTATTTTGATCCAGGTTTTAAAATGTTTTGTTTGCAAAATTGCATGCTTGTGTCAAATAGATGGGAAAATCCAATTGTAGGAGTTTACTAGTCTTGTATGACCACCCTTGTTGCTTGAACACAATGTAGAGAGTTAGGAAGGGTATTTTACTCTTTTGCTTCGCTATACTCAATGGGATTTGGGAAACAATCATATTGCTTAATTATGAACTATTGAACACTTTAATGATGAGAATTGATAATAATGACCTTTCGCAACATGTTACCTAGGGATCTAAGCAAGCTGGTTATGTAGAATGGGTTGGACTGTTTTGGTGGTTTTGCTTGCTTTAGATCTAATGATCGGTTTGTGGATCGACCATCTAGGATTTACAGTGCCACCACAGGGCCAAGTATGGGTGCGGCTTAGCTGACTAATTAGTGTATTGCCAGTACTATTTGGACCATTAGGAAGGCTCGGGGAAGGGGTAGTCAGATGGGTTTGTCGTGATGGTGGACTACCCTGGGATCTGAATGGCGCAAGAGGGGGCCCTTGGTTGGATGTGCTTAGTTGGAGACATCACCACTGGTGAAACCTTAGTGAAGTCTAAATATGCTAGTAATCACTTTGTAAAGGCTATTTTGTGATCTCTTGGTCACACACCAAAGGAAGTGTGAGACGACATGATTGAGATTCCTTAGTCATCGAAAGGTGATGAAATCATGAACTTGTGTGTAAAGTGGTACAACAGAGTGTGTTAAAAACTATCATGATAGTCGTGCTCCCGATTATGAGCAACCTGGACCCTCACATGATTAGAGTTTTGGACCGTGAACATGGTTTAATGGGTGGGATTGAATTAAGAATTGGTAATAGTTTATTAATTGGTTTTGGTATATGAAATTGAGACAGATGAGCAGTTATGAGTTGTTTATGGATTATTAATGCTGGTATTGGTTACTTAAGTTGAGATTAATATTATTGGATTATTTTGGGAAGGACCACACTTAATGATAATATTATTACATTTGCAACTGTTTCAAATTCACTTTTATGCAATTAGCCATTATTTGTTATCATTCCTTGTTTAAGCTACATGTCATACTTTCCCACACTTATTGAGTATGCATGTGCTCACCCTTGCTATTCCCCCAACAAATTTAGACGCGGGCAACAACGTGGAGTACCCAGAGGTCTTTGAGGAGTTCAAGGCATGCGTGTCCATCAAGCTTGCCTGTGGAGTTGGAGTCTTTAGTGTTTAGAGTCTTCTGCTACAGTCGTTTAGAGCTTGTATTCGAGACTATTTGGTTTGTAATAAGGTATTATTATTAGTGTTATTATTCGAGACATGGTTTAATCTATTTATCATTTGTGAATCACTTGTGTATCTATGTTAAACATCCTGGACACACATATGCATCACGCTTGGTTTATTGTCGGAACTGGGTTGGGCTTGGCCACCCTTCGGCTAGCCATCCCTCGTGAAGGCAGCCCTCGGGTAGCCAGTCGTTGGCTGCTCAGCCCTTTGGCTCAACTGGTGACGAGCCTTTTGGGTCACCAAACGTGGTGCAGCAGCCGAGGCAGCGGATGAGGAGGACTCACTTTGTCAGCCCAGCTCTGATTCCTTCACAAAGGATCGCGATTGGGCCGGTTGGAAACAGGTAATAAAATTGTAGTGTTCAATTCTGGTTTCTTTTGGTTACATAAATAATGATTTAAAAAATATCTTGCAACTCTTGGTACGACTTGTCTTTCACTGTTGATAGACACCACAGACCGGTGAACGTTGTCCACGGGTCCTTAGTGCGTATGCACTATCTCAGTGTCATCGACGGGGTTCCCGCTACTTCGTGGGACAACTACGCTCGCGGCCCTCACCATAAGCACGACAATGTTCAGGAGGCCTTATGGGCCGGTTTTATGGTAAGTACGTTAAATAAAATTTCTAAGTTTCAACTCTTAAACTCTTTTAAATTATTAATGTACAGCTCTTCAGTATCTCCTTTACTATAGGAAAGGTATTTTTAGAGGACTCGGACGACCGTTGCATGTTTGAGGATGCGAGGAGCTTGTTCCACTTCAACGCTCAAAAGACTGTTCGGCAAGCTTTGTCGAATGCTCGCACTAAAGTGATCAACAAGTACTTGAGGGAAAACCATCACGACGTGCGACACTTCCGATAGGAGAGCTACAAGCACCTGACGGAGGAGGAGTACGCGTAGGTACATTGGGTGTAGTAAGTATAATTTTGTTAACGGTATTTTAACGATCTAAAAATATATGTAGGACCACATGAGCTGGTTGCAGGGTCGATCCGATGCATACCTCCTTTCTAGGTACTGGGCTAGCGAGGATTTCATCGCTAAGTCCAACAGGGTTCGGAGGTGCAGAGGGGTCGACAGGAAACACAACCACGGCCAAGATAACCACTTGCATTTAGCTAAACGTATGTTAAGTGTGTCTAACTTACTTTTATATGTTCATAATATATTGTTTGTTCTAACACGTATTGACAGGAGCAAGAGACGGGGGTGGCACCGACCCCTGCTCAGGTTGGAAGAGAGGTCATAGGGACCCTTCTCAGCCTGTGCAGTGCAACCATATCGCGGCGGAGCGCCTGGTAAGTTCAAAAATCTTTCAAATTAATTCTAACTATATCGATTGCTGAACTTATATGGTTTTCTTGTTTTTCAGGCTAAGTGCAGGGAGGAGGCTATGAGGATACACGACCAAGATTTCGATTGGGAAAATGAACTAATCGATCCTCAAGCCGCGTGTGCAAGCGGAGACGGCAAAGCTCACGGAAGGTGAGTTAGTACTTCATTTTATCATTCTCAATTCAAGGTATTTCAATTTCATATTGTTGATCCTTTTTTGTAGGCTCGCCATATTCAACGAATTTGTCAACTCGAGGACAGCGCGACCTTCGAGAGGCAGCTCCATGTTGACGGCTCCTAAGATATACTAACAAATCATCCCCGGCAACGGCGCCAGAAATGCTTGTTGGTATTTCTTAACACCATAGATCATCTCCGGTAAAGAGATGAGATCCGCAAGCGCACGGAAGATACTGTTATAGCATTTCACCCATGAGTATTCCCAAGGGTATTGTATTTATCCCAAAAGAAGGCAATGGAGTAAAGTATATACTACTCTTATGGTCAAGCTATGGGATACTAATCCATTATCCGGACAGGGGTAAGTTGATAATAGGGGTAGTGTGACACACACCTAGGCAATCTATTCTAAAGGGTAAAATGGGTCTTAGAGGGAGATTGGATTGGGAGTTAGAGAGTTACTCCTACAATGCTCCTAATACATATACATAGCCTAAGGTAGATACTAGTGGTCATGTCAATGATGAATTCCTATGCACTGCTATTCAACACATCGGGCACGGGCTTACCCCTAGCAATACTAGGGCGACTCCTGCCAAGAGCCTGTGGCATAGCCGAACGTGGAGGATTACAAAGGACAGATAGGGTTGTCACCACCTACTGCCTACCTCTTCAATCTGTGGGTCTACGAGACATCCAACGCTACTTAAATACCCTAGCACCATGCTAGCATACTAAGCAAATACCTTAGTAGCCATGGCACAAGCCATCCTAAGGCAATGACTAACCTAAACATCTTTGAACCAATGTTGAAGCATACCATAAGTTATTCATATTAACATAATCATATCATAACTACATAGACTATAGTGTTTATGACCATAAGATGTGATCATGAGAGTGAAATCATAAAGACTATACCTTCCACATACATGGACTCCACAATCAAACAAGAAACGCTTTGTCCAAGTATACGTATAAATGAAGACTAAAGATAATATCTTTATTGAGCACAAAGTCACAAATACAAGAAGGAATACATAAGCCATACCTTTCCTAATGTGGAATTGGGAAGAGAGACTCCTTCTACTCCTTTCCCAATTTGGACTTGGGACTAGAGGCTCTCCTCTCTACATCCTAACTCCTCTATGGACTATGGAAGATAGTGTATACAATAGAATGATGCCCAAGTGGTGTGTGTTGATGTGAGGGGTAGGGGGTCCTATTTATACTAGTGTTGAGGTTGGTTCCCGCCACCAAAAGCGCGTGAATCAGTCACAATTGACTCCAGGGAGTTAGGAGAAGCCAATACGTGGAGGCTGACCGAGTTTGGTGCAGAGACCAGGTCGGCGGACCCCCTGGTTCGGCCGACCTGGTCATTGCACCGTTTCTCCAGGTGGCTGCCAGGTGGGTCCCATTGATGTATATGGATGATACGCCGTTGGATCTCCTCGGATACTTCTGTTTGTGGGCCATTTGATCCATGGGATGCCACGTGTCGTCGCCTGATTGGCTGGGATGATATTTTATAGGATTGGTCCCTCTACATTTCCTCATTTCTTGCATAAAATGTTGCATACACATATTTCTCCAGGTCCAAGTGGAATTGGGTTAGATAGAAAGGTGATGTGTGCAAGAAATGACAAATCCTTCACATAATTGAGTTAAATTGACGGATGAAATTGGTATATAACAGCTGTCAACAAACTCCCCCAAGCTTATCCTTTGCTCGGCCCGAGCAAAGTCAAGACTTTAGGTTGATGACCAGGAGTTGCTACAATATCTTATTTTCAAAAGTATCTAATGCACAACAAGATATTCTACATAGTATTGCAGAAATTGGCTATGATACCCTACCTTTCTTATGTTATCATGGGGCTTATGCTTTTTCATATTCATTAGTAGTTGAAAGGTAGAATAGCAAATGGAGCAAACATAGCCTAGACATCAAGTTCCACTTAAATCTCGGAGAATTCAATTTAGATATTAAGTACCTCAATTTGATTCTCTCAGTCACTCCTTTGTGGATAGTGGAAATATTTCCTCACAAAAGCATTGTGCCTCTACTATTCCTACTCATTGAATATGGCTTGTATGTGGAGCTTGGTAGGGAAAGTAAGTAGGCATATTTGCATCACATATATTGCTAGGTCAAAAGAGTAAGCCTTAGGAGAATTCAAATCAAAACTTTTTGATTCACGACTAGTGCATGTGAGATGGAGTGGAAGTGGATGTGGATACTTGAGATAACTCCGTTTTGGTATAATCTCTCTTTCTTTTGCAGGGATGAAACATGGCTATTGCAGGGATGAAACATGGCTACTTTTCTTTTCTCTTTTTTTTTCTCTAATGTTTATGATGTAAGCATGTTTTTTTTTGTAGCCATGTCTTCTACTCCCTTTCTTTGCAATGAATTTTGAAGAGAGTGCTAAACATGAATAACATGGAGTTTCTCTTTTTGTTGTGGTATTGTGGATATGATGGAATTTTGCTTCCTTCTAGTGTAGAAGTATAGCATGTGCAAGTGAAGTCTTGAATTCAAAAAGAGTTGAATGATTTCTCACATAGGTCTATACTAGTTTGACTAGGCTCAATGTGAAAGCAAATAGCATATGCATAAGGTTTTGTCTATGTATGAACATCATATGGCTTTGGTAGGTATTTCCAATCAATTGAGGGAAACTTAAATCTTTTTAGAATTTCTCTGGAAATCTAAGTTTTACTTTCAAACTAGGACTAGCAGCCCTATTACCGATTTTAGTCTTGCAACAACCTAGAATTAGATTAAGCTTTTGCTACCCACAACTTCCAAATTAAGGTAAAAGTATTTCAAACCAATGAAAGCAATATTCGAAGAGTAGCAAGTTGTAAACTATAGACTTAGGAAAATAAAACAGAGCAACTATTCATCATTTCATCTATGTGAATTCTAAATCATTCTTACCGCACATCTTTATTTGATGAAAGCAAATCTAAACTATTTTTATATATTTTTTCTTAAATGCAAGGTGGATGATGGATGGATGGAAAATAAACATGCAATGGATGATTTGAAATAAAAATGTAGTGGGTGTGATACAAGTTACCTCAAGTGGGGGTCCTCCCCCAAGCTTATTCTTGATCAAGGTCCGTGATAGGGGTTGAAACCCTAACGACGGAGGTAGGCCATGAGTTGGCCTATCCTTGTTGCAGTGTGGCTTTGACAATGGAGGGTTGAGTGTTGATTGTTGTGTTGCCTCCCATGGACACCATGAGTGTGGTTGAATTGAGTGTTTTCAATGTTGATCGTCCGCACATTAGGGTCTCCATGTGTTGGGTGTGATTTGTCATTCCTTGGCTAGGATAATGATAACCTTTAGATCCAAAGGAATGACATTCACTCAACATACATTGAGTACGTTTCGTCATTCTTTGGCTAAGGTGTATCATATATTTTTGCCATAAGGGAGTGACATGTGCCCAACATGCATTGGGTATGATCAGTTGTTCCTTGGGTAAGGTACAACATACCTAGAACCACAAAGGGATGACATGCACTCAACATGGGTTGATTGTGATCTGTTGTTCCTTGGCTAAGGCATGACATACCTTCTAGCCACATAGGAACATCTTGCACCCAATATAAATTGGGTGTGATCTTATCATTTCTTGGTTATGGTACATCATAACTCTTATCCACATAGGAATAACTTGTACCCAATGATGGTGGCAAATCCCTTGAGCTTGAATGAGTGCTTAGAATAGTTGAGAGCACAATGCTCTCACCCATTCGTGGCAGCCAATTGGTTGCTCATGGAGGGTTCCCATTTGAAATCTCTAGCCTCGTATAGTTATGATTGACCTTCGGACATAATTTCCAATAGGTAGCAACCATCCTAATTTACTCCTTGGCCAAGAGATGTTGAAATGGAATCCTCTAGGGATCCCAACAATTAGCTTCATGAATACCTGCATAGTAATATTACTCCTGCAAACTTCCTCTCTTGAATGGAGAGGGATGGTTAGCTCCCGAGACTTGTACAAATGAATGTTCGGGTTAAGTAACCAAACTTTCATTTGTACATACGGGGAAGAACAAAATCAAAGATGCATTGGATCCAATGTCAAGTGTATCTATGATAAATGTGTTATTCATTGATAAGAGTGGAGCTTTATGGATAATTCATGTTGCATATTTTCTAAAGCTCATACTCATAGCAATGCATGTGATAGAAATACACTATATGGATCCCTAAACCTTTTAAAGTTTCTAACCATCTTAGCTTTCAAGAGCAAATTTTTATCATTTAGACCATGACAAACAAGATTCTCAATTTTATCCTCCTGAACCTCACTAGGAATTTGAAATTTAGTGACTCCTCCTAAAAATGCAATTCAATTTCAGAGCAAGGATATCACTTATTCCTAGGAGTTTGAAATATAGTGACACCATCTATGTATGAAGCTCAATTAAAAATTATGGTTGTCACTATGCCCAAGTTCCTATATGCTAATTCACCAATTAAGTCATGCCCAAAAGTTTTGTTTTCTAAACCTCGACAAATATGACTAAGTTTGGAAAACAATCCTTAAAGGATTCTAGGTACTTGTTTGAGATTTTTCCAAGTAAGGTGGGATTTCCTTTTGGAGATCCAAAAGTCAATACCCACACTTACTCTTGTGAGGATGCTTGAGAATTGAATGATGAGGAAGTGTCAACCTTCCTCACAAATGCAAGCAAATACATTCAATTCTATGGCAAACCAAACAATGAAAAATTCTAAACTCATACCTCATTTGAAGAGCAGTTGGTGATGAAGGTCTTTGTGTGAGAAACTCACAACCTTGATTTTTGGCGTAGGCTTGATGGTTGATGTCAAATGCCAAGTTGAGGTTGGATTTGGCGATGTATTTGGTTCTGGCTCCTCCATTGGGTCATCCTCTTGAACATTTCTCTTCCTCAAACTCAAAATGAGTGTGAAGGAGAGAAGTGTTCTCAAATCCTCCCAATGGTAACTTGGGCTTGATGAAACCTTCCACTTTCTTGTCAAACCGCATCTTCACAATTTTGACCTAGCTGCACTTTAATCAGGAACACACAAAACAACTCGAAAACAGGTTACGTTAGCCAAAAGAAAATTGAACCCAATTTTAAAATTGTCTTGCCCAGCTTGAAATAACTTGTAAATTCAATGAGGGTCAAAGCAAATCTTTTTGGTTTGAACTAGGAAGATAAATTCAAGTGGTCATGTACGTAGTTCATATCCAACTAAATGTCTCCCCTAATTCAAATTTTTAGTTTTATGATGGTTGGAAATTTTACTTTCCAACATGCAAGTGTGGAGGGTTGATGCAATTTGGAAAACAAATATGAGATAACTACCAATTAACCTATTGGCAAGGACTTACCGAATTTTTGATGTTCGGTGAGTGATAACTACCAATTAACCTATTGGCGATGACTCACTGAATTTTTTGAAGTCTGATGATTAGGACTTACCTCCATTCTGTTCAGCGCGATGATTTGTTGTCCAATCCCGGAGTTGAAGATGTGGACGATTTCTTCTGTTTTGACATGCCAAACTCGTTTGGTTGTCATTTGGACATGTGGGCCACATGGTGGCCCTAGCCTCTCCCCGTTGTATTGATATAGACATGTTGTTGTAGCGACGGGTTCTCCCTCTTGAATGTATTCCTTCATGAGCATGGTGAGGTTTTGTCCTTCTTAGGGGTGCCACTCTGACCATTTTGATATTCCATTGAATCAACTCATACCTTGATCATGGATCAAAGGCTTCCTTGTGTATGATGACATGTGGACTCCACAATCAAACAAGAAACACTTCATCCACAATATCACTTGCCCTAGGTTGAATGGGTTTGGTCAAAGTGTGGGAATCCCAACAAGTGATGTAGGGTATCTTGGACTTTGAATGCTCCTTAAGTTCTTCTCCTTGGCCAAGATCTTCATGTGAATGTTGTCTTGATTTCTACTTGGCCAAGATACTTCAAGGTAAGCTAGTTGAACTTAAATCCCTTGGAGAGCCATAGCCTCCTTGAATACAAGGGTGATGTTAATTCCAACCTTGACCTCCTTGTGAATGGTAGCCATTGGAGTTATTGTTTGAAAAAGGTCCTCATGGTTCTTAGGGAAATAATTCCCAGGCGTCTCATGTTGACATGGATTTTCCCAAATCATGTGAATAGCCATGACTTGGATTATCCAAACATATCTCCATTGACTTGGTATTCATGATACTTCAATGGGAGGTCTAGTTCCATAACTAGCATGTCTGCCTTGTGAAGTGGTGTGCATGACAAGCTATGGGAACTCGAGCACTCTTCAATTCACCCCTTGAGTGGAGACCTTCTTCTCATCCATGATGGATGAGAATAGGGCTCCTTCCGCTCCAGCACGTATGTGATCATGGATTGGTGGAGTCAACCCATGACATGAGTGTTGGATGAAGAGCCAACTATCCACCCCATGGTGGAGGCAAACCAAGAAGAACTTCTTGGAGCCTTCCCCAAGCTTGGGTATGGATGACTTTGGCTCCTACTGAAAGCTGAAATTCTCCCGCAAAAAGGCAATGGTGTTGCCTAGCGGACATTTGTTGAGGTACGGCTTAAATCATCTTGCAGTTTAGAGTCAATGATTTTCTATGAGGAACTACTGAACTTAATCACTTGCTGCCGTTACTCAACAGTTTTCTGTTGAGGTCTATCCCGTAGAGGTAGTCAAATTGGAGCACTTGCATCTTCGTTGGCCATCCCATACAATGGGTTGGCCAACACTACCTTGTTTTCACACAAAGGAGAAAACAAACAAGGGTAATCCTGCCTAATAACTACTAGTACCTATAGCTTAATCACAAGTGATAGCTATCCTTCACTTCCTTTGCCTTACCTAGCAACAGCGCCAGAAATGCTTGTTGATGGCTCCTAAGATATACTAACAAATCATCCCCGGCAACGGCACCAGAAATGCTTGTTGGTATTTCTTAACACCACAGATCATCTCCGGTAAAGAGATGAGATCCGCAAGCGCACGGAAGATATCGTTGTAGCATTTCACCCATGAGTATTCTCAAGGGTATCGTATTTATCCCAAAGGAAGGCAATGGAGTAAATTATATACTACTCTTATGGTCAAGCTATGGGATACTAATCCATTATCCGGACAGGGGTAAGTTGATAATAGGGGTAGTGTGACACACACCTAGGCAATCTATTCTAAAGGATAAAATGGGTCTTAGAGGGAGATTGGATTGAGAGTTAGAGAGTTACTCCTACAATGCTCCTAATATATATACATAGCCTAAGTTAGATACTAATGGTCATGTCAATGATGAATTCCTATGTACTGCTATTCAACACATCGGGCACGGGCTTACCCCTAGCAATACTAGGACGACTCCCGCCAAGAGCCTGTGGCATAGCCGAACGTGGAGGATGACAAAGGACAGATAGGGTTGTCACCACCTACTGCCTACCTCTTCAATCTGTGGGTCTACGAGACATCCAACGCTACTTAAATACCCTAGCACCATGCTAGCATACTAAGCAAATACCTTAGGAGCCATGGCACAAGCCATCCTAAGGCAATGACTAACATAAACATCTTTGAACCAATGTTGAAGCATAGCATAAGTTATTCATATTAACATAATCATATCATAACTACATAGACTATAGTGGGGGTCTATAGTGTTTATGACCATAAGATGTGATCATGAGAGTGAAATCATAAAGACTATACCTTCCACATACATGGACTCCACAATCAAACAAGAAACGCTTTGTCCAAGTATACATATAAAAGAAGACTAAAGATAATATCTTTGTTGAGCACAAAGTCACAAATATAAGAAGGAATACATAAGGCATACCTTTCCCAATGTGGAATTGGGAAGAGAGACTCCTACTACTCCTTTCCCAATTTGGACTTGGGGCTAGAGGCTCTCCTCTCTACATCCTAACTCCTCTAAGGACTATGGAAGATAGTGTATACAATACAATGATGCCCAAGTGGTGTGTGTTGAAGTGAGGGGTAGGGGGTCCTATTTATACTAGTGTTGAGGTCGGTTCCCGCCACCAAAAGTGCGCGAATCAGTCACCATTGACTCCAGGGAGCCGGGAGGAGCCAACACGTGGAGGCTGACCGAGTTTGGTGCAAAGACTAGGTCTGCCGACCCCCCGGTTCGGCCAACCTGGTCATTGCACCGTTTCTCGTGTGCTTTCTCCAGGTGGCTGCCAGGTGGGTCCCATTGATATATATAGGTGATACACCATTGGATCTCCTCGGATACTTCTGTTTGTGGGCCATTTGATCCATAGGATGCCACTTGTCATCGCCTGATTGGTTGAGATGATATTTTATAGGATTGGTCCCTCAACATTTCCTCATTTCTTGCATAAAATGTTGCATACACATATTTCTCCAAGTCCAAGTGGAATGGGTTAGATAGAAAGGTGATGTGTGCAAGAAATGACAAATCCTTTACATAATTGAGTTAAATTGATGGATGAAATTGGTATATAACAGCCGTCAACACTCCACACAGGCTTCTTCGGTGGGCCCAAGTCGCTGTGTCTCGCAGAGAGACATAAAGGTGGAGACGCTCACCCATCGGTTTGAAGAGAAGTGTGTGAAATAGTAGGCGCAAAGGGTCGCGTTGGAGGGCACCATCTCGTACCAGCAAGCCTGCATGGGCAGATGAAGCAGACGATGGAGGTAAGAAATAAAAGATAAAGTAATTTAAATTCATCGCATGCTTAATAATATGTAACTTCTAATGTTTGCAATGACAGATACTAGTTCGAGCCCAGAGGGTGCAGATCGAGCTACCACCACTACCACCGCCAGCAGTGTAGCTACCGCGACCGATGCATACCACGCCAGACACACTATCTCCAACAATTCAGGTAACCAAAACAAAATCCAAATCAACTTAGCCAAATCCAAATCAACTTAGCCAAATCTAACTCAACTTATCTATTCTAGTTTTACTTCATCAAACATAGCCAAATCTAACTCAACTTAGCTATTCTAGTTTTTGCCAAATCTATCTCAACTTAGCTAAATTAAGCTAAATATAATTAATTCTAGCTTATTTAATCAATTCTAGTCAAAAAACGAAGTTTCAAACTAATCAACATGTCTAACTACTTACATGTATTGCAGAGATCGATGACAGAGGCTCAAACTCCGTCATCATCGCTACTGACGCCTGGAGTGACGCGCGACAACGACTTCCACAACTTCGGAGGTAGTAGAAGGGCTAGTGTATAGCCCCTCTTGTTCGTTTTTTGACTTTGTGATGTGATGCGAGGACATTAAACTATGTATATGTTGGTTGGTTGTATGGATGCTATATGCTATATGTTTTGTGTTTCTGGACATCGAGTCGGGCCTTTTGCGATGGCTTTTATACAGTACAGTCGCAAATAAGACCTTGAATTGTGATGGTTTTCTCAGTCGTCGCAAATAAATGGGCCCAACCCATCCGCCGGGCCCGAACCCTTATTTGCGACGGCCACGGGCCACCATCGCAAATTAGTAATTTGCGATGGTGGCAGTCTCAAATAATGTTATTTACGACAGAAAATTAGCAACAGTCGAAAACCCTCGCAAATAAGGAAAATCGTCGCAAATAAGCTATTTGCGACGGTTTTGTGCTTATTTGTGACGGCTTCGACCATTGCAAATCCACGAGATTTCTGTAGTGAAGAGAGATCGAAAAGCTAGAGATCGAAGAGAGTATGTGGGTCAGCTCTTTCTAAGGGTGTGTTTGGTTTGAAGGATATTATGGGACGGGACGGGACGATCCCACTTTCTGTTGTTTGGTTTGGAGACACATAGGATGAAGTGATCGCTTCAAAGAGAATATTCCATCCAAATGCGGGATGGAACCACCCCACCAAAAATATGGGGATGATCCGTCCCACCTCCGTAGAGGCAGGCGCACGGCCCTTCGGAGATACTCATACTTACATGTTCCTGTCTCATCCTTTCATTCAAACAGGAGACAGAACCATTTCGTCTCACACCATCCCACAAAACAAACAAGAAACAGGGATCATCTCATCCCTCTAAACAAACGGAAAACAAGACCATCTCATCGCTAAAAATTGAGATGGATCCATCCCATCCCACTTTGACTCCCAACCAAACACATCCTAAGTTTTCGTCTAATCCATAGTTGTTAAGCAAAGACATTTTCGCCACGGCTGCTACCATGGTAGCCCATTGAGCCCTAACGGGCTAGAGCATCATATCTATAATCACCAATTTAATAAAATTTGCAGTCCGATGGCCTATATGATAGTGATCTCAACCGTGTTGGTCAAAGAGTACTCTCATGCAGGGTTTAAAACAAGTTGGATCTCCATGTTCTTGGCTATGAACGTGCTCCTACTGAGTGGTCATGGATTGGTGGAGTCAACCCATGACATGAGTGTTGGATGAAGAGCCAACTATCCACCCCATCGTGGAGGCAAACCAAGAAGAACTTCTTGGAGCCTTCCCCAAGCTTGGGTATGGATGACTTTGGCTCCTACTGAAAGCTGAAATTCTCCCGCAAAAAGGCAATGGTGTTGCCTAGCGGACATTTGTTGAGGTACGGCTTAAATCATCTTGCAGTTTAGAGTCAATAATTTTCTATGAGGAACTACTGAACTTAATCACTTGCTGCCGTTACTCAACAGTTTTCTGTTGAGGTCTATCCCGTAGAGGTAGTCAAATTGGAGCACTTGCATCTTCGTTGGCCATCCCATACAATGGGTTGGCCAACACTACCTTGTTTTCACACAAAGGAGAAAACAAACAAGGGTAATCCTGCCTAATAACTACTAGTACCTATAGCTTAATCACAAGTGATAGCTATCCTTCACTTCCTTTGCCTTACCTAGCAACGGCGCCAGAAATGCTTGTTGATGGCTCCTAAGATATACTAACAAATCATCCCCGACAACGGCACCAGAAATGCTTGTTGGTATTTCTTAACACCACAGATCATCTCTGGTAAAGAGATGAGATCCGCAAGCGCACGGAAGATATCGTTGTAGCATTTCACCAATGAGTATTCTCAAGGGTATCGTATTTATCCCAAAGGAAGGCAATGGAGTAAATTATATACTACTCTTATGGTCAAGCTATGGGATACTAATCCATTATCCGGACAGGGGTAAGTTGATAATAGGGGTAGTGTGACACACACCTAGGCAATCTATTCTAAAGGATAAAATGGGTCTTAGAGGGAGATTGGATTGAGAGTTAGAGAGTTACTCCTACAATGCTCCTAATATATATACATAGCCTAAGGTAGATACTAATGGTCATGTCAATGATGAATTCCTATGTACTGCTATTCAACACATCGGGCACGGGCTTACCCCTAGCAATACTAGGACGACTCCTGCCAAGAGCCCGTGGCATAGCCGAACGTGGAGGATGACAAAGGACAGATAGGGCTGTCACCACCTACTGCCTACCTCTTCAATCCGTGGGTCTACGAGACATCCAACGCTACTTAAATACCCTAGCACCATGCTAGCATACTAAGCAAATATCTTAGGAGCCATGGCACAAGCCATCCTAAGGCAATGACTAACCTAAACATCTTTGAACCAATGTTGAAGCATAGCATAAGTTATTCATATTAACATAATCATATCATAACTACATAGACTATAGTGGGGGTCTATAGTGTTTATGACCATAAGATGTGATCATGAGAGTGAAATCATAAAGACTATACCTTCCACATACATGGACTCCACAATCAAACAAGAAACGCTTTGTCCAAGTATACATATAAAAGAAGACTAAAGATAATATCTTTATTGAGCACAAAGTCACAAATACAAGAAGGAATACATAAGGCATACCTTTCCCAATGTGGAATTGGGAAGAGAGACTCCTACTACTCCTTTCCCAATTTGGACTTGGGGCTAGAGGCTCTCCTCTCTACATCCTAACTCCTCTAAGGACTATGGAAGATAGTGTATACAATACAATGATGCCCAAGTGGTGTGTGTTGAAGTGAGGGGTAGGGGGTCCTATTTATACTAGTGTTGAGGTCGGTTCCCGCCACCAAAAGTGCGCGAATCAGTCACCATTGACTCCAGGGAGCCGGGAGGAGCCAACACATGGAGGCTGACCGAGTTTGGTGCAAAGACTAGGTCTGCCGACCCCCCGGTTCGGCCAACCTGGTCATTGCAACGTTTCTCGTGTGCTTTCTCCAGGTGGCTGCCAGGTGGGTCCCATTGATATATATAGGTGATACACCATTGGATCTCCTCGGATACTTCTGTTTGTGGGCCATTTGATCCATAGGATGCCACTTGTCATCGCCTGATTGGTTGAGATGATATTTTATAGGATTGGTCCCTCAACATTTCCTCATTTCTTGCATAAAATGCTGCATACACATATTTCTCCAAGTCCAAGTGGAATGGGTTAGATAGAAAGGTGATGTGTGCAAGAAATGACAAATCCTTTACATAATTGAGTTAAATTGATGGATGAAATTGGTATATAACAGCCGTCAACACTCCACACAGGCTTCTTCGGTGGGCCCAAGTCGCTGTGTCTCGCAGAGAGACATAAAGGTGGAGACGCTCACCCATCGGTTTGAAGAGAAGTGTGTGAAATAGTAGGCGCAAAGGGTCGCGTTGGAGGGCACCATCTCGTACCAGCAAGCCTGCATGGGCAGATGAAGCAGACGATGGAGGTAAGAAATAAAAGCTAAAGTAATTTAAATTCATCGCATGCTTAATAATATGTAACTTCTAATGTTTGCAATGACAGATACTAGTTCGAGCCCAGAGGGTGCAGATCGAGCTACCACCACTGCCACCGCCAGCAGTGTAGCTACCGCGACCGATGCATACCACGCCAGACACACTATCTCCAACAATTCAGGTAACCAAAACCAAATCCAAATCAACTTAGCCAAATCCAAATCAACTTAGCCAAATCTAACTCAGCTTATCTATTCTAGTTTTACTTCATCAAACATAGCCAAATCTAACTCAACTTAGCTATTCTAGTTTTTGCCAAATCTATCTCAACTTAGCTAAATTAAGCTAAATATAATTAATTCTAGCTTATTTAATCAATTCTAGTCAAAAAACGAAGTTTCAAACTAATCAACATGTCTAACTACTTACATGTATTGCAGAGATCGATGACAGAGGCTCAAACTCCATCGCCGTTGCTACTGACGCCTGGAGTGACGCGCGACAATGACTTCCATAGCTTCGGAGGTAGTAGAAGGGCTAGTGTATAGCCCCTCTTGTTCGTTTTTTGACTTTGTGATGTGATGCGAGGACATTAAACTATGTATATGTTGGTTGGTTGTATGGATGCTATATGCTATATGTTTTGTGTTTCTGGACATCGAGTCGGGCCTTTTGCGATGGCTTTTATACAGTACAGTCGCAAATAAGACCTTGAATTGTGATGGTTTTCTCAGTCATCACAAATAAATGGGCCCAACCCATCCGCCGGGCCCGAACCCTTATTTGCGACGGCCACGGGCCACCATCGCAAATTAGTAATTTGCGATGGTGGCAGTCTCAAATAATGTTATTTACGACAGAAAATTAGCAACAGTCGAAAACCCTCGCAAATAAGGAAAATCGTCGCAAATAAGCTATTTGCGACGGTTTTGTGCTTATTTGTGACGGCTTCGACCATTGCAAATCCACGAGATTTCTGTAGTGAAGAGAGATCGAAAAGCTAGAGATCGAAGAGAGTATGTGGGTCAGCTCTTTCTAAGGGTGTGTTTGGTTTGAAGGATATTATGGGACGGGACGGGACGATCCCACTTTTCTGTTGTTTGGTTTGGAGACACATAGGATGAAGTGATCGCTTCAAAGAGAATATTCCATCCAAATGCGGGATGGAACCACCCCACCAAAAATATGGGGACGGATCCGTCCCACCTCCGTAGAGGCAGGCGCACGGCCCTTCGAAGATACTCATACTTACATGTTCCTGTCTCATCCTTTCATTCAAACAGGAGACAGAACCATTTCGTCTCACACCATCCCACAAAACAAACAAGAAACAGGGATCATCTCATCCCTCTAAACAAACGGAAAACGGGACCATCTCATCGCTAAAAATTGAGATGGATCCATCCCATCCCACTTTGACTCCCAACCAAACACATCCTAAGTTTTTGTCTAATCCATAGTTGTTAAGCAAAGACATTTTCGCCACGGCTGCTACCATGGTAGCCCATTGAGCCCTAACGGGCTAGAGCATCATATCTATAATCACCAATTTAATAAAATTTGCAGTCCGATGGCCTATATGATAGTGATCTCAACCGTGTTGGTCAAAGAGTACTCTCATGCAGGGTTTAAAACAAGTTGGATCTCCATGTTCTTGGCTATGAACGTGCTATTGCGTTCATTTTCTTTTCTTACAACCACTACATCAGACCACATCAAGGCCGTCAACTGTCAACATAGAAATCCATAATCCAACCCATTGCTGGGAGGAGAATATGGTCTACATGAGTTGACTGTCCGTTAAATAACCAATAGCCTTAGTTATCCAACGCTATAGGATGAAAAGAGGTGCCAACAGTAGTATCAAACAATATGTTGTTAGTTCATCCAAGGGCTCATTGAAAATAGACTGCAAAACGGTGTAGGCTGCTCTTTATATATCTGACTGCTTCCATGTGTGCACAGTTGTATAGGCTTACAACAAAAATCAAATTTTGTTATATATCACAAGGTCCCATGGTGCAACTTCATCGAATTTTTTAGATGATGCAAACTTTATCTAATTGCATTCTTTGTAGCATCTATTTACCATTAAATCATTTATAAATCAATAGTCGAACATTTAAATTTCATGACATTTGTAATTAAAGTATACAAAGTTAAATATATTTAGCACGTGACTGAAAATAACCACGCATAGAAAGCCGATGACATTACATCTACAATATGAATTCAGCATTCTTCAACCCTACTTTTACTTGTAGAAACCTTTTCACTAATTATAAGACATAGGTTGAGTTGTACCCATATAAAGCTTACACATAATTTTTGTATTTTTTTGAAACAAGAACTTGTATAACTGCTCACATGTTCATACTATTCATGTCAACTCATAAACTTTGGTGAAAGGGGGCTTAGTCTAGTGGGTAAGAACTTTGAGTAGCACTTATCATATCCCGAGTTCGATTCTCCATGAGAGTGGATTTTAAGTTGAATTTCATAAAATTAAATGCAAGTACGATACAGAGGAACTCATAGGTTTCGAACTTGGGGCGCAACTACAAAAAATATGAGGGAACAAACATGATGCGATCAGTATGCCATCCTTTGAAGTCCAGTCTACAATCATGCATGTGTTTAGCCATCCAGCAATCGACCTTGTTTTAGATAATAAAATTGTGAGTGTTTGTGTTTGTATTCGATTATCATAATCTGGTCATAACCTACATAGAGGTGAAGGTCGGGACTTTCACCCATTATCTAAAAGAATGTAATTTTTTAGCTTTCTATCGTGATACACAACAAAACAAACAGACATGATGAGGAAGGTGGTTCATAACATGGAGCTAGATGATGAAGTGGCGTTTGGCTAGGTGGTAAACACAACATATATGGATCACACAATGACGTACGACGAGGTGGGATAATGTGAGCTGGTTGATGATGAGGTGACAGATGACCTAGCGTTGTCTGATGAGGTGGTAGACAACGTGCTGGTTGATGGCAAGGTGGCAGATCACGAGCCAATACATGACTACGTGGCAAACGACATGGTGATGTGGAGGAGGTGGTAGATGGTGCGGTGTTGTCAAACGAGGTGGTAGATTTTTTAGATGATGAAAAGCTCCAACCTTCTTCTCTAAGTAGGTTATGGTCAATTTATTACAAATGAGTACAAATACAAACACAACCTTATGTCTAAAATAAGGTGACGATAATTAAATGGTTAAGCACACAACTGTGAACCGGACTTCGTAAGATAATATTGCGGCATGTTCATCCCTTAACATTTTCCGTAAGTGCACCCTAGATCTAGCGTTCATGACTTCCTCTGTTGAGTACCTGCATTTAGTACTAAGAAATTCAGCCCAAAATTCGCTCTCACCAAGAATCAAACTCAGGACCTAAGTAGTGCTACTCAAAGCACTTAACCACTAGGCTAAGTCCTCTTTCGCAACGAGGTGGTAGATGGCACACCAACCAATAGCAAGGTGGCAAATGGTGAGCTTGTTGATGATGAGGTTGACGTGAGGATGGCTACCTTGTAGGCCAAGTGCACTAGATCGAGGTAAAACTCAAGCCAGTGAAGTCCCATATCTCATGGTTAATGGACACTATGTAAGAAACCAAAATAGGATACAAAGATGGGCAACGCGCTCAAAGGCAAGATCTCTGATAATGTTAAGCGAGACGAGCTCGCTTCAGTGAGGATCTGACATGGCTCGGCTGAAAGTACAAGGAGGCGCGTTAAAACAAAACCCATCTCACTTAAATTGATATCCGAGACACGCTATCCTCTCTAAAAAGCAGGAGACACGGATAAAACACAGCACATCTCCTATGACCGACGTCTTCCTCTCCTCTGCTAAAAGAGAGATGTTCTCTAATTGAAAGCGCATTTCCGATTCCTCACATCACCTTTAGCTTCGTAATTTCTCCATTTTGCTTCGGTGAACTGTTGATATCACACATCACTGAACTCAGAGCATATTCTCAATTGATTCCTGAATATAATCAAATACTTCCTTATGATACCTGAGGAACACGATGAACACACCACACATTCATTCATTCACACAGTTGAAGAACACACAAGATAAAATTCAATCATATAGATAAACAATGATAGAATTTATTCATTAACAATATTTACAAAATAGATGCTACTAAAAACAACAAAGAAAAACTAAATCCTACTCCTACTACTCCTCCTCCTACTACTACTACTCCTCCTCCTCCTCCTCCTCCTCCTCCTCCTCCTCCTCGTCCTCCGGTAGCGACTCCGGCGCCCTTGCAACAGGAGCCTGGGTCGGCTGCTTCGGCTATGCCGGCTACATCGACGGTGCAACCCCGTGAACGAGGTTGCTCTCTATCGCCTCCACCAGGTTTCTACGGCCCTCGGGGCCAAGAACCTGGGCCATCGTCTCGAACAGAACGTCGAGACGATCAGCCACCCCCGAGAGGGCCAAGAGGTAGTGGCCGATGGTACCCATTCCAGTAAACTGGGGAAGGGTACCCAGACTCAAGGAACTCTTGGTGCGAGACATATTGTTGTACGCCTCTTGCACCATAAGGAGGCATTGCTTGGTGTTGAACCTCTCGGGAGAGCTGCAGCACAGTTTCTTGCACGGTGGCTCCCTCGGAGGGCTTGGCGGTGGAAGGTCAGCCATGGTGGTGGTGGGTCATCGGGGCAGAGAAGACAAAAAAATAATAGGATTCAAAGTGAGCGACGCTGTCGGTGGGTGAATCTGGCAGATCTCCCGGCACTACTTTTAGTAGTCCGAGGAGTTTGTAGGTCGGTAATGGGCACACAGAGATTCAAGAGATGGTGGCAAATTGACACAGAGGTTTACGTGGTTCGGGCAGCCTGAGCGTAATACCCTACTTCACGGGGTGTGTTGTTCTTGTATTGAGCGTCTGAGAGCTTTCAGTGATTGTGTGTGCTTGGGAGCATGTGAGAGTCTCTCCTGTGTATCGTCAACCAGTCCTTTTATAGTACAAGGTTAATTACCCTTAATAGCATGGTAAAGGGCCTTAATAGTGCCGTTACTGGTATTTAGGGCCTTCCGATCATATGTCATTAATATAGTATTAATGACACTTAATCGGGTCTTAAAGTCTTTGATTGCCCCTTGAAGGTACGAGCCATTGGGGGTCCACCAGTATGATTGTTGAGGTTGAAGGTCCGGCAGTTCGGACACGTAGCAGCTCTGGAGCTTACCATCGTGGACGGGTAGGTCCAGTGATGTTGGACATGTGTCGGTACCGGAGCTTCCCTCTGTCTGGGGTTAGGTCCGGGGGTGCCATACTGGTATCCAGTCCAAAGCTTTCCCATGTGTGGGCGATAGCTCCGGTCTTATGATACACGTGGCGGCCCTGGGACTAACCATGTCGGGGAAGCAGGTCCGGTTACAGCTGACGTGTGGGGCCTTCGGAGGTCTTCAAATCTGGTAGATGGAGTTTCCTTGTGATCTTTGCAATCCCAAGGGGTATCCGGTATGCACGGTACCGACAGTGGCCCCCTGTGCCCACCTCTGGGAGAGACCTTTTGGATAAAGTCATTCTGCCGGAGGTGGGTTTATTCTTTGGTTTTTGAGCTGTATCTTCAAGGGTCGTCGGATGTGCCGTTGGCGGTAGTTCGCAGTTAAACAGCTGCCGTGTGGCATATCCTGGATGCGGCAGGTGAGATCTTAGCGTGCGGATCTCACACAATTGAAGGTCGCCGGTTCCTGATACGAAAATCGTATCGGTTCCGCGCGCCCTGTCAGGCCACCGCCTTCGGGTTTCCCGCCTTTCATGATGACAATCGTTCGCCTGGGGTAAGGACCTCGACTTGATCGTCGGGGTGGCCCCGGGCCCCCTTGTCATTGGCAGGGTGAAGGTTTTGAATGGTATCGTCAGCTCCTCTACGGTTTCCATCCAAGCGTTGCGGGGGCTTACTTAAGAAGGAAAGCACGCACTGTTTGGGGGTTCTTTACGCCTTTCATTCGAACTTGCACTCAAATCCTCCAAACTTCCGCTTGCTTTTCATCTCTCACCCTGCTGTGCTGCGATGGAGTTGGGTCTTCGCGAGAGCCGCCTGAAGACTGACAGTGATTTGAAGAAGGTTCGGGCCCTCATGGGGTGGTCCTCTGACTTCTTCAACCACCTGGTCCGCGTCGGCAAGCTTCCTTTCGTGAAGGAGCACGCCTGCGACATGGTGTACTTTTCCCCGTATGCCATTGTGGGACGGATCCCACCTTTCTCCACTTTTTTCTTGATGTTGCTAGACTTCTATGGTCTGCAGCTGTACCACCTTGGCCCCCACTCCATTCTTCTAGTGTTGATCTTTGTCCACTTCTGCGAGATGTGGGTGGGCATTCCCCCCTGCGTTGAGCTCTTCCGCACCTTCTTCACCGTCCAGACCACCGGCAAGAGTGACGAGTACCTTGACTTCTATTATTTTGTGAAGCACAAGAAGTGCCCGTACAAGTACTTGTGGTCGTTCACTTCTAGGAAATGGGACGATTGGAAGAAAGATTGGATCATCATCAGGGTGGAGGAACACGAGAAGATGGAGCTACCCGAAGGCCTCCCCAACATCGACACTGCGGCTTGGAGCCGGTGTTATCGGACGCCTTCAACCCTGCTCTGACCAAGATCCGCCAATGCGTGGAAGGAGGGGTGACTCCTCGGGCGGTATTTTGCAATTTTTTGACCAACAGGTGGGCTCCGCTGAAGAAAAGGGAGAAGCTTACTTGGGCCCTCAATAGTGTGATGGACGACGACCGGATCGAGACCGGTATGAAGTCCAACATGGAGGGTGCAACTTTGGAGTTTAACCTCAAGAAGCTCCAGCATGGCATCGACGTCGAGGGTGACGACTTGACTCCGCCAGCAGCTTTCCTCCCTCTGAACATGGAGGCGAAGTTCAGCAGGGAGCTCCGGCGGAGGATGCCGGTGCTTGACGACCTTGGTGTCGTTGAGAGGTGTTCGATCACCGGGTTGGCGATCTCCGAAGCTTCCGAGGGTGGTCCCTCTTCCGTCCCGGAACAGAGAGTTGAAGTCGTGGGCAAGGGCAAATAGTTGGTCGAGCCCTCGAGCCGTAAAAGGAAGCTGAAGCACTCTGATGGGAGGTCCGTCGGACCTGCTCCTTCTACGGTGGCTCCTTCTCCCTGGAGGGGAAGGTCTTCATCGACGGCAACTACTCCAGCATCGGCATCTCCCCGCGGTGCTAGCTCCGGCCATGCGGCTCCAGTACCAGGGCCAGCTGAAGGATCTGGGTCCAGAGGTCCTTCCCGGTCGAGGGGGGCCTTGACCAGAGTGATGCCGACAGCAGCAGCGAGCTCTGTGGAACCTTCCGGAGCCTCTACGCCAATGGTGATAGGGTCCGGCTCCGAGCGTCCAGAAAAGAGGTTCCGTGCTAACTGGTGCAGAAGTCTTCTGAGGTAGTTTTTGATTTTTTTACCTCAGTTGATTGTTTTTTGTTGTAACTGTGTTTTGAGTTTCTTCGTCCTTCATCCACAGAGTGACCAAGAAAATGGCCGAAGCTCCGGTTCCTGCAGTAGAAGCTGAGGATGTGCGGGCGGAAGATCCGGCTCCAATTCCAGTGCCACCTCAAGAGGTGGCTGAGGCTGCAGCAGCTCCGGCGCCGACTGTCGTGGTCTTGGACCTCGACTCATCCCCAGAATCTCCCGTGGTAGTGCCGGACCACGGGAATGAAGATGTACCAGCGGCACCAGCCCCGGAGGTTGAAGCTCCGGGCTTGGATGTTGAGATGATGGACGCTCCGGCTTCAGAGCCGGATGTAGCTGTGATTCCGGCCCTAGAGCTGGATGTTGTTGAAGCCCCGACAGTCGAGCCGGTGGTTGATGAGGCCCCGATGATAGAGCCGGGTGTTGATGAAGTTCCGGCGCTTGAGCCGGTTGTCGAGGAAGCTCAGGCGGTAGAGTCGGTCGTCGAAGAAGTACTGGCGCCTGAGCCAGTTGTTGTAGAGGTTCCGGCGCCCGAGCCCATGGTGGTCGACGCGTCAGCATTGGAACCTGCGGTGGAGGAGGTGCCAACGTTGGAGCCGAACGTGGCTTCAGCTCCGGCAGAATCTTCTACGCCCGCCCCAGAAGCAGTGGTCCCGGAGGTGCCCGCACCTGAGCCAGGGTGCCAAGATGAAGCTGTTGCCCCCCCCCCCCCCATCGCTTGAGGGGCCAGTTGTTGATGACCTGGCGGTGGGACCTTCGGAGCAAATTCCGGAGGTCGGAACTTCTACTGCAGGACCTTCCTCGGCGGCGGCCTAGGCTATCCCGGAGGACGACCCTAGTGCCGTGGAAGCTCAGGGGACCGCTCTTGTAGAGTGGGACCCGATTTTTGTCACAGAGAACCCGCTGGAACCGGTGGAGATGACCCCGACAGGTCCTGACCCAATCCCCCTATCATTGTCTATTGACAACGCCTGCTCCATTCTTCGTCAGGTCCAGCTGGCTTTCTACCACGACAGCAAGGCTCTCGAGGAGGAGCGCCAAACTCTTAGGAGGTGGCGCAACCGGCTCCATTTTGAGACCAAGTTGGCGCAGTCGAGGCTGGCTGACGACAAAGAGTGGGTGAAGAGGGAGAAGGTCCGCCTGGAGTACTGGGGTGAACTGCTGGATGAGAGGGAAAGCATGACGCGATCCCTTGACAACCAGTCTCGGGCCATCTACGAATAGGCAAAAGCTACTAATAGCGCAGCAGATGAACACCAGGAGAGGCTCGACGCCATCCATGCTAGTCTCGTCGAGCGTCGGGAGGCTCTTGAGGAGCAGGAGAGAAAGCTCGAGAATGAAGAGCAAAAACTCTTGGAGCTGCGGGACGACGTTGTGAAGAGGGAAGAAGAGCTCACTCAAAGGCTAACTCTGGGTGACAAGAGTCTTGAGGAGCGCACCAAGAAACTGGATGAGCGCTGCGAAAGAGAGGAGAAGAAGGCCTGGGAACGAGGGCAGGATCTCCACAGGAGGGAGAATGCTGTTGCTGCCAGGGAGAAGAAAGTGCGGGGCTGGGAGAAGGACCTGGTTGACCGCCGGAACAAGATCCACCTCTGGGAGAAAGAGCTCGGAAAACTCGAAAGGCAGGTTGCTGAGAAGATTTAGCATAATGCCAAAGAGGTCGAGCGCCTTGCCCGGGAGAATTCGGAGCTTGCGGCGACTAGAATATCCTTGGAGGAGATGTGAGGCTTGAGGACTGTGGAGTCCCAACAAGTTTGGGACTTCCTAGGCAAAGCCAACGACGCGCTGATGCAAATGGGTTTTAGTCCCGTGCGTCCGGATGATCCGGAGCCGAAGCTGGACCTGGCGTTGCAGGCGTTGAGTTCGGTAGGCAACAAACTCACCAAGATGGGCGATGTCATCGCGGACTAGCTGGAGACCGAGGGACAATCCCTGGTGAAGGATGTCGCAGAATTCATGCTGGCGTGCTACACAAGCTGGGACCCTCAATTCCCCATGGACCCGGTGCTTGAAGGCCCCATCGAAGGAGAGGGAGAAGCTGCCCAAGCCAGCGTATCGGAGGCTGCCCAGAAGGTCGCCTCGTTCTTCCATAGGGTCTAGGACCATCTCTTTGTAGCTCCCACTTGTATCCTCTCTTCTTTTTCTCCAATTTTGTAATCTCTTGTCTCCAGATGAATGAAATCCAAGTTTTTTGTGAATTTCATTTTTTGTCTTCAACACCTTTGTCCCACTTGGCCCCCTGGTATATGTACACAATTTGATTGTGAACATGTACCAAGTGGATATAACAGTTATGGGACGTAGGTTCGAAGTCTTCGATAGTGAAGGCCCCCTGAGGTTGTCAGAGCTTAGTGGCTCCGGCATTGACCATCGTCGAAGCTTAGTAGCTCCAGCAGTAGTCCCCATCAACGCATAAAGCATTGACGATTAGTCCTCTGGGGTGTCAGAGCTTGGTGGCTCCGGGAGTGACCTCTGTCAACACGTGGTGTGTCGACAGCGGACTCCACTATAGAGTCTTCCAACCATCTTTTCTTCACGTCGACAGCTGGCCCCCTAGCTTTACCGGAGCTAAGTAGCTCCAGTGACGCTCGCTATCAATGTTTGAACATCGACCACAATCCGCCTAGAGGATGTCGGAGCTTTGGTAGCTCCGACTTCATTCATCATCATCATGAAACATTTATTTTTCCTGCACACTGAAGTCAAGAAAAATAGTAAAATCCATTTTCCTATCTATAACTTCATTGTGACTTACTATTCCCAAGAAATTTTTAGGTCGAACACAATTCTAAATACAATTAACTGCACTGCCTTATTTCCTTCAGATTCGATCGTTTCTGGACTCGCCTTACTTTAGCCTGTCGTGGTGTAGGTAGAGTGGCGTACTTAGGGTGCATGACCAGGCTAAGTCGATAGCACACTCCGACCCTAGATTGGCTTGGCGGCATTCAGACGAGTAGACCATCAACAATGTTTGGACCCGGAAGAATAGACGATGCAACTCGAATTGTACATGAACTGGTCGAGCTAAAGTTTCTTAAGAACTGCACAACTTTGTTATAAACAAGAAAGAGAAAAATAAAAATTGTTGAGCCTGTACAAAATAAATGCATGTGGAGTCTATTTTCACATAATGATGTCTTTCATTATAGGTCCGGGTACAGGGGAAACAAGTACACTCTTAGGGTACGGAACCAGACTAAGTGTGTTTCGTTTCTCGTTTGACGCAAGGTAGCTAGCTACACTTTTAGTTCTGAGACTGTGACAAGTGTTGCATGGACGCTGCGGACCTTACGGGGTAGGTCCGGCTGTCCTCCCGGGGGAGCTACCCGACTCTGTACAATGACTCTATAACATACATCACATGTAATTACAGACTCACCTCCGTGATATTAAGCGTAGAACTTATGGAGGTGCTCAATGTTCAAAGGATTTGGGAGAGGTGTCCTGTCGGTACCCCGCAGACCGGTTACCCCCACGCATAAGGAGAAAATGGCTAAGGACTTGGCCTCTGCTTGGAGGCAGAGTCTGAGGCTGCCACGTCGTGGAGGGAAGGACCAGATCCTACCTCCCCGCCGAGGCGGGCTCCCGGGCTGCCATGTGGCCAGCAGGACTGAACCCTCTCCTCCCCGCTGAGGCAGGCTCCGGGGCTGCCACGTGGCCGGCAGGACCAGACCCTCGCCTCCCGGCCAAGGCAGGCTCTGGGGCTGCCACGTGGCCGGCAGGACCATACTCTCGACTCCCCGCTGAGGTGGGCTCCGGGGCTGCCATGTAGCCAATGGAACTCCTGGGACCAGGCTCGTCTCCCCGCAAGGAAGGGATCTTGGACTACCACGTGGCCCGCAGGGCTGAGCCTCCGCTCTCCCGCGGAGGTGGGCTCCGGAGGCGCCACGTGACCTGTACAGTTGGGCACTCAACTCCCCGCAGGGGCAGGCTCTGGTGCAACCACGTGGCCGTGGGCTGACTCAATGCGGTAGGAGGCCGCAGTAAAGGAAAGAGTGCACCGCTCAGACAAGCATTAAGTACGCACGCCTTCCCCAGGCGAAGCGGAGTCGCGCATACAAAAGTCAAGGCGAGTATCCTGTCTTTTCCAAGTAGCCGGTACAGACCCACGACGCATGGCGGACGAGTAGGCCGTGAGGGCAAGACAGACGGGACGGGCCCTACCATCATCAACAACTATGTGTAGCCCTGGCGCACGACGCGGCGGGACGGCACATTGAAGCCCCTGACAAAGGGAAGTAGATAGCATTTAATCCTAGATCTTGTATAGGATTTGGCTTTCCCCGGGACCACCTGTCGGGGCCTAGGGCCCACCTTGTGACTGCAGGGTCCTTGGACTATAAAAGGACTCTGTAGACGACCTTCACAACGAACGGCATCAGACCGATTGAAACCCATACACGCTCAAGCAAGGCAATATACTTACACTCTCGTGGACGTAGGGTGTTACGCTCTGGCGGCTCGAACCACGTAATCCCTATGTGTTCACCATCTCGCTGCGCTCAATATCCTAGGACTAGCCCTCGTGAATCCAAAGAACCTCCGCGGGCTACTCTCTAAGCAGGCCCGGGGGAAGTGTCGTTTAAGACCTTCGACATTTGGCGTGCCAGGAAGGGGGATTTTTTCCTATGAAGATCTCCACCAGCAGCAATGGTGAACGGCCATTCCAACGCCGGTACATCCAGGCCGCAGTCACAGCAACAGGCAGCAGCTGAAGACTAGGCGTCATCTCGCTCTAGAGCTAGATCCCGCTATAGAGCGGCAAGGTCGGGACCTTCGCATCGCCCTAATGTCACCTCGCCGGCTGTAGGTTGGCACACCACACCACGGCGTACTCCAGCCGTGATGGCAGCTACAGCGCCGCCGGCAGCAAGCCCGTAGAGTGCGCTCGCAGCAGCGCGCGCGCTACTCCACAATCCACCTGCTGGAGATGCTCCTCGGGGAGCAGCTCAGCAGTGGATCAACGACGTCGACCACCTCATCACCGTTGCGCTCAATGCACCTCCACCAAGGGAAACACATGCCCAGTCGATGCATGTGTCGTTGTCACGGACTCCAACCATCGACCGATGGACAGCAGACTTGCACTCGACCAGGATCTCGGCAATAGAACTGAGAATCGGGCTGCAGCGCTGCAGGTCGGGAGAATACTGCCGAGTTACCATCGAGCGATAGAGAGACCGGTGGCGCAACCTTGAGGAGGACTACAGTGCGTTGGGCCCTGTTCCCCAGGCTCACGCCGTGCCACCACCGAATCCGGCGTATGTTACGCCACCTCCATACCAGGCGTACGTAGCACCTCCACCACCACAAGCGTATGCTGCACCACCCCAGCCTCAGGTGTACGTAGGCCCGCCTGTTCACCAGGGGTATGCAGGCCCGCCTGTTCACCAGGGCAGGCCTCAACCTCATCTCCACGGTGGCCTTCCGGAAGCTGCAGCTGCCGATGTCCCGGCTCACACCTTCGAGCCTGTTCTCAGGTGTCGGACCGGGGCAAATCCTCCCATACGGTAACATTCACCTTCCGGTGACCTTTGGGACCCCAGAGAATTACCGTACGGAGATCGTTTTGTTCGACGTGGGGGACGTCGACATCCCCTTCAATGCCATCATCGGGAGGCTGGCGCTCTACAGGTTCATGGCCGTAGCCCACTACGGCTACCTCGTCCTGAAGATGTCAACGCCTTCTGGTTTCCTCAGGATCAGAGGGGACCGCTCAGCTGCAGTATCTGCCTTGGAGCAGCTCCAGGCGCTCATAGCCGGGAGGGCTCCGGCTTCAGGGGGCGCGAAGGAGAGTCGACCAGAACAGGGTCCGACGCAGCGGGCCTCCACTTCTGCACCCCGTGTGCAACCAGTCAACGATGACATCCCAGTAAAGGTCATCAGGATTGGTTCCGAGGCTGCCCAGACAACCCACATTGCGGGGAACCTGGACAGCAAATAGGAACTCGCGCTTGTCACCTTCCTCTGGGACAATGTTGATGTATTTTCATGGCAACCATCACAAATGCCCAGGATCCCTAGGGAGGTGATTGAGCACCATCTGAAGATCTACCCCAATGCCCGACCGGCGCAACAGAAGCCCAGGAAGCAGTCCATCGAGCGGCAGAACTTCATCCGTGAAGAAATCAAGAAGCTG
Organism: Tuctoria greenei; assembly: GCA_036927565.1. Lineage (NCBI taxonomy): Eukaryota > Viridiplantae > Streptophyta > Magnoliopsida > Poales > Poaceae > Tuctoria > Tuctoria greenei. The sequence goes on along the minus strand of JAYESD010000003.1, from coordinate 80,954,900 downwards.
CTCGATGTTGGTTTCATCCGGGAGGTCCACCACCCACGGTGTTGGCCAACCCTGTTGTCGTCCCCAAGGCTGGCGGGAAAATCCAGATGTGCATCGACTACACCAACCTGAATAAGGCATGCCCAAAGGATCCATTCCCTCTTCCTAGGATAGATCAAATAGTAGACTCAACATCAGGCTGTGATCTTCTGTGTTTCCTAGATGCATATTATGGTTTCCACCATATACCAATGTCTAGGGAAGATGAAGAACACACTGCTTTCATAACAGTGGACGGCCTGTATTGTTATGTCTCCATGCCTTATGGACTTAAGAATGCTATCCCCACCTTTGTACGTGCAATGCATAAGACATTTGGGGACCTCATTAGAGACGTGGTAGAGGTGTATGTTGATGACATCGTGGTAAAAATTAGAGCCCACACATCCTTATTAGACGACCTGGCCCAGGTCTTCAGCAAGTTGCGCATGACGCGCACGATGTTGAACCCCGACAAGTGCGTCTTTGGGGTTTCTGCAGGAAAGCTCCTTGGTTTCTTGGTCTCGCATCGAGGAATTGAATCTAACCTAGAGAAGATCAAGGCAATAGAACTGATGCGTCTGCCGGCCCACATCAAGGATGTGCAGAAGCTTGCAGGGTGTTTGGTGGCCCTCAGCCGGTTCATCTCAAGACTGGCTGAGCGAGCGCTCCCCTTCTTCAAGATTCTACGGAAGTCGGGTCCCTTTGTGTGGACCGAGGAGACGGAAGCGGCATTCCAGGAACTCAAGAAGCACCTGACGATGCTACCCATCATGGTGGCGCCGGAACCCGGCGAACCACTCCTACTCTACATCACCGCAACAACGGAGGTGGTCAGCATGGTCTTGGTTGCAGAGTGGCCGGAGCTACTGCCACAGCAAGCACCTGAGGGAGCCCCCGAGGAGGAAGCTGAGCCTCAGGGCCCGCATCCAGCAGAGGACCCCCTTGTTGTGTGCTCCAGTGACCAAGAGCCCTCCGGGTCCCAGTCCCCGGAGGTCCGACCAGATCCTGGGGGCCACATTCCCCAGGATGCAGACACATCGCAAGGAGATCAGGACCCCCCGGGGATGGTTCATACCTCCCAACGGCCTGTCTACTACATCAGTGAGGTCCTCCATGAAGCAAAAACAAGGTATATGGAGGTACACAAACTGTTGTATACAGTGCTCATAGCGTCGAGGAAGCTCTGGCATTACTTCCAGGCCCACCGGGTTTCAGTAGTCACTTCCTTCCCACTAAAGACCACACTCCACAGCCCCAACTCGACTGGCAATGTCGCCAAGTGGGCAGCGGAGCTAGCGGAATTCGAGCTAGAGTTCTTACCTCGACATCAGTCAAGAGCCAAGCACTGGTAGACTTCTTGGCAGAATGGACTCCATCGCCAAGCAACCCAGGGGGCCCAGACAATGGAGAAACGGTGCCCAAGGCCCCAGTTTTCACCGAAACCCCCGGACACTCTACTTCGACAGCTTCTCACGGAAGCAGGGGGCCGGGGCTGGGGTCCTGCTCCTCACCCCGACTGGGGAGCAGTTCAAATACATGGTGTGCCTCGACTTCAAGGCGACTAACAACATGGCAGAATACGAAGCCCTAATCTTTGGGCTAAAGACTGCCCCGACCCTCAATGTACGTCAGCTTCTGGCTAAAGGTGATTCCCAGCTGATCATCAAGCAAGCCAAAGGGGAGTGCAACTGCAATGACCCTCAGCTAGCAGCATACTTGCTGCATGTCCAAAAGCTGGAGAAGGACTTTGAAGTCTTGGACCTGTGCCATGTACCCCGAGCCGACAATTCAATCGCAGACGACCTGTCAACGAAGGCCTCCACAGGGGCCCTAGTGCCCGAAGGAGTCTTTGCAAGGACGTTACCGCGACCAACCGCCCGAGCAGCCGAACCGGGCGAAGGGGGCGAGCCCAGCACCTCGAAGCTAGCAATCCCGGTGGCCCTGCTACCATGGAGCCCGCCAAGGATCGTATGCGCCACCGGGAGCTCCGAGCCACCGGGCACCCAAGATCCAGAGGCTCAAGTAAGTCCCGATGCATGGATCTCGGAGGTCCGGGACTACTTGAAAGACAACATCCTTCCCGAAGAACATGCCCTGGCAGAAAGGATAGTCCGCATGGCTAAGAGGTACACGCTGGTGGAAGGCCTTGGGATGCACCCGGAGGTGGTGGGCGTTGGAGAAGAGCACGCGCTGCATGGAGCACGTGTTCGGGGTTGTTGTTGTTATTCGCCGAAGCGGTGACCGACTCAGATGCTCCGTCTTGTTGTCCAGCTTGATTTGCTGGTGCAGGCGGTGGCGGCGGAGGCATGACTCCTGCTGGAGCTGTGGCACCTGTTGGTTGCTGCATGTTGGAGGGATTGCCTCTAGCAGGTTGCAGTGGGGTTGCCGTTGGACGATCCAGCAGCAGAGTTCACCATTCTTGAAATCTCGGGCACCCCCCTTCCTGGCGCGCCAACTGTCGGTGGGTGAATCCGGCAGATCTCTCGGCACTACTGTTAGTAGTCCGAGGAGTTTGTAGTTTGGTAACGGGCGCACAGAGATTCAAGAGATGGTGGCAAATTGACACAGAGGTTTACGTGGTTCGGGCCGCCTGAGCGTAATACCCTACTCCATGGGGTGTGTTGTTCTTGTATTGAGCGTCTGAGAGCTTTCAGTGACTGTGTGTGCTTGAGAGCGTGTGAGAGTCTCTTTTGTGTATCGTCGACCAGTCCTTTTATAGTACAAGGACTGGTCGTTACACCGTTAGCCTGGCCCGACATGTGGCCCCAGCAGTTACTAATGTTTGATACACAATTAATGAGGTTAATTACCCTTAATAGCGTGGTAACGGGCCTTAACAGTGCCATTTCTGGTATTTAGGGCCTTCCGATCGTGTGTCATTAATATGGTATTAATTGATGAGGACATCAACACCCTCAATACATCCACACCAACTCAGCTACCGGTTTCTGGTCTGATCACTCGCGCTCGTGCACGTCAATTAAACTATGAGGTGAACTCGTTCTTGGCCTTATGTCCATCTTATCTAGACCGTGGAACTACGTGCTTTCTTGTTTTGCTTAGGAACAATGGAGAGGAGCCAATGGGAAGGGAATTCGCGCGGACGGGATTTGGACAGCAGAACAGCACCAACTTGTGACGGCCACCACGATTCCATACGGACTCTGATCTGGGCGTTCAAGTACTTCCTGGAAAGATTATCAAGTCTACTTTCAAACGGATCTGGCCTCATGTCCATATCTATTCGGAGTCGGCCGCCATAGTTATTTTAATACCAAGACCTTTTTCTGTCCATGGTGCTGCATCACCAAAATTGGGCCCATGGCCCATGTATCGTTTGGAGTCCATTACGGACTCGTGATTAGGGTTTCTCATGACACTAGGGAGGTAATAAATAGTAGCAGCCGCCCTCATTAGCTGGTGGGTTTTGTTTATTTGTAAGTTAGCTTCTGCTGCTTCCTTGTACACGCGCGTGTCGACTAGATCGCTCGTCTACTTGTATCCAGAACCCCACTTTAGATTGATTCAACAGATAAGTGCTTGTTCTTCTTGTTCTTGCGTGTTCTTCTATTGCTTGCAGGAACAAAGGCCCTCGTGGTCAGGTTTATTGTGCGCTAGCAAGATCAATACAACTTCGGAGTCGGTGTACCGATCGCTAAGGCACATCGTCTTGGGGACGGTGTAGTCGGATCGCCAACGTCTTCTCCTCCACAAATCGAACCCTCCTATTATCATCGAAAGATCGGGAACCAGATCCTATCAAGTGGTAATCAGAGCAAGGTTAATCGGTGAGAGTGCTACCATTACTTTTCTTTCCGCTGTTATCATCCTATAGTCCAGAAAAAGCCCAAAAAAATACCAGATCTGTTTTTTTTTTCATTATTCCTAGACCATTGTGCCTTTTACTTTCTCCACTTAGTCAAGACTTGTTGAGTTCATGGTTGCTTCGACGAGTCAAGTTGCTGGTCTTTAGTTTTGCACCACTAGAGTTTTGAGTTCGTGTCACATTCGGTCACCTAGTTCGAGTCAGATTCGTAGTTCGAGTTTGAGTCGGATTACTAGTTTGAGTTTGAATCAGATTGCTACTTCGAGTTTGAGTCGGATTACTAGTTCGAGTTTGAGTCGTATTACGAGTTCAAATCATATTGCTACTTTGAGTTTGAGTCGGATTGCTAGTTCGAGTTTGAGTCGGATTACGAGTTCAAATCAGATTGCTACTTCGAGTTTGAGTCGGATTGCTACTTTGAGTTTGCGTCTGATTACTAGTTCGAGTTCGAATCAGATTGCTACTTCATGTTTGAGTCAGATTAGTAATTTGAGTTTGACAACAAGAAAAAGGCAAGTGCAAAATCAAAAGCCGCACAAAAGCCACAGGCAATTAGAGATGAAAAAAAAAAGGCAAGTGCAAGATCAAAAGCCGCATGTGCAAATTTTGTTCAAGGGTCTCCTGATTCCATCTAGAGAGAGTTTGGGTGACCACCCCAACAAAAAAAACGAAAAAAAAAGAAAAAAATCAGATTGTTGTTTGGGGTGTTTTTGGTGACGACATTGGTGTCTCGACTCGCGTCTCTAGTACAGTCTAGACTAAGATCAGCACAGTACTGTCGTAGAATATTTATTCAGCTTGTTGTGATTAACGTTGTGAAAGTTTGCTCCTTGTGCTAGTTCAGCCACCTAAAGCCATAGATTGACACCTGCTCTTGAAGTTGTTCATTACTTGCTGGTTGCCATCACCTTCTTGCTGAGCTTTGTAAGAACAGGTAAGAGCTTGATTGAACAGGTTGAGAGTGAACGAGTTATCTCCACCAGCACCTTTGTAGCTAGGGATAACGTTACCCTTTCATATTGGATTTTTTCTACTAACCATGGCAGGAGGAGCAAATACAAATGAAGACGTGCATTCAACTCGCACACGGGGAATTATACAACACTTCGAACGCCAAGTGCGGCTACACACAGAAGCGCTTGATGAGGATTTTCGTGTTACCAGTGACCGCCTTGGTCAATTGGAAAATATGCAGATTGACACCAACACCAAAATCAGCACGTTGGAGATTTCCATTCAAACATTGAACACCTCTATTGGAGCCATCCTGCAGCGCCTTGAGGAGAGGGATCGTGGACGCACCGCAGATGGACAGGTGAGCAATGCTCCTAGTATTGTACGTGACAATGAAGATGACTATTCTGCAGATACGGAGATTGGGGAAGATGAGGAAGCTAGGCCACGGCGCCGGCTACAACGCAACCGTCAAGGCATAGGTGGACATCGTCAGCATGAGGTACGCAATCATGAAGATACTTTTAACAAGATCAAATTTAAGATACCTCATTTTGATGGTAAATATGACCCTGATGCATATATTACTTGGGAGATTTCTGTTGATCAAAAATTTGCATGTCATGAGTTTCTTGAAAACGCAAGAGTTAGAGCAGCCACTAATGAGTTTACTGATTTTGCTTCTGTTTGGTGGATAGAACATGGCAATAAAAATCCTAATAACATACCACAAACTTGGGATGCTTTGAAACGGCTCATGCGGGCTAGATTTGTTCCTTCTTACTATGCACGTGATCTGTTAAATAAGTTACAACAATTGAGACAGGAAGCTAAAAGTGTAGAAGAGTATTTTCAGGAATTACAAATGGGTATGTTGTCGTTGTAATTTAGACGAGGATGAGGAACCAGCTATGGCTAGATTTTTGGGTGGTTTAAACCGTGAAATTCAGGACATACTTGCTTATAAAGATTACAATAATGTTACCCGTTTGTTTCATCTTGCTTGTAAAGCTAAAAGGGAAGTGCAGGGACGACGAGCTAGCTCTAGAACTAATATTTCTGCAGGAAAGACTAGCTCATGGCAACCACACACGACTACTCCTTCGACTGGGCGTGCTTCCCCGCCATCTTCTTCACCAAGTCGGGCAGCACCTTCTTCTTCCGGCAACAAGCCACGTGCTTCTTCCACTAGCTCAGCAGTAAAGACCACCCAAAAGCCCACCGAGAGTGCTTCTTCCATAGCATGTACCCGACGATCTAGAGACGTTCAATGTCACAAGTGCAAGGGTTTTGGCCATGTGCAGCGTGACTGCCCAAGCAAACGTGTTCTAATTGTTAAAGATGACGGTAAGTACTCATCTGCTAGCGATTTTGATGACGATACATGTGTTTTGCTTGCAGCTGACTATGCAGGTAGCGATGAACATCAAGAAGAGCATATTGGTGCAGAAGATGCAGCGCGCTATGATAGTCTCATTGTGCAGCGTGTGCTTAGTGTACAAATGGAGAAAGCGGAACAAAATCAAAGGCACACATTATTCCAAACAAAGTGTGTCGTCAAAGAGCGATCTTGCCGCATGATCATTGATGGAGGTAGCTTCAACAACTTGGCCAGCAGTGACATGGTGACCAAGCTGGCACTAAGCACCAAACCGCACCCACATCCCTATTACATTCAATGGTTAAACAATAGCGGTAAGGCAAAGGTAACTAGACTTGTGCGAATCAATTTTACTATTGGATCATATAAGGATGTCGTTGAATGTGATGTTGTGCCTATGCAAGCTTGTAATATTCTGCTAGGAAGACCTTGGCAATTTGATAGAGATTCTATGCATCATGGTAGATCAAATCAGTATTCTTTTCTTTACCACGATAAAAAAATTGTGTTGCATCCTATGTCTCCTGAAGCTATTGTGCAATATGATGTTGCTAGAGCTAGGAAAACTAAATATCAGGACCATGCTAACATTGAGAACAATAAGAGTGCCAAATCTGTGTTTGATAAGAAAAATGAGATATCTCTGAAGGGAAAATGCTTGTTTGCTACAAAATCTGATATTAATGAACTGATTGCTTCCACCTCTGTTGCTTATGCTTTGGTATGGAAAACTGCTTTCAAAACTAAGTTCGGTTTATATGAGTGGTTAGTCATGCCTTTTGGGTTAACTAATGCACCTAGCACCTTCATGAGATTAATGAACGAGGTTTTGCGTGCATTCATTGGAAAATTTGTTGTTGTGTATTTTGATGATATATTGATTTATAGCAAATCCATGGATGAACATGTTGATCACTTACGTGCTGTTTTTAATGCTTTGTGTGAGGCACGATTATTTGGTAATCTTGAGAAGTGCACCTTTTGCACGGATCGAGTCTCTTTCATTGGCTATGTTGTTACTCCACAGGGAATTGAAGTTGATCAAGCCAAGGTAGAGGCTATTCAGAGGTGGCCTGTACCAAAGACCATCACACAGGTGCAGAGCTTTCTAGGGCTGACTGGGTTCTATCGTCGCTTTGTGAAGGATTTCAGCACCATTGCTGCTCCATTGAATGACCTTACGAAGAAGGGGGTGCCTTTTTCTTGGGGCACCACACAAGATAACGCCTTTACCATACTGAAAGATAAGTTGACGCATGCACCTCTTCTCTAACTTCCTGATTTTTCTAAGACTTTTGAGCTTGAATGTGATGCTAGTGGGATTGGATTGGGTGGTGTTTTGTTACAAGAAGGAAAACCTATTGCATATTTTAGTGAGAAAATGAGTGGGCCTGTTCTAAATTATTCTACCTATGATAAGGAATTATATGCTCTTGTACGGACTTTAGAGACATGGCAGCATTATTTGTGACCCAAAGAATTTGTTATCCATTCTGATCATGAATCACTAAAGCATATTAGGAGTCAAGGGAAACTAAACCGTAGGCATGCTAAGTGGATGGAATTTATTGAGTCTTTTCCTTATGTCATTAAACACAAAAAGGGAAAGGATAATGTTATTGATGATGCTTTATCTAGACGTTATACTCTTCGATCTCAACTTGACTTTAAAATTTTTGGATTAGAAACGATTAAAGATCAATATGAACATGATGCTGATTTCAAAGATGTATTGCTGAAATGTAAAGACAAAAAAACATTGAATAAATTTGTGCTCAATGATGGCTATGAGTTTAGAGCTAACAAGTTATGCATTCCAGCTAGCTTCGTTCGTTTGTTGTTGTTACAGGAAGCGCATGGAGGCAGGCTGATGGGGCACTTTGGAGTGAAAAAGACGGAGGACATACTTGCTGGTCATTTCTTTTGGCCAAGGATGAGGCGAGACGTGGAGCGCTTTGTTGCTCGCTGCACGACATGTCAAAAAGCTAAGTCACGACTTAATCCACATGGTTTGTACATGCCTCTTCCTGTTCCTAGCATGCCTTGGGAGGATATTTCTATGGACTTTGTTTTAGGACTGCCTAGAACAAAGAAGGGGAGGGATAGCATCTTTGTTGTTGTGGATAGATTCTCTAAAATGGCACACTTCATACCTTGTCGTAAAAGTGATGATGCTACACATGTTGCTGATTTGTTTTTCCGAGGTATTGTTAGATTGCATGGTGTGCCAAACACAATAGTTTCAGATCGTGATGCTAAGTTTCTTAGCCATTTTTGGAGAATGTTATGGGCAAAATTGGGGACTAAGCTTTTATTTTCAACTACTTGTCATCCCCAAACTGATGGTAAGGTTGTGAATAGAAGTTTATCTACCATGCTTAGGGCTGTTTGGAAAAAGAATATAAAAATGTGGGAAGAGTGTTTGCCTCATGTTGAGTTTGCTTATAATTGTTCCCTACATTCTAGTACTAAGAAATGCCCTTTTGAGATTGTTTATGGATTTGTACCCCGTGCTCCTATTGATTTATTACCTCTTCCTTCAATGGAACGAGTGAATTTTGATGCTAAACATCGTGCTGAATTGATCTTAAAATTGCATGAAACCACTAAGAAGAATATAGAGTGCATGAATGCCAAGTATAAACTTGGTGGTAGTAGGGGAAAGAAAACTATCACTTTTGAACCTGGTGATTTAGTTTGGTTACATTTGCGAAAGGATAGGTTTCCTGATTTGAGAAAGTCTAAATTGTTACCTCGAGCTGATGGTCCATTCAAAGTGTTAGAAAGGATTAATGATAATGCATATAAACTCGAGTTGCCTGCGAATTTTGGGGTTAGTCCCACATTTAACATTGCATATTTGAGGCCATATTTGGGAGAAGAAGATGAGCTTGAGTCGCGAACGACTCAAATGCAAGAAGGGGAGGATGATGAGGACATCAACACCCTCAATACATCCACACCAACTCAGCTACCGGTTTCTGGTCCGATCACTCGCGTTCGTGCACGTCAACTAAACTATGAGGTGAACTCGTTCTTGGCCTTATGTCCATCTTATCTAGACCGTGGAACTACGTGCTTTCTTATTTTGCTTAGGAACAATGGAGAGGAGCCAATGGGAAGGGAATTCGCGCGGACGGGATTTGGACAGCAGAATAGCACCAACTTGTGACGGCCACCACGATTCCATACGGACTCCGATCTGGGTGTTCAAGTACTTCATGGAAATATTATCAAGTCTACTTTCAAACGGATCTGGCCTCATGTCCATATCTATTCGGAGTCGGCCGCAATAGTTATTTTAATACCAAGACCTTTTTCTGTCCATGGTGCTGCATCACCAAAATTGGGCCCATGGCCCATGTATCGTTTGGAGTCCATTAGGGACTCTTGATTAGGGTTTCTCACGAGCCTAGGGAGTTAATAAATAGTAGCAGCCGCCCTCATTAGCTGGTGGGTTTTGTTTATTCGTAAGTTAGCTTATGCTGCTTCCTTGTACACGCGCGTGTCGACTAGATCGCCCGTCTACTTGTATCCAGAACCCCACTTTAGATTGATTCAACAGATAAGTGCTTGTTCTTCTTGTTCTTGCGTGTTCTTCAATTGCTTGCAGGAACAAAGGCCCTCGTGGTCAGGTGGATTGTGCGCCAGCAAGATCAATACAACTTCGGAGTCGGTGTACCGATCGCTCTAGTGCATCGTCTTGGGGACGGTGTAGTCGGATCGCCAACGTCTTCTCCTCCACAAATCGAACCCTCCTATTCTCATCGAAAGATCGGGAACCAAGATACTATCATTAATGACACTTAATCGGTTCTTGAAGTCTTTGATTGCCCCTTGAAGGTCCGAGCCGTTAGGGGCCCACCAGTCTAATTGTTGAGGTTGAAGGCCCGACAGTTCGGACACGTGGCAGCTCCGGAGCTTACCGTCGTGGACGGGTAGGTCCAGTGCTGTTGGACACGTGTCGGTAACGGAGCTTTCCTCTCTCTAGGGTTAGGTCCGGGGGTGCCATATGGTATCCAGTTCGAATCTTTCCCATGTGTGGGTGATAGCTCCGGTCTTATGATACATGTGGCGGCCCTGGGACTAACCATGTCAGGGAAGCAGGTCCGGTTACAGCTGACATGCAGGGCCTTCGGAGGTCTTGAAATCTGGTAGATGGAGTTTCCTTGTGATCTTTGCAATCCCAAGGGGTATCCCGTATGCAGGGTACCGACAGACGCGCTTGTGGAGAACTCACTGGTGATGGTGCGTCTTAAATAAGGTCCGCACGGAGTCGTCGAGGGAGCGATTGGTTTTCCGCGCATTGATGGAATGATGGGACACATCGATACTGCCTCTAGGAAACGAAAGGCCGCGCATGGACGTCGCACGCATCTCTGCACCGTGCCGTCGAAATTAAGTTCTCCGCAGACCTCGTGTCGCGCGTCTCTCTTTGGACTATGGAAGACGCGCTTTAGATTAACGCGCGTCTCTCTTTGTTATAGCGTGTATCGCATTTATATATCTCGTCTCTTCAACAATAGAAGATGCTCTTTAACTTAACGCACATTAGCCTCCGGTGCTTCTTTATTACAAATCGACCAACTCCAGTGCGACCGCCTCCTCTGTTTGCCATAGCTATTGTCATCGTCGTTGCTGCCCTCATTGTTGTCATCGTCGCCATCCTCGTCGTTGCCGTCGCTGTCCTCCTCATCTTCGTCATTGTTCATGGCTGGTATCGGCTTGGCACGTAGCTGACTGAAGGAGGAGCGCTTGGCGTGGCGCAAGAATCATCCCCATGTATGTACATATGGTACATCGGTCGCATAGTTGTATATATGTAGATCTGCAATGGACTGATGAACTTAACTTTAGTTTTGTTTTTCTGTTTGCGTAGGGTTTCTCTGCGAAGCCTGAATCGAGAGATTTATTGAAGTGGCAGTGCATTGTCCCCGTCAAAGAAGGGGTAAGTCATGAAGAACAAGCACAATATGAGTTTAACCATCGTCCTCCTATTAGTGAATTTCCTTTGTAGACTGACTGAGAAGGTGGTTACTACCCCCTAACAATCTCCTTCTCAGAGGATTATCCATTGTTGCCTCCAAGATGCGCCTTTCCAAGTGGTTTCTTCCACCCAAATGTCCATCGCTCAAGAGCACTCTGCATTGGAATTCTTGATCAAGAGACTGTAAGATAGACCTATTTTGCTCATGTAATTAGTAATTATTGCCAAACTTATTTGAACTGGTTTCTTATGTTGCTTAAATTGATATTTCATAGGGGTGGTGCACTGGTTTTACAATCAAAACTACACTACTTAAAGTTCAGCGTTTGCTGCATCAGCCAAATGCGCCCGATGTTGAAAATGATTGCTACAATCTACTTATCAAGGTTAGACACTTTTGTGTTAGTGACCAATAGGTTATTCATTCCTTCTTCTACATTTGTTAATTTAAAGAATTTCAATATTTTCAGTATCCAGGACAATATAGGAGACGTGTTCGGGAGCAAGCTGGACAGTACAGTTTAGATTGATCGATGGGAGTTTTAGGAATAAGTTTAGATTCAAAATTAGTTTAGAGGGCACACAATGTATGAACTATGAAATTCATTGAGTTGCAAATTATCTCTGAATTGCAATGTCATGGCGTTTGTTTATCCCTGAATTCTAATTAATCCATGAATTACAATGTCATTGCATTTGTTTATCCCTACAACGGTTCACGATGTCGTGCGAGTGGCAATGTGAAGAGTGTATGAGAGACAAACTGTAGAAAGTCGCGTCTCAGATACCTTATATCCGGCAAAAGGGAGACGGGCCTTACACGGCTCGTTTCCGATTTGTTCCGAAGATCTTTTGTCCCGCCTCGTAAAGCTGAGCATGTTGCAACGATTGTATAAGGCATTGCGCACAGTTACCAGTTGGAAACATTGGAATGTCTTGGATATTGTTCTGGCTTCAGCACACCGTGACGCATCTAGGGCACTCCAGCGTGTCTAGGGCTACAAAATAATGTGAGACGTGCTTTTCAGTGGCTCGTCTCCGATTTACGCTGAAGATATTTTCTCCCACCTCGGAAAGTTGAGTGCAATGCAATGATCATATAAGGCATTGCGCACTGTTGCCAGTTGGACACATCGTAATGTCCTGGATGTTGTTCCTGGCCGGCTTCAGCACACCGTGGCGCATCTAGGACACTGCGGCGTGTTCGGGGCCACAAAATAATGCGAGACGCGCCTTTCAGTGGCTCGTCTCCGATTTACACTGGGTGTCTGGGGCATCAAAATAATGAGAGAGGCGCCTTAAATTTGCGTGTCTCCCATTTACACCGAAAATTTTTGTCCACCGCGCGCTCTCTTCTAACATTTGGCGAAAATTTATAGCTGTCGCGCGCTCTCTCGACCTATAAACCGCAGATCCTGAGCACGCCGCCACCGTCGACCCCGACCTTCGCGTCATCAGAGAGTTGAGCACGTTGGAGAACGCTGCCTCGTCCCCTGTCCCCGGAGCACGCCGCCGTTGTCCCTCTTTCTCAACTCGCTCTTCGTCATTATCGCACTGCCGGCATTGACCCCTACCCCACCGTCAACCCCGACCTTCGTCATCAGAGAGTTGAGCACGCTGGAGCACGCCGCCTCGTCCCCTGTCCTCAGAGCACGCCGCCGACTTGACCCCGACCTCGGTAATCGGTATGAGCATGCCACCACCTTCACATAAGTGGAAATGTTCTCTCTGTCCCTAGAGCACGCCGGACTGCTGTCATAAGAGAGTTGAGGAACCACCACTCTGGTGCCTCCGCCAGCTCGTCTCGGAGCACGCCGCCACGTCCCCTGTCCCCGGAGCACGCCACCGCCTCGACCCTGTCCTCAGAGCATGCATTCCAGTGATTTTATTGAATATGAGGATGTCCAATGAAGGCTCATCGTTAATAAACTCATTGATCTAAAGGAAGGATTTTCATTACGATATACATTCATCTTCCTTGTTTATGCCTAATGCAAGAGTAATGTATTTGTTTGGACTATCAGTGTATAATAAATTCTGATTCGCAAACCCTTGAAACTGCAGGAACTACGGTTGACACTAGCATTTGCCATCCAACTGAGTTTGATTTCTTCCTCTGCAGCCATGCTGAAATCAAGGTACCTATGCGATAATTGGTGTTTCTCTCACGAGTTTTTGATATCAGGCTATAAAAAGCATAAGTGGAATGTAAATTGTTTGTTTTTTTAGGGGACAAACACATCAGCTCCATGTTCTTTACCATGAGAACAATTTCTATGTTGATGCCTTGCAGATGCTCACCAACTGCATGTGCTACAAGTAAGCTCTTTTCTCCATTCAGTTCCTGTGTTTATTAAAATTGTATACCAATTTGTTCTTGTGTTTATTACAGTTGAATTTTATGATGTCTCAGTCGGAGCATTAGAGGCTATGAAGGCTCATCATCAATGAAGTCATTGATCAAGAGAATTTTCATTATGGTATACAGGATTAGATGATGACAATTATGATGTGTGTAATTAATTACATTGTAATCAGGATGAACAATCCTTGTTGTGTAACTAGTAAACTTGATAACCACGATTGATACTTTGTTAATATTTGATTGGTCATTATAATTTAACGTGTGATAATTTTGGCTATACATATGTTCATGAACAGTATGTTGCTGACACTGGTAATACGGCTGCCAAATCCTGGCTAGCTCCTAATAGTAGTGCCTGTAAACAATCTGCGACGAGCTGTAGCATAGAGCATCTCGGATAACCTACATAAGGGAGACAAGCTTCAATAAAGCTCGTCTCACATAAGTTAATAAACCTGTGACGCGCTACATAACAGAGTGTCTCGGATAGTCTCGGATAGTCAATATATTTCTGACGTGCTTTGTAAGGCCTATCACGCTTCTAAGCTGGTGGGCGACGCACGCCAGCGGCGTCTCCAATGACACTGTAAAAAACGTCTATTATGACAAAAAAGAAAAGAAGAGGCTCTTCTTTTGAGTGTGTCTCGCACCTAGTTCGACCAGCGACGTGCCTTGAAGCCCGTCTCTGATGCCCCCGTAATGCGAGACGTGATGACGGAGACGCACAATTTGTTCGTCTCCCTTCTTCGTTCGGGCTCGTCTCGTATAAGCCTTTCTTACGTAGTGGGAACCACTACACCAAGATCGAGACTCTGTTCTACGGAAGGTGGAGCCCTGGTGGAGGCACTACCAAGATTCTTCAAAGATAAGGCCCCGTTTGGAATAGAATTTTTTCAAAGGAATTTTAGAGGAAAGGGATTCCTATGGATTGATGATGTCACGTAGTGTTTGGATGAAAAAAAATGGTGTCTCTCATTCCTATGGAAAGGAAGTTTTCCTTCATAAAATGAAGGAATCAAAAAATGAGGTATGACCTCAGGAAAAGTCACAACGCTCACTCAAATATGTCAGCTCACATGCTAATCAGTTTCTCTTGCCTAGTTGATTTTTGTTGTTGTTTTGAAAGGAAGGAACAAATATTTTCCTTCAAATTGCAGGTAAATATAAAACAAGAAGCATAACAAAAGTCCAAATTTGATTTATTTATACTTGATATTAATATCATGTTAACTCCTATAATTATAATATAGCCCTTAAAAATTTTATTTAGTTGTACTGTCATTTTTGTTCTTATGTTTCTATTCCTACATTCCAAACACGTGAAACTTCTCATTCCTCCGTTTTAGATTCTTGTGGTTTTTCCACATTTCCAATTCCTACGTTTTCTCTATTTCTGTGTTTTTTCGTGTTCCTCTATTTTTCATTCTTTTGTTCCAAACAAGCCCTAAGGAAAGAAGTCACATGTATCAAGACTAGGTATAATAAACTATAGATAGATTATATATTAGAATCAACATCTGATAACTGACTTGGGTCACATCTCAAGACACCTAGTCACCACTACAAGTAATGGGGAATAGAGTGTTGGTCTATTTATAAACGTCGGATCCGACATATTTAATTGTTATAAATATATCAGTTTATAAAACCCGATGGCTATTGATTTATAGCCGTCGGCTAAAAAGGTTGCCCCGATGAAAAAAATTAAAACCGTCATGAGGTGAAAAAAACTGATACATACTTTCTTTCATCGGCACAACTAGGAAAACCGACGGTATTAACTGTAACTGTCGGCTGCACCTGCTGCCGGCGGCCATACATCATGGGTCCCGCAACACACGTCCGCGTTAGCACCTTCCCGAAGCGAATTTTATATTGCCTTTGCGCCTTCTTTTTATATTGCCTGGCGCTGGCCCGTCGCACTCATGCACACAACTCTAGCTCCACAACCCGCCGCCGCCACACAGCCATCCTTCGCAACCAACTCGGACGCCCTCGACCTTCCCTCTCCGGCCACACACGCCGACCGCTGCCCGCGGCCTTACCTCCCCGCCCAGTGCGCGACCGCGACGACCCTCATCCTCGAGCGCGGTGGCGGCGGCGGACACAGACGCGCGACGGCGAGGCGCAACGACGGCGGCCAACGCGAAGTCTTCTCTGCGGCGAGGCGGAACAACGGCGGAAGACGCGACGCAACGGCGGCGGGCCCTCATCCTCGAGCGCGCTGGTGACAGCGGACGCGGCGGCGACGAGACGCAACGACGGCGTCCCATATCTCCGACTTCCCCTAGCTCCGGCGACATGAGCCCCCCGCTTCGGCGACGCGAAGTCCCCCGCTCCGGAGGTGATGCCGCTCCGGCGACGCGAAGTCCCGATTTTCCCTCCCCCGTCCATTGTCACCTCCGCCCGGCCTTCTTCGAGCACAGGCTAGAGGAGCAGGGCGTCCACCTGGGAGGGCCCGAGTGGCATCGTCGCAGACGTGCTCGACCCGGCCCCGCCGGCCGTCTACCCCAACTTGACTTTGCACCGCCCCTGCTCCAGAGCAGCAGCACAAGTAGCCACTAGTTTTTACTTATCCGAGTAGTTGAGCTCATCGCTCTTGTGTGTATCAACAACCGTGCTCGAGTTTGCTCTATGATGAACTTTCCTGTGAACTGCACTTTGTACTAAGCAAATGCGTAACCCCATCTTAACCAAATTTGCAGTTTTCATCTTAGCGTCATTTTGCATCTTCAGCTCTGTGAATGCTGTCCCAAGTTTGAATCCTGAAGCTATATGAGTTTGCTCTGTAATATTTTATTTGTTGTGTCGTGCTAGTGAAATTGATGTGATGGATGAGAGCTAGAGTAAAGGCGTCGGGTCTGTTCCAGATCGATGGTCTTAGACTATCTGCAGTGGTACGCTGTAAAGCATACTGGATACACTGTTTCGCAGTGTAATTTAGAGTACGTACTGTAAAAGCTGAAGGAAAATAGTGTATAGAGTATGTTTTTAGAGTATGCTGGTGCGGATGGTCTTAGTGCCGTAAAGCTGTAGGTGCCTTGTCCGACGGTTTTAAATCAATTAAACCGTCGGATGCTAAACTGACGCACATAGAACATAAAACCGTCGAAACCAACGGTCATAAAAGTTAAAAACGTCGAATAAAAGACGAAGATTAAAGTCGTCGGTATACCGACGTTTATACTGTATGGACGTCGGCCGCAAAGCCTATATGGCCGACACCCTTTTAATCGTTTCTTGTAGTGCACTACAGAAACAGGAGAAAGATGATAAGTGAGACATCCAATCTCACATCTGTGCACACATCCAGATAACCACAATCACATTGCATCATAGTTTAGGAATATCAACCATCAGACATCTTGTTAAGTAGTCCATAGGTAACTCACATACAATTAATTCTGATATCAAGAAGAATCAATCAAGCAGGAGTATGGTATTACCTCGTCATAGAGGGCCCAAATCTGGTATATCGTGTCTTCTATTAATGTTGCTACCATCTATGTGTAGGTACTTTTGCATACACTGGATCCTATTTACAAATTATATTGCCACAAAAAACCTGTGATAGAGAGCTGGTTTACCATGGGATGACAGACACTGAGTTCGTGGACGATGAGGTGGCAGACGGTGAGGTGTATAGATGGTCAACGGGCTGTGCTGGGCCGGCCCGGCTCAGGCCTGGAAACTCTAGGCCCAGCTCGACCCAAAAGAGTGATCGGG
The DNA here is from genome assembly GCA_036927565.1 of Tuctoria greenei. Classification (NCBI taxonomy): domain Eukaryota; kingdom Viridiplantae; phylum Streptophyta; class Magnoliopsida; order Poales; family Poaceae; genus Tuctoria; species Tuctoria greenei. The sequence goes on along the minus strand of JAYESD010000003.1, from coordinate 80,937,640 downwards.
CCGTCCCGGCCTGACCCAACAGGCCGACGCCTCGGCCCAGGCACGGCCCGGATTGACTTCACTTGTGCCGACTCGGAGTCTAGTTATAAAGAAAATTGGTTAAAAATAAAGAATATTATATTTTTTAGGCTTATTCGGACCGGCCCGGCCCCCTGCGGGCTACGTGGGCCACAGGCCGGGCCAGTCGGGCCGAGCGTTAAACGGGCCATGCCGGGCTGGCCCAACGGGTCGACGCCTAAGACCAGGCACGACCCGGGCCGGTCTTCGGGCCGGCCCGGGCCCGGTCCCTTCCGTGCCGGGTTCGTGCCGGGCCGATTTGGTCGTGCTTCGAGCCGGCCCATTTGACTCGGCCCTTTGGTCATCTATAGTGAGGTGGTGTACACCAAGGTTGTACATGACACGGTGGTAGATGACAAGGTAGTGTTAGACAAGGTGCTACACCATGCAATGGTTGTCGACTGTTGGTACCATTTTAGGTACCCATTTTATAGTGTCAATATACCCTGTTTCGAAGCCTAAGCAACATTGTTATAACACAAATTCTGGCTCTTTGCTTCTAGGGTATCTTCTATGTAACTATAAATAGTTGGGATCCTGCAACATAATAGGACATGGAATATGATAGATAACTGAGTTTAGAGCGCACCACCGGTATCTAAGTAAACGGTTGTTTCTATTACAATTTATTCATCATGCTAATGGTGTTACGAGGTTGTACTCCAGGTCTGGGACTATCTTAGCCGTAACATCTCTTTGAGGCTGGTAAGTTATCCTCTCTCATTTCTTAAAAGATTGTTAACTTTAGTTCATTTTTTGAATTAATCAATTTGTTTTACTATGTTTAGATTAAAAAAATCAACAACCTTCTTAACAATGACCTTGACGCCATTGGCCCTCCGTAGTTAGGAGACGCGTCCCCTATGCAGAATCAGGACTCATACCATCCGCACCAGCATACTCTAAAGCATACTCTATACACTATTCTTTTTCAAGTTTTACAGTACGTACTCTAAATTACACTGCGAAACAGTGTATCCAGTATGCTTTACAGCGTACCACTGCGGATGGTCTCAAGTTGACCCACAAGCCTCTTGCCCTGTGCACCCCGTCACACGCAACTTGCAGATAGATTCATGTACTTAGAGCAAGAGATCACGAGGTAAGAGCAAGAGATGACGGGGCGGAGACTGAATAATTTATTGTGCTATTATCATGTACTTTTTATTTACTGAGACAAAAGAGTTTTCATGATATTATCATATAGTAAATTTCTGTTTTTGCTTAAAGTTTTCAGTTATCCCCTATTTTTAAATTAAAAATCAGCAAATATATCTATTTTTTAAATGGTGTGGTGATCGAATTGCAAGGGGTCGCGCTGACAAAAAGGGTGACATGAATTTCACAAATAAATATTCCCAAAGATGAAACACTCTTTGTGATGATTCATCCACTATAGCGATGAATCACATGGTGGGTGGGTAATGTATCGGCCCCCTACACGACCATTTATATATTTCTACAAATGTTTGAAACGGACACTATTTTTTAAAATTTTCGTATTAGAAATAATCTATTGCAAAAAATCACATTTTTTTTTGAAATCGCAAAAAATCACATTAGGGATAAGTGAAGAGGTTAAGGGCTCAGCTCAATAGCGATGAGCAAGAAGCCCATGACTGTATTATTTATCTAAACCCCTAAACCCACGACGTCCAAATCTGCCATTCCCTTAACGTCCCACCACCGCAATCTGCGATACCGTCCCCTCCTCCGACCAAACCCTAGCCATGGCGTTGCGCGGCGCCGCCTCCCGTTCCTTCCTCGCCGTCGTCCGCGGCCGCACCGCCTCCTCCATCTCCAGCGTCCGCACTGCCGCAGGGACCCTCCCCTCAGCTCCTCGCCGCCGCGTTCCCTCCTTTCCCTCTTCACCGGCCACACTCTCTGCCGCAAGGTAAATCGAGATGGGATCAGACTCCTGGTTGATGTGGTGGCGCGGCCTCATGGTAAGTGACAGGTGGTTTCTGATCCTGCAGGCCGTTGGCGGCGATGATGGGATTGCCCCTGGCCGTCGCGGCGAGGCTGACTAGTCACTCAGCGGCCAGCGTGCAGGCGTGCAGTGAGCTCTCCCAGGGTACCCTCTTCTGCCGCACTTGTCAGGATCGCTAGCAAGTTAGTGATCATTGATTGTCAATTCGATCATCTAGCGATATTGTATCTATTTGATTTCTTCTTTTCTTTCAATCTTATTTGTTTATGTTCAATTTTTAAACTTATGATGGTTCAACTTATGTTGAATATTATCTTAGAGCACTATGTATTTCATTTCTGTGTAGTCATAGGACTTTCAAGAATTTTGAACACTTGTTGAACTAAGAATGTTCCATGATGTCTTAAATCATAGTTTTAAAGTATGCTTAGGTAAAATGTATTTTTTTATTTTATAATTGACTCAAAAGTTGTCCACAATAATAAGCACTTCATCTCTAGGATCTCTGAGGCTTTACCATCTTCCCTGGTGGATTCATCTGTGGAAATGGGTTTGTGCATGGTGTGAGTGTAGGTTTTTGTGGAAGTTGATCATTTGCAATTGTTGCTATCCATTAGCATCTGGAGGCTCTAGCCAGTTCAACAGAAGTGAATTTTGGCATCGTGACATTTATCTAATTGGAAGTGTTTCTGCAAGAAATAAATATACTGTTTTCTTGTGCTTCCTTGTCTAAGCATTGTCACAAGAACCTGTTCTCTCCTGTTGGAGTTTCTGCACTCTACTCCCTGGAGCTGTTACTGTTGTTGCCGCCAAACCTGATCTGCAACAGCAAATCAAGTCGTACTACTCACTGTGTACTTGTGGGTGGAGGCAGAACCTGCTGCCAGTTCTTGTACATGTGTGCCTGGGCAAAACAGAGAGGAGGAGAAGAGTTCCTGCGCTACAGAGAAGATGTGATCTGTTTGGCACATCAATCTGCTTACTGGACCGCTGGACGTGCGTGCAGGACAAAGAGAGCTAGAGAGTTGGGTGCAGGGATGAGAAAAATATTCTGGGAAGGGATGATTTATTCTGCGGGGACTGCTGCCTTTTTATAGCCCAGTTCACAACCAAATTTTTATTTCTAACGAACCCTCAAATCCTTATCTAATTCTGCAACAAATGTAATCTATCTATATGACTCTTATCTCAATCTAAATGGAGTCCTAGTCTGACATGATTACATGGCGCCTTGAGCCTGACCGGCCTGCACCCCACGTGCCTGTTGAAAATAATCTTGTATTCTAGAAGGTAAAAACGCATCCAGATTCGGGCGCACCTAAGGGTGTTAGAGTTTGAGTCCGGACTAAAGGTAAAAAATCCGAATAGAAGAGGAGAAAGAGTCCAAAATAGTTAGGGAGGGATTACTATCTGTAATAGTCTATATAAGGCCGAGTTTACCTGAGGAATAAACAAGAAATTCAAGCCCTGGAATTCCAACAATTGGCATCAGAGCGGTTGAGATTCGAGGTCATCGGGACGAGATCGTACCTGGCTGGGAGGAGGCAACGGTGATCCACAAAGATCTCGCCGTCGGGCGCACATCTGGCAAGTAGCGCGCGGATTCCATGGGGAAGGGCGCGGATCTAGCGCAAGGCGACCGCCGACGGAGAAGGAGCGGCGAATTGTGACCCGACGGTGAGGCTTCGAGCGCGGATCGACGAGGAATCCGGTTGTGAAGGAAGCCGGCGCGCTCGGAGAAGGAGAGTCACGCGGCTGGATCGTCGGTCTTTGAGTACGCACCAACGTTGGCGTTTGAGGCAGTGTCGGCTGTCGACGCAGGCACAAGCGGCGGCGGCGTTCTGAGGACTTCGGGTGGCGGTGACGGCTGGGTTAGGTCTCCAGAGGAAACTTGGCCACACACGGTTTCCTCCGGAGGCTTGGGCTGAGTTGGGCCTCGGTGACAACAGAGGTGGGCCAGAAAGGGAAACAGGCCCACGATCTATGAGGAAGAGAATTCAGTAAGTTGGCTGGGCCTGGACCGTCGGGCTACACAGAAGATTGAAGAGGTGCTAATATGGTTCGTGGGCCTTTTTGATTTGTGGGTCAATCTTTGTAATATGGAGAATAAAATGGCACTCCATTATCCCCTGCTAACGAAGATGAACTATACAGCATGGCCCATCAAGATGAAGGTATTTTTGAAGGCGCAGGGGGTATGGGAGGTTGTGGAGGCGACAAAAGACAAAGTTGATCCAAAACAAGATCAATTAGCTCTTGCGGCCATCTACCATGCTATTGATGAAGATACTCTCATGCGAATTTCCGAGCAAGAGACGGCGAAAGACGCTTGGGAGATGATCAAAACCAAGTTCTTGGGTGAAGAACACGTCATGGAAGCAAGAATTCAAACTCTTCAGAATGAGTTGGATATGATGCGTATGAACGGAGGAGACTCTATTGACGACTTTGCCACAAGAGTGATGATCATCGTCACAAAAATTCGTGGTCTTGGGGGTGAAGTTAAAGAAAGCTATATTGTGAAAAAAATTGCTACGTGCTCTGCCTTCAAAATTTCTCCACATTGCATCTACTATTGAGCAATTTGTTGATATGAAGACGATGACTGTGGAGGAACTTGTTGACAGACTCAAGGCACATGAAGAACGAGTGCATGGCTTCAACAACCAAGATCATGAAGAGAAACTCTATTTAACAAGGGAGGAGTGGAAAGCAAGAGAATCAAAAGAGGGTGGTCAAAAGAAGAAGAAATTTGACAAGTCGAAGATTCGGTGCTTCAGCTGTCAGAAGTTTGAACACTTTGCTAGTGAGTGTGCCAAGAAAGAGAAAGAGGAAGAGAAAGAGGAGAGGGCGTTTTTTGCGTCTGCAGGATAGTTGTTCTGATTCTTCATCGAGAGATGCTCGTGGTTTAGATGTGCCCATCCCGAGGTCGTGTGCAGGATGAAGATGAGTCCATCCTGAGGTTGAAGATGCATCCAACTTGAATTTGTGTGCGGGGTGAAGATGAGTCCATTCCGGGGATGAAGATGTGTCCATCCCAAATTTGTGCAGGGTGAAGATGTGACCATCCGAGGGGGGGGGGGTGTAGTTGTGTCCACTCCAAATTAGATGTGTTTGGGATGCAGTTGTGTCCATCCCGAGAGTGTAGTTGTGTCCACTCTAATTAGGTGTGTTGGGATGTAGTTGTGTCCATCCCAAGGGTGTAGTTGTGTCCATTCGAAAAGTGTGTAGGATGGATAGGTGTGTCTCCATCCTAAGTGTGTCCTAGAAAACAAGATAAGGGGGTGTGTTGAAAATAATCTTGTATTCTAGAAGGTAAAAACATGTCCAGATTCGGGCGCACCTAAGTGTGTTAGAGTATGAGTCCGAACTAAAGGTAAAGAGTCCGAATAGAAGAGGAGAAAGAGTCCAAAATAGTTAGAGAGGGACTACTATCTGTAATAGTCTACATAAGGCCGGGTTTACCCGAGGAATAAACAAGAAATTCAAGCCTTGGAATTCCAACAGTGCCTGGGCCGATGAGCAGCCCGGGATCATCCAACACTCCCTCCATTTTCCGTCCAAGCCACTCTTGTTGGGTAGCAACATAGTTATTAAGGCGGTAAGACAACTCTAGGTGATGGAACCCCTTTTTACCTTAAGTGGTAAGACAAAATAGAAAACTATAAAAATCCAGGTCAGGGTTCGAAACAAGTCAAGAGAGCCCAACAAATGAGTGGGTCGTGACCACCCCACAGGCCAGGGTGATCTGTTCTCGTAGCCCAGTAACTTGTAACCCTGGGTAAGGACGAGTGCTCGAGCCCGAGCAACGCAACTGCCTCGCCTGCATCATGCTGTCGGCCTCTCGCTCATGTCGTCCTTCGGCCGCCTCCCTCTCGAGCACCCTTCAATGCTAGCTACTGTCACCTTCCTTGCCTTTTCCCAGGATCTGTTGCCGCCTTCCCCTGCCCTCAACACCGTTGCCTTCCCCTGCTCCCGCTGCCACCACCGTTGTCACCTTCCCCAGCGCACGTGAACCCTAGTCATCGAGTTGATAAGGCGGGGCGGCCTTGTGGATGCCTTACTCAAGAATCTAAGGCGATCGGGATGCCTTGACTTTCCTGGGCGCTTTACTGTTTGAGCGTCTCTTAAGCGACGCCTTAAAAACCATATTTATTAAAGCGATCACTACCCTTTTTACCTTTTAAGCGATAAGGTGTAAGGCAACACAATGCCTTAGTATTATATAACAATAGAAAATTATAGGAATACAGTCCCAAATTTCAAATAGATTAGGATGAAAGTACCAATTAGCAAATAAAAATAGTTCAGCGTAAACCAACATAATAGACTAATGGCCTGTTTGGTTTGAAGCCAAAACTTGCCACATTTTGCCACGCCTAAGTTTAGTCAAGTTTGACCAACTTAGTCATTATTTAGTTCATAGTCACAATTGTGGCAAGATTCCTTGCCATGTAACTGGGTCCCACATGTCAAAGACTCAAAAAAGTGTGACAAGATTCCCTTAGGCTTGCCATATTGTGGCTGAAAATTTGAGCACCTAACTTTAGTCAAGTTAGGCAAAATATTGTGGCAACCTTAGTACATAAACCAAACAGTCCCTAAAAGTCCAACATAACTAATAAAAGTCCAACATTACTACATAACCACTTAACCACTCTCATCTCTCAAATCTCAATATCATTTATTGAACTCATTAGGAATTGTAGGATAACTTCCTTCTTCACCATCATCCCCACCGGAACCTTCTTCGTTGTCACTCACATCCAAGTCATTATGTGGATCTTCCTCCAAGTATGAATCATTGGTAGGTCTTTGGTAGGTGTTCATCTTACTAGCTTGTCTTGAAAGGTTGCAACCTTGAAGCGAGCTTGATGTTCTAACAGCTTCATCAACATGATCCCGTGTGAGGTCAAGAATATCATTAACAGTCGATGATTCTATCCACTTATTGTCTCAATCAAAATCTTCAATGACTAATGGATCATAACTTGGACCACTTTTCTCCTTCCTGTTTTGAAACCTACTTTGCATGTTCCGGTTGTATGAAACAAAGACCAAATCATTTAACCTCTTGTATAACAACTGGTTCCTTTTCTTTGTGTGCATAGCAATGGGAAGTTAAATGAGTATAATGATTATGGAACTCCAATATTCAAAGTATATGGATTATGAAACTACAATACTTACCCATTCAAAGGTACTTCAATTCTGCTCACAACCGAATGATGAAGCAAAAGACTAACTAGACACTTTACAAATTTCTGCAATTCAAAGGCTCGGTCACTATATGAATGCAAATGCAAACACATTTTAGTTAGCGACCAGGAATAGAATAAAAATGGAGAAATTAGCAAGCAAAGCATCAATACTTACAAGGGCTTTTGTGCTGAATTTGTTGTAGTGCCATCATGTTCGAAAAGATAGGCCCTTGTTAGTCCTCATAAAGTATTGCCTACTCATCAATCTTGGTTGGAACTTCTTCATGGGCTTCCATTCTTGCAAGCACATCATTAAAGCAACTCCTTAGCTCACTAACATATCTATCATCTCCCTTCTTTCATATTGCAAAATATTTCTCTGGGTTCAAATAAAGTGTATCTCCATACAATAGATGGTTCATTTGTGAGAACCATTTGTGCTCAATAATGTTCAAGATTTTCTTAGGAAACCTTGCTTGTTTTGGGTTGGGAAGCTAGCATTTATCTTTTGCAACATCCCTCAAAGCTGTAATTTCAGCATGCTTGGTCTCTCATCAGCATCAATCACCCTAACCACAATAAGAAGAGGTCCCGAAGCTCTAAGACAATCTTCAACTGAGGACCAATACACCTAAGCAAGAATAATGTCATAAACATTAGCAAGAATAATGTCAATGTCACAAATATTAGCAAGAATAATGTCAATGTGACAAACATTAGCAATAATAACATCACAAATCTTAGCAAGAATAATATCACAGATATTCTGTCCAGCATGAGTCTTTGCCAATTTGTTTTGGTTTCATGCTTCACTCACAAATAGAACTTGCAAGACATCTCGATGCTTGTGTAGGCTCTTCAAAGTAAGAAAGTGGCAAGCCGAGTAGATGCAAGTCTTACCAAGTTTATCCCACCTGTCTTCTCCCTCATTGCATTAAGAATTCTTCCATGCCTATATAGGTGCTGACCCGTTTGGCTTGTGCAATTGGCTTCATAAAATCTTAACTTTTTAACACCCTCCAACATGAGGTTCAAACAGTGAGCTACACAAGGAGTTCACAGCAATGTTGGACTCTATTGCGTTAGAAGCCTGCCCACTGCCTTATAGTTGACACCATTATCTACGATCACTTGAACCGTTTTTCTTTACCAATACAAACAATCCTCTTCTCTAGCAAATCAACTAGCATAGTTGCATCATGTGCTTCACTTGATGCATCAACGAACTCCAGAAAGTATGTCTCAACTGGACTATTGACTGGAAAATTGATCAAGTGATGTCTCCTATCGATCCATCTGTCCAACATAAGTTTGCAATCATAATTCGTACATACTAACTCATGATCAACTCACATGTGTGATGAGGACATCACAACAGCAGAGACGCACATTGAACTGCAAGAACCAATCACAAGAGCATGAGCACGGTTAATAAATCAGCAGGTGAACTCGTTTCTAACTTCCTTTGCATGTGAGTTTGAGAATAGATTGCTATGTGATGATTTAATTGTTATTAAGAACAATGAGGAAGATTAACAAGTGAAGGGAAGAGGCCTTGAGAACGTGGAGAACCTGCTGGGACGTCCACAACTTGATGGAATCAGTTTACAACTCAGACTTGAGTTCAACCCGGAGTCTAGGAGCAGTCCACCTTAAAACGAACGCCCAAGATGCATACGGACTCCGTTTTCGATGTTCTACATATGCAAAGAAAGAGGAGAAGATAATCTTTCCAATGGTTCTGGTCCCACCTCAAAATTCCGCCGGAGTCATTGGGAATCGTCGAAACAAGTCGAGTCCAGATTTCTGTCTGGTGCTGCACCACCGAATCGAGCCTTTGGGCCTTGTATCTCGTATGAGTCCATTAGGGACGCGTCTAAGCGTGTTTTGGCCGAACCCTATCTGCAGCCGCCGGTCATATTCGGTGGGTTTTGCTTAGATCAATAATATCGCCGTTCAACGGTTTGTGAGACCCCAACTTCGGGATTTCAGATCGTGTCTTCGATGTTCTTGCTTGTGTTCTCAGTTGCACTTGCAGGGATTAGGCTTCTTAGCGAGGTCAAGCGTGTGCAGCACGGTTGATAACCAACGGAGCCGCAATGTAGTGATTGCAGGGGTACTCAAACTGCTCGAGTGTTGCGGATCATCAACGTCGAGTTCTCCACCCCAATTGACTTACCTTTCGGAAGATCGGGCCTAAACTACTCATCAATGTGGCTTGTATCATTTACACACTCGCCAAGTAAAGGCTCCCTCAATTCATGCGTACTAGGAGGCACATACCTTGAACCATATTGTGTAGTGGCCTCACAAGTAATATGGAATCGTCGGGTGTTTACGACATTAAATAGAACAATACACTTGTAGAACCACAAAGCCCACTGCTTTGTAAGATAATTTCTGTCAGCTTTAGACTTTGTGCTAGCCTCAATGGTGATTTGGTGTGATCCTGCAGATTGCCTATCATCCACTACTTGTTCAGGGTTCATCGGAGCATAGTTGCAATTTTTGTTGAAGCTTGTGTTGTTGCAACTTTTGTCTTCTTTGTAGTCTTCACCTCAAACATGGCTCTCCTCCTTTTAACAGGTGCCCCGGAGTGTCGTTGCATGACAGATTTCTGAGAATTGTCCCCAACTTCCCCTTTCTCATGTTGCTGATCAGCATCATCTATGAAAATTGGTCTAGTTTTTTTATTTTTCTCCAAGTAAGCTCTCATTTCTTTTCCGATCTCAGTGGTAGTCTTGAAGCACATGACATTATCAACATATCCACTTGCAAGATGCTCTTTTAACCTTTTGGTTCCTCCTGTTGTTACATTCTTGCAAAGGTTGCATGTCACTGTCTCGGTTCCCAATTTTTGTTCAATAGCCGTACGTCCATCGTGGATCATTGGACTTTGCTTTTCGTTTAGGATCAGCCATGAGATCATACCCGTCTACATTCACATGAGCATTTGCAGAACCAACATCCTATATAGGATTCATGTTCAATCTTCAACTCTGAAACACATGAGTAGCAACAATTAAGGCGCAACAATCAGCATGCAGCGAAGCAGCAATAGCAACAAGCATCAAGCAACATCATGCAGCCTAGCAGCAACAACAAGCAATGAAGGCACAGGTCACAGGAGCTTCCAGCAGCAGCAAGCATCCAAGCAATCAGCCAAGCAAAGAGAGAGGAGCTGTTGGAAATCCGGCCTGTTCAGCCCTGTTGTTGGCTCTGCAGGTGTGCTGATCAGGTCTGTTCGGCCAGAACAGATCTGTTCTGTGCTGCAGTTCAGTACAGGGTGATCTCTCTGTGCAGAACAGAGAGGACAGAGAGAGTAGAAGGCACCCCTGGTGCTGATCAGATCGGGGAAGAGGGGAACAGAGGTGAACTCGGCGTGTTCCTGATGGAGCAGAAGCGAAATCCTGATCTAGGCGAGTTAGGGAACTCGGCTAGATCAAGTTCTGCCGTGGGGAGGGGTTTTTTGGTGGAAAACTTGTATTATTTGATAATGGGGTGCGGGCACAGGGGGGGCGCAGCCCTGTTTATATAGGGGTTTTTTTTGGGAGAGTCCCAACCCCTAACAACTCTTATTCTATCTCTAAACTGAATAGGACTCTAAACAGAATTTCTAATTTTTCTAGACTCTATCTTAACTGACCGCACCAGGGAGGTGGGCCCCGCCTGGGCGCGCGCCCCTAGTGGGCTCAGCCGCACCAGGCCGCCCCAGGCCCAGGCCCAGGGTCACCCGACATTCTCCTCCTGACCCTGGACCTGTAGTATGTCCAGAACGCCAATTCTTCTTCTCATCTCGATGAACTTCTGTCTTCCAAGTGCCTTGGTAAAGATGTCCGCCATCTGGTCCTTCGTAGAGATTTGCTCAAGCACTATAACACCATTGTCTACACACTCCCGTATGTAGTGATATTTGGTGTCGATGTGCTTGCTCCTGTCATGGTGTACCGGATTTTTGCTCAAGTCTATGGCAGACTTGTTGTCAACCTGTAGCACTGGCGTCTTCACCTTTTCAGCCAAGTCTTCCATCAGCTGTGCCATCCATACACCTTGACATGCCCCTTGAGCTGCTGCAATATATTCTGCCTCACATGAGGACAAGGCCACCACCTTCTGCTTGTTGGACTGCCACGAAACAGGGCTTTTTCCTAGACAAAACAGCACTCCGCTTGTGCTCTTGCGGTCCTTCACGTCTCCCGCATAGTCGCTATCCGAGTAGCCAATCAACTCCAAGTTGCCTCCCTTTGGATAGAAGACTCCGAAGTGGATTGTACCCGCTATATAGCGTACGATGCGCTTGACTGCAACGTAGTGATCTTCCCTTGGCTCCTTCAAGAACCGACTCATGTACCCAACCGCATAGGTGAGGTTGGGGCGTGTGTTCACCAAATATCGCAATCCTCCCACCAAACTCCTGTACTCCGTTGCGTGCACCAACGAACTGTCACTTGTCTTGTAAAGCTTCAGTCCTTGCTCCATGGGGAATGCACAAGGGTTGCACTCCTCCAGGCCTGCATTTGAGACAAGCTTGGAAGAGTAGGCCGCCTGCCCAACACTTATCCCTGCTTCAGACTGCCGCACCTCCAGGCCAAGATAATACGACAGGAGGCCCAAGTCGCTCATCTTGAACCGCTTCATCATCTCCTCCTTGAACTTCTTGATGTCGCCCCCTCCTGTGATCACGAGATCGTCGACGTACACGCCGACGATGAGCTTCTCCTTTCCATCTCCACGGAAGTAAATCCCGTGCTCGCTCGTACTCTTCTGGAAACCAAGCGATAGCAAGCTATCGTTGAGCTTAGCATTCCAGGCCCTGGGCGCTTGACGAAGTCCGTACAAAGCCTTCTTGAGTTGATACACTTTGTGTTCGACTCCGTCGACGATGAAGCCAGCGGGCTGAGAGACGTACACCTCCATCAGATCGCCGTTCAGGAAGGCGCTCTTCACATCCATGTGGTGTACCTCCCATCCCTTGTGCGCAGCTACTGCAAGGAGCAAGCGAACAGACTCTAGACGGGCTACAGGAGCGAATACCTTGTCAAAGTCTATTTCTTACCGCTGGACATAGCCTTTGGCCACCAAACGAGCCTTGTGCTTCACCACCTCTCCATGCTCGTCCCTCTTCACCTTGAACACCCACTTGAGACCAATGGGCTTGTGTCCTGCAGGAAGATCAACAATTTGCCACGTCTTGTTCTCTTCTATGGACTCCATCTCGAGTATGGCCTGTCTCCAGCACGGGTGTTCCTCGGCATCGGCGAAAGACGTAGGCTCCTCCGCGGTGGTGAACATGAGCTCCCCCTCCTCCAGGCTCGGTGGGCGTGGTGCGTGCCCAAGAGGGGTGAGGGTTCCCAGCACGTTTCGCATCGTGCGGAACCGAAGTGCAACGTTGTCGTTGTGGTAGGCGTCGACGTTGCTGCCAACATCCGTCGGCGGCGTGGCGAAGCGGATGGGCCGTGGAGGGTGCCGGGGCGTGACAAAGGTGCTGTAATCTTTAGTCTCGGACCCTCCAACCCTCCAGCTGCTGCTGACTCCTGTAGCGGGCTATCCCAGGTCTGTTCTGGACTGGACAACCCCTGTAAAAGCCTGCGGGGTGTTGCAGGGGGTGCTGGTCGCCTACCAGCAGCCCTGGTGTGCCCCACCGGGGCCCCTGGGGTCTGGACAGACCTTGCTGCACCCCTCCTGGGTGCTGCAGGGGTGCTGTTTGGCCCCTTCGAGTCTTGCAGCACCTTGCTAGGTGCTGGAACAACAGGTTCAACATGTGCTAAACCCATGGAGTTGACGTAGAACACGTCGTAGTCCTCTTCTTCAGCTCCTTCACCCCAGTCCCACTTGGCCGCCTCGTCGAATATCACGTCACGTGATATGTGTGTGCGCCCATCGGCCGGATTGTACATCCGGTAGCCCTTCGTCCCCGCAACATAGCCAAGAAACACCATCGGCGTACTTCGGTCTTCCAACTTTTTTAGGTGGGGGCTTGTATTTTTGACATGTCCCACGCTCCCAAAAATTCGGAAGTAGTTGACGGCTGGTCGCTCCCCGTGCCAAGCTTCATATTGCGTCTTCCCGTCGAGGCCGCGGGTGGGGGATCTATTCAAGATGTAGACGGCTGTCAGGACCGCCTCACCCCAAAAGAACCCTGGCATACCCTTCGCCTTCGACATGCTTCTCGCCATCCCGACTACCGTCTGGTTGCGCCGCTCCACAACCCCGTTTTGTTGCGGCGTGTATGGGGCCGTGAGCTGACGCTGTACGCCGTGCTGAGCGCAATACTCGACGAACTCCCGTGAGGTGAACTCCCCTCCCGATCAGTACGAAGTAGCTTCAGCCTCCTCCCGGACTCTAATTCAGCTGTCGCCTGGAATTGCTGAATTAAGTCGGGCGCCTTGTCCTTGCTTGCTAGGAGATAGAGCCACATATAGCGGCTCATGTCATCCACTAGCAACAAGAACATCTTGTTGCCGTCTGGAGTCGTCGGCGTGATGGGCCCGCATATGTCGCCGTGGATGAGGTCGAGCGCGCCCTCCGAGCGCCGACAAGCTTGCGTTGGGAAGCTGGAGCGCCTCTGCTTCCCGGCCAAGCAAGCCTCGCACAATTGATCGACATGATCAATTTGCGGAAGCCCGAGCACCATCTCCTCTGCCAGCTTCCGAAGTGCCTAGAAGCCGACGTGTTCGTAACGTTCGTGCCAACGCCACGCGACGTCACCACGTCGTGCGGTCAAGCAAACTGGACGCGTGATGTTGAGCCTGACGGGGTACAACTTGCCGTCGTCGCGCCGCACTCGTGTGATGAGACGGTTCTGCTCGTCTCGAATGTGCATCACCCCAGCATGCATGGTGACGGTGTAGCCATCCTCATCCAGCTGCCCGAGGCTGATGAGGTTGGTGGTGAGACGCGGGATGAGGTAGACAACAGTGAGCCGCTGATGCTCACCCGTGTCATAGGCGAACATGACCGTGCCCTTCCCCTCGATCCGCATGACCGAGTTGTCGCCGAACTTGCTGGTTCCGACGACGTTCTCGTCAAGCTCGGAGAAGACGGCGCGCGAACCAGTCATGTGGTTGGTCGCGCTCGTGTTGAGGTACCAAAGGGCGTCGTCGGAGTCGTCGTCGTCGTGGCCACGATGTGCGAAGACGCGTCCCTCCACTATCTCCAGTGGATGCGTGGAATGCTCGCGTACAGGCTCCTCCTGTACTGAGATAGCCCTTGTCATGAACAAGTCGCCATCCTCCTCTGCCTTCGTCACGTGCGCCTGCTGCTGCGGCTCCTCCTGCTGCTGCTTCTTCGAACGACACTCCTTGGCCCAATGGCCCTTCTTGCCGCACTTCCTGCACTGGTCCCGCGGAATGTCCTTCCTGGAACCCTTCTTCTTCTTGGGCGCGCCTTTGCGGCCGCCCTTCTTCGACGAACCCTCATTGCCTTGCGCCTCCTTCCGCCGTGCCTCCCACTCTTCCTGAGGTACAGCTGGCCGTCGTGCACTCCTCCCTTGCGCCGCGTTGTGTCGAAGGCGTTTTCGGCAGCCCTCAGCTGCCCCGTCACATTCGACAATGTGAGGGTCGACACGTCCAGCAGGGTCGAGATCGCCACCACGATCTGCTCGAAGCGTTCTGGAACACTCCGAAGGAGCTTCTCCACCGCCACATCTTCGTCGATGTGCTCCCCTAGCGTCTCGAGACGGGCTATGATGCCGCTCAGACGAAGGGAGAAGTCCTCCACGCTCTCGCCGTCCTTGAACGTGGCGGCGTCAAACTCTCACCTGAGTTGACGCGCCGTGGTCTTCTTCACGCGATCGGCCCCCCACCCGCATGAGGGCGATCGTGTCCCAAGCCTCCTTCGCCGTCTTCTTCCCGATCGTCGTGATCATCTCCGACGGGATGATGCTGACTAGGATGTCGAGCGCCAACATGTCCTGCTGCGTCACGTTGCCTTCTTCCACCGCCTTCCAAAGTAGTCGCGCCTTCAGCTTGATCTCCATCATGACAGCCCACTCCGCATAGTTGGTCTTGGTGAGCAGCGGAAACCCGGTTCCCGTGTTCACCTCACGAACTACCGGAGAGGTCGTCGTCGTGATCTTGCCGCCGTTGCCGGTGACGCCGCCGCTGCTTGGGGGAGAGGTCGACATGGCTCTGATACCACGAATGTTAGAAATCCGGCCTGTTCAGCCCTGTTGCTGGCCCTGCAGGTGTGCTGATCAGGTCTGTTCGGCCAGAACAGATCTGTTCTGCGCTGCAGTTCAGTACAGGGTGATCCCTGTGTGCATAACAGAGAGGGCAGAGAGAGTAGAAGGCACCCCTGGTGCTGATCAGATCAGGGAAGAGGGGAACAGAGGTGAACTCGGCGTGTTCCTGATGGAGCAGAAGCGAAATCCTGATCTAGGCGAGTTGGGGAACTCGGCTAGATCAGGTTCTGCCGTGGGGAGGGGTTTTCTGGTGGAAAACTTGTATTATTTGATAATGGGGTGCGGGTACAAGGGGGGGGGGCGCAGTCCTGTTTATATAGGGGGTTTTTTAGGAGAGTCCCAACTCCTAACAACTCTTATTCTATCTCTAAACTGAATAGGACTCTAAATAGAATTTCTAATTTTTCTAGACTCTATCTTAACTGACCGCACCAGGGAGGTGGTCCCCGCCTGGGCGCGCGCGCCCCTGGTGGGCTCAGCCGCACCAGGCCGCCCCAGGTCCAGGTCCAGGCCCAGGGTCACCCGACAGGAGCAACCTACTTGCAGAGCCGCGCCGTATCTTCCCCTTCCCCTGCCTAGAGTGACTGCACCTTCCCCTTCTCTTCTTGTACCAGGCACCGTCGCCCTCCTGTTCTAGGCACGGCAGTCGTTGCCTTCGTCTTTTCCAACCGTCGCTACCACCTTCCTCTCTTACAGCCGCTGTCGCCCAGACCCTAACCCTGATGAACCGATAGAAGCGGCGTTGAGTATAAAGTTGGGCTGGGTTGGGCTTAACCCAATGTCTCGATCTGATTCAAAAGGTAAGGTGAGTGGGACGCCCCAGCTCCAATCACTCCTTACCGCTTAAGCGTCGGCGACACCTTAATAGCAATGTTAAAACCTGTGGGTAGGAAATAATGCTACAAATAATTGTGGTGTAATAAATGTTAATAGTTTCATAAACCTCATTATAGAGCCATCTTCTGTCTCTGGTGTCCTATTGTTCACTAACCACTTTTCCAAAAGGCGTTGCAAGGCAACCACCTCGGCGTGCTGCCTAGCTCCAGAAGTAGGCGGTGGGGGGAAGATCCCTCTTGTGGTCACGGGGCATGACGAGGACTTTGCGCAGGATTTGGGGGGGGGGGGGGGGGATGTAAATCCCTGTTGTGTGCTGTGCTCGGTTCGGTTTGGGGTAAAGCCAGAATATGGGGATGGTTGGGCTGTGTGCGAGAGAGGGAAGTGGGCTGGGAAATTCAGCCTAGGACAGCAGAAATATGCATACTTCTGTTATTTTTGAAAATTTTAGAATCATCATAGCAACAGTACGTAATGCCCTCTAGCGCCGTTTGGAACATTGACATAAACTATGCCACAAGCAGACTTGATAGGATTTATCCTGTGATGTATGCTTTGTTAGTTGTGTATAAAGTTGCTTAAAGATTAATGGGTCTCAAAATTGGGATTTGATAGGACAAAATTGGAAGGATGGTTGATGAAGAGACTTGTCAGAATGATTGTTATCCCATTCCATAAGATGACGTAGGTCCCCTTATTTTCCTGTGTGGTTATCTCTTTATTTAGAGAATAGAGGACTTGATCAGAATGATATCTGAGTTTAAAAAGGTTGTATATAAAGTATTTTATATTGCCCATACTGTTGGAAGTGAATCTGAACTGTAAGGATGCTTTCCTATGAAATCTGTTGCAACTGGTTTGAAATTTTTTCAGTTATAGCTTTCCTAGAGCATGTACAGTAAATCTATACTTAGTGACTAGAAATCAACTTAATAGTTTTAATTCTCAGTAGATATTTGTGTGTGTTACCTATGTTTTGTCAATTGATATTGATATCCAAAATTCCGACTCATAAGTACTGCTGTGCATGCAAAATGTATATTTAGAATCATAGGAAATGTTTGTTGTTTTGCTTGTTCACATAAATGGTTCTGTATCTTTTTTGTAACCATGTATTTGCCCTTTCAATTTTTCTGATCTTTTGTTGCAAAGCTGGTTATATACTCTGCCAGTACCGTGTGAATTTTATTGTTTTAGTTCTGATATTCTGCATTTCTGGTCCCACCATATATACTCTCACGATAATTAGTTTTGTAATAATGAAAGTTTGGTTGATGTGAGTTTTTTTTTGTTATGAATCTATTAGGAAATGGAGATGATGCATGATGCTTGGAAAGCAGTTTTAAAGTATGGAGAAGGTGCTCGTACTAAAACAAAATGTGTTTGCTTGTTAATTTGATAATTGTACCCCCAATAAATCATTCATTCAATTTTAATAAAAAAATATTGGATATTAATGAGCAAAAAGAAAATGAAAATGTTACTTTTACCTTTCCAGTCTCCATCAAATGTGGTGCTATTTAAAAGGCTTGAACAAAACTCCACATTTTGAAAATTAGTGTTCTGAATGAGCAACAATCATATGTTTCTTCCTGGCATGACTCATTCTCAGAGTCCGAGTCCTCCATTTATAATGCATTAATAATATAAGAATTTTTTATATATTTGTAGACTCAGACATCTTCCCTTCTCTCCTCCCTCGTAACACTACAATACGGATCTAGATTTAAGAGTATACAGGACCTCTTAAGCATATCATGTTCCTTTATAATCAACATGCACCCTTAGCTGAGTTCGGTAAAAGAAATTACATACTGGTATGTGATCATATTCTTGTTTTCGTACTGCTGCATTTGAACTAATTCTTTATTAATTTCATTTCCAACCTACATAAGTGTCCTTTTGCAGGTAATGGAATCACATTGCTGCCGTCCTTCAATGCAAGAACACAGTTCCTTAGAGGTTGCATCTTTTGGAAGCTCACCCGGATTGTTTGTCCTTTTTTCTGCATTTGCAGCACTAAGAGACACTTGTATTTGTTCCTGTGTTTTCCTGATGAACAGACACATAAACTTTTGTAATATGAATAACATCTGTAACCGACTACTCATTCTTGCACTATAGTATTATAAGCAGTGTATTGTTCAGGTGACGCGTAGGCGTCTCGCGCTCCGGCCCAGACACCAGGGCCGTTTGCCTCGCATGGCCGCTTGTCTAGGCCGGCGCCACCGCTCGCTGCGCTGGTGTCCGTTTTGTCCGCTGTTGGTGGAGAGGAGATAAGTGAGGGTCTGTCACGCCGTCGCGTAGGTACCACCCGCTGTGGTCGTTGTCAGGTGGAGAGGATAAGAGAAGTAAAGGCAGAAATTAGGGTTAAAGATGTTAGGGTTAGGATGTGTGTTTTTTTATGTGTATTTCAAATCCAAAGATGGGTGTGCTGTGCATCCACTCCTAACTCATTGACTCCGCCCTTTGTGCCCGTGGACGTATATGCTCTGATCCCATGCCTCACGGGTTTGCATGTCAGTTGTAGTAATTGTTGTGCAGTTATTGTAGAGGATGTGGATGCCGTACCTATCAAGTGGGTGTGCTGTGCACCCCGCTGGCGCATGTTCCATTTCACAACCCTGTTTGGGCTATTTCTCGTTTGCATGATGCTCACACAAATCAAGTTTCTTGTAATGCGACATGAATTCCCGTATGCCCGGTGCGTATGAATCTTTATTTGATACTTGAATCTTAAGTTTGATGCTAAGTGTTTGAATCTGGTTTCGCTTGTCAAAAAAATAAAGTGTTGGAATCTTATTGCCAAATTGTGACATTTAATGAAATGACGAACCATTAAATTCCTTAGTGCCGTTGCACTAGAGTCTTCATTTTGATGGTTGAATCTTAAGTTCGTAAGTGTTGGAATTCGACTACCAAATTGTGAGTGTAAAGAAATGATGAATCTGGTACCCTGGTCTATATTTGGTGCAATGGTATCCTATAAGAGACGAAGAAACAACTGAGATGGGACTCAAATTGATTTGCTAGAAACTTAAATTAATTTGTTAGCAATGTGTTAAAAAAGAACGGTGGACAAAAGCGACTGGATGCCCAGTGCATAGGCATCTTGTAAAAAATGAAGTTAACTCTATATATATTTTATGGGTCCATCTATTTGTCAGGTGTCTGAAATCTGAGAAAATTTCAGGCACCGAGTCATTAACAGTTAATTAACGTCATTAACCCCTAATTTTGCCAATTAATCATGAAACTTTTAATTCTGTAGGTTAATCAATTACATTTTTTTTGTTTATTATTTTACAATTAACATAGCCTTACAATTACGAATTGACAACTACAATTAACAAAAAAATACTCATCTTCTTCTTCTTTGTTTCCGGCGGGCCGGTGACGTCGCCGCGAGCCTGCACCGCCGTGCGCCTACCTCCATCACGCGCCATCGAGGCCGCCGATGTCACCATCGAGGCCGCACCGTCGAGGCTGCGCGCCTACCCCCGTCATCGGGTCGGTCGCCGGGCGCCACCGTCGCTCGCCGGGCTCCGCCGTCAGGGCGCCGCCGCGACCTCCACCGCCTGGGCGCGCGTCGCAGTCGCAATCTCAGTGCCGCAATCGGGAGTCGGGAATGTCTAGGGTTGAACTCGGGAGTTTCTAGGGTTGAAGAGAGAATAAAAAGAGGTTGCACGAATCTTAAAGCAAATCTAAGGGTCACCTGAAATCTTTTTAGATTTCAGGCACCTGACATATAGGATTTCTGATATTTTATTCTATACTATAAATTTTCGGAAGGGGAGTGGTAGCTCAGTGGTAAAACTGTTACTTTGTGATCATGGTGTCACCGATCTGAGTTCTGAAAACATCTCGTAAAAATATAGGGAAAAACTACGTAAAAAATCAGAATGGACCGGATCATGCTATTGTAACATTTTAAATTTGGCAATAATGATTTTTTTATTGAGTTAGATAAACATCCAAAAGGAGCAAAGAAAAAATGCAAGATGGCGCAAAAAACGCGCTTCTGATCGCAACCACTTTCATAAAAGCTGTTAGAAGTAGATTTGGGAGGGAAATTGATGAACACACAATGATTCTAACTTATGTCTTTATTCATTCTTCCATTCTCCTTTTATACATGGTGAGGAGTCACGGCGGCAGGGAGACGCGTTCATCCGGAGGGGGCGTGATGATGCGACTGCCGTCGGCGGTTAACCGTCGGTAAGTGATCACATGTTAATTGTGTTATAACACTCTCCCTTGAGCGCTTGAACTCCTCGCTGAATGGTTATAATCTTCGAAAAAACCCAGTGGGAAATATCGAAGATATATATATATATATATATATATATATATATATATATATATATATATATATCTATATATATACACACACACACACAAAAAAAAAAACAATGCTTGTGTAAAAACTCCTTAAACGTTTATAAAACAAGAGAAAACACAACATGAAATGTCATAATTGTTTTTAAATAAAAACCCCTGCGGGAAAATAAGAAAACAGACATTGCTTGCATTGTCATTGCCTTATTAAAACTTAATGTGAGAAATCTTAAAGTAAAACTCACATAAGAAAAAGAGTACAATTTGATGCTTAATTGTCAGGTGGCTTTCGATGAAGCTCCCCCTAAACCTTGCAAATTTCTAAGTCTACGCATACCAATACCCGCAACACATTTAAAAAATGTAGAGTATGGTAGGGACTTAGTAAATAATTTTGCTAAATTATCACATGACTTAGTTTGTTGGAGATCTATTTCTCCATTAACCTGAAGTTCATGTGAGTAAAATAGTTTAGGAGCTATGTGTTTAGTAATATTAGTCTTTACATAAACTGACTACAACTGAGCAATACAAGTTGCTTTATCTTCGTAGATAATGGTTGGTGACTCAATGAGTCCAATACCACTTGAGATTTGAATATGATTAATCACTCTACGTAGCCAAATACATTCACGTGCGGCCACATATAGTTCTATGATTTCGGAGTGATTAGAAGATGTAGCAGTTAGAATATGTTTAGACGACTTCCAAGAAATTGCCGTTTGTCCGTGTAAAAACACGAAACCTGTTTGTGATCTACCATTGTGGGGATCACTTAAGTAACCTGCATCGGCATAGCCAATGAGATTAAGATCTTATTTATTTGGAAATAAAATTCGAAGATTTTGTGTACCTTGAAGGTATCTTAAAATATTCTTCACTCCATTCCAATTAAGCATGGTAGGAGCGGTACTGTATCTTGCTAATAAATTGACTACAAAAGCAATATCGGGTTTTGTATTATTTGCAAGATACATAAGTGCACCAATGGCAATAAGGTAGGGGTATTCTGAACCGAACATCTCTTCTCCTTCTTGGCACGACCGAAACAGATATGTATCCCTTTCTAAGTCTCTTACTATCATAGGAGTTTTAGATGGATAAGCTTTGTTCGTATTGAATTTCTTTAATACTTTCTGAACATAAGCTGATTGGTGTATGAAACTGCCCGTATGAATGTGCTCTAGTTGTAAACCCAAGCAAAATTTAGTTTTACCTAAATCCTTTATTTCGAACTCTCTTTTAAGATTATTTTGTGCCTCTCTAAAGTCATTCTCAGTGCCAATGATATTTAAATCATCAACATATACTGAGATGATGCAAAAACCAGTTGAGGATCTACGAATAAATACACAAGGACAATCCTCATTAGTAAAGTAGCCTTTATTTAAAAAGAACTCCTTCAGTCGGTTATATCACATCCTTCCAGATTGTTTCAAGCTATATAAAGACTTGTTAAATTTAACACAAAACATGTTGCGATCTACTTTTCCATTTGGTATGGGTATCCCATCAGGAACCTTCATATAAATATCCGAATCTAGCGACCCATATAAATATGCAGTCACGACATCCATCAACTGCAAAGATAGATGTTTTTGTGTTGCCAGAGATATCAAGTATCAGAAAGTTATTCCATTCATAGCTGGAGAATATGTTTCATTGAAATCAATGCCGGGTCTCTGCGTGAACCCTTGTGCAATTAGCCTTGCCTTTTATCTCACAACCTCATTTTTTTTCATTAGTTTTTCGGACGAAAAGCCATTTAAACCCAACAGGATAGGTTCGAGGAGGAGTAGATATTGCGTTACTGAATACCTCTTTTTTTTTAAGTGAGTCAAGTTCTGCCTTGATTACTTCTTTCCATTTGATCCAGTCCGAGCGTTGTTTACACTCTGCCATGGTCTTAGGATCAGGATCTTGGAGAAGATTATCTATCATGGTTGAAAAGTATAAGTTGACAACCGTTGTATTACAGTCAATTAATTCTCCAGAACTAGTATAATTGATGGAAATTTCTTTTATCTCCTGAAATTTTTCATGACTTCCCAACATAGAAGAATCAGGATTTTCTGATTGTTCAGCCTGCTCTATAGTGCGCACTTGAGGGCTGAATAATGAATTTAAAATATCCCTTTGATGTATGTTAACATTTTGTTGACTTGCATTTACTTTCTTAGAGAAAGATCTTAACCTCGTAGTCTTTGGACGCTTAGTTGAAGCATCCATTTCCTTACTTGCTCTCCCATTTTTTAGAGGTTGAGTGATTTTTAATAGTACCTCCACTCGGCAAGGTGCGTTGACAGTAGGATTTAAAGACTTTGTGACATTATTATAGTCAGTAAATGCATCTGGCAGGTTACTAGCAATTTGTTGTAACTCTATAACTTTTTGAACTTGAAGTTCAGTTTCCTTTGTACGTTGATCAACATTTAGGATGGACTTGTCATCCCAATTTATTTCTCGGCGGTCATTGATAAATTTATTATCTTCCCCTAAAGCCGGGAAATGATCCTCATTAAAAATACAATCAATGAATTGGGCCATGAATAAATCTCCTGTTAAATGATCCAAATATTTTATAATAGACGGGAATTGATATCCCACGTATATTCCTAATTTCCTGTGAGGGCCCATAGATGTTCGCTTTGGTGGTGAAATTGGTGTGTACACTGCACATTCAAATTTCCGCATATAAGAGATATTGGGTTAATCTCCAAGTACAAGTTGGAGTGGGGAGGTGGTATGATATGCAATTGGACGTAATTGTAGAAGATCAACAGCGTGTAAAACTGCATGCCCCCAACAAGATGTTGGTAAATTGCATCCTTGCAATAATGGCCTAGCTATGAGTTTAACCCTCTTTATGAGAGATTCTACCAAACCATTTTGTGTATGAAAATATGGAACAAAATGATGTTCTTCAATTCCTTAAGCCATACAATAGTCATTGAAAGCTTGAGATGAGAATTCAGCAGCATTTTTCATACGGATACTTTTAATCCTATATTCAAGATAATTTGCTTTTAGCCTTATGAATTGTATTATAAATTTGGCGAAAGCATGGTTACGTGTAGATAGTAAACACACGTGTGACCATCTTGTAGATGCGTCAATTAAAACCATGAAGTATCTAAATGGACCACACATTGGTTGTATGGGTTCACAAATATCACCTTGAAGTCTTTCAAGGAATTTTAATTGTTCAGCATGGATCTTAAGCGGTGAAGGCCGTAAGATCAACTTTCCCATAGCACATGAAGTACACATAAAATCATTTGATTTTGGAATTTTAGTGTTCTTTAAATCATGGTCGGTGCAATTTCCAATAGTTTTCCGCTTCATCCCTATTCCGGAGTGGCCTAGGCGTGAATGCCAGGTCTTAAATGTATCAAAATTTTGGAAAATCACCTTGTATGAAACATATGGTACGGGTTTTATGTACATATAGTACAATCCAGATGGAGTAAAAAGAATTCTTTCTAGAACTTCCTGGCCACGGAAGATTTTGAAATAAGAAGAAATTCTTCTTTATTCTCTTCATGGGTATGTATATGTAACCCATTTTTATGAATATCTCTAAAACTTATGAGAGTACGTGTAGAATTGGGATACAATAAAGCATCCTCATCATCACTTGTGTCCCATTGGGAAGTGTAATAGTGGCTTGTCCTGAGCCAAATATTGTCGCATTGCGTCCTGCGATGGTCAAAACATTTGCCGACCTCCTTGTTAAGGTCTGGAAATATTTTGTATCCCTAAGTATAGATTTTGTTGTGCAACTATCGACAAGACACATTTTTTCCTCCATCAGAAATTTCCCGTGATATCTAAAATATAAGAATTTCAATCATTTTTGAGTTGCATTTAAAATAATATATATACATATAACATTAGAGTGATGTATAACCCTAATACAATATAACTAATTATTACAACACACTTTATTACATAGACTAGTATTTAAAAATAGCTATGGCAAACGATCTTAGATAAGATCGTCGAACATGTCGTTCGATTTATATTCTACCATAGCATTTTCCATGTCCATGTAGTCATCAACACTTAGTGTTGGCTCGTTGTTACTTGGATTTTCATTATCCTTGCTTGAACAACCGACTTCAAATGTTGGCTTTGTTTGAATACTCAAATGAGTTTCATACTCATTTTGAGATCCTTGTGATTTCTTGTCTTTTCCCAGTGAATTCTGGTACAAAGCCACAAGGTGTTTAGGTGTGCGACATTTATCAGCAGAATGCTTATAAGTTCCACATGCCTTACACTGCACATTTTTCTCTTTGAGGAAAGCACCATCCTTTCTCATTGTCTTTGAATTTTTTTATTCTTTTGCCTATTACGGTGGCGTCTAGCAGATCTACCATTTTTCTTAGAATATACATTCTTAGAAGCATTAGCTTTCTTCTCATTATGATGAATTTTAGGTAGAGGAGCAGTTCTAACACGAAGTTGGTGATGATTCTTAATAGTAAGTTCATCATGCTTCTCTGCTTGAAGTAAATCATGAATGAGGTCAGCATAATGTTGGTAGTTGCGAGTCCGATATTGGTGTTGTAAGACCCTATCAGAAGGAAGCATAGTTTGAAGTGTCTTTTCAATTTTGTCCTCTTTTGATGGTTCTTTCTCACAAAACCTTAATTTGGCACATACCTTATGAACAGCATAATTATAGTCTTCTATAGACTTAAAGTCTTGAAGACGAAGTTGAGTTCATTCATGATTGGCCTTAGGAAATAATATTACCTTTTGCTGTTCATAACGGCTTTTTAATGCCACCCAAAGACTACGAGGTTCTTACTCCATAACATATTCTGATTTCAAATCGGGATGGAGGTGATTACGGATGATGTATAGTGCCTGATACTTGAATGTATCTAGAAATGTTGCAAGTCTTTCTTCAGGAGGAGTAAGAGCAGCCATGAGTCCTCTGAAAGCCAAACTAATCTTGATGTCAAGAGCCTATGTCGTGTAATTATGACCATCAAGAGAAAATTCTTCAAACTCGCGAGACATTGATTCTTACATATACGAAACCAGAGATTTTATTAATAAAATCATCATGGTGGTGTTGTAATGCGTGTCGATCATAACGATGAACAATCATAAATTATATCTTATCTAGCCAAATATTGAAAATGGCTTGACAAAAGAACAAATATATGTATATTTCATGTTAAAGATGACCAATATTAAAGAAATGACCATAATAATATGAATTATACACTTTGTTATATTAATGTATGATTCATAATGTATTAAACCAAATTATAGGGAAATGGCATAATTAAAATGAGTCAATTTACTTTATATTTTATGTGTAGAGATATTTTTCATCATAATCCAAAATTTTAAAATTAGCTTAAATGACAAAATTTGTAAATATAATAAACAAAATTCAAAGTTGAGGCCAAATTCTCAAAATAGGCTAAACAATGAATTTTGGACAATGTGGTTTTTAATTCTATCTATTTAGTCCAAAATTTGAAAATTAGCCAAATTTCAGAATTTATTACAAATAATATATAAATGCAATATACACATTGTCATAATCAATATTTACATTGATCATAATTATATTTACATATATTTACAATACATACACACTTGCAGGAATTTAAATTCTAAATTCTAATTGAAATTTGAACTAAAAACAGAAATTAAAATGTAATATTTACATTCAGGCCGATACTGGGTTTGAGGCCCAATAGCACGGCCCAGCAGGCGATGCAGTGCGACTCGGCTAGAGCTTGGACAGCGGTTGAAGCCGCACGACCCAGTGGGTGAGGCCGGCGCAACCCGTCTAGGGCCAAGCCTGCGGGCGAAAGCGGTGCGGCCCGGCTGCGAGAAATAAAAGGGGGCGGAGTTGGGCGCGAAACGCTAGAATTAACCCTATCCGCACCTCACCTCAGTCATTTTGCCACCGCTTTAATCTTCGCTGTCGTTTGCCCCATTTGCTTCCACCTCCGACATCTTCCTTCTACTCTTGTCCCGGCGCCGCACCCCCTCAACTCTCCCCCACCTTTTACTGGTTTGAGCCGGCGGCCGAGGCCCAAGATCCAGGCCTTCGGGCTGCACGGGTTGGGGCGGCGAGATGAGCAAACCGGGGAAGAATCCGGTTTCTGCTCGAGCTTATGAGGGCCGACGGGGAACCGGAGTTCGAAGGACCGGCTTCACCTCGAGGAGTCGTTGGTGGGGTTGGAAGTGCCGCTGTCGAAGAGCGGCACTTCCATTGGGGTTGCCAGATCTAGCGAAGAGGGCGTCGTCCTCGAGGCTAGCTGTCCTCGGGGTAGTCCCCTTGGACCAACCCTAATCCTTGCCGTTCTTCATATTGCCGGCCTTAACACCGGCGACAACACAGTGGCGGTGTCCATCATGATCTCACAGGTAACATCTCCTTCTCTTCCTCCTTCCTCCCCTGTCCACTCGATGACGAGCGACCTTGGATTGGCGCAACCCGGTTTGGGGATTCCCCACCGAGGATGACGACCGATCCACCTTGACGACATGATTGATGGGCGTCTAGATCTGAGGGTTGACGGGGGTAAGGGATTGAAGATTGATCCTCAACGCGATGACGAGGTCTGCGTGGATCTGATGATGGCGCGACCAAAGGTACCGCTGCTCGACGAAGACGACAGCCTCCACGGCGGAAGCGTCAAGTCCATAAGCCTGTGTGGTGGCGACGAGGGTCAGCATGGCGACCGCGACATCGACCACCACGGTGACAGGTTCGATGGTGGCGGAGACGGCCATGATCTTCATTATCGACGAAGAACACGAAGATTATTGGTTCGGTAAGTCTTGGATTTGGCATCTTACCAGTAGTTCTTGCTTCTCTCTTCTATTTGCTTTTGTAGAGCAGTGCTAATGACGTGTTAGAAGTAGATTTGGGAGATAATTGATGAACACATAATGATTCTAACTTATGTCTTTATTCATTCTTCCATTCTTCTTTTATACATAGCACAAAGTGGTAGATCTTCGTGGAGATCAAACACGACACTGGAGCGTATCAACGTGCAGAGATGAGAGCTGCTTATCGACTTACTGCTCTTATTACACTACACCCAGTAAGAGAGCTGCTCTTATCAACGTGCAGAGATGAGAGCTGCTTATCGACTTACTGCTCTTATTACACTACACCCAGTAAGAGACGACTTGATGCGACAGGACGGTTACGACACATCAACAGGATGAAACACACTCTGAGTTCAGTTAGCCCCCAAGAGTAATAAGGGGACCAGAGCTCAGCGAAGCAGGACGAAGCGGCCGCGCACCTTGCGCAGGACGTGCATGGTCATCGTCGGCCGCCGCGTGTTCTGCATCAGCTCGAAGAGACAGACGTCGTGTTCGAGGATGCCATTGTCCCTGACGAAGCTGCACCAGCCGCAGCCGCCGAGGCCGCAGCTGGACTTCCAGCTGCTGTAGAGGGCGTGCCACGTCACCCGGCTGCCAGCTCTCCGAAGGATGATCTCTCTTCGCAGCGTTTCCAAATACTTGGTCGCAAACTCTAGAGAAAGGCTCTGCGAAAAAATAGAGCAAAAACGAGTTGGGTAACAGGGTAAGGGCCATTTGGAATGAACACAGTTTTGCTTTGATCATACCAGATCTGCAGCGTTTCTTGTGGGACTATATACAATTAATTCCATGGAGTTTCTGTCTTCCAAACATGCAAAAGCTCAATGCAGTGCGTACTTCAAGTCTGCACAAAGAAGGGTCACTTACCACAACACCTGGTTTCTTGTCACGGACATGGCTTGGGTGCATCACCTGCACGAAGACCGGGTTCCTCCACTGAACTGGAGCTCGAATGCTTGAGATCTTCTCCATCTCTTCCTCCGTCAGATGGTAATTGCTCACGG
This sequence comes from Tuctoria greenei, assembly GCA_036927565.1. Lineage (NCBI taxonomy): Eukaryota > Viridiplantae > Streptophyta > Magnoliopsida > Poales > Poaceae > Tuctoria > Tuctoria greenei. The sequence goes on along the minus strand of JAYESD010000003.1, from coordinate 80,909,218 downwards.
GACCGTTTTTGCAGAAGTAGTATCTGGTCTTAGCAGGTATGTCGTCCTCATCTACCTCAAGATCGTCTTCTTCATCTTCAACTTCACATTCAGATTGCTCTGCAGGTACACGCACCAACAATTGTAAGTTAAATTATCATATGATTTCAAAAGTGGATAATAAATATTATGAAAAACCACATAGTTTATTTACCTGCAACATTGGACAGGTTCCGTTTGTTTGCTTTGTTGGGGATGCCCTTTCTTGTGTTCTTGTGAACTGCCACATCCAGCTGGGCATTACCACCATCCTCGCTCAGTGGCGATTGCAGTGTACAGTTTTTACTTCCATTGAATCTGTGGCAGCCTTGTCCTCCAATCCTTGCAGAGCTATCGATGCTTTCGCTCCCACGATCGTTGGAGAAATGGGACGATGCTTTCTCACAGCCACTCGAATCAAAGATCAGAACATCAAAGGCGGACACTCCAGTGCACTTGAAGAGCAGGTAGTCTCTTTCCTCTATGCTGTGTGCACTCACAAACTCTTTCCAGCCGGACCGGAACACTACTTCATCATCGTCGCAGCCTACTCCAATGTTCCATCTTTTGCCACTAGGAGACTTCAAGATGATGACCTCAGAGATGTGCCCATTGAAATTGTTTGCAAACTTAGGAGGTATGCTCTGCCACAAATAATCATTTATTTTGCTCAAGATAGTTGATTCCTGTAATAAACTCACAAATGGAGAGCGTAAAACAGAAGATTGTGATGGTTTCTCACGATGCTTTCGGTGAAGTCACCGGCCACGACCTTGAAGAAGTGCTTATCCTCATCGGCCATGTGGCTCCAGGACCAGTGCTACTGCCACTCCATGCAAATCCTGCAGTTCTTGCCCAAGTTCTGCATGCTCTGCAGATTCAGAAGGTGGAAAGAAATTACGGGTGGATCACAATGAAATTAGAGAAGTGCAGAATAAAAAGGGGAAGCTCAGAGACTTCACAGTTTCCCTGGCCCGTGGCGTCCAAGTAGCATTCCGATACTTCCCATGGAGGTTTCCGAGGTCTGACCGTGATAACTATAGATGAAAAATGAAAGCAAACCGGTTGGTATCAGCTTGACCGACCAAATACTTTGTTAATTCTTATCTTTAGTATCACAGTTTAACATATGTTTACAGTTCTTAGATATTTTTTGTAACTTTGCCTTGACATCTATATGGTAAAATTTTGCATTATCGATTTATTTTAAATGACAATCGCATTTGCCTTGTAAAGATGGAAGAAGACCTTTGAGCATTGCAGGCAACGGGAAACATTACATCAGTGCATCTTAGGATTGATTTGCAGACACAGCCTCAGGGTGTATTGATTTTACTATTTAATGCAACCCCACATGTTTAAGTAGGGCCTGGTTAGAACCTGACCAACTAATCTGTGATTTGAGTGGTATAAGTTTGTAATGATTAACAGTAAAAAACATCTTCGTCTATGGTAGTCTTTGATTTGGGACGAATAGGGATGAGATGAGTCCATATCTTTAGAGATGAGAGATGGTCCTATTTTATGTTTGTCTGGAGGGATTGGACGATACTTGTTTTTTTATTGGAGGATCGAAGAGGGACGAGGATGAATGACATCTACTCTCTGTTAGCTGCTCTGTTAGCTACTCATCACTCAATCATTCCATCGAACGATTATGATGCATGTCTATGTTCGTGGTCATCGTTGCATATCTCGTGTCATTTCATCGAACAGCTCTGGTATGACCCGCCCGCCCTCTCTACCGCTTGCTGCCGGCACCGGCTTGACGGTTTGCGCCCTCGTCGCGTGCCCCTCCTCCTGCTCCTCGACGATCACCTCCTCAACCCTCTCAGACAACGTCCTGCCTCGCCGGACCCGACGATTCGGATCGACACCTCAACCGTCCCTCGCCTGACGCGGACCGCCATCAGGGTCGGGCAGAGGATGCCAGAGCACTCGAGAAGCACGGAGAGCGCACTACAAGGATTCCGGCTTATTGCAGCGACACATATTGTTGCAATAGGCCAAAAATCATTGTAAAAGGTAAATATTGCAATGAATTAAATCGTTGTGATAATTTTTACTAACCGTGGCTACGAGTGCGTGGCAATAAGATATTGCATCGATTTGACATATGTGGTAATAGGTATGGTATTGCAACCATTTGAATATGTGATAATAGGTATGGTATTGTAATGATTTGACATATGTGGTAATAGGTATGGTAATGCAACGATTGTGGATCTGTGGCAATAGTATGCAAATGCAACAACTCATGATTTGTGGTGATAGATTGCCAATGCAACATTTTCGGATTCATGGCTATAAGTTTGTAATGCAGATTTTTATGATTTGTGCCGATAGATATTGTAATGCAATATTTTTTGAGTCGTGATAACAGGTTCGTAATGCAACGTTTAATGATTTGTAGCAGTAGAGATCGTAATGAACGCTTAATGATTTGTGGCATTTGGTATTGTAATGCAACGTTTCTGAGTCATGGCAATATGTTCTTAATGCAACGTTTAATGATTTGTGGCCATAAAGATGCAATGTTTAATGATTTATAGCGATAACTATTGTAATGCAACATTTTCTAAGTAGTGGTAATAGGTTCGTAATGCAACGTTTTCTGATCCGTGCCAATAGGTTTGTAATGCAACATTTTTTGAGTCGTGTCAATAGGTTCAAAATGCAATATTAAATTATTTGTGGCGATAGAGGTCTAATACAACGTTTTCTGATTCGCGGCAATATGTTTCATATGCAACGTGTAATGAACTATGGTGATAGAGTGCAATGCAACATTTTCTGATTCGTGGCAATAAGTTCGTAACACAATGCTTAATGATTTTTGACAATAGATTTTAATGCAATATTTTTTTGAGTCGTGGCAACAACTTACAAATACAACGTTGCATTGTTTGTGGTGATAGGATGCTAATGCAATTTACTGATTCATGTTAATAGATTTATAATGCAACGTTTCAAAATTGTGGCGATAGAGTGAAATTGCAACATTTTAATTTTCGTGGCAAAAGATTTTTAGTGCAACATTTTATGATTTGTTGAAATTGAGAAAATGCAACAATTTGCGATCCGTGGCAATACCTTTCTAATGGAACACTTTATAATTCATGGTAATATTTTTGTAATGCAACAATTTGTGATTCATGACAATAGATTTCTAATGCAACATTTTATCATTCGTGGCAATAAAGTCGTAATGCCATGTTTGATAATTAGTTTACACATGACACATCTAAAGTAAAACATCATACATACGTATGCTGAGTTTAACAATAAACATCCATCATGTAAAAGACGCATAGGTCTTAAGTAAAAGATACAACTCATAGTTTGAAAAGTTCTTGCAATTTTTGATATTGCCATGAATTACCCAGCCTAAACATGTGGCACCAAGCCGGGTATATAGCCTGCAAACAAAACATGACTGTATTAGTCTACACTTTGGAAGAGCAAAGAAGCATAAAACATAGAAAATATATTTAGAATCTATTTAGTGTTCGTATCAAGAGAAACAACATCATAATGACACCATATATCCACACTCAGCTGCCTGATTTGTCTTTATATATCATAGTTTATGCACAGTAAAAATTAACAACTTATTTTACAATAAGAGGATATGCCATCCAAAGAGAATATCGTCTTGTATTTAGGTTTTACATTTGTGTATGAAACATACTTTTCAATATACTTGACAGACACATTCGAAATGAGATCGATTTGGAACTACTGTGACTAAAGTACATTCATCAGCATTCAACAAATACACGAATACCCCTGTAGCCCTATGCAAAGCAGATAACAAGTTATTAACAACAGATGTACCATCACGATAGCAAGAAATAATTACCATATCAAATCAAGAACGACGATGCATGTTGTTTAAAACTTTTTAAGATGATGGGGACTAATGATACGAGCAGCAAGCACATTTTGTTGATCAGAACTCTTCTGTTGACGACTAGGCTGCAAGAAGTACAATAAAATTACAAACTGGTTTTAGAACAGTAGTAAATCTTATATATGTGACTTTTAACTTTATAATAAATTCAAAGTATAAATTAAAACCAAATAATAAATAAAAAAATGACCGATGAGTTACCTGTTGTGTAGCTGTTTGTTTATTCATCATTTTTATCATCTCATCTTTCATTGATCGCTTAAGGTTCTCCATTTCCTCAGCTCTCTCTGCACAGTCAGTTGCTATCTGGCCTTCTAAGTTCTAGACTTGGAGGTTTAACTCATCATTTTTGTTTCCTAAGCTGTTCATCTGGATGTTTGACTCATTATTTTTTCTTCTTCCAAGTTCGAGACAAGTAATCTGAGCTCTTCATTTCTATCTTCTAAGTTTCGAACTTGGTAGTTGAGCGCTTGATTTTGTCTTTGTGTTTCAATTGCAACATGTGTATTTTCATCAATCTGGATACGCAATCTTTCAGAAATAATGGGTTTAGCCATATAACCAGGCCGCCAAGCCCGTGATCCTCCAAAACCAATTGATGACCTATAACAACTCTGGAAGACGTTTCTCACCTCATTTGAGGTTGGACCTTCCTGATCAGCTTCCTTCTCAGTTACTTGGGCACATGCATGGTTCTATATGCTGAAAGAAAAGTCATTTGATAACAACATTGCAAATATTTATTTAATATAGTTTGAAGTGTTACCCACATGTACAGCTTCTGTCTGATCGTTTGCCCATTCACCATTCTTCAAGTGGCTTGCCTCTCAGAGTTGTATGTCATCGGGTTCTTCTCCGGTCTCTTGATCTCACTACACAGAATATAAGTAAAATTCAACATGTAGGCATACATATTCATTGCAGCAAAGAAAAACATGATTTATTTTCCATACCTTCTCGTAACTAAGTAGGGAGTAGGATTTGGAATCAAGCAAGTGTTTCGTCTTTTGCTTTTTTGATTTTCAGAATGATCCTAATTTCTGCAATTTGTATTTAATAATATGAATGTAAATCAAATAATTTTTGTACAATGTGAAGCTATTAAAAAGTTAGCCAAACTTGAATATCTCATTGGACCCAAAATACTCTATTAGATGATCCCATTCATCTTTCCCTACATCATCAACCTTGTTTCGTCTACGTTCAGCATCAATTGAATAACTCTTATAGGTGGCATGCAATGTGGATCGCCATCCCCTGTAGGGCTCTCTAGCAATCTTCAAATTTTATTTTGCGGTATGCGATGTGTCCTTCAAGTTGCATAATTGGTGTACATTGTATAACACATTTGTGTAAACGTACAAGATGGAGCTTGCTAGACAAAAAACTTGTGTGGTGTGTGACGACACTAGCCATAATGTCTTGGACTATTTCTCTTTTGATAGAATCATCAATATCTGACCACTTGCACTAATGAGGGATGCATGTTTTTTTGTAATGATAACCACCTCATAGATATAGATCCGATGATTTCTCCCAGCCGCACCACCCAATGTACTGGAAAAATGAATTGGTAGCTTCTCTTGTCTAAAATCATAGTGTTTTCTAGCAGCCTAAGTCCTTTCATCACCCCTCTTCTATACTTCTTTCCTTCTATTACATTGATTCAAACGTCAAATGATAGATTAATAATTTTTGATGAGGCAAAATTTGTATATGACAAGTCAATATAAAACATACTACACATAAATAATTAACATAAATTATAGATGTATTTGAATGACATGAATATTATATAATCAACAACACATTGGTAGGGATCATCAAGAATATAGGAATATAACCAAGAAGTATATGTATTATAAATTGAAGCATAATGTTCTAAACAATTAAAGCAAATTACCATTTGACCAAGTTTAGTATCATGTACATATAGTGTGAAAGAAGAAAAGTACGATATTCGTACCATCTTCTCGACGAGTGTGGCAAATACGAGTGTGGGATGATATCTGATCCGCTCTTGATGGTACAGTGTTTCTCCTTTGCGAGCCTGTCATGTTGATTCCTCCATATTTTACAACAATATTAAAGTTATTGTCAATTTCAAATAACATACATTGGTTATAGTAACTAGAACACTACTACAAAAAGCATTTTCACAGGCGCCTTGATTTTTCAAACACAGGCGGTCCGTAAAAAAATGCGACTGTGATGACGAATGATACAATAACCGCCTGTGATGAGAGAACATCACAGGTGGATTTTAAAAAATAACCTCCTGTGTAAATACATGATTTTCTCAAACAGCTATTAATTAAGAACCGCCTGTACTATAGCAAACTTCACAAGCGGTTCTTAATTAACCACCGACTGGGTAAATACATGATTTTCACAGGCGGTCATTGTTTAAGAATCGTATTTACTGGTTCAATCATCACAAGCGGTTTTTGTTGAAGAACCATCTGGAGAAAGTCATTGTTTTCACAGGCTGCTTGTTAGTTAAGAACCGCCTGTGATGCTGATAATCTCCTGTCAAGCTAATCCCTGCACAGCAAGCTCTTGTAGATGCAAGTAACACCCGTGGCTCATCATTTGGATTGTTGAAAGCCTCAATTAAATCCTTTCGATCCTTGGAAGGATTTTCCCATCCATTTGAAGGATTTCTTTCCCTCTTGTCCATTTGAAAACATAGGCACCACTACAGGAATCCCGACAATTTGCGACGGCCAGAACCGTCGCAAATAAGGGAAAAACCATCGCAAATAAACTATTTGCGACGACTTTTGACCGTCGCAAGTTATTCGTTGCAAATAAGATTATTTGCGATGGCCACCATCGCAAATAACCCTATTTGCGACGGCCGGTAGTAGCCGTCACAAGTTATTGCCAGGGGGCGGGTGGGCCCCACTCGTCTATTGTCGACAGCCCGGTCGTTGCAATTTAGGCCCTATTTGCGACGGCCTGGCCGTCTCAAATAAGTTCAGCCGATAGGTCCCACGTGTTCATCCGATGGGACCCACACGGCCATTTGCGACAGCCTGGCCATCGCAATTAAGGCCCTATTTGCGACGGCCAGGCCGTCGCAAATAACAGAGGCTAGTTTACGACGGCCAGGAGCCTTATTTGCGACAGTACTGTATAAAAAGCCATCGCAAATAAGTTTTTTTTAAAAAAACAGGAAATGCTACCCGGCTCGATGGCCAGAATCACAGAATAGAACACAATATATCACACACAAACAACATCTCAATCCTAAACAACATTCTCGATGCATCGCACATCACCATCAACAAAGCAAATAAGGGCTCACTCGCCTGTCTGACCTCCAAAGCCACCTCCGAAGCCACCTTCGATGTCGAAGTCTTCGTCGCGCCTCATTCCAGGTGGCGGTAACGACGGCAGCGGAGTTTGAGCAACCGTCGCTGGTCCCTGCAATTAATGAAACTTAGAGTTAGAATATAAATGCATCAACATCTCTCTCCCTCCCTTTTTCTCCCTCTATCTCCATCTAGATCCCCTCTTCCTCTCTCTTTTCATTCATCTCTATCTATATCAATCTATCTCTCTCTCTCTCACTCTATCTCTCAATTGCTATCATTTTCCCTCTATCTTCCTCCCTCTATCTCCTTCTACATCTCCCTCTCTCCCTCTATTTACCTCTCCCTCTATCTCCATCTACATCTCCCTCTCCCTCTTCATTCCTCGCCCACTCTATCTAACTATCTCTCACTCTTTCTTCTATCTCTCTTTCTTCTATCTCAATTCTTTTCTTCTATCTCAATTCTTTTCTTCTATCTAACTATCTCCCTCTTTCTTCTATCTCAATCCTTTTCTCTCTATCTTCCTCCCTCTTCTAACTCTATCTCTCACTCTATCTAACTATCTCTCACTCTCACTCTATTTCCTTGCTTTATTTTGGTAAAGTTGAAGTAAAACTAGAATTGTTAAGTTGACATAGAAAATTACCTGACCCGCAGAAGAAGGATCGTCTGGAAAGACCGGGAGTGGCTGTAGCTGGATCCCCAAAACCTTGCGCCCGAGCCATGACCTGTCATTGCAAATATTATATATTACCTATTAGTAAGTCATTTACGCTGAATTAATGAGAACTTTAGTTTTCATTTTGTTACCTCCACTGTCTCTTGCATCTGTGCCATCCAGGTGCCTGGGAAGAGATCGTGGTCTACAACATGATCCTTTGTTGTTCCGCCTCCCTCCTTTCCTCCTCCCGTCGCCTGATGTTCTCTTCTACAGTTTGTCGGAGAGACTGCATCTCGATGTCTCTTTGCGAGACGTGGCGACCTGACGTGCCCACCGACGAAGCCTGCGTGGGGCTACCTCTCGTAGGTCTCGCCGCCCTCGAGTCGACAACTCCGTCGAATATGGCGAGCCTATAAAAAAGAGTGTCAATAATATGAAATTGAAATATCTTCAATACTTTGAATTGAAAAATGATAAAATAACTTATGAACTCACCTTCCGTGTGTTTTTCCACCTCCGCTTACATAGGCGGCTTGAGGATTGATTGGTTCACGTTCCCAATCGAAATCTTCGTCGTGTATCTTCCTAGCCTCCTCCCCATACTTAGCCTGGAAAACAAGAAAACCATGTAAGTTCAGCAATCCATATAGTTATACTTAATACGAATGATTTCTAAACTTACCAATCGCTCGGCTGCAGCCTGACTGCACCCCTGAGGCTGAGAAGGGTCCCTGTGACCCCTCTTCCAGATCTCAACAGGGGTCGGCGGCACCCCCGTCTTGCGCTCCTGTGAATACGTGTTAGTACGAACAATATATTAAGAATATATAAACATAAGTTTCATACACTTACCATGCGTCTAGCTAAACATAAGTGGTTATGTTGGTCGTGCCTGCTCTTCCCCTCGACCCCTCTGCACTCTCGAGCCTTCCCGGACATAGCCTTAAACTCATAGCTACCCCAGTACCGACAAAGGGCTCGAAATGCATCGGACCGACCCTGCAACCAACTCATGTGGCCCTTCACATAGTTGTAGATCGTTAAAAATACCATCAAGGAAATTATCAGAAAAAAATACTTACTACACCCCACGTACCTGCGCGTACTCCTCCTTCGTCAGGTGCCTCTCGCTCTCTTGCCAGAAGTGTAGCACGTGGTGCTGGTTTGCCTTCAAGTGCTCATTAATAATTTGAACACGAGCGTTCGACAAAGCTCGTCGAAGCGCCTTGGCAGCGTTGTAGTGAAACACTCTCCTCGCATCCTCAACTAGACGAGGGTCATTCGGGTCCTCTAAAGTATACCTTGCCTGTGATAAAGAATATATTGAAGAGATGTTTATTAAAAGAGTTAAAGAGTTAAAACTTAGAATGTATTTTTATCATACTTACCATAAAATCGGCCCATACGGCCTCCTGAAGGTTGCCATGCTCCTGGTGATGGACGTGTGCGTAGTCCTTCCACGAAAGAGCAGGCACCCCGTCAATGACCCCGAGATAGTGCAAACGCACTAAGGACTCGAGGACACCGTTCACCGGTCTCTGGTGTCTCTCGCCGGTGAAAGACGTGTCATCCAAAACCCTACAAGATATTTATTGATTCATTACTTAAGTAACAAAAAAAAACCAGAATTGAACACTATAATTTTTATTACCTGTCTCCGACCAGACAAATCATGATCCTCTGTGAAGGGTCCGCGGGAGGACTGACAAATTGAGTCCTCCTCATCCTCTGCGTCTGCTGGGGTGCTACGTCAGGTGACCCAGAAGGCTCGTCACCAGCCGAGTCAAAAGACTCAGGAACAGAAGGCTCGCCAGCCGAGGGCTGGCTGGCCGAGGGCTGGCTCACCGAAGGGTAGCCAAGCTCAACTGGCGCTGTAGCCTCTATAGTCAGTGAGGACTACAACATTCAAATGGTTCATAAGTAAGTTTAATTTGAAATTGAATTTGAAAAATTTGTCCAAAACGAGTGAAATTTACCTGTGACGAAGCTCTAGAGCTGCTCAGAACGTGCCCGAACAGCTGAGAACATCTGCTCCCGATGGACGAGGCACCAGCGAAAGCGTCCTCAGGTCTAGAGGGGTAGAACCCACTCGTCGGCGGCATCTTCTTACCCTTCTTTGACGCCATCCTGTTTTAATAATAAGTAAATATGCAAATAAGATATACAAAATTCATGTTACTATCTTCAAGAAAACATTACTTGTAATCACTTTCAAAATTCATCAACATCATTATCATGTGCTCTCCTACTTAAACCAGGCCAACGATCTTCCATCGTGGCATGTTCTAATTTCTGTTTTCACATACCATCTGACAAAGACAGGCCAACAAGAGTATGGCATGGCGTTTGTACTGAACGGTGAGAATCTGTCCGTCGGTAATACAATGCGAACATTCCTCACATCTCAAGAAAAATCTAGATCAAAAAGTTTTAGCACTGTCAGAGTGTTGATCCGGCAGTTCTCCTGGTACTACCGTTGGTAGCCCGCGAAGTTTGTAGTTCGATATTGGGCGCGCAAAGATTCAAAATACGATGTCAAATGGACACAAGGATTTACGTGGTTCGAGCCATCTGAGCATAATACCCTACTCCACGGGGTGTGTAGTTGTTGTATTGGGTATCAAAGCTGTCTATGGGAGGGTTCAAGAGAGCCGTCCCATGTGTATCGTCAACTAGTCCTTTTATAGTACAAGGACCGATCGTTACACCGTTAGCCTGGCCCGACATGTGGCCCTAGCGGTTACTGATGCTTAATACACAATTAATGAGGTTAATTACCCTTAATAGCATGGTAACAGGCTTGATAATGCCGTTACCGGTATTAAGGTCCTTCCGATCGTGTGTCATTAATATAGTATTAATGACACTTAATCAGGTCTTGAAGTCTTTGATTGCCCCTTAAAGGTCCGAGCCGTTGGGGGTCCACCAGTCTTATTGTTAAGGCTAAAGGTCCGGGGGTTGGACACGTGGTAGCATCGGGGCTGTCTGTCTTGGGACGGGTAGGTCCGGTGTAGATGTACACGTGTCAGTACTGGAGCTTCCCTCTGTCGAGGGTTAGATACGAGGGTGCCACTCAAGTGTTTAGCTCGGAGCTATCCCATGTGTGGGATGTAGGTCTGGTTGCAGTATACACGTGGCAGCACCAGGACTAACCATAGATGGGAGGCAGGTCCAGTCCTGTATGACACGTGGGGCCTTTGCAGGTCTTCAACTCAGACAGGTGAAGTTCCTTCGGTCTTTTTGTAGTCCCAAGGGGTATACGGTACGCAGGGTACCGCTAGTGGCACCCTGGGCCCACCTCTGGGATAGACCTTTTGGATGAAGTCGTTCTGCCAAAGGTGGGTCCATCCTTCGGTTTTTGAGCCGCGTCTTCAAGGGTCTTCGGGCGTGCCGTTGGTGGTAGTTCCCAGTTAAACCAACGCCGCATGGCATATCCAGGATGCGGCAGGTGAGATCTGGGCGTGCGGATCTCACGCAATTGAAGGTCGCCGATTCCTGATACAAAAATCGTATCGGTTCCGCGTGCCCTGTCAGGCCGCCGCCTTCGGGCTTCCCGCCTTTCATGATGACAACCGTTCGCCTGGGGTAAGGACCTCGACTTGATCGTCGGGGCGGCCCCGGGCCCCCTTGTCATTGGCAGGGTGAAGTTTTTTAATTGTATTGCCAGCTCCTCTGTGGCTTCCATCCAAGCGTTGCGGGGGCTTACTTAAGAAAGAAAGTGCACACCGTTTGGGGATTCTTTACGCCTTCATTCGAACTTGCGCTCAAATCCTCCAAACTTTTGCTTGCTTTTCCTCTCTCGCCATGCTGTGCCACGATGAAGTTGGGACTCCCCACGAGCCGCATTGGGAGCAAGAAGGAGTTGTCCAAGGTCCAGACCTACATGGGATGGTCCAGTGACTCCTTCGACAATGAAATTCGCTGTGTCTAGCTTCCCTTCAAGAAGAAGCGAGCCGGAGATATGGTATACTTCCTTGGATACGCCATGGCGGGTTTAATCCCGCCTTTCTCCACCTTCTTTCTGATGCTGCTAGATTTCTATGGTCTGCAGCTCCACCATCTCAGCCACCAATCAATCTTGCTGGTGGCGACTTTTGTCCACTTTTGCGAGATGTGGGTGGGTGTGCCCCCTTGCGTGGGGTTGTTCCGGACCTTCTTCACTGTCCACCCGACCGGGAAGAGTGATGAGTTCATCGGCTTCTACTACTTCGTGAAGCGGTAAAACTCTCCCCTCAAGTATTTGAGGTCCTTCCCTTCTGGCAAGTGGGATGACTGGAAGAAAGACTAGGTGGTCATCACCGTCGAGGGACACGAGAGGCTGGAGCTGCCTGAAGGCCTTCCTCGCGTCGACACCGACACTTGGAGTGACGTGTCAGCGCTGTCGAGGGAGTACAGGCCCATCCTGGACAGAATCCAGGAATGTGTCGAAGGTGGGGTGACCCCGCAGATGGTCTTTGGCAACTTCTTGACAAACAGGTGGGCCCCGCTGAGGGCTAGGAGCCAGACTTCCTGGGCCTTCAACAGTGAGATGGATACCAACCGCATTGAAGTCAGCTTGGACACCAACTTGGCCGGTGAAGCCTTGAAGACCCATCTCAAGAAGTTCCAGCTTGGGAACATCAGTCCTGGCGATGTGTCTCTACTGGCGGCCTTCCTACCTCAAAATATGATTCTAGAGGAGTGCAAAGAGCTCTGGAGGAAGATGCCGCTGTTGGACGACTTGGGCCTAGTGGAGAGGCGATCAACCGCTGGGGTGGCAATCCCCGGAGCTTCTGAAGGCGGCTCCGCTCCCACCCCAAAGCCAAGAACCGAAGTCGTAGGCAAGGGCACGGAGTTGGCCGAACCATCGAGCCGCAAGAGGAAGTTGAAACATGCTGACGGGAGGTCCATCAGACCTGCTCCTTCTACGATGGCTCCTTCTCCCCGGAGGGGAAAGTCTTCAATGGTGGCAACCACTCCAGCATCGGTGTCTCCCCGGGTTGCTAGCTTCGACCATACGGCTCAAGTACCAGCTGAGGGCTCTGGGTCCCGAGGTCCTTCCCGGTCGAGGGGGTCCTCAACCAAAGTGACGCCGGCAGCAGCAGCGAGCTTCGGGGAACCTTCCGGAGCTGGCACGCCAGGGGCGACAGGGTCCGATGCCGAGCGTCCGAAGAAGAGGTTCCGCGCTAGCTGGAGTAGAAGCCTTCCGAGGTAAATTTTGTTTTTACCTCAGTTGTTTGTTTTTTGGTTGTAACTGCGTCTTGAGTTTTTTTGTCCTTCATCTGCATTGTCTCCAAGAGAAAGACTGAAGCTCCAACTCCCGTGACAGCAACTAATGCTGTGGAGACGGAAGCTCCGGCTCCAATTCCAGCGCCGCCCCAAGAGGTGACTGAGGTTGCGGCAGCTCCGGCGCCGGCTGTCGTGGTCCTGGACCTCGACTCATCCCCAGAAGCTCCTGTGGTAGATCCGGACCACGGGAATGAAGATGTACCAGTGGCACCAGCCCCGATGGTTGAAGCTCCAGATTTGGATGCTGTAATGGTGGACGCCCCAGCCTCAGAGCCGGAGGTAGCTGCGATTTCGGCCCTAGAGCCGGATGTTGTTCAAGCCCTGACAGTAGAGCCGGTGGTTGATGAAGTCCTGGCGGTAGAGCCGGTCGTCGAAGAAGCTTTAGTGCCTGAGCCGGTTGCTGCAGAGGTGCCGACGCTCGAGCCCCTAATGGTCGAAGCGCCAGCGCCTGAGCCGGTGGCGGAGGAGGCGCCAGCATCGGAGCCGGAAGTGGCTTCAACTCCGGCAGAATCTTCAACGCCTGCCCCAGAGGCAGTGGTCCCGGAGGTGCCCACGCCTGAGCCAAGGTGCCAAGATGAAGCTGTCGGCCCCCCGCCTGAGGGGCCAGTTGTTGATGACCTGGCGGCGGGACCTTCAGAGCCAACTCCAGAGGTCGAAACTTCTGTAATAGGACCTTCCTCGGCGGCGGCCGAGGCTATCCCGGAGGACAGCCCTAGTGGAGTGGAAGCTCAGGAGACCGCTCTTGTAGAGTGGGACCCGATTTTTCACGGAGAACCCGTTGGAGCCAGCGGAGAGGACCCCGGCAGGTCCGGACCCAATCCCTCTGTCGTTGTCTATTTACAACGCCTGCTCCAGCCTTCGTCAAGTCTAGCTGGCTTTCTACCACGATAGCAAGGCCCTCGAGGAGGAGTGCCAAACTCTTAGGAGGTGTCGCAATCGGCTCCAATTCGAGACCAAGCTGGCGCAGTCGAGGCTGGCTTACGACAAGGAGTGGGTGAAGAAGGAGAAGGTCCGGTTGGAGTACTGGGGTAAGCTGCTAGACGAGAGGGAAAGCATGGTGCGATCCCTCGACAACCAGTCCCGGGCCATCCATGAACAGTCCATAGCTGCCAATAACACAACGAATGATCGCGGGGAGAAGCTCAACGCTATCCACGACAGCCTCATCAAGCGCTAGGAGGCCCTTGAGGAGCAGGAGAAAAAGCTCAAAGATGAAGAGCAAAAACTCCTGGAACTGCGGGATGACCTCGTGAAGAGGGAGGAAGAGCTTACTCAGAGGCTGACTCTGGGTGACAAGAGTCTCGCAGAGCGCACCAAGAAGTTGGATGAGCGCTACGAGAAAGAGGAGAAGAAGGCCTGACAGCAAGGATAGGACCTCCACAAGAGGGAGGATGAAATTACTGCCAGGGAGAAGAATATCCGACACTTCATTCATGTCGCCAGGATCATTCTGCCCTAGGGATGAAAACGGTACGGTAAATTCCCGAACCGTCCGACGTCGTTTTCGAAAATTTCCGGTGCGATTACCATTGTCGACAATTTCTGAAATTTTCGATCCGATTACCGTTTTTATTGGACATTGAAATTTGGTAAACAGAATGGAAACGATTTAGACTGATTTCCGACCGAATTGTCGGAATACCATATTTTAATGGAGAATTTCCGAACAATAACCAAATACTTTCCAAATAGTAGGTTGGGTCTAATGGGCTAACATGTACTCTCTCTGTCCCTTGGAATAGAGGATTTTTAAAGGAAACTTCAAAGGAATTCATTCCTACATTGTGCTTATGTCACAGGTGTTTGGAACACAGGAATCATATTTTGTTTCCTGTAGAAAGACTTCCTTTCCTATGTAAAATGGAGGAATGAAATAATCCAGTCCAAGTTCTTTGTGGTCTGCTGGTTGGCTATGGAGGGAATATATAGGGTGCTAAAAGTCAAATTAACTAACCTAATGATTTGCATGGAATAATTATTTCTTTTTTTGAAACAAGGGAATAATTATTTCTGAGCTACTGCAATGCAATAGACGTTTTGATGTTAGAAATATAGGAATGAAGTTGTTTATGAAGCAAACTCGTAGTTCATTTTGGCAAGAATTTATGACTTTGATTTATGTATTACAAATAATGATAGTTAAGATTCTAAAGAATTTTGTTTATAGTTGCTCACTTTCTTCGTTCCTACATTTTGTCTATTCCTATGTTTTTTCCAATTCCTGTGATTTGGATTCCTACGTTCCAAACGGGGCCGTAGTAAATATCGCTTTGTAATCTATTTTTGAACTACAAAGCGACAAGTATTTAGAGACGGAGGGAGTAATAAGCTCAATTATTTAAATTTTTTATTCAGACACCAGTTTGAATAAGGAGTTGTCAAAGGTAATAAGCTTAATTCCGACCGTTTTCATCCCTATTCTGCCCCAAGTCATCTGGGGCAGCAGGCGGAGGACCTTGATGATCAGGATAAGGACGAGGCAAGAAATCATTGATCAAAGGTAAGTTTGACCAAAGCTAAAAATAGAGTTGAGTTGGGGCAGAGGGAGGAGTACTTTTTACAGACCGCTTTGCATGCCCCGCTGCGGGCAATCTCCTGCCCGCTGACAACTCCAACAACTAAAGTAGGGTACAGTTGCACTTCAGAAGCCGTAACCTTAATTTCCCAAGTAGAATTCCAAACGGTGCACTTTAGAAGCCATAACCATCAATGCGCGCGTCTCATCATCTTCTCCACGCGTCTCATCGTCTTCTCCGCGCGTACTAATAAAGACTCACCATCCTCTTCTCTACAACACACACAAGCCATCCTCTTCTCCGCGCGTACTCTTCCTCTTCATCTCCGTCGCGCGCGACCTCATTGGTTCCCTTCGAAGCCCATGGAGTTCCCCTTGTTGCACGATATTGCGGTCCTGATCGCGGGGTGGGTCACCGCAACCTCCCCGCAGTCCATGAACGACCTCTCCAGTCTGCGTGCCACCTGCAAGGCCATGCACACGGCGTGCCGAGATCGCACCGTGGGCAGGCGCGTGGCGCTGGAGCGGGTGAGCATCTGGAAGTACAACCGGAGCTACGACCGCCTCGTGGAGCGCCTGGCAATCATCAACAACCCTCATGCGTGCTACGTCACATGGTTCGACCTCGTCTTCCTGCACGGTCGCACACAGCCGGGCACCCAGTTCCTTGCCCGGGCGGCCGCGAACGGCCACATGGTGGTGGCCTACGTCCTCGCCATGCTTCGCTACGACGCCGACCGCAGGGCCAACAACGCCTTCGAGTATATCTAGCAGGTCGAATGTGAGGCCCACGTCGGCTACAACGCGGCCGGGTCCGTCGCCATGAAGTGGACCAACAAGGAGTGCTGCAGGTGTAGGCATGAAGCCATGAATAGTATCGATGATGTCGCGTGGAGGTTCCTGGGCAGGCCTCGTCCAGAAGCGCCACCGGTGGCGGTGCCCAACATTGATGATGACGCTTGGGACTGCTCAATAGGGGGGAACCAGGGAACTGCCCGCTACGGCAGGCCTACGTGGGAGGAGTGGAGAGTCTTCTGTACAGAGAACTATAGGATTAAGCATGAGCATGACCTGTTCTGCCGTCTGGCGTTGTACTATATGGGTTATATTCCCTCCATTCCCGTTTAAATGCACTGCTATTTCTCCCAACGCCAATTAAAAGAGAACAAATGGAGTATATAAAATAGACTTGTACTAGTATATGTGTTTCCCCTATGCCCGCTCGTCTCTGATGAATGTTGCACTTGTTGTGTTCCCCGTATGCGCGCTCGTCTTATGTTTAGCCCCGTTTGCATCAAAGGAAACTCACGGGACAGTTTAAAGAATTGGATTCTTCCGGAAATGGATACACTCAATCATACAATAGTTTGTAACGAAGGAAATCAGTGTTCCTTTCTCTCTGTTCATTGTCTCCACTTTTCATTCCAGTCGTCGCTAATCGACAGAACTAGCTGTTACATAATCCCCAATAAACACAAAATAAACTAATTGGCACATCTAGTCCCCATCACTTCCCTTGAAGCAGTGGTAATAACTTCTGGCCGCGTATAGGAGTAGTGGTAATGGTTACACCGCGTATAGGGGCATAGGGCCAGTGGTACGTTGGAGTTCTACCTATCTTTTTTCTAACATTTTTCTCGTCCTTTCTTTTCTTTTCTCTCTGTTGATTGTCTCCACTTTTCTTTCCAGTCGTTGCTACCTGTTAGTACTGTATACTACTTTACAGACCGCTTTGCAGGCCTCGCTGCGGGCGATCTCCTAGCACCTCTAACATTAAAGTATCGTACATGCAACTTTACAAATGAGCTTACTCAAACTTTTCGAGCTTGAGCTCATCAAGCTGGCAATACTCAACTTCATCCTCAAACTTTTAATCAAAACTAAGTTTGGTCCTTCAACTTTCAAATGGGTCAATTATTTAATCCATCAACTTCAAAAAACTGTTTCACTTTCATCCTTACTCTGAGTTGGACATCCACACATTGGCATGCCAAATAAGATAGTTAATGTGTTTTTAATCCTGTTAATTTGTGATAGAAGTTTGTTTTATTTAAATGTTTAAAGTATGCATCATTATATGCATGTAAACTCTTTCCCATGTTGAAGCAAGAAGACAAGAGTTTAAGAAACGATTTGAATGGACCCCTTAGTTGGATAGCTAGGAAGTACAACCGTCGGATCAAAACAAATGGTAAATGCAGCCTTTACTGCACACATGCAGCAAAATGTCGCTACGTCAGGCGATCCTGGTCCAGGCAGGTGTATGCTCCGATTCCTATCCTCCAACTCCATCTAGGCTTTCGATGAACCAGGAGGTTCACCACCAGACTGTAGAAAGGATAAGCACGCACACATGTAACAGTCATTGTTGACTGCGTTGGTCTAACGTCATTGTTTGACTACGTAGGCCTACGTTTAGTCATTAACGCTAGCTTTTGAATCTGTGTAGTGTGAAAGGGTTTTGTTTTCATTTCACACTACACTAGCTAGCCTATATAAAGTGTATCTATGTTCCCTCATGAATACACAACAAACATTCTCCATACAGAATGAAACTTGCATGCCGCTTTCTTCTGCCGGAGGTTCGAAGGAAACTACACAGCTGGCCGGGTACACGTACGGTACGGGTGTGCCGGTGGGATCAAGATCCCCTGACTTAATCTTCAGTCATCGACATGTGGGTCCAGAACCACATGTTAGTGACCAAGTTACGGACTGCACTAAGTCAGGGGATTCGCGTCCGTGCCGGTGTACCTTAACCCCCCGTACGTCGTCCATCCCAGGTGGTTGTTGGGAAGAGCCTTACAGGTATGCTCTGATTCCAGACCTCTTACTCCATCTCTAGGTTTCTGATGACGCAGGCGGTTCACCACCAGCAAACCAAAAAAGGTAGAGAGGCATGCAAGTTTTTTTGATGAAAAGCTGACTGCGGCCCGCTGACTGCGACCTGCTGACGCATCCATCTCTAGTTTTTTTGATGACACTCTCACTGACGTGTCATCATATTATTTGTTGTGAAGGTATGTGTAAGTGCATCTAGGATATCCCTTGTGGGTTTTGGCTAATTGATGACAAACATATGAGATCCTAATGATTCTATTGAGATGATTGCAGGACAAACAAGTGAAACAACTCGGTGAAATGGTGAAAAATGGAGTGGTGTCCAAAGAGGGATACTTTGATGGAGCTTGGAAGATCAAATTAGATTTTAAATGTATAGGGAGTGTATGAAAGACACACTCCAAGAGCTCACAACTTTGCGCTGGGGTAAGGGTTTAAGATTAACCTAACTTTCACAATGCACCGGACTAGTCCGATCGTGGACCGGACTAGTCCGTTTCACTTTCTGGAATCTCTCATATTGGGAGACTGGACTAGTCCGTGTCCACCGGACTAGTCCGTTGAACTTTCTGGAGTCTCTCATATTGGGAGACCGGACTAGTCCGTGTGTTCATCGGACTAGTCCGTTGAACTTTCCAGAGTCTCTCATATTGGGAGACCGGACTAGTCCGTGTGTCCACTGGACTAGTCCATTGAACTTTCTGGAGTCTCACATCCATGGAGATCGGACTAGTCTGCGGAATAGTCCGTTGAACTTTCTGAGGTCCACCTTCACACAGAACCGGACTAGTCCGGCAGACTTACTGGACTTCAAAGTACACTGTGACCGGACAAGTCCGGACTTGCACCAGACTAGTTCGGTGTTAGGGTTTTTCAACGGTAACTTTTTGGAAACGTATAAATAGAGAATCCATGGCCTTCCAAAAAACATACACGTCGAATATTGCTGCAAACACAAACCCTAGTGCCGCCACTTCGTCCCAAGAGCCAAAAACACATCTTCCCACACATCTAAGGTGCAAAAGGAGTCAAATCATTAGAACACTTGGATTCGGGATTGGGAGATCATTGTTCCTTCGTTGTGAGCTCTTGGGGTTTGATCTTTCTACACTTTTACTCTGCGTTGTAATACTTTCAAGTGTATTTGATTGCATCATTGTAATTCTCGTTGGATCCCTCAACGTGTGAGGTTGCCCCCACAAACTTGGTGATAACCCGTGATAGTGGAATCAAGTCGGCCTTCGTGGTGACTTGAAGAGGGAAAGGGTTGGAGACCCGACTCTGTGTGAGCTTCCTCAACGAGGAAGTAGATCTCGTGGTGAGATCGAACCTCGGTAAAAATTCGCTTGTCTCTTGTGCCTCATTTACTTTAATCTTCGTTCACTAGATCACTTGATTACTAAACATCAATTAAGTTGCTTTTAAGTTTCTACGTGCAGTCATACAATAATCTTAAATCAAAGAATCTGTTGTTCTCCTTTCCGCTGCTAGAAGAACCTAGTTTCCTAAATAACACTTAATCAACTCACAAGTTTCAGCACACCGGACTAGTCCGTCCACATAACCGGACTAGTCCGGTCCATCAAGTTTTTGACGAATTTATTAAGTGTGCAGGAAATTCAAAAGGCCTATTCACCCCCCTCTAGGCCACATTCAATTGGTATCAGAGCAAGGTTCTCCGCCAACGAGACTCACATCTCGGAAAGATCAATGGCCTCTGATAAGAACAACGATATCTCGAAGATGAACATCAATGAGGAAGAACAAGAAGCTAAAGCCTTCGATGTGCTGAAAGAAATCCCACATGATGATGAAGAAGTGCGATAGCTAAAGGCACTCCTGAGAAAGAAACTGCTAGGACAAGAAGGAAAGGAAGAAGAGAAGACGACGGGGAGTGGTCATCATGACTACTCCCGACATCCTTACAACTACAACCATCTCAATTCAAACAATCACTATTTCTCCATTCCTATGGGAAAGCCTCCATAGTTTGACGGAAGTGACTATACCATGTGGAAGTACAACATGAAGATGCATCTAATATCCCTAAATCCTAGTCTGTGGCACATTTTTTGCACTGGCATAGATATCTCGGACACGGATGACGAACTCACCCCAGAACAAGAACAAGAGATTCACAGAAATGCACAAGCCGTCACCGTGATCACGTCATCACTAAGCAGAGAGGAATTCACCAAGATCGATGGCTTAGAAAGTGCAAAAGAAATCTGGGATACACTCAAGACAGCTCACGAAGGAAATAGGTCGGTTCGTGAAGCTAAAATCGAGATGCTTGAAGGAGAGTGTGGGAGATTTGCTATTGAAGAAGACGAATCACCTCAAGACATGTACAACCGGATGAAGGCACTCATCAACAAAATTCGTGCCTATGGAAGTAAGAAATGGACGGATCACGAGGTGGTCAAGAGAATGATTAGAGCCTTCATGCTAAGAAATGTTACACTTTGCTCGATGATTAGAGAAAGCCCCGCATTTCACAAAATGACTCCGGATGAGTTATTGGGGAAGATCATAAACCATGAAATGATGGAGAAAGAGGCTCAATGCGTCAATGACTTAGCCGAACTCACCTCTTCCAAGAAGAAAGAAGTTGCTCTCAAAGCAACATGCAGACCCAAACTTAAGGGAACTCGTGAAGACCAAGACGATGGGCATACAAGTGACGAGAGCACTGATCTTGATGATGAAGAAATGGTACTATTTATCAAGAAGTTCAAATGCATGATGAAAAGAAGACACGACAACAATTCAAATGAAGGCAAGAGCAAGGATAAAGGAAAATACAAGGCTCAACACACTTGCTACAACTGCAGAGAGTATGGTCACTTCATGGTAGACTGCCCCTATGAAGAAAATAAAAATAAGAGGGAAACAAGACCTCAAGAAAAGAAAAATTTCAGAAAAAGAAGACAAGCCCATCAAGCTCATATTGGCAAGGAGTGGGACTCAAACGACGAGTCCTCCTCCGATGAAGAAGAAGAGATATCCACTATCGCAGTCAAGAAACCTACTATGAAAGACACACTCTTCCCAAACATGGGAGGACAAGATATGAACAACCACACTTGCCTTATGGCTAAGGAAGGCAAGAAAAAGGTACGACTCACTTCTCCTACACTAAATTCCTCTATTGATGACTTTGATAGCTCTATTTATAATGAAGAAATGTTTAGAGGACTAAGTAAAATTGCTCTAAAGAAAATGGAAATATTGTCAAACGAAATATTTGAAAAGGAGGAACTTCTTAACCGACAAGAAGATATGATCATCCGTGAAAGGAAGAGATATCAAGAAGTTGAAAAGCTTCTCGAGCTTGAAAGAGAGAAGAACGAGTCGCTTGAGGTTGAGCTAGCCTTGAGTAAGGAAACTTACTCAAAGCTAGAAGATAGCATATTGCAATCAAGGAAGAAATTGCTAACTTGTCAAAAGTTAACAAGATCCTTGGGGTGCAAGTTGAGTCGCTCAAGCAAAGTGACTCCTCTTCCTCCAAGAGCTCTTCCTCCAAAGATATGAGTTCGACAACAATTGGAACTTGCACTTGCTCTAATAAGAAGAATGTTATTTCTAATACTTCAACTTTTCATAATATGCATGCCTCTCCAAGCGGCATATTTGATAAGGAGAAGATCAAATATGCACGCAGTGCATATATGGTCACTAGACCTCCTAATGTCAAAGATGGCCTTGGTTTTGACAGAAACAAACACATGTCCACTCCTAATCATGCTAAGAAAAGAATTGTCTTTGTTAAAGAAAAATCCCATGAATCTAATTTACAAATATTGTTTCATACATTTGATGCTTCATATGTTCTTATGAAAGCCAAACATGGAAAAGTCATTGCTAAATACACAGGGCCACGCCATAAGAACTTGAAAACTTGTGTGTGGGTGCCCAAAACTCTTGTGACTAACCTGAGAGGACCCAAGCAAGCTTGGGTACCTAAAACCAAAGAATAATTCTTTTTTGCAGGCTTACTCCTCCGGTGGATCTAAATGGGTGCTAGATAGCGGATGCACAAATCACATGACCGAAGAGAGAGGTATGTTTGTGGAGTATGAGTATAACAAGGATCCAAGTGAAGGCATATACTTCGGAGACAACAGCCAAGGAAAGGTCCTTGGTAGCGGTAACATTGAAATATCCTCTCAACATACCTTATCTAATGTTTTACATGTAGACTCTCTAGATTATAACCTTTTGTCAATATCTCAACTATGCGACAAAGGCTACAACTGTTTATTCACTAATGAGGGTGTGACTGTTTTCAGAAGAAGCGATGGCTCAATTGCATTCAAGGGAATGTTGAAGGGCAAGCTTTATCTTGTTGACTTCAACAAAGATAAAGCCGAACTCAACACTTGCTTGGTTGCTAAGACCAACATGGGATGGCTGTGGCATAGACGCTAGCCCATGTTGGGATGAGAAATCTGCAAAAACTTCTAAAAGGTGGTCACATCCGTGGTCTTAAGGATGTGATTTTTGAAAAAGACAGGCCGTGCAGCGCTTGTCAAGTAGGAAAACAAGTTGGAGCACCGCACCTTGCCAAGAATGTGATGACTACCGAAAGACCGCTGGAACTCCTCCACATGGATCTCTTTGGTCCAATTTCGTACATCAACATCGGCGGTAACAAATACGGTTTAGTAATTGTTGATGATTTTTCAAGATTTACCTGGGTATTTTTCTTGTATGATAAATCAGAAACTTAGGGGATCCTCAAGAAGTTCTTAAAGAGAGCTTAGAACGAATTCTCATCAACCATAAAGAACATCAGGAGTGACAACGGGACAGAATTCAAGAACCTCCAAGTTGAAGAGTTTCTTGATGAAGAAGGGATAAAGCATGAGTTCTCGACACCCTACTCCCCTCAACAAAATGGAGTGGCCGAAAGGAAGAATAGAACATTGATCGAAATGGCCAGAACTATGTTGGATGAATACAAGACGTCATATCGATTTTGCGCAGAAGCGGTGAACACCGCTTGTCATGCTACGAATCGGCTGTACCTCCACCGACTACTGAAGAAAACCCCATATGAGCTCCTTACCGGTAAAAAGCCTAATGTTCCTTATTTCAAAGTATTTGGTTGTAAATGTTTTATTCTGAACAAGAAATCGAGGGTCTCGAAGTTTTCTTCAAAGTACGATGAAGGGTTCTTGCTCGGTTATGAATCGAATGCCTACGCCTATTGTGTCTTCAACAAGGTGTCCGACCTTGTTGAAGTAGCACGTGATGTAGTGTTCGATGAATCTAATGGCTCACAAGTGGAGCAAGTTGATAAGTGTGTGCTAGATAAAGAGTAAGCTCCATATGAAGCACTGAAGAAAATGGGACTTGGTGATATATTACCACAAGAGCGAACATTCGACTCAAATGCACAAGATGAACCTCAACACGGAGGCAATGATCAAGGGGGAGCACTTTCACAAGATCAAGATGAGGAAAATCAGAAATATCAAGATAATCATGGGAGCAATGATCTAGGGGGAGACAATGAACATGAAGATAATGAAAAACAAGCAACTACACAAGTTCCACACTCGAGAGTACATCAGAGCGTGAAAAGAGACCATCCTGTCAATAATATCATTGGATATATTGCTAAGGGAGTAACTACTAGATCTCGAGTTGAAAATTTCTGTGAATACTATTCTTTTGTGTCTTTTCTGGAACCATACAGGGTGGAAGAAGCCTTAAGGGATCCAGACTGGGTGATGGCGATGCAAGAGGAGTTGAACAACTTCAAGAGAAATGAAGTGTGGGAGCTGGTGGAGAGACCAAAGGCGAACATCGTTGGAACCAAATGGGTCTTTTGGAACAAGCAAGATGAACATGGAGTAGTAACAAGAAATAAAGCGAGATTGGTGGCCAAAGGTTATTCTCAGGTCGAAGGTTTGGACTTAGATGAAACTTTCGCTCCTGTAGCTAGACTTGATTCCATTCGTATTTTATTGGCATATGCTACTCACCATAATTTGAAGCTGTATCAAATGGACGTCAAAAGCGCTTTCTTAAACGGTCCAATCAAGGAGGAAGTTTATGTGGAGCAGCCACCAGGATTCGAAGACCAAGAGTATCCCGATCATGTCTACAAACTGCGTAAGGCTCTCTATGGCCTCAAACAAGCTCCTCGAGCTTGGTACGAGTGCCTTAGAGATTTTCTGACTCAAAATGGATTCAAAATTGGCAAAGATGACTATACACTTTTCACTAAACACTGTGATGATCATCTATTCGTATGTCAAATTTATGTTGATGACATTATCTTTGGATCCACTAACAAATCTTTATGTGAAGAATTTAGCAAAATTATGACAGATAGGTTCGAGATGTCAATGATGGGCGAATTGAAGTTCTTCTTGGGATTCCAAGTGAAGCAACTAAGAGAAGGTACATTTATAAGCCAAACCAAATATACACAGGACATTCTCAAGAAATTCAATATGGACAAAGCCAAGCCCATCAAGACACCCATGGCCATTAATGGACATCTCGACCTCAATGAAGACGGTCCAAATGTGGACCAGAAGGTATATCGGTCCATGATCGGTTCATTACTTTATTTATGTGCATCTAGGCCAGATATTATGCTTAGTGTTTGCTTGTGTGCAAGGTTTCAAGCCGCACCTAAAGAGTGTCACTTAATTGCTGTAAAAAGAATCCTAAGGTATCTTGTGCACACACCCAACTTGGGCCTTTGGTATCCCAAAGGATCCAAGTTTAACTTGATAGGGTATTCCGATGCCGACTATGCAGGATGCAAAGTCGATATAAAGAGCACGTCAGGGACTTGTCAGTTTCTTGGTAGGTCCCTAGTCTCTTGGTCATCTAAAAAGCAAAACTCCATAGCTCTTTCCACAGCGGAAGCAGAGTATGTTGCAGCCGGTAGTTGTTGCTCACAACTACTTTGGATGCGACAAACTCTTAGGGACTACGACTACAATCTTAGCCATATCCCGCTTCTATGTGATAATGAAAGTGCTATAAAAATTGCACACAACCCTGTAGAGCACTCAAGAACTAAGCACATAGATATCCATCATCATTTTCTTAGAGATCATTCATTAAAAGGTGACATTGCTATTTCACATGTTAGGACTAAAAAACAACTTGCAGATATTTTCACCAAACCATTAGATGAGAAAAGATTTTGTGAGCTTAGAAATGAACTTAATATTCTTGACTCTCGAAATGTGGCTTGAAACGTTGCATACCTGGTTGAAACTTCAAACATCGCATTTTATTGTTAAAAACTGCTCCTCACCTCTTTTTCTTCTAAGAAAACTAATTTTAATGAAGAAATCTGGGATTTTATGACCACTTTTCATTGTTGATTGCCTTCTGGTCATAAGTACCAAGATTATTTGCAAAACTTATCCTTGGATCACTATTAAATATCTCTAAATTCTTAGGTTTTCCAGGGGCACCGAACTAGTCAGGTTCGCCACCGGACTAGTCCGGACAGTCTCTCTTTCCTAGGTTTTCCAGGGGAACCGGACTAGTCTGGTCGGCCGCGTATATAAGCCGCTGGCCGGCCCAAATCAAAATTTCAATCCTCCCTCCACTTCGAGTTGAACCCTCACCTCTCCTCTTCCCTCCTAAACCCTAGCCCCCAAAGAGACCTTCGAGTTGAGCCCTCAAAATCGAAGCTTTCTCCGTGGGAAATCCTCTTCTCGACAAGTTGATCCTCCCCACCGGACAGATTCAAGCTTCCTCAACTCGAATCTTCAAATCTCAGTAAAATTCTCCCTCAAACCAAAATCTCAACTTTTCTCATTCTAGCTCGTTTCCTTTGATTCCAAGGTTGTACATTGGCTTCCTAGATGTATTCCTACCACCTCCATGTCATTTTGTATCCTTAGATAGAAATTTTGGAATTCAAGGAAATCATTAGGGTTCTTGTCAGGCCGGACTAGTCCGGTGCCCAAAGACGGACAAGTCCGGTACGACGGACAAGTCCGCTCTCTGAACCCGGACAAGTCCGGTCTCTGACATCTGAACCCTAATTTGACCTTGATCCTTGGTTCATTCTTATCTAAACCATGAACTCCTTATTAGGCACAATGTCTTCAAGCTCAGATGACAGTTCTTTCCACATTGATGAAGAAGTTGAACGTGAGAAGGCGAGGAGATCCAAGGAGAGGTACATGAAGAAAAGACATGATGTCAATGTGCACTCTCCACCCTCCGACGACAATTTGCCCAAGAAGAGGAGGGTGACTGTTAAGAAGGCCCAAGGAAAAGCTGGCGAGAGCTCCTCAGGGCCAAAGAGGACTCTCAACAAAGGGAAGGGGCTTGCTAGCGGACCCATTGGGCCCCTGAAGATGAAAAACCCAAGTCACCGCAACAGGCAGCGTTCTAGTGAAGATTTCACCGGGAAAAGGGGTGAGCTTGCCGATAGCTTTAGGAAGATTAATGTGTATAATCAACCTCGGCAATGCTCTGACCCAAGATTTTGGAGCAACTTCCATGCCGACTACTATGAGCATGTGTACATGAAGATGAAGAATCCCATTGTGAAGAGTCAATGGGTGAACATTGGGTACATGCAGTCGAAGAAATATCCTGCCTTCCGTGAAGTGGTTGAGGCCCTGGAGAGGCACAGACTGAAGGGACTGTTTTCTTTTGAGAATGACTGGAACAATGAGATCATCACCCAATTCTACTCTACGCTCTACTTTGCTCGGGGTGAGGGAGACAATCTTACTTGGATGACCCATGGTTCCAAGTATAGTGTTACTTATGATGAGTTTGCAAGGATTCTTCACCTTGAACATACTCTGGATCATGATCTTGTCATCCACAATTTGCAACCCTTGGAGAAGGATGAGATCAAGTTCCTCTATGACACAAGGATGCCCTATGTGCCTCCCAACAGCAACTATGTGAAGCCCTTCTTTGTGGTCCTCAACAGAATCTTGAGGAAGACAATAGCCCCGAAAGATGGACATGCGGGGACTATACAAGGAACCTTGAGGACCCTAATGAAGGTCATTAGTGGAAGGAGACCATTCAATGTCTTTGAGTACATCTACAATGACATTGTGAACATCTCAATCACTCCCAATAGATCTTGCGGGTATGACCCGTACATCATGTTCATGATTGAGAAAGTGACGGGGCTTGAGTTTGTCAAGGATGTCGCTCATACGGGGTGGAAGCCGCAAAATCCCACCGAGTACACTCTACCCTCAGCTCCTAATGCACCTTCCTCCCCTGAAGCTGAGAGGAGGACTAAACAAACTAGGGATGTGAATGCCACAAGATCTGCAGCTGCTCCTCCTGGCTCTACACCTGTCCATGAATCCTCCGGTGGTGTTCTCAAAATGCTCACCTCTATCTTTGCCTGCTGCCGCAAGATTGAAGTCAGGCAGAAGAAACACCAACAATATGTCAATGCCAACATCAAAGCTATCTGTGACAAGCTGGAGATTGAGCCGGTTGGATCCCCGCCCGCCTTCGAGGACTCCGAAGAAGATCCTGCTCCGACGAATGATGATGGTGGTGAAGACGACGACCGGACTGAAACTGAAGAAGAGAGCGGCGATGAGTGATTCCCCTCAAATTTTCCCTTTTTGGTGCCTTGATGCCAAAGGGGGATAGATTGAGACTAGTAGTTTGAGACTATCTCTAGTTGTAGTCCTTATGCTTTTGTGATCGAGGACATGTACTTATTTTTAAAACCTTGTAATGCACTATTTCTTTTCTTATGTGTGATGCTTATTGTTGCTTGAATGATCATCTTTATGCTCATTGTTGATTATATCTATTTCATCACACTTTGTTGATCACACACCTGTTAGGCACCCCACCATAAGGTGTGTGCATATGTGAGAAGCTTTTTGTGGATTTATCGTTATTCTCATATGTGCACACCTTATGAAAATAAAAATTTTACTCTCATTTGTGATATCTCAAACGGTTGTCATCAATCACCAAAAAGGGGGAGATTGTAAGTGCATCTAGGATATCCCTTGTGGGTTTTGGCTAATTGATGACAAACATATGAGATCCTAATGATTCTATTGAGATGATTGTAGGACAAACAAGTGAAATAGCTCAGTGCACACAAAAAGGTGAAAAATGGAGTGGTGTCCAACGAGGGATATTTTGATGGAGCTTGGAAGATCAAATTAGATTTTAAATGTATAGGGAGTGTATGAAAGACACACTCCAAGAGCTCACAACTTTGCGCTGGGGTAAGGGTTTAAGATTAACCTAACTTTCACAATGCACTGGACTAGTTCAATCGTGGATCGGACTAGTCCGTTTCACTTTCTGGAATCTCTCATATTGGGAGACCGGACTAGTCCGTGTGTCCACCGCACTAGTCCGTTGAACTTTCTGGAGTCTCTCATATTGGGAGACAGGACTAGTCCGTGT
This sequence comes from Tuctoria greenei, assembly GCA_036927565.1. NCBI lineage: Eukaryota > Viridiplantae > Streptophyta > Magnoliopsida > Poales > Poaceae > Tuctoria > Tuctoria greenei. Next base: position 80,880,275 of record JAYESD010000003.1, on the reverse strand, counting down.
GTCCACCGGACTAGTCCGTTGAACTTTCTGGAGTCTCTCATATTGGGAGACTTGACTAGTCCGTGTCTCCACCGGACTAGTCCGTTGAACTTTCTGGAGTCTCCCATCCATGGAGATCGGACTAGTCCGCGGACTAGTCCGTTGAACTTTCTGAAGTCCACCTTCACACAGAACCGGACTAGTCCAAGCTTGGACCGAACTAGTCCGACAGACTTTCTGGACTTCAAAGTACACTGTGACCGGACAAGTCCGGACTTGCACCGGACTAGTCCGGTGTTAGGGTTTTTGATGGTAACTTTTTGGAAACCATATAAATAGAGAATCCACGGCCTTCCAAACAACATACACGTCGAATATTGATGCAAACACAAACCCTAGTGCCGCCACTTCATCCCAAGAGCTAAAAACAAATCTTCCAACACATCTAAGGCGCAAAAAGGAGTCAATTTATTAGAACACTTGGATTCGGGATTGGGAGATCGTCACTCCTTCATTGTGAGCTCTTAGGGTTTGATCTTTCTACACTTTTACTCTGCATTGTAATACTTTCAAGTGTATTTGATCGCCTCTTCGTTGTAATTCTCGTGGGAGCCCTCAACGTGTGAGGTTGCCCCACAAACTTGGTGATAACCCGTGATAGTGGAATCAAGTCGGCCTTCGTGGTGACTTGAAGAGGGAAAGGGTTGGAGACCCGGATCTGTGTGAGCTTCCTCAACGAGGACGTAGATCTCGTGGTGAGATCGAACCTCGATAAAAATTCGCTTGTCTCTTGTGCCTCATTTACTTTACTTTTCGTTCACTAGATCACTTGATTACTAAACATCAATTAAGTTGCTTATAAGTTTCTACGTGCAGTCATACAATAATCTTAAATAAGAGAATCTGTTGTTCTCCTTTCCGCTGCTAGAAGAACCTAGTTTCCTAAATAACACTTAATCAACTCACAAGTTTCAGCACACCAGACTAGTCCGTCCACATAACCGGACTAGTCCGGTCCATCAAGTTTTTGACGAATTTATTAAGTGTGCAGGAAATTCAAAAGGCCTATTCACCCCCCTCTAGGCCACATTCAGTATGGTAGTTAAACTAAGCATTAATAAAGGGACCAATAACATTTTGACACATCAGCGGGATGACACATGGGAGGGACACGGCTTGTAGCCAGTTTTTCATCAAGAAATTTGCATGCCGCTCTCATCACCGAGGCTTTGCTGGTTTGTCTGGTGGTGAACCGCATGCGTCAGATGTAGTTAGAGGACAGGAATCAGAACATACCTGCAGGGGTCTTCCAACCACCATCGGGGACGCACGACGGGGGTTAAGGTACACACCGGCACACCTGGACCGTACATATGTGCCGGTGAAGATGAACGACGTTCCAGCTGTGGAAGCACCCGCATGGCTTCCGTTGGAAGGTGACCGACTCGCGAAAGATGTGCGAGGTCAACTACGCCAACATTATTTGTGTGAAGGTATGGTAGTTAAACTAAGCATTAATAAAGGGACCAATAAAATTTTGACACATCAGCGGGATGATGCATGGGAGGACAGAACGGGAGGGACATGGCTTGTATACTCCCATTCAGGGACACGACTTGTATACTCCCATTCAGTGCTTCCATACGTGCTCCTACTTAAGTGTCATGATTTTTTTGGCCCTTTCGCTTACCTAACATAATGCCTGATTTAACTTCAACCAATTAGATGATGACACATAAGCGGGAGTACGCATGGAAGCACAAACGGGAGCACTGAAGTTGCATCCGAACGGGAGGACACGGCTTGTATACTCCCATTCAGTGCTTCCATGCGTGCTCCTACTTAAGTGTCATGATTTTATTGGCCCTTTCATTTACCTAACAAAATGCCTGATTTAACTTCAACCAATTAGATGATGACACATAAGCGGGAGTACGCATGGAAGGACAAACGGGAGCACCGAAGTTGCATCCGAACGGGAGGACACGGCTTGTATACTTCCATTCAGTGCGTTCATGCGTGCTCCCACTTAAGTGTCATGATTTTATTGGACCTTTCATTTACCTAACATAATGCCTGATTATACTTCAACCAATTAGATGATGACACATGGAAGCACAAAGGGGAGCACTGAAGTTGCATCCCTACAGTGTACGCACAAATGACAAATACACGGCCTCAACACCGGGTTTAAGGTGCATCGTGGACTAACAACATGACCCGACCAAACACTCACGTAACACCTGCAAGAGCAACCATCTGGCCGCATCCACCAACGCATCCCAACCCTGCGAAAGGATGACGAGCAGCGGCAGGTGAACACGTTGCAGCGGCCGCACAATGGAAAACAGTGGCAACGGAGGCGGAGGCTGCGGCGGAGGTGGACAAGTCCTCCTCCGAGTAGAGTAGGATGAGTAGTAGTTTTTTCTTTTGTTTTTTATGTGTTTTTTCTTGTTTGTAATATATGTGTTGTTTTTATGTTAATGAAAAATGTTTTTTATTTTATTTTCATGAACAATGTGTCCTACTCCAGTACATGCACTAACGAAAAACTGCTCCTTTTATCGAAAAACGTCGCATATGGAAAATTAACACATTAATAATATTATATTGTATCTAATAAATACTCCCTCCTTATTCTTTTATTTGATGTTTTGGACAAAGCATTGAACTAACACTAGTAGGACGTGACCACCCCCACCCACCGGTCTGGTCCTAGGAAGTAGCCCACAAATTTTCTGCTACTCTGCTGCACAGCATCGCGCGTGCGCCCCCGCCTCGCACGCCGTCCAATCAAAATCGCATAATCGTGGCAGCGGGACACACGGGATTTCCTTCCTTCGGTGTCCAGACAACAAACCCAGCGCGAAGTGAAGGATCTCAGCGGGATTTCCATGGGACGGCGTGCGGGGCGGGGGCGCACACGCAACATTGTGCGGCAGGGCCGCAGAAAATTTATTTCCACCCGCCTAGGCCCAGAGCCGGGCCTGCCTTTAAGACCATCCGCAGTGGTTCACGGTAAAGCTTTTAGGCTGTGTTTGGGAGCACATTTTTTCAATACTAAAGTTTTGGAAACCACAGTTTTTAAAATGACATGACAATACCAAAGTACGTATTTCAGTAACACAGTTTTGTAATACTACGATTTTGCAATACATAGGACTGTTTGGTTGACAAACACCATTCTGTAAAAAATACCATAGTAATCTCAAATACCAAGGTATTGCTAATTGCTCTAAAACTCCAAAAATACCGTGTTCCGAAACACCAAAATCGAATTCTCTGCGGCCCTTCCGCACAGCCGTCTCTGTGCGACCCTGCCCAGATGGTTGCCACGTACGTTCACGCTCCAAATCTTACAGCCAAGGGCGCACTGCACGGTTCCCGCGACTGTACCACCCTGCCCTGATGATTGCCACGTACGCGAGCGCACCAAATCTTGCAGCGCGCACGGGCACACAAACTCCACGTCTGAACTTTGCTCAGCGATCCAAATAACTCGGCGCTCAGCGTGCACGATCCATCATCATGCGCACGAATAATATTATAAAATTATCAACTTTGGTGATTCAATAATCCAATCAAGTTTCATCCAACCTACCAACAAAAAATTGGATTGTCCAGTCCATCCAACCAAACGTTAATTTGGATGATCCAAGACATAAAGAAATGGATGATCTATCTCCAATCGAACTTCAACGTCAAACCAAACGCAATTGATGACTGAGCACTTTGTCACATGTCACTAACCACATGACCCGACCAAACACTCACGTAATTACCATACACCTGCAAGAGCAACTACCTGGCCGCATCCTTCACGTACGAATGGCAACGCCGACTAACTTATACTTTTTGTACTAGGTACAAATAATTTTCCTTGTCCATGAGCCAATAAACAAGCTCTTCTGATGCGACTTTTGTAGTTAAAAAATGAACTACGACAAAGCAACAAGTTCATGGAGACGAGGGGAGTACATATGATCATCGACGTCTCTCTCACATGCATGTTATAGTTGTCCATGCATGCTACCCTACGCCCCAAACATAGGATCAACGAGCCAAACTATATATATATATATGACGATCTTTCAACAAATATATATATATATATATATATATATATATATATATATATATATATATAACATGTTAGTTGTCACGCCCCAAACATGATCTACGAGCCTCAAACTATATATGATGATGTTTCAACAAAAAACAGAGAAAACATGTAATAATGTTGTCATCAAACATGATCGTCGTGAGGTTTTCAAGTGCATATGTTACTTGTCCATGCATGCTTGCTACACCCCAAACATGATCAACGAGTCTCAAATATGACGATCTTTCAACAAAATTAGAAAACATCTAACATCATCAAACATGCATGATCGAGGTCTTTTGCATGTCAAACTAAGAAAACATGAACGAGGGTTTGTGATATATATATATATATATATATATATATATATATATGTGTGTGTGTGTGTGTGTGTGTGTGTGTGTGTGTGTGTGTGTGTGTGTGTGTGTGTTAATGAATGCATGAATGTGTGGTGTGTTCATCGTCTTGTACTTTTTTCTTGTGTTTTCTGATGAACTTTCAAAAAATAAGAGAAAACGCATAACGTCTTGAAACATGATCGAGGTATTTTGCGTGACAAACTAAAAAAAAACTGGAACATTGCATATACCTTGGGCCGGTGGGCCCTTTGCGTATCAAAATTAAAAAGTGGAACTGAAAAACTGAAACACCGCCGGACGGACCTACAAAGTATGCCAGGTGGGCCACTGCATACCCTGGACCCTTTGCATGTCAAATTAAAAAACTGCGTCTGAAGCGGAGATGGAAGCCAATCGCGGTTTAGATTAATTTGAAAGCTCAGTTTTCGAAGTGTCCTATCATCTCCACTCGCACGGGATGAGGACCCGCTATAAAGGCACACCCGTCCTCTTGCGTCTCCGCCGCACCACTCCATCTCCATCAATCGTAGCCTCCAAACTTCTCTTCCTTCACCGCCACACCATCGCCGACCACCTCTCGCTCTTTCTCTACAACTACATCGCCGCACAAATGGGTAGCCCCACAACGAAGCGCTCCAGGCCGTCGACGTCCTCCGAACCTCCTTCTTCTCCGTTTCCGTCGCAGCCAATGCCGGTGGAACTTGAGGCGGCGCCCGCACCTCCTCCGTCCCCTTCTCCGCCCGCGGCGCTCACACCTCCTCATCCCGTTTGGGTTTAGGAGACTGTCCGCCTCGCCGAACACCGCTTCGATGAACTCGATCGGTGCCTGAAGGAGGCCACCGAACACCTTTCCGCCACCGCCGGGCAAGCAAAAAAGCTCGACATATTGGCGTGGGATGTATTTTCCGATACATCTCACTCGTGTGAGCGTCTGGGTCTTGGGAAACTTCCCGTCTCCACCAGCATGGACACCACCGGCCACTACTGCTTCGGGTTAGGGTTTGTGGCCTGTCGTCTCAACGTACTCTACAAGACAATCGGGGAGGTGGCTGGGGTGGAGGGCCGCCAGCATCTTCTGCGGACCGTTGCCCGGAAGCTTCGAACTCAATTGCTGGAGGAGGCGGCAGCAGCGGCGGCAGCGGAGGAGGAGGCGGCGGCGGCAGCAGCGATGGAGGAGGAGGTGGAGGAGATCTCCTCCGACTCCGAGTAGAGTAGTATTTGTAGTTTTTATTTTTCTTGTCTTCTATGTGCTTTCATAGTTCTTGTTTGTAATATATGTGTTGTTTCTATTTTAATGATAAATGTCTTTTATGTTCATGAACAATGCGTCCTATGCAGTATCGAAAAACATATCCTTTCTGAAAAAGGGGCAGGATAACTGTTGTTTAATGTATAGCCAAGAATTCTTTGTGTTGCAACAATCAACGACTCTTGGTTGAAACTCCATTGAGATTGTGGTTGAGGCTGCGTTTCTCCTCTTTTGTGTTCTTTCACTCAATTTATTCATTTGTAGACGGTGCATGGGAAAATGTATTTTTAGTATGTAGTAGTATATACTAGTACATGTTATCATTTCATTGTGATTAATGTTACAAAATGCTGATTGTTTACCATCATTTCGTGCACTTGGCTGTATTTGCATATCGTTTGCATTAGCACATAGGTATACATTTGGCGATTCATATTTTTTTTGTATTTTTTTGGAATGTCCCACTTGCTAGCAGATGACTGCTTTTAGATTTTGATCTCCATGCATGGCAACAAAGATGAATTAAGAAGCGAGCAAGTTGTCCTAAGACGAAGTCTACCCCTCTAGCTACATGCACCAGCCATGTGCAGGAATCGACGCGACATGAGATGTAATTAATTACGATTGGATGCGTGCACAAGGGCACAGCTTGCGTCAAATTCTCCACTCCCGCGAAAATTTTATCGTTCTACTTGGCGCGCCACATTTGAGATTTTGACAATTCAATTTTCACTACCTACGCCTCCAATTTCAGTCCCGCCTATTATTGTAACCCTATTTCAGCCACGATGAGTATAAATGGAAACACTGGCCTCCATTCCCGACACACCGCTGCCCCGTCCTTTCGGTGATCTCGCAGTACTCCAAATGTGTTGTCTCTCTGTCTTGTGTTCCATACTTTTATTCCTAAGAAATTCCCGTGTTTTCATTTCCCACGGTTTTTACAATTTTTCCCCCCATGGATCTCGCTGTGACGCATCGAAGCTTTTGGTGGTGTTGACTCCTGGGTACAACGCCGGGCGACCAAGTTTGACGGGCTCTACTTAACCTCTTCGTCGCTGACACCTCCCTGCGACATCGCATCCCGGACTCCAGTTTTTTGCTAGGTAAACTACACGATCCATGCCGTATTTTTATAGAGCTATATTGGCTTGGTTCTACATGATCCATGCAGTTTTGGCCTAGTTAAGTTATACACGATCCATCCTGATATACGAAGATTAAATAAATTAACAAAGAAGAAATGTGGTCTTCTGTTTCACGAATTTAGTTTATATATATATATATATATATATATATATATATATACACACACACACACACACACACACACACACACACACACACACACACACACACTACATCTGTCCCTAAATAAATGTTGCTCCGACAGCTTATTACGGTAGTGTATTTCTAGTTCAACTCCTGGCCGGGAACGACAAATACTAAAAACCAGAGGTATTAGTATGCAATTTCTGGATTTAGAAGTAAATGACGCACGGGTTATCTGATCAACCACTCCAAATGTTGTACTCTCATTCCTGTTTTACAAATTTGTATTTCTAAGATTTTTAGTTCCCATGGTTTTCACCATTTTCTTTCTCGTGGCTTTCTCGGATCGTACGTTTTTTTTTCTATTCTTTCTTTTCTAATTCCTCCGTTAGTAACAAACACTACAGTTTAGAGAAAGCACACCGTCCGATCAAAAATCTACGTCGGTCATGTAATCTGACGTTATCACTGTTATTTGGAATGACTACTTACAATGCTCTTTACATTAGGAACAAGACATCAAACCGTGATGTCGTCTACAAGCATTCATGGTGGCCAACAAGCACCTGGTATAACTATAAATGTGTTTACTATCAAAACTAAACAAATTTAGACAACATTAAATCGTTTGCATGGTACGTAGAGAATATTGCAACACATGATGTTCAGGAACCCCGAGGTTCTTCACTCCCTGGTACTACTACGATGCATGAACCAACAATAGGTATAGATATACAAACCATAAATACTCCTTCCGCCCCAGCGTAATTTTACTTTTGGAGCTTAAAAAATGTCCCACTCCAACTCTATCCTCGGTAGTAGCTTCCAACTACCCATATCACATCACATTACTACCTGCCTCTTTACCGTGCCATTTGTTTTGGCAGAGCGTGTTAGTTTTTTACTCTACTCCTTTGGCATTGAATTTGGAGCATTTTTAGAGACTACGTTCTGTCCTTTAGATGTATTGATGATGGGTGTATCATGGTGATTTGCATTCTTTCCTAGGCTCTACTAATTGTTTTAGCATGCCTTGCGATTCTACTTTCTTATTAGTACTTAGTCTTTATAGTTAACAGTTCATCAGCCTGTGTGATGGCGTGGTTTTTTTATGCCTCCACGCTGTGCTCTCTCGCCGCCGGCCACTCCGGCCGGCACCGGCGCCCACACCCACGCCCTGATGCTAGTCACTTCAATATCCTCCCCGACGCGTCTCCCTCGCCCATTGCCACGTCCCATCCTTCAAGTGGCATGATTACCCCGCCGCCCACAAATCCCTGGCAATTACTCGCCCTGCCACCAATCCTCCTCGAGAGTTTCGGCAAGACCGAACCCTCGCTTTGTTGAGTGTCGCAAGCTGGCACTATGCAGTAGCCGCCACTGACAAGTAGACCCGATGTCTCATGGGCCCACATGTCAGTGGCAGCTAATGCAGGTGCAGTACTGTGGAGTATTTCAATCCTGCAAGCTACCTGCCTTATCTGTCTTGAATTCGCCACATGCTACCGCTGGCATTCATTACTTGCCCTAGAACTAATAATTTATTTCGAGACGCGCTCCGGCTGATGTTAGTCAGACCGATCCGGCGAACCCTATCTTTGTCTAGTCTAGCGATGCCAGCTGCATGCCCCCTCGCAGTCTTGCCTGCTTCGCTCATGGACTGAAAATCCTCTGCAGTACTACGAGTGCGTACCACCATTGACATGTGTACCTGATGGCTCAATTTAGGGTATGAACAACAACAAAGAAGTCAATAATGTAACCCCCCATCAAAATAGGTGTCGTTAAGACAGTCCTAACTACGGTAGTAGTTCATTTATAATTCATTTGTGGGCGACAATTAATATAAACCAGGAGGGAGTACTACAGAACAAAATGGTGCTGGCACGACGCGGTCCTCCCACGCTCGTATTTGTCGCACTCGTCCTGAAGATGGTATGAACATCAGACCTTTCTTCTTTTCACACTATTTGTACATGATACTAAACTTGTTCAGGCGGTAATTTGCTTTAATCATTTACCGTTTGAATCGAATCAATGTAACAGAAGGAAGGAAGCTAGGAAGAAGTGTGGCTAAACGACTTAAGGTTGCCAGAATACGCTATGCATCCCAAGTTAGTAGAACGCAACATGTGAAGCTACCAATTCAGTTCTCCGCTAGGTTGGGTGCTGCGGTTGGTATTAATCAGCGGCACTTTGTTGATGATGTGGTTATGTTTACAAAAAGACATGCATCCCTCACCGGTGCAACGAAGTGGGTAGAGGTTGGCCATAGTAACAAGAGAGATATAGTACGAGACATTCTAGTTAGTGTTGTCACACCCGCACACAAGTATTTTTTTCTTGCAATCTCCATCCTGTACGTTTACAACAACTTGTTATACAATGTACAGGATTCCTAGGACATGGAGGACACACTGGAGAGCGCAAGAAAAATTTTGAAAATTGCTGGTGAGCGCTACAATGAGTGTCGCTCGACTTTGCATGCCACCTATAAGAGTTATTCTACTGATGAAGAACGTATATGAAACCAGCCTGCTGACGTAACGACGCCCGAGTGGTTGCACCTAATAGAATATTTTGGGTCTGAGCGATTCAAGGTCAGCTAACTTTTTAATAGCTTTGCATCATACAAAAAATATTTCATTTACTTTCATTCGTGGAATTAATTCTTAAAATTATTGCAGTTAATAGGCAGGACCAATTCTCAAAATCGAAGAAGACAAAAGGCGTGTCACTTGCTTGGCTCCAAATCCTATGCCCAACGTAGTTACGAGAAGGTATGAAAAATAAATCACGCTTTTACTTTGCGCTACAAACAATATGTATACCGACATGTTGAAGTTTACTTGTATTTTATGTAGCGAGACCTAGAGACCGGAGAAGAACCCGATGACATACAACTGTGGGAGGCAAGCCATTTGTTGAACGGTAACTGGACAAACAAGCTGGCAGAAGCTGTACATGTGAGTAACACTTCAAACAATCCCCAATTAAATAAATATTTGCAAATTACCTGTGACTTTTCTTTTTGTATATAGATCCAGGCACGTGCCCAAGTGGACGACATGGAAGCTGAGCATGGAGGCCCAATTCCAAATGAGGAGAGAAACCACATCTTCCAGCGTTGTTATAGATCCTCAATCGGTTGTGCAGGATCACAGGTTCGGGGGCATGGTTATATGACTAACCCAACTGGTCCCGAAACGTGAACGTATGCGTATCCAGATGTCTGAACACCTCAACGACCAAGTTCAAAACTTAGAAGTTTGAAATGCAGGCCTCAATGAAATAGTGCAGGACTTGGAAGGAAGAAATGATAGCTTAAACACCCAGATGGACTGCATAAACCAGAAGAATGATGAGTTAATCGTTGAAGTCCAGAACTTACAAGGTCAGATAGCAGCTGATCATGAATAGACAGCTAAGGACATGTAGGACATGCGCGCCTCATTGGCTGAAATGCACAAAATGATGATGGCGACCACTCCACAGAAGGTCCAACAAATAAGGAACCACCAAAAGCCACCTACTCCAACAATTAGTCCCGATCAGCTTAGGAAAACTCTTAGCATGCAAACACGTCGCTTAAGTAATCCTTGAGTGTTGTTATGCGTATTGTAAAATTGATGGATGTTTATTGTTAAACTCGTGATTCTGTTGCCACTAATTTTCAAACCTGGTGCATTCGGGTTCTGCTGCCGCTAATTATAAAACGTGGCGTTACGAATTTCTTGTCACGAATGATAAATTGTTGCAATAGGAAGCTATTTCCAATACGGATGATAAAACATGGCAATAGAATGACAAAACATTGCAGTATAAACATTTGGCAATGACTCAAAAAACGTTGCATTAAAACACTATTGCCACAGATAAGAAATCGTTGCAATAGGAAACTATTCACCACGGATGCGAAATCGTTGCGGTACCATACTAGTTCCAACAGATCTGAAATCATTGCAATACGGTACTATTCGCCATGTTTGTGGACTCGTTGCAATACCCAACTATTCGCCACAGATACGAAATTGTTGCAGTACCGGACTAGTTCCCACAGATCTGAAATCGTTGCAATACGGTACTATTCGCCACATTTGTTGACTCGTTGCACTAACCTACTATTTGCCAAGGACGTTAAACCGTCGCAGTATCATACTATTTGCCACGAATGTGAAATCGTTGCAATACCATGATATTCGTTGCAATATGGTGAATCGTCGCTACACCATAACTCGTTGCAATATGTTACTATTTGCCACGGCTGTGAAAATCGTTGCAATACTGCAGTATGTGCCACGAATGTGAAAATCGTTGCAATCACGTACTATTACCACGAACACAAAATCGTTGCAATACAATGCTATTCGTTGCAATACATTAAATCGTCGCAATACGGTAAACCATTGCAATAACATACTATTTGCCAAGAATGTGAAATCGTTACAATACCGTACTATTGCCACGCCTGCGAAATCGTTGCAATATAATGCTATTCGTTGCAATACGTTAAATCATCGCAATACGCTAAACCGTTGCAATAACATACTATTTGCCACGAATGTGAAATCGTTACAATACCGTACGATTGCCACGCCTATGAAATCGTTGCAACCACATACAATTACCACGAATGTGACATCGTTGCAATACCATGCTGTTTGTTGCAATACATTAAATCGTCGCAATACGCTAAATCATTGTAACAACATACTATTTGCCACGAATATGAAATCGTTGCAATACCAAACTATTTGCCACGATCGTGAACCCGTTGCAATACTGTATAATTCGTTGCGATACGTTAAATCGTCGCAATACATGAAACCGTTGCAATAGTGTCCTATTTGCCACCGATGTAAAACCGTTGCAATAGCGTCCTATTCGCCACGAATGCCAAGGCGTCGCAAATAACCTATCACCGCGGGAATTATTACGACGATTCGTAAAAACTATCACCACGCTCTTTTTCGTTGCAATAGCGACCTATTGCGACGAAAAACAACCTATTGCGATGAATTTTTTCGTTGCGATAAACCGGAATCCTTGCAGTGAACACACTCCAAGAGCATGTCCAAGGTACCCAAGACTGGCAATAACACATGGACACTCTGTTCACCAACTTCAACTCCACGCTTCATCAACAACAAGCCGATCTCGCGGCATACTTCCGTCATCAAGGGTTCAACCCTTATCATGGAGGTGATTGAAGAACAAGCTTGGGGGAGGACCCCAACTTGAGGTAACTTGTATCACATCTGTCGGTACCCTCAAGATCGGGTACCCCTGCATACAAGAAGAAGCTCCGGACCTTGCCTCCCCGCTGAGGAGGGCTCCAGAGCTACCACACATCCTCCGGTTGTGGGCCCCTGCTCCAACTGAGGAGGGCTCCTGTGATGCCACGCATCCTCCGACTCTAGGCCCTTGCCCCCACCAAAGAGGGCTCCGGAGCTGCCACACATCCTCCAGCTTCGGGCCCTTGCTCCCACCAAGGAGGGCTCCAGAGCTGCCACGCGTCCTCCGACTCCGGGCCCTTGCTCCCACCGAGAAGGGCTCCGGAGCTGCCACGCGTCCTGGAACTTGCCCTGGGCATTAGGTTGCAGGAGTAAGGGGTGGTGCATCCTGTCCAGTCGCACATTCAAGGCACACACCTTCCCCAAGCGTACAGGTGTGGCGCACACGTTTTGTCAGGTAACGCTATGTCCAATCGCATCACAGTGAAGGCACCGCAGGCCTACCCCACACCGCCAAGTGGGTATCTTACGGCGACAAGACAGATGTGACGTTATCTGCCATCATCAACGACTACTCCTAGCCATTGGCGACCGACGTGGCAAGACAGCAAGTCTTCAAGGCGCGGTCATAGGCAGCGTACACAAGAAGCCTTAGATCTTGTACAGGATAAGATCACCCCGGGGCCACTTGTCGAGTCCCGGGCTCCACTTGTAAGCTCTCCGGCCTTAGACTACAAAAGGACTGGGCAGCCACCGACTTAGACATCTTCTTCGGTCCACACGGACCAGACTCAGAATCCCTGATACACACACATACGCATAAACACTCACCAAGCAATACAATCCACCGTGGAGTAGGGTGTTAAGCTCCTTGTGGCCCGAACCACGTAAAAACAACTGTCTCATACTCTTCCGCTAGAACACTAGTTTGAGGCCTAAGCCCCGCTGAACAAGAACCTCCGCGGGCTGCTTCTTAGGAGATCTGGGGGAAGTGTCACATTGACCCTTCAACATTTGGTGCATCAGGAAGGGGGCTTTTTCCCTCAAAAAGGTGGTAGCATTTTCACCACAATGATGTTCATCAGGCCCGCAGGGGGCCCGCCACCAATGTTTCTTAGCGTTGATGGTAGGCGACGCCAGAGCATCTAGCTCCAACACCATCCAGGGGGCCCGCCATCGACATTCTTCTCGTTGATGATGGGTGATGCCGTAGCATCCAGCTCTAACACCACCTAGGGGACCTGCCGTCGACGTTCTGCACTGACGATGGGCAACGTCGAAGAAGCCAGCTCCAGCACCACCCAAGGGGCCTGTCCTCGACGGTTCTACAGCGACGATGGGAGATGCCGGAGTAGCCAGCTCTGGCACCTTCCAAGAGGCTTGCCGTCGACGTTTGTACAACAATGATGGGCAATGCCAGAGCAGCAAGCTCTGGCACCTCCCAGAGGGCCCGCCGTTGATGTTTCTTAGCATTGATGGTGGGCACCGCCGGAGCCTCCAGCTCTGTCACCTCCCAGGGGGCCCACCGTCGATGTTCAACACATTGAGGGTGGGCGCTGCCTCAGGTTTGGTGGCTACCTCGTTGCCATCGCCACCAGCGTCAACTATCCATGCTCCCGTGGTCCGTTGGGGGCCCACCGACGACATCCTGGGACTAAGTGGTAGGCGTGCCCAACCAGTTGGCCACACCTACCAGGGGGCCTCTAAGGGATCTCATGAGCAGGACGTCAAGCGGTTTCCCGCCACCACGGCGACAACAACGTCACCAAGGGGTTACGGTAAGTTTGACCCGAAGATCCGCTATAAGTTTTACTTTTGGCAAGGTGAGAGGGCCAGAGTATGCAGCCTGTTTAGTCTGGACCTGCAGCCTAAGCATGTACACTTTGCATCCCCAGCGCCACATCGGTAAAGCTTCACCCTAGGCATAGTGGTAGGATAGTTTTTTTTTTTCTAAAAAAGGTTTCATAGCATCTAGAAGCAGAGCTTGAAGCAAGTAAGCTCTGGTGGGTCTGGGCCAAGGTGTTCAGCCTGCTTAGCATGGTTCCATACCCTAAGCCTGTACATTTTTCCTTCCTTATCATCCGAAGCGGGTCGTTGCCTTCTTGTAAAGCCTGCCCCATCCTATGATTACCAAGTTAGAAGAAACACTGTCTTGCCCTATGCTTCGTTTATATTCATTTAATTATGCATTAATTTTATGATCATCAAATTATGCTCGTTCTCGCATATTCACTATCATATGCACGGGCAATCTCTCCCTGTCTCGCGCCTAGTGGAGTTATGCAATCCTGCTGCTGGCGGGTCTGCTTGAGGTTCCTGTGATGTATTTGGGTTCTTTGGTTGTTTCCCTGCTCGGGAGCCTATGGCGCCGAATGGTCACTCCCCTGAAAGGCTAACGCCCGCGGGAGGTCCAGAAGGTACAACCTTCTTAGCCTGGTCCTGCACCGTAAGCGTGTACACTTTGCCTCTTCAGCACTAACGGCTGAGTACAGGGGGCCGGACAACACACACTCTTGAGCAGGGCGATAACCAAAACTCGGGTACCGTCGCACTGAATTACCCACGCACTGTAAGCCCGACTCAGGACCGTAAGACATAACGAGACTAAAAGCAGGAAGGGAGTGACCGTAGAGCAAAATTATTTACATTACGCTTGAATTTTTTGCTTACTTTCGCATATCGTCTGCCGTATGCCCAATTACATTTCTCTTGTCTCTTCCTAGTTGGAATTGTGCTATCCTACTAAAGGCGGATTCGCATGAGGTACCTGGAATGTGTTTGGGGTCTGATGATCATTTTCTTGATTGGGGTCTATGGTGTCGAATGGTTCTAACTCCTGAAAGGCTAATGCCGAGCTGGAGGTCCAGGGTGTGCAACCTGCTTAGCCTGGTTCTATACCCTAAGCATGCACACCTTGCCTCCTAGTGCTAACAGCTGAGTACAGGGGGCCCGACGACTCATGCCCTGAGCAAGGCAATGACCATACCCTGAATGTTGTCGCATCGAATTACCCATGCCCCGTATCTTAGTTAAGGATTGTAAGCCATAACGAAACTAAAGAGCAGGGAAGTGATGACCGATGAGTGAAATTACTTTTTGTCTACCGTGTGTGCAGAACATACAGAGAGCCCGCCGCCGACGTTCTACACGTCCGTGGTAGGCACTATCGACGCTTTTTCGAGCTCCATAGCTTTCCAAGGGAGCCACCAGCGTCACTTCGCCGAGCTCCAACGCCTCTCAAGAGGGTCGCTAGTGCCGTCGATGCTTCTTCGTGCTCCGACGCCCGCTAAGGGGGCCGCTGGCGTCACTTCCCAGCGCCCCCCAAGGGGGCCGCTAGCGTCACTTCTCCGAGCTCTGACACCCCCCAAGGCGGCCGCCGACGTCACTTCTTCGAGGTCCGGCGCTCCCAAGGGGGCTGCTGGCGACGGTTCTCCGAGCTCCGGCACACCCCAAGGGGGCCGCCGACATCACTTCTCCGACAACCCCAAGGGGTCCGCCGACATCACTTCTCCGACCTCCGGCGCCATCCAAGGGGGCCGCTGGCGTCACTTCTCCGAGCTTCGGTGGCACCCTGGTGCCCCCCAAGGGGGCCGTCGATGTCACTTCTCCGAGCTCTGGCGCCCCCAAGGGGGCCGCCGCCGACGCTTCTTCGAGCTTCGACGCCCCCAAGGGGGCCGCTTGCATCACTTCTCCGAGCTCCGACGTCCTCAAGGGGGCCGCCAACGTCACTTCTCCGAGCTCCGGCGCCCCTAGAGGGGGCCCGCTGGCGTCACTTTTACAAAGACAAGATAAAGGCCCCACCTGCTCCAACCGAGGAGGGCTCCAGAGCTGCCACGCGTCCTCCGGCTCAGGGCCCTTGCCCCCACCAAAGAGGGCTCCGGAGCGGCCACGCGTCCTACGGCTCCGGGCCCTTGCTCCCACCAAGGAGGGCTCTGGATCTGCCACACGTCCTCTGGCTCTGGGCCCTTGCTCCCACCGAGGAGGGCTCTGGAGCTGCCACGCGTCCTGCAACTTGCCCAGGGCGGTAGGTTGTGGGATTAAGGGGTGGTGCGTCCTGTCTAGTCGCGCATTGAAGGCACACACCTTCCCCAAGCATACATGTGTGGAACACACATTTTGTCAGGTACCGCTGCGTCCAATTGCATCACAGTGAAGGCACCACAGGCCTACCCCACACCGCCAAGTGGGTAGCTTATGACAACAAGACAGATGGGACGTTCTTTGCCCTCATCAATGACTACTCCTAGCCACTGGCGACCGACACGGTAAGACAGCAAGTCTTCAAGGCGCGGTCAGAGGTAGCATACGCAAGAAGCCTTAGATCTTGTACATGATAAGATCACCCCGGGGCCACCTATCGAGCCTCAGGCCCCACTTGTAAGCTGTCCGGCCTTGGACTATAAAAGGACTGGGCAGCCACCGACTTAGACATCTTCTCCGGTCCACACAGACCAGACTCAGAATCCCCGATACACACACATAGCATACACACTCACCAAGCAATACAATCCACCGTGGAGTAGGGTGTTACACTCCTCGCGGCCCGAACCACGTAAAAACAACTATCTCATACTCTTCCGCTAGAACACTAGTTTGAGGCCTAAGCTCCGCTGAAGAAGAACCTCCGCGGGCTGCTCCTTAGTAGATCCGGGGGAAGTGTCGCATTGACCCTTTGACAACATTCATTGCATATTTGTTTTCCATTCATCCACCATTCACCTTGCATATAAAAAAACTAAAAATAAATAGTGTAGATTTGCTTTCCATCAAATAAAGATGTGCGCTAAAAATGATTTGGAATTCACATAGATGAAATGATGATTAGTTGCTCTGTTTTATTTTTCCTAAGTCCATAGTTTACAACTTGCTACTCTCCAAATATTGCTTTCATGGTTAAAGATAACTTTGCCTTGATTTAGAAATTGTGGGTAGCAAAAGCTTAATCTAATTCTAGGTTGTTGTGAGATATGATATAGTGATAGGGATGCTATTCCTAGTCTGAAAGTGAAACTTAGATTTTCGGACAAAATTCTAAAAATATTTAAGTTACACTCATTTGATTGGAAATACCTAACAAAGCCATATGATATTTTACATTGATAAACCTTATGCATATGCTATTTTCCTTCACATTGATCATAGTCAAACTAGTATTGTCCTATGTGAGAATTCATCCATTTTTTTTGAATATAAGACTTCACTTGCACATGCTAAAACTTCTATACTAGAAGTTAGCAAAATTCCATCATATCATCATTCCACAATAAAAAGAGAAACTCTATGTTTTCATGCTTATCACTCTCTTCAAGTTTATTGCATAAAAAGGGCGTAGAAGACATGGCTACAAGAAAAATAAAAAAAAAGAAAAAAAATGCTTACATCATAAGCATAAAAAAAGTATGCTTACATCAAAAGCACGAGAGAAAAAATAGCCACGTTTCATCCCTATAATAAAGAGAGTCTACATAAAAAGGAGTCATCTCAACATCCACTTCCATTCCATCACACATGCACAAGTCTTGAATCAAATTGTTTTGAATTAATTTTTTATCATAAAGGGGCAGATGCTTTGCCTTTTCATTAATGTAGGAGGAAAAGTTTGACAATGTTTAAAAAATATATACAATTGGCAACTTCTATTGCCCCAGCAGAGTAGGGGTTTGTGGGGGGGGGGGGGGAGGTTACAAGACGATTATGACGTTTCGCCTCACATCTGCAGCAATGGGGGGTGTGACTTCCCATTTCGTCGATCACCGTCCACCCAGACCTTCCAAGAGAAGTCCACTCTGATCAACACCGCGATTGCTTGTGGTTCCTTCTCCTTGCCTTGGAAAATCCTTCTATTACGTTCCTTCCATATGTTCCACCACGTATAGAGGACTAGTCCCGCCCTTTATTTTTTCTTTTTTGTCGTCTGTGCGCGTATGGATTCAGCAATGAGCTTACTCGCTAAATCTTGCCAAGCTTTGTGGGAAGAGCCTTTGCTCCTGCAGTTGGAACCATGTTTCTATTATTTGAGTGACCTGACCGGTGTAAGGGCAGGCCAATAACAGATGTCGAATCATCTCCATGGCACTCAGACATAGAGGACAAACTATGCCATTTTCCAAACATATCATTTCCAAATTATCAGCTGTAAGTATTTTTTCGTGTAATAATGTCCATCCAAAAAAGCTACCTTTGGTTCAACTCGGGCTGTCCAAAGATATTTGGATTGGAAAGGTACAATAGCCCCCGCGAACTGCATGTTGTATGCTGTTTTTAATTATACACTCTGGTACTATTCCATTTCCACTTTGATTTATCTCGTGACTGGCCGTGCAAGGTGATTTCCCAAGTGAGTTCCCAAATCATCACAAACTGCTGGTAGTCTTCATGTTCTGTCAATTGTCTTAGTGATCGTATCCAGTTAAAATTTGCAAGCTCTACTGTGACCGTTCTAAATTTTCGTTTTGTCTTTTTGTAAAGGTTTGGGGCTATGTCTTTTAGTGCCACGCTTCCATTCCAATTGTCATGCCAGGAGAGAGCCTTATGGTCATCTCCTATTGTTATCACTAACGAGGCTGCAAAAAGGTTTCTGCCGTGCTCTGTGCATGGCAGCGCCAACCCCTCCAGGGCTTGTCTTCGTCTTGCCAGTGCTGCCACATCCATCTAAGTCCGAGAGCTGCGCCGAATTTCTCCATGTCTAAGACCCCCAATCCTCCTAGTTCTTTAGGCCGGCACACCATATTCCACTTGACCAGGTCCCCGGCCCAGATAAACTGTCTTCAGGAGAGGACTATTTTTTTTAGTTACCCACTTAGGTAGAACCAGCGCCGTTGCGTGGTAAGTTACAGTGCCCGTAATCGCCGCCTTTGTAAGTGTTACCCGCCCCGCCTTAGTAAGCAACCTACCCTTCCACTTTGTGAGTTTGTTCTTTACCTTGTCTACCAACGGTTCATACTCTTTCTTCTGCACTTTCTTTATGTGCAGTGGCAGCCCCAAGTATCGACATGGGAATTCTCCTGCCTTCCCAGGAAATTCTAAAAGTAGCTGATTCAGTTCGTTCGACAGCACATGAATTGGGAACACTTCTGTCTTCCCCATGTTTACCGCCAGCCCCGAGGCATTTCCGAAAATTTTTAAGATGGTCGTTATGTTCCGAGGTCTCTTATGCAGGGGTGTACCAGGATGGCCGCGTCATCGGCATGCATGGAGATATTTGCATGCGGTATTCTGGGCAGGACCGCCTGAACCATTCCTTGCTGCTCTGCCATTTTTAGAATCCTCTGTAGCCTGTCCATCCTGATGATAAAAGAGCATAGGAGAGAGGGGGTCCCCCTAACGAAGGCCCCTCCTGTGCTTTATCGGCCTCCCTGGTTTACCGTTGATCAGCACCTTTGTTGTTGATATGGCTATGATTATGGACGTCCACTCTCTCCACCTAGGGCCAAAACCACGCGCTTGTAAGACTTCCATAAGGTAGGCCCAATGCACGGAGTCGAACGCCTTTTTATGTATAATTTGATGAACAACGCCGATTTCTTTCTGCTGTGGCATTACTTGATGCTATTCCTGACCAGGATGTAGTTGTCGTCAATGCACCTTTTTTTTACAAAGGCGCTCTGGTTTGGTGCAATCATATCATTTAGTTTTGGTGCCATGCGATTGAATAAAATTTTGGAGATATTTTTTGCAACGCTGTGTATTAGACTTATGGGTCTAAAGTCCTTCAAGTCCTCGGTTTTCTCCTTTTTCGGTAGCAGCTCCAGATTTGCCGTATTAAGCAAGTTGAAGCACTCTCCTTCGAGCTGAGATAGTTCATGAAATACTCGGGCTATGTCAGCCTTTGATATTTCCCAGCAGTTTCTGAAGAAGGACGCAGTACCCGTCCGGGCCTAGTGCCTTTTCTTTGGGCAGGTCAAAAACTGCATTTTTTTACTTCTTCATCCGTGATATCAGCTTCCAGGCCTTGAAGGTTCATGTCTTTGTACTTCAACTGATCCCAGTTGGGATGTGCCCAGCTGCTGAATAAAGTGGTTGAATGCTTCTATTTCTTTTTCCTCCTATGTGGTTGCAATCCCCGTTTAGAATTTAAGCATGTGGATAAATTTTTTTATCTTCCTTCAGTTTGCTCTTAGGTGGAATAATTATGTATTTGCGTCTGCTGATCTGATGTTTGAGATCCGAGCTCTCTGTCTAGCCTTTATCCGTTTTATAGCCAGTAGACCAAGGTGCTTCAGTTTGGTTCTTTCTTTAAATTCCTATTCCTCTGTTGTTAGGGCTCTGCATTCCTGAGCTTCTTCGAGTTTGGCTAAAATTTCCTTTGCGATAGCCAGTTGGATTTCAGTATTTCCGACTGTCGATTTGTTCAATTTTTCAGGGCTCTCACTGTCCTGGTTAATTTTATATGCAGTGTGTGCATTGCATTTGTACGGTTTCCTTGAAGCCCAGCATGGTGGGCCAGAATTCTTCAAATCGAAAACAATTTACTTTGGGGCAGTGGGTATCTCCGGTCATTAGCAGGGGCAGTGGTCTGATAGGGTGTATGTTAAAACTTGCAGACGGGCTGTCAGGAAAGAATCTCCACCGGACGGAATGGAAAAAATTGTCTATTCTTGTCATGGTAGGTTCACGCTGCTGATTCGACCACATGTAGTTCCTGCCCTCCAGTTTCATTTCTAGGTGTACCAGCTCATTTATGGTTGCCCTGAATTTTTCAATGGTCGATCTGTTTACTCGCCCTCTGTTTTAATCGGCGCTACTGAGGATCATGTTGAAACCCCCTGCTATCAGCCATGAGTCCCCACATTGTTGTTTACAGACTTTTAATTCCTCAAGAAATTGCATTTTTTCTGAGTTTCCCTGTGGTCCGTAGACGCTTGTGAGGTACCACTCAGAATTATCCTCCCTCATTTGTATTAATACTGACAGCGTGTTACTTGTGCATGCCGTTGACAGAATTCTGAAAAAATTATTGGCCAACGCTATTAGAATTCCTCCTTTTGTACCTACAGCCGGTTGATAAGAATAGTTGTCGACGAATTGCTCCCCAAGTGTCTGCAATATGACAAATTCATCTATCTCCCGGAGCTTTGTTTCTTGCAGACAAATGATTGCGTCTTTGGTTTCCACAATGTGGTCCTTCGCCGCCGACTTTCTAATCAGCGCATTGAGCCCTCACACATTCCAACTTAGGATTTTAACGTGTTTTTGTGCCATAATCTGATGACCACAACAACGATTATGTAGCACATCAGCTGATTCAGATGCAATTGAACCGGCAAGAACACACATGTGGCCTTGACGGCTTCCCTACTTACACCTTCTTCCAAACCTACATTTCCAGCAGCCTCCCTAAGAGGACGGCAGCAGCCACCCAATATGCCTATCATACAGGAACTCACATACAACATTGCAGAGGAGGTAAGTTATCCAGGCGCCGATGAAGAATCGGGAGATGTTCTCCTGGGCGACTGGCCACAGATGATGCTGAAAAAAACAGAAACGATGACACGCCACTGAAACAACGAAAAGCATGAGGACTGACTTTGCAGTACTTTCTTGTATCCATTGGTCTTGGTCTTCAACGTGGTCTTGGCCATTGCCTTGACATCAATGCTCATGGCTTTGAGCAGATCCTCTATGGCATTGATCTGCTCAGCCGCAAGTGGTAGCTTGAAGATCTTAATGAGGCAGTCTTTGATCTCCTTTGCAGTCTTCTGCTTTGGGATTGTCTCTCCCAGTTTCTTGACAATGATTTCATGGACAAATTCTTCAGTAGTTTTAGATCTGCAGATCTTCATTTTTGCTGCAATGCGTCCGCTCTTTCTGGAGACTTTACCCCCTACCCCACTTTCCTTGATTGGTGGGGATATCTTTGGTGTTTCTAGCAGTGACTCAGGAGGGCATTTTTGTTGGGAAGTTGGCGGTATGCTACTTTAGCAACTCTACCGCATCACCCAGGAAACATGCGAGTACAGAGGTCATGGATCATTACCACTAGACTCGCAGCGCAGCGGAACGTAGATGCGCATCGGGGTAGGGGAAGTAGACGATCTCGTTCGTCTCCTCCTCGTCCTCGTCACAACAGCAGGTAGACGATCACGATCGTCGTAGCCGATCAGCGCAACAGTAGCATGTAACACTCTAAAAATTCAAGCTTTGTAATATAAATTTGCATCATGTCATTGTGCATATTGTGTGCTATTTGAAAATTTGAATGAGTTAGAAAAACGTTTGAATTTGAAAACACAAACCAAAAGAAGATAGAAAAGAAACAGAATAGAAAAAGAAAAAGGAAATAAAAAGGAAAAACCCGCACCTGGGCGAAACCGCTCGCGGCCCAACTCCTTGCGCCAGCCCAACCACGCTCTATTTCTCCCTCTCCTCTCTCTCTCTGGCCGCCCGGGCCCGCCTGTCGGCGCCCCTCCCCTTCTTCCTCGCGGCGCAACCGTCGCCCGCGGCCCGCGCCCACGACTCCGCCCGCGCCCACGCTCCCCCCTCACCTCGGATCCACTATGCGCGTTCGATTTTTGCACGCGCGCCTCAACCGCACCCTCCTCCGCGCATTAAAGGTGCCATCGCCCCCATTTTCTCCCTTCCCCCGAGCTCTCAAAACCCTAGCGCCATTGCCGTCGGTAAGTCGTCGCTGCTCCTCGTGTTCCCGTGGAATCGACCCTCCTCTCTCCTTCTTTCTTGGCTTAACGTGTTCGCCGCACCGCCAGGAGCACGCCGGACACACTCGCTCGGGGAGATCGCAAGCGCATCACCAATTTCGCCACTCACCGACGAGCTCTGCCACCCTCCCTCGACGCCGACGCCCCTCTGCACCTTCCCAAGCCCCGTAAACGCCTCCGGTGAGTTCGAGATGCCTCCCCATGCGATTTCCCTCAATTAAATCCGAGATTTAGGCTTGATTTCATGAGATTAGGCAATCTCCAGCGAGGCTGCCGCCGTCGGCCGCCGTGCGCCGCCGCGCAGTGCACTGGCTCGGCCCTGGGGCGACGTTGCTCAATCTGAGCTGTTGCCTCGCAGCCAACGGCCATGATAGTTCGTCGTACCCCTTCGGTTTTCATAAAATTCGAGCCGTAGATCTAGGATCCAATGGCTAGAATTTAAAACCCTATACGCGCCTGGACTTTTACACTGGGGCCCCTGTAGATTTGCGGACTAGCCCCTGGGGAAGTAAATAATCACGTAGAGACCTAAGAAATTTGTAATCTAGCCTCTAGACTTAAGGAAAATTAAGATTTAACTGCACATTTCAAGGCTAGCCCCTGTAAACTTGTTTAATATTGTTTCTAGCCCCTGTCCAGTTAGGGAAATTTATAGTCTAGCCCGTGGACACTTAAGAAACTATTTTCAGCATTTATAGCATTTTCAGATTTACTTAAAATTGCAATAAAAATGGGAATAAATGCAGAAAAGGGAATAAAAATTTTTAAAATTCAGAATAAGTATTTAGACAACTTAAAAATATATTTAATTTCTGTATAAATTTAAATAATTCATTTTAGCCACTAAAAATTATGTAGAACTTATATTTAATTGAGGATTAATTATATAAATTTTTTTAGGCCTAGAAATAAATATCACACAACATTAAAAATTATTTCATGCATTATTTTAATCTGAAATAATTTAATAATCATAAATAATTATATTTGCATGTAGGAAAATCCCCAAAATTGTGTATTAAGCATAAAACTAATTGTAAAAGTGTTATAAAATGGTAAATCACATTTCTAACACATAAAATTCACCTTTAATGAATATCATAAAATAAACTAATGCACATACACATTAAATCTCTCGTAGGTACGTAATTGCGTAGACTTTTGTGATTGTGTGCACATTTATGTTTAGCATTGTATGTTGTACTTATTGCATGCTATTCTCTTCGAGTAGACCCGGTTCCCAAGCCGGAGACCAACTTCCAAGAACTTCAGTTCGACAACCACTTCGAAAGAGGCAAGTGCCCTTGACCATCTTGCACCTTTTAAGGCTTTAGTTAGTTGCATGTTAATATGAATTCTATGCTATGACCTGTTGTTTTACCCTATTACCTTGTCTCTTGGGTTATGGAAGGGTAGTATATGGGATTTACATTACGCTTAGCCATGCATACTAGTTGGGTGGGAAAACATTGACCACATTTATTACTCATGACTTATTATTATGATTATGATGTTGGAAATGGATTGTATTAAATAGGAATTTGGCGGGTTGGTTTGAATGGTATGGTGAAGTACGCACGAGACCCGAGATTTGGGGATTGAACCTTGCTGGATTCTAAGGACCGGTTTATGGAGTAGCCACTAAGCTATACAGTATCGCCACAAGACTGAGTATGGGGTAGCTTGGTCAATTAATTAGGCCTCTCCTGATTTAGTGCTGGTAGTTGGATATTGCGGGGAATTGGTTCAGCATATCTGCCTTGTGATCCGCATAGCTCAAGAGGGGGCTTCTCCTGGCGGAGGTAAAATGGACTCTAGGGGCCGGAGCGGTGAAACCTCAGAGGGCCGGTTACTAGTCAGGAGGACCTTTGTAAAGACCTCATAGTGATCTCCTGGCCGCACACCTACAGAAGTGTATAATGTGACCAACGGGTCACAGACATCAGGGAGGTTTGCTTAGTCCACCTGGCAACAGGGGATGAAATCACGACTTGTGGGTAAAGGATACATTCTCTGCAGAGATTGGGAAACTGTCATGACAGCCGTGCTCACGGACAAGAGCGGCTTGGTGTCAAATTCATAATTAGTTCATGGTTGGGATGATGGTGAAATTCATGGATTGGAAATACATATGTGCTATTACTTCTTACTTATTATTTTCACTATAAATTGGATTGGGTGGAATCACCTAGTTATAGGTTGCTTAATAAAAGCTAAGGTATATGTAATGCATAGTGCTAACAGACATTATAAGCCTTCCTTGTGGTAGCCTCCATTTCATCTCTTTTCCCACACTTGCTGAGTACTCTATGTACTCAAAGCGATTCCCTCTCCCCCTCCAGACTATGAAGAAGAAGAAGCAGTAAATGAAGAGTTCTACGCCGATCCGGAGGAGATGTTCTAGGCGGGCGTACCCTCGTGCAACTGCTTGTGGATTGGAGAAAGCATCACGTTACTGCTGTCTTCCTACTTATCTATGTATTTTCTTTACTGTTGTTTATTTGAGACCTACGGGTCGTTGTTGTAAGACCTATTTGTATTTTCGAACATGGCTTGTAATATGATACTATTTACTTTTCGTCTACACATCTATGAATGAACTGATCCTGTCATACATGTGGAAGGCATCTGGTTAGCTTGTTTGGACCAGGTGTGACATAGCAGCAGTGCCTCCACGGAGTCCACACGTACGAAGAGGAACGCCGTGCGCTGGTGTGCTAGCACCGCACGCGCGGCAAGGGTCTCGGTGTGAGGCCTTTGAGGGGTGGTGGCTAGGGCTGTCACGTGGTGGGATGATTAGCCCCTAATGCTACCCCTCATATTTATAGGCGTACTAATGGGCTTTTAGGTCGCAGACCCATTAGTACCCTATTTGCTTATGGATCAAATATACAATAGGCCTCAACCCGAATTGTTATGATTGCCTCTTGGGAACATCACCAACAATCTCCCACTTGCAATAGAGACAATCATCTAGCCAATATTTTCGATATTTCAACTCCTTAAGTGTGTGACCCATTAGGTTCATGTGCAGTCGGTTGTGAATGGAAACCATTTCCAACCACAAGTCAGTAGAGGTACCTAGCAGGACATACTGACTCCCGAATGTACATAAAGATCATATCGGCCGAACCTAGATACATTCAACATGCTAATCCCTTTGCCTCACGATACCAGTCAAGCTCAAGGCGAGATGCGTGCCATCCTTGTGATTGTTCAACCATTCACTCGATCAAATAGTGGATTCATTTCGTGACTAACTTTTAGTCACTGTGATTAACCGTTAATCACCTTGGCATGGCCATGCACTTTCAAATCCAACTATCTCGAGGGGCCCAGAGATATCTCTCCTGTTATTAAGGAGGGGCAAATCCCATCTTGATCCGCGCACATCCAGTTATATGTTTCATTATATACCCGAAGACTACTTTTATGACTACCCAGTTACGAAGTAGCGTTTGTTAGTCGCAAAGTACACAACTACGCATAGTGAGAAACAATGGCGACCTCAGGTCTAAGGATCTAGCAGGTGTATCACTTAAGACCAATTGATGGCACATATGGAAATAACAATCCCAGCAGTGTCTCGGAGTGGGTCAATCCAACACCATGTTCACTAACATGTGTTCATATTATTAATTCGGTATCTCCATATCTATGATCCGTGAAACGTGATCATCAATTAATACATGTGTTAGTCTGCATGCAATCATTATCTCATATAATGATATAGACTAGGGATCATCTAGAGTAACATTACTTTTAACAAAAGAGTTTCACGAACAAGTCACATAGTTCATGATTAATGTAAATAATGATTACTCATATAACAATTTATTTAGTGGTATATAAACATAGCCGTGACACAAGTCTCCCACTACATACTATGATCACTGATGTAAGTATCTAATACCCATAGATCTCGTGTGCGCCTCATGCTTTTATTGTGGAAGAGGCTTTGTCAACGGATATGCAACATTCAAATCCGTGTGCACCTTACATATCTTCACATCACCCCGATCGATGATCTCTAGAATGAGGTGATAGCGTAGTAGTATGTTTTTGGGTCATTTGTGTGATCTAGGCTCCTTTGTCTATGCAATGGCTCCACTGTTGTACAGTAGAGATCCACAGGACTGAACGCGCTAGGAACAACACCCAACTCAGAAACAAATTTTCTGATCCAAACAGCTTCCTTTGCAGCTTCAGAAGCTGCAATATACTCTACCTCTGTGGTTGAATCTGCTACTGTATCTTGCTTGGAACTTTTCCAGCTCACTGCCCCTCCATTGAGGTAGAACACAAATCTGGATTGCGATCTAGAATCATCCTTATCAGTTTGAAAGCTGGCATCAGTGTAACCTTTTACAACGAGCTCTTCTTCACCTCCAAACACTAAGAACGCATCCTTAGTTCTTCTCAAGTACTTAAGGATGTTTTTGACAATGATCCAATGAGCATCACCATAATCTGATTGATACCTGCTCGTGATACTTAGAGCATAAGATACATCTGGGCGTGTACATAGCATGGCATACATGATGGATCCAAAAGGCGAAGCATAAGGAATCGCTCTCATACTCTTTTGCTCATCAGGTGTCGAAGGACACTGACTATTGCTTAGGGTAATGCCATGTGACATTGGCAATAAACCTTTGTTGGAATCTTGCATATTGAACCGATTCAATATCTTGTCAATATATGTATCTTGGCTTAGTCCAATTAGCCTTTTAGATCTATCTCTATAGATCTTTATGCCCAAAATATACGCTGCCTCTCCTAAATCCTCCATTGAGAAACTTTTTCTTAATGAGGATTTAACATCATCAAGCATTGGAATGTCATTTCCGATCAATGATATGTCATCTACATATAGGACCAGAAATACATGTGCGCTCCCACTAAACTTCTTGTAAATAAAAGGTTCTTCTACGTTCTTGATGAAACCAAAGCCTTTGATTACTTCATCAAAACGTAGATTCCAACTCTGAGATGCTTACTTCACTCCATAAATGGACTTTTGAAGCTTGCATATTTTATTAGCATTTTTAGGATCGACAAAACCCTCAGGTTGTGTCATGTACACATCCCCAGTCAGACTTCCATTAAGAAAGGCTGTTTTGACATCCATCTGCCATATTTCATAATCAAAATATGCAGCAATTGCTAGAAGAATTCGAACAAACTTAAGCATTGCAACGGGTGAGAAAGTTTCATCATAATCAACACCTTGAATTTGTTTGAAACCTTTCGCCACCAATCACGTTTTATAGATGTGAACATTTCCATCCATATCAGTCTTTTTCTTGAAAATCCATTTACAATTGATAGGTCTCACACCTTCGATTGGATCAACCAAGTTCCAAACTTGATTTTCATGCATGGATTCAATTTCGGATTCCATGGCTCCAAGCCACTTCTCAGAGTCGAGTCTCATCATTGCTTCGGTATAGGTCGTGGGCTCATTGTTGTCCAACAATACCATGTCATGCTGCTCTGTAGTTAGAAGCATTAACTTTTCAGTCGCACGACGTACCCTCGTAGACCTTCGTGGGGCTGGTTTTTCATCAACTGGCTGCACAACACCTTGTACATCCTGTATATGATCAGTGGATGCCGAAACATTTTCAGGTATTTCTTGAATTTCTTCAATATGCACCTTGCTCCCACTAACTCCTTTTGAGAGAAACTCTTTCTCGGAGAAGACACCATTGCGAGCGGTAAACACTTTACCCTCTGTTTTATAATATCCTTTGGTTTCCTTAGGATATCCCACAAAGAAGCATTTTTCTGATTTTGGAGTGAGTTTGTCTGACGTCAAACATTTGACATAAACATCACATCCACAAACTTTGAGGAAAGACAATCCGGAACGTCTCCCGGTCCACATCTCATATGGTGTCTTCTCAACAGACTTAGTTGGGACTTTGTTTAGTGTAAATGCAGCAGTTTCAAGAGCATAACTCCAAAAGGATAGTGGAATATCTGCTTGGCTCATCATCGACCTAACCATGTCCAACAAGGTTCGGTTCCTCCGCTCGGACACCCCATTCCATTGAGGCGTTCCAGGTGGAGTCAACTGTGGAACAATTCCACATTATTTTAAATGATCATAAAATTCATGGCTCAAATATTCACCCCCACGATCAGATCATAGAAGTTTAATTGTCGTGCCCAATTGATTTTGTACTTCATTATGAAATTCTTTGAACTTTTCAAAGGATCCAGACTTGTGCCTCATTAGGTAGACATAACCATATCTACTAAAGTCATCAGTAAATGTGATGAAGTACTAAAAACCACATCTGGCAATTGAACTCATTGGTCCACATACATCTGTATGTATAAGTCCCAACAAATCAGTCGCCCTTTCACTTTGACCAGTGAAGGGTGCTATGGTCATCTTCCCAAGCAAACAAGATTCACATGTGTCAAGTGATTCAAAATCAAATGATCTTAGTAAACCATCTTTATGAAGTTTTTCAATGTGTTTCTCATTTATATGACCTAAGCGACAATGCCAAATAAAAGTGGGATTTAGATCATTTCGTCGATCCGTTTTGGTATTAATGTTACAGACAATTGTATTCTCAAGATCAATAACATATAATCCATTCATCAATGGACATTGAACATAGAAAATATTATTGTAATAAATAGAACAACATTTGTTCTTTATTACAATCTCATAACCATCAACTTCTTCTAAACACGAAGAAGATATAATGTTCTTGCTCAAAGTAGGAATGCAATAACAATTATTCAATTCCAAAACTAATCTTGAGGGTAATGATAAGTGGTAAGTTCCAACAGCTATGACCGCAACCTTTGCTCCATTGCCGACATGAACATCCAACTTGCCTTTTGCAAATCTTCTAGTCTCACTTAGACACTGCTACGATTTTGCAAGTGTGAATCATCAATCCGGTATCAAATACCCATGATTCACTAGAAGATAATGCAATGTTAATTTCTATAACATTTATACCTGAAGCGGAAGTCTCACTTCCCTTCTTCTTCTTATCCTCCAAGTACTTCTTGCAGTTCCTAGACCAGTGCGCTTTACCATGATAGTGAAAGCATTCATCATCAGGAGAAGGGCCAGATTTGCCCTTTGGTTTAGACTTTGAGCTTGAGGGCTCATCCGGAACCTTCCCCTTGCCTTTACCTTTAGGATGCATCACACGCTTCCTCTTTTTATTCTCCTTTTGCACCATCATCACATGAGTGGTGTTTTTCTTAATGCTTTCTTTGGCTGTTTTAAGCATCCCATGCAATTCAGGCAAAGTTTTCTATGCCATTCATTTGAAAATTCAATATGAATGGCTCATAGCTCGGTGGGAGCGACTGGAGAACAACATCAATAGCCAGATCATCCTTGAGTTCTGAACCAAGTTTGCCCAAAGTTTCAATGTAACCAATCATCTTGATCACATGAGGGCTGACCGGGTTACCCTCCGCCAGCTTGCATGAGAACAAGGACTTTGATATCAAGCAGTCCCTCAATCATAGAATAAGCATCTGTATGCTCCTACTGTTTTTGAAGAACAGGGGACATAGTGGCGAGCATGAGGCAGCTTACATTAAGCGCATCATCGTAGTGCTTCGTATACGCTCTACGTGCTGCATTAGTTGCATCAGCTGGGAGGTCATCAGGGTAAGGCTGCAGAAGAACATACTCGGTTTTCTCTTGCCTAGAACGATTCTCAGGTTGTGGTACCAATCGATAAAGTTAGCTCCGTTGAGCTTTTCCTTTTCAAGCACAGATCGCAAATTGAAACTGGAATTGTTACTAGCAGACATTATCTACAATAGAAAATAAATATGCAAGGTTTATCACTATGTTATGTTCCAATCTTATATTAACAATTTAATAAAAGATATCACCACTATATGATCATCGTCTTCCCTCTAACGACATATAGTGGTTCAAGATCCATATTCACTAATTCCTAATGAGCTTTGGCTTCACTGCTAGGAAATTAATGACATAGGTAAACAACCATTGTTAATCATATCCGTATATGACTCTTGTTTGTTGGGTGACATCCAATGCCCCGACTCCCAACTCTATGCCATAAAGCCCCAAACCGTTTTGATAGCTTTGTCTAGTAAACCAACACTATGCATGTGAATGTCCAACATTCATCCTATGAATTTCGATAGATGATGGTACTTTGCTTTGGCAGACCTACCACACAACGATCAAAATATCATAGGTATAGCTATTGGTAAATGGCATCAAATGCTTAACTTTTGTGAGGGAAGCTATTCTATCATAAAACATCCACCATATGAAAAGCATGAAAAGAATAGTAATAAGCATCACAGGCATATGATCATATCACATTTTGAATAGTATGGCCTTTAGAATCATAATGGTCTCCATCGCCATGGTTCCATCCAGATCTGAGCTGCCATGCCTTCCTTCTTGTGGTGATCTCCATCTCCACCATGCTTGAAGACATCTCCATGATAATAAAAGAAGCTAATACAACTAATAGCTACCAAATAAATTACATGAGAGATCAAGCATCACAGGTCGACACGCAGGTCTTTATACAATTATGTGACAACCTCAACCCGGTTGTGTTAAATTTGCAACACGCAGGCTGCAAAAATTTACACACAGATCATCACATCACATTAAGACCATACCATTCACATCATTCCCTGCAAAAATGAGTTAGGCGTAGAACAATTTCTAGCGTGAAACTATATTATGTAATCGCTATAGAAGATAGCAAAACGGCGGTCCCGAATCCGAAATTAAATAGATCGCATCTATGAAATCACTATAAAAATCTCATCAGATTGATCAAATCAACCCGAATCTGAGCCAATCAGAATGCCTCAATTTTTAATGTGACTGGTTATTCATGAGTATATCGCGACTCATGACCGTGGTCTGTTGGCTCAATCTGTTAGCTATGTACGCGATTAGTCCCGATGGTGATTCCAGCCAGTAGGAACAGGTTGCGCACATAGTAGAGAAGGAGCACGAACTGACCCTTTAGTCATATACTCTAACCAATTCCAAACCCCCAAAACTGTGCGATAAAAATCATCGTATGAACATGTCTGCAGTAGATCCCATCTACTAACAAGATCTAGACCAAAAACTACGCAACCTGGCTCTGATACCGCTGTTGGGAAGTCGGTGGTACGCTACTTTAGCAACTCTACCGCATCATCCAGGAAACATGCGAGTACAGAGGTCATGGATCATTACCACTAGATGCGCAGCGCAGCGGAACGTAGACGCGTGTCGGGGTAGGGGAAGTAGACGATCTCGTTCGTCTCCTCCTCGTCCTCGCCACAGTAGCAGGTAGACGATCACAATCATTGTAGCCGATTAGTGCAGCAGTAGGAACAGCGCCTCTACGGAGTCCACACGTACGGAGAGGAACGTCGTGCGCCGGTGTGCTAGCACCGCGCGCACGGCAAGGGTCTCAGTGTGAGGCCTTCAAGGGGTGGCGGCTAGGACTGTCACGTGGTGGGATGATTAGCCCCTAACCCTACCCCTCATATTGATAGGCGTACTAATGGGATTTTAGGTCGTAGGCCCATTAGTACCCTAATTGCTTATGGATCAAATATCCAATAGGCCTCAACCCGAATTGTTATGATTGCCTCTTGGGCACATCACCAACAGTTTTGCCAACCTGCGTAGAAGGACACTTGCATCAGGCTGCCCTCTTCCACTGTCTTTAGCTTCTCCATGGATGCTCTATTGGTCTATCTGAGCCGGTGTCATTGAATTGTTCATGTCCTGGCACGACCCCCTATCTTCCAGCGACCCCCTGGCTCCGTCTCCCTCCTGGTTTGAGGTCGTGTGGTTGGGAAAGGTATTCTAACCCTGGTGAGCTGCTGGTTGCAGTTCCTCAGTTATGTTGTTTCTCTGCTCGAATGAGTGGGAGAGAAAAGCCTCCTCCTTCATGGGGTCTTGCTGATCGCCAGTGCAGTCCTCCACTTGCTTGAGGTCCCACCAGTGAGGTTCAGGGCTCTCTTTTCCCCTTTTTGCATGATTGTAATACTGTGAAATCTTCCCTTCTTCCATTTCTTGCCCTTTTGCTTTACTACTTTGCTGGGCCTTTTCTTCATCATCGGTGCAGTCTTCTTTTGGCTTGTCTTACATGTATTTATTCTTGACATATTGTTTCTCATTCAGCTTTTCCTATTTGTCCTGATTCTTGTTTCTGTAACGATGGATGAACCTTTCTAGTGACCTTTCCCTTGGCCTCCAGGTAGTTGGGCTCAGGGATCTGTCTATGTCTCTTTGTCTTCCTCTTTGGTATGAGTTCCCCTCTCGGTACCTTCTCGGGAATCTCTCTCTGGCTCGACCCCTTTCTCCTGGCCACATCAGCCTTTGGAACAGGTTTCTTCTCCTTCGCGGTGGCTCACGCTAGATATCTCTATCATGGTCTTCGTCATTGTCGTCATCTTGGCTGTGAGACCTGCAGACTAGAATTCCACGCGACAAGAGTTTCTTGCCGGCTGGAAGGAGTTTCTTGTGGCAGACCTTGCAAGCTGAGTGCCCCTTCTCTCTTCTCTTGAGTAGCTTGATCCTTCCATATTTATCAAGGCTGATCAAGGCAGCACCACCAGGAACTACAACCCTGTAGCTGTGTCGTCAATGCCATATTCCCACAGGACCGGGTATGATGTTAGTCTACCCTCTCTGTTTATGTGGTGCAGATCTTCTACAATCTTGAGGTGAACCAGGATGTCGTATGTGGTGCTGGATCTTGGCGCCAAAGGCAATGCATAGTGTCAGCCCCCATAAGCAGAGGTCCCATTGGTCACTGTCACCGACATCCTTCTCGGAATCCTGCTTGGGTCCGGAGTGAACGCCCACAACTCAAATCCTCTCGTGTCCCTTCTTCTGTTACTTTCTTCTTCAGCATAGTGGAAGGAGCAAGATCTGCTAATTATCCATGCTAGAAATTCCTGCGACCAGAGGTGAAGGGGGAGATTTTCCAGACAGAGCTTCACATGGAAGCCGGTGTTACCTCTAACAGCTCTCGCCTCGTGGTCCCACCTCCTCAGTCAAAATTACCTGGCTCCATAGACAACATCTTCTACACTGTTCAGTGCGATGTAGTCTTCCCTTCGGGTGAAGGTGACAAGGAAGTCTTCTAGCGAGTGCTTGGAGACCTGCACCAAAGCCGAGTGAATGTAGGCTAGAGGGGGGGGGGGTGAATAGGCTTTTTGAATTTTTATCAGAACCTAAAACACTTAGCAACCTGATCGAACACAGAGAAATCAGACTAGTCTGGTAGTGTGCGGACTAGTCTGGTGTGTGCGGACTAGATCGATCAAGTTTGATCAATGATTCGATCCAAGTACTCTATGCAGCGGAAATTGAGTTATAACTTGAATGTATTATGAAACTAGATATGGCACAAGTTAACTTTATTTTCAAACTTTCAGCTTAAGTTGAACAATATCGAGCAAACCCTAGATTGCAATGAATAGTAAGAACAAAAGTAAGGACACAATTATTTTTATCCTGTGGTTCGATTCCATAGAGGAAATCTATGTCCACGTGGAGGAGTCCACGGAGGACTTGGTCTTCACCAACCCTACCCTCGTCAAATCGCCACGGAGGCCGATTCTCTTCCACTAATCACAAAGTAGGTAAATAACCGTGTTCAAGGGGCCTTATCACAAGTTGAGGGCTCCCCAAGATTTGCAATTCGAAACACCACCAAACACACTCGAAAGGTATGCAATAAAACAGCGAGAGTGTATGACAGATTCAAACCCAAGAGCTCAAGATGAGAAGAACGTGTCTCTCCTTTGATCTATGGTCAATCCTAAAGGATTTGATCTTTCTTGTGTTGGATTGTATGGAGAGAAGTGTTTTTTGGGCACTTGGAAGGTGTGACGGCGCAGGGGGTCGAGATATATCATAGTAGGGCCGTGCACCTCTATTTATACTAGGGTTTCCAAAGGTTACCGTTAGGGTTTACAAATTCCGGACTAGTCCGTGGTGGACTCCGGACTAGTCCGGTGTGCTGCGTGTGTGAAACCCTAAGTGTCCTGAATTATCGGACTTGTCCGGCAACTGGCGGACTAGTCCGGTTCTGTCTATGGAGATGTTCGAACTAGTCCAGCAAATATCTGACTAGTCCGGCGTGGTGAATCCCTTAGTGAATTGAGGACAAGTCCGTACTTGGAGGACTTGTCCAATTTTAGTCAGAGAGGTTATCAGACTAGTCCGAATAATATCGGACTAGTCCAGTGTCGTGAAATTTTGAGGGGCTAAGGACAAGTCTAAAATTGGTCAGTGAGGATTTCGAACTAGTCTGTGGAATATCGAACTTGTCCGATATTGATCAGAGGCATTATCGGTCTGGTCCAGACTTTATCGGACTAGTCCGTTGCGGACAAGTCCGCACTGGGATAACTTGTTTGATCCTGGAAGACATTATCGGACTAGTCCGGATCTGTGTAAACTTGTGTAGTGAGAGTGTTTTCTTTTGCTTGAGCTCTTGGGGTGTGTTTCTCCAACACACTCCATACACAAAGAGTGTTCTATTCATCTATTGAGCTCTTTTCAACTTGATTCCTCACTCTCCTTTCTTTTTTTTCATAATTCCATTAAAACCTGCGCTCATCCCAACAATTTGGTTAGGATCTCATTTTTTTTCATAAATCAACCAAAACCCACAAGGGATGCCTAGATGCATTTTCAATCTCACCCTTTTTGGTGATTGATGACAACCAATTGAGATTTCAGAAATATGATTAAAAATCCAGATTTTCATAAAGTGTGCACATATGAGCTTGGAACAAATTAAGCAATGAAAACATAAGACATATGTGCACTCTTTATGGTGGGGGTGCAAAACTAAGTGTTTGTAAGCAATATTCGTGATGAGAATGAGATAATTGACATAATCATATCAACATCAAGCATATATGTCAATTTCAGAGCAAAAACATAGATCATATCAAACATGAACACAGATTATATTAAGGCATCATCACATGCTTCATAAACATGACTAGAACCATAATAAGAGCATAATAGCAGATTTACAACCCAAAAGTAGCAGAATTTCAAAAGAAATACAATTGAATCTCTCATCTCTCAATCTACTACTAGACCTAGTGACTCCCCCTCAATCTCTCCCCCTTTGGCATCAAGGCACCAAAAAGAAGGAGAGGAAGGATCTAGAAGTCGCCGCAGACTCATTTCTCGCTGTCGGTCCTCTCATCATCTTCATCTTCACGCTGAGGAGGAGGAGGAGCGGATCCACTCGAAGTGCCCCCAACACCAAAATAGGCGAGCTTGGAGGGAGAGAGGGGTGGCAGCTCAGAGAAGTCTGAAGCTGAGTCATCAGAGATAATAGGAGATCCAACGGGCTCGATCTCCAGCTTCTGAAAAATATTCTTGACATTTTCTTTCACATACTTCATGTCTGCCTTCCTTGCCTTTCTCAACTTATGAAGCTTCACTTCAGCCTTTTTGCAGGAGCCAAAGATGGCGGCCAAGTACTTCAAGATGCCACTAGGAGACCCTTTTTGAGGAGGGGCCATAGTAGTGGGAGCAGTCCTTGCATCCCTTGAGCTCTCCTCGAGCCTCTTCCCTTGACACAGAAGATGGAGCAGCTGGGACAGTGGCTTGAGGAGGCTTTTGAGGCCTTAGAGGAGTATGGTCTACATCCTTCATGAACTCAATTCCTGTGACTTTCTCAATCATAAACATCAGCTATGGTGCATAGCCACAGGAGCGGTTCGATGTGCAGGAGATGTTCACCATATTATTCCAAATATAGTCAAAAACATCAAACTTCCTGTCCTTGCTGATCACCTTCATCAATGTCCTCAAATGCCTTGGACACTCCCTGCATCTCCGTCTTTCGGAGCAATAGTCTTTCGGAGCAGTCTATTTAGAACCATGAAGAATGGCTTCAATTCTTGGTGCAAGGGGGATTAAATTTCAGGCGAGTGTCATAGAGGAACTTCATCTTGTCCTTCTCCAGGATGCCAATGTTGTGGATGATGAGCTCATTGCTACTAGTGTCCTCAAGATACAATAGTCTTGCAAACTCATCATAAGTCACGATGTACTTGGATCCGTGAGTCATCCAAATCATCCTCTCCTCTTCATCACTAGCAAAATAGATGGTAGCATAAAACTGAGCAATGACTTCATCATTCCAGTTGTATTTGAAAGCAAACAAATCCTTCAGACTATGCCTCGCAGCAGCCTCTACCACTTCATCGAATGCACCACAACTTTCTCTTTCAAAATGGTTCCAGTCAATCCAATGGTTGCGGACCACCGGAGTCCTCATCGTGAGATACACGGAACTATAGTAGTCCGCGTGGAAGTTGCTCTAGAACTTTGCATCAACTGCTTTTCTGGAACTGCTGTAACAATCAATCGTCCTGAGCTTGGCAAGGAGCTATCGAGCTAGTGCCAGCTGCATCCTTTCCTTTGGATGCAGGCTTCTTGGCCATGAACTTTCGCCGCAACTGAGGTGGAGTGGGCGACGGGTCAGCGGCACGGTTTTGCCGCTTCTTGCTTTGGCTCGTCGAGGACTGAAGCAATTACTCTTGGTCCATCTCGGCCTCATAGTCGGAAATCTCATCGTTGGAGCTTGACATGGTCCTGACAAGAGGATTATACAATACATGGATGATGATTGATGGCAAGGAAATGCATTGAGTAGTTGGAATTTAGGGTTGAGTTCAGTCGAAAATCGTACTTGTCCGGTGCTCAAGTGCGGACTAGTCCGGAGTACCGGACTTGTTCGTACTGAGACTGGACTAGTTCGGTGTTCAATTGCTCAAACCCTGACTAGCAAATCAATGGTCTTTCTCAATGCAAAAAATATCTCAAGGTAGATGTAATACAACAAGGAGTCATGTATTAACTAATGGAGCTAAGCAATTTTGTCCATAACACAAGAAATTGAAGATTCTAGGATTTTGGAGAAAGTTTACCAAAATCTTCGATTCTTGAGGTTGGAGGAGTTGTTGTTGCGGACTAGTCTGTGGACCTCGATCCCCTTGCGATGAAGATCGTTTTCCACAAAGAGTTGAAGAGATTTGGTGGAGAAATCGCCAAATCACCTTGGAGGCGCTCGAGTGAGGAGAGAGAATGTGAGGAATGTTGTGAGCATGGAGATTAGGGTTTGACGGCCATAGGGTTATGGAGTCGAAAAAACGGACTAGTCCATGGTCAACCGGACTACTGCGGACTACCGGACCTCTGCGGACAAATTTGTAGTGTGCGGACTAGTCCGGGTAACCACGGACTAGTCCGTGGTCACCAGAATAGAAACATTTAGCCCATTCGTATATATTTGAAGGTGCTTACAAAGAAAAATAGGGGGCAAACACATAAATAATATTGATGAATATGATCAGTAAACTTCCGACAATCAAGCTATGACCATAATTCACCAAGATCAAGTAATTAACATAGTTTTTTGGAGAAAATAGAGAGAGATGATTTTCATAACACAATCAATAGATTTTGATGTTGGCATACAGGTATGCAAGTTTTCAAGCCACGTTCTGAGCATCAAGGATATTTAGTTCATTTCGGAGCTCGCAAAACCGTTTTTCATCAAGTGGCTTGGTAAATATATCAGCTAGTTGTTTTTCGGTGTTGACATGGGAAATGGCTATGTCTCCTTTCATTGAGTGGTCTCTCAAAAATTGATGCTGAAAGTCTATGTGTTTGGTCCTTGAGTGCTCAACGGGGTTATGGGCAATTTTAATAGTACTCTCATTATCACAAAGGAGTGAAATACGTCTCATATTGTAACCGTAATCCCTTAGAGTTTTTCTCATCCAAAGGAGTCATGCACAACAACTCCCGGCTGCAACATACTCCGCTTCGGCCGTGGATAAGGCAATGGAGTGTTGTTTCTTGGAAGACCAAGAAACTAGGGATCTACCTAGGAATTGGCATGTACCGGAGGTACATTTTCTATCTACTTTGCATACGGCATAATCTGCATCAGAGTATCCAATGAGATTGAACTTGGAACCTTTAGGATACCAAAGGCCTATGTTGGGTGGATGAACTAAATATCACAAGATTCTTTTTACGACTTTCAAATGACACTCCTTAGGATTGGCTTGAAATCTTGCACACAAACATGCACTCAACATAATATCAGGCCTAGATGCACATAAATAAAATAGGGATCCAATCATGGAGCAATATACCTTTTGATCCACGTTTGGTTCGTCTTCATTGAGATCCAAGTGTCTATTTGTTGCCATGGGAGTCTTTATAGGTTTCGCCTTGTCCATTCCAAACTTCTTTAGTATGTCTTGAGTATACTTGGTTTGGCTTATGAACGTCCCTTCCTTTTGTTGCCTCACTTGGAACCCCAAGAAATATTTCAATTCTCTCATCATAGACATCTCGAATCTATCTATCATAATTTTACTAAATTCTTGATAAAAGAATTTGTTAGTTGAGCCAAATATAATATCATCAACATAAATTTGACATACAAATAGATCATTGTTAAAATGCTTGGTAAATAATGTGTAATCAACTTTGCCAATCTTAAATCCATTTTCAATCAAAAAATCTCTAAGGCACTCATACCAAGCTCTAGGAGCTTGTTTCAGGCCATAGAGATCCTTACACAATTTGAACACATGGTCGTGGAACGATTGATCTTCGAATCGGGGGGTTGCTCCACGTACACCTCCTCCTTGATTGGTCTGTTGAGGAAGGCGCTTTTCACATCCATTTGATAGAGCTTGAAATCATGGTGAGTAGCATATGCAAGTAATATTCTAATCGATTCAAACCTAGCTATGGGAGCAAAAGTTTCTTCGAAATCCAAACCTTCGACTTGTGAATACCCTTTGGCCACAAGTCGCACCTTGTTTCTTGTAACCACCACGTGTTCGTCTTGCTTGTTGCAGAAGACCCATTTAGTGCCGACGACGTTGAACTTGGGCCTTTCAACAAGTTCCCAAACCTCATTCTGTTTGAAGTTGTTCAATTCTTCTTGCATTGCCACCATCCAGTCCGGATCTTTCAATGCATCTTCAACCGTGTGTGGTTCCAAAACAGATACAAACGAGTAATGTTCACAAAAATTAGCAATTCGAGATCTAGTTGTTACTCCCTTTTGGATGTCACCGATTATGTTATCGGCGTGGTGATCTCTTTGGATGCATTGGTGTACTCTTGGATGTGGCACTTGTGGTATTGAATCTTCATGGTCATCTTCTTCTCCCCCTAGATGGTTGCCCTCATTGATTTGTTGGTCACCTTGATCTTCATGAGGTTGATACTGTGTAGAAGCTCCCCTTGATCATTTTCCTCCTCTTGTGGTTCATCTTCTTGATTCACATTTGGAGGTGGTTCTTGTGGTCGAACATCGCCCAACGCCATTCTTTTCAATGCTTGACATGGAGCTTCTTCTCTATCTAGCACACATTGATCAACTTGCTTTTCTTGAGAGCCGTTAGTTTCATCGAACACTACGTCACGTGCTACTTCAACAAGTCAGGAGACCTTGTTGAAGACACGATAGGCGTAAGAGTTCAAATCATAGCCAAGCAAGAAACCTTCATCGGACTTCGAAGCGAACTTTGAAATCCTAGGCTTCTTGTTCAAAATATAACATTTAAAACCAAAAACCCGAAAATAGGAAATATTCGGCTTGTTACCGGTGAGTAGTTCATATGACGTTTTCTTGAGTAGGCGATGAAGATAGAGTCGGTTTATGGCGTGACAAGAGGTGTTAACCGCTTCAACCCAAAACCGATCCAAAGTATTGTACTCATCGAGCATTGTCCTTGCCATCTCAATGAGGGTTCAGTTCTTCCTTTCAGCTACTCCGTTTTCTTGAGGGGAATATGGCACTGAAAATTCATGCTTTATTCCTTCCTCTTCTAGGTATTCCTCAACATGGGTGTTCTTGGACTTCATGCCATTGTCACTTCATAGGTTCTTGATCTTCAATGAAAATTCATTTTAGGCATGCTTGAGAAACTTCTTGAGGGTTCCTTGAGTTTCTGTCTTATCATGCAAAAAGAAAACCCACGTGAAGAGCGAAAAATCATCAACAATTACTAAACCGTATTTGTTACTGCCGATGCTTATTTAAGCAATTGGACCAAATAGATCCATATGAAGGAGCTCGAGTGATGTTTTTGTAGTCATGACGTTCTTCGCAGGATGGGGTGCTCCTACTTGCTTCTCGGCTTCCACACGCTACAAGACCCGTCTTTCTCAAGAACATCCTTTAAACTATGGATGTGATCGCCCTTAAGGAGTTTTTGAAGATTCCTCATACCAACATGTGCTAGCCGTCTATGCCGCAGCCAACCCATGTTGGTCTTTGCAATCAAGCATGTGTCAAGTTCTGCTTTATCTTTGTTGAAGTCAACAAGATAAAGCTTTCCCTTTAACGCACACTTGAATGCAACTGAGTCATCACTCCTTCTAGAGACAGTCACACCCTCATTAGTGAACAAGCAATTATAACCCTTGTCACATAATTGATATATGGAGAGTAGGTTATAATCTAAGGAATTGACTTGTAAAACATGAGAAAGAGTGTGTTGAGGCGAAATCGCAATTTTACTGGTACTGAGCACCCTTCCTTGACCGTTATCGCCAAAATAGATGCCTTCGCTTGGATCTTCATTTACTTCATATTCAATGAACATCCTTCTTTCTCCGGTCATGTGGTTGGTGCATCCACTATCTAGCACCCATTTTGATCCACCGGAGGAATAGGCCTGCAAAAACAAGTCACGCCTTGGTCTTAGGTACCCAAGCTTGCTTGGGACCTTTGAGGTTAGTTACAAGTGATTTGGGCACCCACACATGAGACTTGGTATTCCCAGGGCGTGGCCCAACATGTTTAACATAAACTCTCCCAAAATTACTTTTCATGAGAACATATGATGCGTCAAAGGTTCTAAACAATAGTTGTTGTTCATATGTGTTAACATTTTTGGACTTATCAACATTATTAGGCTTTCTAGCTTGAGAGGGGTTTCCCCTGACAAAAGCAATGTGTTCCTTGTTATCTTGTGGCTTCTAGCATTTTGCTTTTCACCATAAGAATACCCAATGCCATATTTGACATTAGGAGGTCTTGTGGCCAAGTATGCATTACGTGCATACTTGACCTTCTCCTTTTCAAATATGCCACTTCGGGAAGCATGCTTCCCCTTTTGTCAAGTTTGACTTCTCCTTTAAGTTAGTGTCAATTTTAGCACATGCACATGTAATAGTAGTTTCAAACTTTAAGTGTTGAGAAGGTGAGCTTGTAAAGGACGAAGGGTCACTTTGCTTAAGTGACTCAACTTGTACCTCAACGATCTTGTTAAATTTGGTTAAGTTAGCAAGTTCATCCTTGGTGATTACATTTGAGTCACTTAACTTCAAGCAAGCTTCCTTGCTTGAAGCTAACTCAAGCTCTAGTGACTTGCTTCGCTCCTTTTCAAGTTCAAGGAGCTTTTTGAACTTAAGATACTCCTCCTTTTAAAGGATGATCATATCTTCTTGGCGATCAACAAGCTCCTCCTTATCAACAATCTTATCCATCAAGAATTTCATTTTTGAAGCAGTTTTCTTATCTAAGCCAACAAGCATATCTTCATCATCACTATAAGTATCACTATTACTAGAGAAATAATGTGAAGAGGAATATTTAGTTGTTACCTTTCTTTTACCTTCTCTTGTTACCTTCCTTCACCATTAGACATGTGTTGTCGTGGTCCTTCCATGCGCCCATAGTCGGGAAGAGGGTGGATTTCTTGGTTGTCTTCTTGATTGCTATGCTAGCGATCTCCTCTTCCTCTTTGGATGAGGACTCATCATTGGAGTCCCACTCCTTTCCTAGGTGCACCTATCCATTTTGCTTTTTCTTCTTGAACATCTTCTTGGGCTGAAGCTTTGTATCCTTGGTATTCTTCTTGTTTTCTTCATAGGGACAATCAACTATAAAGTGATCGTATTCACCACAGTTATAGCAAGCGCGCCTCAACTTTGGTCTTGATTTGTCTTTGTGTCTTCCTTCATTTGATGTACCACCTTGTCTTCTTTTCATCATCTTCTTGAATTTCTTCATAAATAGGATCATATCTTCTTCATCTATATCTCTGCTTTCATCGTCACTATCCTCTTCTTGTTGAGCTTCTCGAGCTTCTTTTGACATAGGCTTGCAAGTAGACTTCAAAGCAACTCCTTTCTTCTTTGCCGAGGTGAGGTCAACAATCTCTTTGACATGTTTTGCTTGCTTATCCATCATCTCGAAATTGATGATCTTTCCAAGCAATTCATCCGAGTCATTTTCCGATACCCGGGGCTTTCTCTAATCATCGGACATAGGGTTACGTTGCGAGGCATGAAGGATCTGAGAATTAGCTTCACCACCTCGTGATCATTCCACTTTTTTCTTCCATAGGCTCGAACTTTATTGGTGAGTGTCTTCAACCGATTGTACATGTCTTGAGGTGACTCATCTTCTTCTATGGCGAATCTTCCCAATTCACCTTCGTTCATTTCAATCTTGGCCTCTCGCACATGACGATCGCCATCATGTGCAGTTTGTAATATTCCCCATATATCTTTTGCAGTTTCAAGTCCATCCACCTTGGTGAACTCGTCTCGACTCAATGATGATGTTATGACAGCTGCAGCTTGAGCGATCCGATGGATAGCTTGTACTTGGCTTGGTGTGAGCTCTTCATCGTCATTTGGGATATCTATCCCTGTACATATTATATGCCACAAGCTGGGGTTAAGTGAGATGAGATGCATTTTCATATTTTGCCTCCACATTGAATAATCATTTCCATAAAACTATGGGGCTTTCCCTAGAGAA
This sequence comes from Tuctoria greenei, assembly GCA_036927565.1. Lineage (NCBI taxonomy): Eukaryota > Viridiplantae > Streptophyta > Magnoliopsida > Poales > Poaceae > Tuctoria > Tuctoria greenei. Next base: position 80,836,582 of record JAYESD010000003.1, on the reverse strand, counting down.
TAGACAAGTAATGATTATATTGTTTGAATTTAATCGATCATAGTTAAAAGGATATTGGGAGTAGTCAGTGTGACTACTCCCCTTCTTCTTCTTCTTCTCATCCTCGACCTTTATCTTCCCTTTAGAGAGTGCCTTCTTCCTTAGGAGTGCCTTGAGTTCAAGCGTCTCCTCATCATCATCCTCGAAGTCTTGGATGGCGTCGAGAAGTTTCTCCAACTTCTGAGTCTATTCATCTTCAACCTTCTCTTGGTTGAGGTTCTTGTGTGCATCCTTAATGTCCGACATATTCTCTTCGAGCGATTAGTCTCTTTTGAAGAGCCTTGCTCTGATACCAATTGAATGTAGCCTACATGTGGGTGAATAGGCTTTTTGAATTTTTGTCGGAACCTGAAACACTTAGCAACCTGATCAAACACAGAGAAATCGGACTAGTCCAGTAGTGTGCGGACTAGTCCGGTGTGTGCGGACTAGATTGATCAAGTTTGATCAATGATTTCGATCCAAGTACTCTATACAGCGGAAATTGAGTTGTAACTTGAATGTATTACTTCAATGAAACTAGATACGCCACAAGTTAACTTTAGTTTCAAAGTTTAAACGAAAGTTGAACAAGATGGATCAAACCCTAGATTGCAATGAATAGTAAGAACAAAAGTAAGGACACAATGATTTTTATCTCATGGTTCGATTCCAAAGAGGAAATCTACATCCACGTTGAGGAGACCACAAAGGACCGGGTCTTCACCAACCCTACCCTCGTCGAATCGCCATAGAGGTCGATTCTCTTCCACTAATCACAAAGGGGGTATCAACTGTGTTCAAGGGGCCTTCTCACAAGTTGATGGCTCCCCAAGATTTACAATTCGAAACACCACCAAACACAGAAGAAAGGTATGCAATAAAATAGCGAGAGTGTGTGAGAGATTCAAACCCAAGAGCTCAAGACGAGAAGAAGGTGTCTCTTCTTTGATCTATGGTTAATCCTCATAGATTTGATCTTTCTTGCGTTGGATTGTGTGGAGAAACATGTTTTCTGGGCTCTTGGAAGGTGTGATGGCGCAGGGGGTCGAGAGATATCATAGTAGGGCCGTGCACCTCTATTTATACTAGGGTTTCCAAAGGTTACCGTTAGGGTTTACAAGGTGTGGACTAGTCCGTGGCAGACTCTGGACTAGTCCAGTGTGCGACGTGTGAGAAACCCTAAGTGTCCTCAATTATCGGAATTGTCCGGCAACTGGCGGACTAGTCCTGTTTTGTCTCTGGAGATGTTCGGACTCGACCGGCAAATATCGGATTAGTCTGGCATGGTGAATCCCCTAGTGAATTGAGGACAAGTCCGCACTTGGAGGACTTTTCCGATTTTAGTTAGAGAGCTTTTCGGACTAGTCCGGATAATATCGTACTAGTACGGTGTCGTGAAATTTTGAGGGGCTAAGGACAAGTCCAAAATTGGTCAGTGAGGATTTCGGACTAGTCTGAGGAATGTCGGACTTGTCCGACATTGATCAGAGGCATTAGCGTACTAGTCCAGACTTTATCGGACTAGTCCGTTGCGGACAAGTCCGCACTGGGAGAGCTTGCCCGATCCTGGACAGAGAGATTATCGGACTAGTCCAGAAAACATCGGACTAGTCTGAACCTGTGTAAACTTGTGCAGTGAGAGTGTTTTCTTTTGCTTGAGCTCTTGGGGTGTGTTTCTCCAACACACTCCATACACAAAGAGTATTCTATTCATCTCTTGAGCTCTTTTCAACTTGATTCCTCACTCTCTTTTTTTTTATAATCCCACTAAAACCTGCGTTCATCTCAACAATTTGGTTAGGATCTCATTTGTTTGTCATAAATTAACCAAAACCCACAAGGGATGCCTAGATGAACTTTCACCAAGTCCATTACATACATGCGCACAAATGCCTCCAGGACATGTTTTTCCCACAAGGGTTTCCACTCGGCCACACCAGGAGGGACCTCCGCGGAAGAAGTCGATTCGCTGCTGAAGCTCCTCCAAGAATGGGATGTTGCACTTCTCCACATCCGGACAAAGCGTGCATGGCGGAATAACATTGCATGGGGTTGCATGCAGCCGTGCATGGGAGGGGAGCGCATCGGCGGACCCGGGTGGTGGCATGCTATGCGCAGCAGTTTTAGAAAGTGGGCTGCATGAGTGATCCTGCGGGAGTTGTGGAGGTAGTTGGGGCAGGATGCGTGGCTGCGTGATCTGGTTTGATGGGAGGGCAACACTTTTAGGCAGGATGGGCAGCAGGAATGGGTCTACACTTCTGTGACTATTGGCCGAGGACTCGGTTGGAGGATTGATGACTGTAGAGGATGATTCTCTGAATGGGAATGTGGATTCGTCAAACGTGACATGCCTGGAAGTGATGACACGTTTGGTGATGGGATTGTAGCACCTGTAGCCTTTTGCATCTTTAGGATAACAATGAAGACACATGGCACAGACCGAGGTGCCAGCTTGTGGGCAGTGGTGCTGGTGATATTTGGATAGCATTGACAACCAAAGATTTTGAGGTGATCATAGGATGGTGGACTCCCAGTGAGTATTTCATGTGGCGTATTGTTTGAGCAAGCCCGGGTGGGTCGAAGGTTCAAGAGATATGTAGCAGTTGCCAGTGCCTCTAGCCAGAACAGTAATGGTACGGTGGCATGCAACAACACGGTACGCATGCTGTCATTAAGCATGCGTTTAACACGCTCAGCACACCCAGTTTTTGGTGATGTGTAAAGGCAGGTGAGTTGTAGTGCAATGCCATGTGAGGCAAGGAATGAGCGCATGGCATGATTATCGAACTCTTTACCTTGTCGGTGCGAAGACGGCATATGGGTCGCTGAAATTGTGTGAGCACAAACGCATGAAACAATATTATGGTCGGTAGTACATCAGATTTATGGCATAGTGGAAAAGTCCACACAAAGTGGGAGAAATCATCCAGCAGAACAAGATAAAAATTGAATCTAGAATTACTAGTAACTGGGGATGTCCATACATCACAATGTAATAATGGGATGGGAAGAAAAGCAAATGTCTGAGAAGTAGTGAAAGGCAGTCTGGTGTGCTTCCCAATACGACTAGAATGGCAAGTGTGCACATCAGACTTGGTACACTGGAAATCAAACATGGATAGAAGATGCTGGAGTGGCCTATGGCTCGGGTGTCCCAAGCGTGCGTGCCAGATGCCGGACTCGAGAGTGGCAAGGAAGCTCCGGTTTGGCATTTTATTGTTCTGGTGCTGCCGAATATGATAGAGATCACCACTAGAATCACATCGGAGTAGTGTCGTCCCCGTGCAGAAGTCCTTTATAGAGAAGCCATTTGAGTCAAGAAAGAATAGAGACAAAATTATCATGAGTAAGTGCACAGACAAAAATAAGATTTTTGACCAACGTTGGGGATATGAGAATATTATTGTGGAGAGGTGCAACATTGGTGGCAATGGCTGCGTGTCCGGCTTGTGTGACAGGCATGATGGCTCCATTGCCGACCACAATACTAGAGTTATGGGGTGGTGATGTGTAGGAGGAGAGTATACCGGAGTTGTTTGCCATGTGATAGCTGGTACTGGTGTCGAGAACCCAGTCATTGCCGGAGTAGTGGTTGGGTTGCGGAACGCCTTGTAGGACCGCTACCAGTCCCTGAGGCAGTTGTTGATGCTGCCCACCATATGCATCATCACATAACGTAGTCGTGGCATGGAGAGCCTGCTAGCTGTAGTTTGAGGACTTGGCCGAGTGTGACGCCTAGTTCCGGAAAATGAACCAAGCTAACGTATATGTGTGTCCATGACGTTCATCACACATACACGAGTGCATTCACAAAAGGATATACAGATAATTACCACAGAACAAGATTAATTAACCAAATTTTATTAAAACAACCATATTATCCTCGAATACAAACTCTGATGAATATTTATGACAAGTTCAACTAATGCAGCAGAAATAAACTAATTAAGCAACTAAGCAGACTAAGCATAAGGGATAGCGCAACTCCAATAACACCGCAGGCAAAGTTGACGGTAGACACGGCCTAGATCTCCGCATTATCCTCAAGACACTCCCAACCATCACCTGAAACTGTTGGGGGGATTGCAAGAGTGAGTACATGTCGTACTCAGCAAGTGTGGGAAAGTGTGACATGTGGCTGATTCAAATGACGACAATAATAATGGCTAAGTGCTGAAACGTATATTAAACTGTTTGAAAAGCAATATATTATATTTATATGAATCAAACCCACTATAATCATAAGTAATATCATAATACCAGTCCATAATTTACCATCCTCATCAATAATTCCAGATTTCACCATTTGCCAATAACCATATTCAATACTAGAAATTAATCCATAACTAGCCATAACCATTACCAAACCATAACCATAACCAAAACCATCCCCAAAAACCATCCCATTACTGAGTTCCCTCTACTCATGTAGGTCATCCACGCGCTCATAACCGGAAGCACGGCTATCATGATAGTTTAATACTCTGTAGAGTTTGTACCACTTTACCCACGTGTTTGTGATTTCATCACCCGTCGGCGACTAAAGAACCTCCCTTATGCCAAATTACACTTCCTTTGGTGTATAGCCAAGAGATCACAAAATAGCCTTTACAAAGGGATTACTAGCCTATTTAGACCCCACTGAGGTTTCACCGGTGGCGATGCCTCCAATTGAGCACATCTTCAACCAAGGGCCTCCTCTTCAGCCATTCGGATCCCAGGGTAGTCCCACCAGTCATCAACAAACCCAATCCGGCTACCCCTTCCCCGAGCATCCTTAATGGTCCAAATAGCACTGGCAAAGCCCTAAGTAATCAGCTACGCCGCACCCATACTTGGCCTCGTGGTGGCACTGTAGTCCTGGCTTATTCTCGCATGAACTGGTCCTTAGATCTAAAGCAAGCAAACCACCATAACATCCAACCCATCCACATACCAGGCTTGCTTAGATCACCCATTACCATACCGTATCGACCAGTTCACATTAACCAGAATATCATTAATACATAATTATATGTGTAGTGTTGTTTCCCCATCCCAGTTGATTAAGCGAAGCAAAAGGTAAAAAGACCATCCCGACTCTCTACCATATATTCCATGTGACAAGGGTGGTCAACAAAACTAGTAAACTTCCTACCATAGGATTCCCATCAAACTGACACAGCATGCAGCTTGCAAACAAACCATTTATTTCAAAACAGGATCAATATGCTTCAAGGACACTTGCCTTGCTCCGGCGGATAGGGTTGCTCAAGCGCTTCGAAGTCTTGGTTCTTGAAATCCTCGTACACGACTTCTTGAACACTTCCCTCTACTCGCGATCACACATACAAGAAAACATATACAAATCAACATGATACACACACACTAATCAACATGCGATGATATGCATGCATGCAAAGATCAATTATTAATTAGCTATGGTTGTTTATTAATTAGATGCAACTAGTTCATACGTATTTATACGAGTTTACGAGGGTTTTAGCGAGGATTAATGCTGCTGAAAATAAAAAGACGATGCAACTAAAATCAATTTACGTCTATTAGATCTAATACGTCGCTAAAATTTGCATCCGAAAAACGAATCCTACCGTAGCTGCGATGACTTCGAAGATCGCGGGACGAAGGCGATGCGTAGACGAAGCGGATGGTGCAGCGGTCCTCCGGCGGCACGACGACGACGATCTCCGGCGGACGACGGCACCCTCCTCTTTTTCTTCCTCTTCTTCCCCTTTTTTTTCTTCCTTTTCTTCCCTGGCGGCGGCAGCCTCTGGTCTTTTTTTGTACGGCGGCTCTAGGCTTTTTCTGGCTCTGGCGGCGGCGTTGTTTTCTGGGGTCGGGAAAATACGAGGCATCGGGGCTTTTTGTAGCCGGGTGGCTAGGGCACGTGAGCCAGGCGCATTGGCGACGCGTTGGGCTCGCGATCAAGCGCGCGGCGCGAGGCTGGCGGCACCAGCCGCTCGGGCACGGGCCACGGGGCGCGTGGCGTGCGGGCGGGCGAGCGGGGCACGCGCGCGGGAGGCGCGTGGACCGAGCGGCGCTGGGTGGGCCAGAGCGCGTTGGGTGCGGGCGGTCGAAGGCGCGGGAGGCACGAGGGCAAGCGCGAGCGGGGCGCGCTGGCGGCGCGTGCTCGGTGGCACGCTGGCTGGGCCGCTCGGCCTGGCCAGTGGGCGGGTTGACTTTTTTTCTTTCTTTTTTCTTTTCTTTTTTTTATATTATTATTTGTTTATTCTTTATATTATTATCTTTTTTTCATTACATATATAAACATTATTATTATTATATATTGTTATTTATTTTATTTATTTTATTATTATTATTGTTATTTTTATATTTATTCCCTAATACATGTTTTACGTTATTATTATTATTCATCTTCTCCTATAATTTTCTTTTCCAATTACTTTTCTATTGTATCAAATTTCTATTTTGATTTTAATAGATCTAGTTACTCAGTTTATATCTAAATATGAATGCATGTGCATAGACGATTTAGTTCTTTTTCTTTTCTTTTTATTCCTTTTCTTCCATATTTGTTATGCTAGTTTAATTTATTTTAATGTACTTACTCTGGTAAATAAATTTCTTTTAGCTTATTTATTTTGGTAATAAATTTTCAATACATGAGGATGAATGCAAAATGCAAAATGCAATATGAGATGCATATATTTTATATTTGTATTTATAAAAACAATTTCCTCCCATTATTAACTCTAAATTCCCATTTAAATTTTTAATTTGCCGAAACTCAAAAATTAGGGTGTTACAATTCTACCCCCCTTAAAATGAATCTCACCCTCAAGATTCGGATGGGCTGAAGTAAAGATTTGGAAATAAAAATTTTGAATCCCCTTTTATATTGAAATTAGCCAAGTTTGAAAATTTTGGGATGTTACAAATCTACCCCCCTTAAAGGAATCTCGCCCTCGAGATTCGGACGGATTAAAGAAGAGACGATAAAACTCTTGATAACATCTTCATGCTTCCATTTAGCTTCATCCGAGGTTATGAATCTTCTTGTAGTGCCGATCTTCCATGGAAGTAGAGACAGGAATGAAGATAGAAGGAATTCCAACCTATATGCATGCATCAAAGGATATGAAACTAAAAAACTAGCTATACTAGCCTAGGTGGACATGACAATGCTAAAGCATCCCATAATCCTCTATTAAGCACACAAGCAAACAATATATATAGCAACAGCAAGCCAACAAATCAAATCGATTCATGGGTGCTCCTACGTGCTCTAAAGTGTCCATTCTATCTAGGATGCATCCTACGGTCAACCTGTGGCTCTGATACCAATCTGTGACGGCTGGTTCTGGAAAATGAACCAAGCTAACGCATATGTGTGCCCAGGACGTTCATCACACATACACAAGTGCAATCACAAAAGGATATACAGATAATTACCACAGAACAATATTAATTAACCAAATTTTATTAAACCAACCATATTATCCTCGAATACAAACTCTGATGAATATTTATGACAAGTTCAACTAATGCAGCAGAAATAAACTAATTAAGCAACTAAGCAGACTAAGCATAAAGGATAGCGCAGCTCCAATAACACCACAGGCAAAGCTGACGGTAGACACGGCCTAGATCTTCGCATTATCCTCAAGACACTCCCAACCATCACCTGAAACTGTTGGGGGGGATTGCAAGAGTGAGTACATGTCATACTCAACAAGTGTGGGAAAGTGTGACATGTGGCTGATTCAAATGACGGCAATAATAATGGCTAAGTGCTAAAAAGTACATTAAAATGTTTGAAAAGCAATATATTATATTTATATGAATCAAACCCATCATAATCATAAGTAATATCATAATACCAGTCCATAATTCACCATCCTCATCAATAATTCCAGATTTCACCATTTGCCAATAACCATATTCAATACCAGAAATTAATCCATAACCATTACCAAACCATAACCATAACCATAACCATCCCCAGAAACCATCCCATTACCGAGTTCCCTCTAATCATGTAGGTCATCCACGCGCTCATAACCGGGAGCACGGCTATCATGATAGTTTTAATACTCTGCAGAGTTTGTACCACTTTACCCATGTGTTTGTGATTTCATCACCCGTCGGCGACTAAAGAACCTCCCTTATGCCAATTACACTTCCTTTGGTGTATAGCCAAGAGATCACAAAATAGCCTTTACAAAGGGATTACTATCCTATTTAGATCCCACTGAGGTTTCACCGGTGGCGATGCCTCCAACTGAGCACATCTTCAACCAAGGGCCCCCTCTTGAGCCATTCGGATCCCAGGGTAGTCCCACCAATCATCAACAAACCCAATCCGACTACCCCTTCCCCGAGCATCCTTAATGGTCCAAATAGCACTGGCAAAGCCCTAATTAATCAGCTACGCCGCACCCATACTTGGCCTTGTGGTGGCACTGTAGTCCTGGCTTATTCTCGCATGAACCGGTCCTTAGATCTAAAGCAAGCAAACCACCATAACATCCAACCCATCCACATACCAGGCTTGCTTAGATCACCCATTACCATACCGTATCGACCAGTTCACATTAACCAGAATATCATTAATACATAATTATATGTGTAGTGTTGTTTCCCCATCCCAGTTGATTAAGCGAAGCAAAAGGTAAAAAGACATTCCCGACTCTCTACCATACATTCCAGGTGACAAGGGTGGTCAACAAAACTAGTAAACTTCCTACCATAGGATTCCCATCAAATTGACACAGCATGTAGTTTGCAAACAAACCATTTATTTCAAAACAGGATCAATATGTTTCAAGGACACTTGCCTTGCTCCGGCGGATAGGGTTGCTCAAGTGCTTCGAAGTCTTAGTTCTCGAAATACTCATACACGACTTCTTGAACACTTCCCTCTACTTGCGATCACACATACAAGAAAACATATACAAATCAGCATCATGCACACACACTAATCAACATGCGATGATATGCATGCATGCAAAGATCAATTATTAATTAATTATGGTTGTTTATTAATTAGATGCAACTAGTTCATACATATTTATACGAGTTTACGGGGGTTTTAGTGAGGATTAATGCTGCTGAAAATAAAAAGACGATGCAACTAAAATCAATTTACGTCTATTAGATCTAATACGTTGCTAAAATTCGCATCCGAAAAATGAATCCTACCGTAGCTGCGATGACTTCGAAGATCGCGGGACGAAGGCGACGCGTAGACGAAGCGGATGGCGCAGCGGTCCTCCGGCGGCACGACGACGACGATCTCTGGCGGACGACGGCACCCTCCTCTTTTTCTTCCTCTTCTTCCCCTCTTTTTTTCTTCCTTTTCTTCCCTGGCTGCGGCAGCCTCTGGTCCTTTTTTCTACGGCGGCTCTAGGCTTTTTCTGGCTCTGGCGGCAGCGTTGTTTTCTGGGGTCGTGAAAAATACGAGGCATCGGGGCTTTTTATAGCCGGGCTGCTAGGGCATGCGAGCCAGGCACATTGGCGGCGCGTTGGGCACGCGATCGAGCACGGGGCGCAGGGCTGGCGGCACCGGCCGCTTGGGCACGGGCCACGGGGCGCGTGGCGTGCGGGCGGGCGAGCGGGGCGCGCGCGCGGGAGGCGCGTGGACCGAGCGGCGTTGGGTGGGCCGGGGCGCGCTGGGTGCGGGCGGTCAAAGGTGCGAGAGGCGTAGGGGCAAGCGCGAGCGGGGCGCGCTGGCGGCGCGTGCTCGGTGGCGCGCTGGCTGGGCCGCTCAGCCTGGCCAGTGGGCGGGTTGACTTTTTTTTCTTTTTTTCTTTTTTTTTTAATATTATTATTTATTTTTTCTTTATATTATTATCTTTTTTTGCATTACATATATAAACATTATTATTATATATATTATTATTTATTTATTTTATTTTATTATTATTATTGTTATTTTTATATTTATTCCCTAATACATGTTTTACGCTATTATTATTATTATCCATCTTCTCCTATAATTTTCTTTTCCAATTACTTTTCTATTGTATAAAATTTCTATTTTGATTTTAATAGATCTAGTTACTCAGTTTATATCTAAATATGAATGCATGTGCATAGACGATTTAGTTCTTTTTCTTTTCTTTTTATTCCTTTTCTTCCATATTCGTTATGCTAGTTTAATTTATTTTAATGTACTTACTCTGGTAAATAAATTTCTTTTAGCTTATTTATTTTGGTAATAAATTTTCAATACATGAGGATGAATGCAAAATGCAAAATGCAATATGAGATGCATATATTTTATATTTGTATTTATAAAAACAATTTCCTCCCATTATTAACTCTAAATTCCCATTTAAATTTTTAATTTGCCGAAACTTGAAAATCAGGGTTATACACCGAGGATGCCTGAGTCTGTCAGGCGCCACAAGGGCATCTACCAGGCCTAGACTACACCAGTCCATGGGTTGACTGTGGCAGCCCATGGGGCTCGAGGAGCAGCATGCACGTTCTGAGGCGCGTTGCAAGGAGCAGTTTATTGCCAGGCGCGTTGCCGCTGTTGACGTCCTCCATTTTGGCAGCGACGCTTGTGACGGTCACCCTCATTTTTGTGCATATGCTGGTAGTTCTGTGAATTCTGTTGTTGTACATTGTTGTTGGGTTTCGTGGAGGCCAGGAGAGGCATGTGAGCCTCCATTTTTTTCAATGTGGCATTGCTTTGCTTCGTCCTGCAGCATGTAATTGGGCACGGACAAGAAGGAAGGCAGCGGTTTTGTTGCTGTGATGACAAAAATCACGTGGCTGAATTTTGAGTTCAGACCACGCAATACATTGACGACCAGAGAGGGTTCAGAGACTGGATGGCCCACATCGCGAATAATGTTGGCGAGCTCCATCATCTGAGCAAAATATGCAGAGACAGTGAGATCTCTCTGGTAGATTCTGTGGAACTCTTGAAGCGCGAAGATGGTGCACTGCTTGGTGTTGTCGAGGAAGAGGCGACGGATGGAGGACCAAATCAGATACGCCGTTGGTTGCGGCATGTGCACCATCTTCATGAGGTTAGTGGTGATGGAGTTATACAACCACGACACGATGCATTGGTCGATTTGCACCCATTCAACATTGTGCCACATGGCCTTGGCATCAATGCTGCCATCGACGTGGTCGAGGAGTCCAAACTTCCAAAATGTAGTATCGAAGAACGAACTCCATATGGAGAAGTTGGGGTCGCAGTCATCCAGAATGATGGAAATGTGAGAGTGAATATTCACGTGTTGGATGATTGATGCCACAACAGCAGGAGAGGAGGCTGGATCTGCAAATGTATTTGTGGAGGAGGAAGAACCTGCAACAGAAGAGGCTGGACTTGTTGACATGATTGAAGTGCGGAAGGTGGAAAGGAAGGAACCTCGCTCTGATACCATATTAGAGATGAATTGTTGCTTGTATTATGCAGAATGGTGGGAATACACTTATAAAGGTGAGTATGGTAGTGTGAAACCATTTCTATGGTAGTGTGAAAGCAACCCTAAACCTGTTGACACTACACAGATTATTAAGCCAACAATGACTTTCACACTACCATTGTGTGTGAATGTGCACACAGGAAATATTTTTTCGACAAGTCGGGCACTGAAGTTTAGCTCCTCCATGCGGTGGTCCTTGACACGAGTGGTTGTAGTTTGGTTTGGTTGTGCTTTGGTGTTGATTGTCTGGGTGGTTTTTGGTGCTCGACAGCGTAAGGAAATGTGGCCTAGTTCCCAGCAAGACCAGCACCCGACAAGGTTTTGACAGGAGGAAACCAGATTGTCCGTGGCAAGGCAATTGAAGCATTTGCCCTTCATCCTCACTAAGTAGTCCAGCCTCTTGCTCCGGTTGTACAGCCCTTGGTGCATCCGTGAACTCTGGTCCTCCTTCTCTAGTAGAGTAGCACGGCGCCTGCTTCTACAGCTCTGTACTACCTGCCATCCGGCTTCAACCACCGTTTCAACCTGTGGGAGTGGCCTTGCCTTGTCACTTCCTCCAGCATCAGCAGTCTATTGATTTGAACTTTGCTTCCGAAGATGAACAAAATCTTGCGGTACCCATTGTCCCACTCCATCAGGCAGGGTACTGCGGTATTGTTTCTTGGGCTCTTGTTTATCCCGCTGCAATATTGTCACCCGACTATTTAAGATGGATTTTTTGGGATATCGATCTACGAGGACAGCCACGAACTGTACTTTTTGTTTATGGCCAGAGTCTTCTCTGGGAGTAGAGGGATCTTGTAGGGGAGCGTTGCTTCTCCACACACGGCTTTTCTTGCCTTCGCCAGAATTTTGCAGGAGCAGGCCACATCCTTGTGTACGACCTGCCCAGCCTTGAGCCTCTTGTTTTCTTCACGTTCTCCGACTTGCAGGTTTTCTAGCTGCAGCAGACAAGGAGCGACTGGTCTGTCTTGTGTCTTCGCCTCACAGATCTGGCTCACTAGAAACGAGCAACTCGCCAGTAGATCCGCTGATGCTTGAGCTGGATTCATGACCAGCAGACCCTTATTGGCACCTGACAGCTTCTCCTCCTGCTCCTCGGTGTGTGTGTGGGGGGGGGGGGGGCAAGCACAATCTTCTTCGTCACTGGTTCCCCAATTGAGGATTTTTGTACTGCTAACTTGTGATGGGGACCGGGAAACCTCGATGCTAACTCGGTGTGTGGGTGGCTGTTTAGGGGACGAGGGCTGCCGAGGGGGCAGATCTGGTACGACGGTCGCTGGGGAGGAGGGTGGGGGGTCCGGCCGACGCAGGAGGATGGTGGGGGGGGATTCGGTCATGGCTGCGGGAGGCTTTTGAATTAATTTCTCCTAAGACTAAGACTTACTCGTTTGAATTAGCAATATTATGTGTTGCAAAGCCTACTACATTTCCTACCAAGCTCCACATATAAGCCTTATTTAGTGGTAGCATTAGTATGGGCAAAATGCCTTGGTGAGGATATATTTCCACTACACAAAAAGGAGAGATTGAGAGAATCAAATTGAGATACTTAGAATCTAATTGAAAACTCTCCAGAATTTGAGTGGAACTTGATCTCTAGGCTATGCTTGCTCCATTTAATGTTCTATCATTCAACTACCCATGAATAGGAGAAGGCATAAGCCCCATAATGACTTAAAATGGCTGAAGTAACATAGCCAATATTTGCAATATTAGGTAGAATATTTTGTTGTGCACATGGTACTTTTGAAATAAAATAGAACATTGTAGCAACTCTTGATCATCAACCTAAAATCTTGATTTTGTTCGGGACGAGCAAAGGATAAGCTTGGGGGAGTTTATTGATGTCTGTTATATCCCAATTTCATCCGTCATTATAACTCAATTATGTGAAGGAAAAATCATTTCTTGCACACATCACCTTTCTACTTAACCTATTTCCACTTGTCCTTGGAAGAATAGTGCATGCAAGAATTTTATTTAGGAAATGATATAAAAGAGTAGGAGCAATCCAATAAATTATCATCCCAGCCAATCAAGCACCAACACGTGGCGTCACATGAATCAAATGGCCCACAAACAGATGTATCCAAGGAGATCCAATGGTGTATCACCCATATCAGGCAATGGGGCCACCTGGAAGTCACCCCAACAAAGCACACTAGAATTGGTCAGAATTCCAGTGCGGCCGAAGTGGTGGTTCGGCCGAAGCCTTTCTAGTGTCAAACTCGACCAACTTCCACGTGTCGACTCCATATGGTATCATGACGAAGACTGATTCACCCACTTTTGGTGGCGGGAATCAACCTTTCTCCAGCTATAAATAGGACCTCCTACCCCCCACTTCTCACACACACACCACTTCAACTTCATTCTGTTGTATACACTATCATCCATAGTCTTAGAGGAGTTTGGGCTGTAGAGAGGAGAGCCTCTAGTCTCTAGTCCAAATTAGAAAAGGAGTAGAAGGAGTCTCTCTTCCCAATTCCAAATTGGGAATGGTATTGCTCATGCATTCCTTTTTGTATTTGTGACTTTATGCATAATAAAGATGTTATCTCTAGCCTTCTTTTATACATATGCTTGGATGAAGCGTTTCTTGTTTGATTGTGGAGTCCATGTATGTGGTAGGATTAGTCTTTATGATTATGCTATAACAATGTTATTCTGGCATCATAAACACTACAACCTAAACTATAGTCTAATTAGTTATGATATGATCATGTTAATATGAACAACATATGTTATGTCTCAACATTGGTTCAACGATGTTTAGGTTAGTCATTGCCTTAGGATGGCTTGTGCCTAGGCTCTTATGGTATTTACTTAACACGCTAGCATGGTGCTAGGACAGCTACGTAGCGTTGGATGTCTCGTAGACCCACAGATTGAAGAGGTAGGTAGTAGGTGGTCACAGCCCTGTCTGTCATCTGTAGTCCTCCATGTTCGACTATGCCACAGGCTCTTGGCGGGAGTCACCCTAGCATTGCTGGGGGTAAGCATGTGCCTGATGAGTTTACCAACTTAGCATAAGGATTCACCATTGATATGCTCATTAGTATCTAAGCTAGGCTATGTATATGTGTATTAGAGGCATTGTAGGAGCAACTCCCTAATTCTTAGTCTAATCTCCCTTAGACCCATTAACCTCCCCCCCCCCCTTAGAATAGAATGCTCTTGTGTGTGTCACACTACCTCCACATATCTATTATCCATCCTCACTAGAACCTTACCTAGACCAACCTGCCCTTTCCATTTGATATTCCTACACTTCCATCTAGCCTTCCTTTGGGATAAAATAAATACACCCTTGGAATACACTTTTAAAGGGAAATGCTGCACCCATAATTTCGTGCGCTTGCGGAATTTATTCCATATGTAACAAACATCAACAAGCATTTCTGGCACTGTTGCCAGGGAAGGTAGCTAAAGTATTGCATGATTGATTGAATATGATAGAACCCTGTGACACCCGGTTCCGAAATGAACCAAGTGTGACACATATGTGTGCCCAAGATGTTTAACACACATACACGAGTGAATCATATACGATATACATAAATTTACCACAGCACAATTATCAAATAAGTACTTTGATTACAATATTCAAATAATCCTCAAATTACTGACTCTATTGGACATTATTATTGATAAAATCTGAAACTAATGCAGCGGAAATAATTTAAGCAAACTAAGCATATAGGGATAGCGCGGCTCCAAGCAATCCACAGGCAAGTCGACGACAGCACACAACCTAGTACCCCACATTATCCTCAGGGTACTCCCAAACATCACCTGAAACTGTTGGTGGGGGAATTGCAAGGGTGAGCACATGTCGTACTCAACAAGTGTGGGAAAATAATGACATGTAGCTTAAACAAGGAATTGACAACAAATAATAGCTATTTTCTGAAAAGTACATTTAAAACATGTGAAAAAACAACGATGTCTATGTGAATTATTCCCATCATATCTCAAATAAACATAATAACTCATATCCATCATTCATTATTCAACCATATGCCATATCCTTACCATCATCATTAACTATGTCCATTTATCACCATTCAATCCATAACCATAACCATCCAATTTCCCAATTTCCACTCTAGTAATGTGAGGGTCCATGTCGCTCACGACCAAGAGCACGACTATCATGATAGTTTTTAACACTCTGCAGAGGTTGTACCGCTTTACCCACAAGTTTGTGATTTTGTCCTCTTTTGGTGACTAAAGAACCTCTATCATGCCCATGACCTGTCGGTCACATTACACACTTCCATCGGTGTGTGGCTAAGAGATCGCAAAATAGCCTTTAAAAAGGGACTACAAGCATATTAAGACCCACTGAGGTTTCACCAGTGGTGATGCTTCCAACTGAGCTCATCCAACCAAGGGCCCCCTCTTGTGTCGTTCAGATCCCAGGGCAGTCCCACCACTATTACAAACCCAACTGACTCCCAGTCCCTGCTCCCCCAAATGATCTGAACAACGCCGAGAATACACCTAATTAATTGGCTAAGCTGCACCCATACTTGGCCCTGTGGTGGGACTATAAAACCTAGGTTGTCGCTCCACGAACTGGTCCTTAGATCTAGAGCAAGCGAAACCACCATAACTTCCAACCTAGTCCACAAACCATGCTTGCTTAGATCTCCCAGTCCCATGTTACAAGTTACCCATATTCATCAATTCGCATCCTCCATAGATGCATTAATTCAAAGTAAAGCCATTTGGTTATTTTCTCATCCCAATTATTTTGAGCAAAGCAAAAGGTTAAATATCCTCCCCGACTCTCTACAATATATTCTAAGTGACAAGGATGGTCAAACAAGACTAGTAAATACCTATCATGAGTCTCCCATCATTTTGACACAAGCATGCAGTTTTTCAAACAAAACATTTAAAAACAAGATCAAAACAATCAAGGACACTTGCCTTGCTCTTGAGACTGATTAGGATTAAAAGCTTCAAAGTTCTAGTGCTGGAGGTCCTCAACAGCACCCTCTAGAGCAACACCTACTATCCCACACAATAAAAATACAAAATAAACATTACAATCAATAAATGCTCATATATTACTCAATATGTCATAACATGCATGAATGATGCTTTTAAGTGGTAATGCATTTTATTAGGTTGGTATCATTGCTTACTAACTAGTTACAATTAAGTATTACATGTTAGAACAAGTTTTAAGCCATTTCGGAGAGTATTAAAGAAGTTCTAGGAATTTTCAGAAAAGGAAAACTAGACTAGTTCGCAAGGAAGCCAGACATGTCCGCTCTGGATCGGAGAGTTGATCGGACTAGTCCGCACTAGACTGGACAAGTCTGCTATGGCTAGGGTTTTGACGACTTTCCAATTAAAGCATAGTTAAAGTTAATATGAAACCATAATTCACGTAGAAAAGATGGATCCAAGATATTAACCGCGAATTCAAGGGTTCAAGAGTTGAATACTCGATAATTTGATGTCAATATCGATGGAGATAAGAATTGACGATGAGGGATGCTGACAATGAAGGATTGATGATAAGATCGCAGCGGCGACAATGATCTTGGTTGATCTCCCTCCTTCCTCCCTTCTCCTTCTTCTCCCTGTGGTGGAGGCTCCTTGATGGCGGCTCTCACGAACGAGGGTTAGGGTTTTCTTCAATTGTGGCAAAGAGACGAAAGGGTGGGTGTTGGGGTGATTATATAGGGTGGAGGTGGTAGGGTTTGGGTAGAATTCGTGGTTAAGGCGGTGGAGCCCGAGTAGGGGTCCCACATGGGCTCCATAGGGATTAGGAAAAACGTTCTTGGGCCCAATTAAGGTAGATACCCAAAAGCCCGTCGGGAAGAAAGAAATAGAATCAGAGTCGGGTACACCGGACTAGCCCACTAGGGACCAGACAAGTCTAACATGGGACAAAAAGTTGAACAGCGAAGTCTGATGGAAATCCAAACAAGTCCGAATGATTCCAGAAAGTACAATGGACAAGTCCAGTATGGGGCCAGACAAGTCCAGAGGTCTTCTCAAATTGTCAAAAACCGGACCAAAACGAGGAACTACCGGACAACTCCAAAAAGTTCTAGAAAGTGGAACGTATAAGTCTGGTGCTAGGCTTGACAAGTCCGGGGCATGCCTAAGGAAAACATCAAAAGCATTTTTGGAAGCGGATAAGTTCGAAAGACAACAAAGAGCAGAACGGACTAGTCCGGGGTCCAAAACGGACAAGTCCGCACTAACACAGACATTTAACTAAAACTTTGGTTTTAATCCATTTTAATTTTGTTCCTTTTTGTGTTTCTTAATGTTAAAAATGTATAAGAATGTATGCAATGCATGATGGATGAAAATGAGGGTGTTACAGACCCTGGGTAGGTTTTTAGTAGGATAACCCTTCTTTGTTCCCGCATTCATTTCAATATGAAAACAAGGTAGTCTATGTCTGGTTTCAGCTTGCCAGAAAACTTTATTGAAGATCCCAAATCCCTTCTGAGAGATCGACCTCGTGTCATTACTCCTCAGAATCTTCGTACGACAAAGCAAACCAGCTCTTATGCACCAACAACCGAAACGCCAATGGCCCATAAGACCCTTCGTGAGTTTTCGGCTCCCTCTGCTAACAATTTGCCTAATGGGCCCACTGTTAACACGGGAGACATGAACATCGAAATCAAGACTGGCCTAATCACTATGGTGCAAGCCAACCCATTCTGTGTCAAGGCTAACAAGGATGCAAGTGCTCACCTGCAACAGTTCCTTGTGATCTGCATCACTTTCAAGATCAAGGACATCTCTTCTGATGCTGTTTGTCTTAGACTATTTTTGTTCTCCCTTCTTAAGAGAGCGAAGCAGTGGCTCTAAGACTGGCCTAATCACTATGGTGCAAGCCAACCCATTCTGTGTCAAGGCTAACAAGGATGCAAGTGCTCACCTGCAACAGTTCCTTGTGATCTGCATCACTTTCAAGGTCATGGACATCTCTTCTGATGCTGTTTGTCTTAGACTATTTTTGTTCTCCCTTCTTAAGAGAGTGAAGCAGTGGCTCTATGTGAACTGAAGTGATATAGACACTTGGGAGAAGTGTTTTATGGCATTCCTTGCCAAGTTCTTTCCATTGGGCAAGACCAATGCCCTACGTGGAAGAATTTCCAACTTCCAGCAAGATGATAAAGATTCTAGTCCCGAGGCATGGGAAAGGTTGCACGAATACATCCTAGCCCATCCCCACCATGAGATGTACGAGTGGCTTATTATTCAAAACTTCTACAACTGGCTGATCCCTTCCGCCCGTGACCATGTGGATGCTACTGCTGGAGGAGCCTTCTTCTTATTGACAGTTTCTAAAGCCAAAGATTGATTGAGAAGATGGTGTCTAATATGGGTTGGATCAATGATCGTCTCCAAACCCATTAGCAAACCATGCACACCTTGAATGAGGTGGTCATGATCGCTGCCAAATTGGACCTCCTCATGAAGAAAATTGATGGACAAGCCAGTGGTGAAGTATGTGGCAACGCTTGTGCCTTAGACTCTCACATCACCTATGAACTCTGTGGCAACACTGGTCACATGGGCAATAATTGCTCAGAAACTCGTGAGGATTCCCTATATGTAGCCAACAACAGGAACTTCAACAACAACAGTGGCTATCGTCCAGGAGGTCAAGGGTGGGGCCAACCATGCCCTTTCTTTCAAGGAGGGTACAACAACAAAAATGGTAACAATAGCAATAACCCCAACTTGAGAGAGCTAGCCATTAGCTAATTCAAGATCAATGATGCCTTATCCAAGAAACTATCGGCTAATGACACAACCCTAGAAAGCATTAATGCCAAGATTGAAAGACTATCCTCAGCCTTCAAGAATTGGTTGAGCTTTAACAAGATGTTGGAAACACAATTGGCTCAACATGTTGTAGTTGTTCCTTCATTGGAAAGTAACAAGATTCTGGGACAGCTAGAAGCCCCGGTGGAAAATGTGAATGCGGTGTCTACGAGAGGTGGCAAGACCACTAGTGACCCACCGTATCCCGCACAAGAAAAGAGGACAACTGAGAAAGAGAAATAGGATGTACCAACTGGCATAAGTGAACCACCCAGTGAGAGAATGGCCAAGCAATTTGAAGACACCAATTTTATGCCATTTCCTCATAGACAAAAGAAGCCAATAGTGGATGAGCAAATCAACCACACTGTTGAAGTTATTCAGAAGATTCACATCAATGTGGCCTTGATAGATGCGAAGCAAGTACCCATTTATGCTCGCTATCTCAAGGACAATTGAATAACAAGCAGCCATTGCCCACCACTGAGGTTCTCAAGCTTACCGGGGACTGCAGTGTAGCCATCCTTAATAGGCTTTCGGAAAAGAAGAAGGACCCTGGATGTCCTACTATATCTTGCTCTACTTTGACAAGGCACTTTGTGACCTTGGAGCAAGTGTGAGTGTTATGCCCAAGGTGGTTTTCGACCAGCTGAACTTCACGGAGCTCACTCCAATACCAATGCAGCTCCAGCTGGCTAACTCTTCAGTCTGTTATCCAGAGGGTATTGTTGAAGAGGTTCCGGTGATAATTTGGTAATGCTTCATTGTGACACCTGGTTCCAAAGATGAACCAAGCTAACGCATATGTGTGCCCAGGATGTTCAACACACATACACGAGTGCATTCACAAAAGAGTATACAGAAAATTACCACAGAACAAGATTAATTAACCAAATTTTATTGCACAAACCATATTATCCTCGAATATAAGTTCTAATGAATATTAATGACAAGTTCAACTAATGCAGCGGAAATAAACGAAATAAGCAAACTAAACAACTAGGCAACATAAGAAATAGGGTATAGCGCAGCTCCATGCAACACCACAGGCAAAGCTGACGGTGGACATGGCCTAGAACTCCACATTATCACCATTAAACTCCCAATGCTGACCTGCAACTGTTGGGGGGGGGATTGCAAGAGTGAGTACACATCATACTCAGCAAGTGTGGAAAGTATGACATGTGGCTGATTCAAATGACGAATATAATAATGGTTAAATGCTGAAAAGTACATTAAAACATTTGGAAAAGCAATATATTATATGTATGTGAAATAAACCCATCATAATCATAAGTAATATCATAATACCAGTCTGAATTCATTACCATCATCAATCATTCCATATTTCACCATTTGCCAATAACCATATTCAATACCAGAATTTAATCCATAACCAGCCATAACCATTACCAAACCATAACCATCCCAAAATCCAAATTTTTCCTCTAATCATGTGAAAGTTCAGGTTGCTCATAACCGGGAGCACAACTATCATGATAGTTTTAGACACACTCTGCAGAGGTTGTACCGCTTTACCCACGTGTTTGTGATTTCATCACCTTTCGATGACTATAGAATCTCAATTATGTCGTCTCACACTTCCATCGGTGTGCGGCCAAGAGATCACAAAATAACCTTTACAAAGGGATTACTAGCCTATTTAGACCCCACTGAGGTTTCACCGGTGGCGATGTCTCCCACTGAGCACATCTTCAACCAAGGGCCCCCTCTTGAGCCATTCGGATCCCAGGGTAGTCCCACCAATCATCAACAAACCCAATCCGACTACCCCTTCCCCGAGCATCCTTAATGGTCCAAATAGCACTAGCAAAGCCCTAATTAATCAGCTACACTGCACCCATACTTGGCCTCGTGGTGGCACTGTAAATCCTTGATGGTTGCTCCACGAACTGGTACTTAGATCTAAAGCAAGCAAAACCAACATAACATCCAACCCATCCACATACCAGTCTTGCTTAGATCACCCATTACCATATCATATTTAACCAGTTCATGATAACCATAATCCCATCCATTCATGATTAAGTTGAGTGGTATAGTTGTTTTCCCATCCCCGTTGATTAAGCGAAGCAAAAGGTAAAAGCCCTTACCGACTCCAGGTGACAAGGGTGGTTAAACAAAGCTAGTAAACTTCCTGCCATAGGATTTCCCATCAAATTGACACAAGCATGCAGTTTTGCAAACAAAATATTTATTTTAAAACAGGATCAATATGCTTCAAGGACACTTGCCTTGCTCTTGCGGTTGATTAGGATCAAAGCCTTCAAACTCTTGGTGCTATAGATCCTCCGTGGCACTCTCTAGTGCAAATTCGTCTAATCCGCAAAATAAACATACAAACAAGATACACAATCAAAGAGTGCACAAATATTACTCAATATGACATGACATGCATGATTGATGCAAATGCAAGGTAGAACTTGTTAATAGATTGCTTTTAATGATCACTAACTAGTTCTAATAGCTTTTAACAAGTTTATACAGGTTTGGATTTGATTAGATCTACTTTTAGAATCAATTCAATAGAAATTAACCAGGAAAATCGGACTAGTCTGCAGAAGGCCGGACTAGTCCGCACTTCGCAGAACTAGCGAACTAGGGTTTTCTAGATCGACGTGAATTTGGAGATTAGGGGTCAGATTCACGTAAGTAAAAGAGTATAGTAGGTATACTAGGTGTTTAGAACTCCAGTGAATCAAGAAACTTGGAGGTAACACTTGGATCTTGATGATCTAGGGTTGGTGATGAACTTGGAGATGAATTGGTGATGATGAACGAAAGCTTAGTGGTGATCTTGATCCTCTTTTGTTTCCTCCTCTTCTTCTTCTTCTTGCTTGGGATCTCCTCCTCCCTCCTTGGTGGTGGCTCTCCACGAACTAGAATTTGGGTGGGGTGGAAAAGTGGTAAATAGATGTCAATCCAAGGGGTGGGGTTGTTTATATAGAGGTGGAGGCTAGAGTTAGATGGATTTCGAGTTTGAGAGAAGTAGAGGCCGGTTTAGAGTCCCACATGGGCTCTAAAAGAGTTAGGCACGACGTCCCTAGGCCCACTTAACGTGAAACCCAAGAAACAAGTCGTAAAACAAAAGATCAACTCGGAGTCGTGAAATATCGGACAAGTCCGGACAGGACCAGACTAGTTCGAAAATGTCCAGAGAGAAAATCAGACAAGTCTGGCCTAAAATCGGACAAGTCCAACTTCAGTCAGAGAGGAAATCGGACAAGTCCGCTGGAACATCGGACTAGTACGGAAAAGTTCAGGGACTTAGCAAATTTTCAAGGATTCTTAGAATATCGGACTAGTCCGCACAAAATCGGACAAGTCCGAAAGTTTCCAGAGGCAAAATCAGACTAGTCCGCAGCAAAAACGGACAAGTCCATTTTTAGTCAGAGAGAAATCGGACTAGTCCTCACTAAAATCGGACTACTTCGCACTTTTCAGAATTTTAAGTGGGTTTTGTTCCAAATCAATTTTAAATGCTCCAAATCAATTTTAAACTCGTTCCTCTTTATGTGGGTTAATGTTAAACATGTATATGAATGTATGTAGGGCATTATGAATAAAAATGAGGGTGTTACAAACCTACCCCCCTTAAAATGAATCTCGCCCTAGAGATTCGAAGTGGAAGAGAAGAGATAGGGAAATTCCTTCTTGATATCGCTTCTTTTTTGGTGTGGTGCTTCCATTGAACTTTACACCATCTAATAACCTTGTTCCTTGTGACTCTCTCCTTGGTTTCCAAAATTTTGGCCTGTTGCTCGGCATAAGTCAAATCTTCCTCTAGTTCCAATCCTTCCATTGGCACTTGTTCTTCTAGTACTCTCAAGCACTTCTTGAGCTGGGAAACATGAAAGACATCATGTACGTCTGAAAGATGAGTTGACATCTCCATCTTATATGCTACTTCTCCTCTTTTGTCAAAAATATTGAATGGTCCAATGTATCGTGGTGCTAGCTTGCCTCTTATGTTAAACCTCTTATGACCTCCCACTTCAAAGGTTAATTTCCTTCTCCTATTGTCCGCATAGCCTTTTTGTCTTGATTGGGCAGCCCTCAAGTTATCACGAATTATTTGGACTTGCTTTTCGGCTTCTTGCAACACATCCGGACCAAATACTTAAGTTTCTCCTGCTTCATTCCAGAATAAAGGTGTCCTACACTTCCTTCCATAGAGCGCTTCATAAGGTGACATCTTTAAACTTGCTTGGTAGCTATTGTTGTATGAAAATTATGCATAAGGCAAGCTCTTGTCCTAACCTTTCCCATGCTTTAAAGCACAAGCTATTAACATGTCCTCCAAGATTTGATTGGTCTTCTCGGTTTGTCCATCCGTTTGAGGGTGATATGCTGAACTAAATTCAACCCCGTTCCCAAAGCTTAATGCAGTTTTTGCCAAAACCTGGAAGTGAATTGTGAACCTCTATTTGAGACTATGTTCTTCGGAACTCCATGCAAACATATTATTCTTCCCATATACAGTTCCGCCAATTTCTCTCCATTATAGGTGGTCTTGACGGGAATAAAGTGGGCTGACTTGGTCAATCGATCCACGATTACCCAAATTGAGTCGTAACCGGAGTGAGTACGTGGTAAACCAACTATGAAGTCCATACCGATTTCTTCCCACTTCCATTCTGGAATCTTTAATGGTTGCAATAGTCCAGCTGGCCTTTGATGTTCCGCCTTGACTCGTTGGCACACATCATGTAATGCTACATATTCAGCTATGTCCTTCTTCATGCTAGCCCACCAATAGCAAGTCTTCAAGTCTTTGTACATCTTCATACAACCGGGGTGAATTGAGTATAGTGAGTCATGTGCCTCTTTTATTATTGTCTCCCGAATACGCTTCACATTAGGCACAACAATCCTCTTACCAAGCCATAGGGTACCATGTTCATCTTCATCAAATCTGAATTCTCTCCCCTCTTGGGTCCTTTCCTTGATTTCTTGAATTTTCTCATCCTTAGTTTGTGCCTCTCGAATTTCTTGCTCCAAGGTTGGGTTTAACTCCATCGTTCCCATCTCATTCACAAATCCGAGGTTCAACCGTTTGAACTCCTTTGATGAGCTCCAACCATCTCCGTTGCCTCAAATTCAGATCCGTTTGTGTGAAAATATACTTAAGACTCTTATGATCCGTATAAATTTCACACCTATGTCCAAGAATATAGTGTCTCCAAATCTTCAATGCATGTACCACGGCTGCATGTTCCAAAGCATGCGTTGGGTAATTCTGCTCATGTTTCTTCAATTGTCTCGACGCATAGGCTACTACTTGACCTTCTTGCATAAGCACATATCCATGTCCTTGTCTTGATGCATCACAAGTCCGACTAGTCCAGAAATGTTCAGAGAGAAAATCGGACAAGACTGGCCTAAAATCGAACAAGTCCGACTTTAGTCAGAGAGGAAATCGGACAAGTCCGCTGGAACACCGGACTAGTCCGGAAAAGTCCAGGGACTTAGCAAATTTTCAAGGATTCTTGGAATATCGGACTAGTCCGCACAAAATCGGACAAGTCCGAAAGTTTACAGAGGCAAAATCGGACTACTCTGCAGCAAAAACGGACAAGTCCGTTTTAGTCAAAGATAAATCGGACTAGTCCTCACTAAAATCGGACTAGCCCACCTTTTTCAGCATTTTAAGTGCGATTTTGTTCCAAATCAATTCTAAATGCTCCAAATCAATTTTAAACTCGTTCCTATTTATGTTGGTTAATTTTAAACATGTATATGAATGTATGTAGGGCATGATGCATGAAAATGATGGTGTTACATTCATACTCATGGATTTTGTGGTGCTAGACATGGATGTCGATAAGGATACAACACTCATTCCTTGGCGTCCGTTTTTTAGCACCGCGAAGGTTCGCATCGATGTGGGAGCTGGGGAAATCCACTTCCATATCAATGGCAAGGGGGAGAAGTTTAATTTTTGGCCAAAGTCGAAGCAATGCTCCATGATTCGAATCAAGTATGGGTCGAATGCTAAACACATTCATGAGGTCAAAGTCACACCTCCAAAGGTGGATCCGCTCATTGCATTCATGAGACAATTAATCTATGCGGAGAACCTGTCTTATTGTCCATGCCGACATTCCAAGAAGATGGAGAAGCCTGGGCCTCCTTGAAGGCCAAAGTTGTGACACTCAGTTTCGAGAATGAACCAAGTGTAACGCATATATGTGCCCAGGATGTTTAACACACATACACAAGTGCATCACAAACGATATTAAGATTATAACCATGTATCGAATAAAAATAATAATAGTACCTTATTACAATACCCAAATAGTCTCGAATACAAGTTCTAGTAATATTACTGCAGCAGAAAAACTAAACACTAATGGACTCCATCTCCACAGGCAATTTGACGGTAACAAGCACACCTAGTACTCCTCATAGTCCTTCGGATATTACAAATTATCGCTTGCTACTGAATTAATGTGGGAATAGCAAGGGTGAGCACATGTCATACTCAGCAAGTGTGGGAAAGTGTGACATGTAGCTTAAACAAGGATGACAATAATGGTTTGTTGCGGAAAAGTATATTTCATTCATAAAAGTAAGAAAATGCGACTTATGGTTACTATGTGAGGTCAATTCCCATAATAACCCAAATACAATTAGTACCATATCCAATACATTAAATTCGACATAATTAACCATAATCACCCATAATTATCCATAACCATCCATATCAAACTCATGATGACCAAACTCATATCCCAATCCCAATTTCATATCCAATTCCAACCATTATTAAATACTCAGGTCCATAACTCTAATCATGTGAGGGTCCAGTTTTGCACTCTGCAGAGGTGGCACCACTTTACCAAAAGTTCGTGATTTCATCACCTTTCGATGACTAAGAACCTCCATTATGCCGTCTCACCCTTCCATAGGTGTGTGGCCAAGAGAGCACAAAATAGCCTTTAAAAAGTGACTACCAGCATGTTGTAGACCCACTAAGATTTCACCGGAGTTGATGTCTCCAACTGAGCACATCCATCCAAGGGTCCCCTCTTGTGCCATTCGGATCCCACGGTAGTCCCGCTATCACCGCAAATCCAACCAACTCCCATTCTCGAGCCTTCCATATGAACCTAACAATGCTGGCAATACACTAATTAATTGGCTAGGTTGCACCCATACATGGCCCTGTGGTGGCATCGTAATCCTGGGTGGTCGCTCCATGAACCGGTCCTTAGATCTAAAACAAGCAAAACCACCAAATCATCCAACCGATTCCACATAACTGGCTTGCTTAGATCCCTAGGTTTCATGTTGCTAAAGGGTCATTATCATCATCTTACATATTTCATATGTTCATTAGTTCATCATCAAGTCATTTTGTTATTCCCATTAAGTAAGAATAGCAAAAATGTAAAATACCCTTCCCGACTCTCTACAATATATATACCGAGTGACAAGCATTGGCATACAAGTCTTGTAAACACCTATTCATGGGTTTCCCATCAATTTGACACTAGCATGCAATTTCGCAAACAAAACATTTGAAACAGGATCAAAAAGTGTTCAAGGGCACTTGTCTTTATATTCCACCTACGATGCTCAATCACATCAAAGTCTTGCACATGAAGATCCTCAGATATTCACTGCTCGGTCGTAACCTCTTGAGCGTACCCATCTAATCGCAATCAAGAACATATACATACCAACAACAACGCAATCAAGATAATGCACATATATTAGTCAATATTCCATGATGTGTATGCATGAGGTAATTATGTTGTAATACATGCTATTAATTCACTATTGTTGTTTACAAATTAGGTTCAACAAGTTATCAAGTACATATTTGGGTTTTGGGTCAATTATAGTGGTTCTTGTGATGATTAGATGTAGCTGAAATTTTAGATACTGGACTAGTCCATACCACACCGGACTAGTGCGCATGGGACCAGACCAGTCCATGGTGGTACAGCAAGGAATGATGAAATAAGTTTGGACGTGATGTGGTTTGGGTGGTAGGTTAATTTTCGTCGTTAAAATCTGAGTGAGAGAGACTACCATGATGTAGTGGCTTCGTCGATCATGGGACGGGATGTGGCGTGTGTCTTTGGCATCTAGTCTCTGTTGATGAAGAAGATGATGGTATGATGTCGATGAAGGAGACTTTGGCGATGTAGCGACTCCACCGAAGATCGACGGTGTGATGTAGACACAGAAAGCAATCTCCCGTGAAAAACGGCGACTTCACGACCATCTTCAGCGGAGACGGTAGCTCCCCTTTTCTTCCTCCTCTTTTCTTCTAGCACTGGTGCTGCCCTAGGGCTTATATTTCTTCTATGGATGGGGTTCATAGTCGAAAAGGGCAGGGGCGGCGACCAGGGTTTTCTTTCGGGAGGCAGTGCTCACGGGCACAGATTATAGGGCTTCACTCCTTTTTCCTCTTTCCTGGCGACTGCTCACGTAAACAGTGGCATGGCCTTACAGTGGGCAGGGGCGGGGGCACGGTGGGAGCACCGATCCTTTTATAGTGGCCATCACTAGGAGCTATGGGACTTGAGTCCTGATCGCCCTCGGTGGCCAGAGGCGCGCTCTGGTTGGTGCCCGGTTGGACTATAGGGAGCGCATGCCAAGAAGGTTCCATGCAGGTGCTGGCGTGCCTGAGTGGAAATACCTCATCGCGGGAAATCAAGACCGGCCTAATCACTATGGTGAAAGCCAACCCATTCTGTGGGAAGGCTAATGAGGATGCAAGTGCTCACCTGCAATTGTTCCTTGAGATCTGCAGAACATTCAAGATCAAGGACATCTCTCCTGATGTTGTTTGTCTTAGACTGTTTCTGTTCCCCCTTGTTGGGAGAGCGAAGTAGTGGTTCTATGCGAACCGAAGTGATATAGACACTTGGGAGAAGTTTTCTACAGCATTCCTCGCCATGTTCTTTCTGTTGGACAAGACCAATGCCCTACGTGGAAGAATATCTAGCTTCCAACAAGATGC
Organism: Tuctoria greenei; assembly: GCA_036927565.1. Taxonomy (NCBI): domain Eukaryota; kingdom Viridiplantae; phylum Streptophyta; class Magnoliopsida; order Poales; family Poaceae; genus Tuctoria; species Tuctoria greenei. The sequence continues at coordinate 80,808,334 of JAYESD010000003.1, read as the reverse complement.
TAAGGAGTCTATTCCCGAGGCATGGGAAAGGTTGTAGGAGTACATCTTGACATGTCCCCACCCTAGGATGGACGAGTGGCTTATTATTCAGAACATCTACAAGGGCTGATCCCTTCGGCCCTTGACCATGTGGATGCTGCTGTTGGAGAAGCCTTCTTCTCATTAATAGTGTACAAAGCCAAAGATTCGATTGAGAAGATGGTGTCTAATATGGGTTGGAGCGATGAGCGTCTCCAAACCCATTAGCGAGGCATGCACACCTTGAAAGAGGTGGACAAGATCGCTGCAAAATTGGACCTCCTCATGAAGAAAATTGATGGACAAGCTAGTGGTGAAGTATGTGGCAATGTCTGTGCCTTAGACTCTCACATCACCTGTGAAGTCTGTGGAGACACTGGTCACATGGGCAATAACTACCCAGAAACTCGTGAGGACGCTCTATACGTAGCCAACAATGGGAACTTCAACAATAACAATGGCTATCATCGAGGAGGTCAAGCGTGGGGCCAACCATGCCCTTTCTTTCAAGGAGGGTACAACAACAACAATGGTAACAATAGTAATCAACCAAACTTGAGAGAGCTTGTGATTAGCCAATTCAAGATCAACGATGCATTATCCAAGAAACTATTAGCTCAAGAAAAGACCCTAGAAAGCATCAATGTCAAGATTGAAGGACTATCCTCAACCTTCAAGAGCCAGTTGAGCAAAATGTTGGAGACCCAGTTGGCTCAACTTGTTGCAGTTGTTCCTTCATTGGAAAGTAACAGGATTCCAGGAAAGCCAGAAGCCCCGGTGGAAAATGTGAATGTGGTGGCTACGAGAGGTGGCAAGACCACTCGTGACCCACCGTATCCCACACAAGAAAAGAGGACAACTGAGAAAGAGAAAAAGAAATAGGATGTCCAAACTGTCATAAGTGAACCACTACGTGAGTGAATGGCCAAGCAATTTGAAGACACCAATTTCATGCCATTCCCTCACAGACAAAGGAAGCCAAGAGTGGATGAGTAATTCAACCGCTTTGTTGAAGTTATTAAAAAGATTCACATCAATGTGCCCTTGATAGATGCGATGCAAGTACCACTTATGCTCACTATCTCAAGGACATATTGAATAACAAGTGCCTATTGTCCACCACTGATGTTGTTAAGCTTACGGAGGACTACAGTGCAGCCATCCTCAATAAGCTTTCAGAAAAGAAGAAGGACCATATATGTCCTACTATATCTTGCTCAATTGGAGCTCACTACTTTGACAAGGAACTTTGTGACCTTGGAGCAAATGTGAGTGTTATGACCAAGGTGGTTTTCGACCAGCTGAACCTCACGGAGCTCACTCCGATACCAATGCAGCTCCAGCTGGCTAACCCTCCAGTCTGTTATCCAGTGGGTATTGTTGAAGAGTTTCCGGTGAAAATTTGGTAATGCTTCATACTCATGGATTTCGTGGTTTTTGACCAGCTGAACTTCATAGAGCTCACTCAAACACCATGTAGCTTCAACTAGCTGACTCTCCAGTCCGTTATCCAGTGGGTATTGCTGAAGATACTCTAATAAAAATTCAGAATTTCTTCATACCCGTTTATTTCGTGGTGCTCGACATGGATGTCGAGAAGGATACACCGCTCATTCTTGGGCGCCCTTTCCTTAGCACCACAAAGGATTGCATAGATGTGGAAGCTGGAGAAATCCACTTCCATATCAATGGCAAGGAGGAGAAGTTTAACTTTTAGCCAAAGACGAAGCAATGGTCCATGGTTCAGATCAAGTGTGGGTCGAATGCTAAACAATTCAAGAGGTCGAAGTCACACCTTCAGAGGTGGATCCACTCATTGCATTCATGAGACAATTAATCCATGCGAAGAACCCATATTATCATCCATGCCGACATCTCAAGAAGACGGTGAAGCTCGGGCCTCCCCAAAGGCCCAAGTTGTGACACCCGGTTCCAAGAATGAACCAAGTGTGACGCATATGTGTGCCCAAGATATTTAAACAAATACACAAGTGCATCACAGACGATATTTAGATTATAACCATGTCTATAATAAAAATAATAATTTTACCTTATTACAATACCCATAGTCTTGAATACAAGTTGTAGTAATATTACTGCAATAGAAAAACTAAACACTAATTTACTCCATCCGCACAAGCAATTTTATAGTAACGCGCACGCCTAGTACTCCTCATAATCCTCCGGATACTCCAAATTATCGCCTGTTACTGAATTAATGTGGGAATAGCAAGGGTGAGCACATGTCGTACTCAGCAATTGTGGGGAAGTATGACATGTAGCTTAAACAAGGATGACAATAATGGTTTGTTGCAAAAAAGTACATTTCGTTCATAAAAGTAAGAAAATGCGACTTATGGTTACTATGTGAGGTCAATTCCCATCATAACCCAAATTCCATTAGTACCATATCCAATACCGTCAATTCGACATAATTAACCATAATCATCCATAACTATCCATATCCAACTCGTCATAACCAAACTCATATCCCAATCCCAATTCCATATCCAGTTCCAACCATTATTAAATACTCAGGTCCATAACTCTAACCATGGGTCTAGGTTGCTCCTAACCAGGAGCATGGCTATCATGATAGTTTTACACTCTGCAGAGGTGGCACCACTTTACCCACAAGTTCGTGATTTCATCACCTTTCGATAACTAATAACCTTCATTATGTCATCTGACACTTCCATAGGTGTGTGGCCAAGAGATCACAAAATAACCTTTACAAAGTGACTATCAGCATGTTGCGGACCCACTAAGGTTTAACTGGAGGTGATGTCTCTAACTGAGTACCTCCATCCAAGGGCCCCCTCTTGTGCTGTTCGGATCCCAGGGTACTCCCGCCATCACTGCAAACCCAATCGAATCCCATTCCCGAGCCTTCCATATCATCCGAATGATGCTGACAATACACAAATTAATTGGCTAAGCAACACCCATACTTGGCCTTGTGGTGGCACTATAATCCTGGATAGTCGCTCCACGAACCAGTCCTTAGATATAAAGCAAGCAAAACCACAAAATCATCAATCCATTCCACATAACTGGCTTGCTTAGATCCCTAGGTTCCATGTTGCTAAAGGGTCATTATCATCATCTTACATAGTTCATATGTTCATTAGTTCATAATCAAGTAAATTTGTTATTCCCAATCCCTAAGCAGAGCAAAAGTGTAAAATTCCCGACTCTCTACAATATATATCCACAGCGACCAGGATGGACACACAAGTCTAGTAAACACCTATTCATAGTTTTCCCATCAATTTGACACGAGCATGCAATTTTGCAAACAAAACACTAGAAACAGGATCAAAATGTTCAAGGGCACTTGCCTTTATATTCCGCCTACAATGCTCAATCACATCAAAGTCTTGCACATGAAGATCCTTGGATATTCACTTCTCGGACGTAACCTCTTCAGCATATCCGTCTACTCGCAATCAAGCACATATACATACCAACAACAATTCAATCAAGATAATGCACATATATTAATCAATATTCCATGATGTGTATGCATGAGGTAATTATGTTGTAATACATGCTATTAATTCACTAATTTTATTTACTAATAAGGTTCAACTAGTTATCAAGTGCTTTTTTTAGTTTTGGGTCAATTATAGTGGTTCTTGCGACGATTAGATGTTGCTGAAATTTTAATACCGGACTAGTCCACAGTACACCGGACTAGCGCGCACGGGACCGGGCTAGTCCATGGCGGTAAAGCAAGGCACGATGAAATAAGTTTGGATGTGATGTGGTTTGTGTGGTAGGTTAATTTTCGTCTTTAAAATCTGAGTGAGAGAGACTATCGTGATGTAGTGGCTTCGTCGATCGTGGGATGGGACGTGGCGTGTGTCTCCGGCGTCTAGTCTCTGTTGTTGAAGAACATAACGACATGACGTCGATGAAGGAGACTTTGGCAATGTAGCGACTCCATCGAAGATCGACAGCATGATGTAGACGCAGAAAGCAATCTCGCACGAAAAACAATGATGTCGCGACCATCTCCAGCAGAGACGGCAGCTCCCATTTTCTTCTTCCTCTTTTATTCTAGTGTTGGTGCTGCCTTAGGGCTTATCTTTCTTCTCTGGATGGGGCTCATAGTGGAAAATGGCAGGGTGGTGGCTAGGGTTTTCTCTCGGGAGGCAGGGCTCACAAGCATTGATTGTAGGGCTTTGCTTCTTTTTCCTCTTTTCTGGCGGCTTCTCACGTAAACAAAGGTGGGGGCTTACGGTGGGCAGGGTCGGCGCACGATGGGAGCACCGATCCTTTTATAGGCGCTAGTGCTAGGAGCTACGGGACTTTAGTCCCTATCGGTCTCGGTGGCTAGAGTCGCACTCGTGTGGGTGCCCATTTGGAGAAGGGAGCACATGTTGGGAAGGTTCCATGCAGGTGCGGGTGAGCGGAAATCCCTAGCTGCATAGGGCTCCAACTGGGTTTGACTTTTCTACTTTTTTGTTTTTTATTTCCTTCATGTTTGTGCTGCCAGGACTGCACGGTCAGGGGCCAGCCACGGTTGACTTCCTCTTTATATTTTCATATTATTTGTTTATTATATATATATATATATATACTTATATTAGTTACAGATAAAGGAGGAGGGGTTGTGATAGGCTTGGTGAGCCAACAACTATACTTGGCCATTCTCATGGAAATGAAACCCATTGGAAATTCGTCGGGGCGTAACCCTCTTAGTAACGCGCCATATCGGAACCCGGGTATGGTGTTAAGTGGGCGAGGGCCGGGTCACCACCGCCTTAGTGGCGCGCCATATCAAAACCCGGATGTGGTGTTAAATGGGCAAGGGCCGGATCGCCACCACCTTAGTGGCGCGCTACATCCTCGCCCGGATGTAGTGTTAAGTGAGCAAGGGTCTTTGCATCTTCCTCGACGGATGTGAAGGGTAAGGAAGCTAGCCGAGGAAACAAGGTTTTGGGTGGGTATTTGGAATGTAGGATCCTTGACGGGAAAGCTACAAGAGTTAGTGGACGTTGCGATTAGGAGGCATGTAAATATCATTTGTGTACAAGAGACTAGATGGGCAGGTCAAAAGGCAAGAGTGGTTGAGAATACATATTTCAAGCTTAGGTATTCTGGCTTGTCTGGGACTAGGAATGGCGTAGGCATCCTAGTAGATAAGAGCCTTGAGGATGGAGTAGTGGATGTCCATAGACTAGGGGATAGGATCATCCTAGTCAAGGTGGTTGTGGGGGACCTTATCTTGAATGTCATTAGTGCTTATGCCCCACAAGTTGGGCTCGACATAAGCACTAAGAGACAATTTTGGGAGGACTTGGAGGATATGGTTAGTAGTGTACTGATAGCCGAGATGTTCTTCATAGGAGGAGATCTCAATGGCCATGTAGGTACAACTAACGTAGGTTTTAAGGGGGTACACAAAGGTTTTGGGTGTGGCGATAGAAACCAGGAGGGTAAGGACATCCTAGAATTTGCCGTAGCCTATGACCTATTGGTAGCTAACACCCTCTTTAAGAAGATGCTATCTCATTTAGTGACCTTTACTAGTGCTCAACATTCTAGTCAAATCGACTATATTTGTCAGAGTGTTGATCCGGCAATTCCCCTGGTACTACAGTTGGTAGCCCGCAGAGTTTGTAGTTCGGTATTGGGTGCGCAGAGATTCAAAAGACGATGTCAAATGGACACAAGGATTTACGTGGTTCGGGCCACCTGAGCGTAATACCCTACTCCACATGGTGTGTTGTTGTTGTATTGGGTATCAAAGCTGTGTATGGGAGGGTTCTCAAGGTTCAAGAGAGCCGTCCCTTGTGTATCATCGACCAGTGATTTTATAGTACAAGGATCGGTCGTTACACTGTTAGCCTGGCCCAACATGTGGCCCTGGCAGTTACTGATGCTTAATACACAATTAATGAGATTAATTACCCTTAATAGCATGGTAACGGGCTTGACAATGCCGTTACCAATATTAAGGGCCTTCCGATTGTGTATCATTAATATGGTATTAATGACACTTAATAGGGTCTTGAAGTCTTTGATTGCCCCTTAAAGGTCCGAGCCGTTGGGGGTCCACCAGTCTGATTGTTAAGGCTGAAGGTCCGGCGGTTGGACACGTGGCAGCATCGGAGCTGTCCGTCTTGGGATGGGTAGGTCCGGTGTAGATGTACACGTGTCAGTACTGGAGCTTTCCTCTATCAAGGGTTAGGTCTGGGGGTGCCGCTCAAGTGTTTAGCCCGGAGCTATCCCATGTGTGGGATGTAGGTCCGGTTGGAGTATACACGTGGCAACACCAGGACTAACCATAGATGGGAGGCAGGTCCGGTCCCATATGACATGTGGGGCCTTCACATGTCTTCAACTCAGACAGGTGAAGTTCCTTTGGTCTTTTTGTAATCCCAAGGGGTATACGGTACGCAGGGTACCAACAATATCCTCACTAGGAGAAGGGAAAGGGGGGCATGTTTAGATTGTAAGGTGATTCCTGTGGAATGTGTTGTTCCACAACATAAAATTGTGGTAGCCGACTTTCATTTCCACGTGCGTGTTTCACGGGACAAAGGTGTTAAAACCGCAAGAACAAAGTGGTGGAAGTTGAAGGATGAAGCGCAACAATCATTCAAAAGGAGGATGATCGCGGAAGGACCTAGGAGCGAAGAGGAAGATGTGGATAGTATGTGGGTGAAGATGGCGACTTACATTAGGAAGGCAGCTAGGGAGGTGTTGGGTGGAAAAAAGGTAAGAAATTGTAGACAAAGACACTTGATGGTAGAATGAAGATGTACAAAAAGCTATTAAGGAGGAGTCTTATAAGAGCTGGCATCATGAGAGAAGCGCAAGTAACATGGCGAAGTATAAAGAGGCTAAGAAAAATGCAAGGCATGTTGTGAGTAAAGCAAGGGGGCAGGCCTATGATATGCTATATGCGAGGCTAGGGACAAAAGAAGGCGAAAAGGATATATACAAGATGGCGAAACTTCGCGGGAGGAAGGTGAGGGATCTCAACCAAATCAAATGCATTAAGGATGAGGCAGATCGAATTCCATTGAAGGATGAAGAGATTAGGAACTGATGGCGGGACTACTTCAATGGACTATTGTAACACCCTAAATTTTCGCATCCTGCATTGCATACATATTCATGCATTAAACATTAGTAGGATAAAAGAAAGATAATAAAAGATAAAACATACATTTATGGTGTAGCAAAAAGAAGAAAGAGAAAATAATAATTATAGCCTAAAACTTGTAATAGGGAATAAGTATACAAATAGTAATAAAAAATATTAAAAAATATATATAAATAATATATATAATAATTATATATAAAAAATAATATAAAGAATCATAAATAATAATATATAAAAAAAGAAAAAGAAAAAAAATCACCGCCGCTGGCCAGGCCGAACCGGCCCAGCCAGCGGGCACCCCCGCCGCCCTCCAGCGCGCGCCCCGCGCGTTGCCCCGAGCCGGCTGCCAGCGGCCACGCACGCGCGACCCTCGCCCTGGGCCCCACCCGCACGGACACCCGCCTCCCGCGCGTCTCGGCCCCAGAACCCACCCGCGCGATGACCGCGCTCCCGCGCGATACCCGCCGCCCTCCCACCGTGCTCCCTCGCGCGACCACGCGCCCCGCTGGGCCCCACCCCGCCGCCAGCGCCCGAGCGCGCCCACCCCGCGCCGCCCGACGCGCCCAGCGCAAATCCCGCTCGCCCGCCCACGCCCGACGCGGTCCTGCAACGCGCCCCGCTCACCCACGCCCCCGATCCCAGGAACCCTAGCCGCCGGCTATAAAAGCCACGGAGGCTTCGTGTTTTTCCCCATCCCAGTAGAAACACCGCCGCCTCCACAATAAAAAGCCCCACCGCCGGTACAGAAAAGAAAAAGGCACCAGAGCCGCCGCCAGGGAAGAAAAGAGAGGAAAAAAAAGAGGAGAAGAGGAAGAAAAAGAGGAGGGTGCTGTCATCCGCCGGAGGACCTTGCACCGTCTACTTCGTCTATGCGTCGCCTTCACCCTCGCGATCTTTGAAGCCGTCAGATCTACGGTAGGATTCGTTGTTCCGATGCGAATTTTAGCGACATATTAGATCTAATAGACGTAATTTAATCGTAGTTGCACCATGAATTTATTTTCAGCAGTATTAATTCCCGTTAAAACCCCCGTAATCTCATATGAACACGTATGAACTAGTTGCATCTAATTAATAAACAACCGTAGTTGATCAATTATTGTACTTTGCATGCATGCATATCATCGTATGTTGATTAATGTGTGTGCATCATGTTGATTTGTATGTATTTTCTTGTATGTGTGATCACGAGTAGAGGGAAGTGCTCAAGAGGTCGTGTACGAGGATTTCCAGAACCAAGACTTCGAAGCGTTTGAGCAACCCGATCCGCCGGAGCAAGGCAAGTGTCCTTGAAGCATATTGATCCTGTTTTAAAATAAATGTTTTGTTTGCAAAATTGCATGCTTGTGTCAATTTGATGGGAATCCTATGATAGGAAGTTTACTAGCTTTGTTTAACCACCCTTGTCACCTGGAATATATAGTAGAGAGTCGGGATGGGATTTTTACCTTTTTGCTTCGCTTAATTAATTGGGATGGAAAACAACACTACACATTTAATTATGCATCAATGATATTCTGGTTAATGTGAGCTGGTCAATACGATGGGTGATCTAAGCAAGCCTGGTATGTGGATGGGTTGGATGTTATGGTGGTTTGCTTGCTTTAGATCTAAGGACCGATTCATGCGAGAATAAGCCAGGACTACAGTGCCACCACGAGGCCAAGTATGGGTGCAGCGTAGCTGATTAATTAGGGCTTTGCTAGTGCTGTTTGGACCATTGTGGATGCTCGGGGAAGGGGTAGTCAGATTGGGTTTGTTGATGATTGGTGGGACTACCCTGGGATCCGAATGGCTCAAGAGGGGGCCCTTGGTTGAAGATGTGCTCAGTTGGAGGCATCGCCACCGGTGAAACCTCAGTGGGGTCTAAATAGGCTAGTAATCCCTTTGCAAAGGCTATTTTGTGATCTCTTGGCCACACACCAACGGAAGTGTGTAATATGACCGACGGGTCATGGGCATAAGGGAGGTTCTTAGTCGCCGAAAAGGTGATAAAATCACGAACACGTGGGTAAAGAGGTACCAACTCTGCAGAGTTAATTAAAACTATCATGATAGCCGTGCTCCCGGTCATGAGCACCTGGACAACTTCCATGATTAGAGGGAAATTGGAATTTGGGATGGTTATGGTTTGGTAATGGTTATGGATTAATCTCTGGTATTGAATATGGTTATTGGCAATGGTGAAATCTGGACTTATTGATGATGGTAATGAATTCAGTTTGGTATTATGGTATTACTTATGATTATGATGGGATTACTTCACATACATATAATATATTGCTTTTCAAATGTTTTACTGTACTTTTCAGCACTTTGCCATTATTATTGTCATCATTTGAATCAGCCACATGTCATAGTTTCCACACTTGCTGAGTACGACATGTACTCACTCTTGCAATCCCCCCCCAATAGTTGCAGGTCAGGATTGTGAGTTTAATGGCGATAATGCGGAGTTCTAGGCCATGTCTACCGTCAGCTTTGCCTGTGGTGTTGCATGGAGCTGCGCTATCCCTTTTGCTTAGTTTGCATAGTTGCTTAATTAGTTTATTTCCGCTGCATTAGTTGAACTTGTCATTAATATTCATTAGAGCTTGTATTCGAGGATAATATGGTTTGTGTAATAAAATTTGATAATTAATCTTGTTCTGTGGTAATTTTCTGTATACTCTTTTGTGATTGCACTTGTGTATGTGTGTTGAACATCCTGGGCACACATATGCGTTAGCTTGGTTCAGTTTTCGGAACCGGGCGTCACAACTATTCAATAACGGGAATGAGAGCATTAGGTTCGAGCTGGATGACTCATTTGATGACACTAACAGACGATTCATGCGGAGGATACAAGAGTCTGAGGTTAGAGAGGCCTTAAAAAGGATGAAATGAGGAAAGGCCCTTGGCCCCGATGATGTCCCCATTGAGGTGTGGAGATGTCTGGGGGATGTAGCAATAGTATGACTCACTAAACTATTCAACCGCATTTTTTAGTCAAACAAAATGCTTGAAGAGTGGCGAAAAAGGATTTTAGTACCCATCTTCAAAAATAAAGGAGATGTTCAAAGTTGTAGTAATTACCGAGGAATTCAGCTTATGAGTCATACTATGAAACTCTGGGAGAGAGTGATTGAACACCGCTTGAGGAGAGTGACCAATGTCACTAAAACCAGTTTGGTTTTATGCTTGGGAGTCCACTATGGGGGCGATTTTCTTACCCTGTCAGCTTATGGAGAGTTATAGGGGAAAAAGAAGGATCTACATATGGTGTTCATTAACTCGGAGAAGGCATACGATAAGGTACCAAGGCCGGTCATGTGGTGGGCGCTAGAGAAACACAAAGTCCCAACAAAGTACATTAACCTTATCAAGGATATGTACGATAATATGGTGACACTTGTGCGCCTAAGAGATAGTGAGACCGATACTTTTCCTATAACAATAGGGCTACACCAAGGATGAGCCTTAAGTCCATACATCTTTTCCTTAGTGATGGATGACGTGTCGAAGGATATACATGGGGATATCCCTTGGTGTATGCTCTTTGCTGATGATGTAGTGTTGGTAGATAAAACTAGGGATGGTGTTGATAGAAAATTTGAGCTATTGAGGAAGACCTTAGAGTCTAAGGGGTTTAGACTTAGTAGAACCAAGACTGAGTATATGAGATGCAACTTTAGTGATGTCGGGTGCAAGAATGGAAATGTAAGTTTACAAGGACAAGTAGTACCTAGGAGGGACACATTTCGATATTTAGGATCAATGTTACAAAGCAATGGCGATATTGACGAAGATGTTTGCCACAGGATCAAGATCGGGTGGATGAAGTGGCGACAAGCATCCGAAATCTTATGTGATAAGAAAGTTCCACAAAAATTGAAAGGAAAATTCTATAGGATGGTGATCAGCTGTGATGCTGTATGGAGCAGAATGTTGGCCAACTAAAAGGCAACATGTTCAACAGATGAGTGTTGCGGAGATGTGCATACTATGGTGGATGTGCGGTCACACAAGAAGAGACAAAATTAGGAATGAGGTGATACGTGATAGGATAGGGGTGGCACCGATTGAGGAGAAGATAGTCCAACATTGCCTACGATGGTTTGGGCATATCCAGCGGAGACCTCCAGAAGCACCGGTTAATAGTGGGATTATAAAGAGTAGATAAAATTTTAGGAGGGGTAGAGGTCGACCAAGGTTAACATGGCAGGAGGTGGTAAAACAAGACTTAAAGGAGTGGGACATACCGATGGGACTGCATGGAATTTAGCAATTCATGTGCCAGAATCTTAGTTTATTCGAATTTTGTTACCCTTATCTTCTTTCTTATTAATCCATTTCTAAAATAAATAAATGTGGAATCCTATTTTATTTGTACTTTTTTTATTCATCTTATTTTCTATTACTTTTTTCAAAAATTGTTTTGTTTCATTTCTAGCCGACCCCAACTTGGTTGGGACAAAGGCTTGGTTGTTCTTGTTGTTGTTTTTGTTGTTGTTGTTGTTGTTGTTGTTGTTGTTGTATACTTATATTGGTTATCTTTATTTTCCCTTTTTTATTTTTTCCTCTTTCATATTTATTTGTATTTTCAGTCATTTATCATTCATATATATATATATATCTATCTTTATATTATTTTTCTTTTATGTTCGGCAAGGCTCTTTGTGTGACAAGTGACTGATGAGCGGTTGACTCTTTGTTTATTTTTTATACATCTAGTGAGGTGAAGCGTTATAACGCGCCAAACCCTAGAGTACCGGACAAGTCTGTTCTGGTACAGAAAGGTATATCGGACAAGTTCGCTAATTTACAGTGGGTTTGTTTGGACTAGGTTTTTGTGTTTTCAGACGAATCTGATGTGTGCCAGTAACATTTATTGGACTAGTTCGTTGTTGTAACAGACAAGTCTGGGGTGGGGAAAATTTCATTAAGTTCGTGTAGTCTGTGCATATCGGACTAGTCCAGGGTTGGTCCGGATAAGTCTGTTATTGTCCAGTGAAGGTATACTAACTAGTCCGTTATTTTCCGGACTAATCAGGTGTCTGGCTCAATTTTAACATGCATCTTTATTTCTAAGTCTTTTACATTGTTCCTCTTGATACTACTTAATGATTCTTGTCTGATTTCATCATATTATATATATATATATATATATATATATATATATATATATATATATATATGTGCGTGTGTGTGTGTGTATCCTTGATTTCATTTTTTCTTTTATCCCATATTTGTTATGGCAAATAAATTACTTTTAGCTTATTTATTTTAGTAATTAATTTTCAGTACTTGAGGATGAATGCAAAAGGCAAGATGAGATGCATATATTTTATATTTTTGTTTATAAGAACAATTTCTTCAGATTATTAACTCTAAATTCCCATTTAAGTTTTTCATTTGTGAAAACTCAAAAATCAGGGTGTTACACAAGTCCACCAAACCGCTAAAGGAGTGGCAGAAGAAGCAAGACAAGCCGTCCAAGCCCATTCCTCCAGGCCCAGATGCCAAGAAATGAAGAAGGAGTAAAAGTCTATCTAATCGGACTGTGGTGAGACCTAGCAAATAGGATAATTGGTAGTTATATTTATTTGATTTTTCTTTTTCATTTCATTTTCCCCACTTAGTTTATTTTTCCCAGTGCATATTTGATTTTTCTTAGCAAGTTGAGAATCTTATATTCTCAACTATGATTTTTATTTATTTATTTTCCAAAAAGAAAATTTTTGTGTTTGAAAAATGGGTTTTACTCGAAAACAATTTTTTCTAGGTTGCAAATGTGGCAATTCACCAACTGGCTAATTTTATAGCCGTTGGGAAGCCACCTGCTAAAAGAGGGAATAGGGCGGCCCACTTTTCAGTGTGGCAGACGCCCCTATTCAGCCATAGTGAAGAAAGAGCCAAAGTGGCTCTCTCTTCACCAACAACTATATTTGTGTCTCTTTTGACTGTTGGGGAGTGTACACTATAAATGGTGGCCATGAGGAGCACTCGTCTTCACACTTCACGTCATTTTACACCTATCCAAGTAACTCTTTTGCTCATATTGTATTTTTTGTTCTTCAAGGGAAAATTTGTCAAGGGTTTTGTATTCACTAACATCACTTTTTTTCGAGTTTTTGCCTTGTTGTGGCCATGAAAGGCATGAAGATATTGTTTGGGAAGAGGAAGGGGACTGCAAGCTCAAGCCATGGTGGAGACTCAAGTGCACATCTCTCCTCTGTTGCTACACCAAGTCAACGGAGGAGGAGTGTGTGTGAAGACACCCCCATGGATGAGAGGAGCAACCCGCATCAACTTCTCCACGACAAGGACCTCGACATACAAAGTGAAGTTAAGATCAAGCATGCAAGCTCCTCCAAGATCGTGAGTTTTATCACACTAAAGCTTATAGTCCGGATTTGACCTCCGAAATAGGTATGGATTCTGAATTCTTCTCCATTTGGTGTGCATTAGGATGAGAAAATTTTGCTCACATAGAGGAGAAAGGTTCACTCCTTCTCACTATACAATTCCTTTGCACCCTCAAAATAGGATTTGATGGTATTACTTTTAGATTATTTCAAAAAGAATGGAACATCCTATGGAAAGAATTAAGTGAAATCGTAGGCTTCTATAAATGTTGTTTGCTAGATTTAGACACTTTGCCAAAATTTAACAAACAAAGTTTTTGGCATGAATTGACTAGTGAGGTCAGATGTAGTGCTTCTAGGAATAGCCACTTGCAAAATCCTATTGTTCGATTCTTGCATACATTATTTTTTTTAGATGCAAATGTGGTGGTATAAAATAAAGGAATGCAAATGGGGTGTGATACAAGTTATCCCAAGTGGGGGTCCTCCCCCAAGATTGTTCATCTTAATATCCGTAATAAGGGTTGAACCCTTGATGACGGAAGTGGGCCATAAGGTCGGCCTGTTTTGTTGCAGCGTGGTGTTGATGTTGTTGAACTACGCGTTGATTTGTTGCTGCCAGACGTGGGTACCTTGGATGTGGTCTTGAAGTGTGTTGAAGATGTTGTTGGTCTTCACTTCAAGGTCTCCCATCCTTTGAGTGAGTTCCGCCATTTTTTCAAATGGTTAGTTGCCAGCACTTTTTCAAATAGGTTGACGAGCAATGGTTAGTTGCCAGCACTTTTTCAAATGAAAATTCGGGTTAACCGAATTTCATTTATATAGTTGGGAAAGAAAAACATGAAGGACCCATCTAGATCTTGTTTAAGAGTGTGTACTTGCACTAGATAGTCCTCAGCTATCAAGTAGCAGGCTATCGGAATATATTCAATTAAAGCATTTTCTAAAACCCCTACTTTCATAGCAATGCGGGTAATTAATGAAGTACATTCAATTGTCCCGTCATTTGAGTGTTTTCTAACCATTGTGACATCATAGCCTTAACAGAAGCAATTTTAATCTTTTTAACCATGGCATAATGGGTCCTAAGTTCATCATCACGCACAATCCTAATGTCCCCTCTAGGAAACATAGTCATAGCCACCCATCTTTGCATGAAGCGTACAATCGGGTTTTGAAAATGGCTATTTCTAGGGTTCCTATATACTACCTCACTAGTTAAGTCTTGCCAAAAACTTTGTTTGTGAAATTTAGGCAAATCGTCTAAATCTATTAAACAACGTCTATTGAAGCCTAGGAGTTCACTAAATTCTTTCCATAGGATTAATTATTCTATTCAGAAAATACTAAAAGAAACACCATTGGATTCTATTTTAAGGGTGCATAGGAATTGAATAGTGAGGATGCATGAACCTTCCTCATCTATTTGAGCAAATTATCCCATCCTAATGCATGCCAATCGGTGAAGAATTTGGAATCCATACCTATTTTGGAGAGTAGTACCGAATCATAGGCCTTCGTGTGGGTGAACTCACAATCTCAGAGGATGGTGTAGGCTTGTCATTTAATGTCATGCCTCAAGTAGAGGTCATCGTCATTGAGGAGGCAGAGTGGAGCATCATCTTCCTCCATCGGGACATCGTGGTGCGCACCTCTCCACCGTGGATTTGGTGTAGGCTCGGGGGAATGGTGTGAGCTTGAGTTCCTCCCATGGCTTGAGCTTGATGAAGGTCCCTTTTTATTCCCAAACAACTTCTTCATGCTCTCCATGGATGCACAACTTGAGAACAAAACAAATAAAACTCGAAAGGGGTGACGTTGGTGAAAACCAAACGGAAACCTTCGACGAATTGTCTTGTCAACTTGAGATCAACTTGCGAATGCAAATGCAAAATGCAAATGGAGATCAAAGCAAATAATTTTTGGATTAAAATTGGGAGAAGTGTTTCAGTCAAAGAGCAAAATAATTCTTGGGCAAATGAGAGAGTGAGTTGGGGGAGTCAAAATGAGGTGAAGTGTGAAGCAACACACTCACCCAGGCATGTATAAATAGTGTAGCACCCCCCCCAAACGGTGACAAGAGGAGAGAATGTAGCCGTTGGAGGAAAGAGAGCCCCTAGTCGGCTGACTAGGGGGGTCGGCCGACTAGGGGGGTCGGCCGACCTGTAGGTGGGGCCCCCTAGTTCCTCTTTTGGCATGTGGTTCCCCAATGGTTATATTTCTAGCTGCAGGGTGAATCGTCCATAAAATTGTCCCGGTAAATTATTTCTCAAATAAAACTTCCCCAAATCTAGTATTTTTATTTTTTCTAAACAAGAAAATAAATCTAAGTTGAGACTACAAAATTTCCCAACCTTCAAAGAAAAAATCGAAACATGCTTTGGGAAAAATTTAAAAATCCAAATGGAAAATTCAAATGATGATGGAAAATTAAAAATGGGATAAGCACTGAATTAACCTATTGGTGAGGCCCCATCCAAAAATCGATGAGATGGAATTTTCTCCTTCGTCTTGACACTCATTTTTCAGCTTCTGGCCCCGAAGAAGTGGGCACGACTGGCTCGCCTTGCTTCTTCCGCCACACCTTCCATGGCGGTCTTGTGGACCTGGGATGTTCGGACAGCTACGGCTTCTCCATCTTTTTGATTTGTCAGCGTGGGCACAAGATGGAGTCTCCTCATAAATCAATTTCCTCATAAATGCAATGATGGAGTCCACTGGGGTGGTGTAACTTCGACCTCTTTGATGTGTTTGACATTTGGGCCATACTTGATTTTGATCATGGAGAATTGCTTTTTCCTTGGCTGAAAGTCATACTTCTCCTCCTTGCCGTTGATATGGAAGCGGATTTCTCCGGCTCCCACGTCGATGCAAGGATTTGCGGTGCTAAGGAAAGGGCACCCAAGAATGAGCTGGGTTTCCTTCTCGACCTCCATGTCGAGCACCATGAAGTCCACGGGAATGAAGCAGTTCTGAATTTTCATCAGAACGTCTTCAATGATACCCTTGGGATAGTGGACCGATGAGTTCGACAACTGGAGCTGCATTTGTGTTGGAGATAGCATGGTGAAATTTAGCTTGTTGAAGACCATCATTCGCATGACTCTAACACTTGCACCAAGGTCACAAAGTGCCTTGTCAAAGTGTTGTGAGCCAATGGAGCAGGATATAGTAGGGCATCCTAGATCTTTCTTCTTTTTTCGGAAGCATGTTGAGGATAGCAGCGCTGCAATCCTTAGTGAGTTTGACAACTTTTGTGGTGGGCAATGGATGCTTGTTGTTCAATATGTCCTTGAGATAGTGAGCATAAGGGGGTACTTGCATCACACCTATCGAGGGCACATTGATGTGGATATTTTGTATGATCTTAGTAAAGTGATTGAATTGCTCATCCACAGTTGGCCTCTGAATTCTATGAGGGAATGGCATGGGGGTAGTATCGTCAAATTGCTTTTCCATTCTCTCACTAAGATTTTCTCCTTTCTTAGGAGAAACTTATTATTTCCTTTTCTCAACTGTTGTCTCCTCTTGAATAGGGTATGGTGGGTCAGGAGTGGTGTTTCTATCTCTCGTAGCCCCTGCACTTACATTCTCTAGGATAGCCTCGGGTTGCCCCAGAATCTTCCCATTCTCCAAAAGAGGGACATCAGCTGCCAATTTAGCTAACTGAGTCTCCAACATCTTGGTGAAGCTCAACAAGTTCTTGAAGGCTGAAGCTAAACCTTCAACCTAAGCATTGATGTTTTCTAGGGTCTTGTCATTAGCCAAAAGCTTCTTGGATAGGGCATAATTGATATTGAGTTGGCTAATAGCAAGTTCCCTCAAGTGAGGCTGGTACACATTGCCGTTGTTGTTGTTGTTGTTGTAGCCCCCTTGAAAGAAAGAGCATGGTTGGCCCCACCCTTGACCTCTTGGACGGTAGCCATTATTGTTGTTGTAATTCTCGTTCTTTGCTAAGTATAGGGCATCCTCACGGGTCTCAGAGCAGTCGCTACCCATATGATCTGAGTTGCCACAGACTTCACAAGTCATGTGAGAGTCTAAGGTTTGGATGGTGCCAAATACTTTGCCACTGGCTTGACAGTCCAACTTTTTCAAAAGGAGGTCCAATTTGGCAGCAATCATGTTCACCTCTTTCAAGGTTTGCATGCCTCGCTCTCGTGCCTAGACACGCTCATCATACAACCCATGTTGGAAACCATATTCTCAATCAACTCTTTAGCTTTGGGCACCATAAGCGAGAAGAAGGCTCCTCCAGCGGCAGCATCCACATGGTCACCGGATGACGGAGTTAGCCCGTTGTAGAGTTTTGGATGATGAGCCAACCATTCATCCCATGGTGGGGACAGGAAAGGAAATACTTATGCAGTCTTTCCCAATACTCGAGAATGGATTCCTTGGGCTCTTGCGGGAAGTTGGAAATCTTTTCACGCATGGCATTGGTTTTGCCTAACAGGAAGAACTTGGCAAGGAATGCTAATGAACATTTCTACCAAGTATTTATAGCAGGTTCACGTAGAACCACTTCATTGCTCTCCCAAGGAGGGAGAACGGAATCAGTCAAAGACGGATGGCATCAAGAGTGACATCCTTGACCTTAAAACTGCTACAAATATCGAGGAATTGTTGCAAGTGAGCACTGGCATCCTCGTTGGCTTTCCCATAGAAGGTGTTAGCCTGCACCATAGTGATTAGGCCAGTCTTGATTTTGAAGTTCACATCTCCGTGTTGACATTGGGCCCAATAGGCACATTGTTAGTAGAGAGAGCTGAGAACTCGTGAAGGGTCTTTTGGACCATTGGCTTGCAACATGATGGTGAGGAGATGACGGGTTTCCTAGCCAACAAAATCACCTGAGGAGGAACGACACGAGGTCAAACTCTTCTTAGTAGTGACTCGGGATCGTTTACGTAGTTAGCTGGCAAACGGAAACCGGTCATATGCTACCCTATTTTCACATCAAATAATGCGAAAACAAAGGAGGGTTATCCTACTAAAAACCTACTATAATCCTATCTACAACATGATCATGCAAATCTTCTATGCCTTTCCCAACAACGGTGCCAGAAATGCTTGTTGATACTTCTTAACATCTACAGATCATCCTAGCAGCAAGGCTAGTTCCGCAGAGACACTAGGCTAACCTGAGCCAAAGTAAGATGAATTTCGCAAGCGCACAGAAAGTACCACTATAGCATTTCAGCCGAGAGTATTCCCTAGGTTATCGTATTTGTTTATCCCAACGGAAGGCAAGGTAGATGAGTGGAAAAAATAAGGATAGAAGAGGGTGTTCTAGCAAGGGATCTAGTTGGATGGATAAATGAATTGAAGGGGTAGTGTGATACACACCTAAGCAAACTACTCTAAAGGGTAAGAATGTCTTAGTGGATGCTAAGTTAGGGATGGAGCTACTCCTACTGTGCTTTAGGCATTCATATACATAGTCAACTAGTGTACATATGTATGCTAACTATGAGTATTAGGGCTTAGTGGTCCACCGTATCAGGCACGGGTTTACCCATGAGAATATCAGGACGATTCCCGCCACGAGCCTACAGTGTAGCCGAACGTGGGAGTTAGAAAGGACGGACATGACTGTCACCACCTGCACCTACCCCTAAAAACCGTGAGTCTACGAGACATCCAATGCTACTTTATTATGTAAGCACCATGCTTACATAACAAGTAAATACCTTAAGAGCAGCAGTACAAGTACCTTCCTAAGGCAATGAATAACCTAAACATCATTGAAACCAATGTTGGGACCAAGCACTAAACTACTCATATTAACATAATCATATTAATACCTAATTATACTATAGTGATGGTGTATGATGTTTATGATAATATAATACAGGCATTATGACTAGATCATAACAACATCTACACCTAACACATATATTGATTCCACAACCAAACAAGGAACGCTTCGTCCAAACATATAAATAAATAAAGACTAATGATATTAATAAGCATAATGTCGCAAATACAAGAGAAGATACATGAGCCATACCTTTCCCAATTTGGACTTGGGACTAGAGGCTCCTCCCTATAGCCTAACGTCCACTAAGGGACTAAGAGCACTAGTGTAATACAAGAGAGAATGCTTGAGTGATGTGTGTGAGAAGTGAGGCACCCCCTTATTTATACACGGAGTAGAGGCGGTTACCACCACAATTAGAGCATGAATCAGTCTTCACCGCCTTCAGATAGCTATGAGGAGCCAACACGTGGAGGGAGACCGGGTTTGGCGCCAACGCCAAGTCAGCTGACTAGGGGAGTCGACCAACCTCGTTTTGCCTCCCCCCCTTCGGGTGTGCTTCCTCGGGGTGGCTTCCAGGTAGGCCTTGACCCCCTTCCTGAGTGAAAGACTGTTGGATCTCCTTAGATATGCCTAGGAATGAGTCATGGATCATTTGGTGCTACATGTCATTGTGTTATTGGCTAGGGTGGCACATTTTAGGTTTTCTCCCCTCATTCTTCAAGTACTGCATGTACCATTTCTGGATAAAAACTCCTGCATGTACTATTTCTTCAAGTACAAGTGGAAATATGTTAAATCTAGTGATGTGTGTAAGAAATATTTATTTCCTCACATAATTGAGGTATATTGACGGTCGAAATTAGTATATAACGACTGTCAATAGGAAGCACAACGCAAATGGTGCCCTAACCAGGTCGGCCGACCTGGTGGCTCAGCCGACCTGTTCTTCGCACCAATCTCGCTAAACTTCAACATGGCACACTCTTGTGGCTTGGTGATAATAATGGTGACTGGTTCGCGTGCAAAGGGTGGAGGGAGCCGACCTTAACACTAGTATAAATAGGACCCCTCACCTCTCACTTCTACAGAAACCACACATGCATTCTCTCTTGTATTACATTAGTGCTCTCTTAGTCCTTAGTGGAGGGCTATAGAGAAGATCCTATAGTCCCAAGTCCAAATTGGGAAAGGTATGGCTCATGTATCATTTCTTTTATTTGTGATTTTATGCTTTAGAATAATATTATCATTAACCTTTATTTATTCATATCCTTGGGCAAAGCATTTCTTGTTTGATTGTGGAGTCCATGTCTGTGCTAGGTGTATATGTTATTATGATCTAGTCATAATGTTCATATGTTGTTATAAAAAACATCATACACTATAGTCTAATTAGGTATCAACATGAGTATGTTGGTATGAGTAACAGAGTACTTGGTTCCAACTTTGGTTCAACGATGTTTAGGTTAGTTATTGCCATAGGATGAATATTATATTGCAACTCTTAAGGTATTTACTTAGCATTCAAGTGTGGTCCTTGGATAGTTATGTAGCGTTGGATGCATTTAATCCACGGGTTATAGAGGTAGGCGGTAGGTAGTGATAGCCATATCCATCTGTTGTAACCCTCCATGTTTGACTGCGGCGTAGGCTCTTGGCGGGAGTCGCGTGGTAGACCAGGGTAAGCCCATGCCCGATACGTTGGACCACTAAGCCCTAGTATTCATCACTAGCATATCCATATGTACACTAGTTAGACTATGTATATGAGTAATTAGAGCACATAAGTAGCAGCCCCTTCACGTAGTCTAACCCTCACTAGTACAACCTTACCCTTAGAGCAGATTGCATAGGTGTGTGTCACACTACCACTCTTATCATCTTACCCTTGTTTTGATAAACACTTAAGAATAGTATTTACCTTACTTCACTGCCTTCCTGTGTGATGAATATGATACCCTTGGGAATACTCTTTGGTGAAATGTTGCAACAGTATCTTCCGTGTGCTTGCAGATCTCATCTCTCACCAGAGATGATATGTGGTGTTAAAAAAATACCAACAAGCATTTCTGATGCCGTTGCCGGGAAAGGCAAAGGAATTGAAGTTGGTGGTGACCTCTTTTCAATAAACATGAGAAGAATAAAGATTTAATTGAAAAGAATGTAATCATTCAAAGGGGTGGATCCATGAATGCTTCAATTTTGTTGGCATGGCATGCACACCATTGACAAGGTGGACATGCTAGCCACGGAACTGGACCTCCTATTGAAAGATCAAGAAGGTCAAGCCAATGGATAAGTGTTTGGATGATCCAAGTCATGGATATTCACATGTTTTGTGAAATCCATGTCAACATGGGGCACTTGGGGGTTCATTTCCCTATGACTCATAAGGATCTTTCATTTCCAATCAACTCCAAAGGCTACAACCAACAAGAAGGTCAAAAGTGGAATCAATGTGAGACCTATGTTTGCTGAATACATTGGCTATGGCAATAAAAGTTTTGAATACTACCAAAACACCTTTATCATCTAGGTCCGAGCTCCAGCAAGGTCCGACGATAGGTCTGGCTTGTTTTGGGTAGCCCCGGCAAGGTCTGACACTAGGTCTGACTTCTTTGTCTAGGTCCGACAAGCTTTGGTTAGGTCTGCCTCTAGGTCCGACTATCTTTGGTAAGCTCTGATGCTAGGTACGAATAGCTTTGGTAAGTTTTGGCGCAAGGTCCTGCTAGCTTTGGTAAGCTCCGATTCAAGGTCCGTTTAGCTTTGCCAAGGTTCGGAGCTTGATCACAGTGGTTCCGCTTTTAACTTGCAACGGTTCGAACTTGCTTTTTGGATTATGGAATGTTTGCTTAGTATTCTTTTACTAAGTTTTTGGTGTGTTTTGGTGGTTATGGTTGATATCTTTTTGCTAAGGTTTGTAACATGCTTATGTGAGGTGCTCACGTAAGGTGTTGTGTTTTCGGAATTAACGAGAGTCAAGTCAAGGACTTGTGCTCGGAAGTATCGGTTTTTTATTCATGTGCAGGTGTTGCTTGAGTTCAAGACATGTCTGGTGATGGGATCCATTGAACTAGTCTTAGGGAGAAGATGAGGTTCAACAACCATGTTCGGTAGGAATTGTGGTTCAGTTGATCGGGAGGTTGCGCAACATGTTTGAATCAAGAACAATGCATATGAAGGTATCATGGACGTCAATGGATGATGTTTGAACGTGTGCAAGGAGTGCATGGACGTGGCTACATGGTTCCTAGGCGTGATGAAGAGAAGTGGACGTAAAAAATTGGTCGGAAAGGTCCAACCGACTAGGTTATGGACTCAGGTTGCGGCTGAGTCGTGTTTGACTCAAATATGGAAAGTTTTGAGTTGGTTATGATAGGACTTCGTATGGTTCACGAATTTGAGGTATTTTAGAAATGTGTTATACATTCCTAAGGTTATTGGAAGTCTTAATATTGCTTCTATCTGCGTATAGAAGTGCCTTGAGCACTTATGGAAAGTTTTGATTCGTGAATTGAGTAGGATTAGAGTCCTAGTTAAGTTTGGGTTGGCCTAAGGGATGGTTATATAAGCAAGGGAGGCCAGAGCTCGTGGTGCACGACTTTGGGGTTGTTCCTTGTATGTTTTGATCAATAAAATTCATTGTCTAAAGGAGCTTTTGTGCCTTGTTCGTCCGACTTGTTTTCTTCAAGTATTTCTCGTCGAGTTTCTGCACAGCACCCCTTGCTTCGGTGGTTTTATCATAACTCGAGTTTTACAGATCCGATTGACGTGATTCTTCTTGGTTTGTCTTCACAACTTAATTTTCTATCATCTGTGCAACACAGTCGTTGGATTTGTAGATTCTAATCTACACGAGTTTCTTTGCAGTGTTGCAGAACTGTTTTTCTCGGGTAGGACAGATTGACCTTTGTTCGATCTTTCGATCGTAACTTGAGTTTCTCTCAAAGGATTTTCATAATTCTTGTTGTGACGTCTTCATGACTTGATTCTCTACAATCTATACTAGTTTTGTCACAGTTGAACACTTTTAGATTAGTCGCACACACGGTTTCTTTAACAGGTCGGTTTTATGCTGAGGGGTGTTTTCGTTGCTTCCGTTGAAAAGTTTTAATCTACCATTCACCCCCACCCCCCACTGGTAGCTTTACACGTGCTCTTCGATCCTACAATTAATATCAGAGCCACGAAGCTCTAATCTTTGTGATTTGCATGTGTTTTGACTAATCATCATGGAGAAATACTCCGCAAAACCTTGTGTTTTTAGTGGTATTGATTTTCAGGTTTGGAAAGCACGTATGGAAGCTTTCATCCAGGCACAAGGCTTCACAATATGGGAAAAGGTTTACAAGCCTTACGATGTGCTGAGGAATGATCAATTCACGACTACAAACTTAAGAGATGTCTACAACAACAACAACAGATCCCGCATCTTGATAATCCAAGAACTAACTCAGAGCGACTTCGACCATGTTGCACACCTCCGATCGGCATATGATGTGTGGAGAGCACTTTGTGACTACCACGAAGAATCCAACACGATCAAGGAGGTAAGACCGGATATGTTCAAGAAAGAATACATACGCTTTGAGATGCAACCCGGTGAGTCCATTGATGACCTCTTTGCTCACTTTAATAAATTTCTCAACAACTTGCGTAGCGTCAATGTTAATTTTTCAAATGCTGAAAATGCTAGGAAATTACTAAGTGCATTAGACATGTCAATTTGGGAGATGAAAGTCACATCTATTCATGAATCTACTGCCATGAGTACACTTACATTAGATGTGCTATATTCTAAATTGAAAACTCATGAAATTGACATAATCTCACGTAAGAACCCCAAAAAGTCTCTTGCATTTGTTTCTCAACATGATATGCCTAGCTCTGGCCAATCTTCATCGAGCAATACACTTGCTTTGTTGTCTTCACTAACCCTGAAATAGATTGAAGAACTTCCAGAAGAGGAGCTAGCACTCATCTCTACTTGGTTCTGAAAAGCATTGCAAATTGTGAGAACTAGAAGGAGAGGAAGCCCCAGACCTCAATGATGATTTGAATGTGGTAATACAGATTGCCCTAACCTTTCAGGTCGTTCTACCCGTGATTTAAAGCAGAATAAAGTCAAGTCCTCTTCTGGCAACATCAACAAGAAAAAGGAAGGTTTTATAGGACGCAAACTGATAAAAAGTTTCATCACTGCACATCAAGAACTTGGCTCGAGTGATGTAGACATTGGAAGTGACGAAGATGAAGATGATCTGGCAAACTTGTGTTTCATGGTGGGCAAATCAAGATCAAATATGGAGGATGCGGAACACAATAGTGACAACGAAGAGGTATATCCTACTTGTGATAAAATGTGTGATGCTATTTCGCGTGCAACTATTATTGTTAAGAAAAAGGACAAAAAGCTTAGGGACAATGCTGTTAAAATTGAGTCACTAGAATATGAAATTAATCGTTTGAAAACCTTGATTCCTAGTGATGATTCTTGTTCCTCATGCGATTTAATATATGAACAATTGTCCTCCTTAAGAAGTGCACACTCCTCCACTCTTGATAAACTTGAGTTAGAGATTGAAAAGAACGAAAAGCTTGTTGCACATAATGATAGAAACTTAAAAGATGCATCTTGTTCTACAATTAATTTGCATTGTTCTACCTGTAATGATCTTGAAAAGAAACTAAAAGATGCTATGAATGAAATTTCAATATTGAACAACTCTTTATGTGCTCATGAAGTTAAATATTGTTCTAATTGCAAATTAAAAGGAAAAACTTCATGTGAAAACTGCCTAGAATTGTCTAAGAAACTTGATGACATGAATAGGACACTAGAGCAATTTTGTATTGGGAACAAAAATCTATACTTGCTACTTAATTCATCCAAATCTTGCAATTATACAACTGGTTTTGGTTTTGATTCTCATGCTCATGCTAAAGCACATCCACCTAAAATTGTAAAGTCATTAGGAAGTGATTTGATTAAAACAGTTCCTAAATCAAAAGATGTGGTTTTTAAATCTACAGGAGTGTTGTCACGTTCGGGTTCAAATAAACATATTGCATGCTCATCTAGACATGAACACAAAGTTAAACTTCATTGTACCTATTGTGGTGGAGATGGTCATATTATAGATTTTTGTTATAGACTAGCTAAACAACATCAAAAGGAAAGAATGCAAGCTAGATCTTACAACTCTCATGCAAAATTTGCTGCACATACTAAATCGAAGGTCAGGAACATGCAACCCGCTGTTATAAGTCAAAAACATTCAAGGTTTACCTTCGGAACTACTGATTTTTGTGCTACACAAGTAACACCATATAGGTCAATAGTCAAGAACAAAAAATCTCAAACTTTGAATCATAAACCTGTTGTTTTATCTCAGCTTTCGCTTGTTTTTCCTGCTGCGCGTCGTGTGACTCAATATTGGATTCCTAAATGCCTTTTGACTAACCCCAGTATTGAGTCATCGACGTATTGTTCTTCTATGTAGGTTACACGCGTGAGGAAGGAGAACATTTGGATTGTGGATTTTGGTTGCTCACGCCACATGACTGGTAACAAAGAATGGTTCTCCTCCCTCTCTTTTGTGTCACGTGTAGAGAATGTTACATTTGTTGATAATTCTTCAACTCATATAATTGCTAAGGGTTCGGTCAGAGTAAATGACCACTACACTTTGAAGGATGTGGCACTTGTTAAAAATGTGAAATACAACTTGTTTTCTGTTTCACAACTGCAAGATGAAAATCTGGAAAATATTTTCACTAAAAATTGTTGCAAAGTTGTAAATTCAAATAGTGAGCTTATTTTTAACATATCTCGGTTTGGAAGAGTTTTTAAATCTGATTTTGATATGTCTTCCTCTAAGCATAGGTATCTAGTTGCTAATGATTAAAAAGACTTATATTTTTGGCATCGTAGACTTGTTCACGTAGGCTTTGATCGTCTAACGCGTGTTAGTGCTCTTGATCGCATACGTGGGCTGCCTAAGCTTAAAGGGGACAAAGAAATTATGTGCTCTTCTTGTAGACATGCTAAGATGGTTGCAGGTTCACCTACTCCTCTACAATGATCATGACAACTGAACCGGGTCAACTTTTGCAACTTGACACCGTAGGACCTTCGCGTGTTCAATCCTTTGGAGGTAAATGGTATGTTCTTGTGATTGTTGATGATTATTCTAGATACTCTTGGGTTTACTTTATGGAATCTAAGAATGAAGCTTTTAGTCACTTTAGAACTTTATTTCTTAGATTATCAATTGATCACCTAGGATCTTTAAAAGCAATTAGAGGTGATAATGGAACCAAATTTAAAAATCAATCTTTTGATCACTTTTGTGCTGAAAATGGAATAGATCATCAATTTTCTTCATCATATGTACCTCAACAAAATGGTGTTGTAGAAAGAAAGAACAGAAACTTAGTTGAAATGGCTAGGACTATGCTTGATGAATATCAAACTCCTAGGAAATTTTGGTTTGATGCGATTGCAACCGCTTGTTATGTCTCAAATCGTGTTTTCTTGCGCGCTAAGCTAGGTAAAACACCATATGAGCTCTGGTTTGGACATAGGCCTAGTGTTACACACTTTCGGGTCTTTTGTTGCAAATGCTTTGTTAAGAAACATGGTAATCTTGATAAATTTGAACCTAGATCTATTGATGGCATGTTTCTTGGTTATCCATCTCATACTAGAGGCTACTGTGTGCTTTTACTTGACACTAACAGAATTGTGGATACTTGTGAGGTGTCTTTTGATGAAGCTAGCCCAGGTACTAGCTCAAACATTGCAGGTCCGGATCCATATCCTCAGGGGGAGGGTATTTTCAAAAAAGAAGAAGAGTCACTGATATTGCCTGATAGTTCCGAAGCTGATATGTGTCCTGCTCCGAACTTTGAACAAGCCCCGACTACCATATCTGCTGGTCCTGATCGTCCACAAGCCACAAGCTCATCAATCTGTGATGAACCTAACGAAGAAGAAGGTTGTGAGACATATGTTCCCCTATGAATTTACAGGAATCATCCCCCACAATAGATAATTGGAAGCTTGCATGAACGAGTTACAAGATCTAGGTTTTTCGACCCCAATTCTCACGCTCATTCTGCTTTTGTTGCTTCTTTTGAACCCAAAGATATATCACACGCACTCACTAATGAATCTTGGATTAATGCCATGCAAGAAGAGCTAAATTTTTTTGAAAGAAATAATGTTTAGAAACTTGTACCTCCACATCAAGGTCACACTTTAATTGGAACTAAATGGGCGTTTAAAAATAAACAAAGTGAGGATGGGGTTGTGGTTAGGAATAAGGCTAGGTTGGTTGCTCAAGGTTTCACACAAATTGAAGGTCTAGATTTTGATGAAACTTTTGATCCTGTTGCTAGCTTAGAAGCCATAAGAATTTTGTTACCTTTTGTTGCATCTAAAGCTTTCAAGTTATATCATATGGATGTTAAAAGTGCTTTTCTTAATGGCTATATATATGAGGAGGTTTATATCAAGCAACCACCGAGTTTTGAAAATCCAGATTTTCCTAATCATGTTTACAAACTGTCCAAAGCCTTGTACGGTTTCAAACAAGCTCCTAGAGCATGGTATGATAGGTTAAAAACATTCTTACTTGAAAAGGGGTTTACCATGGGCAAGGTGGATACAACTCTTTTCGTGCTTAAGCATGGAATGACTCATTATTCGTTCAAGTGTATGTGGATGATATTATCTTTGGTTGTGCTTCTCATGATCTTGTGTCCAAGTTTTCAGCAATGATGAGTTCAGAATTTGAAATGAGTATAATGGGTGAACTCACTTACTTTTTGGGACTACAAATCAAGCAAACCGAGGAAGGTACCTTTGTGCATCAAACAAAGTATACAAGAGACCTTCTTAAGCGCTTCAACATGAAAAAAAACCTCTTCGGAAACCAATGGGAACAGCAACGACACTTGAACTTGATGAAGATGGTGAACCCATGGATCAAAAAGAATATAGAAGCATGATCGGATCACTTTTGTACCTCACGACATCAAGACTGGACATACAATTTATCGTATGTCTTTGTGCATGGTTTCAAGCTTCCCCACGTGCTTCACATCGTCAAACCATCAAAAGGATTCTCTGGTACTTACATGGAACTCAAGAATTTGGCATTTTTCTCCCTTCTTCCTCAACCGTTACTTTGAATGCTTTTTCGGATGCTGATTTTGAGGGTTGTAGGATTGATAGGAAAAGAACTTCTGGTGCTTGTAATTTTCCTGTAAATTCTCTTGTTGCTTGGTCCTCCAGAAAACAAAACTCAGTTGCACAATCCACAGCCGAATCTAAATATGTAGCTGCTGCTAGTGCTTGCTCACAAATTCTTTGTATTGTTCAAACACTTGAGGACTATGGGGTTAGTCTAGATAGCATTCCACTGTTTTGTGATAACACTAGTGCCATTTGTGCTGCTAAAAACCCCGTGCAACATTCTAGAACTAAGCACATTGACATTAGCTATCACTTTCTCCGTGATATGTTGAAAAAGAAAACATTGTGCTTCACCATGTAGATACCGAACAACAGTTGGCTGACATTTTTACAAAACTTTGGATTTCACTTGTTTTTGTTACATTCGTAGTGAAATAGGGGTTATGCATCCTCATGGCTTAAATTAAGGGGGAGCTTTCAAATTTGGGATATGAATTTAAAAATAATATGAGCATAATATTTCATACATATATGACTTTGTAATTCCTTTTACATGCTGAAAGTTCTTACTACATTACTCATGTTATACATTTTGTAGTTTTTGCCATGACTAGTAATTGGAATAATTACTTACACTAAATCTGGTCATGATCAAACTTTCTTGCTGTTTTGAACCTGTTGCATGCTCACGAGTGCTTTTAAAAGAATTAATGAAGTAAGCAACTCACATGTTGAATTTTTATGTTCAAATGAAGAAATGAGAAATGATCAAGAGAATATGCATGCATCACACTTCTACTTCTGAGATGGTTTATCACTGCACTTAGATATGAACTTGGAAGAAGTTGTGTATGACTAAAACCATGTCCTTAAGCTTCTGATTGTCAAATGACATAGGCTTGGCTTGGTTGGTTAGAATAAGGCAGATGCGGCATATAATTCTTGCAAATGTCATATGTTAAAAATTTGTGCTTAAAAGAAAATAAAATTGTAGCAACAAGTGTCATGCTTTCAGGTCTTGAAATAGTTAAGTTTGTGAGATCATGACTTGCTTAAATTGAAAATTACATTTGATCCCTAGCATGGCTTACACTACTTTATGTATCTCATTGTTGTGATAGTGTAAGATTCTTGATAGTATGACCTGGATGAGCTTTGTTTTATATGTATATGTTATAATGTGCTCATAAGAAATTAAAATTTTTCTTTTGTACCTTGCAGAATACATTGTCAAAAGGGGGAGAAGTATGCAAGGGGAACAAATTTATTTCTATATCATTTGATTTTCAAAAAGGGGGAGAAATTGTTTTCAAAACTTTTCATGCCAATGTTCGGATTTTAAGTGGTGTTGCCAATTCATTCATCAAGGGGGAGATTGTGAGACCTATGTGTAATGAATACATTGGCTATGGCGATAAAAGTTTTGAATAGTACCAAAACACATTTATCATCTAGGTTCGAGCTCTAGCAAGGTCCGACAATAGGTCTGGCTTATTTTGGGTAGGTCCAGCAAGATCTGATGCTAGGTCTGACTTCTTTGTCTAGGTCCGACTAGCTTTGGTTAGCTTCGGCTCTAGGTCCGACTAGCTTTAGTAAGCTCCAGCACTAGGTCCGACTAGCTTTGGTAAGTTCCGGCACATGGTCCGACTAGCTTTAGTAAGCTCCAGTTCAAGGTCCGGTTAGCTTTGGCAAGGTTCGGAGCTTTCTTAGTATTCTTTTACTATGTTTTTGGTGTGTTTTGGTGGTTATGAGTGATATCTTTTTGCTAAGGTTTGCAACATGCTTATCTGAGGTGCTCATGTAAGGTGTTGTGGTTTCAGAATTAACGAGAGTCAAGTCGAGGACTTGTGCTCAAAAGTATCGGTTGTTTATTCATGTGCAGGTGTTGCTTGAGTTCAATACATGGCTGGTGATGGAATCCATTGAACTAGTCTTAGGGAGAAGACGAGTTTCAACAACCATGTTCGGGAGGAATTATGGTTGAGTTGATCAGGAGGTTGCGCAACATGTTTGAATCAACAATAATGCATATAAAGGTATTGTGGACGTCGTTGGAAGATGTTTGCACATGTGCAAGGAGTGAATGGATGTGGATACATGGTTCCGAGGTGTGATGAAGAGATGTGGACGTAAAAAATTGGTCGGAAAGGTCCAACCGACTAGGTTATGCACTCAGGCTGCGACTGAGTCGTGTTTGACTGAAATATGGAAAGTTTTGAGTTGGTTATGATAGGATTTCATGTGGGTCACGAATTTGAGTTGTTTTAGGAATGTGGTATACGTTCCTAAGGTGTTTGTAAGTCTTAAGGTTGCTTCTATCTGCATATAGAAGAGTCTTGAGCAGTTATGGAAAGTTTCGATTCGTGAATTGAGTAGGATTAGAATCCTAGTTAAGTTTGGGTTGGCCTAAAGGCTGGTTATATAAGCAAAGGGAGGCCAGAGCTCGTGGTGCACGACTTTGGGGCTGTTCCTTGTAAGTTTTGATCAATAAAATTCATTGTCTAAAGGATCTTTATGCCTTGTTCATCCGACATGTTGTCCTAAAGTCTTTCTCTTTGAGTTTCTGCACATCTCTATCTTGCTTTGGTGGTTTTATCATAACTCGAGTTTTATAGATCCGATTGACGTGATTCTTCTTGGTTTGTCTTCAAAATTTAATTTTCTATCATCTATGAAAATTTCACGGTCATTGGATTTGTGGATTCTGATATACACGAGTTTCTTTGCAGTGTTCTAGAACTGTTTTTCTCGGGTAGGACAGATTGACCTTTGTTCGATCTTTCAATCGTAACTTGAGTTTCTCTAGATGGATTTTTGTGATTCTTATTGTGACATCTTCTTGACTTGATTCTCTACAATATATACTAGTTTTGTCACAGTTGAACACGTTTAGATTAGTCGCACACATGGTTTCTTTAACAGATCAATTTTCTGCTGAGGGGTGTTTTTGTTGCTTCTGCTGAAAAGTTTTAATCTACCATTCACCCCCCCTCTAGTAGTTTTACACGTTATATTTGATCCTACAATCAATACAATCAAGGCTATGTGAATTTGAATTCCAACAAATTCATCTTCAACTAGCCTTCTTTGAAGTATCTTGTCCATGGCCAAGGGGAAATAAAATACAACATGAAGCATTTGGCCAAGGACAAGCCACTTTCAATAGCATTCAAGATCAAGGGTTCCACAATCACTTTTTGGACCCTACACTTTGACCAAGATCGTGCAGCTTTGGGAAAAGCGACATTGTTTGGATGAAGTGTTTCTTGTTTGATTGTAGAGTCGACATGTCATTATGCCCAAGGAAGCCTCTTGATCCTAGATCAAGCGTGGGTTGAATCAAAATAATATCCTAAAGGTTGAAGCGACACTCCCCATAAGTGGACAAACTCATTGCCTTTATGAGGAATGAGGAGACTCCGTCATGTCATTCACAATGACATTCTAAGAAGACGGAGAATCCAGAGCCATCCAAATGTCCCAAGTCCACTAAGACGCCAAAAAGGGAATGGCAGAAGAAGGACAAGCCTCACCAGGTTCATGAAAGGATATCTTGAAGGAAAAGTCATCGCAACATCAACAAGTTTTCATCAAGGTGACAAGAGGCCGGGGTCACCACATGCCCCACTTGTCCAAATGGAAGCCAAAGGAGGTTTTGCTTGACAACAAGAGAAGTCATCCACACCTTCATTTCCGTTTATGCTTGACATGTCATCTCGCTAAACGGGACGAAGGTAAGTCCCGCTCATCGGACTTCAAAATTCGGTGAGTCATTGCCAATAGGTTATTTGGTAGTTATCTCATATTTGATTTTCTAAATTGCATATTTGAATTTCCCATCAACCCTTGCATTTGCATTTATCATTTATGAATTTTCACACTTGCATGTTGGAAGGTAAAATCTCCAACTAACATAAAATTAAAATTTTGAATTAGGAAATAAATTTATTTGGATATGGACTTTGGACATAAACACTTGAATTCATCTTCATAATTCAAACCAAAATAGATTTCCCTTAGTCCTCATTTCATTTGCAAGGATTTTAAAGTTGGGCAAAACAATTTGACAAAAGGGTTTAGTTTGCATTTGGGATAACGTAACCCGTTTTTGAGTGGTTTTGTTTGTTCTTGATATTATTGCAGCCAGAAGGAAACTTGTAAAGCAGTTGGAAAGCCTCATCCAACTCTAAGCACCATCGGGATGATTCAAGAGCATTTCCCTCCACTGATCTCGTTTTGAGTTCATGGTGGAGGAATGCTCAAGATGATAGCCTAATGGAGGAGCAATATGAAGCTTCATTAACATTCAACCTCAACTTGGAAAAAGGCATCAAACATGAAGGCTACACCAAAATCCATGGTCATGAATTTCTCACACAACGTCCTTCAACCCAAACTGCTCTTCAATTGAGGTACGAGTTTAAAATTTTCCGTCATTTAAATTGCATTAGGATTGAATAATTTTTTCTTACATTGGCGAGGAAGGTTTACACCTCCTCATCAATCAATTCTTATGCACTGCTCTTTGATTTTTCAAAAAGGAATGTCACCTTACTTAGAGCAAATTTAAACAAGTACCTCGAATTTCATAAGCATTGTTAAATTTATTTAGACATTTTCTGCCTAGGTTTAGAAAACAAAGATTATGGAATAGTTTAATGGTTGAATTGGCATGTAGCAAACTAGGAATAGTGATGTCCATAAGTTTGCTTTAAAACTCATTCATACATGGATCACTAAATTCCTAGGCATGAAACGAAAATTGTTAAGGAGGAAAAAATTGAGAATCTTGTTTGCCATTATGCAAAATATAAAAAATTGCTCTTGTAAAAAGTCATGATGGTTAGAAAATTTTAAGATGAAGAAATCAATATAGTGTACATCTATCACTTGCATTGCTATGAGTAGGAGCTTTAGAAAATGTGCAAATTGATTAATTTATGATGCTCCACTCGTATATCGATGAACAACACATTGTTATGGATGCACTCAAATTTGGACCCGATGTATCTTTGTTGTTTTTCTTCCCCGAATGTACAAATGAAACTCGGTCATCTAACTCGAAGTTTCGGCTGTACAAATGTCGGGAGCTAACCGTCCCTCTCTATACAAGAGAAGAAGCTTGCAGGAGTAATGTTTTATATATAGGCATACAAGAAGTCGATTTGGGAGTACCATTTCAACATCTCTTGTCCAATGAGTAACCAAGCATGGTTGAAACCTATCATGATTTAATCTCGAGAGCCAATCATAGCTTTACAAGGCTGGAGGTTTTCACATGGAAACCTTTCATGAGCAACCAATGGGCTTGATGAGTACATCACTCCTATTGATACACGCAACACTCCATTGAATATATAAGATTCAATCATTAGAGTTCACACAAAACAATTAATTTCAAAGCTAAACTTGTTCTTATATGTTTTTGAGAATAGATTGCTACCTAATGAATTATATGTTATTAGGATCCATGAATAGGTTAGAGTAGTACTTGGAGGAAGTCTTAGGCACGTGGAGGACCAGAGAATACATCCAAAGAAGATGGAAACCGAGCCCAACTCAAAACTGAGTCCAACTCGGAGCCCAGAAGCACTCCGCACTAGAACGGACACCCAGGATGCATACGAACTCAGTTTTGGACGTTCTACATATACATATGCACGAAAAGGGGAGAGAATAAGATTTCCAATGCTGCTGGTACCATATCATAATACCTCCGGAGTCGACGGGAATCTTTGAAACAAAATCAAGTTCAGAATTTGTGCGGGTGTTGCGCCACGGTATTGGGCATTGGGCCTTGTATCAAGTATACATCTCTTATTTTCATGT
Organism: Tuctoria greenei; assembly: GCA_036927565.1. Classification (NCBI taxonomy): domain Eukaryota; kingdom Viridiplantae; phylum Streptophyta; class Magnoliopsida; order Poales; family Poaceae; genus Tuctoria; species Tuctoria greenei. Next base: position 80,774,054 of record JAYESD010000003.1, on the reverse strand, counting down.
CTTAGGGTTAGGTCATGATCCCAACACCCCGTAGACGTCCTCCCACCTATATATGACCCCTAGCTGCCACCATCAACAATTGGGTTTTTTGCGTAGATTAATAATTTCGCCCTTCTAGGGTTTGTGAGACCCCAACTTCGTGATTTCAGATCACATCTTCTATGTTTTTGCTTGTGTTCTCGGTTGCACTTGCAGGGATTATCCTTCTTGGTGAGGTCAAGTGTGTGAAGCACAGTTGATAACAAACGGACCAGTGATGTAGTGATTGCAGGGGTTGTTTGGGTTTTGCTCGAGAGTCTCGGATCATCAACATCGATATCTCTATCAATCGTCTTATCCATTACCTATCAGAAGATTGGGGCCTACACTACTCATCTACTCATCAATTAGTATCATATTTCTAGGTTGCCCGCTAGGTAATTTATCTATCCATTACATTAGTTTTGTTTTTCATATCTAGAGTTCACAAAAAAACTTGTAGTTTCTTAGATCTATTCATTACTTTATCCAAACCACCATTGAGTCTTCAGAACTTTGTTTTTCAGTTTTGTTTTCTTTAGTTTGTGTCCGCCGTTGAGTCATATTGCTGGTTTAGATAGTGTTTTTGGTTTTAGTTTGATTTTTGCATTGTGTTGATTCATCCTTTTGAATCGCGTCATCACGTCTACATTAGATTTATCTATGTCCAGATCAATATTTCGATCATATCTCAATCATACAAAATCTGATTTTGGTGTTCTTGTACTCTATAGAAATCTTGAGAAGTTATCTACAACTTTAATTTATAGTTTTCTCAGAAAGTAGAGTTATCATGGTCAAAGCATTGGATCTGAATGGGTTCTGGACCTAGAATTTCTGCACAGTGTGTATTTCGGGGGAAATATTTCCTATTGTTTTGGTCCAAAATAGGTCTTCCATATACTCAAATTAAAGAGGAGAGATAGATCTATAATCTTTCTATTGAAAGCTTTTATATTTGGGTTCTATAAGGGTGCCTAAATGTCCTTGGAAGATTGAGCAAAAAATCTGTGACAAACCAACGACATATCTTTTATTGCTTTTGCATTGTGCTATTCTTTTGCAGCACATTCTGAGAAAAAAAGGAAGACAAAAGAAAAAGGCAGGTGCAGAAAAAGATACAAAAGCCGCACAAAAAAAAAAGAATAAAAAAGCAAAAGAAAAAAAAAACAAAAGTGCTGGCATCCTTTGACCTCTATTATTGTTACATGTCTTACTAGCTTGAAGTACTAGGAACACATATAGGCCAGCGACTTTGAGAATTACTTTAGACACTTATTCAACTTTACTATCTGATTTCATTGTTGCTAATCCTTGCTACAATATAAAGTGTCTTCCAAGCTATACTTTTCTCTTGAGTTGAATTTGTACACCTGTACAATCACCCTACTCTCGATTGGTTCTTCACACCGGCCACCGCTTGCCACATGCAGTGCCGGTAATTAAGAACACTCGTAATAGCGTGGTAAGACGCTTGAGAGTGTGTGATTCCACTTTCACCTTGCCATTGTCATATGTTTTTGTTAGAGATAACATATTTTTTTTGTCTTCTATTTGCTACTAACAATGTCAGGTAAAAGAAAGAATGGTGAATGTGATCTGCATGTTTAGTTACTTGACATGATGAAGACGATGATGGGGCTGCTCACCAAGAAACAAACACCAATCGAGGCTGCACATGACATTCAGAACACCTTTACAACTCCTTTTACAAAAAGTACATACATTCTCCCATCTCTTGCTTCTTATGATGATTTTGGTTATGATGATTATATTACTTGGGAAACGGAGATGGATAAAATTTTTTGACAATGTTGTATGTGTCAAAAGAAAAAGCTTAGGAATGTTGCTAGTGCATTAATTTATTTTTCATTAACATGGTGGAAGAACTTGAGTGATTTAGAAAGACCTCGAACATGGAAAGATATAATTCTTATGCGAGAAATTTTTACTAATGTATCTAACTGCAAAGATGAAATACATGAACTTGAGAAGTATTTTCTTGTTGTACCTCGTCCTATGCCTAACTTTTTGCAGGAACATGAATAAATACATGTACAAAATTCTAAAGAGAATGAGGTGTTCAACAACTCTACTAAAAATTCCGATCTACCAATTCATATTTCACCCACAGTTTATGCTGAAAATGAGAATGAAAGTAATGCACCTCACACTACACTTACTGATGTTGAGAAGTTTTTTAATGTCTCAATTTTTTCCCTCAATCATTCTTTTGGAGAGCAGCAACTTGAGGAGCCTTTTCTAAAAACACATTTATCACTAGTTGATTTTTCTACTGATTCTTATGATAAAAGTGAGTTATGTGTTGATGCTTCTAATTTTTTTGTGCCACAACAAGTGCATGAACTAGATGGTGTTTTCAAGACAAAAATATGTGCTCAAATTAGTTATATAATTCCAATTATTACTAAAAATGATGAGCTGAAACTGTTGTCTTTCCTAAATACTTTAAAGTATATTTAATTTGACACTCTTTGTGATCTAGAAACTATAGAGACAAGAATATTTTTGAAAACTAAACTACATTTATTGACAAGAAATATTTTTCATGCTATAGGAAAATATGAACATAGTGGTATGTTTATGGCGCATAAAGTTTACATATGTTCAAATGAGAAAGCTCTTTTTGTGCTGCAACAACATGGTAAAGTATGCCAAGTTTTCCTAGTATTTTTTTTCTTGCAGTAGGGACAACATATAAAAGAGGAGCATTGTTCACTGTGGTTGTGCAATATGGACAATGCTCATTCTACCCCCAAGCAAGCCTCTTTGCTGGACATACGAGCAAGCCGAGGACAGCTTGTCATCAACAAGGGGAGAATGGTGAGATCATGCACATTATCACGGCACATAAAAGCATGTCATGATGTTTATTTTTTTGGGATCTTAGCTCAAGTGAATGTGCACGCTTATTTGATGGAGAACATGGAGATGGTGCACTATGTCGTCCACCACCTTGGTCTCCTCCTTTCATGCACACAAGCACATTTGATGGTGTTGCACATTTGAAACCACACATGAGAGAAGATGAACTTGAGTCGAGGAAGACTCAATTAAAGAAGGGAAGAATGATGAGGACATAACTCCTACGGATACACGCAACACTCCATTGAACTTACAAGATGCAATGATTAGAGATCACACAAAACAATTAATTTCAGAGGTAAGCACTTTCTTATATGTTTTTATAAAAATATTGCTACCTAATGAATTATATGTGATTAGGACCCATGGAGAGGTTCAAGGAGTACTTAGAGGAAGTCTTAGGGACGTGGAGGACCAGAGAATATGTCCAAAGAAGATGGAAACTAAGCCCAACTCAAAATCGAGTCCAACTCAGAGCCAGAAGCACTCCACACTAAAACGGACGCCTAGGACACAGATGAACTAGGTTTTGGACATTATACATATGCACGGAATGGGGAGAGGATAACCTTTCTAACACCGCTGGTCTTATGTAAAAACTCCTTGGGAGTCGAACAAAATCATTGAAACAAAATCGAGTTCAGAATCTGTAAGGATGCTGCACAAACATATTGGGTTGTTGGGCCTTGTATCAAGTCTACATCTCTTATTTTCGTGTCTTAGGGTTAGGTCATGATCCCAACACCCCTTAGACGTTCTTCCACCTATTATTCCCCCTAGCTGCCACCATAAATAATTGAGTTTTGCTTATATTAATAATTTTGCCGTTCTAGGGTTTGCGAGGCCCCAACTTCGTGATTTCAGATCACGTCTTCTACTTTCTTGCTAGTGTTCTTGGTTGCACTTACAGGATTAGCCTTCTTAGTTAGATCAAGCATGTGAAGCACGGTTGATAACTAACTAGCAGTGGTGTAGTGATTGCAGGGTCTATTCGTGTTCTCCTTGAGAGCCTCAGATCATCAACATCAAGATCACCATCAATCGACTTATCCATTACCTATTGGAAGATCAGGACCTACTCTACTCTACTCCACTCTTTTAGTCATCAGGGCTGCCATGAATAAGTGAGATCTCTATGCTCCCACTATTCTAAGCACCCATTCAAGCTCAATGGAGTTGCTACCATCGTTGGGTGCACATTGTTCCCTTGTGGCTAAAGGTTATTTTAACCTTAGCCAAGGAGCGATAGATCACACCCGACACATGTTGGGTGCATGTTGTTCCTTTGTGGCTAAAGGTTAATTTGAACTTAGCCAAGGAATGGCGGATCACACCCAACACATTATTAGTACACCTTATTCCTTTGTTATTAGATGTTATTATGACCTTAGCCAAGGAATGAAGGATGACACCCGACATATGGGAAACCGTGAGGTGCGTATGAGCGGCATCGACAACACTCTCCTTGACCACACTCATAGCACCCATGGGAGGCAACACAACATCGACACTCAACCCTCCACTGTCAAAACCACGCTACATCAAAGTTAGGCCAACTTCATGGCTTACCTCCGCCATTAGGGGTTTCAACCCCTATTGCGGATCTTGACCAAGAACAAGCTTGGGAGAGGACCCCCACTTGAGGTAACTTGTACCATAACTCATTTCCATTCCTTTATTTTATTAGTTTTTCCCACCGCATTTGCATCTAAAAAATATAATAATGTAGTATAGGTTAAGTTAATAAAACAAAAGATAAATATTATTACGTTGCAAAAGTTGAAATTAATAGTTGCTCTGTTTTATTTTCTCTAGTCCCTTGCTTACAACTTGGTATTCTCCAAGTATTGAGTTTATTGGCTTAGAACATCCTTGCCTTAAACTTGGAATTTGTGGGTAGCAAAGGCTAAGTCCAATTCTAGGTTGTTGTGGGGTATGATATAGTGATAAGAGCTTATATATCCTAGTTTAAAGTGAAACTTAATTTTTGGAGAAAATCTAAAATAGGATTTCCTTATTTGATAGAAATTCCTACCAAAGCCATAGGATGATTTGGATTTGATAAACCCTATGCATATGCTATTTGCCTTCACGTTGAGCCTAGTGAAACTAGTATACACCTATGTGAGAATCTTTTCATTCTTTTAAGATCAAGATTGCATGGGCACATGCTAAACTTCTACACTAGAAGCTAGCAAAATACCATCATACCATTCCACCATCAAAAAAATACTTCATGTTTTCCTTGGATAATACTCTCTTCAAAAATATTTGAAAAGAAAAGAGGAGTAGAAGACATGGCTACAAGAAAAAAAAAGAAAAAAATGCATGCTTATGTACAAGAGCATGAGAAAAAAAAAAGAGAATAAGTAGCCATGTTTCATCCTCACAAAAAAATAGTGCATACAGAGGAGTCATCCTCATATTTTCACTCCACAAAAATTCCATCACACTTGTACAAATCTTGATTAAAAAGTAAATTTTGTTTTCTCCTAATGCTTACTCATTTGACTTAGCAATATACGTGTTGCAAATATGCCTACTCTTGATCCCTACCAAGCTCCACATACAAGCCTTATTTAGATGTAGGACAAGAACGGAATTGCCTTGGTGAGGATACAAATACCACTTTCCAAATAGGAATGATTGAGTGCCTCATTTGAGGAACTTAAATTCAAACACCATTTGAAATTCTCTAGAATTTGAGTGGAATTCATGCATTAGGTGATGCATGCTCATTTTGTTGTTCTATCCTTCAACCGTCCAAAAAAAAAGGATGAGGCATAAGCCCCATAATGACTAAGAAGAAGAGTGAGGTACCATAGCCAATTTATTCAATGCGAGATAGAATATTTTGTCGTGCACTTGGTACTTTTTAAAAATAGAGCATTGTAGCAACTCCTGATCAACAACCTAAGTCTTTATCTTTTCTTCGGGACGAGCAAAGGGTAAGCTTGGGGGAGTTTTCTGATGTTTTTTATATACTAATTTAGACTATCAATATAACTCAATTATGTGAGGGAAAAATATTTTTTACACACATCATAGTTAGTAATAACCTAGTTCCACTTGTACTTGGATAAAATGGTGCATGTAGGTATTTTATACAGAATTTGATTGAATTCAAGGGAGGAATCCTAAAGAATACCTTCCCATACAATCAGACGCTGACACATGGCTACACGAGGATCAAATGGCCCACTTACAGAAGTACTCGAGGAGATCTAATGAAGTATCACCCATATCAGTCATCAGGACCCACATGGAGGTCACCCTGAGGAAACACACCGCAAACGGTGCCTTGACCAGGTCGGCCGACCTGGTGGCTCGGCGGACCTGTTCTTCCCACCAATCTTGGTCAACTTCAATGTGGCACACTCCTGTGGCTTGGTGATAAGAATGGTGACTGATTCATGCGCAAAACATGGCAGGAATTGACCTCAACACTAGTATAAATAGGACCCTTCACGCCTCACTTCATTAGACACGACTCAAGCATTCTCTCTTGCATTACACTAGTGCTCTCTTAGTCCTTAGTGGAGGTTAGGCTGTAGAGAGCAGCCTCTTGTCCCAAGTCCAAATTGGACATGGTATGGCTCATGTATCTTTTATTTTATTTGTGACTTTATGCTTTATAATAATATTACCATTAGTCTTTATTTATTCATATACTTGGGCAAAGCATTTCTTGTTTGATTGTGGAATCCATGTATGTGCTAAGTGTAGATGTTATTATGGTCTAGTCATAATGTTCATATCTTGTTATCATAAACATCATACACCACCACTATAGTATAATTAGGTATTAACATGAGTATGTTGGTATGAGTAACATAGTGCTTGGTTCCAAGTTTGGTTCAACAATGTTTAGGTTAGCCATTGCATTAGGATGAATATTGTATTACAACTCTTAAGGTATTTACTTAGCATGCAAGGTGGTGCTTGGATAGTTAAGTAGCGTTGGATGCATCGTAGTCCACGGGTTGTAGAGGTAGGTGGTAGGTGGTGACAACCCTATCCGTCTGTTGTAATCCTCCACGTTTGACTGCAGCGTAGGCTCTTGGTAGGAGTCGCCTGGTAGACCAGAGTAAGCCCTACCTGATACACTGGACCACTAAGCCCTAGTATTCATCACTAGCATATCCATGTGTACATTAGTTAGACTATGTATATGAGTAATTAGAGCACAGTAGGAGCAGCCCCTTCGCGTAGTCTAACCCTCACTAGGACAACCTTACCCTTAGAGAAGATTGCTTAGTTGTGTGTCATCACCCCTGTTATGATAAACACTTAGTACCCTATACCTTGATCATGAGAATGGTGTTTACTTCACTGAATTCCTGTGGGATAAATACGATACCCTTGGGAATACTCTTAGGTGAAATGCTACAATGGTTCTTTTGTGCGCTTGCGGATCTTATCTCTCACCAGAGCTGATTTGTTGTGTTAAGAAATACCAACACTTGTTTTGAGCAGGAGTGGAGAGCAGTGCCCCGCTCAAGCTTGAGCATGTCCAAGGCCCCTACTTCGACACTAGCGCCCGAATAGAAGGTAGACGCATGGGCGCCATGCACTGAAGGGAACCAGATAATGACTACTCCAGAATATCAGGGACAAAGATAAATCATCTTTCCTCTCTCAGCAGTCTAGATCTCATAAGATTAACCCCTAGAGCGTGAGCTCGGGGGAACCTCTCGTGGTCAGAACCCTAAGCCAGGGGTCAGGTTAAAGGCCATCCGCTCAAAAATGCCCTAAGGTGAATGGTTTCGACCACCTCGCCTGGCTCGAGGGCGTCCCGACTGGAGTAGGAGTCTGGCGCCTCCCGACTTTAGGAAATCTCTGGTCTGGGAATTTCCTCCCACGAAAGCTCGGGTGTCGAGTGCTCGTCTAATCCACCACTCAAGGCTTATGCGAGCTCACAGAGCGAAGGATCGAGAGGAGTGCAAGGGCGGGAATAGGCGCTAAGACAGTAGGAGGAGAATTTTGAGTGATAAAACAAGTTTAGAAAGGAGGCAAACAAAATTGCTCGTGGACATGACTATTTACATCAAGAAAAAAAAACATACTACATCCAGCCCATCCGCCAGACGATCTCCACGACCGACTCGAAGGAAACGAGCTGAAACAGCGAGGGGCGGCGGGCTCACATTCTCAATCGAGGGTGTCTAGCACTGCATTCCAGCGACCGCCCATGAAGCCTTCCCTGATAGCGCAAAGGTAAATGCCTTCATAGTGAGATACCATGACCGCAAGGATGACACAAGACCCAAGGTTCTTCCCTGCGGCGGCCAAGACGTTGAGTTGTGAAGCCACCTTGTTTGGGAGCTTCACCATCTGAGTGCCCAGCTGCAACGAAGAGGAAGCATCATACACGGCACTGCATGCGGCAAGGACGGCGGTACAGAGCTCATGAAGCTCCACCACCACCTCCCCATCCTGTCGAGGAACCTCCCGAAGCCTAATTGCTAGGGAGACATCGCTCTACGTAATGAGCTCTCGCAGCCTGAGCACCAAGTCACATGCTAATGTCACTGCTGCCCGCACCTCCGCAATCTCCCCTCGGACAACAAGGAAGCAGTTCGGGATCTCCCAAAGGCGAGCATCCATCCCAGCGCTCACTTCAGACGGCCCGAGCACCGCCTCGCACAACTTAGAAGCAGCAGCATAGAGGGCCCCAAGCTCTTCAGCGGCAAGCGCACCCTCCCGAGCAGCTCGCACCACCTCCTCACAAACTGTGGCAACCTTGGCAGGGAGCCTCGCAACTCCGTGTGCACTTCTTTAGTTTCCGCCCAAGCTACCTCCACGTTCGCTCGAGCTCATGCAAGCTCGTCGGGCAGCACGGTGCGGTCATCCTTCCCGAAACTCGGGCCACCCTCGCACGAGAGGTGCGCCTTCTCCACGAACTCCCGATCCAATCTCTGCTAGGAAGGTTGAAACCAGCCTTAAGGGTAACCTCAACAAAAACCGAAGGAAATCAACAGACTGTTGGAGATTGTGGCCCTCAACCTCTGAAGTACATCAAGGACCTCATTGCACCTTGCCTCGTGGTTCGTCCTCACATTGGCGATTCGGGAGCATACGTAAACAACATCCTCGTGGATGCTCTCCCACTTGATGCACGCCTTAGTCCTGCCTTGCTCGAAAATATCTCGATCTACGGTTGGCAGGACCCAAGGACTATCACCATCACCTGTGCATTGGGCCTCACAATCTGTAGGCACCAAAGCGGAGACCTCAAGTAGCATCGATGGAGGAATGCCCCTATGACACCCGGTTCTAGAAAATGAACCAAGTGTGGTTTATGTGTGCCCAGGATGTTGTTTCGCACATACACATCAACATCACAAATGATAATGAGAATTTAACCACGTCACATATAATAAATATACCTTGATCTATTGCAGCGGTAAATAATCTAGCGTAGGCGACTCCAACTCCACAGGTAATCGACGGTAGTACGCACGCCTAGTGCTCCACGTTGTCTTCCAAAATATCTCATTGAGCTAAATTAATGTGGGAATACCAAGGGTTAGCACATGTCGTACTCAGCAAGTGTGAGAAAGTATGACATGTAGCTAGAAACAAGGATGATAATAAATGTCTAATTGCATAAAAGTACATTTCATAAACTTGTAAAAGCATCCTAAAATGTCTATGTGAGTTTAAATCCCATCATAACCCAAGTAAAGATCATAATCCATATCCACCATTCTCAATTACCATCATAATTCAATTATAACCGGTCAACAACCAATACCATAACCATATACCAATTTCATCTCTTCTCATAACCAACCATACTCATATGACATATCCAATCCCATACCGAACCATCCCAAAACTCAAGTCCAATTCTAATCATGAAAGTTGTCCAGGCGCTCGTGACCGGGAGCGCGACTGTCATGATAGTTTTATACTCTGTAGAGGTTGTACCACTTTACCCACAAGTTCGTGATTTCATCACCCATCTGTGACTGAAGAAAACCTCCATTATGCCAATTACACTACCATAGGTGTATGGCCAAGAGATCACAAAATAGCCTTTACAAAGGGACCACCAGCATGTGCAGACCCACTAAGGTTTCACCAAAGGTGATGTCTCCAACTAAGCACATCAATCCAAGGGGCCCCTCTTGTGCCGTTCGGATCCAAGGGTAGTCCCGCCTCTCATGCAAACCCAACTGACTGCCATTCCCTGCTCCCCCAAATGATCCGAACAATGCTGGCGATGCACCTAATCAATTGGCTATGCCGCACCCATACTTGGCCTTGTGGTAGCACTGTTGTCTTGGCATATATTTACATGAACCGGTCCTTAGATCTAAGGCAAGCAAACCACCATACCATCCAACCCAACCACAATACCATGCTTGCTTAGATCACCCAAGCCTCATATCACTAAAATAATTAATCATTATTCCATCTTTATTAACTCACATGATTAGAGTTGTTAAGCAAGTTTATTTTGTTTCCCATAATCCTGTAAAGCAATGCGACTCAAAAGACAAAAACACCCATACCTGACTCATCATGTACCCGACGACAAAGGATGGCAAGCAATACTAGTAAACTCCCACGGATAGGTTTTCCCATCAAGTTGACACAAGCATGCAATTTTACAAACAAAACATTTAAAACATAGGATCAATATGGTCAAGGACACTTGCCTTTACATCCCGCAATTCAATGGTAAAGCAATTCAACATCTTGCACACGAAGATCCTCGCATATTCGCTTCTCAATCATAACCTCTTAAGCCTACCCGTCTACTCGCAATCAAGCACATACATAAGCAACATACACAATAAATGCATTGCAAAAACTAATCAATGTGCAAAATATGGATGCATGCAGAAAATATGTTTTTATTAATGCTAAATAAATTTCTATAGCTTTTTAATAGTTTTCGATAATGATTTCCTATTTATTTGAGCAAGCTTGGAATTAATTACAATTAATTTGGGATCAAAATAATTATTTCAGAACATTAAATATGTTGTAAATATTATTAATAACTTCTTGGAATTTATTTTAAATTTTCTAGAATTTTTCTGGTTTAATTTTATACTTTCTTAGTAATTAGCTTTAAATACTATCTATTAAATCTAGAAAAAATATTAAATTATGTTGGAAAAATAAAATTTTGTCAAATCTGAAATAACATATTGATCTTGGTGGATATGATATAACTTACAAGTTTTAGGTTGATTCATGATGATCTTGTGATGATTAATGGACGCATGAATAAATTAAACCCTATTGTATAATTTGAGTATTAGATTAATCCTTGTCTTTTAGATCTAAACCATAAAACCTACCGTGTGCATGGCTAGTCTCGACGGTCGTAGAAGCGCGGCAACGTGGCATGTGTCTTCGGGATCTAGAGTTTAGAGGACGAGGATGACTTAGCGACTCCGTCGAATATCGGTGCTATGATGTACATGAAGAAGATGTTGGTGATACGTTGACAAAGAAGACAATGCAACGATCTCCTGCAAAGAACGACGAAGTCTCGACGATTTCCGATGAAAACGGCGGCTCCTTCCTTCCCTGTTTCCTTCTTCTCCCTTCTCCTGTCGTGGCTTCTCTTTTCTTTTTCTTTCCCGGTGTCTAGGACTTTTCTGTCCTTGGTCTAGTGCGGCAGCAACTCACATACGCAGGGGCGGCTGCGATATTTATGTAAGCAGGGTGCACTACCGAGGGCCATCAGCGCGTTATATAGGCGGAGGCCACGGGAGGCGCGACTCACGGGACACAGTCCCGGTTGGTCATGGGGCTTTTTGACGGGAACCTGAAAGTCCCGGATGGAAGTTTCCAAAAGCTTCTCCTAGAAACTTCCAAAAGGTTCTAGAATGTTCCAAAAACATCCGGAATGTTCCAAAAACATTGGGAAATTTTTTTATTTTTTCTTTATACATTTTATATATTTTTGTTTTATTTATTTATTTTTTTCTCATCTTGGTGTCCGGCGGGGATGCTTGGCCATGTTTCACTTTTTCTTTTTCATTTTCGTTTCTAATTTTCTATATTTCTTTTCATTCATATTCGTTATGGTAATTTAATTAATTTTAATGTATTTATTTTGGTAAATAAATTTAATACTTAAGAATGAATGCAAATGCAAGATGAGATGCATATATTTTATATTTTCTTTTATAAAATAATTTTCTTTCTAGTATTTAAATTCTAACTTCTTATTCTAATTTTTATTTGCCCAAAATTTGGAAATTGAGATGCTACAATTCTACACCCCTTATCATGAATCTCGCCTGCGACATTCGAGTTGACCGGAGAAGAGATTTCAAAATAAAATTGTAGTTCTTATTTAAATTTGAATTAGCCAAATTTTGAAAATTGGGGATGTTACATCCCACAGTTCCCACATCAAGGGGTCATGGAAACTTCGTAGGGGTCGACACCTGCATATCCGACTCATCGGTAGGTGGCCACTCAGATGGACCCACTAGGGTAGCATCACCAGCCTCCGAAATAGCGCGGCCCACAAGGCCTACTAGAAGGTGGCAGGTACTCTGCCGCCACGGAAGAAGCCCTCGAAGATGACAACACCCATTCCTACTGTGACGGAGATGTCACCATGTTCAAGGGAATCCATCCAAGCAGTCGGAGATCACCCGATCTTCTTGCCAAGACAACCACGCTAGGTCGATATTTTCTGGAACAAGAGAGAGGGTCATGAAATAGAGAAACACGACAGAAGATAAGCGAGGTGGATGAAACCTCGACCTGGTGCGAGGATCAATGACCCCTTGAGCCCGAAATGATTTGTACCCTCTGTCACAGGCTGTAGGATTACACACTGATGGCCGCATGAGTGTTGATATTTCCTATGCACTACTAACAATTCATTCCTAGCACGGTCACCTGAAATGCTTGTTAATAGATTTTAGATTACAAGTGTAAGTCCGCAAGTGCACAAAATCTATCGATGTAGCATTTCCCCTTTTAGAGTATTCACAAAGGGTGTCATTTATATTCTCCCGAAGAAAGGCTAGGTAGAAGCAAAGCAATCATCAAATGGAGAGGCTAGGGTTATCTAGGTAGGGTTCTAGCAAGGATGGATAAATGATAATTTGGAGGTAGTGTGACACACACAAGAGCATTCTATCCTAAAGGGGCAAATGAGGTAACGAGGGACTAGGCCAAGAGTTAGGTATATACTCCTAGCTACTACATTTTAATGTACATATACATAGCCTAAGTTAGTTACTAATGATCATATTAATTATGAATTCTCATGCTAAGTGGATTAACACATTGGGCACGAGTTTACCCCTAGGAATACTAGGATGACTACCGCCAAGAGCCTGTGGCATAGCTGAACATGGAGGATTACAAAGGACAGATAGGGTTGTCACCACTTACTTCCTACCTCTTCAATCCATGGGTCTATGAGACATTCAACGCTACTTTCTATCCTTGCACCATGCTAGCATATTAAGTAAATACCTAAAGAGCCTAGGCACAAGCCATCCTAAGGCAATGAACTAAATCATCATTGAACCAATGTTAATTGATATCATAAGTGATTCATATTAACATAATCATGTCATAGCTAATTAGACTATAGCGGGGGTTTGTAGTGTTTATGATGATATAATGAGAATGGTATGGCATAATCATAAATACTACTCCTATCACATATATGGAATCCACAATCAAACAAGAAACGCTTCATCCAAGTATATGAACAATAGAAGAATAAAGATAACATATTTATTAAGAGCAAAGTCACAAATACAAATAGGAATATGAGAGCCATACCTTTCCCAATTAGGAATTGGAAAGAGACTCCTTCTACTCCTCTCCTACTTGGACTATGAACTAGAGGCTCTCCTCTCTACAACATATACTTCTCTAGACCTATGGAGAGTAGTGGATACAATGGATGAATACTCAGGTGGTGTGTGTGTGTGTTGAAGTGAGGGATGAGGGATTCTCTTTATAGCTTGGAGAAGGGTCGGTTCTTGCAACCAAAAGCGTGTGAATCATTCACCACTGACTTCTTCAAGTCGGGAGGAGCCAACACGTGGAAGCTTACTGGGTTTGGAGGAAAGACCAGGTCGGCCGACTCGGGGGGTTGTCCTATAAGTCCTCCAAACGGTCTGTGCTTTATTGGGGTGACTCCCAGGTGGATCCCTTTATACACTGTTGGATGGCCTCGAATACTTCTGTTTGTGGTCCATTTGATCCATGTGGTATCACATGTCGGTGCTTGATTGGCTGGGATGATAATTTGTAGGATCCATCCCCTTGTTTCACTTCAATTCTATATAAAATACCTGCATGCACCCTTTTCTCCAAGGACAAGTGGAAATAGGTTAAATATAGAAAGGTGATGTGTGAAAGAAACTTTATTTCCTTCACATAATTGAGTTATATTGACATGTGAAATTGGTATATAACAGCCGTCAACAATGAGGAACATCACTAACAGGAGGCACAAACGGCGACGAACCCTCTTCAACGCCTGTACCAGCCTTCTTTGCAGCACGGTCGTCCTTGGGCCCCGTCACTCTACTCAACCACATCCACATCATGGTCGATGATGAGTTCCTACTTCGCCTCTCGCAAAAAGATTAACTCTTTTTGGTTTTGCAAGGAAAGGAGAGGAGGTGAAGGAAATCTTGAGATGAATGGGTAAGGCAGAGGAGGTTAGCATATACGTTTGGGTCATTTTTAACGCTCGGCATAGAGGTTATGAGAGCATGTGTCTAGAGACATGTGGGGGGTGGACACAGGCGTTAAGGCACCTTGTCACGTCAGACACATACTGCTGTAGGGCGTTAGTGGTGGACCACGAGGGGGCAGGGGGGTCGATCCCCCTACTGCTTGTCAGATAAAGTAGGCCCCCCTTAGGCCCCCCCAACAAAATTTTGCATCATGGAAGAAGAAAAATTAGGTCTAGAGATTGAAGAAGACACTGTAGATGTGATGGGCTCGACTTGAGTTCTACATTTGAAATTATACCTCAGTAGATTGCAGGACATCATTTTCGGCCCACTAGTGGCAGGCCCAATTGATGCCTTCATTGTGAAAGAATGGCAGTGTCGAGGTGTCTAAACTGAAACCTCCCCCGGACCTACTCGGGAGTGGTCCGCGGAGGTTCGATGTGTTATCAGGGGGCTAGTCCTAGCAAGATCCAACGCAGTGGACAGTAAACACGAGGGATTTACGTGGTTTAGGCTGCCTGAGCATAATACCCTACTCCACGGAGGTTTGTGTGTTGTATTCCTTGAGTCTGTCTCTTAGTCTGAGCGAAGTTGTCTAAGTCGATGGCCGCTTGGTCCTTTTATAGTCCAAGGTCGAGCAGCTTACAAGTAGGGCCCGAGGCCCGACAAGTGGCCCTGGGCATACCGAATCCTCCCTAAGATCTAGGAGTAAATGTTATCCCCTGACAATGGCTTCAATGTGTCGCCTGCCCACACCATGTTGCAAGGCTACGAATAGTCCCCTCATTATGGTTGGCCCTGTCTGGTCTGTCCCATTGGGGCTTCTCATTGGTCCGTCGTACGTAGTAGTTCGGCTCTGCCCAGTTAAGACAAGACCGGCCATAGTCCACTTGACTTATGAGTGCGAGCTCCCACTCACCTAGGGAACATGCGCGTCCTAGCTTTGGCGCCCTGGGCACGCCTCCCTTCTCTGAGCCTTCCGTGGGAAAGCTCAGGCTCGGCGCCACCTGTCACGTGGCACCTCCCGGCCCTTACCTCAGCGGGATGCTAAGTTCCCGGAGGTTGGGTCCGGAGCTGCTGGAAACTAGCAGCGTAGGACCCTCAGAGGGACATCCAGGTCCAGGGGGTGGACCCAGAGCTACGAGTATTTGTCGCAGTACTAACAGGGGAGGTCCGGAGCCGCCATTCTAGTGGCCTCGTCGGATCATTCCCTAGCGAGGTGGTGGGCCTAGGGCCGCGGTCGGCGAGGAGGCACAGGACTTTCCCTCGACGGAGGGAGCCACTGTACCACTTGCCACGTAGCGCTCTGGGCCCATGTCAGGCCTCGCCCCGGTGGGCGGTGGGCCCAATGTTCTTTTATCCCTGTACCCAGGGATACCCGGTTCGCCAGGCACCGATAGTGGCCCCCGGGCCCACCTCGGGGAGGAACTTCCTTGGGGAGGCAGTTGTACCCGTGGTGGGGCCATTCTGAATCCCCGTGTGGTGGCTTTAAGGACTTCCTTCAATGCGACGGACAAAATCTTTGTCCGCGGATATTGCTCCACTGACAGGCACCGGTTCCAGATACAAAATTCGTTTCGGTTCCACGCGCCCATTACGTCTTCGCGCTAGAGTTTTGAATTCTCGCCTACGAAAATAGCTACCTTGAGGCGGCCGCTTGGCCTTCCCGCCAGTTCAGGCTCTTGGTCCACCAATCATAAGGCGGGTAGCCCCAATATCTTGGTGCCAGCAGTTTCCTTCTCAACACCACGGGCCCGTACTTAAGAAGAGACTAGCACAAGTCACATACTCTTCACCCCTCCATTTGCGCCCGCACTTTGAGCCCTTGTTGCCTTCTCACATCCTTCAGCTTTGAACCCTATCTTTCTGCTCATCCAACCTTTCCAACCTCCGACTTGCCACCATGGAGTTGGGTCTTCCCGCCAGCAAGATCAAGACCGAGAAGGGGCTGAAGAAGTTTCGGGCCTACATGGGATGGTCCCATGAGTCCTTTGACAGCAGGATCTGCACCAGCGAACTCCCTTTCGAGAAGAAGAATGCCGGCGACATGGTCTTCTTCCAGGGGTACGCCATGGTCAGCCTGCTTCCCCCCTTTTCATCCTTCTTGATGACCTTGCTAGAGTTCTACGGCATCTAGCTACACTTCCTCGGGCCCCACTCCATCCTGCTGGTCCCTATCTTCACCCACTTCTGTGAAATGTGGGTGGGGGTATGACCCAGTCTAGAGCTCTTCTGAAATGTCTTCACTCTGCAGACTACCGGGAAGGTGAACAAGTTGATCGGCATGTACTACTTCATGAAGCAGAAGCGGACCCCTTTCAAGTACTTGGACACCTTTGCCTCCGTTAAATGCGATGAGTGAAAGAAGGAGTGGGTGATCATCACTGTGGACTGGCACGAGAAGCTGGAGCTGCATGAGTGCCTTCTGAACATGGACATGGACCTCTGGAACGAGGTCCGAGAGCTGCCATCGACATACAAGCCCGTTGTGGCTAGGATCAAAGGTTGTGTAGATGGCAGAGTAACCCCCAGATGGTCTTCGGGAACTTCCTGAGCAACAGGTGGGCGCCACTGAAGTACAGGGAACGGATGGGGTGGACATTCACACCGCGGGATGCGAATACCCAGGTAAAAGACGAATCACTGAAGGACTTGCTGAAGAAGTTCCAGAGCAAGCCCACACTCGAGTCTCTTGAGCCTCCAGCATCCTATCCACCTCTAAACACGGTTCCTGATTTCTGCCGGGAGCTCCGATAACTGATGCCAAGGCTGGATGACATAGGGATCGCGGCTAGAAGAGCTCCTCCGACAACCCGCCCCATGGACCTCCAGGGGTTCGGCCCCAGTTCCCTCTGCCTAGAGGGGGGGGCGGAGTCGTCAGCTCCGGTAAGGGCGAGGCCTCGGTGGAGCCTTCCAGCCGCAAGAGGAAACTGGTGCGGGGTTACGGAAGTCACGTTGGTACCTCTGGCGAGCTACCCCATCCGGCTCCGGGGCCTCCTGCGAGCTCTGGCTCTGGGGGGCCACCTCCCGCCACGGTGCCAAGTATAAGACCAAGCTCCGGAGGTTCCCTTCAAACAGAGGCTGCTCCGGCTAGGGAGGTCCCAGCTCCGGCTCCGGGTCAAGCTCCTGAGAGGCCTGAGGCTCCGGCCACATCGGGTCCTTCAGGCACTGGCTCTGGCCCTACCCAAAAACGGCTCCGTCTCCGCGGCACCTGTGGCTTCGCGAGGTAAGCAACCGAGCTCCCATCTTTGGACCTTCCTCAGGTCAAGGTCTTCCTTTAAACGTTTCTCTCTTGGTTGTGCAGTGCTTCCAAGGAGGGCGAGGCAACCGCCGTACCCCCGGTGTCATAGGGGGTCGAGCAAGTAGGTGCTTCAGCTCCTACTCCTACACCTGCCCAGGCGACGGTAGTGGCTCTAGCCGAGACAAGGGTAGTTCCAACCCTAAGTGCGATTGTGGCCGATCCGGAGGTTCCTGCTGTTGATGTGGTGGCGAGTGAAGCTCCAGCGGCAGAGCTAGTGGCCCCCGAGGCTCCTATAGAGGTGGAGGTGCTAAATGTCGGCCCTGCTCAAGAGTTGGCAGAAACTCCGCTCTCAATGCCGAGGGCCGCCGAGGAGATGGTTCCCGCGCCATCCTCCGAGGGGTTCTGGAGCTCCAGCTGGACCAGGAGTCGTCGGTATCCTAGCCCTTGGTGCCTGGTGCCACTTAGGAGTCAACTCCCGCACTGTCTCCCAAGGGGGCCCTGACGTCTCAGCCAGACGTAGCTGAGGGGCCAGCCCCCTTGTCAGGCGCTAAGGGGGTTCCGACCAGCGAGCCACGGGCGGTAGAGGAGCCGGTCCCCCCACCTACCGCTGCAGCAATTGGGGAGGCTGTCCCGGCGGTGGTTGGAGTATCGGCTCCCACCCTAGTGCCTCAGATAGCGGCACCCAGCATGCCCGTGGATGTGTTTCCAGTCGCGAAGGCTCCGGGCACATGCCTCGCTTTTCAGGCATCGGGGGTGGAGCCAGAAGCATCCACGGTTGCACCGGAGGATCCGGCAAAGGCCCCAGGTGTCTTGAGCCCGCAAGTGCCACCACCTTCACAAGGTAGTCCCTCTCGGTTGACGGTGGACGACTTGGTGGAGATGGGGGCTGGAGTGCCCGTATCCGGTCCAGCGCCCATTCCTTTGGAGCTGGCCATTGACAACGCTCGCTCCAGTTTTCGTCAAGTCATTGCGTCTTTCGAGCACAGCCTCAAGGATCTGGAGGAGCGTAGGGGTCTCCATGAGCGTGAAGAATGGGTCAAGGGTGAGGAAACCCGGCTGTCTGAACAAAGCAAGCTTCTAGACGCAAGGGAGGCTATCCTCGAGGCTCTCGATCAGAAGGCCCAGAAGATTTATGAGGAAGCTGTGGAATGCCACAGAGCTGCGGACCAGCGCCAAAGTGGTCTAACCGCTTGGCATGAGACCCTCCAGAAGCGCCAGCAGGAGCTTGACTTGGGTGAGTCCAAGATCGCCGAGGAGCTGGAGGACCTGACTAGGAGAGAAGAGGAGCTCTCCTGGAAGTTGTCGGCAGGCGAGCAGAGCTTGGCGGACCGCCACGAACATCTTTAAGCGTGGTGCAAGCTCAAGGCAGACACGCTCTAGGAGCGGGGGCAAGGCCTCAACGCGCGGGAGACCGATGTCTCTACCATGGAAGCCATTGTCCGGGGCCAGGAGGAAGACTTGGCGGAGCGCTGGAACCACATCCTTGCAAGGGAATCGGAGCTCACTGATCGCGAGCGGCAATTCACCAAGAGCATCCAGCATCATGGCAAGGAGGACGAGCGCCTCGCAAAGGAGGTTGTAGAGCTGGCAGCCACCAGGAGGGCTCTGGAAGAGTTGCAGGGCTCAAGGGCGTCCGAGTCCCAGTGAGTGTGGGACTTCCTGGAGCATGCAAATGGAGCGCTGGCATAGTTTGCTCTCAGCCCTATATGTCCGGCCCACCCGGCGCTGGATCTACATGATGCGTTGTCGACTCTTGGCTCTGTTGGGCGCAAGCTTGATGCAGTTATTGACGTCGTTGCCGACCAGCTAGAGACAGAGGGGAGGTCCCTAACCAAGACTGTCGTTGAGTACGTGCTAGCGTGCTACCGGAGCCAGGACCCCCACTCCCCCCTCAGTCCAGCGGTCGAAGGGCCAATCGTGGCAGTGCGGAACACTGCTCAGGAAGGTGTTCAGGAGGCCGCCGAGGCTGTCGCCTTAGCAATCCGTATTATATAGGTCTCTCCTCTCTCGCTCCCTCTTGTATGCTTCCAACTTTTGTAAGAAAATCTTTTAATTGAATGGAGTCCTCTTGATCTTTGGTCGCGAAATTTTTGTATCCTGCTCCCTGATATATGCACGCAACTCTGATCATGTACTTGTACCAAGGGGGACTAGGACTTGCTTCGGGAACACCGGCCCTCCTGGGTTGCCTTAGCTTAGGAGCTTGGGCAAAATTCACGGTCTCAATGGGAGGTGCCACCGCCAGGCCCCCAGGGGTTGTCGCAGCTTAGGAGCTTCGACAGGGTCAGACCTTAGTAGGAGACGTGGCACACCGCCTGACCACCACCGGACCCCCGGGGTTGTCGGAGCTTAGGACCTCTAGCAGGACCGGACCTTCGTAGGAGACGTGGCACACCGCCTGAACCGCCGGGCCCCCTGGGGTTGTCGGAGCATAGGAGCTCCGGTAGGGCCGGACCTTCGTAGGAGATGTGGCATACCGCCTAGCCCCCTGGGGTTGTCAGAGCTTTTAGGGGCTCCGGCAACACCCATGATATCGGTAGGACGTCAATGCTATGTCCCCGGCAACTGGTGGAGTACAGGAGCTTAGGGGATGTACCGTATGGACCTACGCATGTGACAGACAAAAAGGTAATTCCGCTCTTGAGTCAATCTTTTACCTACACTCTATTAGTTTCACTTGTCTCACGTTCCGCTGCCATTGTGGAGGCTTGAGCAAGTACCCAAATCGGCCTGCCAGCAAACGGATTGCAAAGCTCCCACTATTGCAGAGACAAAGGAAAGATTAACCACACCCACGCTAGGTGAAGAGCTAATGGTAATTGCGTGACACCATTCATAAGAACTAAAGATAATTTCAAATGGGCAAGGCATTCCAGGGTATGGCAAATAACTTTTTCATTATAATTTCTCATGGTTAAGAACGGGATTTACATGAGGAATGACCCTTGGTTATGGATAGAACATACGAAGGTGTTCGATGTTCCATGGGTTGGGTACCGGCTGTCCATCCTACATAGCTAGGCGGACACACCTTGGGCGACAAACCTCTGTGACCCGGAAGGGACCCTCCCACTTGGGGTAGAGTTTGTTTGTCCCTTCACGGGAAAGCAAACATCGCAGAACCAGGTCATTCAACTTGAGCTCCCTACTGCGCACGGTCCGCTGGTGGTAGCGCCGGAGCGCTTGCCTGTACCGTGCATTCCGGAGGGTAGCCCGTATGCGTCCCTCGTCAATGAGGTCAATATCTTCGCACCGAAACTGGTCCTGCGCGGCTTTGTCGTACATCCGGACACGGGGGGAGCCCATGGTGATATCTGGGGGAAGGACAACCTCTGCCCCGTACACCAGGAAGTAGGGCGTTTCTCCAGTAGCCCGGCTTGTTGATGTCCGGCAAGCCCACAGCGCGTATGGTAGCTCATCCACCCAGTTCGCACCATGCTTCTTGAGGCTTGAGTATGTACGAGTCCGAAGGCCCTTGAGAATTTCGGCGTTCGCTCTCTTTACCTGCCCATTGCCCTTGGGATGGGCAACAGAGGTGTAACAAACTTGGATCCCAAGGTCCTCGCAGTATTCTTGAAATGCCGCACTTGTGAATTGGGTCCCGTTATCAGTGATGATTCTGTTCAGGCTCCAAACCTGCAGACAATCGACTTGATGAACATTACTGTGGACTGTTTGTTGATGGTGATGACTGGGGTGGCTTCTGTCCATTTGGTGAACTTATCTACGGCGATGTAGAGGTGCCGGAATCCTCGGACGGCTCTCAGGAAGGGTCCCAGGATGTTCAGTCCCCACACGGCAAATGGCCAGGAGGGAGGGATCATCTACAGCGCTTGAGCTAGTGTGTTGATCTGCTTGGCATGGAACTGGCACGCCTTGCATCTCCTAACCATGTCAGCGGCATCCTGGAGTGCTGTGGGCCAGTAGAAGCCATGCCGAAATGCTTTACTGACCAGCGTACGGGCCAATGCGTGGTTCCCGCACTCACCTCCATGGATTTCTGCGAGCAAGTCACAGCCCTCCTCCTGAGTAATGTAGCGCAGTAGGATGTCGTTGGCGCCACGCCGGTAGAGATCCCCCTCTACCAGCGTGTATCTTTTAACCATCCACATAATCCTTTCTTCCAGGGCATGCTCTTCGGGAAGGTAGTTGTCTTTCAAGTAGTCCCGGACCTCCGAGATCCATGCATTGGGACCTTCTTGAGATTTTGGTTCTTGGACGCCCAGCTGCTCGGAGCTGCTGGAGGCACATAGGAACCTTGGCGGGCACCACGGCTGTAGTGTCGCCAGGGTTGCTAGCTTTGAGGTGCTAACTTCACCCTCTTCGCCCGGTTTGGCAACTCGGGCGGTTGGACGCGATAACGTCCTTGCAAAGACTCCTGCAGGCACTGGTGCCTATGTAGAAGCCTTTGTTGACAGGTCGTCCGCAATTGAGTTCTCAGCTTGGGGCACATGGCATAGGTCTAGGACCTCGAAATCTTTTTCCAGCTTCCTGACATGCAGGAGGTACACTGCCAGCTGGGGGTCATTGCAACTGCACTCCCCTTTGATCTGCTTGACAACTAACTGGGAATCACCCTTGGCAAGGAGCTGGCGGACGTTGAGGGTCAGTGCCATTTTTAGCCTGTAGATATGGGCTTCATACTCTTCCATGTTTTTGGTGGCTTTGAAGCCAAGATGCACCATATATCTGAACTGTTCCTCCGTTGGGGCTATGAGCACCGCACCAGCCCCGACCCCCTGCTTCCGGGCAGAACCATCGAAGTAAAGTACCCACGGGGTTTCAGTGAAAGTCGATGCCCTGGACAATGTATCCCCACTGACTGGGCTTCCAGGGTTGTCGGGCGACGGAGTCCATTCAGCTAGAAAGTCTGCCAGAGTCTGGCTTTTGACCGCATGCCGAGGAAGGAACTCGATTTCGAACTATGCTAGCTCGGCTGCCCATTTGGCAACATTGCCGGTGGCATTAGGGCTATGGAGGACCATCCTCAGTGGGAAGGAGGTGACCACTAAGATGTTATGTCCCTGAAAGTAGTGTTGGAGCTTTCTCGATGCTATCAACACGGCGTACAACAGCTTATGTATCTCCTGGTATCTTGTCTTTGCTTCATGGAGGACTTTGCTGATGTAGTAAACCGGCCTCTGAGTGGTCCAAACTCTGTCTGAGAGGCCTGGTAGCACCTGCATTGGATCCAGGTCCGGGGGTTCTTGGCCCCCGGGGCCTGCATCACATCCTGGGGGCTGGGAGCCAGGGACTTCCTGGCTCCCGGAGCCTACCTGAGAGAGGTGCACAACTTGGTCTGGGACCGGAGGCTCGGCGATGGGGGCTCCTCCTTGCGTATGTTGCTGTTGCGGTTCGGACCGCTCTGCGACTAAGACCATACTGACCACTTCAGCTGTTGCAGCAACATATAGCAGTAGGGGCTCTCCGGGCTCTAGCGCCACCATAACCGGGTGGGACATCACGTGCCTCTTAAGCTCCTAGAATGCTGCTTCCGCTTCTTCCGTCCAGGCAAAGGTACCGGCCTTGCACAGAATCTTGAATAAGGGAAGTGCTCATTCTGCCAACCTCGAGATGAAGCGGCTAAGGGCCGCGAGGCAACCGGCAAGCTTCTGTACATCCTTGATACGTGCCGGGGGTCGCACCAGTTCTATTGCCTTGATCTTCTCTGGATTGGCTTCGATCCCCCGATGAGAAACCAGAAATCCCAGTTGTAGGATCGAAGAACACGTGAAAAGCTACCAGAGGGGGGGGTGAATGGTAGATTTAAAAATCTTACGCAGCGGAAACAATTAAACCCCAACCCCTTCAGCAGAAAAATGATCTGTTAAAGAAATCATGTGAGAGACTAATCTAAACGTGTTACAACATGACAAAAGTGATAGATATCAGTGAGAATCAAGTCACGAAGACAACACAACAAGAATCACTCAAACCCGTCGAGAAAAACTCAAGTTATGATCGAAAGATCAAACAAATGTCAATCTGCCCTACCCGAGAAAAAACAGTTCTGAAATGCTGCAAAGAAACTAATGTAGATCATAAACCACAAATCCAATGACCGTGCAATTTTGACAGATGATAGATAATCAAGTTGTGAAGACAACCCAAAAAGAATCACGTCAATTGGATCTGTAAAACTCGAGTTATGGTAAAACCACCGATGAAAGGTAGTGCAGTCCAGAAACTTGACGAGTAAAACTTGTATGGAACAAGTCGGACGAACAAGGCACAAAAGTTCCTTCAAACTACGAATTTTATTCAATAGAACACAATAGGAACAGCACCAAAGTCGTCTCTCACGAGCTCTGGGCTCCCTTGCTTATATAACCAGCTCGAAAGCCAACTCAACTCAGATCAGGAACCTAATCCTACTCTGTTCACGAATCGTAACTTTCCATAACTGCTTAGGATTCTTCTATACGCTGATAGAAGCAATCTTAAGACTTCCAAACACCTTAGGAACGTATCCCACATTCTTAAAAAACTCAAATTTGTGACCCACACGAAATCCTATCATAACCAACTCAAATCTTTCCATATTTGAGTCAAACCCGACTCAGCCGCAGCCTGAGTCCATAACCTAGTCGGTTGGACCTTTCCGACCAACTCTTTACGTCCACATCTCTTCATCACGTCTCAGAACCATGTAGCCACGTCCACGCACTCCTTGCACACGTGCAAACATCTTCCAATGACGTCCACGATACCTTCACATGCATTGTTCTTGATTCAATCATGCTGCGCAACCTCCTGATCAGCTCAACCACAATTCCTCCTGAATTTGGTTGTTGGAACCTCATCTCCTCCCTGAGACTAGTCCAATGGATCCCGTCACCAGCCATGGCTTGAACTCAAGAAACACCTGCACATGAATAAACAACCAATCCATACGAGCCCAAGTCCTCGACTTGACTCAAGTTAGTTCCGAACACAACACCTTACATGAGAACCTCACATAAGCATGTTGCAAAACCACAGTAACATGATGTCATCCATGTTAACCAAATCGCACCAAATACTTAGCAAATGAATACTAAGCAATCTTTCCATAGATGTAAAGCAAGTTTGAAACATTTCACATTAAAAATCAGAACATTGCGATCAAGCACCGGACCTTGCCAAAGCTAGTCGGACCTAGCGCCGAAGCTAACCAAAACTAGTCAGAACTAGTCATCCCAAAAGTCGGAGCTAGAAAAATCAACTCGGAGCTTAGCAAAAACATGCCGGAGCTATCAAAGACA
Organism: Tuctoria greenei; assembly: GCA_036927565.1. Taxonomy (NCBI): domain Eukaryota; kingdom Viridiplantae; phylum Streptophyta; class Magnoliopsida; order Poales; family Poaceae; genus Tuctoria; species Tuctoria greenei. The sequence continues at coordinate 80,748,975 of JAYESD010000003.1, read as the reverse complement.
TGTCGAAGCTAAAGACAAAACTCAACGGAGCTAACCAAAACTAGTCGGACCTTAATAAAAAGGTGTTTTGGTTATATTCAAAACTTTTATCGTCAAAGCAAGTGTATTCACTACAAGCCAATGTATTCAGCACACATAGGTCTTACAATCTCCCCCTTGATGAATGCATTGGCAACACCATTTAAAATCCGAATATTGGCTTATTCACATAAAAGTTTTGAAGACAATTTCTCCCCCTTTGTAAATCAAAAGTAAAATGAGAACGAAAATTCCCATATTATCTCTCCCCCTTTATTATCTCTCCTTATGCACATATTCTCTTTCTCTTCATGCTTATCTCTCCCCCTTTGACAATGTATTCAGTAAGTCATGAGCATATAAACAAATTATCTCTCCCTCTTTAGTTATTATGAGCATATTATAACATATACATATAAACAAAGCTCATCCAAGTCATACTATCAAGTACCTTACATTATCACATCAATGAAATACATAAAGTAGTGTAAGCCATGCTAGAGATCAAATGTAATTTTCAATTTAAGCAAGTCATGATCTCACAAACTTAACTATTTCAAAACCTAAAAGCATGACACTAGTTGCTGCATTTTATTATTTTTCAAAGCATAAATTTAGATCATATGATATTTGCAAGAGATTATATGTGCATCTGCCTTATTCTAACCAACCAAGCCAAGCCTATGTCATTTGATAATCAGAAGCTTAAGGACATGGTTTTAGTCATACACAACTTCTTCCAAGTTCATATCTAAGTGCAATGATAAGCCATCTCAAAAGAAGAAGTGTGATGCATGCATATTCTCTTGATCTTTTCTCAATTTATATTTCTTCATAAAAACTCAACATGTGAGTTGATTACTTGATTAATTCTTAATGATTAAAAGCACTTGTGAACATGTAACAAGTTCAAAACAGCAAGAAAGTTCGACCATGACCAGTTTTAGTGTAAGTAATTATTCCAATTACTAGACATGGCAAAAACTACAAAATGTATAACACGAGTAATGTAGTAAGAAATTTCAACATGTAAAAGGAATCACAAAGTCATATATGTATGAAATACTATGCTCATATTATTTTAATTTCAGATTCACACATAGACTTCCCAAGTTAAAACTCCCCCTCAATTTAAGCCATGAGGATGCATAACCCCTATTTCACTACGAATGTAACAAAAATGAGTGAAATCTAAAGGTTTTGTAAAAATGTCAGCCAATTGTTGTTCGATATCTACATGGTGAAGCACAATGTTTCCTTTTTCAACATTATCTCACAAAAAGTGATACCTAGTGTCAATGTGCTTAGTTCTAGAATGTTGCATGGGGTTTTTAGCAATGCAAATGGCACTAGTGTTATCACAGAACAGTGGAACACTATCTAGATCAACCCCATAGTCCTTAAGTGTTTGAACAATCCAAAGAATTTGTGAGCAAGCACTAGCAGCAGCTACATATTCAGATTCGGCTGTGGATTGTGCAACTGAATTTTGTTTTCTAGAGGACCAAGCAACAAGAGAATTACCAAGAAAATGACAAGCACCGGAAGTACTTTTCCTATCAATCCTACAACCCCCAAAATCAGCATCCGAAAAAGCTTTCAAAGTAACGGTTGAGGAAGAAGGAAGAAAAATTCCAAATTCTTGAGATCCATGTAAGTACCTGAGAATCCTTTTGACGGCTTGACGATGTGAAGCACGTGGGGAGGCTTGAAATCGTGCACAAAGACATACTGTAAAACCCCACTTTTATGGCATGTTAAGTTCATATGGGTTTTGTGATCAACTATTTTGGATCTCCAATATAATGGTACACATGAACTATGCCATCCAAAACTTTTCTTGCACTCTTTGTTAGGTTCTTTTAACATGGGTATTAGACTTCACCATGAATCCAAATTATATTCTATTCACCTTTTTAAGAATAAGAATTTTTGGATAAGATTTAGTAAGCAATGCACAATGAAGCCCTAATAAGCTCTAAACCAAATATTCAAATGAAGGGCTCTAAATTTTTCCATGAGCTCCTAAATTCCTCAATAGCATGCTTACCAAGTTTCAAGATTTTAGAAACTCATCTACTATTTTTATTGAGGTGCTTGGCAAATTTGAATCAAATTCAAATCTGAATTTTTAATTCTTCTCCAACTTCTTTAAACATAAGAATTGAGTTCACCATTGTGTTCAGGATAATTCATTTGCCATCTCCACAAAATTTCATGATTTTTGGAGTTGATCTTCTATTTTTAAATGAATTAGTAACTGAACTGTGGGGAGAATCACTGGACAGTGGGCCCCACATGTCAGCTCCCCTTTTTAAACGGATCAGCTCAACCCCGCCACCTCTGCACCGCCGCGCCCCCGCTCGACACCGCGCGCGCGCATGCAGCTCCAGCGAGCTGCCTGCTTGCTCGCCGCGGCCCTATAAAAGGCCGGCCGAAGCTCCCTTCACTTCTCATCCCCGATCACAGCTCCTCTGCCTCGCAACTATTCTTCCGCCGCGCGCCATCGCCGCCGCTCGCCACTGCTCCGCGGCGTACCGCCGTTCCGCGCCGTTTCAAGCCTAGCTCCAAAGAGCAAAAAGGTGCGCCTGATCAGACTCTAGCTCATGGTACAAACCGTTTCCCTTATCGTTGAAACCTGAGCGAGTTATTGTTCGTTTCCTCTACGGCCGAGGGTAGATAGCTAGCTATGATTTCATGTCAAATTCCTTTTCGGCAAGCAATCATCCTTTGCAATTACTTAGAGATAGTTTCTATAGGCCCTAGCGCTCCTGTCTAAGCAAAAACCTTTAAGGATCATCAAGCAACGGCTCTGAATTTCGAGTTTTGCTCGCCGCCGGTGAGAAAACCTCGACTCACCGTCGAACTCATGATTCCCAGCGACTCACTCCCCTTCTGCGCCCATATCCTTGAACTCCATCATCCCATAAAGGTTTTGGAGCAATTCCCAAGTGATTTGAGCTACTCTGTAGAGAGTTCTATGTTGCCCGAGCGCTCATCGCCGCCACCACCGTCGCACGACCTTTTCCGGCGAGCTTCAAGACCCACTGACCTCACCATCGTGCTCAGCGACCCCAAAAACCCCCAGGCGGCAAATTTCCGCGAATCTGGTGCGTTGGATTAGCCGGCGGCGAGCTCGCCGGCGAGCCACCGTCGCGGGTACTGCTCCGCGCGAGCACCGGCCCGAGGTAGACGATGACCCCATCGGGTCCCACCTGCCATTCACTGCGGGATCACGGTGCGGCTGAGATCTAGTGTGGCTGCGCGCTTTAATTCTGTGGACCCCGGTGCTGCCTCAACCAGAATGTGCCACGTGGTCTTTGGGATTTATTTAATTCCAGAAAATTATCCAAACTTCTAAATTGAATATCTTTCTGTAGGATACTCCAAAAATCTTCAAACAAATTTTGTTCGAAATCTCTTGAGCTCTAGTTTCTGTCAATACCAATTAGGTTCTGTGGAACTCAGAGTTAAATTCTGTAGAAAATAATCTTTCCCAATGCAAATGCAATTTTTCCAGACAAGATATCCACGGGAAAATTCCCCAAAATTCACATAAAATTTATTGCCCTATTCTTGATTATCAGGCAAAGTTTGGGAGCCATAACACCTGTTTAACTCTCTGGATAATTCAATTTCCTTTTTCAGTTATTGAATTTTCACAGCTATTAGGTTGCTTTATTAGGTCCCAAAATTTTACTGAGTCTTCCTTTAGTCATACCCTAGCTCCTGTTAAAGTCTTGGATTTAATTAACCTACTATACTAGTCCTAAATCAGATACAAACCAAATATTGATTTAATGTCTAGAAACTCAATTATAAAGTAAATCCAGAAATTCTTGCCGAATTAGAAATACAATAACTCCTTCCCCACAGCTTAGAAAATTATGAAAACAAATTTTGCTAAAACCAGAACCACTCCCTCCATCTTGATTATCAACTGTTAGCTAGGTTCAAGCTACAGTTTCCTCTCGGAAATTTTTGGAAGTTGATTGCTTGCCATACTTTCGGAGACCACAATCTGCTATGATCATCTCCTGTTCTTTGCAAGAGCCTTGATCATATTCCCTAGTATCTACCATCGAAGTTCCAGAGCCAATTAAGGTCCCTGTCATATAGTGATCACCATGAATTAAATTATGGTCTTAAAATAAATAATTTTCAAAGTCATTTATATATCCATGTTATCTGCATATCGTATAGTGACCGAAGTCGAGGAGGAGCCAGAAGCCTTGGAAGAGAACCTTCCAATTTTTAACTCAGAACCTGACCTGCAACAAGGCAAGCCCCGGTTTGCATTTAAGTCGTTTATAAACTTTTGCTTTATCACTATGATGAGTAGTATATGAATTGTGCATTACGTTTAGGGTGAATGATACTCCACATGCATGACCAAAAATCCCAGGGTTTATTTGGCACGAGTTACAGTTTGACCTGTAGTAACTGCTTTGCTAATGCATAGGAGATCCGGTAGAAGTCGAGTAGTTGGAATCTACTCGCGAGAGATGTATCTCACAGGATTGGTTGGATAGAACATGGCTTAATATAATGAAACTGAGACCGGGTAGGGAATGGATAGGAAGCGGCGAGAATTGAGTCTCGGTCGCATAGCCCTGCCTGTGTTGATTAAGGCCCGTCCGTATGCGGCCCCGCTGGACAAGCTTGAATTGTACCGGCAATATAATGGACATATGGAATCCAATAAACTGATGTAACTTGATAACTGGGATGTTGAGACCCATTAACTCACCATCGATAGGGGTGGGTTGAGGACAGTAAGGTGTAAATCGGTCGGCGGACACATGAGGTGTTCCGTGCGGAGACCTTCTGTTTGCGGAGGTGAGACGGGCTCAGCCTTTGAGTTTCTTGTGAAAGGTGGCCATATACGCCTAGTACTGAAGTGTTATGTAGGTACAGGTGTGCTCGCTGACACTTCCGAACGACGTATGTGTCGTGTTGTCCGGGTGTATCCTGATTGCAATCACTGTCCCTCGCAGTAATAGAGTACCACTTGTCTGTCGCAGTCGCGACGTAGTAAATACTAAAGAAGTCAGGAAAATCATATGATATTGAATTATAATTACTTTGCAACTTTGTTTGGTTTAGAGATAGTATAACTAAAGAATTACAATTTCCCCATACTTTAGCTGTAACAGCATTATGTGCTTTGGGCATGTCATATCATCGGTAAAGCGTTTCTTGTTTGATTGTGGAGCCCATGATGTGCCGTGCTCAGAGGATGTCTTTTGCTACTTAAAACTTGGTTATAAGGATCCACTTGTAGGCGAGTTATTTAAGCTATTCCTTACCTATGTTTAGTGTCCCCGTGCATCTGTCTAGTGAGACGGTTAAGTCTTGCTGAGCCTTAAGCTCACGTTTGCAGTTAACGAGTTTTTGCAGGTTACCCTATTGAGGATGGGTTTGACGATGAGGCAACACCCCCTCCAGGGTGTACAGCCGAGTGGGAACCCTGCACGCCGCCATAGTTTGTGTGTTGCTAGTGCAAAGTATCCCTGGCATGGAAAACTTTGCTTTTTGCATAGCTAGTGCTGAGAGCGTAGCTATGGTATGTATATATTTCTTTACATCCGCTAGTATTGTGAAAACTTCCGCTGTGTATTAAATAAAAGACTTGGTCTTGTACTTTATTCTGGTTCTATTCTTGTAAACTGTTGGGTGTCGCATCGCACGACACCACCCAATGAGATCCTCGGATGTGTGGACGCCGGTCCCCACAGACATGGTATCAGAGCTTCGTTGGGAACAGTGTACCGGAAAAGACCATATTTTCAAAAATTAGGAACTTGAGTGAGGAATTAGTTATATGCCGTTATAAGGAGTATTATTAGTATAAGATATAAAGGTGGTAAACTAACTATGTGTTATTATATTCTGTAACGACGCTCCGACATCAGGTAAGAGGTAAGGTACGCCACCGAGAGCGGATCAATCTCGGTAAGCTCAGCATACGAGAGGTGGTATGTGAAATTTCCGTGGCTTGGCACGGAAAGTCAATATGAGTCTTTGAAACTTTCCATGTTTCTAAGAACATATGACACGCGGCACCCCAGCGTGACACAAAGTTAGAGGGAAACCCCGTCGGGTGGTATGTAACCCGATAGTGTGTTCTCATATCTATGGGAACATGCGAACACGTATGCCCGAGCGTGTATAAGCCGGATCGTACGGGAGTCTTTGCTGTACAGACGTATTTACAGCCATGTACCTCGAGACATGGCCTCGCTCGAGGACGACTCACGCCAGAGTCGTATGCATTTACTTTTAGTATATATTATTGTGACTGCCTGCCGTGTTTCCCCGTGCCGCCCTTGAGGTGCGAAGGTGTGAAAGGGGATTGTTTGTCTTCTGCAGGTAACCTAACTCTGGTAGCAACCCGTGTAGAAGCCGTTTGCGAGGGAACGATATAGGAACCACCTATAGACGTAACCGGATGTACCGGATAGAATTTCCTTTCGTGAGGCACGTAGTACCGTCAGTATCAAACATGATACTAGACCCTCCCCACCGACAGAATGGTTGCATTGTGTTTTGAGAAAGTCCGACTATCAGATACTGATAATTTCGGGCTTGACTTGATAAGGTGGATAGAACCAAGATTCTTGTTTTCTGGTAGAAGTAGCTCAACTTCGCCAGGTTGTAATCTTGGTTAGCAATTAGATAACATAAGAGTATCCTACATGGATGGAAAGCTCGTGAAGGCCTCTCCAACTTTTCCGTTGACCATAAAGACAGAAAAGCTTGTTAATCTGTTGAAAACTGGGGTTTACTGTAATTACTCCATATGAACCCACCTTTGTACCGTTTCTGTATTCTTGTCATAACTCACTGTAGAAAAATCCACTACCTTATTGGGATATATGTTTGATAAGGGTAGGTGGAGAGTCACGAGTTTGTTTTGGGGAGTCCTTCCTGATTTTAATTGGAGTTTAACCAAGTTGGGAAGTCAGCACAGTAAACTGCATGACTGCTGATGCAAACCAGTCAGCTTTACTGTTGAGTTTGGATAATTATAACCCCTAATCCAGAACAGTGATATGGTTACGCATATACATTTCTGGAAAGCTTAGGAAGTCATCTATCAACTTTATTTATCACTCCTGACCTGAATCTAGGTGTAGCTATGCCTAATTCCATTTGTCGCAAATTTGGTTCCTGCAGTCCAGAACTTGGAACAGTTTGCACATAATTGTGAATTGATGCATAATACCTTCATGGCAAGGTTGTCGTGGTGGAACTTCTTTAGTTCTGGATTGTTAACACGATGTTACTCAATGTTTATTTTGACACTACCCCAATATCTTATCATGATGAACCTGTATAGAATGTGGAGATAAGCCCATATACAGGGGAGGTTCTGTCGAAATTTTCAGAACCCTTGAGTCAACTTAAAACTGGTATAGATTGTTCATACTAGTTCAACAGTGGCTGTATGAGTACAATCTGGAAAGGTTTTGAAGTGTACTACAATTTTTGTATTCAACATAAAGTTTAGTTCTGACTTCTTCTGTATGAAACTTACGGGTTACTGCAGACAGGTCAGATAAACCAGAACTGTACTCATTTCCAGATTGCAACTTTGACTGAACCAATTGACTATGGATATTTCTTTTTGTCCCACATCATCAGTGATTGGGTCGAATACTTAAACGGTGTATTGACATTCGGGTATATTTGTCCACAGATGGCAGCACCAAGAATTCAGTTGCCTAATGGATGGGTGTTCTCAACATGCACCGGGCACGCCGGTTTTCCGGACGTGTTTGCACGGTTGCTCGGCCAGTTTGGCTATTTGGTGTTACCTAGCTACTGGGGCAAGAAGTTCCAGGAGGGCGGTATGTGGAGTTGCACCATCTACGTCGATGTGCCTGCCGGTCCACCGCACCTCGGATGGGCTCCATACTCCATCAAGATCAAAGGATTAATATTAGAAGAAACATGGAGCTACGCCGCAAGCGTTGCCATAGTGAGGTTTTGCAAACTCCATTACCGTCATCTGGTGGGTACTCCGTATGAGTTCTTTCCAGTCAACGGCAGGGCTTCTGAAGCCTGGGCAACCCGCTTGCTTGCGGAGGTGGGAGAGCATGGCGAAACATCCGCAACAGCCTTAGCGATGTATGCAGCAGCCTCACATCGCGAGAAGGGTAATCAAAGGACATGCATAAAAGAATTGACAAACAATCTGAAGCAAGCCATGAAGCGAGCAAATCACTTTGAGTGGGCAAATGACGGACTTAGGGATATGATGGCTCCTCTTAATCATCGTTTGAACCTTAGGGAGAATCAATGGCATGACGCTGTTATGGATTTGGCCGCGTCTCGCCAGGAGACTCTAGAGAGAGATATTGATCTGGAGGCAAGCCTACTTTATGGGCACCAACGGGACACACAGTTGAACGTGGTGACTGCAGACAGGGATCAGTCCAGAGTAGAGGCTCAGAGCTGGAAGACCAGCTGTGAACAGGCTCAGCAAGAGAATGAGGCCTGGGGGATGTTTATGTTACAGGCAGATTGGCAAGCTATGGCTGCCAAGAAGACGTTGATGTTGAACGATGTATCAACTTCTACTCCAGCACCCGTATCAGAGGTGCCTAGCCCTGAAGATGAAGAAGAAGAAGAAGACCCAGAGGAACTTGAATACGTCGAGTAGAGCGTATTGAAGTTAGATGTGGTAGCACTTCCGCCAACACCGGGCGACATATAGTTAAATGGTTGCTAGTGTTTCTCTTTTGTGACCATGTTTGTGTCATATTAAGAGTAATGGTTGTGGTGTCTAGCTAATTAGATGGGTATGACATGTCAGGAAGGCCAAGTATGGTAGAGATGTATTTCCATAAAGGGAGTCCATCATTTTGGGTTTACTACTGTAAACTTGGTCTTGAGATGATATATTTTGTATAAAGTTTGTGCTTTATCAATATATGTAAATGTTATGCATCGTCTAATTTTGTCTACCGCATTTCTAAGGGAGGATAAACTTGAGGCAATGGGACTTACCGTGTTATTCATTATATTGCAGTATGGTGCGTACTCGTACAGCCTCAGAGGTGGGAGGATCTAGTGGAGGACAGGGGGATGACACACCACCCCCGGGGCAGAATACGCCTCAGACGCAACCACCTCCACCACCTCCAACCACACTCCCCAGGAGTCTCGCGGAGGTTCTCGCTGCAGTGCTCAGCTCGCGCGACGAGCAAACCGAGTTACTGCGGACGTTGGTGCAGCACTCGTCCCGTCAAGGGGGACGACAGGATGATGGACCGCGTCAGCAATTTCAGAGTTCCTACTCTGATTTCTCATCGACACACCCACCGGTATTCAGAGAAGCCGATGAACCGTTGGACGCGGATAACTGGCTCCGCACCATTGAAGGAAAGTTCGGTTTACTCGCGGTAACCGAACAGCAGAAGACATTGTTTGCAGCGCAACAACTGCAGGGGTCTGCCGGTGCGTGGTGGGCCAATTACCTTGCCGCACGCCCCGCAGGCCATGTTGTAAGCTGGACCGAATTCCGGGAGGCATTTCGCGCCTACCACATCCCTCCCGGGATTATGAGGAGGAAGCTTCAAGAGTTCTTGGAGCTAAGGCAAGGAGGAAGGAGTGCATACGAATACTCCAAATCATTCAACCACTTGGCCCAATATGCTCAGGACCAAGTGAATACCGAAGATCGGAAGCGGGAATGTTTCTACCGGGGTTTGAACCCCAAGTTAAAGGACAAGCTTGTCCTGTTCAACCGCGGCAACTTCAACGACATAGTCAATGCCGCTATCATGCAGGAGGACGCTACGCGCGAGCTATCCTCCGATAAAAAGAAGAGGGGTGCTCCACAGAGCAGCGGAGGTGGTACTCCTCAGAAGTACCGTATGGTGTATCGATCACCATCCGGCCAGAGGTGGCAGCCGCCATCGCGACCACCAATGTTCCGTGGTCGTCAGTTCAACAACGGCGGATTTCGGCCGCAGCAACAACAGGGGATGGTTCCACGTGCACTTCCACCTCCACCACGTGCACCGGGATTCCGTCCTCCCCTTCGTATTGGCCAAACCCCGTACACGTGTTTCACGTGTGGACGTACGGGGCACTTCGCCAAGGATTGTCCGCAGAATCAACAAGGTGGAGGGCAATCATCTTACCAGGGGGCCAACCAACCCCGCAACCCGCCCAAGAAGCTAGCCACCAGACCCGGCAACATCCACCACCTCGCCATCGAGGACGTTCCAGAAGGCGCACCCGTGCTCACGGGTACGTTCTCTATCTTCGATCAACCCGTAGTCATACTCTTTGACTCCGGAGCTTCACACAATGTCATTAGTAAATCTTTTGTCGTTAAAAATCAATTGCCTGTTATCTCCACACAAACTCCCTTTGTGATTAACACTCCAGCCGGGAAAACAGTAACAAATAAATTGGTTCCTGGAATCCCACTTAACCTAGATGGGACCATATATCTTACTTCGTTTCTGATATTAGAGCATCAAAAGCTTGATATCATCTTAGGTATGGCATGGTTGCAGTACCATGGTGCTATTCTTGATATCATTCCTAGAAAGATTTATCTAAACTCTCCACTCCATCGACCCCAAGTTCTCAATCTTAAGAACATCATTCCATTGGAACCATCTATTCTCAATACCGAGGTTATGGAACTAGAGGATATTCCGGTAGTATGTGAATACTCCGACGTATTTCCTGAAGATCTTCCTGGTATGCCCCCAGAGAGAGATATAGAGTTCAAGATTGAACTTGCACCAGGAACAGTGCCAGTTTCAAGACCACCCTACAAGATGGCACCCAAGGAACTCGCAGAACTTAAGGAACAGTTAACCGAACTTGAGAACAAAGGTTTCATACGTCCAAGTTCATCGCCATGGGGTTGTTCTGCACTGTTTGTAGAAAAGAAAGATAAGACCTTGAGGCTGTGTGTAGACTATCGTCCACTTAATGCTGTCACCATCAAGAACAAGTATCCACTACCGCGCATTGATATTCTTTTCGATCAATTAGTGGGTGCTAAAGTGTTTTCGAAGATGGATCTTCGTTCTGGTTATCATCAAATTAGAATCCGACCAGAAGATATATCCAAGACAGCATTCTCAACAAGGTATGGACTGTATGAGTACCTGGTTATGTCCTTCGGGTTAACCAACGCCCCGGCTCATTTCATGTATCTCATGAACTCAGTATTCATGCCGGAATTGGACAAGTTTGTCGTGGTCTTCATTGACGACATACTTGTGTATTCAAAATCCGAAGAAGAACATGCTCAACACTTGCATATTGTGCTTCAGCGATTACGGGACCATCAGTTGTATGCTAAGTTCAGCAAGTGTGAATTCTGGATCAACCAGGTGCCATTTTTAGGGCACATCATATCAGCAGAAGGTATTGCAGTTGATCCAAGCAAGATCAAGCAAGTCCTCAAATGGGAGTCTCCAAAGTCTGTACATGAAGTCCGAAGTTTCCTGGGTTTAGCAGGATATTACCGGAGGTTTATACCCAGTTTCTCCAAAATAGCTAAACCAATGACAGAACTTCTGAAGAAAGGACAAAAGTATGTATGGACTGAGGCATGTGAAGCAGGTTTCAAAGCATTGGTGAAACACCTTACAACGGCACCAGTTTTAGCCCAACCAGACACAACCAAAGCATTTGATGTCTATTGCGATGCATCTGGGATTGGTTTAGGTTGTGTATTAATGCAAGAGCGAAGAGTGATCACGTATGGATCGCGATAGCTTCGGAACCACGAGCAGCACTACCCGACTCATGATCTTGAGCTGGCTGCTGTGGTGCTAGCATTGAAGATGTGGAGGCATTATCTACTGGGTAATTTAGTACACCTCTACACTGATCACAAAAGCTTGAAATACATCTTCACCCAGAAGGATTTGAATATGCGACAAAGGCGATGGTTAGAATTGATCAAGGATTATGAGATTGAGATCCACTACCATCCAGGCAAGGCGAATGTAGTCGCCGATGCACTGAGCCGCAAGTCCCATGTCAACAATCTTTCCCTCACCACAATGGAAGGTGAAGAAGGACAAAGTCTTTACTTAGTTCCATATGCAGCACTCTACAACCTAGCTCTCATCCCTACCATCAGGGAGGATATTGTAGCAGCTCAGCAGGAAGACATAGGGATGTCGCATATTCGACAAAGAATGATAAAGGGAGAGATGAAATGCTTCCGAAGTGACGATGAAGATACCCTCTGGTTTAACGACCGTATAGTGGTACCCCGAAACATGGAACTTCGGAGGAAGATACTGGATGAAGCTCATTTATCCAAGTATTCCATTCATCCGGGAAGTAACAAAATGTACCAAGATTTAAGAAAGAAGTTCTGGTGGACTCGGATGAAGCGAGAAGTAGCTAAATATGTATCCGAGTGTGATACGTGCCGGCGAGTGAAGGCCGACCATATGAAAGCAGCAGGATAGCTTCAACCTTTAAGCATACCAGCTTGGAAATGGGAGGATATCAGCATGGATTTCATTGTTGGGTTGCCTCCCACTCTCCATAAGCACGACTCAATTTGGGTGATCGTTGACCGACTAACTAAGACAGCACACTTCATTCCCGTCAATACCAACTATCGGTCGCCAAAGTACGTGGAATTATATATTGCCAGAATCGTGTGTCTCAACGGAATACCCCGCACCATCGTCTCAGATCGTGGGGCTGTATTTGTTTCGCGATTCTGGGAGCATCTCCACGCTGCACTGGGGACCAAATTAATTAGGAGCTCGGCCTATCATCCTCAGACTGATGGACAAACTGAACGGGTGAATCAAGTGCTTGAGGACATGCTTCGTGCCTGTGCCATCCACCATGGTAAGAATTGGGATGACCATCTACCATTGGCAGAATTTTCGTACAACAACGGTTACCAGGCTAGCATCCAGATGGCGCCATATGAAGCTCTTTATGGCCGCAAGTGTCGCACACCTTTGAACTGGTGCGAATCAGGTGAACGGGCAGTGTACGGCATCGACTTAGTAAATGAAGCCGAGGATCGAGTTCGCACTATTCAGGTGAATCTCAAAGCTGCTCAGTCTCGTCAGAAGAGCTACGCGGACAAACGACGTCGACCTCTTCACTTCGAAGTTGGAGATCAAGTTTATCTCCGGGTATCCCCTATGAAGGGTATCCATCGCTTCGGGGTAAAAGGGAAGCTAGCTCCCCGCTTTATTGGGCCATTCGGAATAATCGAAAGATGCGGACCTGTGGCATATCAATTGGAGTTGCCAACGTCACTTTCCGGAGTCCACAATGTATTCCACATTTCCCAATTGCGGAAATGCCTTAAGACTCCAGCTGATATCCGCATAGAGGATTTGGAAGCTCTCCAACCAGATCTCACTTATTCCGAGCATCCGACTCAGATCATAGATGAAAAGGCTCGCACCACAAGAAGCCGCACCTTGCGTTTCTACAAGATCTTGTGGAGCAACCACAGTGCCGAAGAGGCCACATGGGAAAGCGAGGAGTATCTTAGAACGAACTATCCGGACTTGTTAGCGGCATATGTTTGATAGATCCTTTTTCCTTTACCTTCTTTTGTAATCTCGGGACGAGATTCTTTTAAGGGGGGAGGAATGTAAAACCCCACTTTTATGGCATGTTAAGTTCATATGGGTTTTGTGATCAACTATTTTGGATCTCCAATATAATGGTACACATGAACTATGCCATCCAAAACTTTTCTTGCACTCTTTGTTAGGTTCTTTTAACATGGGTATTAGACTTCACCATGAATCCAAATTATATTCTATTCACCTTTTTAAGAATAAGAATTTTTGGATAAGATTTAGTAAGCAATGCACAATGAAGCCCTAATAAGCTCTAAACCAAATATTCAAATGAAGGGCTCTAAATTTTTCCATGAGCTCCTAAATTCCTCAATAGCATGCTTACCAAGTTTCAAGATTTTAGAAACTCATCTACTATTTTTATTGAGGTGCTTGGCAAATTTGAATCAAATTCAAATCTGAATTTTTAATTCTTCTCCAACTTCTTTAAACATAAGAATTGAGTTCACCATTGTGTTCAAGATAATTCATTTGCCATCTCCACAAAATTTCATGATTTTTGGAGTTGATCTTCTATTTTTAAATGAATTAGTAACTGAACTGTGGGGAGAATCACTGGACAGTGGGCCCCACATGTCAGCTCCCCTTTTTAAACGGATCAGCTCAACCCCGCCACCTCTGCACCGCCGCGCCCCCGCTCGACACCGCGCGCGCGCATGCAGCTCCAGCGAGCTGCCTGCTTGCTCGCCGCGGCCCTATAAAAGGCCGGCCGAAGCTCCCTGCACTTCTCATCCCCGATCACAGCTCCTCTGCCTCGCAACTATTCTTCCGCCGCGCGCCATCGCCGCCGCTCGCCACTGCTCCGCGGCGTACCGCCGTTCCGCGCCGTTTCAAGCCTAGCTCCAAAGAGCAAAAAGGTGCGCCTGATCAGACTCTAGCTCATGGTACAAACCGTTTCCCTTATCGTTGAAACCTGAGCGAGTTACTGTTCGTTTCCTCTACGGCCGAGGGTAGATAGCTAGCTATGATTTCATGTCAAATTCCTTTTCGGCAAGCAATCATCCTTTGCAATTACTTAGAGATAGTTTCTATAGGCCTTAGCGCTCCTGTCTAAGCAAAAACCTTTAAGGATCATCAAGCAACGGCTCTGAATTTCGAGTTTTGCTCGCCGCCGGTGAGAAAACCTCGGCTCACCGTCGAACTCATGATTCCCAGCGACTCACTCCCCTTCTGCGCCCATATCCTTGAACTCCATCATCCCAGAAAGGTTTTGGAGCAATTCCCAAGTGATTTGAGCTACTCTGTAGAGAGTTCTATGTTGCCCGAGCGCTCATCGCCGCCACCGCCGTCGCACGACCTTTTCCGGCGAGCTTCAAGACCCACTGACCTCACCATCGTGCTCAGCGACCCCAAAAACCCCCAGGCGGCAAATTTCCGCGAATCTGGTGCGTTGGATTAGCCGGCGGCGAGCTCGCCAGCGAGCCACCGTCGCGGGTACTGCTCCGCGCGAGCACCGGCCCGAGGTAGACGATGACCCCATCGGGTCCCACCTGCCATTCACTGCGGGATCACGGTGCGGCTGAGATCTAGTGTGGCTGCGCGCTTTAATTCTGTGGACCCCGGTGCTGCCTCAACCAGAATGTGCCACGTGGTCTTTGGGATTTATTTAATTCCAGAAAATTATCCAAACTTCTGAATTGAATATCTTTCTGTAGGATACTCCAAAAATCTTCAAACAAATTTTGTTCGAAAGCTCTTGAGCTCTAGTTTCTGTCAATACTAATTAGGTTCTGTGGAACTCAGAGTTAAATTCTGTAGAAAATAATCTTTCGTAATGCAAATGCAATTTTTCCAGACAAGATATCCACGGGAAAATTCCCCCAAATTCACATAAAATTTATTGTCCTATTCTTGATTATCAGGCAAAGTTTGGGAGCCATAACACCTGTTTAACTCTCTGGATAATTCAATTTCCTTTTTCAGTTATTGAATTTTCACAGCTATTAGGTTGCTTTATTAGGTCCCAAAATTTTACTGAGTCTTCCTTTAGTCATGCCCTAGCTCCTGTTAAAGTCTTGGATTTAATTAACCTACTATACTAGTCCTAAATCAGATACAAACCAAATATTGATTTAATGTCTAGAAACTCAATTATAAAGTAAATCCAGAAATTCTTGCCGAATTAGAAATACAATAACTCCTTCCCCACAGCTTAGAAAATAATGAAAACAAATTTTGCTAAAACCAGAACCACTCCCTCCATCTTGATTATCAACTGTTAGCTAGGTTCAAGCTACAGTTTCCTCTCGGAAATTTTTGGAAGTTGATTGCTTGCCATACTTTCGGAGACCACAATCTGCTATGATCATCTCCTGTTCTTTGCAAGAGCCTTGATCATATTCCCTAGTATCTACCATCGAAGTTCCAGAGCCAATTAAGGTCCCTGTCATATAGTGATCACCATGAATTAAATTATGGTCTTAAAATAAATAATTTTCAAAGTCATTTATATATCCATGTTATCTGCATATCGTATAGTGACCGAAGTCGAGGAGGAGCCAGAAGCCTTGGAAGAGAACCTTCCAATTTTTAACTCAGAACCTGACCTGCAACAAGGCAAGCCCCGGTTTGCATTTAAGTCGTTTATAAACTTTTGCTTTATCACTATGATGAGTAGTATATGAATTGTGCATTACGTTTAGGGTGAATGATACTCCACATGCATGACCAAAAATCCCAGGGTTTATTTGGCACGAGTTACAGTTTGACCTGTAGTAACTGCTTTGCTAATGCATAGGAGATCCGGTAGAAGTCGAGTAGTTGGAATCTACTCGCGAGAGATGTATCTCACAGGATTGGTTGGATAGAACATGGCTTAATATAATGAAACTGAGACCGGGTAGGGAATGGATAGGAAGCAGCGAGAATTGAGTCTCGGTCGCATAGCCCTACCTGTGTTGATTAAGGCACGTCCGTATGCGGCCCCGCTGGACAAGCTTGAATTGTACCGGCAATATAATGGACATATGGAATCCAATAAACTGATGTAACTTGATAACTGGGATGTTGAGTCCCATTAACTCACCATCGATAGGGGTGGGTTGAGGACAGTAAGGTGTAAATCGGTCGGCGGACACATGAGGTGTTCCGTGCGGAGACCTTCTGTTTGCGGAGGTGAGACGGGCTCAGCCTTTGAGTTTCTTGTGACAGGTGGCCATATACGCCTAGTACTGAAGTGTTATGTAGGTACAGGTGTGCTCGCTGACACTTCCGAACGACGTATGTGTCGTGTTGTCCGGGTGTATCCTGATTGCAATCACTGTCCCTCGCAGTAATAGAGTACCACTTGTCTATCGCAGTCGCGACGTAGTAAATACTAAAGAAGTCAGGAAAATCATATGATATTGAATTATAATTACTTTGCAACTTTGTTTGGTTTAGAGATAGTATAACTAAAGAATTACAATTTCCCCATACTTTAGCTGTAACAGCATTATGTGCTTTGGGCATGTCATATCATCGGTAAAGCGTTTCTTGTTTGATTGTGGAGCCCATGATGTGCCGTGCTCAGAGGATGTCTTTTGCTACTTAAAACTTGGTTATAAGGATCCACTTGTAGGCGAGTTATTTAAGCTATTCCTTACCTATGTTTAGTGTCCCCGTGCATCTGTCTAGTGAGACGGTTAAGTCTTGCTGAGCCTTAAGCTCACGTTTGCAGTTAACGAGTTTTTGCAGGTTACCCTATTGAGGATGGGTTTGACGATGAGGCAACACCCCCTCCAGGGTGTACAGCCGAGTGGGAACCCTGCACGCCGCCATAGTTTGTGTGTTGCTAGTGCAAAGTATCCCTGGCATGGAAAACTTTGCTTTTTGCATAGCTAGTGCTGAGAGCGTAGCTATGGTATGTATATATTTCTTTACATCCGCTAGTATTGTGAAAACTTCCGCTGTGTATTAAATAAAAGACTTGGTCTTGTACTTTATTCTGGTTCTATTCTTGTAAACTGTTGGGTGTCGCATCGCACGACACCACCCAATGAGATCCTCGGAAGTGTGGACGCCGGTCCCCACACATACGCTGAATTGTACGTCCGATCTTGATGTCGTGAGGTACAAAAGTGATCCGATCATGCTTCTATATTCGTTTTGATCCACGGGTTCACCATCTTCATCAAGTCCAAGTGTTGTTGCTGTTCTCATTGGTGTTCGAAGAGGCTTGCTTTTGTCCATGTTGAAGCGCCTTAGGAGATCTTTTGTATACTTCGTTTGATGCACAAAGGTACCCTCCTTTGTTTGCTTTATTTGCAGCCCCAAAAAGTAAGTGAGGTCACCCATCATACTCATTTCAAATTCGGAACTCATCATTGCTGAAAACTTGGACACAAGATCATGAGAGGCACAACCAAAGATAATATCATCCACATACACTTGAACGAATAATGAGTCATTGCCATGCTTAAGCACAAAAAGAGTTTTATTAACCTTGCCCATGGTAAACCCTTTTTCAAGTAAGAATGTTTTTAACCTATCATACCATGCTCTAGGGGCTTTTTTGAGACCGTGGCTTTGGATAGTTTGTAAACATGATTAGGAAAATCTGGATTTTCAAAACCCAGTGGTTGTTTCACATAAACCTCCTCATCTATGTAGCCATTAAGAAAAGCACTTTTAACATCTATTTGATATAGCTTAAAACCAATAGATGCCGCAAAAACTAACAAAATTCTTATGGCTTCTAATCTAGCAACAGGAGCAAAAGTTTCATCAAAATCTAGACCTTCAACTTGAGTGAAACCTTGAGCAACCAGCCTAGCCTTATTCCTAACCACAACCCCATCCTCACTTTGTTTATTTTTAAATACCCATTTAGTTCCAATTAAAGTGTGACCTTGAGGTGGAGGTACAAGTTTCCAAACATTATTTCTTTCAAAATTTTCTAACTCTTCTTACATGGCAATAATCCAAGATTCATTAGTGAGTGCGTGTGATATATCTTTGGGTTCAAAAGAAGCAACAAAAGCAAAATGAGCATAAGAGTTTGGATAACATAACCTGGACCGTGTGACTCGTTCGTGCAAGCTTCCAATCATCTGTTGTGGGGGATGATCTTTGTAAAACCGTAGGGGAACAGATGTCTCACAAGCTTCTTCTTCTTCATGTTCATCACAAATCGATGAGCTTGTGACTTGAGAATGATTTGAATCAGCATTGATGGTTGTCGGTGCTGGTTGAGAATTAACATCTGGAGCTGAACCAAAGTCTTTAGCTGCTGAATTTTTGGGCAGCAGCTCCAATTCTTCCTCATCTTCAACGAAAATGCTCCCCCTTGCGGATATGGATCTGGACCTGCAATGTTTGAGCTAGTACCTGGGCTAGCTTCATCAAAAGACACTTCACAAGTCTCCACAATTTTGTTAGTGTCAAGTAAAAGCACACGGTAGCCTCTAGTATGAGATGGATAACCAAGAAACATGCCATCAATGGATCTAGGTTCAAATTTATCAAGATTACCATGTTTCATAACAAAGCATTTGCAACCAAAGACCCGAAAGTGTGTAACACTAGGCCTATGTCCAAACCGAAGCTCATATGGTGTTTTACCTAGCTTAGCACGCAAGAAAACACGATTTGAGACATAACAAGCGGTTGCTAACGCATCAGCCCAAAATTTCCTAGGAGTTTGATATTCATCAAGCATAGTCCTAGCCATCTCAACTAAGGTTTTGTTCTTTCTTTCTACAACACCGTTTTGTTGAGGTACATATGGTGAAGAAAATTGATGATCTATTTTCAGCACAAAAGTGATCAAAAGATTGATTTTTAAATTCAGTTCCATTATCACTTCTAATTGCTTTTAAAGATCCTGGGTAATCAATTGATAATCTAAGAAATAAAGTTCTAAAGTGACTAAAAACTTCATTCTTAGACGCCATAAAATAAAACCAAGAGTATCTAGAATAATCATCAACAATCACAAGTACATACCATTTACCTCCGAAGGATTGAACACGTGAAGGTCCTACGGTGTCGAGATGGAAAAGTTGACATGGTTCAGTTGTCATGATCATTGTGAGAGGAGTATGTGAACCTGCAACCATCTTAGCATGTCTACAAGAAGAGCACACAATTTCTTTGTCCCCTTTAAGATTAGGTAGCCCACGTATGCGATCAAGAGCACTAACACGCGTTAGGTGATCAAAGCCTACGTGACCAAGTCTACGATGCCAAAAATATAGGTCCTTTGAATCATTAGCAACTAGACACCTATGCTTAGAGGAAGACATATCAAAATCAGCTTTAAAAACTCTTCCAAACCGAGACATGTTAAAAATAAGCTCACTATTTGAACTTACAACTTTGCAGCAGTTTTTATTGAAAATAATTTCCAGATTTTCATCTAGCAATTGTGAAACAGAAAGCAAGTTGTATTTCAAATTTTTTACAATGCCACATCCTTCAAAGTGTAGTGATCATTTACAATAACCGAACCCTTAGCAATTATAGGAGTTGAAAAATTATCAGCAAAAGTAACATTCTCTACACATGACACAAAAGAGAGGGAGGAGAACCAATTTTTGTTACCGGTCATGTGGCGTGAGCAACCTGAATCCACAATCCAAATGTTCTTCTTCCTCAAACGTGTAACCTATATAGAAGCACAATACGTCGATGACTCAATACTGGGGTTAGTCAAAGGCATTTAGGAATCCAGTACTGAGTCACGCGACGTGCAACAGGAAAAACACGCGAAAGCTGAGACAAAACAGCAGGTTTATGAGTCAAAGTTTGAGATTTTTTATTCTTAACTACTGAACTATAAGGTGTTACTTGTGTAGCACAAAAATCAGTAGCTCCAGAGGCAAAAACAGAAGGTCCGGAGGTAAACTTTGAATGTTTTTAACTCAAAACAGCAGGTTGTACATTCGGTTCAATATGTGCAGCAAATTTTGCATGAAAGTTATGAGATCTAGCAACCATTCTTTCCCTTTTCTGTTGTTTAGCTAGTCTATAACAAAAATCTATGACATGACCATCTCTACCACAGTAGGTACAATGAAATTTAACTTTGTGTTCATGTCTAGATGAGCAAACAACATTTTTATTTGAAACCGAATGAGACAATACTCCTGCAGATTTGAAAACCACTTCTTTTTGTTTTGGAACTGTTTGAATCAAACCACTTCCTAATGACTTTACACTTTTAGGTGGATGTGCCTTAGCAAGAGCATGATAATCAAAACCTAAACCATTTTTATCATTGCAATACTTGGAAGAATTCAGCAGCAAGTTTAGGTTCTTATTCCCATTACAAAACCGATATAATGTCCTATTCATGTCATCAAGTTTATTAGACAGATCAAGGCAATTTTCACATGAAGTTTTTCCTTTTAGTTTGCAATTGGAACAAAATTTAACTTCATGAGAACGTAAAGCATTTTTCAATATAGAAATTTCATTCATAGCATCCTCTAGTTTCTTATCAAGATCATCACAAGTAGAACAATGCAAATCAATTGTAGAACAGCTAGCATCTTTCAAGTTTTTATCATTAAGTGCAGCAAGCTCTTTGTTCTTTTCTATTTCTAACTCAAGTTTATCAAGTGTGGAGGTGTGCGCACTTCTTAATGAGGACAATTGTTCATATATTAAATCACATAAGGGACATGCATCATCACTAGGACTCAAAGTTTTTAAATGGTTGATTTTAGATTCTAGTGATTCAATTTTAGCAGCACTATCCCTAAGCTTTTTGTCCTTTTTCTTAACAATAATAGTGGCACGAGAAATAGCATCACACATTTCTTCGCAAGTAGGACATACCTCTTCATTGTCGTTGTTGTGTTCTGCCTCCTCCATACTTGATCTTGACTTGCCCACCATAAAGCACAAGTTTGCCAAATCATCTTCATCTTCATCACTTCCAATGTCCACGTCGCTTGAGCCGAGTTCCTGGAGTGCTGAGATAAAACTGCTCACCAATTGACGTCCTGTAAAACCCTTCTTTTTCTTCGTATCTTTTGTAGAGGAGTGCTTCGTTCTTGTTTTCTTTTCATCCCGGGAAGTAGGACCTGAAAGGTTAGGGCAATATGAACGAAAATGTCCTTTCTTACCACATTCAAAGCATCGTTGAGGTCCGGAGCTTCCTCTCCTTCTAGTTCTCACATTTTGCAATGCTTTTGAGAACCTCGTAGAGAGAAGTGCTAGCTCCTCCTCTGGAAACTCCTCAATCTATTCAAGGGTTAGAGAGGAAAACAAAGCAAGTGTAATACAAGATGAAGATTGGCTGGAGCTAGGCATATCACATTGAGAAACAAAAGCAATAGACTTGTTGGGGTTCTTACGTGATATTATGTCAATTTCATGAGTTTTTAGCTTGGAATATAGCACATCTAAAGTAAGTGTACTCATGAAAGTAGATTCATGAATAGATGTGACTTTCATCTCCCAAATTGACATGTCTAATGCACTTAACAATTGCCTAGCATTTTTAGCATCTAAAAAATTAACATTGACGCTACGCAAGTTGCTGAGAATTTTATTAAAGCGAGCAAAGAGATCATCAATTGACTCACCGGGTTGCATCTCGAAGTGCATGTATTATTTCTTGAACATGTCTTGCCTTACCTCCTTGATCGTGTTGGATACTTCGTGGTAGTCACAAAGTGCTTTCCACACATCGTATGCATATCGGAGGTGTGCAACACGGTCGAAGTCACTTTGAGTTAATCCTTGTATGATCAAGTTTTGAGCCTTGTTGTTGTTGTCGACATCTCTCAGATTTGTAGCTGTAACTTGATCATTTGATGGCACTTCGTAAGGCGTGTATACCTTCTCCCATATTGCAAAGTCTTGTGCCTGGATGAAAGCCTCCATGAGTGCCTTCCAAACCTGAAAACCAATACCAGCAAACACACAAGGTTTGGCAGATTACTTCTCCATGATGATTAGTCAAAAACACGCACAAATCACAAAGATTAGAGCACCGTGGCTCTGATACCAATTGTAGGATCGAAGAGCATGTGAAAAGCTACCAGAGGTGGGTGAATGGTAGATTTAAAAATCTGACGCAGCGGAAAAACGATCTGTTAAAGAAATCATGTGTAAGACTAATATAAACGTGTTACAATGTGACAAAAGTGATAGATATCAGAGAGAATCAAGTCACAAAGACAACACAATAAGAATCACTCAAAACCGTCGAGAAAAACTCAAGTTATGATCGAAAGATCAAACAAAGGTCAATCTGCCCTACCCGAGAAAAAACAGTTCTGAAATGCTGCAAAGAAACTCGTGTAGATCATAAACCACAAATCCAATGACCGTGAAATTTTGACAGATGATAGATAATCAAGTTGTGAAGACAACACAATAAGAATCACGTTAATTGGATCTGTAAAACTCGAGTTATGATAAAACCACCAATGAAAGGTAGTGCAGTCCAGAAACTCGACGAGTAAAACTTGTCTGGAACAAGTCGGATAACAAGGCACAAAAGTTCCTTCAAACTACGAATTTTATTCAATAGAACACAAGAGGAACAGCCCCAAAGTAGTCTCTCATGAGCTCTGGGATCTCCTGCTTATATAACCAGCTCGAAAGCCAACTCAACTCAGATTAGGAACCTAATCCTACTCTGTTCACGAGTCGTAACTTTCCATAACTGCTTAGGATTCTTCTATACGCAGATAGAAGCAATCTTAAGACTTCCAAACACCTTAGGAACGTATCCCACATTCCTAAACAACTCAAATTCGTGACCCACACGAAATCCTATCATAACCAACTCAAATCTTTCCATATTTGAGTCAACCCGACTCAGCCACAGCCTGAGTCCATAACCTAGTCGGTTGGACCTTTCCGACCAACTCTTTACGTCCACATCTCTTCATCACGTCTCGGAACCATGTAGCCACGTCCATGCACTCCTTGCACACGTGCAAATATCTTCCAATGACGTCCACGATACCTTCACATGCATTGTTCTTGATTCAATCATGCTGCGCAACCTCCTGATCAGCTCAACCACAATTCCTCCAGAATTTGGTTGTTGGAACCTCATCTCCTCCCTGAGACTAGTACAATGGATCCCGTCACCAGACATGTCTTGAACTCAAGCAACACCTGCAAATGAATAAATAACCAATCCATACGAGCCCAAGTCCTCGACTTGACTCAAGTTAGTTCCGAACACAACACCTTACGTGAGAACCTCACATAAGCATGTTGCAAAATCACAGTAACACGATGTCATCCATGTCAATCGAAACGCACCAAAAACTTAGCAAATGAATACTAAGCAATCTTTACAGGGATGTAAAGCAAGTTCGAAACATTTCACATTAAAAATCAAAACATTGCGATCAAGCACTAGACCTTGCCAAAGCTAGGCGGACCTAGCGCCGAAGCTAACCAAAACTAGTCGGAACTAGTCATCCCAAAAGTCGGAGCTAGAAAAATCAACTCGGAGCTTAGCAAAAACACGCCAAAGCTATCAAAGACATGTCGGAGCTAAAGACAAAACTCACCGGAGCTAACCAAAACTAGTCGGACCTTAATAAAAAGGTGTTTTGGTTATATTCAAAACTTTTATCATCAAAGCAAGTGTATTCACTACAAGCCAATGTATTCAGCACACATAGGTCTTACACCAGTAACTTCCCAGAAGAGACCCCGAAGACACACTTTTCGGGGTTCAGCATCGTGCGCGTAAGGCGCAGCCTGCTGAAGACTTGTGCTAAGCTGTCTAGGAAGAACATGCGGTCTTTGATTTTGACCATGATGTCATCAACATAAACCTCAACCAGGTCTCTAATGAGGTCCCCAAATTTTTTATGCATCCCACATGCAAAGGTAGGGAGAGCATTCTTAAGACTGTAAGGCATGGAAACATAACAATACAGGCCATCTACTGTTACAAAAGCAGTGTGTTCCTCATCATCTCTAGACATAGGTATTTGATGAAAACCGGAATACTCGTCAAGGAAACATAGCAGATCACAGCCTGACGTAGAGTCTACAATTTGATCTATCCTGGGGAGCGGGAAAGGATCCTTTGGACATGCAATGTTTAGGTTGGTGTAGTCGATGCACATTCGAAGTTTCCCGCCAGCCTTGGGGATGACAATAGGATTGGCCAACCACCGAGGGTGGTAAACTTCTCGGATGAAGCCAGCGTCGAGCAACTTCTTGATCTCCTCCCAGATGAAGTTCTGGCGCTCAACGGACTGCTTCCGGGGCTTCTGTTGTATTGGGCGGGCATCAGAGTAGATCTTCAAATGGTACTCAATCACCTCCCTGGGGATCCCGGGCATCTGCGATGGTTGCCAGGTGAACACATCGATATTGTCCCGGAGGAAGGTGATGAGCGCGAATTCCTATTTGCTATCCAGGTTACCAGCAATGTGGGTCGTCTGGGCAGCCTTAGAGCCGATCTTGATGACTTTCACTGGGACGTCATCTTCGGCAGTCAGCCTGCGCGGGGCTGCAGTGGGAGTTCGTTGAGGCGCCCCCTAACTTGGTTGGCCCTCCCTTCCATCGTCCAGGTTTGGGGTTCGACCCGCAGCGAGTGCTTGGAGCTGCTCCAAGGCTGATACCGCTACGGTGCGATCCCCCCGGACCCTGAGAACTCCAGAAGGCGTTGGCATCTTTAGGACCAGATAGCCGTAGTGGGCTACGTCCATGAACTGGTAGAGCGCCGGCCTTCCGATGATGGCATTGAAGGGGAGCTCAACATCCGCCACATCGAATAAGATATTCTCCGTGCGGTAGTTCTTCGGGGTACCAAAGGTAACCGGGAGGTGGATACTTCCACTGGGCACAATCCGCCCCGGGCCCACGCCTGAGAACGGGCTCGACGGAGCGAGTCGGGACATGGGTATCTGCAGCTTCCGAAAAGCTGCAGTGGAGATGAGGTTGAGGCCGGCCCCACCGTTGATCAGCACGTAGTGGAGCTTCATGTTGGCGATAGTTGGGGCCACGAGCAGCGGGGGCACCCCACCTCCTACCATGTTCTTCGGGCAGTCCGAAGCATCGAAGCTGATAGCCGTGTTCATCCACTTGCTGTGGGGAGCCGGGCTTGGTACCGGAGCCACTGCTGCCACGGCGCGTCGTAGGACTATCACTGCGTTCTGAGACATGGGGTCCAAGGCACCCCCGTAGATGGCGTAGAGGAGTTTTCGACGCTCCTGATCACTGCTAGTGTTCGAGTCAGCACCTGTGAACACTGCTTTCACTGCTCTATGGGGCTCCTGGTACCCCATATCATCGTCCTTCTCTTCCGTCAGGTCAACCTTCTGCTTACCCACCCTCTGGCGGCGGGAGGGGGGTGTCGTTCTCCTGACTCCGCTGTTTCTGACGTTGTTCGCGGAAATGCTCTACGAGTTTCTTGACTTCCCGGCACTCGCTTGCACTGTGACCATTGGTCCGATGCACCGGGCATCTGAAGTCAGCATCATCCCTTTCAGGGGACATCGCTCTGCCAAGTGCCGCGGCATCCACCATGGTAACTCTCAGCCCCGGCTTACTCCTGCCGCGACCCCCTTTCTTCCTCTTGCCTCCTCCTCTGACAGGCACCTCCGCTTCAGACTGAACGGGCTCCCCGCTTTTCGAGGAGGCTCGAGCGTGCCAGTTACACCCTTCTGCAGCCTTGGCACATCTGTCCGCCAGGGCAAACAGCTCGGAGACATCGCGCACGTCATGTGTGGCAAGCTTTTCGAGCATCTTCTTGTTCCTCACACCCTGTCTAAACGCAACTATGACAGATGCATTCGAGATGTGGGGAATGGTATTCTGTACCTGGGAGAACCGCTGGATGAAGGCCCGGAGCAGTTCTCCCGATCGCTGTCTAACAACGTGAAGGTCGAGCTGCATGCCGGGACGCTCGCACGAACTTCCAAAGTTTGCCGCGAACTGCCGGCACAGCTCCTCCTAGGAGGTAATGGATCCTGGGGGCAGGTTCATGAGCCATGACCGGGTCGGGCCGGCCAGAACCACAGGGAGTAGTTGGCCATGATGACCTCGTCTCCTCCTGCAGCCAGTATTGAGGTGGAGTAGATTTGTAGGAACTCACTCGGGTTGACACTCCCATCATACTTCTCCGGCGTGTGTGGCCAGAACTTGTGGGGCCAAACCACCCTTTGCAGGTGGGGAGCTAAGGCTGCGCAACCACCTCCTGTGCTTGCGGGTGGCAAGTTTGGCGCTGCATGTCCATAATGAGTTGGTTGCGCCGCGTATATCGGTTACTGGGGTATTGCGGCCGGCGCTTGGTGCGGCGGGGGCACACCATATGCTTGCGGTGGAGGAGGAGCAGCATACGCTTGGTGCGGGGGAGGCGTCATGTACGCCTGGTGCTGCTCGGGAGGCACCGCATGCGCCTGACGCGGTGGACGAGCGTCGTGCACCTGTGCCCTGGTACCCGGCAGGCTGTAATCAGCTTTGAGGTTGCGGCGTCGCTCCCGTTGTCGCTCGATGATGACCCGGTAGTCCTCGCCGGCCCTGCGGCGATGCTGCAACCTCGTCTGCAGGTCCACCGATGAAAGCTTAGTTGAACGGCTGTCGGCGGTCCGCCTGTCGACTGTAGGCGTGCATGACAACGAAACAAATGTTGTTGCCGCTTGCCTTCCGCCCTGTGGAGTCGCCTGGAGTGCAGCGACGACCAGATGGTTGACGTCATTTACCCACTGCTGGGTTGCCCCCTGTGGGGCCCCTGCAGTTGGTGTGTTGCGGAGCAACTCCCGTGCAGCTAGAAGCGCGCTCTCTAGGTTTGTCGCCGGTGGTGCCGTGACGGCTGTCGCTGCTGGGGTCCGCCGAGCCCCATCGTGCTGGCCTACAGTCGATGGGGTGGTCGTTTGGCGACGCGACGGCCCAGATTTTCCCGCCCTGGAGCGGGACCCATCTCTGGGGTGAGATGAAGCTTGGTCCTCTTGCGCCACTTGCTGGCGAGGCTGTGGCCTGGAGGAACTAGCATTGGAGCGAGTGTTCACCATACTGCTGGTGAAGATTCTTGCAGGAGAAAAGCCCCGCTACCTGGCCTGCGAAATGTCGAGGCGTCTAAACTAACACCTCCCCCGGACCTACTCGGGAGTGGTTCGCGGAGGTTCGATGTGTTATCGGGGGGCTAGTCCTAGCAAGATCGAACGCAGTGGATGGTAAACACGAGGGATTTACGTGGTTCGGGCTGCCTGAGCATAATACCCTACTCCACGGAGGTTTGTGTGTTGTATTCCTTGAGTCTGTCTCTTAGTCTGAGCGAAGTTGTCTAAGTCGACGGCCGCTCAGTCCTCTAATAGTCCAAGGTCGAGCAGCTTACAAGTGAGGCCCGAGGCCCGACAAGTGACCCCGGGCATACCGAATCCTCCCTAAGATCTAGGAGTAAATGTTATCCCCTGACAACGGCTTCAATGTGCTGCCTGCCCACAACCTGCTGCAGGGCTACGAATAGTCCCCTCATCATGGTTGGTCCTGTCTTGTTTGTCCCGTCGGGGCTTCTCATTAATCCGTCGTACGTAGTAGTTCGGCTCTGCCCAGTTATGACAAGACCGGCCACAGTCCACTTGACTTATGAGTGCGAGCTCCCGCTCGCCTAAGGAACATGCGCGTCCTAGCTTTGGCGTCCTAGGAACGCCTCCCTTCCCTGAGCCTTCCGTGGGAAATCTCAGGCTTGGCACTGCCTGTCACGTGGCACCTCCCGGCCCTTACCTCAGCGGGACACTCAGTTCCCGGAGGTTGGGTCCGGAGCTGCTGGAAACTAGTAGCATAGGACCCTTAGAGGGACGTCCGGGTCCAGGGCGGTGGACCCGGAGCTGCGGGGATTTGTTGCAGTACTGGACCCTCTTCCCAGGAGGGGAGGTCCGGAGCCGCCATTCTAGCGGCCTCGTCAGATCATTCCCTAGCGAGGTGGTGGGCCCAGGGCCGTGGTCGGCGAGGAGGCACTGGACTTTCCCTCGATAGAGGGAGCCACTGTACCACTTGCCACGTAGCGCTCTGGGCCCATGTCAGGCCTCGCCCCGGTGGGCAGTGGGCCTAGTGTTCTTTTATCCCTGTACCTAGGGATACCTGATTCGTCAGGCACCGACAGGCAGATTTCTAGCTCTTAGAAATTTTAATAGGGTTCGTTTAGGTTGTGTTTGTGTGTGAGTCACTTGTTGTGCTTATAAATTTTGTCCATCGACGATAGGCGATGCATTGAGAGGTTCAGCCCCCCACCCTCCCCACAATTTCTGTCTAGGTCCGCTAGTGTAGGGAGTGGACTAGAGCACTAGAGCATGTGCCTGACCATTCATAACTAGTGCCGCTTAGGATCGATTTCGTGTGGTGCATCCCTGAAATCTTCGGATACTGGCAGAGACTAGATTTTGCTCGGTGGCTACCTCTTTGTAACCGGCATCAAGTCCAAGTCTTGTGGTGTCCCAACATCTCCACCTACGCCCATGGGCCATGTAGCTTACAAACAAGCAGGCCTAGGTTAGATGGGTAAGTTTAAGGCCCACTTTTGGGGTCATGCATATTTTCGAGTTCAAATTGCCTGCCAGTGTGTCAGGTCGTAATGGCTGCCTCGAACGAATAAGACTGAGGGATGGATGACATGAGATGGCCTGCAATCGAGCGCACTTGGGGGAACGAATCCCCCAACATCTCCAACTATCCATATCCAAGTCTTTGCTCGGTGGCTTTGTAGTGTCCCTACAAAGGGTTGGCTCCCGAGCTGCTCGGGTCCCTCAGAAGACCCGGGAACTATGTGGAGGTCTTCGGCAGGATTTATGAAACGTGGGCACCATGTCCCAATGAGGTCTTTTCCTAACAAACACGGTTTCACTTGGATTTACCCATTAGGTAACTCTTTGAGTGTGGGATTTGAGCCCTACCCTTGGGAACTTCCCGGCCTGCTCACTCCTCCAAGCTACGAACGGCTCATCGGCATGGCATAAAATGAATTTGCAAAATATCAACCCGGCCTCTCAAGAGGCTCGAAGTCCACCACGTGATCTGAGCTAACAACAATCGAGCGCTTGCGCCCCGCTAGAAGTAACTTGGGTCACTAGTGATCAGTTGTGTATAATGAACACATACTAACACGTCTTATGGAACTCTTGTTTTTCATGGTCCCAATGCAAGCACAAATTCTTCCTATGACTAACTCCGCGAAGAATCGACCAAAGAGTCAGGGGCTACTGACGGAGTTTTACTCGGGGTACCTAGAACATGGAACTCGAATATGGTACGCGACCACTACACGGCGATGAACCGTATCTGCCCTCCAGCGTGAGGCGGGCTGTTGGTAGCATTTAAGGCGGACGGTGGGCGTCGTAACTTTTGGAGAGGGAATAACATGTGATGTGACCATTTGCAGGATAAACCTGTGATCTATCCCATCTGTTGCGGAGAAATGAGTACTCGACACGTGCGATGTAGCCTTGGCTATAAAGAAGAAGTTAAAACGACGAAGCTTCCGCACCCCGGGCAGCCCGAGCGATTAGAACGAATATTGTACAACCTGGTCCTACAATAAGCCTCGACCTTCTATATAATTTACCCCAAGGCCACTATCCAGGAGGTGAATTCACGTTGTACTCACTTTACATACGCATCACCTTACACATTTACATACACGTTTTACTTACACACTTACATACGCATTTCGCTTACTCATTATCTTTCCTAGAGTTCACTCGAGCAAGTCTCGCTTGTAATATGTTCTCTACGCCTTTTGAGCTAACAAAATCATGGATTGACTCTCGCTGGACATAGGATCTTTTTTGCCCGGAGTAGGATAAATCACTTATCTTTTGCAGCTAGCCATATGGAGACGAACATGTTTCGATACGATTTACTAGTTGGTATACGAAACGCGGGCAATAAGGAAACCCAAAAAAATCTTGTCCCTTACCAGGCCTAATTTCATAGTGATTTCATTGGTACAACTACAAAGTTTCCTCTGTGGCAATTTTATGGTTAGCCCCCCCAAAGTAAATATCGCTCGGTGAAGGGACAAGATGTACTTACTTTTGCAATTTTTTGAAACAGATACCTCATTTTTTAAAATTTATATTAAAATAAGGAAAAAGTTTATTTTGCTACCTTCATGTATCAGCTTTGTTCACTTAACCTCCTAAAGAATTTATTGATTCATTTTACCTTGAAACTATTTAGATTGGTTCAATTCACCCCCTACTGAAATTTTTCTTTTTTGTTTCACTTTGTATGAGTTATTTTTGAAGTTGAATATGTGTTGGATGGCAGATGATATCATAAACTAAGCAAAAAAAAATAATTTTATAATTTTTTCATTTATAATTTTATCTTCCAAATGAGATTTGTTCACTTACATTAAAAATATAAAAAAAATAAAAATATTTTTCTTATCTATATTCTGTTGTAACATATAATCTTATGGAATTTTACCTTCATAAATAATATTTACAAACAGAAATCTAAAAAGAAAAATTACTAAGGGATGAATTTAACCAATATAAATAGTTTAAGAGGTAAACTGGACCAAAATTTTCTTTAGGAGTTACGTGAACAGCGCTGATACTTGAGAGTAGTAAAACGAATTTTTATAATACTTTTAAAAAAACCGTCTGTTTGTACACGTCCCTTATAATTTTAATATATATCTAACAGCAGCCCCCCCTTGCTGTTTTTCCTCTTAAAAAAGGATTTCGAAAGAAAAGCGTGCCACATGCTGCGCCATGATAGATATACATCCATGAGATAGTAAGAGAACGAACGAGAGCGCTCCTGAGGTGGCACCCATGATGTTAGAACACTGAATGGCAGCAAATATGAAACGCTTGTTAATGCTACACCAACAAATAGGCGCCAAAGGACCAGAACAGTCACTCTGTTCGGGTCTAGTGGAATTAAGCCACGTATCAAAGACCAAGATACACATGACAGTACCAGAACTCTTATACTGCCTATTTCTTTTTTTTTATTTTTTAATAATAGGTAAGTCCCGATCTTTCTTTTTAAGAAGGTTATGGTTAATTTATTACAATCGAGTACAAATGCAGACATTCATAACCTATTGTCTAGAACAAGGCGACGATAACTGGATAGCAAAGCACATGATTGTAGACCGGACTTCATAGATCAATATTACGACACATTTATCCATTCATTTTTTTCTGTAAGTGCACCATCAGATATAGCGCTCGTGACTTCCTATGTAGAGTACGTACATTTATTGCTGTGAAATTCAGCTTGAAATTTGCTTCCATCAGAAATCGAACCCATGACTTGAGTATTACTATTCAAATTACTTAATCACTAGGCTAAGCCTCGTTTCACCTACCATCTATTTCCTGTGCTGCAATTAATCCTACCTGGAACTTGAGAACTTTGGTTGCCTGATTCACACCAATGGCGTCAGTTGACAGCTACTGCGGTGTAAAGCGAATACACGCTCAACAGATCAAACGTTTTTGCTTGTGCAGATGAATGTTGCAAATACTATGACAACACTTTGGGAACTTCATTTAATCATAATCAGAGATGAAGCACACTTTTTACCAGTCTTAGGCCACACACATGCTAACTCCCATGAATATTCATCAGAATTTACCATAAGCCAGCCTTGCTTCCTTTCATATCAAAATCTACCGATAATAAGACCAAATTGAGACAGTCTTGGTATGCTACATATGAAACAGAGATACCTGCCTATCAAAAGCAAAAATGCACAAGTTAGATGAATCGGAAACATCTATTGAATTGAATGACTTCAACGTAATGCTACAATAAGTGTTGAAATCCTGCTCAAGATTCAACCATGATTGAAATTAAAAAAAATGTTATCCACGGCCATATAACATTTAACAATGTGCTTTCTTCTATGTGTACTCTTCAAATACCAATTACGGTATTGGAACATTTGGATAGCGTGCGTAAGAGTTGCTTATGCAATGGCTCGGATGTGCAGTGCAAGGCAAAACCATGGTTGCATGGCACGTGTACAAGACCCAAAAAGAAAGGATACCTTGGTATAATCAATCTAGAAAATCAAAATGAATCCCTGCTTATGAAATTCTTGGATAAATTTTATAATAAAAAGGACATTCCTTGGTTAACTTAATATGGGATTCTCATTATGCCAATAGATTCAGATTAAAAACGGTTCTTTCGCTGGAGAGATATTCTTCAATTAAATGATAAGTTCAAGGGGATTGCCTCTTGTAGGGTTGAAGATGTTGCTACAGTTATCTGGGATGATGAATAGAAAGGCTTTCATCTCCGAAGTAAATTACCAATTTTATATTCTTTTGCTAAGGAAAAGAGATATCTTTTTCTCTGATGAAAACCTGCAGGAAGGCCCTGCTGCGAAATATATTAATCAAGAACAGAACAGTGTACAAGATATATACATCAGCATATACTCAAGGTTGGTTAAATAACGAACAACTAAACCACATAGCTAAGCAAGTCTAACCAAGCATAAAGTACCAGCTTATCATTTTCTTTGAATCTGGTTGCCTGTATCCTGCATTGTTTCAGAAAAAGGAGATATCTTTCTTTGAAGGACTTCTTAATGGGGGAGAGTTTAGACGCACAATTCTTCACACCTTTCACAAATAAGGCATTTGAAGAGTTAAGGCAATTGGGTTCAATCCTACAGGAACGCCGCCAGCCCTGGGCAATCTTAGAAATATAGACTTCCAAGTGTAACAACAAGTTTAAAGTCTTCACATGTGTTAACACTGAAGCTTCTTCCGGACACGTCGACAACAGCATTCCCACTGACCTGGAGGCCCCACAGGATCATTGTCGGAGTTACCGTCTTTGTAAACCGAGCGTACGCATGAGTGGGAATGAGTGGGCCCGTAACTGAGGCTTCTAACAACTCTTGCAGAGTATTAAGGGTTGTAACTGGATATTGGAAAAGATGAACAAAATCATCGCAACTCTGATCCACCTACCTCGTCTTCTTCATGTCGTCTTCTTCCTCCCCAAGCATCCCGAGCATGCTGCCGCTAACAAATGGTCTCAGAGCCCTTGACCGCTTCATCCTGGAGGAGCACCACCACTACACGAGATGGCAGTAGCATTTCGGTGCCATGGAACCTAACACTAAACTTCTTCTCAAGGAAATGCTCAAGCAAGTCTGCGCTGAGATATCGAAGTGCTCCGGCGACCGCCATGAAGCGTTGGACAAGTGCCTCTCCAAGTTCTCCACCACTAAGCAGCAGCGCGACAAGCGCTTGGTGGCTCTCGAGTCCTCGGGGGAGGAATTCGATCGAAGCTTCGGCGAGTGGAAACCAGAAATTGAGGCTTCAATCTTGGCAATGAAGCTGGAAATTGCCAAGTTGAACCGATTCTTTGACCGTGACGCCCGGACCTCCTCCGCGTCCTGCTCTGACGTGCTTCAGGTTGAGTTGGCGGCCGACCCCTCTTCATACGGCCTCGCCGATAGCCCAAGTGGGCACCGCGTCGATCTCAAGCATTGGGATACTGGGTTTGGGTCCGTGTACACCCATATCCCGATCAAAGGTACGCATCTCGCCGATGACTCTCGCTTCTCTCATTTCTAAATGTCCACGACTAGTCACTCGTCCCCTTACTCTGTCACTAATAGAAACAATCTGCCCAAGTTACAGTTTCCTTAATTTGAAGGTGATAATCCCAAATTATGGAGAACCAAATGTGAAGTTTACTTTGACATGTACGCTATGATCCGGTATTGTGGGTCAAGGTTGCCTCTTTTGACTTTGAGGGATGTAACACCCGTATTTTTCTAAAATAAAATAAAAGGCATAAACAAATTAAATAATAAATAAATAAAAGGAAAGAGAAAAGAAATGAAATAGAAAAAAAAAAGAATAAAACCGCCCCTGGGCCGAAAGTTCCTCCCTGCCCAACCTCATTTCCCCACCAACGGCCCATTTTCTTCCTTGCCACTGCGCCCAGCCCGCACTCCTTTCCTCCCTCTCCTCTCTCTCTTGCGTGTGGGCCCTACGTGGCAGCACCTTCTTCCCCAACTGGCAACCGCCGCCTTGCCTGTTCAACGCCCGTGCGCGCGTGCGCCGGCAACCGCCACACCTCTTGCCCCACGCCCGAACCCACGTCGCCATGGCAACGGCTCGCCCCTCCTCCCCTTTAGGCACTCGGCCCCGCGCATCACTTTCCCCATTCCCAAAACCCTAGCCGAGAGCACCACCATGGCCGCCCCCATCGAGCTTGGCGTTCTGCCGCGAGGAAGCCGCCCCGCCCCTCTCCACCACGCCGGCGTGCGGCCCGACGTCGTACCTCCCCCGTAGGGCCTGTCCGCGGCGAGTTCTAGCCACCCGATGCCGTCCCCGACGACACCAATGTTCAACCGCTGCTTCCCATCGTCGAGCGCCTCCTCCGGTTGATTTCCCGCATGCGCGACTCACCTGTGAGGTTCCCCTTGCCCTCCTCTTCGTTTTTCACCAATTCCCATCGAGATTTATGGTCCCTAGCGCCGTACCGACAAACGTCGGCGACAGCCGGCCATGGCGCCGCCGCCTGTGGCCGCCGGCAGCCACCCACCCCGCTGGATCCCCTCTGGGCCGTTGGATCTAAATCCACGGTCCAGATTATATCACCCGAAGGGGTATGGCCCCCGGTCCACAGTGGACCATGGACCGCGTGCGCACCCCTTGGTCCATGGGCCCATGGACCAATTCCATGCATTTTCCTTAACAAAAGTAAATCAGAATAGAAAAGAAAAATGGTATTTTGCGGTTAAGTCCTCAAGCACTTTTATTAAATTATGAATATGCCCCTGGCCTTGCAGAAAAGACCCCAAGCTTTATTTAAAATAGATAAAAGCCATGTATTTAAGTGAAACTTGCTAGGATGCGCCCTGTAATTTTCTTGAATCACATTTTTTATTAGTGTCCAGTTAGGAAAAATGACAAAACAACCCCTGAACTTTATGGAATTTAGTTTAAACTTTAGTTTATTTTCTGTTTTTATAGAAAAACTATAGTAAATAGAATTTAATTGCAAAAAAATATATTTAATACATAGAAAATGTTTTAAGTGATAAAATAAATATATAAAATATAGGAAAAATGGTTATAAATCTTTTTATACTAAAAAATTGTAGATTTCATATAAAATACATTTTGACTATGGAAAATTTAATAAAAATGCTTTTAGCTATAAATAAATATTAAAAATAGAGAATAAATATGGAAATAATAGGAAAATTATCTATAAAATTTTAATGCTGAAATAAAATGTATAAAATGCATATAAAATATATTTTGTCTATAAAAACTCATTAAAAATGTTCTTAGCTATAAATAATTACTAAAAATGGATGATAAGTAGAAAAAATATTTATAAAACCGTTTAAGTTGATATAAAATTATAAAGCGTATATAAAATATATTCTAACTATGGAAAATTCATTAAAAATGGTTTAAGCCTATAAATAAATACTAAAAATGGATAATAAATGGTAAATGCATTTCTTTGGCTATGAAAACTAATAATTACTTCGTAGTTATATATTAGTACATGATTTTATGCTATTGCGTATGTTCTGGTGTATTGTTCTTGAATGTTTTTATTTCTCTTTTATCGGTAGTTTATACGCATCTGTATCTCGATCAAAAAGCAACACGAAGACTCCGAAGATCAAGATTTCATCAAGAAGACTGAGCAGCTAAATAATATAAGGCAAGTGCCCTTGACCATCTTGCTCCTTTTTAAGGGTTTAGTTAGTTGCATGTTAATTAATATGAACCCTATGCTATGCCCTGTTGTATTACCTTTTACCTTGTCGCTTGGGTTATGGAAGGGTGGTTATGGGAATTACCTTACGCTTAGTCATGCATACTAGTTGGGTGGGAAAACATTGACCACACTTATTATTCATGACTTATTATTATGATTATGATTATGATGATGGAAATGGATTGTAGTAAATAGGAATCTGGCGGGTTGGTTTGAATGGTATGGTGCAGTACGCACGAGACCCGGGATTTGGGGATTGAACCTTGCCGGATTCTAAGGACCGGTTTATGGAGTAGCCACTAAACTATACAGTATCGCCACAAGACTGAGTATGGGGCAGCTTGGTTGATTAATTAGGCCTCTCCAGGTCTAGTGCTTGTAGTTGGATAGTGCGGGGAATTGGTTCAGCGTATCTTCCTTGTGATCCGCATGGCTCAAGAGGGGGCTTCTCTTGGCGGAGGTAAAATGGACTCTAGGTGCCGGAGCGGTGAAACCTCAGAGGGTCGGTTACTAGTCGGGAGGACCTTTGTAAAGACCTCGTAGTGATCTCCTGGCCGCACACCTACGGAAGTGTGTAATGTGACCGACGGGTCACGGGCATCAGGGAGGTTTGCTTAGTCCACCTGGCAACAGGGATGAAATAACGGCTTGTGGGTAAAGGATACATTATCTGCAAAGATTGGGAAACTGTCATGACAGCCATGCTCATGGACAAGAGCGGCTTGTTGTCGATTTCATAATTAGTATATGGTTGGGTTAATGGTGGGATTTATGGATTGGAAATACACATGTGCTATTACTTATTTACTCATTATTTTTACTATAATCTTTATTGGGTGGAATCACCTAGTTATAGGTTGCATAATGAAAGCTAAGGTTAGGCTTAATGCTTAGTGCTTAAACCACTATCAGCCTTCTCCGTTGACTTGACCTTCATGTCATTTATTTCCCACACTTGTTGAGTACCACAGGATGGTACTCACACTTGTTTTGTTGTATTTTTGATATGCTGCTCCGTGAAGAGAAGATCTAATGAGGACAGTGACAAGTGAAGACGGTGCATAGGTCGCGTTGCTGCCAGTCAACTTGCCTGTGGTTGCCCTAAAGTTTTTCCTCTTTCGCAGCTATTCAAAAATCTTTTAATGGTATAAATGTTGTTTGCATGCGATATAGAACTGTTTATCACTTTTTGTCATACATGTATGGTGAAACTGATCATGGCATACATGTATTTTGCAGCTGGATTTATAGTTAATAAAATCGGGTGTGACAAAAGTGGTATCAGAGCTATACGTTGACTCTAGGCACGTGACCTTAGTAAGAATGGACCTCTTGGACACTCCTTTGACCTTGCTCATGAAGACGAAGCTTTGACTCCACCGACAGGAACGTGAAGATCAACATAGGAGGACAATGCAAAAGAAGAAGACTCTTAGAGATTACCATACATCACTTGCTTAGGTCTCCTTTGTTTAGCAAGTGAAATCCATGCCTGCTTCACAGTGAATTAGAACACGTTGATTGATGTATTGCAATAGATTAATAATAATAACAAGAAATTATAGCATTTGTCTGTTTAAGGGGGTAGCCGACCCATTTGAATCTCGTGGGCGAGATTCCTTGTAAGGTGGGTGGGATTGTAACCACCGTAATTAACAAAAGAAAAGAAAATAACAATAACAATAATTATAATAAAACTGTTAATCATGACAATGCATTTAAAATGAAATACTTTAAAATTCAGAACCATAATAAATTTAAATTGAGTTCAAATTAGTAATAATGACAGAAGAATAATAAGAATGTAAATGAAAATAAAGTAATAATAATAATCATAAGAATAATAATAAAAGTATACATCCATAATGTCAATACATCGAAAGGTTATATGATCAAAACTGTCGATACCCTGGGTACCATATACCCCTTGGGATTGCAAAGATCTTAAGGGAATGTCATCTACTTGATTTGAAGACCTTCGGAGGCCCACATGTTAGACATAACCGGACCTGCTTCCCCAACATGGTTAGTCCCAGGGTCGCCACGTGTACTATCAAACCGGAGCTACCGCCCACAAGGGGGAAGCTCCGGGCTATGTACCATAGCGGCACCCCCGGACCTAACCCCAGACCGAGGGAAGCTCGAGAACGGACACGTGTTAGGTGGCACCGAACCTATCTGTTCCCCACACTATGCTCCGGAGCTACCACGTGTCCAACCGTTGGATCTTCAACCTCTAACCTCTGGAAGACTCCACAACGGCTCCGGATCTTCAAAGGGGAATCAAGGACTTCAAGACTCGATTAAGTGTCATTAATACTATATTAATGACACACGATTGGACGACCTTAATTACCAGTAACGGTGCTGTCAAATGTGTATCAATATTAGTAACCGCCGGGGCCACATGTCGAGCCAGGCTAACTTGTAACGGCCTGCCCTTGTACTATAAAAGGACAGGCCGACGATACATAGAGGATGACTCGACGCGCTCACTCTACACTCTCAACTGACGTTGAGCTCATACATCCAATACAACACGATCACACCCCGTGGAGTAGGGTATTACGCTCAGGTGGCCCGAACCACGTAAATCTTTGTGTCTCCTATGTTAAATACACTTCACCTTCATGAATCTCCGCGCGCCCACACCGAACTTCAAACTCCGCAAACACCTTAGTAGTGTCGGGAGATCTGCCGGATCAAAACCACCGACAGTTGGCGCGCCAGGAAGGGGCGCCTGAGATTTCAAGAATGGTGAACTCAGCCGCTGGATCATCCAATGGTCATCCCGCTGTTCAAGTTGTTGGGGGCAACCCCTCCAATATGCAGCCACCAGCAGGAACCACGGTTCCAACAGGAGTCACACTTCCACCACCGCCGCCTCCACCAGCAAATCTAGTTGGGCAACGCGTTGGTGCAACGGCGTCAATCACTACATCGGCGAATCATGACAACCCGGAACACGCGCTCCATGCAGCACGTGCTCTCCTTCAGCGCCCACCACCTCCGGATGCATCCCGGGATGCACTGGAGCAGTGGGGGGCCGATGTGGAACACTTGGTTGCAGCAGCAGCCGACCACATCAGCAACCAGGGTCCTCCTCCTTCAGGATGGGCCCCGTCGCAGCGACGGACCTTGTCTGGCAGACTTGGTCCGCACGTTTCCAACAGCAGGAGACGTGCTGCGTCACAGCAGGTGACGTCGTTGCCCTCCGAGGCACGACGCACTCACACAATATCAAGGCTTTCAACTCATGACCTCCGGGCGGAGCTTGATCGCCGATACCGCCAACAAGACGGTCGAGTCCATATTGAGCGTGCTCGTGAAAGACGAGAAGCTCAGGACATTCCTGCTCCTGAAGGAGTAGGAGGAGGCTGTTCAGCCCTGGCCATGCATCTGCGTATGGTCAGGTGGCTATAGAAATTCCAGCCTCACCTGCCGGAGAAGTTTGACGGGACCGTTAATCCCGTCGAATTTCTTCAAATTTACTCCACTGCTATCCTAGCAGCTGGAGGAAATGAGGCCGTAATGGCCAATTATTTTCCAGTGGCTCTAACAGGGACCGTCTGGTCCTGGTTTATGAGCCTTCCACTCAACTCCATCAACAGTTGGGAGGAGTTGCGCCGGCAGTTCACCGCCAACTTCGGGAGTTCATACACCCGACCAGGCACCGAACTGGACCTTTTTGCAGTCGTGCAAAAAGGAGGAGAATCCCTGCGATCATTCATCTAGAGATTCTCTCAGGTACGAAACACTATCCCTTCTATCTCTAGTGCTTCTGTCATTGTGGCATTTAGACAGGGCGTACCGGATAAGAAGATGTTGGAGAAACTGGCGATCAAGGAGATCACCAGTGTAACAGAACTCTTCAGCTTGGCCGATAAATGTGCCAGAGCTGCGGAGGGACGTGAAATCCACTCCAAACCACCTCTGGAGGATCACAAAAAATCCTCCAAAGGAGAAGCCGCTACCTCCGGGAGTGGCAAGAAGAAGAAAAAGACCAACGGCAAGAAGAAGCCGTCGGCCGGTGCATCTAATGCTGCAGCTGCTGCAGCTCCGGGTGGTCGGGGGCCACGCCCCGAGAAGCGACCTCGACCGTCTTCTGAAGACAGTGGAAAACCCAAGGTGTGGTGTCCAATTCACAAAACGGACAGCCACAGTTTGGAAGACTGTTGGGAGGTCCAAAACCTTGCCGAGCGCTACAACAAGCGTCGGGAAGAAGTTCCTTTCCGACAGAGGGAAGGAAAACAAAAAGTTGACGAAGCTCCGGCTGAAGAGGAGTTAGGTTTTCAGGATCCTAAAAAGGTCCTGAAGGCCGTTTACACCTCCGTTGACGATGATTCTGACGTCTCAGACAATGAGCGTCGGAAAACCATGAACACCATTTTTGGTGGATCATGGGACATCACCTCCCACCGCATCCTCAAGACAATGCGTCGGGACATGGCTGCTGTAGCTCCTACAGCCAGGGCGGAGCCTCATCGGAAGTGGATGGACACATCCATCACTTTTGATGCTTCAGACTGCCCTCGAAGCATGTTTGGAGCAGGTCAGTTACCTTTGATGGTATCTCCTACCATTAATAACATCCAGATCCACC
Source organism: Tuctoria greenei (assembly GCA_036927565.1). NCBI lineage: Eukaryota > Viridiplantae > Streptophyta > Magnoliopsida > Poales > Poaceae > Tuctoria > Tuctoria greenei. The sequence goes on along the minus strand of JAYESD010000003.1, from coordinate 80,708,094 downwards.
ATGTCATGGTAGACGAAGGTTCGGGGCTCAACCTCATAAGCTTCAAAGCTTTTACCAAGCTTCAGCTCCGACCTTCGGATCTTCACCCCTCCCAACCTTTCTCCGGAGTAGGTCCGGGAGCCATTACCCCACTCGGTGCTATTACCCTCCCCGTTACCTTCGGGACCCGAGAGAAGTATCGCACCGAGAAGTTGTTCTTTGACGTTGCTCATATCAACATACCCTTCAATGCCATCTTGGGTAGGCCTACCTTGTACAAATTCATGGCAGCTGCTCATTATGGTTACCTGGTGTTAAAGATGCCAACACCAGTAGGTGTTCTCCGGATCCGCAGAGATCGCACTTCCGGAGTAACTGCTCTGGAAGAACTCCATGCGCTTACTACGGCGCAAGAAAAGGACTCCAGACAGGAGCAAGCTCCAAAACCCCCGAGCATTCGTCAGCGAGGCTCGAATTTTGCACCTCGAGTGCAGCCAAGCGGCGACACCGACATTCCCGTCAAAGTCGTCCAAATCGGTTCTGATGCCGCTCAGACCACCCGTATATCGGGGGGACTGAATGACAAATAGGAACTCGCGCTCATCGCTTTCCTCCGGGCTAATGTCGACGTATTTGCCTGGCAACCGTCACAAATGCCTGGGATCCCCAGGGAAGTGATTGAGCACAATCTGAAGATCAATCCCGATGCCCGGCTCGTGCATCAGAAGCCTCGGAAGCAATCCGTGGAGCGACAGAACTTCATTCGACAAGAAGTGAAGAAGTTGCTCGAAGCTGGATTCATCCGAGAAGTCTTCCATCCAAAATGGCTGGCAAACCCAGTCGTTGTGCCCAAGGCCGACGGGAAGCTTCGGATGTGTATTGACTACACAACACTAAATAAGGCATGTCCAAAAGATCCATTCCCATTACCTAGAATAGATCAGATAGTGGATTCCACCACCGGGTGTGAATTACTGTGTCTCCTAGACGCATATTCTGGGTATCATCAAATCAGAATGTCTAGGGAAGATGAAGAGCATACCTCTTTCATCACAGTAGATGGATTGTACTGTTATATAGCCATGCCATTTGGTCTCAAGAATGCAGCTTCAACCTTTGTACGAGCTATGTACAAAACTTTTGAAGAACTCATTAGAGACATAGTGGAAGTGTACGTCGATGACATCGTGGTCAAGGTCAAGAACAAGAAGTCACTCCTTGACACTTTGCAGGCTGTCTTCGATAAGCTACGGGTCACCCGCACAAAGCTAAACCCATACAAGTGTGTCTTCGGAGTTAGCTCCGGAAAACTTCTTGGTTTCCTGGTAAGTCACCGGGGCATAGAAGCTAATCCGGTGAAGATCAAAGCCATTGAAGACATGCGGCCACCAGCCCGCATCAAAGATGTCCAAAAGCTGACTGGATGTCTAGCAGCCCTCAGCCGGTTCATTTCAAGACTGGCGGAACGGGCACTTCCCTTCTTCAAGTTATTGAGGAAGTCCGGACCATTCCAATGGTCTGAAGAAGCAGAAAAGGCATTCTAGGAGCTAAAACAGTTCCTCACCACCCTACCAACTCTGGTAGCTCCAAACCCTGGTAAGCCTTTGCTGCTTTACATTTCAGCAACTGACGAAGTCGTCAGTATGGTCCTAGTTGCGGAGAGACCAGAACTATGCCCTACTCAAGAATCCAGACCCCTCAGGGAGGGTCCGGAGGTTCGTGAAAGCGAGTCTGGGTCCCAGCTCCCAGACTTGAGTCCACAAGAAGTTACTTCAGAAGACTCTGATCCCTCCGGGAGGGTCCAGGTCGCTTCTGAAGAAGCTCCGGGTCCCTCCGGCCAGGACCCGGAGGGTCCCAGAAGAAGGTCCGGATCCCTCCGCGAGGATCCGGGTCAATGAAGAGGAAGCTTTGGGCCCCTCCGGAAGGGTCCGGACCATCCAGCGCCCAGTGTACTTCATCAGTGAAGTACTTCATGACGCCAAGACTCGATACCTAGAGGTGCATAAGCTGCTCTATGCAGTTCTTATTGCCTCCAGGAAGCTTCACCATTACTTCCAAGCTCACAAGATCACAGTGGTGACTTCTTACCCACTTCGAGCAATCTTGCATAATCCCAACTCAACTGGGAATATTGCAGAGTGGGCAGCGGAATTGGCCGAATTCGATCTCGAATTCATTTCAAGGCAAGCGATCAAGAGTCAAGCATTGGCAGATTTCGTGGCGGAATGGACTCCCTCTCCATCAAACCCTGGGGGGCCCAGTGAGCAGAAGCCGGAACACAAAGCTCCGGTCTTCACCAAGCCTCACTGGACCCTCTATTTTGACGGCTCCATGCAAAAGCAGGGGGCCGGAGCTGGAATCCTTCTCCTCGCACCAATCGGGGAGAAGGTAAAATACATGGTACACCTTGACTTCAAGGCAACCAACAACATGGCAGAGTACGAAGCACTCATCTACGGACTAAGGGTGGCACTATCATATGGTGTCCATCAACTGCTGGTCAAGGGAGATTCACAGCTCATCATTAAACAAGTGAAGGGTGAATGCTCCTGCAACAATCCCCAGCTAGCTGCTTATCTCCTTGAAGTCTAGAGGCTTCAGAAGGACTTTGAAGTCCTAGACCTCCACCATGTCCAGCGTGCCCACAACGCTGAAGCTGACGAACTCTCGACAAAAGCGTCAACCGGAGCTTCGGCTCCTGATGGGACTTTTGTCCGGAGATTGTCAAAACCCACAGCTCAGCCTGCCAAACTGAGCGAAGGGGGCGAGATCAGCATCCCGAAGCTGACGGTCCCGATGGCCCTGTTACCATGGAAGACATCAAGGGTCGTAGGTGCTGCCGGAAGCTCCAAGCAACCCAGCACGCAAGACTCAAATGCTCAAGTCAGCTCCAATGCAGGGATCTCGGAGATCCGAAGCTACTTGAAAGACAACATCCTTCCTGACGATGATGTATCCACTGACCAGATAGTCAGATTGGCTAAAAGATACACGTTGGTAGAAGGGGATCTCTACCGGCATGGTGCCAACGGCATCCTAATGCGGTGCATCACAAGGGAAGAAGGTTGCGAGCTCCTCGCAGAAATCCATGGAGGCAAGTGTGTGAACCACGCGTCTTCCCACACACTGGTCGGTAAAGCCTTCCGGCATGGCTTCTACTGGCCTACAGCACTCCAAGATGCAACTGAGCTGGTGAAGAAATGCAAAGCATGTCGATTTCATGCAAAGCAAATTCACACATCGGCTCAGCCTCTACAAATGATACCTCCTACATGGCCCTTCGCTGTGTGGGGGATAGACATCTTGGGACCTTTCCCAAGAGCCGTCGGAGGTTACAAGTTCCTGTACGTTGCCATTGACAAGTTCACCAAATGGCCGGAAGCAACTCCAATTGTGACAATCAACAAGCAGTCTGCTATCAACTTTTTGCAGTCCATTGTATGCAGATTTGGAGTCCCAAACAAAATCATCACTGATAATGGGACCAAATTCACAAGCTCTCCATTTCAAGGAAGACCTCGGCATTCAAGTTTGCTACGCCTCCGTAGCTCACCCGACAAGCAATGGCCAGGCCGAGAGAGCAAATGCAGAAATCCTGAAAGGACTCAAAACGCGCACCTATGAGCGCTTGGAAAAACATGGAGCCAACTGGATTGAAGAGCTTCCGCCCACTCTATGGGCCAACAGGACAACTCCAAATCGGTCAACTGGAGAGACACACTTCTTCCTGGTGTACGGAGCTGAAGCAATCCTTCCTCCGGAGATCACCTTGGGGTCACTCCGGGTCCAGACCTTCGACGAAGCCACGCAGGACCAGCTTCGGCGTGAAGACCTAGACCTCCTTGAGGAGGGAAGGTTCCAAGCTGCTGTTCGGAATGCCCGATACCGCCAAGCCCTTCGGCGCTATCATCAGCGGCATGTACACAACTGACAGCTCGAGGAAGGCGATCTGGTGCTACGGAGAATACAATCCAGAGAAGGGTTAAACAAACTCTCCCCCAGCTGGGAGGGACCCTTCCGAGTGATTAAAGTATCCCATCCCGGAAGCGTTCGCTTGGCTACCGAGGATGGGACACCTCTCCCAAATCCTTGGAACATTGAGCACCTCTGTAAGTTCTACACTTAATATCACGGAGGTGAGTCTGTAGTAACGTGAGGTGTATGTTATAGAGTCATCGTACAGAGTCAGGTAGTTCCTCCGGGAGAACAGCTGGACCTTTCTTGGAAGGTCCGCAAAGTTCATGTAACACTTGTCACAGTCCCAGGACTAAAAGTGTAACTAGCTACCCTGGGTCAAACGAGAAATTAAACACGCTTAGCCTGGTTTCGTACCCTAAGAGTGTACTTGTTTCCCCTGTACCCCGGACCTATAATGAAAGACATCTTCATGTGAAACAGACTCCACGTGCATTTATTTTGTACAGGCTCAACATTTTTTATTTTTCTCTTTCTTGTCTATAACAAAGTTGTGCAATTCTTAAGAAATTTCAGTTCAACCAGTTCGTGTACAATTCGAGTTGTATTGTCAATTCTTTTGGATTCAAATATTGTTCATGGCTCACTCGCCTTAATGCTGCCAAGCCAATCTAGAGCCGGAGTGTGCTATTGGCTTAGCCTGGTCAAGCACCCTAAGTACGCCACTCTACCTACACCCCGACAGGCCGAAGTAAGGCGGCTCCAAGTACAATGGGATCTGGAAGAAAAGACAACACATTCGGTGTATTCAGAATCGCGTTTGACCTAAAACTTTCTTGGGAATCGTAAGCCGCAACGAAGTTATAGGCAAGGAATGAATTTTACTATTTTTCTTGGCTTCAGTGTGCAGGAAAAATAAAAAATCCACGTTGATGGAGAAAGGCTGGAGCTAACAAAGCTCCAACTCCCCCTAGGAGGCTTGTAATCGATGTAAAACATTGAAAACGAGCATCACCGGAGCAACCAAGCTCCGGTAAAGCTAGGGGGGCCAGCCGTCGACGCAAAATAAAATATGGTGAGAAGACCCCACAAGCGGAGTCTGCTGCCGACAAACTATGCGTTGGTAAAGGTCACTGCCGGAGCTACTAAGCTCCGACACCCCGGAGGGCTAACTATTGATGCTCTACGCGTTGATGGGAACTATTGTCGGAGCTACTAAGCTCTGACGATAGCCAATGCCGGAGCTTCTAAGCTCCGACAACCTCAGGGGGCCTTCACTATCGAAGACTTCGGACCTACACTCTACATGTTCGAAGCAAATGAGTCTTCAACAAAACACAATATCCTCTTGGTACATGTTCACAATCAAATAGTGTACATCTACCAGGGGGCCAAGTGAAGACAAAAGTATTGAAGACAAAAAATGAAATTCGCAAAAATTTGGATTTCGTTCATCTGGAGACAAGGGATTACAAAATTGGGGAAGAAAAAGAGAGAATACAAGTGGGAGCTACAGAGATGGTCCTAGACCATATGGAAGAACTGGGCGACCTTCTGAGCAACCTCCGACACGTTGGCTCTGGTGGCTTCACCTTCTCCTTCGACGGGACCTTCAAGCACCGGGTCCAGAGGGAATTGGGGATCCCGGCTGGTGTAGCACGTCAGCACATACTCTGCGACGTTCTTCGCCAAGGATTGCCCCTCAACCTCAAACTGGTCCGCGATGACGTCGCCCACCTCAAAGAGTTTGCTACCCGCCGAGCTCAATGCATGCAACGCTAGGTCCGGCTCCGGCTCCGGATCATCCGGACGCACGGGACTGAAGCCCATCAGTGTCAGCGCATCGTTGGCTTTGCTCAGGAACTCCCAAACCTGTAGGGAGTCCGCAGTCCTCAAACCCTTCAGTTCCTCCAAGGATCTTTTGGCCGCCGCCAGTTCAGAATTCTCGCGAGCAAGGCGCTCAACCTCTTTGGCATTTTGCTGAATCTTTTTAGCAACCTGCTTCTCAAGTTTGCCGAGCTCCTCCTCCCGGAGGTAAATCTTGTTTTGGCGGTTGACCAGGTCCTTCTCCCGGCCCCTAACTTTCTTCTCCCTGGTAGTGAGGGCACACTCTTGCTGGTAGAGTTCCTTCCCTCGCACCCAGGCCTTCTCCTCCTCCTCAAAGAAACGCTCCTCCAACTTCTTGGTGCGTTCCTCGAGACCCTTGTCAACCAGAGCCACCTTTTTGGCGAGCTCCTCCTCCCTCCTCAAGACGTCATCCCACAGCTCTAGGAGTTTTTGCTCTTCATCTTCGAGCCTCTTCTCCCTCTCCTCAAGTGCCTCCCGGCGCTTGATGAGAGTAGTGTTAATGGCTTCAAGCCTTTCTTGGCGTTCATCAGCCGCACTATTAGATGCCTTGGTCAGCTCATAAATGGCCCGAGTTTGAGCGTCGAGGGCACGAGTCAAGCTCTCCCTGTCATCCAATAATTTGCCCCAGTATTCTAGGCAGACCTTCTCCTGCTTGATCCGTTATTTGTCATCTGCCAGCCTCGACTGCGCCAGCTTGGTCTCGAAGTAGAGCCGGTTATGTCACCGCCTAAGGGTTTGGCGCTCCTCTTCAAGAGCCTTGCTGTCGTGGTAGAATGCCAGCTGGACTTGACGCAGGCTGGAGCAAGCGTTGTCAATAGACAACGACAGGGGAATAGGTTCCGGACCTGCTGATATCTCCTCCACTGGTTCCAGCGGGTTCTCGCTTACAAAAATTGGGTCCCACTCCACAAGAGTGGTCCCCTGAGCCTCCACGACACTAGGGCCTTCCTCCGGGATAGCCTCAGTTGCCATCGAGGAGGGTCCCGCGGATGAAGTTCCGACCTCCGGAAGTGGTTCCGAAGGCCTTGCCGCCAGGTCTTCATTTGCCCCCTCAGACAGGGGGCCAGCGACTTCATTTAGGTACTCCGGCTCAGTAGAAGGCACCTCCGTCGACAACACTTCCAGAGTAGGGGCTAGTTCCGACTCCGGCCTGGGCCCCTCCTCCGCTAATGGCTCGGGTGTTGGCATCTCGACCACAATGGGTTCGAGTGTTGATGCCTCCACAATAACCGGTCCTGAGGCCGGAGCTTCAACCTCAACCGGCTCGGGCGCCAGAAGGTCTTCAACTACAACCGGCTCTAAGGCTGGAGCTTCAGAGGTAACCGGCTCAACCGCCGGAACTTCCTCCACAACCGGCTCACTTGCCGGGACTTCAATAACCTCCGGCTCAACCGCCAGGGCTTCGACAATTTTCGGCTCTGGGGCCGACATTACTGCTTCCTCCGGCTCAACGGCCAAAGCTTCCATCATCTCAGCATCAAGACCCGGGGCTTCAACCTCCGGGGCAGGTGCCGCTGGCGCATCTTATCTCCCGTGGTCCAGCGCTACCACGGGAGTCTCAGGGGATGAGGCAAGGTCCATGACCATGACAGCTGGCACCGGAGCTGCCGCAGCTTCAACTACCACTTGGGGCGGCACCGAGATAGGAGCAGAAGCTTCCGCCCTCACAGCTTCAGCTGCTGTGGCTGAGGGTGGAGCCTCACTCCTCTTCTTGGGAACGTTGTGGATGTTGGATGAAGAAACTTAAAAAAACAGTTACTACAATAAAACAACTGTCTGAGGTAAAGATTAAAAATTACCTCGGGAGGCTTCCGCACCAGCTTGCGCGGAACCTCTTTCCCGGGCGTTCTGGGCTAACCATAGCCGCCACCGGCGTGGAAGCTCCAGAGGGCCCCCCGGAACTCGTTGCAGCCACGGGCATTTCCTTAGTCGAGGCCCCCCTCGATCGGGAAGGACCTCCGGACCTAGAGGCCTCAACTGGCCCTGGTGCTGGAGTCGCATGCCCGGAGCTAGCACCCCGGGAAGACACCGCTGCGGGTACAGTCGCCGCAGTTGTAGAAGACCTCCCCCTCCAAGGAGAAGGAGCTGATGTAGAGGTTGCAAGCCTGACAGATCTTCCGTCGGCATGCTGCAGTTTCCTCTTCCGGCTCAAGGGTTCGTCCGCCGGCTCCTTGCCCTTGCCGACGACTTCGATCCTTGGCTTCGGGGCAGGGACGGAGCCACCTTCGGAAGCCCCAGGGATTACCACCCCGGAGGTCGATCTTCTCTCGACGACACCAAGGTCGTCAAGCACCAGCATCATCCGCCGAAGCTCCCTGCTGAACTCTACTTCCACGTTCAGAGGTAGAAAAGCTGGTGGCGGGGTCAAGTCATCACCTGCGACGTCGATGCCGTGCTGGAACTTCTTGAGATGAAACTCCAGGGTCGCCCCCGCCATGTTGGACTTCAGCCCGGTCACGACTCGGTCGTCCTCCATCACACTGTTGAGGGCTCAAGCGAGTTTTTCTCTCCTCTTCAACGGTGCCCACCTGTTGACCAGGAAATTGCAAAATACCGCCTGAGGAGTTAATCCTCCCTCCACGCATTGGCGGATCCTGGTCAGAGCAGGGTTGAAGGCATCTGACGGCACCAGAGCTTCACTCCAGACTGCAGTGTCGATGTTGGGGAGGCCTTCGGGCAGCTCCAGCTTCTCGTGCTCCTTCACCCGGATGACTATCCAGTCCTTCTTCCAATCATCCCACTTTCCAGAGGGAAACGACCAGAGGTACTTGAATGGGCACTTCTTGCGCTTCACGAAGTAGTAGAAGCCAAGGTACTCATTACTCCTACCGGTGGTATGGACGATGAATAAGGTCCGGAAAAGTTCAATGCAGGGGAGGATGCCCACCCACATTTCACAGAAGTGGACGAAGACAGACACAAGAAGAATGGAGTGGGGGCCAAGGTGGTACAGCTGCAGACCATAGAAGCCTAGTAGCATCAAGAAAAAGGAGGAAAAAAGGTGGAATCAACCCCACCATGGCGTACGAAGAGAAGTACACCATCTCGCCGGCGTGCTCCTTCTCGAATGGGAGCTCTCCCCCGGCGCGGACCAGGCAGTTGAAGAAGTTCGGGGACCATCCCATGAGGGCCCGGACCTTCTTCAGGTCACCTTCGGTCTTCAAACGGCTCTCGCGGAGACCCAACTCCATCGCGGCACGGTGAGGCAAGAGAGGAAAAGCAAGCACAAGTTGGGAGTTTGAGCGCAAGAATTAGATGAGAGGCGTAAAGAACCCCAGACGGTGCGCGCTTTCCTTCTTAAGTAAGCCCTCGCAACGCTTGGATGGAAACCGCAAGGAAGTCGAAGATACTACTCAAAAATTCCACCCTGGCGATGACAAGAGGGCCCGGGGCCACCCTGACGATCCAGTCGAGGTTCTTACCCAGGCGAACGGTTGTCATCATGAGGCGGGAAGGCCAAAGGCGGCGGCCTGACATGACGCGCGGAACTGATACGATTTTCGTATCGGGAACCGGCGACCTTCAATTGCGTGAGAACCGCAAGCCAAAGATCTCATTTGCCGCACACGGGATATGCCACGCGGCGAGGATTTAACTCCAAACTATCGCCAATGGCACATCCGAAGACCTTTGAAGACTCAGTTCAAAAGTCGAAGGATGGACCCACCTCTGGCGGAATGACTTCACCCAAGGGGTCTTCCCCAGAGGTGGGCTCAGGGGGCCACTGTCGATACCCTGGGTACCATATACCCCTTGGGATTGCAAAGATCTCAAGGGAATGTCATCTACTTGATTTGAAGACCTTCAGAGGCCCACATGTCAGACATAACCGGACCTGCTTCCCCAACATGGTTAGTCCCAGGGTCGCCACGTGTACTATCAAACCGGAGCTACCGCCTACAAGGGGGAAGCTCCGGGCTATGTACCATAGCAGCACCCCCGGACCTAACCCCAGACCGAGGGAAGCTCCGGAACTGACACGTGTTAGGTGGCACCGGACCTATATGTTCCCCACAGTATGCTCCGGAGCTGCCACATGTCCAACTGTCGGATCTTCAGCCTCTAACCTCCGGAAGACTCCACAACAGCTCCGGATCTTCAAAGGGGAATCAAGGACTTCAAGACCCGATTAAGTGTCATTAATACTATATTAATGACACACGATCGGACGACCTTAATTACCAGTAACGATGCTGTCAAAGCCCGTAACTCGGTTATTAAGGGTAATTAAGCGCATCAAATGTGTATCAATATTAGTAACTGCCGAGGCCACATGTCGGGCCAGGCTAACTTGTAACGGCATGCCCTTGTACTATAAAAGGACAGGCCGACGATACATAGAGGATGACTCGACGCGCTCACTCTACACTCTCAACTGACTTTGAGCTCATACATCCAATACAACACCATCACACCTCGTGGAGTAGGGTATTACGCTCAGGCGGCCCGAACCACGTAAATCTTCGTGTCTCCTGTGTCATTTAACACACCTTCTTGAATCTCTGCGCGCCCACACTGAACTTCAAACTCCGCAAACACCTTAGTAGTGTCGGGAGATCTGCCGGATCAAAACCACCGACAAAAACCACACTAGAAATTTTGACCAAATTCAAAATACAAAATAGAGAATAGAAGAAAATAAATAAATAAAAATAAATAAATAGAATTCTTAAATTAAATAAATATTACAGTTTCAGTCATGAGTGTTTATGTGGCAAGAATAATAATTGAAATTGTTTGGAAACATGTTTGAATTCAAATAAAATGAAGAAAATAACAAATAATGTCCTACCAGATCTTGTAATACTTGTAGTTTTTTGAAGTAAAATAAGTAATAATAATAATAATAATAATTATGTATTCATGAAAATGGTGCAATTGAGTGAAAGATTTTAAGTTCAAACCCACATTAGGAATATTGGCCAATCTCAATATGAAAATATATGAACAAAAAAGGGGGGAAATAAAATGAAATATGATATCGTATGATAACATTTTAAATCTAAACCAATGAGGCATATTTTTATCATGAGTGATTAGGTGTGAAAAAATATGTATAAATTACAATTACTGGATAAAATACGTTGTAATTCAAATAAAATATAAAAATGATAAAGACAACCCTATCGGACCTTGTAGCATTATGTTTGAACTTATAATAGTATTGGTAATAAGGTCCATAAATGAATACAATAAAAAAATAAGGTGTACATTTATGTGATAATAAAATATTCTCTTAAACTATTTAAAATAAATTCATTGTGCTGCACTGCTGTATTTGTGTGTCATTTAAAAATTTGAGAAGTTTTAAATTAAATTGTTTAACTTCTAAACCAAAAATGGAATCTGAAATAAATTACTTGCAAAAAAGGTAACTTATTGAATTATTATTACATAGATCATTACATTCCAACATTCTAGAATCTCGGGGCGAGATTCTGTTTAAGGGGGGTAGAATTGTAACACCCGTATTTTTCTAAAATAAAATAAAAGGCATAAACAAATTAAATAATAAAGAAATAAAAGGAAAGAGAAAAGAAAAGAAATGAAATAAAAAAAAAAGAAAAAAAGAATAAAACCGCCCCTGGGCCGAAAGTTCCTCCCCTGCCCAACCTCCTTTCCCCACCAACAGCCCATTTTCTTCCTTCCCACTGTGCCCAGCCCGCACTCCTTTCCTCCCTCTCCTCTCTCTCTTGCGCGTGGGCCCTACGTGGCAGCGCCTTCTTCCCCAACTGGAAACCGCCGCCTTGCCTGTTCAACGCCCGTGTGCGCGTGCGCCGGCAACCGCCACGCCTCTTGCCCCGCGCCCGAACCCACGTTGCCATGGCAACGGCTCGCCCCTCCTCCCCTTCAGGCACTCGGCCCCGCGCTTCACTTTCCCTATTCCCAAAACCCTAGCCGAGAGCACCACCATGGCCGCCCCCATCGAGCTTGGCATTACGCCACGAGGAAGCCGCCCCGCCCCACTCCACCACGCCGCCGTGCGGCCCGACATCGTACCTCCCCCGTAGGGCCTGTCCGCGGCGAGTTCCAGCCACCCGAGGCCGTCCCCGACGACACCAACGTTCAACCGCCGCTTCCCATCGGCGAGCGCCTCCTCCGGTTGATTTCCCGCATGCGCGACTCGCCGGTGAGGTTCCCCTTGCCCTCCTCTTCGTTTTTCACCAATTCCCGTCGAGATTTATGGTCCCTAGCGCCGTACCGGCAAACGCCAGCGACAGCCGGCCATGGCGCCGCTGCTTGTGGCCGCCGGCAGCCACCCACCCCGCCGGATCCCCTCTAGGCCGTTGGATCTAAATCCACGGTCCAGATTATATCACCCGAAGGGGTATGGCCCCCGGTCCACAGTGGACCATGGACCGCGTGCGCACCCCTTGGTCCACGGGCCCATGGACCAATTCCATGCATTTTCCTTAACAAAAGTAAATCAGAATAGAAAAGAAAAATGGTATTTTTGGGTTAAGTCCTCAAGCACTTTTATTAAATTAGGAATATGCCCCTAGCCTTGCAGAAAAGACCCCAAGCTTTATATAAAATAGATAAAAGCCATGTATTTAAGTGAAACTTGCTAGGAGGCCCCTGTAATTTTCTTGAATCACATTTTTTATTAGTGTCCAGTTAGGAAAAATGACAAAACAACCCCTGAACTTTATGGAATTTAGTTTAAACTTTAGTTTATTTTCTGTGTTTATAGAAAAACTATAGTAAATAGAATTTAATTGCAGAAAAATATATTTAATACATAGAAAATGTTTTTAAGTGATAAAATAAATATATAAAATATAGGAAAAATGGCTATAAATCTTTTTATACTAAAACAAAATTGTAGATTTCATATAAAATACATTTTGACTATGGAAAATTTAATAAAAATGCTTTAGCTATAAATAAATATTAAAAATAGAGAATAAATATGGAAATAATACGAAAATTATCTATAAAATTTTTATGCAGAAATAAAATGTATAAAATGCATATAAAATATATTGTGTTTATAGAAAACTCATTAAAAATGTTCTTAGCCATAAATAATTACTAAAAATGGATGATAAGTAGAAAAATTATTTATAAAACCGTTTAAGTTGAAATAAAATTATAAAGTGTATATAAAATATATTCTAACTATGGAAAATTCATTAAAAATGGTTTAAGCCTATAATAAATACTAAAAATGGATAATAAATGGTAAATGCATTTCTTTGGCTATGAAAACTAATCATTACTTCGTAGTTATGTATTAGTACATGATTTTATGCTATTGTGTATGTTCTGGTGTATTGTTCTTGAATGTTTTATTTCTCTTTTACCGGTAGTTTATACGCATCCGTATCTCGATCAAGAAGCAACCCGAAGACTCCGAAGATCAAGATTTCATCAAGAAGACTGAGCAGCTAAATAATATAAGGCAAGTGCCCTTGACCATCTTGCTCCTTTTTAAGGGTTTAGTTAGTTGCATGTTAATTAATATGAACCCTATGCTATGCCCTGTTGTATTACCTTTTACCTTGTCGCTTGGGTTATGGAAGGGTGGTTATGGGAATTACTTTACGCTTAGCCATGCATACTAGTTGGGTGGGAAAACATTGACCACACTTATTATTCATGACTTATTATTATGATTATGATTATGGTGATGGAAATGGATTGTAGTAAATAGGAATCTGGCGGGTTGGTTTGAATGGTATGGTGCAGTACGCACGAGACCCTGGATTTGGGGATTGAACCTTGCCGGATTCTAAGGACCGGTTTATGGAGTAGCCACTAAGCTATACAGTATCGCCACAAGACTGAGTATGGGGCAACTTTTTCGATTAATTAGGCCTCTCTCGGTCTAGAGCTGGTAGTTGGATAGTGCGAGGAATTGGTTCCTTGTGATCTGCATGGCTCAAGAGGGGGCTTCTCCTGGCGGAGGTAAAATGGACTCTAGGTGCCGGAGCGGTGAAACCTCAGAGGGCCGGTTACTAGTCGGGAAGACCTTTATAAAGACCTCGTAGTGATCTCCTAGCCGCACAGCTACGAAAGTGTGTAATGTGACCCACAGGTCACGGGCATTAGGGAGGTTTGCTTAGCCCACCTAGCAACAGGGGATGAAATCACGGCTTGTGGGTAAAGGATACATTCTCTGCAGAGATTGGGAAACTGTCAGGACAGCCGTGCTCACGGACAAGAGCGGCTTGGTGTCGATTTCATAATAGTATATGGTTGGGTTTATGGTGGGATTTATGGATTGGAAATACACATGTGCTATTACTTATTTACTCATTATTTTTACTATAATCTTGATTGGGTGGAATCACCTAGTTATAGGTTGCATAATGAAAGCTAAGGTTAGGCTTAATGCTTAGTGCTTAAACCACTATCAGCCTTCTCCGTTGACTTGACCTTCATGTCATTTATTTCCCACACTTGCTGAGTACCACGGGATGGTACTCACACTTGCTTTGTTGTATTTTTGATATGCTGCTCAGTGAAGAGAAGATCTAATGAGGACAGTGACAAGTGAAGACGGTGCATAGGTCGCGTTGCTGCCAGTCAACTTGCCTGTGGTTGCCCTAAAGTTTTTCCTCTTCTGCAGCTATTCAAAACTCTTTTAAAGGTGTAAATGTTGTTTGCATGCGATATAGAAATGTTTATCACCTTTTGTCATACATGTATGGTGAAACTGATCATGGCATACATGTATTTTGCAGCTGGTTTTATAGTTAATAAAATCGGGTGTGACATGTAACCACCGTAATTAACAAAAGAAAAGAAAATAACAATATCAATAATTATAATAAAACTGTTAATCATGACAATGCATTTAAAATGAAATACTTTAAAATTCAGAACCATAATAAATTTAAATCGAGTTCAAATTAGTAATAATGATAGAAGAATAATAAGAATGTAAAATAAAATAAAGTAATAATAATATTCATAAGAATAATAATAAAAGTATACATCCATAATGTCAATACATCAAAAGGTTATATGATCAAAACCACACTAGAAATTTCGACCAAATTCAAAATACGAAATAGAGAATTGAAGAAAATAAATAAATAAAATAAATAAATAGAATTCTTAAATTAAATAAATATTACAGTTTCTGTCATGAGTGTTTATGTGCCAAGAATAATAATTGAAATTGTTTGGAAACATGTTTGAATTCAAATAAAATGAAGAAAATAACAAATAATGTCCTACCAGATCTTGTAATACTTGTAGTTTTTAGAAGTAAAATAAGTAGTAATAATAATAATAATAATAATTATGTATTTGTGAAAATGGTGCAATTGAGTGAAAGATTTTAAGATCATACCCACATTAGGAATATTGGCCAATCTCAATATGAAAATATAGGAACAAAAAAAGGGGGAAATAAAATAAAATATGATATCGTATGATAACATTTTAAATCTAAACCAATGAGGCATATTTTTATCATGAGTGATTAGGTGTGAAAAAGATGTATAAATTACAATTACTAGATAAAATACATTGTAATTCAAATAAAATATAAAAATGATAAAGACAACCCTATCGGACCTTGTAGCATTATGTTTGAACTTATAATAGTATTGGTAATAAGGTCCATAAATGAATACAATAAAAAAATAAGGTGTACATTTATGTGATAATAAAATATTCTCTTAAACTGTTTAAAATAAATTCATTGTGCTGCACTTCTGTATTTGTGTGTCATTTAAAACTTTGAGAAGTTTTAAATTAAATTGTTTAACACCTAAATCAGAAATGGAATCAGAAATAAATTACTTGCAAAAAGGTAACTTATTGATTTATTATTACATAGATCATTACATTCCAACATTCTAGAATCTCGGGGCGAGATTCTGTTTAAGGGGGGTAGAATTGTAACACCCGTATTTTTCTAAAACAAAATAAAAGGCATAAACAAATGAAATAATGAAGAAATAAAAGGAAAGAGAAAAGAAATGAAATGAAATAGAAAAAAAAGAAAAGAATAAAACCGCCCCTGGGCCGAAAGTTCCTCCCCTGCCCAACCTCCTTTCCCCATCAACGGCCCATTTTCTTCCTTCCCACTGCGCCCAGCCCGCACTCCTTTCCTCCCTCTCCTCTCTCTCTTGCGCGTGGGCCCTACGTGGCAGCGCCTTCTTCCCCAACTAGCAACCGCCGCCTTTCCTGTTCAACGCCCGTGCGCCCGTGAGCCGGCAACCGCCACGCCTCTTGCCCCGCGCCCGAACCCACGTCGCCATGGCAACGGCTCGCCCCTCCTCCCCTCCAGGCACTCGGCTCCGCGCTTCACTTTCCCTATTCCCAAAACCCTTGCCGAGAGCACCACCATGACCGCCCCCATCGAGCTTGGCATTCCGCCGCGAGGAAGCCGCCCCGCCCCTCTCCACCACGCCGCCGTGCAGCCCGACATTGTACCTCCCCCGTAGGTCCTGTCCGCGGCGAGTTCCAGCCACCCGAGGCCGTCCCCGACGACACCAATGTTCAACCGCCGCTTCCCATCGTCGAGCGCCTCCTCGGGTTGATTTCTCGCATGTGCGACTCACCGGTGAGGTTCCCCTTGCCCTCCTCTTCGTTTTTCACCAATTCCCGTCGAGATTTATGGTCCCTAGCGCCGTACCGGCAAACGCCAGCGACAACCGGCCATGGCGCCGCTACTTGTGGCCACCGGCAGCCACCCACCCCGCCGGATCCCCTCTGGGCCGTTGGATCTAAATCCACGGTCCTGATTATATCACCCGAAGGGGTATGGCCCCCGGTCCACAGTGGACCATGGACCGCGTGCGCACCCCTTGGTCCATGGGCCCATGGACCAATTCCATGCATTTTCCTTAACAAAAGTAAATCAGAATAGAAAAGAAAATGGTATTTTTTGGGTTAAGTCCTCAAGCACTTTTATTAAATTATGAATATGCCCCTGGCCTTGCAGAAAAGACCCCAAGCTTTATATAAAATAGATAAAAGCCATGTATTTAAGTGAAACTTGCTAGGAGGCCCCTATAATTTTCTTGAATCACATTTTTTATTAGTGTCTAGTTAGGAAAAATGACAAAACAACCCCTGAACTTTATGGAATTTAGTTTAAACTTTAGTTTATTTTATGTTTTATAGAAAAACTATAGTAAATAGAATTTAATGGCAGAAAAATATATTTAATACATAGAAAATGTTTTTAAGTGATAAAATAAATATATAAAATATAGGAAAAATGGCTATAAATCTTTTTATACTAAAACAAAATTGTAGATTTCATATAAAATACATTTTGACTATGGAAAATTTAATAAAAATGCTTTTAGCTATAAATAAATATTAAAAATAGAGAATAAATATGGAAATAATAGGAAAATTATCTATAAAATTTTTATGCTGAAATAAAATGTATAAAATGCATATAAAATATATTTTGTCTATAGAAAACACATTAAAAATGTTCTTAGCTATAAATAATTACTAAAAATGGATGATAAGTAGAAAAATTATTTATAAAACCGTTTAAGTTGAAATAAAATTATAAAGTGTATATAAAATATATTCTAACTATGGAAATTCATTAAAAAAATGGTTTAAGCCTATAAATAAATACTAAAAATGGATAATAAATGTTAAATGCATTTCTTTGGCTATGAAAACTAATAATTACTTTGTAGTTATGTATTAGTACATGATTTTATGCTATTGTGTATGTTCTGGTGTATTGTTCTTGAATGTTTTTATTTCTCTTTTATCGGTAGTTTATACGCATCCGTATCTCGATCAAGAAGCAACACGAAGACTCCGAAGATCGAGATTTCATCAAGAAGACTGAGCAGCTAAATAATATAAGGCAAGTGCCCTTGACCATCTTGCTCCTTTTTAAGGGTTTAGTTAGTTGCATGTTAATTAATATGAACCCTATGCTATGCTTTGTTGTATTACCTTTTACCTTGTCGCTTGGGTTATGGAAAGGTGGTTATGGGAAAACATTGACCACACTTATTATTCATGACTTATTATTATGATTATGATTATGATTATGGAAATGGATTGTAGTAAATAGGAATCTGGCGGGTTGGTTTGAATGGTATGGTGCAGTGCGCACGAGACCCGAGATTTGGGGATTGAACCTTGCCGGATTCTAAGGACCGGTTTCTGGAGTAGCCACTAAGCTATACAGTATCGCCACAAGACTGAGTATGGGGCAGCTTGGTCGATTAATTAGGACTCTCCCGGTCTAGTGCTGGTAGTTGGATAGTGCGAGGAATTGGTTCCTTGTGATCCGCGTGGCTCAAGAGGGGGCTTCTCCTGGCGGAGGTAAAATGGACTCTAGGTGCCGGAGCGGTGAAACCTCAGAGGGCCGGTTACTAGTCGGGAGGACCTTTGTAAAGACCTCGTAGTGATCTCCCAGCCGCACACCTACGGAAGTGTGTAATGTGACCCACGGGTCACGGGCATTAGGGAGGTTTGCGTAGTCCACCTAGCAACAGGGGATGAAATCACGGCTTGTGGGTAAAGGATACATTCTCTACAGAGATTGGGAAACTGTCATGACAGCCGTGCTCACGGACAAGAGCGGCTTGGTGTCGATTTCGTAATTAGTATATGGTTGGGTTTATGGTGGGATTTATGGATTGGAAATACACATGTGCTATTACTTATTTACTCATTATTTTTACTATAATCTTGATTGGGTGGAATCACCTAGTTATAGGTTGCATAATGAAAGCTAAGGTTAGGCTTAATGCTTAGTGCTTAAACCACTATCAGCCTTCTCCGTTGACTTGACCTTCATGTCATTTATTTCCCACACTTGCTGAGTACCACGGGATGGTACTCACACTTGCTTTGTTGTATTTTTGATATGCTGCTCAGTGAAGAGAAGATCTAATGAGGACAGTGACAAGTGAAGACGGTGCATAGGTCGCGTTGCTGCCAGTCAACTTGCCTGTGGTTGCCCTAAAGTTTTTCCTCTTCTGCAGCTATTCAAAACACTTTTAAAGGTATAAATGTTGTTTGCATGCGATATAGAACTGTTTATCACTTTTTGTCATACATGTATGGTGAAACTGATCTTGGCATACATGTATTTTGCAGCTGGTTTTATAGTTAATAAAACGGGGTGTGACATGTAACCACCGTAATTAACAAAAGAAAAGAAAATAACAATATCAATAATTATAATAAAACTTTTAATCATGACAATGCATTTAAAATGAAATACTTTAAAATTCAGAACCATAATAAATTTAAATCGAGTTCAAATTAGTAATAATGATAGAAGAATAATAAGAATGTAAAATAAAATAAAGTAATAATAATAATCATAAGAATAATAATAAAAGTATACATCCATAATGTCAATACATTGAAAGGTTATATGATCAAAACCACACTAGAAATTTCGACCAAATTCAAAATACGAAATAGAGAATAGATGAAAATAAATAAATAAAATAAATAAATAGAATTCTTAAATTAAATAAATATTACATTTCTGTCATGAGTGTTTATGTGCCAAGAATAATAATTGAAATTGTTTTGAAACATGTTTGAATTCAAATAAAATGAAGAAAATAGCAAATAATGTCCTACCAGATCTTGTAATACTTGTAGCTTTTAGAAGTAAAATAAGTAATAATAAGAATAATAATAAAAATTATGTATTCGTGAAAATGGTGCAATTGAGTGAAAGATTTTAAGTTCAAACCCACATTAGGAATATTGGCCAATCTCAATATGAAAATATAGGAACAAAAAAAGGGGGAAATAAAATAAAATATGATATCGTATGATAACATTTTAAATCTAAACCAATGAGGCATATTTTTATCATGAGTGATTAGGTGTGAAAAAGATGTATAAATTACAATTACTAGATAAAATACATTGTAATTCAAATAAAATATAAAAATGATAAAGACAACCCTATCGGACCTTGTAGCATTATGTTTGAACTTATAATTGTATTGGTAATAAGGTCCATAAATGAATACAATAAAAAAATAAGGTGTACATTTATGTGATAATAAAATATTCTCTTAAACTGTTTAAAATAAATTCATTGTGCTGCACTTCTGTATTTGTGTGTCATTTCAAACTTTGAGAAGTCTTAAATTAAATTGTTTAACACCTAAATCAGAAATGGAATCAGAAATAAATTACTTGCAAAAAAGGTAACTTATTGATTTATTATTACATAGATCATTACATTCCAACATTCTAGAATCTCGGGGCGAGATTCCGTTTAAGGGGGGTAGAATTGTAACACCCGTATTTTTCTAAAACAAAATAAAAGGCATAAACAAATTAAATAATGAAGAAATAAAAGGAAAGAAAAGAAATGAAATGAAATAGAAAAAAAAAAGAAAAGAATAAAACCGCCCCTGGGCCGAAAGTTCCTCCCCTGCCCAACCTCCTTTCCCCACCAACGGCCCATTTTCTTCCTTCCCACTGCGCCCAGCCCGCACTCCTTTCCTCCCTCTCCTCTCTCTCTTGCGCGTGGGCCCTACATGGCAGCGCCTTCTTCCCCAACTGGCAACCGCCGCCTTGCCTGTTCAACGCCCGTGCGCGCGTGCGCCAGCAACCGCCACGCCTCTTGCCCCGCGCCCGAACCCACGTCGCCATGGCAACGGCTCGCCCCTCCTCCCCTTCAGGCACTCGGCCCCGCGCTTCACTTTCCCTATTCCCAAAACCCTAGACGAGAGCACCACCATGGCCGCCCCCATCGATCTTGGCATTCCGCCGCGAGGAAGCCGCCCCGCCCCTCTCCACCACGTCGCCGTGCGGCCCGACATCGTACCTCCCCCGTAGGGCCTGTCCGCGGCGAGTTCCAGCCACCCGAGGCCGTCCCCGATGACACCAATGTTCAACCGTCGCTTCCCATCGTCGAGCGCCTCCTCCGGTTGATTTCCCGCATGCGCGACTCACTAGTGAGGTTCCCCTTGCCCTCCTCTTCGTTTTTCACCAATTCCCGTCGAGATTTAGGGTCCCTAGCGCCATACCAGCAAACGCCAGCGACAGCCGGCCATGGCGCCGCTGCTTGTGGCCGCCGGCAGCCACCCACCCCGCCGGATCCCCTCTGGGCCGTTGGATCTAAATCCATGGTCCAGATTATATCACCCGAAGGGGTATGGCCCCTGGTCCACAGTGGACCATGGACCGCGTGCGCACCCCTTGGTCCACGGGCCCATGGACCAATTCCATGCATTTTCCTTAACAAAAGTAAATCAGAATAGAAAAGAAAAATGGTATTTTGCGGTTAAGTCCTCAAGCACTTTTATTAAATTATGAATATGCCCCTGGCCTTGCAGAAAAGACCCCAAGCTTTATATAAAATAGATAAAAGCCATGTATTTAAGTGAAACTTGCTAGGAGGCCCCTGTAATTTTCTTGAATCACATTTTTTATTGGTGTCCAGTTAGGAAAAATGAAAAAACAACCCCTGAACTTTATGGAATTTAGTTTAAACTTTAGTTTATTTTCTGTTTTTATAGAAAAACTATAGTAAATAGAATTTAATTGCAGAAAAATATATTTAATAGATAGAAAATGTTTTTAAGTGATAAAATAAATATATAAAATATAGGAAAAATTGAT
The DNA here is from genome assembly GCA_036927565.1 of Tuctoria greenei. Taxonomy (NCBI): domain Eukaryota; kingdom Viridiplantae; phylum Streptophyta; class Magnoliopsida; order Poales; family Poaceae; genus Tuctoria; species Tuctoria greenei. Next base: position 80,686,800 of record JAYESD010000003.1, on the reverse strand, counting down.
ATAAATCTTTTTATACTAAAACAAAATTGTAGATTTCATATAAAAGACATTTTGACTATGGAAAATTTAATAAAAATGCTTTTAGATATAAATAAATATTAAAAATAGATAATAAATATGTAAATAATAGGAAAATTATCTATAAAATTTTTATGCTGAAATAAAATGTATAATATGCATATAAAATATATTTTGTCTATAGAAAACTCATTAAAAATGTAAGTAGAAAAATTATTTATAAAACCGTTTAAGTTGAAATAAAATTATAAAGGGTATATAAAATATATTCTAACTATGAAAAATTCATTAAAAATGGTTTAAGCCTATAAATAAATACTAAAAATGGATAAAAAGGGTAAATGCATTTCTTTGGCTATGAAAACTAATAATTACTTTGTAGTTATGTATTAGTACATGATTTTATGCTATTGTGTATGTTCTGGTGTATTGTTCTTGAATGTTTTTATTTCTCTTTTATCGGTAGTTTATACGCATCCGTATCTCGATCAAGAAGCAACAGGAAGACTCCGAAGATCAAGATTTCATCAAGAAGACAGAGCAGCTAAATAATATAAGGAAAGTGCCCTTGACCATCTTGCTCCTTTTTATGGGTTTAGTTAGTTGCATGTTAATTAATATGAACCCTATGTTATGCCCTGTTGTATTACCTTTTACCTTGTCGCTTGGGTTATGGAAGGGTGGTTATGGGAATTACTTTACGCTTAGCCATGCATACTAGTTGGGTGGGAAAACATTGACCACACTTATTATTCATGACTTATTATTATGATTATGATTATGATGATGGAAATGGATTGTAGTAAATAGGAATCTGGCGGGTTGGTTTGAATGGTATGGTGCAGTACGCACGAGACCCGGGATTTGGGGATTGAACCTTGCCGGATTCTAAGGACCGGTTTATGGAGTAGCCACTAAGCTATACAGTATCGGCACAAGACTGAGTATGGGGCAGCTTGGTCGATTAATTAGGCCTCTCCCAATCTAGTGCTGGTAGTTGGATAGTGCGAGGAATTGGTTCCTTGTGATCCGCATGGCTCAAGAGGGGGCTTCTCCTGGTAGAGGTAAAATGGACTCTAGGTGCCGGAGCGGTGAAACCTCAGAGGGTCGGTTACTAGTCGGGAGGACCTTTGTAAAGACCTCGTAGTGATCTCCTGGCCGCACACCTACGGAAGTGTGTAATGTGACCCACGGGTCACGGGCATTAGGGAGGTTTGCTTAGTCCACCTAGCAACAGGGGATGAAATCACGGCTTGTGGGTAAAGGATACATTCTCTGCAGAGATTGGGAAACTGTCATGACAGCCGTTCTCACGGACAAGAGCGCTTGGTGTCAATTTCATAATTAGTATATGGTTGGGTTTATGGTGGGATTTATGGATTGGAAATACACATGTGCTATTACTTATTTACTCATTATTTTTACTATAATCTTGATTGGGTGGAATCACCTAGTTATAGGTTGCATAATGAAAGCTAAGGTTAGGCTTAATGCTTAGTGCTTAAACCACTATCAGCCTTCTCCGTTGACTTGACCTTCATGTCATTTATTTCCCACACTTGCTGAGTACCACGGGATGGTACTCACACTTGCTTTGTTGTATTTTTGATATGTTGCTCAGTGAAGAGAAGATCTAACGAGGACAGTGACAAGTGAAGATAGTGCATAGGTCGCGTTGCTGCCAGTCAACTTGCCTGTGGTTGCCCTAAAGTTTTTCCTCTTCCGCAGCTATTCAAAACTCTTTTAAAGGTATAAATGTTGTTTGCATGCGATATAGAACTGTTTATCACTTTTTTTCATACATGTATGGTGAAACTGATCCTGGCATACATGTATTTTGCAGCTGGTTTTATAGTTAATAAAACCGGGTGTGACATGTAACCACCGTAATTAACAAAAGAAAAGAAAATAACAATAACAATAATTATAATAAACTGTTAATCATGACAATGCATTTAAAATGAAATACTTTAAAATTCAGAACCATAATAAATTTAAATCGAGTTCAAATTAGTAAAATGATAGAAGAATAATAAGAATGTAAAAGAAAATAAAGTTATAATAATAATCATAAGATTAATAATAAAAGTATACATCCATAATGTCAATACATCGAAAGATTATATGATCAAAACCACACTAGAAATTTCGACCAAATTCAAAATACGAAATAGTGAATAGAAGAAAATAAATAAATAAAATAAATAAATAGAATTCTTAAATTAAATAAATATTACAGTTTCTGTCATGAGTGTTTATGTTCCAAGAATAATAATTGAAATTGTTTGGAAACATGTTTGAATTCAAATAAAATGAAGAAAATAACAAATAATGTCCTACCAGATCTTGTAATACTTGTAGTTTTTAGAAGTAAAATAAGTAATAATAATAATAAAAATTATGTATTCGTGAAAATGGTGCAATTGAGTGAAAGATTTTAAGTTCAAACCCACATTAGGAATATTGGCCAATCTCAATATGAAAATATAGGAACAAAAAAAGGTGGGAAATAAAATAAAATATGATATCATATGATAACATTTTAAATCTAAACCAATGAGGCATATTTTTATCATGAGTGATTAGGTGTGAAAAAGATGTATAAATTACAATTACTAGATAAAATATGTTGTAATTCAAATAAAATATAAAAATGATAAAGACCACCCTATCGGACCTTGTAGCATTATGTTTGAACTTATAATAGTATTGGTAATAAGGTCCATAAATGAATACAATAAAAAAATAAGGTGTACATTTATGTGATAATAAAATATTCTCTTAAACTGTTTAAAATAAATTCATTATGCTGCACTTCTGTATTTGTGTGTCATTTCAAACTTTGAGAAGTTTTAAATTAAATTGTTTAACACCTAAATCAGAAATGGAATCAGAAATAAATTACTTGCAAAAAAGGTAACTTATTGATTTATTATTACATAGATCATTACATTCCAACATTCTAGAATCTCGGGGCGAGATTCCGTTTAAGGGGGGTAGAATTGTAACACCCGTATTTTTCTAAAACAAAATAAAAGGCATAAACAAATTAAATAATGAAGAAATAAAAGGAAAGAAAAGAAATGAAATGAAATAGAAAAAAAAAGAAAAGAATAAAACCGCCCCTGGGCCGAAAGTTCCTCCCCTGCCCAACCTCCTTTCCCCACCAACGGCCCATTTTCTTCCTTCCCACTGCGCCCAGCCCGCACTCCTTTCCTCCCTCTCCTCTCTCTCTTGCGCGTGGGCCCTACATGGCAGCGCCTTCTTCCCCAACTGGCAACCGCCGCCTTGCCTGTTCAACGCCCGTGCGCGCGTGCGCCAGCAACCGCCACGCCTCTTGCCCCGCGCCCGAACCCACGTCGCCATGGCAACGGCTCGCCCCTCCTCCCCTTCAGGCACTCGGCCCCGCGCTTCACTTTCCCTATTCCCAAAACCCTAGACGAGAGCACCACCATTGCCGCCCCCATCGAGCTTGGCATTCCGCCGCGAGGAAGCCGCCCCGCCCCTCTCCACCACGTCGCCGTGCGGCCCGACATCGTACCTCCCCCGTAGGGCCTGTCCGCGGCGAGTTCCAGCCACCCGAGGCCGTCCCCGACGACACCAATGTTCAACCGTCGCTTCCCATCGTCGAGCGCCTCCTCCGGTTGATTTCCCGCATGCGCGACTCACCAGTGAGGTTCCCCTTGCCCTCCTCTTCGTTTTTCACCAATTCCCGTCGAGATTTAGGGTCCCTAGCGCCATACCAGCAAACGCCAGCGACAGCCGGCCATGGCGCCGCTGCTTGTGGCCGCCGGCAGCCACCCACCCCGCCGGATCCCCTCTGGGCCGTTGGATCTAAATCCATGGTCCAGATTATATCACCCGAAGGGGTATGGCCCCTGGTCCACAGTGGACCATGGACCGCGTGCGCACCCCTTGGTCCACGGGCCCATGGACCAATTCCATGCATTTTCCTTAACAAAAGTAAATCAGAATAGAAAAGAAAAATGGTATTTTGCGGTTAAGTCCTCAAGCACTTTTATTAAATTATGAATATGCCCCTGGCCTTGCAGAAAAGACCCCAAGCTTTATATAAAATAGATAAAAGCCATGTATTTAAGTGAAACTTGCTAGGAGGCCCCTGTAATTTTCTTGAATCACATTTTTTATTGGTGTCCAGTTAGGAAAAATGAAAAAACAACCCCTGAACTTTATGGAATTTAGTTTAAACTTTAGTTTATTTTCTGTTTTTATAGAAAAACTATAGTAAATAGAATTTAATTGCAGAAAAATATATTTAATAGATAGAAAATGTTTTTAAGTGATAAAATAAATATATAAAATATAGGAAAAATTGATATAAATCTTTTTATACTAAAACAAAATTGTAGATTTCATATAAAAGACATTTTGACTATGGAAAATTTAATAAAAATGCTTTTAGATATAAATAAATATTAAAAATAGATAATAAATATGTAAATAATAGGAAAATTATCTATAAAATTTTTATGCTGAAATAAAATGTATAATATGCATATAAAATATATTTTGTCTATAGAAAACTCATTAAAAATGTAAGTAGAAAAATTATTTATAAAACCGTTTAAGTTGAAATAAAATTATAAAGGGTATATAAAATATATTCTAACTATGAAAAATTCATTAAAAATGGTTTAAGCCTATAAATAAATACTAAAAATGGATAAAAAGGGTAAATGCATTTCTTTGGCTATGAAAACTAATAATTACTTTGTAGTTATGTATTAGTACATGATTTTATGCTATTGTGTATGTTCTGGTGTATTGTTCTTGAATGTTTTTATTTCTCTTTTATCGGTAGTTTATACGCATCCGTATCTCGATCAAGAAGCAACAGGAAGACTCCGAAGATCAAGATTTCATCAAGAAGACAGAGCAGCTAAATAATATAAGGAAAGTGCCCTTGACCATCTTGCTCCTTTTTATGGGTTTAGTTAGTTGCATGTTAATTAATATGAACCCTATGTTATGCCCTGTTGTATTACCTTTTACCTTGTCGCTTGGGTTATGGAAGGGTGGTTATGGGAATTACTTTACGCTTAGCCATGCATACTAGTTGGGTGGGAAAACATTGACCACACTTATTATTCATGACTTATTATTATGATTATGATTATGATGATGGAAATGGATTGTAGTAAATAGGAATCTGGCGGGTTGGTTTGAATGGTATGGTGCAGTACGCACGAGACCCGGGATTTGGGGATTGAACCTTGCCGGATTCTAAGGACCGGTTTATGGAGTAGCCACTAAGCTATACAGTATCGGCACAAGACTGAGTATGGGGCAGCTTGGTCGATTAATTAGGCCTCTCCCAATCTAGTGCTGGTAGTTGGATAGTGCGAGGAATTGGTTCCTTGTGATCCGCATGGCTCAAGAGGGGGCTTCTCCTGGTAGAGGTAAAATGGACTCTAGGTGCCGGAGCGGTGAAACCTCAGAGGGTCGGTTACTAGTCGGGAGGACCTTTGTAAAGACCTCGTAGTGATCTCCTGGCCGCACACCTACGGAAGTGTGTAATGTGACCCACGGGTCACGGGCATTAGGGAGGTTTGCTTAGTCCACCTGGCAACAGGGGATGAAATCACGGCTTGTGGGTAAAGGATACATTCTCTGCAGAGATTGGGAAACTGTCATGACAGCCGTTCTCACGGACAAGAGCGCTTGGTGTCAATTTCATAATTAGTATATGGTTGGGTTTATGGTGGGATTTATGGATTGGAAATACACATGTGCTATTACTTATTTACTCATTATTTTTACTATAATCTTGATTGGGTGGAATCACCTAGTTATAGGTTGCATAATGAAAGCTAAGGTTAGGCTTAATGCTTAGTGCTTAAACCACTATCAGCCTTCTCCGTTGACTTGACCTTCATGTCATTTATTTCCCACACTTGCTGAGTACCACGGGATGGTACTCACACTTGCTTTGTTGTATTTTTGATATGTTGCTCAGTGAAGAGAAGATCTAACGAGGACAGTGACAAGTGAAGATAGTGCATAGGTCGCGTTGCTGCCAGTCAACTTGCCTGTGGTTGCCCTAAAGTTTTTCCTCTTCCGCAGCTATTCAAAACTCTTTTAAAGGTATAAATGTTGTTTGCATGCGATATAGAACTGTTTATCACTTTTTTTCATACATGTATGGTGAAACTGATCCTGGCATACATGTATTTTGCAGCTGGTTTTATAGTTAATAAAACCGGGTGTGACATGTAACCACCGTAATTAACAAAAGAAAAGAAAATAACAATAACAATAATTATAATAAACTGTTAATCATGACAATGCATTTAAATGAAATACTTTAAAATTCAGAACCATAATAAATTTAAATCGAGTTCAAATTAGTAAAATGATAGAAGAATAATAAGAATGTAAAAGAAAATAAAGTCATAATAATAATCATAAGATTAATAATAAAAGTATACATCCATAATGTCAATACATCGAAAGATTATATGATCAAAACCACACTAGAAATTTCGACCAAATTCAAAATACGAAATAGTGAATAGAAGAAAATAAATAAATAAAATAAATAAATAGAATTCTTAAATTAAATAAATATTACAGTTTCTGTCATGAGTGTTTATGTTCCAAGAATAATAATTGAAATTGTTTGGAAACATGTTTGAATTCAAATAAAATGAAGAAAATAACAAATAATGTCCTACCAGATCTTGTAATACTTGTAGTTTTTAGAAGTAAAATAAGTAATAATAATAATAAAAATTATGTATTCGTGAAAATGGTGCAATTGAGTGAAAGATTTTAAGTTCAAACCCACATTAGGAATATTGGCCAATCTCAATATGAAAATATAGGAACAAAAAAAGGTGGGAAATAAAATAAAATATGATATCATATGATAACATTTTAAATCTAAACCAATGAGGCATATTTTTATCATGAGTGATTAGGTGTGAAAAAGATGTATAAATTACAATTACTAGATAAAATATGTTGTAATTCAAATAAAATATAAAAATGATAAAGACCACCCTATCGGACCTTGTAGCATTATGTTTGAACTTATAATAGTATTGGTAATAAGGTCCATAAATGAATACAATAAAAAAATAAGGTGTACATTTATGTGATAATAAAATATTCTCTTAAACTGTTTAAAATAAATTCATTTTGCTGCACTTCTGTATTTGTGTGTCATTTAAAACTTTGAGAAGATTTAAATTAAATTGTTTAACACCTAAATCAGAAATGGAATCAGAAATAAATTACTTGCAAAAAAAGGTAACTTATTGATTTATTATTACATAGATCATTACATTCCAACATTTTAGAATCTCGGGGCGAGATTCCGTTTAAGGGGGGTAGAATTGTAACACCCGTATTTTTCTAAAATAAAATAAAAGGCATAAACAAATTAAATAATGAAGAAATAAAAGGAAAGAGAAAAGAAATGAAATGAAATAGAAAAAAAAGAAAAGAATAAAACCGCCCCTGGGCCGAAAGTTCCTCCCCTGCCCAACCTCCTTTCCCCACCAACGGCCCATTTTTTTCCTTCCCACTGCGCCCAGCCCGCACTCCTTTCCTCCCTCTCCTCTCTCTCTTGCGCGTGGGCCCTACGTGGCAGCGCCTTCTTCCCCAACTGGCAACCGCCGCCTTGCCTGTTCAACGCCCGTGCGCGCGTGCGCCGGCAACCGCCACACCTCTTGCCCCGCGCCCGAACCCACGTCGCCATGGCAACGGCTCGCCCCTCCTCCCCTTCAGGCACTCGGCCCCGCGCTTCACTTTCCCCATTCCCGAAACCCTAGCTGAGAGCACCACCATGGTCGCCCCCATCGAGCTTGGCGTTCCACCGCCAGGAAGCCGCCCCGCCCCTCTCCACCACGCCGCCAGGCGGCCCGATGTCGTACCTCCCCCGTAGGGCCTGTCCGCGGCGAGTTCCAGCCACCCGAGGCCGTCCCCGATGACACCAATGTTCAACCGCCACTTCCCATCGTCGAGCGCCTCCTCCGGTTGATTTCCCGCATGCGCGACTCACCGGTGAGGTTCCCCTTGCCCTCCTCTTCGTTTTTCACCAATTCCCATCGAGATTTATGGTCCCTAGCGACGTACCGGCAAACGCCAGCGACAGCCGGCCACGGCGCCGCCGCTTGTGGCCGCCGGCAGCCACCCACCCCGCTGGATCCCCTCTGGGCCGTTGGATCTAAATCCATGGTCTAGATTATATCACCCGAAGGGGTATGGCCCCCGGTCCACAGTGGACCATGGACCGCGTGTGCACCCCTTGGTCCACAGGCCCATGGACCAATTCCATGCATTTTCCTTAACAAAAGTAAATCAGAATAGAAAAGAAAAATGGTATTTCGCGGTTAAGTCCTCAAGAACTTTTATTAAATTATGAATATGCCCCTAGCCTTGCAAAAAAGACCCCAAGCTTTATTTAAAATAGATAAAAGCCATGTATTTAAGTGAAACTTGCTAGGAGGCCCCCTGTAATTTTCTTGAATCACATTTTTATTAGTGTCCAGTTAGGAAAAATGACAAAACAACCCCTGAACTTTATGGAATTTAGTTTAAACTTTAGTTTATTTTCTATTTTTATAGAAAACTATAGTAAATAGAATTTAATTGCAGAAAAATAAATTTAATACATAGAACATGTTTTTAAGTGATAAAATAAATATATAAAATATAGGAAAAAATGGTTATAAATCTTTTTATACTAAAAAAAATTGTAGATTTCATATAAAATACATTTTGACTATGGAAAATTTAATAAAAATGCTTTTAGCTATAAATAAATATTAAAAATAGAGAATAAATATGGAAATAATAGGAAAATTATCTATAAAATTTTTATGCTGAAATAAAATGTATAAAATGCATATAAAATATATTTTGTCTATAGAAAACTCATTAAAAATGTTCTTAGCTATAAATAATTACTAAAAATGGATGATAAGTAGAAAAATTATTTATAAAACCGAATAAGTTGAAATAAAATTATAAAGTGTATATAAAATATATTCTAACTATGGAAAATTCATTAAAAATGGTTTAAGCCTATAAATAAATACTAAAAATGGATAATAAATGGTAAATGCATTTCTTTGGCTATGAAAACTAATAATTACTTCGTAGTTATGTATTAGTACATGATTTTATGCTATTGTGTATGTTCTGGTGTATTGTTCTTGAATGTTTTTATTTCTCTTTTATCGGTAGTTTATACGCATTCGTATCTCGATCAAGAAGCAACACGAGGACTCCGAAGATCAAGATTTCATCAAGAAGACTGAGCAGCTAAATAATATAAGGCAAGTGCCCTTGACCATCTTGCTCCTTTTTAAGGGTTTAGTTAGTTGCATGTTAATTAATATGAACCCTATGCTATGCCCTGTTGTATTACCTTTTACCTTGTCGCTTGGGTTCTGGAAGGGTGGTTATGGGAATTACTTTACGCTTAGCCATGCATACTAGTTGGGTGGGAAAATATTGACCACACTTATTATTCATGACTTATTATTATGATTATGATTATTATGATGGAAATGGATTGTAGTAAATAGGAATCTGGCGGGTTGGTTTGAATGGTATGGTGCAGTACGCACGAGACCTAGGATTTGAGGATTGAACCTTGCCGGATTCTAAGGACCGGTTTATGGAGTAGCCACTAAGCTATACAGTATCGCCACAAGACTGAGTATGGGGCAGCTTGTTCGATTAATTAGGCCTCTCCCGGTCTAGTGCTGGTAGTTGGATAGTGTGGGGAATTGGTTCAGCGTATCTGCCTTGTGATCCGCATGGCTCAAGAGGGGGCTTCTCCTGGTGGAGGTAAAATGAACTCTAGGTGCCGGAGCGGTGAAACCTCAGAGGGCCGGTTACTAGTCGGGAGGACCTTTGTAAAGACCTCGTAGTGATCTCCTGGCCGCACACCTACGGAAGTGTGTAATGTGACCGACAGGTCACGGGCATCAGGGAGGTTTGCTTAGTCCACCTGGCAACAGGGGATGAAATCACGGCTTGTGGGTAAAGGATACGTTCTCTGCAGAGATTGGGAAACTGTCATGACAGCCGTGCTCACGGACAAGAGCGGCTTGGTGTTGATTTCATAATTAGTATATGGTTGGGTTTATGGTGGGATTTATGGATTGTAAATACATTTATGCTAGTACTCCATGTACTCAAAGTGATTCCCCCTCTCTCCCTCCAGACTATGAAGAAGAAGAAGCAGTAAACGAAGAGTTCTACGCCGATCCGGAGGAGATGTCCTAGGCGGGCGTACCCTCGTGCAACTGCCTGTGGATTGGAGAAAGCGTCACACTGCTGCCATCTTCTTACTTATCTATGTATTTGCTTTACTGTTGTTATTTGAGACCTACGGGTCGTTGTTGTAAGACCTATTTGTATTTCGAATATGGCTTGTAATATGATACTATTTACTTTTCGTCTACACATGTATGAATGAACTGATCCTGGCATACATGTGGAATGCATCTGGTTAGCTTGTTGGGACCAGATGTGACAAGGGAGTTGTGGCGCTATGGTTGCAATCTATCGATCGGAAACTGGATAACACCAATTGGCACATATTCTGTTCCATGATTTTAGACCGTTTTGGTAGGAACCAACATGAACTCCTTATTAGGAACTATTTCACATTCGTCAAACTGGTTCAGTAAAGGAATATGTGAATGACTTTGCTGAATTAGTAGATCAACTCAATGCTTATGAGTCCAACACTGGGTCTTTATACTACACCACCTATTTTATTGATGGCCTCTGTGAAGATATTTGTATTGTAGTTTTGATTCAGAGACCCATCGGCTTGGATACTGCTTGTGTTTTGGCATTGTTGCAGGAGGAAGCTGCTGAGCCAAGTCTAAAGAAAGAAAGCAGAAGATGGAATTCTAATTCTCTAGGGTTCTCTTTGTTAGAAATATAATAGTATATTTATATTAGATGATGTATTAGAGGCTTATTTGCATATTTTTCATCCTTGTACATTTATTTATAGTGGCCTCCGGCCTCCTCAATAATACAAGATCCAATATTCACAACATGGTCAAGATAGGTCTCCTTTCCCGCCACCCGCGCATTCTTCGATGCTGCTGCCAATGGATCGTGGCCAGCCTGCACCTGCCCGCCCACGTGCGGTTGTACCGCTGCCGTTGATCTCCTTCACCGGAAGGACAACTTCGACATGATCAACCCCAGCATGTCCTTTGGGAACCCCTCGAACAGGTCGCATCCGCCTCCATCGGCTGTGCCGTAGTCCTCGCCGGGGGGAGGGGGGTGGGGGGGGGGGGGGGGGGGGGAGCTGCGCGCCCACCTGCCCATTCCAGCTTCCAGCGCAACGGATCTGCCCAGATCTAATGCTCTCGTGGAAGAAAGGAGCAACCAGGTTTCTGGAAGCTTCCCATGCTTTTCGCCCCCGCGTGTTCTGCTTCTTCCCATTGCGAGAAGGCTCCTTTATCCTCGGTCAGCGATCGACTGTATCCCTGTTGCCAACATCGAGGAGTGTCTGCTTTGCGCGCCACGCCTTTTCGCTCGGGACGAAGATGCGGAAGACTGCGCCAGATCTAGCCGGTGCTAATGTCAGGGTAATGTCAGCATGACGTCTAGTCATTAGCAGGGTGAAAATCCTGATTAAAAAACTGCTACTTATTTGTAATAAAAAAATTGCTGCTGCTGCTTTAGGGTTTGTGCGGAACCCTAATTAAAAAAACTGACGGATCTGTAATAGAATTGACATCTTTTGGGCGCCTTCGTTTTGGCTGCCTGTGACGTTATGATCCATCGTTGATTCGGAAGCTTCGCCTCTGCCCCGTAAAAAAAATGCTTCTTGGTCCATTTTATTTGCGCTCTTGCCGTTGTCCGCCGCTGCTTATTTTGCGCTCTAGTCGTCGCTTGTCATATTCTTTATGATGACTTTTCTTTTGCGGTCAGAATTTCAGTTGTGCGGTGTCTGATGCTTTTCAATTGCATCTTTTCCTCATATGCGTCTACATATGTGTGGTTTACGATTTCGGAAGTTGCTCATGGGTGATCTCTAGTTGGTGCTGGTCTTCATCGTCATGATTCACAACGTCTTTGGAAGCTTGACTGACTTTGTCTTCCTTCCGTTGTGTCTGCCAGTTCAGTTGACTCCAGTTTTGCTGCTTCGTCTATTTCAACGTTTTCTCGGTGGCAACACCATTTGGGTCATATTTGTGGCTCTCAACATGATTGTTATCTCTCCAAACTCAATGTTCTTGATGCACCTTGAGTTTGAGGGGGGTGTTAGAGATATAATACTCTATTTATATAAGATGATGTATTAAGAGCTTATTTGCATATTTGTTATCCCTGTACATCTATTTATAGTGACCTCCAGTCTTCTCAATAATATAAGATCCAATATTCACAACACTCTTGGGTATCCAAGTTTCAGAGCAAGAATGCTTACCCCTTAATTCCCCCTCCCACGAGTTCAGACAAGTCTCAACTATTAGCTGTGGACAAGAAGACTCCAGAGCAATCTAAAGCCTCCTCATCTTATGAGAAGCTAGAGGCCCTTAAGGCATATTGAATGGTGAAAGGGCTTTGCAAGGTGTGTGCTGAAAAAATTGTTTAAAGGGCACAAATGTTCTCCTTCAATTCAATTGCAGGCCGTCCAAGAGCTTTGGAAGATTTTCAACATCTCTGAACAGGATGCAGAACCACAGTCTGAAGACCACCTGTTAATGGCATTATCACATTCAGGTTATTCAGGAGCAAATTGGCTCAAGACAATGAGATTCATGGGGACTATTCAACAGTTTGAGGCTCTAATATTAGTAGACAGTGGGAGTTCCCATTCCTTTGTAAGCTCTCAGCTAGCTGCCATGTTGTCTGGAGTCACTCCTTTGCAAAAACAGCTGAAAGTCTTTGTGGCCAATAGAACAATGTTAGTCTGTCAGTCTGAATTACTGTCAGAAGAATGGGTTATTCAGAGTTGGACCATTGTTTCTAACTTCAAGATCATCCCCTTGCATTGTTATCACATCATAATAGGCATGGACTGGCTAGAGGCTCACGGCCCTATGGAGGTTCATTGGGGGGCAAAAATGGCTTTCCATTCCTTATCAAGACTCCACAATTGTCCTCTAAGGTTTATTACCAGAACTCCCTCCTGAAACTGTCATCCAGTTGCTGCCTGTTCAGACATCTTGCTCTGTACTGTCCTGTCTAAGCATGCCAGAGGAGATTCAGCGATTATTGAAGGAGTTCTCTTCACTCTTTGAGGAACCATCTGGTCTCCCACCCAGTAGACCATGTGATCATTCCATCCCCTTGGTTCCAGGGGGCTAGCCCAGTACTCATCAGGCCTTACAGGTACCCTCCCAAGCATAAAACTAAAATCGAAGCTCAGGTTCAACAGATGCTGCAAAAGGGTTTGATCCAGCCAAGTACAAGTGATTTTAATTCCCTAGTGCTCCTGGTAAGAAAGAAGGACCATACACGGAGATTTTGTGTTGATTTTAGGCATCTCAATGCTCTCACAGTTAAAAGGCAATTCCCCATACCTGTCATGGAAGACATCTTTTATGAGTTATTTGGAGCACAGTGGTTCACCAAGCTTGATCTTTGGTCAGGGTTCTATCAAATATTACTGAAACCAGTAGAGGAGCACAAAACTGCATTCTCCGCTCATGAAGGACACTATGAATTCAGAGTACTGGCTTTTAGTCTTACTAGAGCCCCTGCAACCTTCCAAGGATCAATGAAAATTACACTCAAGCATCTGCTCAGGAAATGTGCTATTTTTTTTCTTTGATGACATTCTCATTTACAGCCCCAATTTTGGTCAGCACCTATAATACTTGAGGACTGTATTTCAACTGCTGCTCAAGGATAGGTGGAAAGTGAAACAATCTAAATGCTCTTTTGGCCAGCAGCATGTTTCATACTTGGGACACATTGTATCCAGAGAAGGTATCTCCACAGACCCCAGTAAAATTTCTTCGATTACATCTTGGCCTGTTCCATCTAATTTTAGGGAGTTGAGAAGCTTTTTTGGGCTAGCAGGTTATTATAAAAAATTTGTTAGGCATTTTGGTATCATTAGCAAACCCCTCACAACCCTCCTTAGGAAAAACACTCCATTTCTTTGGACTTCAGAACATGATACTGCCTTCCATACCCTGAAAACAGCATTGTCAGATCAAACCGGCAACGAGGAAAGGCCCCCGCGTTGCTCCCTCACGGGCAACAAGGGAGGCGACCCGACCCTAGCCGCCGCCGGTGCTATATCCTGTCATCTTCACCTCGCCGCCACCAGAGCAAGCTGCTCGCAAGTCGGGCGTCAAGCTAGGATGGTGGCGGCGGGGCTCTCTCGAAGCTTGGTGGCACCTCTCGCAGGTCTAGTGGCCAACAACGGTGCCTACTGAGATGGCGACGACGGAGGCGGTGGCGGCGGGATCCGGTGGCCAGATGTCCAGATTCGGTGCTTGACAACTGGATCCACACTGGTGAAGGCTGGCGCTTTTGCTGGACAGCCCGTGTGTTGCGGTGTCGGCGCCGCCAATTGAAGCGTGTGCGGTTACGGCGCACCAGCCGCTCCGCTGCGGGGGAGACGCCGCGCGCTGGAAGGCATCACGCTGGGAGACGGTGGCCTATCGATGGGTGCCACAGTGCTGCAGACCAACAGTGGCGCGCGACACAAGAAAGCGGCTAGAAGGCGTCGCGCTGGGAGCCTCATGCTGGGAAGTGGTTGCAGGACCACCACCGCGTTGGGAGACGGTGTCCACACGCTGGTGACCAGAGCCCAAGCGGCGGTGCCGGCTTGGAGGTTGTGTTCGGCGTAGCGACGAGGAGGCACTAGCTGGATCTGCTGGAGTGGTCGGATCCAGCGGCAGTGCACGACGAAGCAGATGTGGCTCAAGGTGAGCTGTGACGATCGACAATGATGAAGCTCAACAAAGATGACAGGCGGCTTGAGCTCGGTGGCATCACTGACACTAGGGTTGCACATCTTGCACGGCGCGAGCTCAACGACGAGTCAAGGATGGCTTGACCTCTATGATGAGGTGATATGTTGTGAGGAGAAACTCCTTCAGATGTGCAGTGGTCCGGTGAGGGCACTGGTGGCGGTGGCAATTTTCGGGGTTGAGTCAGTCGGATGTGATAGATCGTTTTGCCACAGGAGTGTTCGACGACAGTGGCCTTTTCCTCCTCGGACGGTCTACTGAATCAACAACGGTGAAGCTTGTGGGTGCTCGTGTCGGTGGATCTGGGTGGTGGGGCTCACAGATGGCTGCGACGGCGGATCTGGGCGGCACGGTCGGAGGGGCGCCTGCGACGGCGGATCTGAGCGACAAAGTCTGTTTGGCGCCTACGACGGCGGATCTGGGTGGCGGGACTCGCCGACGCCATTGCTGACAGATGGGGCGGTCTCGAGCGGGTCGAAG
The DNA here is from genome assembly GCA_036927565.1 of Tuctoria greenei. Classification (NCBI taxonomy): domain Eukaryota; kingdom Viridiplantae; phylum Streptophyta; class Magnoliopsida; order Poales; family Poaceae; genus Tuctoria; species Tuctoria greenei. Next base: position 80,671,363 of record JAYESD010000003.1, on the reverse strand, counting down.
ATCAGTGTCTCTGACTGTCAGTACCCTGCGTATCGTATACCCCTTGGGACTACAAAAAAGACCAAAGGGACTTCACCTGTTTGAGTTGAAGACCTGCGAAGGCCCTACATGTCATACGGGACTGGACATGCCTCCCATCTATGGTTAGCCCCGGTACTGCCACATGTACACTGCAGCCGGATCTATATCCCACACATGGGATAGCTCCAGGCTAAACACTTGTGCGGCACCCCCAGACCTAACCTCCGACAGAGGGAAGCTCCAGTATTGACACGTGTACATCTACACCGGACCTACCCGTCCCAGACGAATAGCTCTGAAGATTCCATGTGTCCAAACCGCCGGACCTTCAACCTCAGCAATCAAGGTGGTGAACCCCCAACGGTTCGGACCTCCAAGGGGCAATCAAAGACTTCAAGACCTTATTAAGTGTCATTAATACCATATTAATGACACACGATCAAAAGGCCCTTAATACCAGTAACAGCACTGTCAGGTCCCGTTACCACGCTATTAAGGGTAATTAATCTCATTAATTATGTATTAAACATTAGTAACCGCTGGGGCCACATGTCGGGCCAGGCTAGCGGTGTAACGGCCAGTCCTTGTACTATAAAAGGACTGGTCGACGATACACAGGGGGACGAACACAGTCTCTGGGCTGAAAACTCTCTAGAAGCTCTTAGACGCTCAATATAACAGCTACACACCCCGTGGAGTAGGGTATTACACTCAAGCGGCCCGAACCACGTAAATCCTTGTGTCCATTTGCCATACTCTTCGCAATCTCTGCGCACCCAATACCGAACTACAAACTCCGCGAGCTACCAACAGTAGTATGAGGAGAATTGCCGGAAAAACACCCTAACAGTTGGCGCGCCAGGAAGGGGGCAGTGCTTGAGATTTCAAGAACGATGAACTCAACTGCTGGATCGTCCAACGGCAACCCCGCTGCGCAACCTGCTGGAGGCAATCCCTCCAACATGCAACAACCAGCAGGTTTCGTGGCTCCAGCAAAAGTCATGCCTCCGCTGCCACCATCTGCACCAGCAAATCAAGCTGGACAATGGGACAGGGCATCTGCGTCGGTCACAGCATCGGCGAATAACAACAATCCTGAACATGCGCTCCATGCTCAAGTGCTCTTCTCCAACGCCCACCACCTCCGGGTGCATCCTAGGGTGCAATGGAGCAATGGAGGGCTGATGTGGAACATTTGGTTGCAGCAGCAGCCGATCGCATCAGCAACCAAGGTCCTCTCCCCTCGGGGCGGGCCCCATCGCAGCATCGGACTTTGTCTGGCAGACTTGGTCTGCATGCTTCCCAAAATAGGAGGCGTACTGCGTATAAACAAGTGACATCCCTATCTTCTGGGGCGCGACGCACCCATACAGTAACCAAGCTTTCAACTCATGACCTCCGGGCGGAGCTTGATCGTCGTTACCGTCAATAGGACAGCCTTGTCTATATCGAGCGTGCTCGCGAAAGGCGAGAGACTCGAGACAGTCCTGCTACCGAGGGAGTAGGAGGAGGCTGTTCTGCCCTGGCCGTGCACCTACACATGGTCAGATGGCCACAAAAGTTCCGGCCTCACCTGCCGGAGAAATTTGACAGGACTGTCAATCCTGCCGAGTTTCTCAAGATTTACTCCACTGCAATCCTTGCGGCCAGAGGTAACGAGGCCGTAATGGCCAACTACTTCCCAGTGGCTTTAACTGGGACCGCCAGGTCCTGGTTCTTGATCCTTTCGCCCAACTCCATCAATAGTTGGGCGGAACAGTGCCAACAGTTCACCGCCAATTTCGGGAGTTCATACACCCGACTAGGCACCGAACTAGACCTTTTTGCTGTCACGCAGAAGGGGGGAGAATCCCTGCGTTCCTTCATCCAGAGGTTCTCCCAGGTACGAAACACTATTCCTTCTATCTCCAATGCCTCTGTTATTGTGGCATTTAGACAGGGCATACGAGACAAGAAGATGTTGGAGAAGCTTGCGATCAAGGAGATCACCAGCGTCACGGAGCTCTTCAGCTTGGCAGACAAGTGTGTAAAAGCTGCGGAGGGCCGTGAAATGCACCCCAAACCACCTCTGGAGGACAATAAAAAATCCTCCAAGGGCGAAGCCACTACCTCCGGGAGTGGCAAAAAGAAGAAAAAGTCCAACGGCAAGAAAAAGTCGTCGGCTGGCACACCTACTGCTGCAGCTGTCGCAGCTCCGGGTGGCCGGGGGCCACACCTGAGAAACGACCTCGGCCATCATCAGAAGACGGCGGCAACTCCAAAGTGTGGTGTCCTATTCATAGGTCAAACAGCCACAACTTGGAAGACTGCTGAGAGGTCCAGAACCTTGCCGAGCGCTACAACAAGCGCCGAGAAGAAGTTCCTTTCTAACAAAGGGAAGGAAAACAGAAAGTCGACGAAGCTCCGGCTGAAGAGGAGTTAGGCTTTCAGGACCCTAAAAATGTCTTGAAGGCTGTTTACACCTCCACTGACGACGATTCTGATGTCTCCAACAATGAACGTCGGAAAACCATGAACACCATTTTTGGTGGTCGTGGGACATCACCTCCCGCCGCGTCCTCAAGACCATGCGGTGGGACATGGCTTCGGTGGCTCCCACCACAAGGGCGGAGCCGCACTGAAAGTGGATGGATACTGCCATCACTTTCTACACGTCAGACTGCCCTCGGAATATGATCAGAGTTGGCCAACTCCCATTGATGGTATCTCCGAGAATCAACAACATCCAAGTCCACCATTTAATGGTAGACGGAGGTTTGGGACTGAACCTCATATGCTTCAAAGCTTTCGTCAAGCTTCAGCTTCGACCTTCGGACCTTCGCTCCTCCCGACCTTTCTCTGGAGTACGTCCGGGGGCCATAATCCCACTTGGTTCCATTACTCTCCCCGTAACCTTTGGGACTCGGGAGAACTATCGCACTGAGAAGTTGGTCTTTGACGTTGCTCAGATCAACTTACCCTTCAACACCATTCTGGGCAGGCCAGCCTTATACAGGTTCATCGCTGCTGCTCATTATGGCTACTTGGTGTTGAAGATGACAACACCAGCTGGTGTTCTCCAGATCCGTGGAGATCGTACCGCCGGAGTGACAGCTCTGGAAGAACTTCACGCACTTGCCATAGCGCAAGAAGAAGAATCTGGAAAGGAGCAAGCATCAAAACCACCGAGCATTCGTCATCGAGGCTCAACCTCCGCACCTCGCGTGCAACCAAGCGGCGACACTGACATTCCCGTCAAAGTCGTGCAAATCGGTTCTGACGCCGCTCAGACCACCCGTATATCGGGAGGTCTGAATGACAAATAGGAACTTGTGCTCATCACTTTCCTCCGGGCTAATGTCGACGTGTTTGCCTGGCAACCGTCACAAATGCCTGGGATCCCTAGGGAAGTGATCGAGCATAATCTAAAGATCTACCCTGACACTCGGCCTATACATCAGAAGCCTCGGAAGCAATCAGTAGAGCGACAAAACTTCACATGACAAGAAGTGAAGAAGTTGCTCCAAGCTGGATTCATCCGAGAAGTCTTCCACCCAAAATGGCTGGCAAACCCAGACGTTGTACCCAAGGCCGACGGGAAGCTTCGGATGTGTATCGACTACACAACACTGAATAAGGCTTGTCCGAAATATCCTTTCCCACTACCTAGAATAGATTAGATAGTGGATTCCACCTCCGGGTGTGAATTATGGTGTTTCCTAGATGCATATTTTGGGTACCATCAAATCAGAATGTGTAGGGAAGATGAAGAGCATACTTCTTTCATCATAGTAGATGAATTGTATTGTTATACTGCCATGCCATTTGGTCTCAAGAATGCAGCTTCAACATTTGTACGAGCTATGTAAAAACCTTTGGGGAGCTCATCAGAGACGTAGTAGAAGTGTATGTTGATGACATCATCGTCAAGATTAAGGACAAGGAGTCACTTCTTGACACCTTGCAAGCTGTCTTCGACAAGTTGCTAGTCACTCGCACGAAGCTGAAACCGGACAAATGTGTCTTCGGGATTAGCTCCAGAAAGCTTCTTGGTTTCCTGGTAAACCACCGAGGTATAGAGGCAAATCCGGCAAAGATTAAAGCTACTGAAGATATGCAGCCACCAGCCCGCATCAAGGACGTCCAAAAGCTGACTGGATGTCTAGCCGCCCTCAGCCGGTTCATCTCAAGACTGGCGGAACGGGCACTACCCTTCTTCAAGCTATTGAGGAAGTCCGGTCCATTCCAATGGTCTGAAGAAGCAGAAAAGGCGTTCCAGGAGCTGAAGCAACTCCTCACCACTCTACCAACCTTGGTAGCTCCGAACCCTGGTGAGCCTCTACTGCTTTACATTTCGGCAACTGATGAAGTTGTCAGCATGGTCCTGGTTACGGAGAGACCAGAAACGTTACAAGCTCAGGAATGCAGACCCCTCTGGGAGAGTCAGCAGGTTCCTGAAGGCGAGGCCCCAGCCCCTAGACTTGATTCAACAAGGAGTTACTCTTGTTGAGCAAGAAGAGTCGAACCCTCCTGGGAGGGTCCAGGTCACTCCTGAAGAAGCTCCGGGTTCCTCCAACAGGACTCGACGATCCCCAAAGAAGGTCCGGACCCCTCCGGGAGGGTCCAGGTTGATGAGGAGGAATCTCCGGGCCCCTCCGGGAGGGTCCGGACAGTCCAACGCCCAGTGTACTTCATCAGTGAAGTACTACACGACGTCAAAAATCGTTACCTGGAAGTACATAAACTGCTATACGCAGTTCTTATTGCTTCTAGGAAGCTCCGACACTATTTCCAAGCTCACAAGATCTCAGTGGTGACTTCATATCCACTACAAGTGATTTTGCATAATCCCAACTCCACAGGAAACATTGCAAAGTGGGCAGCAGAATTGGCCGAGTTTGACCCTGAATTCGTCCCAAGACAAGCAATCAAAAGTCAAGCATTGGCGGACTTTGTTGCGGAATGGACCCCCTCTCCATCAAACCTTGGGGGCCCTAGTGAGCAGAAGTCAAAACTCAAGGCTCCAGTCTTCACCGAGTCTCACTGGACTCTCTACTTCGACGGCTCCATGCAGAAGCAGGGGGCCGGAGCTGGAGTCCTTCTCCTCGCTTCAACCGGGGAGAAGGTTAAATACATGGTACACCTTGACTTCAAGGCGACCAACAACATGGTGGAGTATGAAGCACTCTGTCGGTGTTTGGATCCGGCAGATCTCCTGATACTACCTTTGGTAGATCAAGGAGTTATAGTTCGGTAATGGGCGTGCAGAGATTCAAGAAGGTGAAAGACACGTGTACACAGGGGTTTACGTGGTTCGGGCCGCCTGAGCGTAATACCCTACTCCATGGGCTGTGTTGGTGATGTATTAAGCTTGTGAGTCTAGAAGAAGCTCCAGAAGAAGAAGCTCGTCTAGATCAGGGTGTTCAGTAGTGGTCTGAAACCGTCCCTTGTGTATCGTCGACCAGTCCTTTTATAGTACAAGGACTGGTCGTTACAACGTTAGCCTGGCCCGACAGGTGGCCCCGGCAGTTACACATGCTTGTTACACAATAAATGGAGTTAATTACCCTTAATAGCCTGGTAATGGGCCTTAACAACACCATTACCAGTATTAAGGATCATCTGATCGTGTGTCATCAATATGGCATTAATGACACTTAATCGGGTCTTGAAGCTTTTGATTGATCCTTGAAGGTCCGGAGCCATTGGGGGGTCCACTGGCGTGATAATTGAAGTTGAAGGTCTGGCGGTTGCCACGTGGCAGCTCCGGAGCTCACCGTCGTGGATGGGTAGGTCCGGTGCAGTTGGACACGTGTCATTACCGGAGCTTCCCTCTGTCTGGGGTTAGGTCCAGGGGTGCCATATTGGTATTCTGACCGGAGCTTCCCAAGTGTGGGTGATAGCTCCGGTCTTGTGATACACGTGGCGGCCCCGGGACTAACCATGTCGGGGAAGCAGGTCTGGCTACGCCTGACATGTGGGGCCTTCGGAGGTCTTCAAATCTGGTATATGGGTTTTTCTTGTGATCTTTGCAATCCCAAGGGGTATCTGGTACGGAGGGTACCGACAGTGGCCCCCTGGACTCAACTCCGGGAGAGACCTTTTGTATGAAGTCGTTTCGCTGAAGGTGGGTCCACTCTTCGGTTTCTGAACCGTGTCTTCAAGGGTCTTTGGTTGTGCCATTGGCGGTAGTTCATAGTTAAACTTCCGCCGCATGGCGTATCTTGGAGGCGGCAGGTGAGATCTCAGCATGCGGATCTCGCGCAATTAAAGGTCGTCGGTTCCCGATACAAAAATTGTATCAGTACCGCGCGCCTTGTCAGGTCGCCGACTTCAGGTTTCCCGCCATTCATGATGACAATCGTTTGCCTGGGGTAAGAACCTCGGCTTGGTTGTCGGGGTGGCCTCGCGCCCCCTTGTCATTGGCGGGTGAAATCTTTGACTGGTATCGTCGGCTCCTCGGCAGTTTCCATCTAGGCGTTGCGGGGGCTTACTTTAGAAGGAAAGCACGCACCGTTTGGGGTTCTTTACGCCTTTCAATCGATCTTGTGCTCAAACCTTCCAAACTTTTTCTTGCCTTTCCTCTCTTGCCTCGCTGTGCCGCGATGGAGTTGGGTCTCCGCCAAAGCCAACTGAAGACCGATGACGATTTGAAGAAGGTCCGGGCCCTCATGGGATGGTCCCCTGACTTCTTCAAACACCTGGTCCGCGCCGGCAAGCTTCCCTTCGAGAAGGAACATGCCGGCGACATGGTGTACTTCTCCGCATACGCCATGGTGGGACTGATCCCACCTTTCTCCTCCTTCTTCTTGATGCTGCTAGACTTCTATGGTCTGCAGCTTTACCACCTTGGCCCCCACTCCATTCTACTGGTGTCCATATTTGTCCACTTCTGGGAGATGTGGGTGGGGATTCCCCCTTGCATTGAGCTCTTCCACACCTTCTTCACTGTCTAGACCACAGGTCGGAGCGACGAGTACCTTGGCTTCTATTATTTCATGAAGCACAAGAAGTGCTCGTACAAGTACTTGCGGTCGTTCCCTTCTTGGAAGTGGGACGACTGGAAGAAGGACTGGATTGTAATCAGGGTGGAGGAGCACGAGAAGCTGGAGCTGCTGGAAGGCCTCCCCAACATCGACACTGCAGTTTGGAGTGAAGCTCCGGTGCTGTCGGATGCCTTCGATCCTGCTCTGACCAGGATCCGCCTGTGTGTAGAAGGAGGAGTGACTCCCCAACCGTTGTTTTGCAACTTCTTGACCAACAGGTGGGCTCCGTTGAAGAGGAGGTAGAAGTTGGCTTGGGCCCTCAACAGTATGCTGGACGACGACCGGATCATGAGCGGTTTGAAGTCCAACATGGAGGGTGCAACTTTGGAGTTCCACCTGAAGAAATTCCAGCACGGCATCGATGTCGAGGGCGACGATTTGGCTGCGCTGCCAGCTTTCCTCCCACTGAACATGGATGCAACATTCAGTAGGGAGCTCCAGCGGACGATGCCGGTGCTTGACGACCTTGGTGTCATTGAGAGGCGCTCGACCACCGGGTTGGCAATATCCAAATCTCCGGAAGGTGGCTCCGTTACCGCCCCTAAACCAAGAACCGAAGTCATCGGCAAGGGCAAGGAATTGGTTGAGACCTCGAGCCGTAAGAGGAAGCATGCCGACAGAAGGCCCAGGCATACTTATTCCGCGGCGTCTCCTTCCCCCCGGAGGGGAACGTCTACAACAGCAGCATCTACTCCAGTAGCGGCTTCTTCCCGGGGTGCTAGCTCCGGCCAGGTGACTCCGGTCCCAGGGCCAGCTGAGGGCTCCGGGTTCAGAGGTCCTTCCCGATTGAGGGGGGCCTCGACTAGAGCAATGCGGGCAGTAGCAGCAAGCTCCGGGGGGCCCTCCGGGTCTAACATGCCAGTGTCGGCTGGGGCCAGTCTGGAGCGTCCAGAGAAGAGGTTCCGCAGGAACTGGTGCGGAAGCCTTCCGAGGTAATTTTTTATTTTTTACCCCAGTCAGTTGTTTTATTGTTAACCGTATTTTGAGTCTCTTCGTCCATCATCCACAGCGTGCCCAAGAAAAGGGTTGAAGCTCCAGTCCCTGCAGCAGCGGTTGAGACTGTGCAGGCTGAAACTCCAGCTCCGAATCCAGCGCCGCCCCAAGAGGTGGTTGAGGCTGCGGCAGCCCCGGCGCTGACTATCGTGGTTTTGGACGAATCATCCCCAGAAGCTCCCGTGGTAGCGCCGGACCACGGGATTGAAGATGTACCAGCAGCGCCAGCTTCGGAGGTTGAAGCTCCGGGCTTAGATGTTGTGATGTTGGACGCTCCGGCCGCGGAGCCGGAGGAAGCTGTGATTCCGGCCCTAGAGCCGGATGTTGTTGACGCCCCGGCAGACGAGCCGGTGGTTGAGGAGGTCCCAGCGGTAGAGCCGGGTATTGATGAAGCTCCGACACTTGAGCCGGTCGTCGAGGAAGCTCCAGCAGCAGAGCCGGTTGCTGCACAAGTTCCGGCTATGGAGCCGGCTGTTGAAGAGGTTCCGGCGTTCGAGCCAGTTGCTGCGGAGGTGTTGGTGCCTGAGCCTATGGCGGTCAAAGCGCTAGCGCCGGAGCCCATGATAGCTGAAGTGCCAACACCTGAGCCTGAGGCGGAAGAAGTGCCTGCACCAGAGCCAGAAGTGGTTTCTGCTCCGACCGAACCTTCAACACCCGCTCCAGAAGCGGTGATCCCGGAGGTGCCCTCTATTGAGCCAGGGTGCCGTGACGAAGCTGCTGGCCCCCGCCGGAGGGACCAATTGTTGATGACGTGGCGGCTAGGCCTTCGGAACCAATTCCGGAGGTCAGAACTTCTGCTGCAAGGACTTCCTCGGCCATGGCTGAGGATATTCCGGAGGACGACCCTAGTGCCGTGGAAGCTCAGGGTACCGCTCTCATAGAGTGGGACCCAATTTTTGTTGCTGAAGATCCGCTAGAGCGAGCGGAGAGGACCCCAGCAGGTCCGGACCCAATCCCCCTATTGTTGTCTATCGACAACGCCTGCTCCAGTCTTCATCAAGTCCAATTGGCCTTCTACCACGACAGCAAGGCCCTCGAGGAGGAGCGCCAAACCCTTAGGAGGTGGCGCAACCGACTCCATTTCGAGACCAAGCTGGCGCAGTCGAGGCTGGCTGATGACAAGGAGTGGGTGCAAAGGGAGAAGGTCCGCCTGGAGTACTGGGGAAAGTTGTTGGACGAGAGGGTAAGCATGACGCAGACCCTCAACAGCCAGTCCTGGGCCATCTATGAGCAGGCCAAGGCTACAAATAGCGCGGCGAATGATCGCCAGGAAAGGCTCACCGCCATCCACGATAGTCTCATCAAGCACTGGGAGGCTCTTGAAGCGCGGGAAAAACGACTCGAAGATGAAGAGCAGAAATTCGTGGAGCTGCGAGACGACCTCGTGAAGAGGGAGGAGGAGCTTGTCCAAAAGACAGCTCTGGCTGACAAGAGCCTTGAAGGACACACCAAGAAATTGGAGGAGCGTTGCAAGGAGGAGGAGAATAAGGCCTGGGAGCGAGGGCAGGAACTCTACAAGCAGGAGAATGCCATCGCCGCCCCGGAGAAGAAAGTGCGGGGTCGGGAGAGAGATCTGGTCAACCGCCAGAACGAGATCCACCTCCAGGAGGAAGAGCTCAGCAAGCTCGAAAGGCAAGTTGCTGAAACGATTCAGCAGAATGCCAAAGAGGTGGAGCGTCTTGCTCGGGAGAGCTCGGAGCTGGCGGCGGCCAAAAGATCCTTGGCGGAGATGCGTGGTGCAAGGGCTGCAGAGTCCCAACAAGTTTGGGATTTCATGGGCAAGGCCAACGACGCGCTGACGCCAATGGGCTTCAGTCCCGTGCGTCCAGATGATCTAGAGCCGGAGCTAGACCAGGCGTTGGAGGCGCTAGGGTCAGCAGACAACAAGCTCTCCAAGGTGGGCGATGTCATCACGAACCAATTCGAAATGGAGGGTCAGTCCCTCGCGAAGAACATCGCAGAGTATGTGCTGAAGTGCTACACCAGCCGGGACCCTCAATTCCCTCTGGACCCGATGATTGAAGGTCCCACTGAAGGAGAGGGTGAAGCCGCCCGAGCTAACGTGTCGGAGGTGGCCTAGAAGGTTGCCCAGTTCTTCCATAATGTCTAAGAACATCTCCCTGTAGCTCCCGCTTGTACTCTCTCTTCTTCTTCTCCAATTTTGTAATCTCTTGTCTCCAGATGAATGAAATCCAAATTTTTGTGTATTTGAATTTCATTTTTTGTCTTCAACACCTTTGCCTCGCTTGGACCCCTGGTAGATGTACATAATTTGATTGTGAACATGTACCAAGAGGATGTAACAGTTGTTGAAGACTTGCGTGCTTTGAACTTGTAGAATGTTGGTCCAAAGTCTTCGATAGTGTAGGCCCCCTGAGGCTGTCGGAGCTTAGTGGCTCCAGCATTGACCATCGCCGGAGCTTAGTAGCTCCGGAGCATCGATGGTTAGTTCTCTGGGGTGTCAGAGCTTTGGCAGCTCCGGCAGTGACCTCCGTCAACACGTGTTGTGTCAACGTTAGACTCACGCAAGAAGCCAGCAAACAGGCGGGTCTCCTTCGCCTCCCCAATCCAGCAAGGTTCTCCAGCAAAAAAGGCAACCCCAACGGTAAAAGGGTTGTGGTTGGGAAAATTTTTCTGCAATCTTCTTCAAGCCCCAACAAGTGTTGTCGGACTCTGCTTTCCGACTAATCGGAAGATCGTCGGAGTTCATCCACCGACCACCGCGAATGAAGGTACGTGGCGCGATAAACAATGCAACATTTTGAATTTTCGGGTGGACAAATGGAAGTCTGGCCCCACTCCATTCATGTCCCACTGGCCTCTGGTGCAATGGAGCGCCAACAACCCAACGCATGCCCCTGATGCGACCGCTCTAAGCAGTAACCACCCTAGACTTACCTCTACTAAGTGGGAGGTCGACGAGTGTTCTCGCCCGAAGGGAGGTAGAGCTCCAAAGGCCACAGTCTCGCATGGTCCCGAGGGAACTCTCTGTCGACAAGATAGCGAGCGGAGCAGGGAGCGAAGGCAGCCAAGTGATCATGGCACTTGGCAGTATGATGGGAAACACTGCTATAAATGCCTCAGCCCATTTCATCTGAAATTCCAGTGCCGCAATGAGATACGGTGTAATCTTTGCTTTAGATATGGGCATATTAGGCAGAACTGCCTCTCGGCCGCCAGAGTTCCTCGGGTTTGGCGCAAGAGAGGAACGCCCCCATTAAGGCCTCTGGCCTTTCCACGGAACCGTCATCCGCCATCATCATTCACAAACACAAACCCCCCTCAACTTCTCCGCTGCCGCTCCTTCTTCCTGGCTCCTTCACATCCTCTACTCCACATCCGTCTCCACCGCTCTTTCGCCGACCAACTCTCTTAGCCTCATGGCCAACTTCTCGGTTGATCCCTCGAGGTTCCTGGCCAACCAACACTTCGACTTCACCGACGGATGTAAAACCCCACTTTTGTGGCATGTGAATTCAGTTATAAGTTTGGTGTTCAACTATATTAAAAATCCAATATAGGGGTACACATGAACTTAATGCCATCCAAACCTTTCTTGCACTCATGGCTAAATTTTATTAACATGAGTATTGGACTTCACCATTAATTCTAGAATGATTAAATTCACCCCCTTTTCAAACATTAGAATTATTTGGGTGGAGTTTATTAGGGCAATTCAAAGTACAATACTAAATGGGCCCTGCCAAAAACATTCAAATTTGAGGCTCTAAATTTTTCCTTTGCATTCTAATATTCTCAATAGCTTACCTACAAAATTTCTAGATTTTGGGAACTCATTTGTTATTTTATTTGAGACGCTCAACAAATTTGAATCAAGTTTAAATTCAAATTCAAAGTCTGGTAAAAATAGATTTGAACATGAAGATCTAAACCCACCATTGTGTTCATCACAATTTTCTTGACTTAGCCCTGAAGTTTCATGATTTTTGGAGTTCATTTACTATTTTTAAGTGAATTACTAAAGGTGCAGTGGCTGTGGGGCTGACTGGCGGGACCCACCAGTCAGCAGCCCACGTGCAGCCGCATTTCAGCGCGCGCTGTGCCGGCCACCACGAGGGCGTGCATGCACAGCATGACACAAGCCCGCCACCGCCGTTGAGCCCAATAAATAGCGCCCTGGACTCTCCCTTATCAACTCCTAGTCGCCCTTATCACCTCCCACCTCGCTGAGTCGACGGATTTCACCATTTCCATCCCGTGCGCGAGCTTCCGACCGCCGGCGCCGCGCGCCCGTTGCAGGCCAACCGGAGAACTCTCGCACCAAGCCTCCAACAGCTAGGTGATTCCTCTCTTCCTCCCCTGTCCTCCGGATCGATCTTTTCGTTGCATAGTTGACAGTTTGGCCGATGATTTTGAGGCTATACCGAGGGTCGCCGTCATGTTCACCGCGCGCCGTCCCTGCTCCACGTTGCCAGGCCGCTGCATGCCGTTTCGTGCTTCGACTCTCATAGCAAATTGGTGTGCCGGGACACGCTCTACGCAATGGTGAAAGCCGTTCCTTGTTTACGCAAGTATCGAGCAAGTTAGCTAGGTTTTACTCTTGGCCGAAGCTTATGAACGCGCTCGGTATTTCATGCAATTAGAGTTCCACGCTTAATCACTCTTCCCAATTGCTAGCAAATAGTTTCTATGCTTTCTTGCGCACCCTCTCGAACTAGAATCACCGGAAATGACCGACCGTAGCTCAAGAATCGCGAGTTCTCCCATCCGCCGTTAAAAAGTGCCTCTGTCGCTGTCGACGACTGCTTTGCCGACCGTTACACGGCGATATCACCGGCCCAACACGTTCCTCGTGGTTCCAGGATACTTCCCCAGCCTTTTTAGTAGGGTTTTAGCCACAGAGCGGCAGTTTCGACATAGTCGGAGCCCTAGCGCCCGCCGCCACCGATGCACCATGGTTTCTGACCGTCGGCAGACCTCCCCGACCCCACCATCGTGCTCAGCGCGTGATTTTACGGTTGGGTGCCCAAAGGTAGGAGCTGCGGTGGCCGGGAACTAAAAATCGGCGAGGCTCGCCGGAGAGCGCCGTCGCGGGAGCCTCGCGCGCCGCCCGCGTCGGGAGGTGGAAGACGACGCGGTGGGTCCTGTGTGTCAGCGTCTGTAAACCCCGTCGGATCAGGTGTGGCCACGGGATCTGTTGTGGCGTGGATATCTGTGGCCCCCGTGTGGTTTAAATGTCATTGGTCCATTTTAAAACAGTGGGGCCCACGAGTTAATTCAAAATTAGGAATTTATTCCAGATTTGGCTCCAATTAGAAAATCCATAACTTTCTGTAGGTTGCCCCGAAAATCATTAAACAAATTTTGTTTGAAAGCTCTTGAGCTCTAGTTTCTGTCAGAACCAATTAGGTTCTGTGAAACTCAAAGTTAAACTCTATAGAAATTAATCTTCCCAATTGCCAATACAATTTTTCCATAAAAGATAGCCACTGGAAAAATCCCCAAACTTCACATAAAATTTAGTGTCCTATTCTTGACTATCACGAAAAGTTTGGGAGCCATTGCACCTGTTTAACCCTCTGTATAGTTCAATTTCCTTTTTCATTTATTGAATTTTTACAGATTTTCAGTTGCTTTGTTATGCTCCAAATTTGGGCTGAGTCTTCCCTTTGTCATACACTAGTTCCTGCAAAAATCTTGGATTTAATTGACCTAATATCATAGTCATAAATCAGTTGCAAACTGACTATTTATTTAAAAGCTGAAAATTCAAATAGAAATAATTCCAGAAATTATTTCTAACTTAGAATTTCAATAACTCCTTCACCTAAGCTTAGAAAATTATGAAAAAAAATTTGCTAGAACCATAACAACTTCCTCTATCATGATTAACAACTGGCAGCTATGTTCAAGCTACAGTTTCTTCTTTAAAATTCTTGGAAGTTTAATACTTGCCATAATTTTGAGACAACACTATACTTTGATCATCTCCTGTTCTTTGCAAGAGCCTTGATCATATTCCCTAGTATCTACCATAGAAGTTCCTTAAAGTCCCTATCATCTAATGATCACCATGGATTAAATTTTGGTCTCGATAATGATTATTTTTCAAAGTCATTTATATACATATTATATGCATATCGTATAGTGACCGAAGTCGAGGAAGAGCCAGAAGTCTTGGAAGAGCACCTTCCAAATATTAACTCAGACTCTGACCTGCTACAAGGCAAGCCCCGATTTGCATTTAAAAGCTTTACAGAGTTTTTACAGTCTTTATCACCTTACGTCATAAGTTTGATGTGTGCATTACATATAGGGTGATTGATACTCCACTTGCATGACCAAAAAAATCCCAGGGATTTGTTGGAACGAGTTACAGTTTGACCTGTAGTAATTGCTTTGCTAATGCATAGGAAATCTGGTAGAAGTCGAGTAGTTGGAATCTACTCGCGAGAGATGTAGGACATATCTCACAGGATTGGTTAGATAGAAAAGGGCATACTATAATAAAATGGAGACCGGGCAGGGAATGGATAGGAAGCGGTGAGGATTGAGTCTCGGTCGCATAGCCCTGCCTGTGTCGATTAAGGCCCATCTGTATGCGGCCCCTTCGGACAAGCTTGAATTGTACTGGCAATATAATGGACATATGGAATCCAATAAACTGATGTACCTTGATAACTGGGGTGTTGAGGCCCATTAACTCACCATCGATAGGGGTGGGCTGAGGACAGTAAGGTGTAAATCGGTCGGCGGACACATGAGGTGTTCCGTGCGGAGACCTTCTGTTCACGGAGGTGAGACGGGCTCGGCGTTCGAGTTTCTCGTGAAAGGTGGCCATATACGCCTAGTACTGAAGTGTTATGTAGGTACGGGTGTGCTCGCTGACACTTCCGAACGACGTATGTGTCGTGTTGTCCGGGTGTGCCTAATTGCAATCACTGTCCCTCGCAGTAATAGAGTACCACTTGTTCACTACGCCGTGACGTAGTAAATACTAAAGAAGCCAGAAAATCATATTGTATTGAATTATAATTACTTTGCAACCTTGTATGATTTAGAGATAGTACAATTAAAAGTTTACAATTTCCCCATACTTTAGTTGTAATAGCATTATGTGCTCTGAGCATGTCATATCATCGGTAAAGCGTTTCTTGTTTGATTGTGGAGCCCATGATGTGCCGTGCTTGGAGAATGTCATTTGCTAAGTAAAACTTGATTATAAGGATCCTCTTGTAGGCGAGTCATTTATGCTTCACCTTACATATGTTTAGAGTCCCCTTTGCATATGTCTAGTGAGACGGGTTAGTCTTGCTGAGCCTTATGCTCACGTTTGCAGTTAACAAGTTTTTGCAGGTTATACTGTTAACGAAGGGTTTGCTGATGAGGCTGCACCCCCTCCAGGGTGTACAGCCGAGTGGGAACCCTGCACGCCGCCCTAATTGAGTATTGCTAGTGCAAAGTATCCCAGGCATGGATAAATTTGCTTTTGCATAGCTAGTGCAGAGAGCATAGATATGATATGTATATATTTCTTTACTTCCGTTAGTATTGTAAAAACTTCCGCTGTATGAAAAATAAAAGACTCTGTCTTGTACTTATTCAGGTTCTATTCTTGTATAATTGTTGGGTGTCGCATCGCACGACACCACCCAATAAGATCCTCGGATGTCGGGATTCCGGTCCCCACAGTCATGTTATCAGAGCATCGTTGGGAACAGTGTACCTAGAAAGAACATATTTTCAAAAATTAGGACTTGAGTGAGGAATTAGTTATATGCCTTCATAAGGAGTATTATTAGTATAAGGTATAAAGGTGGTAAACTAACTATGTGTTATTATATTCTGTAACGACGCCCCGACGTCAGGTAAGAGGTAAGGTACACCACCGAGAGCGGATCAATCTCGGTAAGCTCGGCATACAAGGAGTGGTATGTGAAATTTTTGTGGCTTGGCACGGGAAGTTAATAGGAGTCTCTGAAGCTTTCAATGTTTCTGAGAACCTATGACATGCGGTACCCCAGCGTGCTTCAAAGTTAGTGGGAGCCCCCGTCGGGTGGTGTATAACCCGATAGTATGCCTCTCTAGAACTATTCATGTTCTATGGGAGCATGCGAAACACGTATGCCCGAGCGTGTATAAGCCGGATCGTACGGGAGTCTTTGCTGTACAGACGTATTTACAGCCATGTACCTCGATACATGGCCTCGCTCGAGGACGACTCACACCAGAGTCGTATGCATTTATTTTCATATATATTATTGTGACTACCTGTCGTGTTTCGGGCAGAAGTTGGCTCGACTTCGCCGGGTTGTAATCTTGGTTATTTACTAGAGAGTATAGGGGCATCATATATGGATGGAAAGCTCGTGAAGATCTCTACAACTTTTCTGTTGATCACAAAGACAGAAAAACTTGATAATCTGTTGAAATCTGGGGTGTATTGTAACTGCTCCAGATGACCTTACCATTACACCAGTATCTGTATTTTTGCCATAACTTTCTGTAGAAAAATCCCCTGCCTTATTGTGATACATGTTTGGAAAGGGTAGGAGGAGTTTTACAAGTTTGTTATGGGAGGTGTTTCCTGATTTGGGTTGTAGTTACACCAAATTGGGGAGTCAATACAGTGAACTGCAGGACGGCTGGTGCAAACCAGTCAGCTCAACTGTTAAGTTTGGATAGTTATAGCTCTTAATCCAGAATAGTGACATGGTCACATATATACATTTCTGGAAAGCTTAGGAAGTCCTCTATCAACTTTATTTGTCACTCCTGACCTGAATATGGGTGTAGCTATGCCTAATTCCAATTGTTGCAAACTTGGTTCTTGCAGTCCAGAACTTGGAACAGTTTGCACAGGGTTGTGAAATTGTGCGCGATACCTGTATAACAAAATTTTTAGGATAGAACTTTTTATTTATAGATTGTTAACGCGATGTTATAGAATGTTTATTTTGTCATTACCTCGTTATCTTATCATGATAAACCTGTATAGGATGTGGAAGTAAGCCCATATACAGGAGAGGTTCTGTCAAAATTTCCAGAAAACTTGAGTCAACTTAAAACCTGTATAGATTCCTCATATTAGTTCGCCTAGAGCTGTATGAGTACAATCTGGAAAGGTTGTGAAGTGTACTACAACTTTTGTATTCAACTTAACTTTTAATTCTGACATTTCCTCTATGAAACTTTTGGGTTAATACAGGAAGGTCAGTTGAACCAGAACTGTGATCATTTCCAGTTTGCAGATTTGCTTGAATCAATTGATTATGGATAATTTCTTTTGTCCAACATTATCATTGATTGAGTTGAATACTTATACGGTGTATTGACATCCGGGTATGTTTATCCACAGATGGCAGCACCAAGAATTCAGTTGCCTAATGGATGGGTGTTCTCCACGTGCACCGGGCAAGCCGGTTTCCCGGACGTGTTTGTTAGGTAGCTTCCCCAGTTTGGCTATCTGGTGTTGCCTAGCTATTGGGGCAAGAAGTTCCAGGAGGGCGGTATGTGGAGTTGCACCATCTACGTCGATGTGCCTGCTGGTCCACCGCACCTCGGATGGGCTCCATACTCCATCAAGATCAAAGGGTTGATATTAGAGGAAACATGGAGCTACGCCGCAAGTGTTGCCATAGGGAGGTTTTGCAAACTCCATTACCACAATCTGGTGGGTACTCCGTATGAGTTCTTTCCAGTTAATGGCAGGGCTTCTGAAGCCTGGGCAACCCGCTTGCTTGCAGAGGTGGACACGCACGGTGAAACATCCGCAACAGCCTTAGCGGTGTATGCAGCCGCATCACATCGCGAGAAGGGTAATCAAAGGGCATGCATAAAAGAATTGACGAATAATCTGAAGCAAGCCATGATTCGAGCAAAGCACTTTGAGAGGGCAAATGACGGACTCAACCATCATTTGAACCTCAGGGAGAATCAATGGCATGATGCTGTTATGGATTTAGCCGCATCTCGTCAGGAGACTCTAGAGATGGAAATTGACTTGGAGGCGAGCCAACGCTATGGACACCCAGTTGGACGCGGTGACTGCAGATCGGGATCAGTCCGGAGTGGAGGCTCAGAGCTGGAAGACCAGCTGTGAGCAGGCTCAGCAGGAGAACGAGGCCTGGGGAATGTTTATGGTACAGACGGATTGGCAAACTATGATGGCCAAAAAGACGTCACTTTTGAACGAGGCATCATCTTCTGCTCCAGCACCCATACCAGTGGTGCCTAATCCTGAGGATGACGAGGAAGAAGAAGATCCTCAGGAGGTCGAGTTTTATGAGTAAAGGGCAGTGATGACGTACTTATCACTTTAGGCCGAGTGTAATGATGTGTAGTAAACACCACGCGTATTTTGCGACTTTATGAGTCTTATTGTAAATAGTAGCGAGGTGGATGTACAATGATATAGACATGATGACTTGTGGTGACCAAGCATAGATGAGACGACTTCTTTAAATGAAGTTTGTCTATTTTTGGAGTTCTATTGTAAACTTGGGCCCAAGATAATATAGATTGTATAAAGTTTGTGCTTTATCAATATATGTGAATGTTATGCATCATCTATTGTTATCTACCGCATTACTATTTTTATGGAAGGATGAACTTGAGGCAATGAGACTTATGGTGTGAATTGTTGTATTGCAGCATGGTGCGTACACGTGCAGCCCCAGAAGTGGGAGGCTCAAGTGGAGGGCAGGGGGATGACACACCACCCCCGGGGCAAAATACGCCTCAAACGCAACCACCTCCGCCCACACTTCCGAGGAACCTCGCGGAGGTTCTCGCTGCAGTACTCGGCTCGCGCGACGAGCAAATCGAGCTATTGCGGACTCTGGTGCAGCACTCATCCTGTCAAGTGGGACGACAAAATGATGGACCGCGTCAGCAATATCAGAGTTCCTACTCTGATTTCTCATCGACACATCCACCGGTCTTCAGAGAGGCCGATGAACCGTTGGATGCAGATAATTGGCTCCGCACCATTGAAGGAAAGTTCGGCTTACTCGAGGTAACCGAGCAGCAGAAAACATTGTTTGCAGCACAGCAACTGTAGGGGTCTACCGGTGCATGGTGGGCCAATTACCTTGCCGCACGCCCCGCAGGCCATGTCGTAAGCTGGGCCGAATTCCAGGAGGCGTTCCGCGCCTACCACATCCCTCCCGGGATTTTGAGGAGGAAGCTTCAAGAGTTCTTGGAGCTAAGGCAAGGAGGAAGGAGTGCATACGAGTACTCCAAAGCATTCAACCACTTGGCCCAATACGCTCAGGACCAAGTGAATACCAAAGATCCGAAGCGCGAATGCTTCTACCGGGGTTTGAACCCCAAGTTGAAGGACAAGCTTGTCCTGTTCAACCGCGGCAGCTTCAACAACATCGTCAATGCCGCTATCATGCAGGAGGACACTACGTGCGAGCTGTCCTCAGATAAGAAGAAGAGTGCTCCGCAGGGCAGTGGAGGTGGTGCTCCTCAGAAGTACCGTATGGTGTACCGATCACCATCCGGCCAGAGGTGGCAACCGCCATCACGACCACCAATGTTAAGTGTTCGCCACTTCAGCAACTTCGGATCCCGACCACAGCAACAACAGGGGATGATCCGTGCACTTCCACCTCCACCACGTGCACCGGGATTCCGTCCTCCCATTCGTACTGGCCAAACCCCGTACACGTGTTTCACGTGTGGGCGCCCAGGGCACTTCGCCAAGGACTGTCTGCAGAATCGACAAGACGGCGGGCAATCATCCTACCAGAGGCCCAACCAACCCCGCAACCAGCCTAAGAAGCCAGCCACCAGAACCGACAACGTCCACCACCTCGCCATCGAGGACGTTCCGGAAGGCGCACCCGTTCTCACAGGTACGTTCTCTATCTTCAGTCATCCCGTAGTCATCCTCTTTGACTCCGGAGCTTCACACAATGTCATTAGTAAATCTTTTATCAGTAAAAGTCAATTGCTTGTTATATCCACCAAAACTCCATATGTGATTAGCACTCCTGCCAGGAAAACAGTAACAAATGAATTGGTTCCTGGGATACCACTAAACCTAGATGGAACCATATATCTTACTTCACTTCTGATACTAGAGTATTAGAAATTAGATGTCATCTTGGGAATGGCATGGTTGCTATACCATGGTGCTATTCTTGATATCGTTCCTTGAAAGATTTATCTAAACTCTCCACTCCATCAACCCCAAGTTCTCAATCTTGAGAACATCATTCCATTGGACCCATCTACTCACAATACCGAGGTGATGGAACTTAAGTATATTCTGGTAGTATGTGAATACCCGGACGTTGTCGGTACCCTAGAAACCGTACACCCCTTGAGGTTACAAAGATCTCAAAGGAAAGTCATCTACTTGGTTTGAAGACCCTCGGAGGCCCACATGTCAGACATGACCGGACCCGCTTCTCCAACATGGTTAATCCCTGGGTCGCCACGTGTACTACCAAACCGGAGCTCCCGCCCACACGGGGGAAGCTCCGGGCCATGTACCGAAATGGCACCTCTGGACTTAACCCCAGACCGAGAGTAGCTCCGGACCTGACACGTGTCGGGTAGCCCCGGAGCTACCTGTTTCTCACAGCAAGCTCCAGAGCTGCCACATGTCCAATCGTTGGATCTTCAGCCTCTAACCCCCGGAAGACCCCGCAACAGCTCCGGATCTTCAAAGGAGAATCAAGGACTTCAAGACCTGATTAAGTGTCATTAATACCATATTAATGACACTTAAATGGATGATCTTAACACCAGCAACGGTGCTGTCAAAGCCCGTTACAGGGTCATTAAGAGCAATTAAACGTGTATCAATACTAGTAACCGCCGGGGCCACCTGTCAGGCCAGGCTAACTTGTAACGGCCTGCCCTTGTACTATAAAAGGACAGGCTGACGACATGTTCAGGGCAGACACACACACATACGCCCGAGACAGACACGCGCCTCATACGCTCATCACAAGCTCATACTGCTAATACAACACCAACACACCCGTGGAGTAGGGTATTACGCTCAGGCGGCCCGAACCACGTAAATTCTTGTGTCTCCTGTGTCAATTCTTATTCACCTTCTTGAATCTCCGCGCGCCCACACCGAACATCAAACTCCCCTATCACTTTAGTAGTGTAGGGAGATCTGCCGGTTCCAAACCACCGTCAGTTGGCGCGCCAGGTAGGGGGCGCCTGAGATTTTGAGAATGGTGAATTCTGCTGCTGGATCATCCAACAGCCAACCTGCTGCTCAGGCTGTTGGAGGCAATCCCTCCAATAGGCAGCCACCAGCAGGAGCCTCAGCACCAGCAAGAGTCACACTCCCACCACCATCGTCTCCTCCAGCAAATCGTGCTGGGCAGCGTGATGGTGCGCCGGCATCAATCACTGCGTCGGCAAATCATGACAACCCGGAACACGCGCTTCATGCAGCGCGTGCTCTTCTCTAATGCCCACCACCTCCGGATGCATCCCGGGATGCACTGGAGCAGTGGAGGGCCGATGTGGAGCATGTGGTTGCAGCAGCAGCCGAACGCCTCAGCAACCAAGGTCCTCCTCCTTCAGGAAGAGCCCCGTTGCAGCGGCGGACCTTGTCTGGAAGACTTGGACCGCACGTTTCCAATAGCAGGAGACGTGCTGCGTCACAACAAGTGACGTCATTGCCCTCCGGAGCACGACGCACTCACACGGTATCCAGGCTTTCGACTCACGACCTCCGGGCGGAGCTTGATCGCCGATACTGTCAGCAGGACGGCCGAGTCCATATTGAGCGTGCCCGTGAAAGACGGGAAGCTCAGGACCTTTCTACTCCTGAAGGAGTGGGAGGAGGTTGTTCAGCCCTAGCCATGCACCTGCGCATGGTTAGGTGGCCACAGAAGTTCCGGCCTCACCTGCCGGAAAAATTCGACGGGACTGTCAATCCTGCCGAATTTCTGCAGATATACTCCACTGCAATCTTGGCAGCTGGAAGAAACGAGGCCGTGATGGCCAATTATTTTCCAGTGGCCTTAACTGGGACTGCCAGGTCCTGGTTTATGAGCCTTCCACCCTATCAACAGTTCGAAGGAGTTGTGCCATCAGTTCACTGCCAACTTCGGGAGTTCATACACCCGACCAGGCACTGAACTGGACCTTTTTGTAGTCATGCAGAAAGGGGGAGAATCCTTGCGATCATTCATCCAGAGGTTCTCTCAGGTACGAAACACTATCCCTTCTATCTCTAGCGCCTCTGTCATTGTGGCATTTAGACAGGGTGTACGAGACAACAAGATGTTGGAGAAACTGGCGATCAAGGAGATCACCAGTGTCACGGAACTCTTCAGCTTGGCTGACAAATGTGCCAGAGCTGAGGAGGGCCGTGAGATGCACTCCAAACCAACTTTGGAGGGTCACAAGAAATCCTCCAAAGAAGAAGCCGCTACCTCCGGGGGTGGCAAGAAGAAAAAGAAGACCAACGGCAAGAAGAAGCCGTCAGCCGGCACATCCACCGTTGCAGCTGCTGTAGCTCTGGGTGGCCGGGGGCCACGCCCCGAGAAGCGACCTCGACCGTCTTCTGAAGACGGTGGCAAACCCAAAGTGTGGTGTCCCATTCACAAAACGGGCAGCCACAGTTTGGAAGACTGCCGGGAGGTCCAAAACCTTGCCGAGCGCTACAACAAGCGCCGGGAAGAATCTCCTTCCCGATAGAGGGAAGGAAAGCAAAAAGTCGATGAAGCTCCGGTAGAAGAGGAGTTGGGGTTCCAGGATCCCAAAAAGGTTCTGAAGGCCGTCTACACCTCCGTCGACGATGATTCTGACGTTTCTGACAACGAGCGTCGGAAGACCATGAACACCATTTTTGGTGGATCATGGGATATCACCTCCCGTCGCGTCATCAAGACTATGCGTCGGGATATGGCCGCTGTAGCTCCTACAGTCAAGCCGGAACCTCACCGAAAGTGGATGGACACATCCATCACTTTTGATGCTTCGGATTGTCCCCGGAGCATGGTTGGAGCAGGACAGTTACCCCTGATGGTATCTCCTACCATCAACAACATCCAGCTCCACCACGTCATGGTAGACGGAGGTTCGGGGCTTAACCTCATCAGCTTCGAAGCTTTCACTAAGCTTCAGCTCCGACCTTCGGATCTCCACCCCTCTCGACCTTTCTCCGGAGTAGGTCCGGGGGCCATCATCCCACTCAAAGCTATTACTCTCCCTGTTACCTTCAGGACACGGGAGAAGTACCGCACCGAGAAGTTGGTCTTCGACGTCGCGCAGATCAACTTACCCTTCAATGCCATCTTGGGTAGACCTGCCCTGTACAAATTCATGGCGGCTGCTCATTATGGTTATCTGGTGTTGAAGATGCCAACGCCAGTAGGCGTTCTCCGGATCCGCGGAGATCGCACCACCGGAGTAACTGCACTGGAAGAGCTCCATGCGCTCACCACGGCGCAAGAGGAGGACTCCAGGCAGGAGCAAGCTCCAAAACCCCCGAGCATTCATCAACGAGGCTCGACTTCTACACCTCGAGTGCAGCCAAGCAGCGACACCGACATTCCCGTCAAAGTCGTCCAAATTGGTTCCGATGCCGCTCAAACCACCCGTATATCGGGAGGATTGAACGACAAATAGGAACTCGCGCTCATCACTTTCCTCCGGGCTAACGTCGATGTGTTTGCTTGGCAACCGTCACAAATGCCTGGGATCCCTAGAGAAGTGATTGAGCACAATCTGAAGATCTACCCCGATGCCCGGCCTGTGCATCAGAAGCCTCGGAAGCAATCCGTAGAGCGACAGAACTTCATCCGACAAGAAGTAAAGAAGTTGCTCGAAGCTGGATTCATCCGAGAAGTCTTCCATCCAAAATGGCTGGCGAACCCAGTCGTTGTGCCTAAGGCCGGCGGGAAGCTTCGGATGTGCATCGACTACACCACACTAAATAAGGCATGTCCAAAAGATCCATTCCCGCTACCTAGAATAGATCAGATAGTGGATCCACCTCCGGGTGTGAATTAATGTGTTTCCTGGATGCATATTCCGGATATCATCAAATCAGGATGTCTAGGGAAGATGAAGAGCATACTTCATTCATCATAGTAGATGGATTATATTGTTACACAGCCATGCCCTTTGGTCTCAAGAATGCAGCTTCAACTTTTGTACGAGCTATGTACAAAACTTTTGAAGAACTTATTAGAGACATAGTGGAAGTGTACGTCGATGACATCGTGGTCAAGGTCAGGAACAAGGAGTCACTCCTTGACACCTTGCAGGCTGTCTTCGACAAGCTGCAGGCCACCCGCACAAATATAAACCCAGACAAGTGTGTTTTCAGGGTTAGCTCCGGAAAACTTCTTGGTTTCCTGGTAAGTCACCGAGGCATAGAAGCTAATCCGGCGAAGATTAAGGCCATTGAAGACATGCGGCCACCAACCCGCATCAAGGACGTCCAAAAATTAACTGGATGTCTAGCAGCCCTCAGTCGGTTCATCTCAAGACTGGCGGAACGGGCACTCCCCTTCTTCAAGTTATTGAGGAAGTCCGGACCATTCCAATGGTCCGAAGAAGCAGAAAAGGAATTCCAGGAGCTGAAACAGTTCCTCACCACCCTACCGATTCTAGTAGCTCCGAACCCTGGTGAGCCTTTATTGCTTTATATCTCAGCTACTGAAGAAGTCGTCAGCATGGTTCTGTTTGCGGAGAGGCCAGAACTACCCCATACTCAGGAATCCAGACCCCTTCGGGAGGGTCCGGAGGTTCCTGAAAGCTAGTCTGGGTCCCAGCTCCCAGATTCGAATCCACAAGAAGTCGCTGCAAGAGACCTAGACCCCTCTGGGAGGGTCCAGGTCATTTCTGAAGAAGCTCCAGGTTCCTCCAGCCAGAACCTGGAGGTCCCCGAAGAAAATCCGGTCTCCTCTGAGAAGATCCGGATCAGTGAAGAGGAAGCTCCGGACCCCTCCGGGAGGGTCTGGACCATTCAGTGCCCAGTGTACTTCATTAGTTAAGTACTACATGATGCCAAGACTCGGTACCTGGAGGTGCATAAGCTGCTCTATGCAGTTCTTATTGCCTCCAGGAAGCTTCGCCATTACTTCCAAGCTCACAAAGTCTCAGTGGTGACCTCTTACCCACTACGAGCAATCTTGCATAATCCCAATTCAACTGGGAATATTGCAAAGTGGGTAGTGGAATTGGCTGAATTTGATCTTGAATTTATCTCAAGACAAGCAGTCAAGAGTCAAGCATTGGCAGATTTCGTGGCATAATGGACTCCCTCTCCATCAAACCCTGGGGGCCCTAGTGAGCAGAAGACAGAGCATCAAGCTCCAACCTTCACCGAGCCTCACTGGACCCTCTACTTCGATGGCTCCATGCAGAAGCAGGGGGCCGGAGCTGGAATCCTTCTCCTCGCACCGACTGGGGAGAAGGTGAAATACATGGTGCACCTTGACTTCAAGGCAACCAACAACATGGCAGAGTATGAAGCACTCATCTACGGACTAAAGGTGGCACTGTCATATGGTGTCAAGCAATTGCTGGTCAAGGGAGATTCACAGCTCATCATTAAGCAGGTGAAGGGTGAATGCTCCTGCAATAATCTCCAGCTAGCTGCTTACCTCCTCGAAGTCCAGAGGCTTCAGAAGGACTTTGAAGTCCTAGATCTCCACCATGTTCAGCGTGCTCACAACGCTGAAGCCGACGAACTCTCGACAAAAGCGTCAACCAGAGCTTCGGCTCCTGATGGGACTTTTGTCCGGAGATTGTCAAAACCCACAGCTCAGCCTGCCAAACTGAGCGAAGGGGGCGAGATCAGCATCCCGAAGCTGACGGTCCCGATGGCCCTGTTACCATGGCAGCTGTCAAGGGTCGTAGGTGCTGCCGGAAGCTCTGAGCAACCCAGCACGCAAGACTCAAATGCTCAAGTTAGTTTCGATGCATGGATCTCGGAGATCCGGAACTACTTGAAAGACAACATCCTTCCTGACGACGATGTATCCGCTGACCGGGTAGTCAGATTGGCTAAAAGATACACGCTGGTAGAAGGGGATCTCTACTGGCGCGGTGCCAACGGCATCCTAATGCGGTGCATCACAAGGGAAGAAGGCTGCGAGCTTCTCGCAGAAATCCATGGAGGCGAGTGTGGGTACCACGCGTCTTCCCGCACGTTGGTCGGTAAAGCCTTTCGGCATGGCTTCTACTGGCCTACAGCACTCCAGGATGCAACTGAGCTGGTGAAGAAATGCGAAGCATGTCAATTTCATGCAAAGCAAATTCACACTTTGGCTCAGCCCTTACAAATGATACCTCCTACATGGCCCTTCGCTGTGTGGGGGATGGACATCTTGGGACCTTTCCCAAGAGCCGTCGGAGGTTACAAGTTCCTGTACATCGCCATTGACAAGTTCACCAAGTGGCCGGAAGCAACTCCAGTTGTGACAATCAACAAGCAATCTGCTATCAACTTTCTGCAGTCCATTTTATGCAGATTTGGAGTCCCAAACAAAATTATCACTGATAATGGGACCCAATTCACAAGCTCCGCATTCCAAGGATATTGCGAAGATATCGGCATACAAGTTTGCTACGCCTCCGTAGCTCATCCAGCCAGCAATGGCCAAGCCGAGAGAGCAAATGCCGAAATCCTTAAAGGACTTAAAACGCGCACTTATGAGCGCTTGAAAAAACATGGAGCCAACTGGATCGAAGAGCTTCCGCCCACTCTATGGTCCAACAGGACATCTCCAAACCGGTCAACCGGAGAGACACCCTTCTTTCTAGTGTACGGAGCTGAAGCAATCCTTCCTCCGGAAATCACCTTGGGTTCACTCCGGGTCCGGACCTTCGACGAAGCCACGCAGGACCAGCTCCGGCGTGAAGACCTAGACCTCCTTGAGGAGGGAAGGTGCCAAGCAGCTGTTCGGAATGCCCGATATCGTCAAGCCCTACGGCGTTATCACCAGCGGCATGTACACAACCGACAGCTCGAGGAAGGCGATCTGGTGCTACAGAGAATACAATCCAGAGAAGGGTTAAACAAACTCTCGCCCGGCTGGGAGGGGCCCTTCCGATTGATTAAAGTATCCCGTCCTGGAAGCGTTCGCTTGGCTACCGAGGATGGGACACCTCTCCCAAATCCTTGGAACATCGAGCACCTCCGTAAGTTCTACACTTAATACCACGGAGGTGAGTCTTGAGTAACTTGAGATGTATGTTATAGAGTCATTGTACAGAGTCGGGTAGTTCCTCCGGGAGAGCAGTCGGACCTTTCCCGAAAGGTCCGCAAAGCTCATGCAACGCTTGTCACAGTCTCAGGACTAAAAGTGTGGCTAACTACCCTGGGTCAAATGAGAAATGAAAACACCCTTAGCCTGGTTCCGTACCCTAAGAGTGTACTTGTTTCCCCTGTACCCCGGACCTATAATGAAAGACATCTTCATGTGAAATAGACTCCACGTGCATTTATTTTGTTCAGTCTCAACATTTTTATTTTTCTCTTTCTTGTCTATAACAAAGATGTGCAATTCTTAAGAAATTTTAGTTCGACCGGTTTATATACGATTCGAGTTGTATTGTCAATTCTTTTGGATTCAAATATTGTTCATGGCCAACTCGCCTGAAAGCCGCCAAGCCAATCTAGGGCTGGAGTGTGCTATCGACTTAGCCTGGTCAAGCACCCTAAGTACGCCACTCTACCTACACCCCGGCAGGCCGAAGTAAGGCGGGTCCGTGTACAGTTGGATCTAGAAGAAAAGATAACACATTCGGTTGTATTTAGAATCACGTTTGACTTAAAATCTTCTTGAGAGTCATAAGCCGCGACGAAGTTATAGACAAGAAACAAATTTTACTATTTTTCTTGGCTTAAGTGTGCAGGAAAAATAAAGTCTACGTTGATGGAGGAAAGCCGGAGCTAAATAAGCTCCGACTCCCCTAAGGGGGTCAGCCGTCGACGCTAAATAAAAGATGGTGAGAAGACCCAGCAAATGGAGTCTGCTGCCAACAAACTGAGTGTTGGCAAAGGTCACTGCCGGAGCTACTAAGCTCCAACACCCCGGAGGGTTAACTATTGATGCTCTACGCGTTGATAGAGACTATTGCCGGAGCTACTAAGCTCCAGCGATAGACAATGCCGGAGCTTCTAAGCTCCGACAACCTCAGGGGACCTTCACTATCGAAGACTTCGAACCTAAATTCTACAAGTTCGGAGCAAAAGAGTCTTCAACAATGCACAATATCCTCTTGGTACATGTTCACAATCAAATTGTGTACATCTACCAGGGGGCCAAGTGAAGATAAAAGTGTTGAAGACAAAAAGTGAAATTCACAAAATTTGGAGATTTCATTTATCTGGAGACAAGAGATTACATCTAGAGACAAGGGATTACAAAATTGAGGAAGAAGAAGAGAAAATACAAGTGAGAATTACAGAGATGGTCCTAGACCCTATGGAAGAATATGGCGACCTTCTGGGCAACCTCCGATACGCTGGCTCGGGTAGCTTTGCCTTCTCCTTCGACGGGGCCTTCAAGCACCGGGTCCAGAGTAAATTAGGAGTTCCGGCTGGTGTAGCACGTCAGCACATACTCTGTGACGTTCTTCACCAAGGATTGCCCCTCAACCTCCAGTTGGTCCGCGATGACATCGCCCACCTTGGAGAGCTTGCTACCTGCTGCGCTCAACGCCTGCAGCGCTAAGTCCGGTTCCGGCTCCGGATCATCCGGGCGCACGGGGCTGAAACCCATCGGCGTCAGTGCATCATTGGACTTGCTCAAGAACTCCCAAATCTGAAGGGAGTCCTCAGCCCTCAAGCTCTTCATCTCTTCCATGGATCTTCTGGCTGCCAACAATTCAGAATTCTCACGGGCAAGGCGCTCAACTTCTTTGGCGTTTTGCTGAATCTTTTCAGCAACCTGCCTTTCAAGTTTTCCGAGCTCCTCCTCCCAGAGGTGGATCTTGTTCCGGCGGTCAACCAGGTCCTTCTCCCTACCCCTCACTTTCTTCTCCCGGGCAGCAAGGGCACACTCTTGTTCGTAGAGTTCCTGCCCTCACACCCAGGTCTTCTCCTCTTCCTCTTGACAGCGCTCTTCCAATTTCTTGACGCGTTCCTCGAGGCCCTTGTTAGCCAGAGCTATTTTCTCGGCGAGCTCCTCTTTCCTCCTCGGGACATCATCCCGCAGCTCAAGGAGTTTCTGCTCTTCATCCTCGAGCCGTTTCTCCCTCTCTTCAAGTGCCTCTCGGCGCTTGATGAGCGCAGTGTTGATGGCCTCAAGCTGCTCATGGCGTGCATCGGCTGCGTTATTGGCTGCTTTGGTCTGATCATAGATCTCTCGGGATTGAGCGTCGAGGGCATGAGTCATACTCTCCCTGTCATCCAGCAACTTGCCCCAGTACTCCAGGCGGATCTTCTCCCGCTTGATCCACTCCTTGTCGTCTACTAGCCTCGACTGCGCCAGCTTGGTCTCGAAGTAGAGCTGATTACGCCACCGCCTAAGGGTTTGGCACTCCTCTTCAAGAGTCTTGCTGTCGTGGAAGAAGGCCAATTGGATTTGACGCAGACTGGAACATGCGTTGTCAATAGAAAGTGACAACGGGATGGGTTCCGGGCCTGCTGGGGTCTCCTCCGCTGGTTCCAGCGGGTCTTCGGATACAAAAATTGGGTCCCACTCCACGAGAGTGGACCCCTGAGTTTCCAAGGCACTAAGGCCGTCCTCCGGGATGGCCTCAGTCGCCATCGAAGAAGGCCCCGCCGCCAAGTCTTCGTTCGCCTCCTAAGGCAGGGGCCAGCGACTTCGCTTGGGCACTTTGGCTCGGCCGCAGGTACCTCCGACGTCGTCGCTTCCGGAGCAGGAGCCGCTACTGGCTCCGGTCTGGGCACCTCTTCCGAGGGAGGCTCGAGCTTCGTCACCTCTTCAACCACCGGTTCAGGAGCCGGAGGATCTTCAACTTCGACCGGCCCTGTGACCGGAGCTCCAACAATGACCGGCTCAGCAGCTGGTGCTTCGGAGGTAGCCGGCCCAACTGCTGGAACTACCTCGGTTTCCGGCTCGCATGCTGGGGCTTCAATCACCTCCGACTCAACCACCGGGGCTTCAATCACCTCCGGCTCAACCACCGGGGCTTCGACACTTTCCGGCACAGAGGCCGGGATTATTACTTCCTCCGGCTCAACAGCCGGAGCTTCCATCATTGCAACACCAGGACCCGGAGCTTCAACCTCCGAGACAAGTGCCGCTGGTGCATCTTCACTTCCGTGGTCCGGCGCTACCACGGGAACTTCTGGGGATGAGTCGAGGTCCATGACCACGACAGCCGGCGCCGGAGCTGTCACAGCTTCAGCCACCACTTGGGGCGGCACTGGGACAGGAGCAGAAGCTCCCACCCTCACGGCCTCGGACACTGTGGCTGGGGATGGAGCCTCACTACCCTTCTTGGGAACGCTGCAGATGATGAACGAAGAAAATTAACAAACAGTTGCTACAATTAAAATAATTGACCAAGGTAGAGATTAAAAATTACCTTGGGAGGCTTCCGCACCAACATGTGCGGAACCTTTTTCCCGAGCGTTCTAGGCTGGCCATAGTCGGCGTAGAAGCTCCGGAAGGCCCCCCGGAACTTGTCGCGGCCACGGGCGTTTCCCGGGTCGAGGCTCTCCTCGATCGGGAGGAACCCCCGGACCTGGAGGCCTCCACCAGCCCAGGTGCCGGAGTCGCACGCCCGGAGCTAACACTCCGGGAGGATCCCACTGCAGGAACAGACGCGCTCCGGGAGGACCCCACTGCAGGAACGGTCTCGTTCCGGGAAGACCCCATTACGGGGACAACCACCGCGGTTGTAGAAGACCTTCCCCTCCGGGGAGAAGGAGCTAAGGCGGAAGTAGCAGGCCTGATGGACCTTCCGTCGGCATGCTGTAGCTTCCTCTTCTGGCTCTCGGGTTCGTCCGCCAGCTCCTTGCCTTTGCCGACGACCTCAACCCTCGGCTTTGGGGCAGGAACAGAGCCATCTTCGGGCATTCCGGGAATCGCCACCTGGGTGGTTGATCTTCTTTCGACGACACCAAGGTTGTCAAGTACGGACATCTTTCGCTGGAGCTCCCTGCTGAACTCCACTTCCACGTTCAGAGGGAGGAAAGCCGACGGGGGAGTCAAGTCATCACCGTCAACGTCGATGCCGTGCTGGAATTTCTTGAGGTGGAACTCCAAGGTTTTCCCCACCATGTTGGACTTCAACCCGGTCTCAACCCGGTCGTCGTCCATCACGCTGTTGAGGGCCCAAGCGAGCTTCTCTCTCCTCTTCAGCGGCACCCACCTGTTGACCAAGGAATTGCAAAATACCGCCTGAGGAGTCAATCCTCCCTCCACACATTGGCGGATCCTGGTCAAAGCAGGGGTGAAAGCCTCCGCCAGCACCAGAGCTTCACTCCAGATTGTCGTGTCGATGCCGGGCAGACTATCAGGAAGCTCCAGCCTCTCGTGCTCCTCCACCCTGACGACTATCCATTCTTTCTTCCAGTCATCCCACTTCCCAGAAGGAAACGACCGGAGGTACTTGAATGGGCACTTCTTGCGCTTCACGAAGTAGTAGAAGCCAAGGTACTCATTGCTCCGGCCGGTGGTGTGGACGGTGAAGAAGGTCCGGAAGAGTTCGATGCAGGGGGGGATGCCCACCCACATCTCACAGAAGTGGACGAAGATAGACACGAGGAGAATGGAGTGAGGGCCAAGGTGATATAACTGCAGACCATAGAAGTCTAGCAGCATCAAGAAAAAGGAAGAAAAAGGCGGGATCAATCCCACCATGGCATACGAGGAAAAGTACACCATTTCGCCTGCGTGCTCCTTCTCGAAGGGGAGCTCTCCGCCGGCACGGACTGAGCGGTTGAAGAAGTCCGAGGACCACCCCATGAGGGCCCGGACCTTCTTCAAATCGCTGTTAGTCTTCAAGCGACTCTCGCGGAGACCCAACTCCATCATGGCACGGCTAGGCAAGAGAAGAAGAGCGAAGCACGAGTTGGGAGTTTGAGCGCAAGATCAGATGAGAGGCGTAAAGAACTCCCGACGGTGTGCGCTTTCCTTCTTAAGTAAGCCCTCACAACGCTTGGATGGAAACCGCAAGGAAGTCGAAGATACCATTCAAAAATTTCACCCAGCCAATGACAAGAGGGACCGGGACCACCCCGACGATCAAGTCGAGGCTCTTACCCAGGCGAACGGTTGCCATCACGAGGCGGGAAACCCAAAGGCGGCGGCCTGACAAGGCGCGCGGAACCGATATGGTTTTCGTATCGGGAACCGGCGACCTTCAATTGCGTGAGATCCGCACATCAAAGATCTCATCTGCCGCACGCAAGGTGCGCCACACAGCAGGGATCTAACTATAAATCCCTGCCAACGGCACCTTCAAAGACCCTTGAAGACTCAGTTCAAGAGTCAATAGGATGGACACACCTCCGGCGGAATGACTTCACCCCCGTGATCTTCCCTGGAGGTAGGTCCAGGGGGCCACTGTCGGTACCCTAGAAACCGTACACCCCTTGAGGTTACAAAGATCTCAAAGGAAAGTCATCTACTTGGTTTGAAGACCCTCGGAGGCCCACATGTCAGACATGACCGGACCCGCTTCTCCAACATGGTTAATCCCTGGGTCGCCACGTGTACTACCAAACCGGAGCTCCCGCCCACACGGGGGAAGCTCCGGGCCATGTACCGAAATGGCACCTCCGGACTTAACCCCACACCGAGAGTAGCTCCGGACCTGACACGTGTCGGGTAGCCCTGGAGCTACCTGTTTCCCACAGCAAGCTCTGGAGCTGCCACATGTCCAATCGTCGGATCTTCAGCCTCTAACCTCCGGAAGACCCCGCAACGGCTCCGGATCTTCAAAGGAGAATCAAGGACTTCAAGACCTGATTAAGTGTCATTAATACCATATTAATGACAATTAAACGGACGATCTTAACACCAGTAACGGTGCTGTCAAAGCCCGTTACAGGGTCATTAAGAGCAATTAAACGTGTATCAATACTAGTAACCGTCGGGGCCACCTGTCGGGCCAGGCTAACTTGTAACGGTCTGCCCTTGTACTATAAAAGGACAGGCCGACGACACGTTCAGGGACAGACACACACACATACGCCCGAGACAGACACGCGCCTCATACGCTCATCACAAGCTCATACTGCTAATACAACACCAACACACCCGTGGAGTAGGGTATTACGCTCAGGCGGCCCGAACCACGTAAATTCTTGTGTCTCCTGTGTCAATTTTTATTCACCTTCTTGAATCTCCGCGCGCCCACACCGAACATCAAACTCCCCTATCACTTTAGTAGTGTAGGGAGATCTGCCGGTTCCAAACCACCGACAGACGTGTTTCCTGAAGATCTTCCTGGTATGCCCTCAGAAAGAGATATAGAGTTCAAGATTGAACTTGCTCCGGGAACAGTGCCAATCTCAAGACCACCCTACAAGATGGCACCCATGGAACTTGCAGAACTTAAGGAGCAGTTAACCAAACTTGATAACAAGGGTTTCATTCGTCCAAGTTCATCACCATGGGGTTGTTCTGCACTGTTCGTAGAGAAAAAAGATAAGACCTTGAGACTGTGTGTAGACTATCGTCCACTTAATGCTGTCATCATCAAGAACAAGTATCCACTGCCACGCATTTTATTCTCTTCGATCAATTGGTGGGTGCTAAAGTATTTTCGAAGATGGATCTTTGTTCTAGTTATCATCAGATTAGAATCCGAACAGAAGATATACCAAAAACAGCATTCTCAATGAGGTATGGACTATATGAGTACCTTGTTATGTCTTTCGGATTGACCAACGCACCGGCTCATTTCATGTATCTCATGAACTCGGTGGTCATGCCAGAATTGGACAAGTTTGTCGTGGTCTTTATTGACGACATACTTGTGTATTCAAAATCCGAAGAAGAACATGCTCAACACTTGCGTATCGTGCTTCAACGATTACAGGACCATCAGCTATATGCTATGTTTAGCAAGTGTGAATTCTGGATCAGCCAAGTGCCATTTTTAGGGCACATCATATCAGCAGAAGGGATTGCAGTTGATCCAAGCAAGATCAAGCAAGTCCTCAAATGGGAGTCTCCAAAGTCTGTACATGAAGTCCGAAGTTTCCTGGGTTTAGCAGGATATTATCGGAGGTTTATACCCAATTTCTCCAAGATAGCTAAACCAATGACAGAACTTCTGAAGAAAGGACAGAAGTATGTATGGACTGAGGCATGTGAGGCAGGTTTTAAAGCATTGGTGAAACACCTTACAACGACACCAGTTTTAGCCCAACCAGACACAACCAAATCATTTGATGTCTATTGCGACGCATCTGGGATTGGTTTAGGTTGTGTGTTGATGCAAGAGCGAAGAGTGATCGAGTATGGATCACGGCAGCTCCGGAACCATGAGCAGCACTACCCGACTCATGATCTTGAGCTCGCTGCTGCGGTACTGGCATTGAAGATGTGGAGGCATTATTTACTGGGTAATCTAGTACACCTATATACTGATCACAAGAGCTTGAAATACATTTTCACCCAGAAGGATTTGAACATGCGACAACGGAGATGGTTAGAGTTGATCAAGGACTATGAAATTGAGATCCACTACCATCCAGGCAAAGCAAACGTAGTCGCAGATGCTCTGAGCCGCAAGTCCCATATCAACAATCTTTCCATTACCTCGATGGAAGGAGAAGAAGAACCGAGTCTCTACTTGGTTCCATATGGGGCACTCTACAATCTCGCTCTCATTCCTACCATCAGGGAGGATATTATGGCAGCTCAGAAGGAGGACAAGGGGATGTCGCATATTCGGCAAAGAATGAAGAAGGGGGAGATGAAATGTTTCCGAAGTGACGATGAAGGTACCCTCTGGTTTAACAACCGTATAGTGGTACCCCGAAACATGGAACTTCGGAGGAAGATACTGGATGAAGCTCATTTATCCAAGTATTCCATTCATCCGGGAAGTAACAAAATGTACCAAGATTTGAGAAAGAAGTTCTGGTGGACTCGGATGAAGAGGGAAGTAGCTAAATATGTATCCGAGTGTGATACGTGCCGGCGAGTGAAGGTCGACCATATGAAAGCAGCAGAACAGCTTCAACCTTTAAGCATACCGACTTGGAAATGGGAGGATATCAGCATGGATTTCATTGTTGGGTTGCCTCCCACCCTCCATAAGCACGACTCAATTTGGGTGATCATTGACCGATTGACCAAATCGGCTCATTTCATACCTGTCAGTGTCAAGTATGATGTAAAGCGGTATGCGGAACTTTATATTTCCAGAATAGTGTGTTTACATGGTGTACCCCGCACTATCATTTCAGATCGTGTATCTATTTTTGTTGCTCGCTTTTGGGAGCATCTCCACAATGCATTGGGTACCAAACTGATTCGAAGCTCGGCTTATCATCCTCAGACTGATGGACAAACCAAACGGGTAAATCAAGTGCTAGAAGATATGCTTCGTGCCTGTGCCATCCACCATGGTAGGAATTGGGATGATCATCTACCATTAGCGGAATTTTTGTACAACAACGGTTACCAGGCTAGCATCCAGATGGCGCCATATGAAGCTCTTTATGGCCGGAAGTGTCGCACACCCTTGAACTGGTGCAAATCTGGTGAACGAGTGGTATATGGCATCGACTTAATAAAAGAAGCCGAAGAGCAAGTGCACATTATTCAAACAAATCTCAAAGCTGCTCAGTCTCGTCAGAAGAGCTACGCGGACAAACGACGTCGACCTCTTCACTTCGAATTTGGGGATCAAGTTTATCACCGGGTATCCCCTATGAAAGGTATCCATCGATTCGGGGTGAAAGGGAAGCTAGCTCCACGTTTTATTGGGCCATTCCGAATAATCAAAAGATGCGGACCTGTGGCATATCGATTGGAGTTACCGCCGTCACTTTCAGGGGTTCACAATGTATTCCACATTTCCCAGTTACAAAAATGTCTTAAAACTCCCGCTGATGTCCGTATAGAAGATTTGGAAGCTCTCCAACCAGATCTCACTTATTCCGAGCATCCAACTCAGATCGTCGATGAGAAGACTCGCACCACAAGAAGCCGCACCTTGCATTTCTACAAGGTCTTGTGGAGTAACCACAGTGCTGAAGAAGCCACGTGGGAAAGCGAGGAGTATCTTAGAACGAACTATCCGGACTTGTTAGCGGCATATGTTCGTTAGATCTTTTCCTTTTGCCTTCTTTTGTAATCTCGGGACGAGATTCTTTTAAGGGGGGAGGAATGTAAAACCCCACTTTTGTGGCATGTGAATTCAGTTATAAGTTTGGTGTTCAACTATATTAAAAATCCAATATAGGGGTACACATGAACTTAATGCCATCCAAACCTTTCTTGCACTCATGGCTAAATTTTATTAACATGAGTATTGGACTTCACCATTAATTCTAGAATGATTAAATTCACCCCCTTTTTAAACATTAGAATTATTTGGGTGGAGTTTATTAGGGCAATTCAAAGTACAGTACTAAATGGGCCCTGCCAAAAACATTCAAATTTGAGGCTCTAAATTTTTCCTTTGCATTCTAATATTCTCAATAGCTTACCTACAAAATTTCAAGATTTTAGGAACTCATTTGTTATTTTATTTGAGACGCTCAATGAATTTGAATCAAGTTTAAATTCAAATTCAAAGTCTGGTAAAAATAGATTTGAACATGAAGATCTAAACCCACCATTTTGTTCATCACAATTTTCTTGACTTAGCCCTGAAGTTTCATGATTTTTGGAGTTCATTTACTATTTTTAAGTGAATTACTAAAGGTGCAGTGGCTGTGGGGCTGACTGGAGGGACCCACCAGTCAGCAGCCCACGTGCAGCCGCATTTCAGCGCGCGCTGCACCCGCCACCACGACAGCGTGCATGCACAGCGCGACACAAGCCCGCCACCGCCGTTGAGCCCTATAAATAGCGCCCTGGACTCTCCCTTATCAACTCCCAGTCGCCCTTATCACCTCCCACCTCGCTGAGTCGACGGATTTCACCATTTCCATCCCGCGTGCGAGCTTCCGACCGCCGGTGCCGCGCGCCCGTTGCTGGCCAACCGGAGAACTCTTGCGCCAAGCCTCCAACAGCTAGGTGATTCCTCTCTTCCTCCCCTGTCCTCCGGATCGATCTTTTCGTTGCATAGTTGATGGTTTGGCCGATGATTTTGAGGCTATACCGAGTGTCGCCGTCGTGTTCACCGCGCGCCGTCCCTGCTCCATGTTGCCAGGCTGCTGCATGCCGTTTCGTGCTTCGACTCCCATAGCAAATTGGTGCGCCGGGACACGCTCTACGCAACGGTGAAAGCCGTTCCTTGTTTACGCAAGTATCGAGCAAGTTAGCTAGGTTTTACTCTTGGCTGAAGCTTATGAACGCGCTCGGTATTTCATGCAATTACACTTCCACGCTTAATCACTCTTCCCAATTGCTAGCAAATAGTTTCTACGCTTTCTTGTGCACCCTCTCGAACTGGAATCACCGGAAATGACCGACCGTAGCTCAACAATCGCGAGTTCTCCCCTCCGCCGTTAAAAAGTGCCTCTGTCACCGTCGACGACTGCTTTGCCGACCGTTACACGGCGATATCACCGGCCCAACACGTTCTTCGTGGTTCCAGGATACTTCCCCAGACTTTTTAGTAGGGTTTTAGCCACAGAGCGGCAGTTCCGACATAGCTGGAGCCCTAGCGCCCACCGCCGCCGATGCACCATGGTTTCCGACTGTCGGCAGACCTCCCCGACCCCACCATCGTGCTCAGCGCATGATTTTACAGTTAAGTGCCCAAAGGTAGGAGCTGCGGTGGCCGGGAACTAAAAATCGGCGAGGCTCGCGGGAGAGCGCCGCCGCGGGAGCCCCGCGCGCCGCCCGCGTCGGGAGGTGGAAGACAACGCGGTGGGTCCCGCGTGTCAGCGTCTGTAAACCCCGTCGGATCAGGTGTGGCCACGGGATCTGTTGTGGCTACGCGGTGGATATCTGTGGCTCCCGTGTGGTTTAAATGCCATTGGTCCATTTTAAAACAGTGGGGCCCACGAGTTAATTCAAAATTAGGAATTTATTCCAGATTTGGCTCCAACTTAGAAAATCCATAAATTTCTGTAGGAAGCTCCGAAAATCATCAAACAAATTTTGTTTGAAAGCTCTTGAGCTCTAGTTTCTGTCAGAACCAATTAGGTTCTGTGAAACTCACAGTTAAACTCTGTAGGAATTAATCTTTCCAATTGCAAATACAATTTTTCCAGAAAAGATAGCCACTGGAAAGATCCCCAAAATTCACATAAAATTTAGTGTCCTATTCTTGACTCTTAGGAAAATTTTGGGAGCCATTGCGCCTGTTTAAACCTCTGTATAGTTCAATTTCCTTTTTCAGTTATTGAATTTTTACAGATGTTCAGTTGCTTTGTTATGCCCCAAATTTGGGATGAGTCTTCCCTTAGTCATACACTAGTTCCTGTAAAAATCTTGGATTGAATTGACCTAATATCATAGTCCTAAATCAGTTGGAAACTGACTATTTATTTAAAAGCTGAAAATTCAATTAGAAATAATTCCAGAAATTATTGCTAACTTAGAATTTCAATAACTTCACCTAAGCTTAGAAAATTATGAAACAAATTTTGCTAGAACCAGAACAACTTCCTCTATCATGATTATCAACTGGCAGCTATGTTCAAGCTACAGTTTCTTCTTTAAAATTCTTGGAAGTTTAATACTTGCCATAATTTTAGAGACAACACTATACTTTTATCGTCTCCTGTTCTTTGCAAGAGCCTTGATCATATTCCCTAGTATCTACCATTGAAGTTCCAAAGCCAATTAAAGTCCCTATCATCTAATGATCACCATGGATTAAATTTTGGTCTCGATAATGATTATTTTTCAAAGTCATTTATATACATATTATATGCATATCGTATAGTGACCGAAGTCGAGGAAGAGTCAGAAGACTTGGAAGAGCACCTTCCAAATATTAACTCAGACTCTGACCTGCTACAAGGCAAGCCCCGGTTTGCATTTAAAAGCTTTACAGAGTTTTTACAGTCTTTATCACCTTACGTCATAAGTTTGATGTGTGCATTACGTATAGGGTGATTGATACTCCACTTGCATGACCAAAAAAATCCCAGGGATTTGTGGGACGAGTTACTGTTTGACCTGTAGTAATTGCTTTGCTAATGCATAGGAAATTCGGTAGAAGTCGAGTAATTGGAATCTACTCGCGAGAGATGTAGGACATATCTCACAGGATTGGTTAGATATAAAAGGGCATACTATAATAAAATGGAGACCGGGCAGGGAATGGATAGGAAGCGGCGAGGATTGAGTCTTGGTCGCATAGCCCTGCCTCTGTCGATTAAGGCCCGTCTGTATGCGGCCCCTTCGGACAAGCTTGAATTGTACCGGCAATATAATGGACATATGGAATCCAATAAACTGATGTAACTTGATAACTGGGGTGTCGAGGCCCATTAACACACCATCGATAGGGGTGGGCTGAGGACAGTAAGGTGTAAATCGGTCGGCGGACACATGAGGTGTTCCGTGCGGAGTCCTTCTGTTCGCGGAGGTGAGACGGGCTCAGCGTTCGAGTTTCTTATGAAAGGTGGCCATATACGCCTAGTACTGAAGTGTTATGTAGGTACGGGTGTGCTCGCTGACACTTCTGAACGACGTATGTGTCGTGTTGTCCGGGTGTGTCCTGATTGCAATCACTGTCCCTCGCAGTAATAGAGTACCACTTGTTCACTGCGCCGTGACGTAGTAAATACTAAAGAAGCCAGAAAATCATATTGTATTGAATTATAATTACTTTGCAACCTTGTATGATTTAGAGATAGTACAATTAAAAGTTTACAATTTCCCCATACTTTAGCTGTAATAGCATTATGTGCTCTGAGCATGTCATATCATCGGTAAAGCGTTTCTTGTTTGACTGGGGAGCCCATGATGTGCCGTGCTTGGAGAATGTCATTTGCTACTTAAAACTTGATTATAAGGATCCACTTGTAGGTGAGTCATTTATGCTTCACCTTACCTATGTTTAGAGTCCCCTTTGCATATGTCTAGTGAGACGGGTTAGTCTTGCTGAGCCTTATGCTCACGTTTGTAGTTAACGAGTTTTTGCAGGTTATACTGTTAACGAAGGGTTTGATGATGAGGCTGCACCCCCTCTAGGGTGTACAGCCGAGTGGGAACCCTGCACGCCGTCCTAATTGAGTGTTGCTAGTGCAAAGTATCCCAGGCATGGATAACTTTGCTTTTGCATAGCTAGTGCGGAGAGCATAGATATGATATGTATATATTTCTTTACTTCCGTTAGTATTGTAAAAACTTCCGCTGTATGAAAAATAAAAGACTCCGTCTTGTACTTATTCAGGTTCTATTCTTGTATAATTGTTGGGTGTCGCATTGCACAACACCACCCAGTGAGATCCTCGGATGTCGGGATTCTGGTCCCCACAACAGAGGCCCAAACCGGCTACCTAGGATGGTGGTGCACCTTCCCGGTCACCATCACCCGACTCACAAAGAATTTGCAGTGGCGGTGGATGCTGAGTGCGTGCTGCAGGAAGATGAGTATGAGGATTTCAGGCTACGGATCCGGAACTTCCTTCTGCAAGACATGGGTATCACCGCTACTCACTCCTGTCTCACCCCACTGGGCATAGCTCTTTTTGCATTCCAGACGAGCTTGTTTAGAGACTTACTTGTGATGAGAGAGCCTATCATGGTAGATGGCGTACGAGTGTCCTTCATCAGGCACGACTTTGGTAGAAACCGCCAGACTCATGTGTTTGGTCGTGTTGGTTGGTTTATGATCCTGGGCTTCCCACTGGACTACAGGACGGTTGAAACTATTGAGTTAGCAGTTTCTGGTTTTGGCAAGTTGCTTCAGTGGCACACAAGCCCGAGGGCCCTGTGCTTCATCTTGGTCAAATGTCTCTATACCAACGCAAGGCTTGTCCCCAGAAGTTTAGTCCTGCGTCAAGGCACCAGGGATGGGTTCGGGTACTCCTGGTCTTGCCCGGTGTACATTCTCAACTGGATTGCCCCGAATGGCTTTGGGGAAGCTGATGGGTGGGGGGGGGGGCATCCCCCCGGAAGATGATCTGCCACTGAATGGCGACCCTCACCCTCTTCAAGAACCACCTGAGGAACAGCCGGAAGATGATGAGGAATGGCCGGCGCCTGATGAACAACACCAGCAGTAGGCCAACGATGGCTGGGAACCTTGGGGGCCGCCGCCCCCTCCACTGCACCACGAGATGGACGTCCTCTCTGACGCCCCAACTCAAGAGGAAACTTCAAGTGCCGTGAACACGACTGAACTGGCTGTCAGAGCTCCAAGGATGGAGCAACAGAACTTCCCACTGGTCAACCTGGAGGATGTTACGCAGCAACCAGATTGGCTTCCCCCTGGACTCAGTAGGGCTTAGAAAAATGCTCCAGGTGGCCTTATCGAACTCCTCCTCTACGTGGTGGAACATCAAGTTCAATGAACCCAATGGGCAAGGGGGGTTCAATAAAGTCATCACCATGTCGCTCTCTAACTTCGATGATCAGCAGTCAAGGGTGCAGAGTTCTGGCCCCCCCTCAGTGACCATCAAAGACATCACTGCCGAGTCCATCGCTGCTGCAGATAAGATAAAAGGAAAGCAAAGCAAGGCCCTGACATCGGCAGTAGTGGAGATTGTTGGACCCTCCCAATCCAACAGATCACTGGAACCCAGCAAACTAAGGAGGAGCCCTCGGCTCCAAATGCTCATGCAGGGACATCGGACCACGCCTCCACCTGCTCAGGAGAATGGACCTAATGGTGGAACCACTGAGGATACGCCGGCACTCAATCTCTTTCCAGGTCCAATCAAATTCCCCAGTTTTGACTCCCTTGACTCCTGCCGTCCCTACCCTGAACTGTCCACTGATGTGCTGTAGTCGACGGCGGTAAACGAGTGCGGCGTTCCCCCTGAGGTGGCGCGCCAGATGATGTCCCTCCCAGAGCTGAATGACGATGCCGCACATCAGGCTTGACTTGTTGGGAGCGAAAGGCACCGAGCACATTGTGGACTGTTATGTTGCTGATGGGTTCGTCTTTTGGGAAACTGCTATTTGGAATTGTAGGTTGGTTGTATTAAACAGTACTGGTTGTTGTTCTGTGGTGTGCTCTATTGAGGACATGCGCGGTTGGGAACATTTCTGCATTTTGATCGGCCGGTGACCGGAACCTCATATTATGGCAATTAGTCTTTACTGGAGTCTGTTGGTTGTATATTTCTATGCTGCTTGCCTCATCTGTCTGTCTGATTACTGATTTGTTCATTGGCCCTCGTTGCACACTGACCTTAGTTTCATAGGCCACTTACTCACTCAATCGGTCGGGACTACTTCCCTGACTGCCCTGTCACACCTGACTATTATTTATGGTGCACAACATAAACCATAACTGGAATGTCTTCAACTGGAACATTCGTGGTCTTAATAACACTGCTAAGCAACAAGCAATCAGGTCCAAAATAGAGGAGGTCCAGGAGTGCAATATCTTCTGTATACAAGAGACCAAAATGGAACATATTGGCATTTCTTTCCTTAAATGACTGGCACCTAGAAGATTCAACAAATTCGTCTTTGCACCATCCAGGGGTGCCTCGGGAGGTATTCTGGTTGCCTGGAATGACAGCTTGCTTCAGGGGGGGAAGCTCTGGATATCAGGGACTTTGCCATATTCATGCGGTTCACATCCCGACTGAATGGGGGTAGTCTGGCACCTGATCTCAGCCTACGGACCATGTCAGGGACCTCGTCGGCAGGAGTTCAATGACTGGCTCTGGAATCTCTCATTGCAACCGCAAGAGCTATGCATGATACTGGGGGACTTCAACTTCTATCACCACGTCACTGACCGTAACCGAGCGAGAGCGAATATAGGGGACATGCAGATGTTCAATGACATCATCCAGCACTTGGGACTTATTGAAATCCCTCTCCAAGTAGGAATTACACTTGGAGCAACATGCAACAATTGCCTCTACTTGAACAACTGGATTGGTGCTTTACCTCAGCGCAATGGTCCCCATCATTTCCCAACTCTTCACTTTGGCCAATGGCTAGGGACACATCAGACCATGTCCCACTAGTAGCTCAGATATGCACCACCATACCTAAATAAAAATGCTTCTGCTTTGAAAACTATTGGCTCAGACATCCATAGTTTCTCACCGTTGTCAAGGACTCGTTGGACCAGCCTCTGTCAACAGTTGGTAGTGTAAGGAGAGTCTCTGCTAAATTAAAACATATGAGATACAAGATACACAAGTGGAGCAGATCACTAGGTGGGCTGAAAAAACTGATCAAATGATGCAATGAAGTTATTCTGATCATGGACACAATGGAAGAACAGAGGACACTATACTTGCAGGAAAGCTGTTTCAGAAACATGATCAAACATCAGCTTACTCAGCTCTTAAAACAACAGAATGACTACTGGAGACAACGTTATACAGAGCGCTCGGCCATGTTTGGTGATGAGCCAACAAAATTCTTCTTGGCTGCAGCAACAGAAAGATATATATCAGTCATTTAAGATGACCATGGAGTAGAGCTAATGGATCATGGGCACAAAGCCTCAGCCCTCTGGAAGGAATTTTTGGAAAGGTTAGGGCAATCTGCCCCGACTCAACAATGGCCACAAATCCAACATTGGGTGCTGCCTGGACAACATCTACATACACTATGCAACCCGGTCACCAGGGAGGAAATTGATGCCACACTCAAAAACATGCCAACCGACAAAGCCCCAGGTCCAGATGGGTTCAACACAAAATTCTTTCAGGCATGCGAGCACATCATTAAGGAAGACATTTATCTGCTATGCTCCGACTTCTTTAATGGCAACATCAGTGTTCAGCCCCTGAACAGTTCCTTAATCACTCTCATCCCGAAGATCAATAATCCCCACAGAGTTACAGATTACAGGCCCATCTCACTGCTGAACTCCACTATCAAACTGATCACTAAGATACTCTCAGTTAGATTACAGGAAGTCATCCCAACCATTATCCACAAAAATCAATATGGTTTCATCAAAAAAAGAACCA
Source organism: Tuctoria greenei (assembly GCA_036927565.1). Classification (NCBI taxonomy): domain Eukaryota; kingdom Viridiplantae; phylum Streptophyta; class Magnoliopsida; order Poales; family Poaceae; genus Tuctoria; species Tuctoria greenei. The sequence continues at coordinate 80,627,239 of JAYESD010000003.1, read as the reverse complement.
TTCAGGACTGCATGGCTTGGGTCTATGAGTACCTTTATCAATGCAAAAAATCCAACACTGGTGTTATAGTACTCAAACTGGACTTCGAAAAAGCCTTTGACAAGGTGGAACATGACTTCATTATACACATGCTGAGAGTTTTGGGTTTTCCTGAATAGTGGATCAAATGGGTAACAGATATCCAATCTACCGCCACCTCCTCAATACTTCTCAATGGAGTGCCAGGTAAGACTTTTCACTGCAAGAGAGGTGTTCGGTAGGGGAACCCATTATCCCCCTGCTATTTGTACTGGTAGCGGATCTTCTACAAATTTTAATCAACAAAGCAGTGGAGTTGGGACTCCTATCCCTACCACTGCACCAAGAAATGAACGAGGATTTCCCGGTAGTACAATATGCAGATGACACCATTCTAATCCTCAAAGCCAACCAGAGACAGCTCTTCTTTCTGAAAAACTTACTACAATCCTTCGGGGGAGCTACAGGGCTGAGAGTGAATTGGGCAAAATCAAGCTTAACACCAATAAACACCGATGAAGAGGAGGCCACAATTCTAGCAGCAACACTGGGTTGCACTATTGGCTCATTCCCATTTACTTACTTAGGTCTGCCGATGAGCCTCGACAGACCCAAAGCAGATGCCTTAGAAGGGCTTGTCTTAAGGGTGCAAAAAACGCTAACTAGAGCAGCAACATGGTTTTCAATGGCTGGACAATGCACACTTATCAATAGCGTTCTGTCCGCCATCCCAATTTATGCGATGTGTACCATCAAATTGAGACAGTCAGTCATTCAAGCTATTGACAAAGCCAGGAAACAATGCCTATGGAGAGGCTCGGACATTGCTGGCAAAGGCAGGCCCCTGGTGGCCTGGAACCAAGTTACAACACCAAAGGAAAATGGAGGGCTGGGTCTGAAAAGCCTCACTGCAATGAATGGAACCTTGCTCATGAAATTCCTTTGGAAAATCTATAACAAAGCAGACATCCCCTGGGTTCACCTCATCAACCACTATTGCAGCAACGGTAAACCCCCACACAGCACAAAAGGAAAAGGATCCTTCTAGTGGAGGGATGTTGTGAGCTTATCTGATTCTTTTCTCATGAATTTTGAAGTCAAAATTGCCACAGGGGACACAATTCGACTATGGCAGGATCAGTGGGAAGATGACCTACTCAGAAGGGACATGTCCCGTTTATACTCCTTCGCAAAAAGAACCAAGATCTCAATGGCCCAATACCTCAGCAACTCAGACCATGGCAATCACTTTTTTCCACCACTGTCAGAGGAAGCACTGTTGGAACTGGCCAATCTGTAGGCCATGCTGGAAGAAATCTCACACAGGGAAGCTTCACAGGATGAGTGGACTCCAATCGGGGGAACAAGAACTTTCAGCTCCAAGGTTATTTACAACAACTATTACAAACACATCAACCCACCAACACCCTTTAGCTGGATTTGGGCCTCAAAGGTGCTAAAGAAAATAAAGATCTTCATGTGGCTGATGTTTCGGGACCGGCTCAACTCACGCAATCTCCTGAAGAGAAAAAACATCACGATTAACGAGAACAACTACACCTGCGTACTCTGTGCTGACAATGTGGAGGAACTCACGTACCATCTCTTCTTTAACTGCTCCTTCAGCATGGCATGCTGGAATGTCCTTGGGATTCACTGGGACCACGACATCCCCTTCTTTCATACCCTGCAAAAAGCCAAGCTCAGCTGGGGTCGTAGCGCCTTCATGGAAACCTTCTCCATAGCGGCCTGGGAGATTTTGATTGCTCGTAACAATGTCATCTTCAGAAACTCTACTCCCTCTGTAAATGCTTGGAAACGATCCTTCATTGCTTCTACAAGGCTTTAGGCCCGCCGTTTCAAGCTGGAGGATAGGGCTAGTGTGCTCGTGTGGCTTCAGGGTTTGTACAGGACGTTCCTCCCTCTGGAACACCTAGTCAAGCTCTGCTGAGCTACTGTAAATCGCTGTTTCCTTGTCTCTTTTAATATATGTTTTATGGCTGTCGGGGTTCTCCCTTGCAGTTTTTCACCGGTAAAAAAAAATATTAGACTCCACTTTAGAGTCTTTCCACCATCTTCACGTTGACGACTTGCCTCCTAGCTTTACCGAAACTGAGTAGCTCCAGAGATGCTCGATGTCAATGCTTGAACATTGACCACAAGCTGCCTAGAGGATGTCGGAGCTTATTTATTTTTCCTACACACTGAAGTCAAGAAATACAGTAAAATCCATTTCCTATCTATAACTTCATTGCGGCTTACTGTTCCCGAGAAAGTTTTAGGTCGAACATAATTCTAAATACAATCAAGAGCGCCGTCTAGCTTCCTTTAGGTCCGATCGTTTCCGAACTTGCCTTACTTCGGCCTGCCGGGGTGTCGGTAGAGTGGCGTACTTAGGGTGCAGGACCAGGCTAAGTCGATAGCACACTCTGGCCCTAGATTGGCTTGGCGGCATTCAGACAAAGTAGGCCATCAATAATGCTTGAACCCGGAAGGATAGACAATGCAACTCGAATTGTACATGAACTGGTCGAGCTAAAGTTTCTTAAGAACTGCACAACTTTATTATAGACAAGAAAGAGAAAAATAAAAAATATTGAGCCTGTACAAAGTAAATGCATGTGGAGTCTGTTTTCACATAATGATGTCTTTCATTATAGGTCCGGGGTACAGGGCAAACAAGTACACTCTTAGGGTACGGAACCAGGCTAAGTGTGTCTCGTTTCTGGTTTGACCCAAGGTATCTAGCTACACTTTTAGTTCTGAGACTGTGACAAGTGTTGCATGGGCGTTGCGGACCTAACAGGGTAGGTCCGGCTGCCCTCCCGGAGGAGCTACCCGACTCTGTACAATGACTCTATAACATACACCACATGTAATTACAGACTCACATCCATGATACTAAGCGTAGAACTTACAGAGGTGCTCAATGTTCCAGGGATTTGGGAGAGGTGTCCCATCCTTGGTTGCCAAGCGAACGCATCCGGGACGGGATACTTTGATCACTCGGAATGGTCCCTCCCAGCTAGGGGAGAGTTTATTTAACCCTTCTCTTGATTGTATTCTCCGTAGCACCAGATCGCCTTCCTCGAGCTGTCGGCTATGAACATGCCGTTGGCAATACACCGAAGAGCTTGGCGCTATCGGGCATTCCGAACAGCTGCTCGGCACCTTCCCTCTTCAAGGAGGTCAAGGTCTTCACGTCGGAGCTGGTCCTGCGTGGCTTCGTTGGAGGTCCGGACCCGGAGCGACCCCAAGGTGACTTCCGGAGGAAGGACTGCTTCAGCTCCGTACACCAGGAAGAAGGGTGTCTCTCCGGTTGACCGGTTTGGAGTTGTCCTGTTGGCCCATAGAGTGGGCGAAAGCTCATCAATCCAGTTGGCTCCATGCTTTTTAAGGCGCTCATATGTGCGTGTCTTGAGTCCTTTCATGATTTCTACATTTGCCCTCTCGGCTTGGCCATTGCTTGCCGGATGAGCTACAGAGGCGTAGCTGACTTGGATGCCGATATCTTGGGACCTTTCCCAAGAGCCGTCGGAGGTTACAAATGGCTGGAAGCAACTCCAGTCGTGACAATAAACAAGCAATCAGCCATCAACTTCTTACAGTCCATTCCAAGGATATTGCGAAGATCTCGGCATTCAAGTTAGCTACGCTTCCGTAGCTCACCCAGCAAGCAATGTCCAAGCCGAGAGAGCAAATGCATAAATCCTAAAAGGACTCAATACGCGCACATATGAGCGTTTGAAAAAACATGGAGCCAACTGGATCGAAGAGCTTCCGCCCACTCTATGGGCCAATAGGACAACTCCAAACCGGTCAACTGGAGAGACACCCTTCTTCGTGGTGTATGGAGCTGAAGCAGTCCTTCCTCCTGAAATCACCTTGGGGTCGCTCCGGGTCTGGACCTTCGATGATGCCGCGCAGGACCAGCTCCGGCGTGAAGACCTTGACCTCCTTGAAGAGGGAAGGTGCCGAGCAGCTGTTCCGAATGCCCGATACCGTCAAGCTCTTCAACACTATCACCAAAGGCATGTTCACAGCCGACAGCTCGAGGAAGGCGATCTGGTGCTACGGAGAATACAATCCAGAGAAGGGTTAAACAAACTCTCCCCCAGCTGGGAAAGACCCTTCCGAGTGATTAAAGTAACCCGTCCCGGATGCGTTCACTTGGCCACCGAGGATGGGACACCTCTCCCTAATCCTTGGAACATTGAGCACCTCCATAAGTTCTACACTTAATATCACGGAGGTGAGTCTGTAGTTACACGTGATGTATGTTATAGAGTCATTGTACAAAGTCGGGTAGCTCCTCCGGGAGAACAGCCGGACATTCTCTGGAAGGTCCGCAAAGTTCAGGCAGCACTTGTCATAGTCTCAGAACTAAATGTGTAGCTAGCTACCTTGGGTCAAACAAGAAACAAAACACACTTAGCCTGGTTCCGTACCCTAAGGGTGTACTTGTTTCCCCTATACCCTGGACCTATAATGAAAGACATCTTTGTGTAAAAACAGACTCCACGTGCATTTACTTTGTACACGCTCGTTATTTTTTATTTTTTATTTTTCTCTTTCTTATCTATAACAAAGTTGTGCGATTCTCAAGAATTTTTTAGATCGACTAATTCATGTACAACATTAGTCACATTGTTAATTCCTTCGGGTCCTCATGTTGTTGAATGGCTCACTCGCCTGAATGTCGCCAGCCAATCTAGGTTCGGAGCGTGCTATCGACTTAGCCTGGTCCTGCACCCTAAGTACGCCACTCTACCTACACCCCGGCAGGCCGAAGTAAGGCGGGTCCTGAAAACAATTGGACTTGGAGAAAACAACTCAGTGCACTTGATTGTATGAAGAATTGCGCTCGACACAAAAATTTCTTACGAGAATAGTAAGTCGCAACTGAGTTATAGATAGGAAACAAATTTTACTATTTTTCTTGACTTCAGTGTGCAGGAAAAATAAAGATCTCATGATAATGGTGAATTAAGCCGGAGCTATTAAAGCTCCGACATCCCCTAGATGGCTTGTAATCGATGTTTTAAACATTGATAGCAAGCATCGTTGGAACTGCTCAGCTCCGGTAAAGCCATGGGGCTAGCCGTCAAAGTGAACAAAAAATGGTAGGAAGACTCCAGAGGACTAACTGTCGACGCTCTACGCGTTGATGGAGACCACTGCTGGAGCTACCAAGCTCCGATGATGGTCAAGGCCGGAGCCCTTAAGCTCCGATAACCTCACGGGGCCTTCACTACCGAAGACTTCAGACCTATGCTCTAGAAGTCTGAAGCACACGAGTCTTCAACAACTGTTACATCCTCTTGGTACATGTTCACAATCAAATTGCGTACATCTACCAGGGGGCCAAGTGGGACAAAGGTGTTGAAGACAAAAAATGGAATTCATAAAGAACTTGGATTTCATTCATCTGGAGACAAGAGATTACAAAATTGGAGAAAAAGAAGAGAGGATACAAGCGGGAGCTACAAAGAGATGGTCCTAGACCCTATGGAAGAACGAGGCGACCTTCTGGGCAACCTCATAAACGCTGGCCTGGGCAGCTTCTTCCTCTCCGTCGATGGGGCCTTTGAGCACCGGGTCCAAGGGGAATTGGGGGTCCTGGCTTGTGTAGCACGACAGAACAAATTTTGTGACGCTCTTGGCCAGCGATTGTCTCTCGGTTTCCAGCTGGTCCACGATGACATCGCCCATCTTGGTGAGCTTGTTGCCTGCCGAACTCAGCGCCTGCAACGCCTGGTCCAGCTCCGGTTTCGGATCATCCGGACGCACGAGACTAAAATCCATTGGCGTCAGTGCGTCATTGGCTTTGCCCAGGAAGTCCCAAACTTGTTGGGACTCCGCAACCCTACAACTCCGCATCTCCTCCAAGGATCTTCTGGCCGCCGCAAGCTCCGAGTTCTCCCGAGCAAGACGCTCCACCTCTTTGGAGTTCTACTGAATCTTTTCATCAACCTACCTTTCGAGTTTACTGAGCTCTTCCTCCCGGAAGTGGATCTCCTTCTGGCGGTTAACCAGGTCCTTCTCTTGGCCCCGCACCTTCTTCTCCCTGGCAGCAACGTCAGTTTCCCTCGTGTGGAGTTCCTGTCCTCGCTGCCAGGCCTTCTTCTCCTTCTCGCAGTGCTCGTCCAATTTCTTGGTGCGCTCCATGAGACTCTTGTCACCCAGAGTTAGCCTCTGAATAAGCTCTTCTTCCCTCTTCACGACTTTGTCCCGCAGCTCCAGGAGTTTTTGCTCTTCATCCTCGAGCTTTCTCTCCTGCTCCTCAAGAGCCTCCCGACGCTTGACGAGACTGGCGTGGATGGCGTCGAGCCTTGCTTGGCGATCATCCGCTGCACTATTAGCAGCTTTGGCTTGTTCGTAGATGGCCCGAGACCAGTTGTCAAGGGATCGCGTCGTGCTTTCCCTCTCATCCAGCAGCTTACCCCAGTACTCCAGGCGGATCATCTCCTTCCTCACCCACTCTTTGTCGTCAGCCAGCCTCGACTGCGCCAGCTTGGTCTCTAATTGGAGCCGATTGTGCCACCTCCTAAGAGTTTGACGCTCCTCCTCGAGAGCCCTGCTGTCATGGTAAAAAGCCAGCTGAACCCGGCGAAGACTGGAGCAGGCATTGTCAATAGACAACGACAGAGGGACCGGGACCGGACCTGTCAGGTTCATCTCTGCCGGTTCCAGCGGGTTCTCCATGACAAAAATTTAGTCCCACTCTACAAGAGTGGTTCCCTGAGCTTCTACAGCACTAGGGACGCCCTACAGAATAGCCTCGACCACCGTCGAGGAAGGTCCTGCTACAAAAGTTTCAACCTCCGAAGTTGGCTCCGAAGGTCCCACCGCCAGGTCGTCAACAACTGGTCCCTCAAGCGGGGGACCAGCAATTTCATCTCAGCACCCTAGCTCAGGCGCGGGCATCTCCGGGACCACCACATCCGAGGCAGGCATTGAAGGTTTGATCGGAGCTGAACCTATCTCCGACTCTGACACTGACGCCTCCTCCACTGCCGGCCCAGGCGCTGACGCTTCGACCATCATGGGCTCGGGCGCTGGCACCTCTGCAGCGATTGGCTAAGGCATCGAAACTTCTGCAGCAACCGGCTCCACCGCCGGAACATCTTTGATATCTGGCTCAGGCACCGGAGCTTCATCAACCACCAGCTCTACCGCCGGGGCATCATAAAACACCGGCTCCACCGCCGAGGCTTCAACAAAATCCGCTCTAGGACCGGAATCGCAGATATCTCCGGTTCTGAGGCCAGGGAGACCACCATTTCAGCGTCCAAACCCGGAGCTTCAACCTCCGGGGCAGGTGCCACTGGCACATCTTCATTCCCGTGGTCCGGCGCTACCACGAGAGCTTCTAGGGATGAGTCAAGGTCCAAGACCATGACAGCCAGTGTCGGAGCTGCCGCAGCCTCAGCCACTCCTTGGGGCGGCGCTGGGATTGGAGCCGGAGCCTCCGCCTGCACAGCTTCAGATGTTGTAGCAGGAACAGGAGCTTCAGCCCCTCTCTTGGGTACCCTGTGGATGAAGGATGACGACACCCAAAACACAGTTACAACACGAAACAACCAATTGAGGTAAAAAACAAAATTTACCTTGGAAGGCTTCTGTACCAGTTAGCACGGAACCTCTTCTCCAGAAGCTCAGGACTGGACCCTGTCGCCACTGGCATGTCAGTTCCGGAAGGTTCCCCGGAGCTCGCCGCAACCATCGGTGCTGCATTGGTCGAGGCCCCCCTCGATCGGGAAGAACTTCCGGACCCAGAGCCTTCAACTGGTCCTGGTACTGTAGCCATACGGCTGGAACTAGCACCCCGGGGAGATGCCGATGTTGGAGTGGATGCCGCCGTTGAAGACCTCCCCCTCCGGGGAGAAGGAGCCGTTGTGGAAGGAGTAGGCCTGACGGACCTCCCATCATAGTGCTTCAGCTTCCTTTTTCGGCTCGAGGGCTCGGCCAACTCTTTGCCCTTGCCTGCGACTTCAACTCTCTATTCCGAGACGGAAGGGGGACCACCCTTGGAAGCTCCGAAGATCACCAACCCGGTGGTCAAACGCCTCTCAACGACACCAAGGTCATCAAGCACCGGCATCTTCTGTTGGCGCTCCCTGCTGAACTCTGCCTCCATGTTCAGAGGGAGGAAAGCCGCCGGCGGAGACAAGTAGTCGCCCTCGATGTCGATGCCGTGCTGGAACTTCTTGAGGTTAAGCTCCAAGGTTGCGCCTTCCAGGGTGGACTTCAAACCGGTTTTGATCTGGTCATCGTCCATAACTCTATTGAGGGCCCAAGAAAGCTTCTCCCTCTTCTTCAGCGGAGCCCACCTGTTGGCCAGGAAGTTGCAAAATACAGCCTGAGGAGTCACCCCTCCTTCCACGATGCGGCGGATCCTGGTTAGAGCAGGGTTGAAAGCGTCTGATAACACCGGAACTTTGCTCCAAGCTTCAATGTCGACGTTGGGGAGGCCTACGGGCAACTCCAGCCTCTCATGCTCCTCTGTCCTGATGACAATCCAATCCTTCTTCCAGTCATCCCACTTGCCAGAAGGGAATGACCGCGAGTACTTGAACGGGCACTTCTTGCGCTTCACAAAGTAATAGAAGCCAAGGTACTCGTCACTCTTGCCGGTGATGTGGATGGTGAAGAAGGTGCGGAAGAGATCGACGCAGGGAGGAATACCCACCCACATCTCACAAAAGTGGACAAAGATCAACACCAAAAGAATGGAGTGGGGGCCAAGGTGGTATAGCTGCAGACCATAGAAGTCTAGCAGCATTAAGAGAAAAGAAGAAAAGGGTGGGATCAGTCCCACCATGGCGTACGCGGAGAAGTACACCATGTCGCCAGCGTGCTCCTTCTCGAATGGAAGCTTGCCAGCGCAGACCTGGTGGTTGAAGAAGTCACTGGACCACCCCATGAGTGCCTGGACCTTCTTCAAGTTGCCGTCGGTCTTAAGTCAGCTCTCGCGAAGACCCAACTCCATCGCAGCACAAGTGGGTCTAGGGACGAAAAGCAAGCGAAAGTTTGGAGGATTTGAGCGCAAGATCGAATGAAGGCGTAATGAACCCCCAAACGGTGCACGCTTTCCTTCTTAAGCCCCCACAACGCTTGGATGGAAACTGCAGAGGAGCCGACGATACAAGTCAAAAACTTCACCCTGCCAATGACAAGGGGGCTCGGGGCCACCCCGCGATCAAGTCGAGGTCCTTACCCCAGGCGAACAGTTGTCATCATGAAAGGCGAGAAACCCGAAGGCGGCGGCCTGACAAGGTGCGCAGAACCAATACGATTTTTGTATCGGGAACCGGCGACCTTCAATTGCGTGAGATCCGCATGCTAAGATCTCACCTGCCGCATCCAGGATATGCCACGCGGCGTTGGTTTAACTACGAACTACCGCCAACGGCACATCTGAAGATCTTTGAAGACACGACACAAAAGGATGGACCCACCTCTGGCAAAGCGACTTCATCCAAAAGGTCTCTCCCAGAGGTGGGCCCAGGGGGCCACTGTCGGTACCCTGTGTACTGTATACCCCTTGGGACTACAAAAAGACCAAAGGGACTTCACCTGTCTGAGTTGAAGACCTGCAAAGGCCCTACATGTCATACGAGACTGGACATGCCTCCCATCTATGGTTAGCCCCGGTACTGACATGTGTACACTGCAGCCGCATCTATATCCCACACATGGGATAGCTCCAAGCTAAACACTTGTGTGGCACCCCCAGACCTAACCTCCGACAGAGGGAAGCTCCAGTATCGACACGTGTACATCTACACCGGACCTACCCGTCCCAGACGAATAGCTCCAAAGTTGCCACGTGTCCAATTCGTCGGACCTTCAACCTCAGCTGGTGAACCCCCAACGGTTCGGACCTCCAAGGGGCAATCAAAGACTTTAAGACCTGATTAAGTGTCATTAATACCATATTAATGACACACGATCAGAAGGCCCTTAATACCTGTAATGGCACTGTCAGGTCCTTTTACCATGCTATTAAGGGTAATTAATCTCATTAATTATGTATTAAACATTAGTAACTGATGGGGCCACATGTCGGGTCAGGCTAGCTGTGTAACGGCCAGTCCTTGTACTATAAAAGGACTGGTCGACGATACACAGGGGGACGAACACAGTCTCTGGGCTGAAAACTCTCTAGAAGCTCTTAGACGCTCAATATAACAGCTAGACACCCCGTGGAGTAGGGTATTATGCTCAGGCGGCCCGAACCACGTAAATCCTTGTGTCCATTTGCCATACTCTTTGGAATCTCTATACACCCAATACCGAACTACAAACTCCGCGAGCTACCAATAGTAGTATCGGGAGAATTGCCGGAAAAACACTCCGAGACTGACCTTCGTGGTGCAGCGATTGGAAAGCAGGCGGAGGAGAGTCCCGAAGGTTGACGTGCGCCGGTAAAGTGCTTGACCCTAGCTTATTGCAGTTGACAACAATCCACTTGTGAGCTCAAGCGGGTGGACTACGATGGTGCGATTATGGTCATGGGTGCAGTGGTTTGGTGGCGTAGACGCGAGCCGAGCCGACAAACGTGTGTGTGGTATGGTGGTGGTTGTGAGTGCGACATAGGCACCTCTGTTAAGTGGTGTTGCGAGTCAGGCGGTCGCTAGCCTTATGTTGATCGTGGTGATGGAGACTCTTGTGCAGTTTTTCGTTGGGGCTTGAGGAGTCGACAACAGCAGCGCGTGCGCGCATCGTAAGTCCTATTGAGGTGTTGCCGAGTTACCTCCTCTATCAATCCTCTGGCTGAAAACCCTGTTAGCTATTGTGGCATTTGTACGCCATGTTCCTTCTTGGAGGCGTGGTTCTTGGTGGATTGACCTGTATGGAAGTTATTTGTCACCTCAAACTAGCATTTAGGCATAGCAACTCGTGTGACTTTAGATATTCACAGAGCTAGTGGTGTGCATCGTCGGGTGGAGGATGTGACATCATCCTCTCTGTTGTACGGTTTTCGGGCCCAGTTTCCCATATAAATTGGGTCACTTTTCTTCTTATAATATATTACGCGGGTGCTCCTCCTTCCGAGCTTTCGAAAAAAAACAGCATTGTCATCCACCCCAGTTCTAGCCCTACCCAAGTTTAATCAGCCCTTTACTATTCAAACTGATGCTAGTGGTAATGGGCGTGGTGCTGTCTTAATGCAACATGATCATCCTATTGCATTTGTAAGCAAAGCACTTGGCTCTGAGACATTAGGCTTGTCAGCTTATGAGAAGAAATATTTAGCCATATTGCTTGCAGTCCAACAGTTGCGCCCTTATCTTCAATATGGAGAATTTCTTATTAAAACGGATCAAAGAAGCTTGTCACACTTAACTGACCAACGTTTGCATACACCTTGGCAACAAAAAGTGTTTACAAAGTTATTGGGATTGCAGTACAAAATTCTGTACAGAAAAAGTGTTGAGAACAGGGTAGCTGATGCCCTTTCCAGAAAGCCTGCCCAGTCTGACCAGATCAACTCCATCTCTGTAGCAACACCTTCTTGGTTGAAAGATATAATTCAGAGTTATGCCACTGACCCCAGGGCTCATGAGCTATTATCAGCTTTGTCTGTCAATTCTGCATCAGTGCATAACTTCAGTTTGTCTCTGGGTCTTCTCAGATACAAAGGTAAAATTTGGATTGGCTCAAACCCAGCACTTGAACAGCACATCATGTCTTCCCGGCATGACAGCCCAGTGGGGGGGCATTCTGGTTTTCCTGTTACTCTAAGGTGCATCAAACAACTTTTTCATTGGGAGGACCTCAATGATAGAAATAACAGATGCAGATCCGGCGATGGCCTAGCCGCCCTACCCGAACACCCCTCGGTGGAGAGGCTCCGGTGGTTGCGCCACTGTCTATCTCCACAAGCACGACGATTAGATCGAGAACCAGAACGTGCATCTTAGGTGAGTCCGATGTGCCCGATCCCTTCTTATTTTGGATTGTTCTTATTTGACTTGAATTCGATTTGTCTAAGTTTGTGTACTGAGTTCAAATTCAAATCCTAATTCACCTCCTCCTTAATTTCTCTGCCGAAACAGAGCTTAGAGTTTAATCTTATGACTTAATCACCTGAAGGGATTAGTCAACTAGGTGGCTCTGATGCCATTGATAGAAATGATAGATGCTGAGGATGGATTACTAGCCACTAATCAATTCGGGTTAAAATAATCTGATGGGCTAATGACACTGATTAACACACACCTTGGGGAATACCTGAGAGGAGCGTGCAGAGGAGACGGCCGCCATGGTTACGGCGGTGGAGGCGATGATCTGCAGTTGATGGCGGCGGTGAAGCCTTAGAGGAACTTCCCCAACCTTCTCCCTAATCGCCCGATCGGTGGCCTTAGTAGTAGGGTGTCTAATTTTGTTGATCTTCTATCAGATCTAAAACTGAGGGGTAACCCATCTATGTATAAGGGAAGAGAGCGGTTGAGGGGGCCTCCAACCGACTCGATTGGGGTGTCCCAATAAGATACCGTGGGGATTTGAGTTGGTTACAATCGTAACCGACTCCTTAATTGTTTTATATTTTAATCAACGCGATCAAATTCTAACATTCTCCCCCTTGATCAGGAACTAAGTAACTTAGTAACACAAAACTAAACTTAACGTATATCTCCTCATGCTTGATATAAAGGGCACGGCGAATCGAAAACAGCCAGTTACGTACTACTTTACCCGACGACCGCGTTACATCTCACACTTAGAAACATACACTGATTCTGAGTTTGGCCCCTAAGTATCCAGGAGGGCATATGTTCTTCCTTAAACCCATGTGCGTTATGTGTTCACCGAACACATTGGGTAGAAGTTCCTTTTTTATGCGGTACCGCAAGGATTCGCATGAATCTAATTGCTCATAATCAATGCTAAGTATGATCCTGGATATACTTCTTTGCAACACACAACTGATGTCAATGTGTTTGGCTGCTGTTGGAGGGTGATTCCGGCAATTCTCCCGGTACTACCGTTAGCAGCCCGCGGAGTTTGTAGTTCGGTTGTGGGCGCGCAGAGATTCAGAACAGGATGGCAAGTTGACACGAGGATTTATGTGGTTCGGGCCGCCTGAGCATAATACCCTACTCCACGGGTGTGTGTTATTGTTGTATTGAGCGTCTGAGCGCTTGAGTGTGAAAGACTAGAGTATCTCCACTCAGTGTACGTGGGCATATGTGGGCGTAAGTAGAAGTGTCCTCTGGTGTATCGCTTGACCAGTCCTTTTATAGTATAAGGACTAGTCGTTACATCGTTAGCCTGACCCGACATGTGGCCCTGACAGTTACTAATGCTTAATACATAATTAATGTACTTAATTACCCTTAATAGCGCGGTAACAGGCCTTGATAGTGGTGTTACTGGTATTAAGGGGCATCCGATTGTATGCCATTAAGATAGCATTAATGGCACTTAATCCGGTCTTGAGGTCTTTAATGTTCCTTGAAGGTGCGAGCCGTTGGAAGTCCACCACTCTGCCTGTTAAGGTCGAAGGTCTGTCGGTTGGACGCGTGGCAGCTCTGGAGCTTACTGTCTTGGACGAGTAGGTCCGGTGCTGTTGTACACGTGTCGGTACCGGAGCTTCCCTCTGTCGGGGGTTAGGTCCGGGGGTGCCACACGGGTATCTAGTCCGGAAATTTCCCATGTTTGGAATGTAGCTCTGGTTTAACGATACACGTGGCGGCACTGGGACTAACCATAGAAGGGAGGCAGGTCCAGTTCCGTATGACACATGGGGCCTTCGGAGGTCTTCAACTCAGACAGGTGAAGTTCCTTTGAGCTCTTTGCAGTCCCAAAGGGTATCCGGTACGCAGGGTACCGATAGTCAGAGACGTAGGAGTCATCGTCAACGGAGGTGTAAACAACCTTCAAGACCTTTTTGGGGTCCTGAAAGCCTAACTCCTCTTCAGCTGGAGCTTTGTCGATGTTTGGTTTTCCTTCCCTTTGACGGAAAGGAACTTCTTCCCGATGTTTGTTGTAGCGCTCAACAAGGTTCTGGACCTCTCGGCAGTCTTCCAGGTTGTGGCTGTTTGTCTTGTGTATGGGACACCACATCTTGGAACTGCCACCGTCTTCAGACAGCGGCCGAGGTCGTTTCTCGAGGCGTGGTCCCCGGCCACCCGGATCCGCAGCAGTGGCTGCAGTGGGTGTGCCGACCGACGACTTCTTCTTGCCATTGGACTTTTCCTTGTTCTTGCCACTCCCAGAGGTAGCAGCTTCTCCCTTGGAGGACTTTTTGTATTCCTCCGGAGGTGGTTGGGAGTGCATTTCACGGCCCTTCGCAGCCTTGGCACACTTGTCTGCCAAGCTGAAGAGTTCCGTGACGCTGGTGATTTCCTTGGCCGCCAGCTTCTCTAGCATCTTCTTGTCTCGAACGCCCTGTCTAAATGCCACAATAACAGAGGCGCTTGAGATAGAAGGAATGATATTTCGTACCTAGGATAACCTCTAGATGAAGGATCGCATGGACTCTCCCCCTTTTTGCTTGACAGCAAAAAGGTCCAGTTCTGTGCCTGGTCGGGTGTATGAACTCCCGAAGTTGGCGGTGAACTGTTGGCACAACTCCGCCCAACTATTGATGGAGTCAGGCGGAAGGCTAATGAACCAAGACTTGGTGGTCCCAGTCAAAGCCATAGGGAAATAATTGGCCATCACAGCCTCATTTCTCGCCGTCGCAAGGATAGCGGTGGAATAGATTTGGAGAAATTCGGTGAGATTGACAGTCCCGTCAAATTTCTCTGACAGGTGTGGCCAGAACTTTTGCGGCAATCTGACCATGCGTAGGTGCATGGCCAAGGTAGAACACCCTCCTCCTACTCCCTCAGGAGCAGGGCTGTCCCGAGCCTCTTGCCTCTCGCGAGCACGCTCGATGTGAACGCGATCGTCTTATTGCCGGTAATGACGATCGAGCTCCGCCCGGAGGTCGTGAGTCGAAAGCCTGGTTACCGTGTGGGTACGTTGCACCCCAGAAGGCAGAGACGTTGCTTGTTGAGATGCACCACGCCTCCTGTGCGGCGAAGCGTGCGGACCAAGTCTACCCGACACGGTCCAATGATGCGATGGGGCCCGCCCCGAGGGGGGAGGACCTTGATTGCTGATGCCATCGGCTGCTGCTGCAACCAGATGTTCCACATCAGCTCTCCACTGCTCCATCGCACCCTGGGGTGCTCCTGGAGGCGGTGGACGTTAGAGAAGAGCACGCGCGACATTAATCGCTTGTTCAGGGTTGTTGTTCAACGATGCAGTGACTGACGCGGGCGCCCCATCTCGACGTCCAGCTTGATTTGCAGGAGCAAATGGTGGCAGCGGTGGCATGACTCCTGCTGGAGCCATAGCACGTGTTGTCTGCTGCATGTTGGAGGGATTGCCTCCAGCAGGTTGCGCAACATGGTTGCCGTTGGATGATCCAGCAGCAGAATTCACCATCCTTGAATCCCAGATGCCCCCTACCTGGCGCGCCAACTGTCGGAGGGTGATTCTTTCAATTCTCCCGGTACTACCGTTAGCAGCCTGCGGAGTTTGTAATTCGGTTGTGGGCGCGCAGAGATTCAGAACAGGATGGCAAGTTGACACGAGGATTTACGTGGTCCGGGCCGCCTGAGCGTAATACTCTACTCCACGGGTGTGTGTTGTTGTTGTATTGAGTGTCTGAGCGCTTGAATGTGAAAGACTAGAGTATCTCCACTCAGCGTATGTGGGCGTATGTGGGCGTAAGTATAAGTGTCTTCTGGTGTATCGCCCGACCAGTCCTTTTATAGTATAAGGACTAGTCGTCACATCGTTAGCCTGGCCCGAGATGTGGCCCTGGCGGTTATTGATGCTTAATACACAATTAATGTTCTTAATTACCCTTAATAGCACAGTAACGCGCCTTGGCAATGGCGTTGCTGGTATTAAGGGCCCTTCGATCTTGAGGTCTTTAATGTTCCTTGAAGGTCCAAGCCATTGGAAGTCCACCACTCTACCTATTGAGGTTGAAGGTCCGACGGTTAGACGCGTGGTAGCTCCGAAGCTTACTGTCTTGGACGAGTAGGTCTGGTGCTGTTGTACACGTGTCGGTACTGGAGCTTCTCTCTGTCGGAGGTTAGGTCCAGGGGTGCCACACGAGTATCTAGTCCGGAGCTTTCCCATGTTTGGAATGTAGCTCCGGTTTAACGATACACGTGGTGGCACTGGGACTAACCATAGAAGGGAGGCAGGTCCGGTTCCGTATGACACGTGGGGCCTTCGGAGATCTTCAACTCTGACAGGTGGAGTTCCTTTGAGCTCTTTGCAGTCCCAAAGGGTATTCGGTACGCAGGGTACCGACAGCTGCACATTTGACTTGTTTCCTTAGAAGTACGAATAATTTATGTGGTTTATGTTGTCTACCACTTCTTAGCCCGGGTTTTCTTATTTTGTCTGCTCAGCGGCCTCATCACTAAGTTGGTGTGCATTGATCATGATGCAGTTACCTGTGGTTTGGGGCTTTTTCCACAATAAAGCTCTGTCTGCAAGTGTTATTTACTGATGTGGATTTTACTACACATCTCGCAGTAACTTAGTTTTACTGATCCATGACTCTTCTAATAATACTAAACTTATTATGAGGCTTGAGTTTCTTGCAAAATGGCAAGTTTATACTGATCTTCATTCCAGTGACCTAGATTGAACTTATTAATGCCAAAATAACCCGACAGACTATGTCAAGGTTGGCTAATGAGCAATCTGAGAGCTTTCGACAGCAGAAAGCTTTGGAACCCATTTTATTCAATTGATCTCTTAATGGTTCCCATACTAATTAACCTTGACTTTTCTGAGCAGACGAATTTGTTCGCATACATACCATATTACTAAAGTACGCTCTCATGTATGCCTAACAATCACAATACCTCTTAGTGTCAAAATCAGAGGACAACTCTTATTGATATCTAATAGTAGATTGACATTATACTTGACAGCAAAACGTCATCTACAAGGTGCGAGAAAAGTCAATTTCTTGTTCTAAACTGAGTGAAAACTGAAATTGTCCTCATAATACTTAGTATAACCCAATCTTACTAATTTACTTATAGAACTTTGAGATAACTTGTATCTCATATGTTCTTTTTGCTTAAATGACAACTCTTTAGTGATCACACAGACATTCTCATATAGATTTCAGTTGAGAATCGTCATTATTACATCAATCTGATGTAATACTAAGTCATAATGCACTACTAATATTATATTAATTCTGAACGAATCCTTAGTTGAGACAGTTGAGAACGAGTTAACATAATCAATGTCTCCTTAATGAAATTATTAGCCACAAGTCTATTCTTACTATTTTTAACTTTTCCTTTTGGAGTCACATGTTTGTTTAGACTCTTGACAGCCTACTAATTTGACTCCATTAGGAAGGTTGACTGGGTTACAGACTTTATTGGCTTACTTATGCCTCATCTAATCCTATTTGGCTTGACACCATTCAAATGGATGAGAGCTTCATATAGCTTAGTTCAAATAAGGTGAGATCAGCCTTCATTTGAATATTGATCTCTCAACGAGATCCACTTATTCACGCATTATTTACTAATTGAGGCAATTGTTGCTCTTCATCATAGGCGACTAATTTAATCGCCACAGAAAACTAAGATGTTATGTGTAACAGGAGCTTTACTCAATTTCACCATTGAGGAGCTAAGAAAAGGCGTTGAGTCAACAATAACGAGATATGTTGACTTAACAACAGCATGTAACGAGAAGAATGGTTCTTTAGTCATAGAGGTGGATCTTGCATCCACTTCTCGTCAAGATCATTTACTCGACTTACGTTGCTCCCCCTAATCTTAGCATATATTATTTCCATAAACTTATTGTCGGTCAAGATAATAGAAACAATATTATCTTGCTGAATAGCCATCAAGATGGCTTACTAATGTTTAGGCTAATTGGCTTAGTAACAATCTCATTAAGTTTTAATGAGGGTTTATGTCTTGTCCTTGTCTAATATGATTTTTTAAAACACCAACTATTTAAAATTTCGATTTAGCATGTGAATAGAGGTTTTGAGCCTCGATCGTTTAGCTAATCGACTAAGTTTAAGGACTTCACTGATTTCTTAGTGAATACGGGGTATGCCGATCATAGTACTCCCACTCACGATTAGATTCTAATATTAGTGTTTTATAATATGCATTCATCTGAGTAGAATGTACTTAGTAGGGATAATCGATTGAGAAACAGAGTGTTCAATTCTCCCCCTCGAAATATGGCGATATCGAAAGAGCCATAATTTCGAAGATGTTTCACGATCGATTCTTATGCGCCTACTAAAACTTGATCATTCTAAGAGGAAATTTGATATAGAATGATGCGGGGATTATGAGAATGTCTCGTCAAAAGACAAGAATCAACTTATTCAAACAAGTATATCAATGTGACATACTCAACTTAGTTGTCCATGCAAGATTACTAAAATCAAATTCCTTTAATAAGAGGGTAAATAAAGAATCTGAGAACTTAGTGAAGCTTAAGTATAAAGCCATCTTATGTTTCTAATGGGAGTTAGTGTTTGGCTTCTAGTTTTTACTTCATGACCATTAGCGACTTTAACGGTCCTAATCCCTCTTCTAACTATCCTCTTCTTATTATAATACTAAGTCGCTCGTAGCAATGAGCTTTTTCTAAAATCCACCGCCTTTGCTTAGTGTTATAAATGCTATGTATTGTTTTTTCACGTAGGCCACTTGACAAAACACAACATTCATAATTATGTGTTATTCTAAGTATGTGCACACGCACAACGCCTCCATTTTATTTCTTAGTTACAAGTTTCTTTGTGAGAATACTTATATCAAACTTAGTATAGTCATTAAACTGAACTTTTGAGCTAATGGAGGTTCTACGAGGCAGTGTCACATTCGGAAATCGCTTTCCAAACGTGCTTAGTAATTGAATCATCAAACATATCATGTTTAATAACTTGCTAAATACGATCAAAATCGTACTTAAACTAAATGCTTTCATCATTACAAAGAAAACATACTGAGTTTCTCTATCTTGTAAGACGGAAAACTAAAACTGAGTACAATATTTAACTGAGTATGGAGGATTCTACTGAGTGAAATTCTTAAAGAATGCATAAACTGAAATCAAACTTAGAAACAAACTAAAGTGTTATGTCTTGACTTTCACGTTGGCTACTTGGCAAAACATAACATAACTGATAACATAGTAAATTTTGTCTTTGACGTTGGCTACTCGAGCAAAATTTTCTATGGACTAATATGAATAATGGTAGCTGAGATGAATGTCGCCTTTTGTTGTCAAAACAAAATATGACATTCAAAATATCTGAGAAAACATAGTAAATTTTGTCTTTTACGTTGGCTACTCCAACAAAAATTTCTATGAACTGATTCAAAACACTTAACTGAGATGAAATGTCGTCTTTTGTCATTCCAACAAAATATGACATTCATAATAACTTAGAAAACATAGCAAATTTCGTCTTTCACATTGACTACTCGAACGAAACTTTCTATGCACTAAATAACTGAGTTAAATGTCGTCTTTTGTCTTTCACGTTGGTTACTCGAACAAAATACAACATTCATAACTGAGAATATGGCAAATTTTATCATTCACGTTGGCTACTCAATAAAATTTTCATGCAACTAAATAACTGAGAACATAGTAATTATCAAAATTACTATGCATAAACTTAGTGATCTGAGATCATAGCAATTTTATCGTTCACTTTGGCTACTTAACAAAATTGCTATGAATACTTAGTAAATTGAGTGCATAACATAAATTTGTTTATTCAACAAATATTACTATGCTAGACTGAGTACACAACGAAAGCTTAATATCTTAAGGAACATACTTAATGACTTAATAATCAACAACAAAATTAATGAATTAATTAATGAACTGAGAAAATACTTAATTTTAGTGTCATAATGCTACATTACTGTATATAATGTAATAAACATACATTAAAACATAGATAATTATACACTAAATCATAAAGTACTTAATCAATCTAAGCGTATTTGTCCTTGCACACTGAAATGATTTTATCCCATACCAAAATCACTAAAAGGTATTAACTAAATTGGTAAAATGTTTGTCTCAAAAATTTGTCCAAAACAATACTTGGTGATTATTTCTCATAAAAGAGAAAAACTAATGTGGGTTCTAAATAAAATAAGCCTGAAAAATAAAACAAAACATAATTGGGCTCAATCCCAAAACTGGCCCACTGAGAAAATTGGCCTAGTGGCCCATTTTGATTATTCTAAAATTCCATCAAGAATGGAAAATAAAATTGGCCCGAAAACACAACCTTATTACTAAGTAGGCCCACGGCCCATGTGGTGAATTCCTATAATAACCAGAAAAAACAAAAGAAGAAACTGGCCTTTATGGCCCGATGCACTGAGAAATGGTCCTGGAAGCTTGCTTATTAAATCCTAAAAATTACACGAATAACTAAAAGGCAGCCCAGCGGCCCGCCATAGGCTGGCCAATCGGCCAGGCGCACGGCCCGAAGGGGAACCGACCCACTGATGTGCCCGCATGGGCTAGTGGCCCTCTGCGCGCCACCGACTGGGCCTCTCGGCCCAACTATGGGAGCGGTGATCTGATTACTGAGGGCAATTTTGGCTGTTGATTCAGGATCCTACGGCGCAAAACAACGATCCGGAGGTATACGATGCGTACAACCTCGTTCTCCCCAAACCCTAATTGCCGCCTCCTCGATACCCTCTCTCCCGCCGCGCGGTTGCAACGTGTGAACGGGAGGCGCGAGCCGAGCTCGCCGGCGTGGGGAAGAGCGCCGCCGCGATTCTGAGTTGTGCTACCGCTCACTCTCTGTTCAAGCCGCAATAGCCCGACTGAGCGGGTGAGGAGACTGAGTGAGAGCGGAGGTTGCCGACGACGGAGAAAATCCAACTGCCGTCATGGCACGCATGCCTGTGCATGAGCACGAGTCCGCAGGATGGCGGCTCATCTCTGGTGGCATGCCAGTCGTGCGACCATCTGAAAAAGGGGTCCTGCAGCTAGGGTTAGGGTTCGTACGAACCCACCCCGCGGCGGCTTATGTCCAGTGGTGCCGTCGACGACCCCCTCGCCGGCACGCGTGTTCACCGTGGGGTGAGCGCGCTGTCGTCGAGTGGCTTGTCGCATGGCACCCTAAGCCGGCAGATCCGGCGATGGCCTAGCCGCCCTACCCGAACACCCCTCGGTGGAGAGGCTCCAATGGTTGTGCCACTGTCTATCTCGACAAGCACGACGGTTAGATCGAGAACCAGAACGTGCATCTTAGGTGAGTCCGATGTGCCCGATCCCCTTCTTATTTTGGTTTGTTCTTATTTGATTTGAATTCGATTTGTCTAAGTTTGTGTACTGAGTTCGAATTCAAATCCTAATTCACCTCCTCCTTAATTTCTCTGCCGAAACAGAGCTTAGAGTTTAATCTTATGACTTAATCACCCGAAGGGATTAGTCAACTAGGTGGCTCTGATGCCATTGATAGAAATGACAGATGCTGAGGATGGATTACTAGCCACTAATAAATTTGGGTTAAACTAATCTGATGGGCTAATGACACCGATTAACACGCACCTTGGGGAATACCTGAGAGGAGCGTGCAGAGGAGACGGCCGCCATGGTTACGGCGGTGGAGGCAACGATCTATAGTTGATGGCGGCGGTGAAGCCTTGGAGGACCTTCCCTAACCTTCTTCCTAATAACCTGATCGGTGGCCTTAGTAGTAGAGTGTCTAATTTTGTTGATCTTCTATCAGATCTAAAGCTGAGGGGTAACCCATCTATTTATAAGAGAAGGGAGCGGTTGAGGGGGCCTCCAACCGATTTGGTTGGGGTGTCCCGATCAGACGCCGTGGGGATTTGAGTTGGTTACAATCGTAACCAACTCCTTAATTGTTTTCAATTTTAATCAACATGATCAAATTCTAGCACTCAAATCTTCAGTATTACAGTTTGTTCAAACTTGCACAGTATGTCAGCAAGCTAAACCAGATAGAGCAAAATATCCAGGCCTCTTGCAGCCCCTTGAAGTGCTCTCATCAGCTTGGCAAACCATATCAATGGACTTTGTACAGGGTTTCCCAAAATCAGGTTCCTCAAACTGGATTCTATTAGTGGTTGATAAATTCTCTTGATATGCTCACTTTATTGCCTTGCATCATCCTTATACTGCTAGCTCAGTAGACCAACTTTTTATTGATAATGTCTATAAGTTACATGGGTTGCCAAAGGCTATTATTTCAGATAGAGAACCCATTTTTACAAGTAAGTTTTGGGAGGATCTATTCATCTAGCTAGAGTACAATTGAAAATGAGCTCTTCATACCGTTCCCAATCCGATGGACAGACATAGCGAGTAAATCAATGCATGGGAACATTTTTGAGGTGCTATGCAAATGCCTGTCCTAACAAGTGTTCTAGATGGCTGTCACTAGAAGAAATTTGGTATAATTCTAGTTACCTTTCTTCTCTGGATAAGTCCCCCTTTGAGGTTTTATATGGTCATGCTCCAAATTTCTTTGGCCTCTCTACTGATCAGTGCTCCTCTAACATGGATCTTCAAGCCTGGTTGCAGGATCGTGCTCTTATGAACAACTTGGTCAGACATTATCTCTTGAGGGCTCAGCAAAGAATGAAGAAATATTCAGACAAAAACAGGACAGAACGGTCATTTTCAGTGGGTGATCTGGTGTATGTGAAGCTACAACCAAACATTCAGACCTCCTTGTCCCCTCGTTTTTGCCAAAAGCTAGCATTCAAAATTTTTGGACCATACCCCATTGTTGCTCGCATTTGTTCAGTAGCTTATCGGTTGGCTCTGCCTGATTCTTCTTCAGTCCACCTTGTTTTTCATGTATCTCAGTTGAAGGAGGCTCGCGAGCTCCCTGCACAGGTCCATTCCTCTCTTCCAGATTCTGTTTCTCCATTACAAATTCCACTTTGTATCTTGCAAGACAGGGTAATTGCACATGGAGGCTCTATGGTGCGTCATGCCTTGATCCACTGGTCTGCTATGTCCCCGGACCTGGCAACATGGGAGGACCTTGACCAGCTGTGCCAATCTTTTTCAAACGCCCCTGATTGGGGACAAGCAGGTCTTCAGGGGGGGGGGGGGGGATGTTAACGCTGAAGCTTCTTCTGAACACGTCGACAACAGTGTTCCCACTGATCTGGAGGTCCCACAAGATCATCGTCGGAGTTACCGTCTTCGCAAACCGAGTGTACGCGTGAGTGGGCCCGTAACTGAGGCTTGTAACCACTCTTGCAGAGTATTAGGGGTTGTAACCGCATACTGGAAAAGGTGAACAGAATCATCGCAACTCTGTTCCACCTACCTCGTCTTCTTCCTGCCGTCTTCTTCCTCCCCAAGCATCCCGAGCGCGCCGCCGCTACCAACATGGCTGTAATTCATGGACAGACTTTCAAGAAACTTACTTAGAAGGAAGAATTACAAGGTCTAAAATAATGATTATAGTTGTGTTCTCTAACAAAGATCCAAGGAGGAAGCAACCATGCATCTTTTCTTCAAATGTGGTTATAGTCAAAGATGCTGGAATTGGAATTGAATTCAGTGGCATTTACAGCTACATTTCTTTAGAACGATTCTGCATGCTAAGAAAGATTTCAAGCGGGAGTTATTTTTGGAAGTTTCAATTATAGCTTGATGGATCTTTTGGAAACAGGGAAATAGTAAAATTATTGAAAACACGGCTGTAGAGGTTTTTGTGTGGAAGAAATTATTTATCGAGGAATACAAGATGCAAGCATTTAGAATGAAAAGGAGATTAAAGATCCTTTTCTTGATTTGATCTACTCACCTTAGTACTCTGTTTCATAGGCTTGTTGTCTTATTATGTTCTGGCTTTGTCTGTATTTGAGGTTATTCTTGTACAGCTCTCCTTAATTTTCTATTATAATTTTTAACAGCAGCAGGAACTCCCCGCAGCTTTCATTTTCAAAAAAGAAAAATTCTACATTGCACGAATGAAAAAGAATTTAATTAAATCTACTTAGATGCTGGCTTGTAGAGGAAGGTAACTGTTACCCCTGCAAATTGATTAGTTGACCAAACCAAGCTACTCTCCCCAGCATATACTACCCAAGAGCTAGATCACACTTGTCGATGCATGGAATCGATATTTAGGGAACTACTGAGTCGTCTCTTTGTGATTGAAAGCAGGCTCGCGACTCTCGCGATGACTGCAGGATTGATTATGAATTCGGTAGGATGAACGCAAGAATCTAACCAGGTTCAGGCCGCCCGATGGCTAATTGTTCTACGTCCTGCTTGCCGGTGTTGTATTCTGAAAATGTCGGAGTAGATTACAGAGTCCTCATTTCCTCTTTCCCTCCCGCCTAGAGGCTTCTCTTTTGTAACACAAGGGAACCCTCACAAGATGGGTCGGACAAAGCTTTCAATGGGGCAGTTGGCCTACATTCTCTTCAATGCTCCGCGTTGGCTTTCTTGTCTGAACAGGGTGATGTATCCCAGTCTCGGAGACGAGTGCGGTCAAGGAGGGTTCTGCGACTTGACACCCCTAATGACATGCTCCGCTTGACATGCGAACAGTCTACTTCACCTATCGTAGTTGGTTTCACTGCCCACTTGAGCGTACCACAGCCGTAGCCTTTACACTCCTGCCCTGTCAGTCCTTCACGAAGTCAATAGAGTCGGGAGCCCCTTGTGTTGAGGTGACTCCCGACCTGACCAGCTCAGAGGCAATTTTAGCATGGGGTATCCAACCCACGAACCACGACCTGCATAGATCCATGGAAGGTCCAAGGCCTCCTACGAGCTGAGTCCGACCCACAGAGAATGGCATGCCCAGGTCAGGTGGTGAGTGCACCCTACCAGACCATGCAAATTAGGTCCTCTGCATCTAGTCTCCTTCTTAGCCCTGACCTTCCTTGTCATGGTCCCGGGTTGTGGTGCCCCCGTCAGTAACCCCTGTTACCAGTCAGTGTCGATGGGGTGGAGGGAGGGTTGGGACAATCTATAGTCAAATCTTTTGTCGTCTTTTGTCTGGGATAAAATCATGGTATAATGCGAGGGATCCAAAGGGAAGGTTGCAACAGGTTCAATCCTAACGGGTGCCGCTTGGGTAACCGCACCCCTTCAACCCTTGGGAACGAGCACACATTAACTCTTGGTCGCAAAAATTTAGGTGCATGTTCCTATTTGTGCTTTTAATTGTTATGCTTTAAATGGATACCCCCTATAAAAGAGGACGCTCGATTGCCTTCGTCTTTGTGCCTTTATGTTCAATCTCTCCCCATGGCTAGCATATTGAGTTCATTGTGCCGCATGATAGGGGTCAGAGATAGATCCCATGCCACTAGAGGAGCGAGTTCCTTCCCCCTTCACTGATCGATCCTCATGTTGGGCCATCAGGGGAGAAATCCGCTGGGTGACATCGGTGGCGGTCAGTTTCCGACCTAGATGATTGTTGGTCTTCTCGTTGAACACCCAAACGAACAACGGTCTTCTCGTCGACCTTCCGATCGTTTCTTGTAAGTTCTGTCTTCCTCATTCACCTTAGTAGGGGCATTAAGGGAACTTGGAGAATTGTACTAATATACCCGTACCACCCAATGACCATTGAGAAGCCCGATTGTGGAGGATAAAATTGTTGGACCTTCCCTGGAGGGTTGGTCTGGCTTGGTCTTCACGCCGCCTTCTTCGATGTCAATGAATCTCAAACTAGGGATGCTTTGATAATTAGTAATATGTTCTTAGAATCCTTATAAGGGGCATTCAAACCTTGTTAGTAATCTATGTGTCTTGTAATGAAAGAATGCATGTTGTGATAGAAAGAAAAATCCTTCCTTCCGTATTCCCAAAATTCTTCAAAGATCTATGTGTACCTTTCAGATCAGAGATCCGCTGATAAATGTTCTTGTGTTAGAAAAGCTACACCGTGATTTTCATTCTAGGAACGAGGGATACCTGACTGGCGCAACATTCGAAACCGGGTTTTTTAGAAGTCTTCCTGTATCTTCCAGATTAGAGGTCGGGCTCGACACTTTGTCTTGTGATAAGATAACTGATACCAGAAGCATCGTACCCCAAATGAGGGCACCAGCCTGCCACGACACTCGGAATCAGGTTTGTCATAGTTCTAAAATGAGGGGAACCCACCTAGTGTGTCACTCGGAGTTGGCTCCTCAAAAAACTTCACGTACCTCCCCGATCTGAGATCGGGTTGATACTTTGTCACGTGACGTGATAATTTGCATGCCAAGGTGTTATATCCAAAACGAAGGATGCCAGCCTCGCACGACACTCAAAGTTGGGTTTCTCAGAGATCCAAAATGAAGGGCATCTGCTTGGCGTGACACTCAGAATTGGGTTCCTCAGACCCGAAAGCAATGGGCGCCCGCCTGGCGTGGCACTCAAAGTTGTGTTCTTCGAAAAACCGAGTTGAGGGCCCACCCATCTAGAACCACACTTGGAGTTCGGTCCTTTAGAGACCCGAAGTGAGGGATGCCAGCCTAGCACGGCACTCAGAGTTGACTTCTTCAGAGACCCGTAGCAAGGGGCGCTTACCTGGCACGACAGTCAAAGGTGGATTCTGCAGGAACCCGAAGCAAGGAGCACCCCCTGGTGTGACACTCAGAGTTTGGATCTTCAAAGGTCTTCATGCATCTCCGCGAACCGAAGTTCGGTCAGTACGATAAGACTGTTGGATGACAAAAGCATTGCAACCGATGGCACTTGGGGTCAGACTCATTGGAACTCATGTGCCTCTTCCTGAGTTGAGGTCGGTTGGCACGGTAGAATTGTTAAATGCCAAAGGCATCATACCCAAAATGAGGGGCACCGGCCTGACGCGACACTCGGGATTGGTTGGGTTTAATTTATACGAATAACCGAACTTACCCTAAAACTTTAGCAATGGAGTCGGGGAGAGGTGATATCCGACCCATTCTGCGATTTTGCCACTCAAGTGAACTTTAAGTCGTAGTATGTTAGCTGGGCAAACTACTCTGAGGTAGGTCACTGAAGTGGAGTGTTCATGTTCAGTCAACTTTCTATCCACTCACCTTCATGACTTTAGGGTTGATGCCACCGCATTGGACATATTTGCCACTAAATTGTGGGCTTATGTTTATGCTATGAGGTGACAAAAACACTGAGGTTTTTACAACCACTGACTATGGTCTTGATGCAGAGGATGCTCACGAAGAGGCCTAACCTTACTATGTCATAATCATTGGTATAAAATAAAGGGTACTTCCACATGGTATAAGCCATAAGATAAATATCATGTACAGCATACATTGCAAAGGGAAGTACACTTTATACCAAAAAGAGACTTTTTTATTTGCCAGAGTCCAATGGCCTGGTGAAAACACCGCCTTGTCACTCATCGTGATCCAGTGTTGCACTCAAAATTCGAACATATCATCGGAGTCAGAGCTCCCGAGCTAGTTGAAGACGCCCTGAAGCAAGCCCCCGAGCTTATTTTAGCTCGGAGGTCGCACAACCGTTGTGACCAGAAGCTGGCGCGCTCCCTTTTTCCCTTGCCAGGGCACCTTGGCCCCCCCCCCCCCCCCTGTGGTGTTTGCACAGTTTTTAGAATCAGGCAGTCACGTTGATCATGATTACAGGTTTTGTGGAACTTACACCACGGGGTGAGCTCGGGGCCCCTTCTATTGCGGGTCAGGAGGTGTGCGCACGACCACTAGTCTCGGCAGGCCCAGTTTCGCCCCGAAGCTGGTGGTTCTCTTTCTTCTTATTTCTTGGCAAATCACTCAGCCGTTCCTGGTAGGCAAATGCTTCCAAGTGATGCTCTTGCTTTGAGACCAGCTAACGGGAACACATGTCTGTTGTTAAGAGAAGATTAAAAACGTATTTCCATTTAAATACCTCGATCTTGAAGCGCTTTGCTTCGTCTCGTAAGTTGCAGGAGAACGCTGCGAGGGCCTTCTCTGGCTCTACGGAGGCAGAGTGTTAGGGATCTGAAGAAAACAATGCACGAAACACTGGAGGGGTTCATCCATTCATTGGACAACTTTGCCAAGGACCTTAAAGGCTCTTTGCTCGTCCACCGTCCCCTGGAAGCATGCCACGAAGGCTTGGCATAACTCCCTCCACAAACATATCAATTTTGGGGTAGGACTCGCTACCACCGACGTGCTGGTCCTTATTTCTGCTTGTGGAGCCTACCGTTCTGAAATACTACTGAAGAATGTTCCGCATGCAGAATAGTTCTGAAGAAAGTTGTAAGAATCCCATTGAAAACAGAGAGAATTCAAAATGCAAAATTCAATTCAAACTCAACTAAGGCAAATTGAAAATTTTACTTCACTGAAATGTGTAATATATTTCATAGAACACCTCTGCATATTTTTGCAATTTTTGGAGGATTTTAGGTATTTAATTTCAATTTTTCAAAGCAGGGAGAATTAAAATTCGGAAATTTATCAGATGAGACCCACATGTTAATGGGCCCCACATGTCAGCAGCCACCTCCTGCTTCCTCCTTCCTCTGCGGCCACGCGTGCAGCAGTTCGCCACCGCGAGGCAGCGTTGGGCGGTAAGCACCACGCCATGAAGCAGCCTTCAATGCGCATTATCCATGGAAGACATCCTCCATTCCTTTTCTCCCCACCTCTCATTCCTCTCCTGCAATATCGATCGTGCAGCCACGCTGTGTTATCATCGCTTCCAACCTCGCACGAGCTCGTCACGGTGTTTGTGCACTTGCTCTCCACCTCCCAGACCCGGTTGCTCACCGGCAACCCCCTCGCGGCAACTGGATTTTCCATTATTCTCCAAATCCAGACGCCGGGACATCTACCCAATTTCCTGCAAAATTTGATCTCTATGGTGAGTTTTCTGCAGGTTGAGTTCCATTGCGAGCTTGCTAACTCATTTGGGCAGCCCCCTGATCATTTTACCTCATGTTTCCGATAGCATGGAGTGAAGAACCAGCATCACCGTCGCCGTCGAGCCACCGGCCATGCTGTCCCACCATCACGCCCCCTGTACCAAACAATTCCAACTGGATCTTGATTTATGCCGGTGATCTAGATTATGCCACGAACCTCTACGACCATACTCTGAGCTTCCTCGTGCCTTCTTCCACCTGCAGGACCCCGCTGGTTTTCTTTCTTGCTGCCGCCCGCCATCTCCAGGGAGCTCCCCCCTCGTGACCACCCATACCGACCCCCCCCCCCCTCGCGAGGATTCTCTGTTGCTCGGTGAGCCGGTGTGCAGGGGCACCACCCTCTCGCATGTGGCCCAATGTGGCTTGCGCGCTAGTGGCTGAAAATATCCAGGCCATTTCCGTATAAAAAATAATTCCACAAAATTCTAGTATTTGTAAAACAAAAATATTGTAGAAATTTCTAAAACAATTCAAAAAATGTGAAATAAATTTATGTTTATTCCTTAGGACATGTACTACACTCAGAGCTGTTTATTTGGTATTAAAAGGTCTATAATTTTTAGATAATTCCTTTAAGCACAAACTTAGAAAATTAATTTGGAAGATCCATCCTTTAAAAAATTATGAAACATAACATGGAATTTATATGTCCTAGTGTCCACATAATAAGTGTCACCTCCATCTTAACATGGAAGACTAAGAAATTTAATTACTATCTTTGTGTACATTATAAACTCATATAACTTTATGCACAATATAATGTAATTGAATATAATCTTTTCAACCAACATCAACTAACATCACAATGACATACTCTATTTTCTAAATGGAGATGAACATCCCTTTTTTATTATGACAGCAGTACATATTAAGTTACTAATTATGTATTTACCTGTGCATATTCATATCGGTAGAGAATGCGACGCGGGAAATTGGCAAGGAACTCAACCCGGAGGATAAAGCTACTGACACTCTTTACAGTGATTTAATCTATGAGCAAGGCAAACCCCACTTTACAATAACTGTTTTAATAATGTTTCATTTATACATAAATGTGTACTTAGTGATGAATGATTGTGCATTAAGTAATAGGATTAGGGTGATATTCTAATTGCATTGACCTAAAAATCTTTGGGTTATTGGGTAGTATGATACAAATATTCGCTTATGGAATCTACCCATGAGCTATAGAATTTTTTGTACTTATGTATTGGATTAGCTCATGAATCACTTGATGATAATTGGAGATGTGGAAGGGGTCTTTTGTGGTAGGGTGGAGCATCCAAGACTGTGTTCTGGGTCAAAAGGGCAAGAACAGTGTTGTGATCACACTGGTTCTGGACTGGAGGGTAAGATCTCCGTTGGTAGGTGGAATCATTGTCCTGTGTACATTGTTTAAGAACCGTACCATTGTTAGTCCCCTGAAAATGTATTGAACTGTACCGACGCAGGCTAGTTATATGGGCACTAGTAAACTCATGTAACTCTGTGACACCTATGTGTGCTAAATATATTGGCTTGTACTGAATACATTGGCTTTGATGATATGAGTTCTAAAATTCCACTAAAACACCCTTTTTAGCAAGGTCTGACTCTAGCTTCGAGCTTTTGCAAGGTCCGACAATAGGTCCGACATGCTTTGTCAAGGTCCAACATATTTTTGGGTAGCTCTAGTGAGCTTTGTCTTTAGCTTTGACATATCTTTGATAGCTCCGACATGCCTCTGTTAAGCTCCAATATGTTTTGCTAGGTTCGACTTATGTTGGTTAGCTCCAACATGTTTTTCTAGCTCCGGCTTTTACGTTGTACTAGCTTTGGTAAGCTCCGGTGCTAGGTTGTACTAACTTTGGTAAGCTCCGGCTCAAGCTCCGATTAGCTTTGGCAAGATTCGGAGCTTGATGGCAATGTTCCTGCTTTTATTGTTAAATGTTTCGAACTTGCTTTACATTGTTGGAAAGATTGCTTAGTAGTCATTTGCTAAGTTTTTGGTGCATTTTGGTTGATATGGTTGATATTGTTTTACTGTGGTTTTGCAACATGCTTATGTGAGGTGCTCACGTAAGGTGTTGTAGTTTCGGAACTAACGTGAGTTAAGTCGAGGACTTGTGCTTGGAAGTATTGGTTGTTTATTCATATGCAGATGTTGCTTGAGTTCAAGACATGGCTAGTGACGGGATCTATTGAACTAGTCTTAGGGAGAAGATGAGGTTGAACAACCAAGCTCGGGAGGAATTGTGGTTGAGTTGATCAAGAGGTTGCGCAACATGTTTGAATCAAGAACAATGCATATGAAGGTATCGTGGACGTCGTTGGAAGATGTTTGCATGTATGCAAGGAGTGCATAGACGTGGCTACATGGTTCCGAGGCATGATGAAGAGATGTAGACATAAAGAATTAGTTGGAAAGGTCCAACTGACTTGGTTATGGACTTAGGCTGCAGCTGAGTCGTGTTTGACTCAAATATGGAAAGTTTTGAGTTGGTTATGTTAGGATTTTGTGTGGGACACAAAGTTGAGTTTTTTTAGGAATGTGGGATACATTCCTAAGGTGTTTGGAAGTCTTAAGATTGCTTCTCTCTGCGTATAGAATAGTCCTAAGCAGTTATGGAAAGTTTCGATTCGTGATTTGATTTGGATTAGAGTCCTAGTTTGAATTGAGTTGGCCTTCGGGCTGGTTATATAAGCAAGGGAGGCCAAAGCTCAAGATAGACGACTTTTGGGCTGTTCCTCTTGTGTACTATTGAATAAATATCGTAGTTTAAAGGAACTTTTGTGCCTTGTTCGTCCAACTTGTTTCAGACAAGTTTTTTCTCATCGAGTTTTCTGCACAACACTACCTTTCTTTGGTGGTTTTATCATAACTCAAGTTTTACAGATCCAATTTACGTGATTCTTTTTGGGTTATCTTCACAACTTGATTATCTATCATCTGTCAAAATTGCACGGTCATTGGATTTGCTGTTTTTGATCTACACGAGTTTCTTTGCTGTATTGCAGATGTGTTTTTACTCGGTAGAACAGATTGACCTTTGTTCGATCTTTCGATCGTAACTTGAGTTTCTCTCGACGGATTTGAGTGATTCTTGTTGTGTCATCTTCGTGACTTGATTCTCTCTGATATCTATTACTTTTGTCATGGTGAAACACGTTTATATTAGTCTCACACATGATTTATTTAACAGATTGTTTTTTTGCCGAGGGGTTTTTGTTGCTTCCGCTGAAAAAGTTTTAAATCTACCATTCACCCCCCCTCTTGTAGCTTTTCACGTGTTCTTCGATCCTAAAATTGCTATATGAGTCACGGTACCCTAATCTTTGTGATTTGCACGCGTTTTTCTTAATCGTCATGGAGAAATACTCCGCAAAATCTTGTGTCTTTAGTGGTATTGATTTTCAGGTTTGGAAGGCACGTATGGAAGCCTTCATCTAGGCTCAAGGCTTCGCAATATGGGATAAGGTGTACAAGCCTTACGAAGTGCCGTCAAACGATCAAGGTACAGCTACAAATTTGAGAGATATCGACAACAACAAGGCTTGGAACTTGATCATACAAGGATTAAGTCAAAGTGACTTCGACCGTGTTGCACACCTACAATCTGCATACGATGTGTGGAAAGCACTTTGCGACTACCACGAAGGATATAACATGATCAAGGAGGTAAAACAAGATATGTTCAAAAAGGAATACATGCATTTTGAGATACAACCCGGTGAGTCCATTGATGACCTCTTTGCTCGTTTTAATAAAGTTCTCGGCAACTTGTGTAGCGTCAATGTTAATTATTCAGATGTCGAAAATGTTAGGCAATTACTAAGTGCATTAGACATGTCAATTTGGAATATGAAAGTCACATCCATTCGTGAATCTACTGTCATGAGTACACTTACATTAGATGTTCTTTATTCTAAATTTAAAAATCATGAAATTAACATAATCTCACGTAAGAACCCCAACAAGTCTCTTGCATTTGTTTCTCAACATGATATGCCTAGCTCCGGCCAATCTTCATCTTGTGATACACTTTCTTTGTTGTGCTCTCTAACCCTTGAACAGATTGAGGAGTTAGAGGAGGAGCTAGTACTTCTCTCTACTAGGTTCTCGAAAGCATTGCAAAATGTGAGAACTAGAAGGAGAGGAAGCTTCGGACCTCAATGATGTTTCGAATGTGGTAAGACATGACATTTTCGTCTAGATTGCCCTAACCTTTCTATTCCTACTTTCCGAGATGAAAAGCAAACAAGGAAGAAGCACTCCTCTGCAAAAGATATGAAGAAACTAAGGGTTTTATAGGATGTCAATTGGTGAGCAGTTTTATCTCCACACTTGAAGAACTTGGCTCAAGCAATGTGGACATTGGAAGTGACAAAGATGAAGATGATTTGGCAAACTTGTGCTTCATGGTGGGCAAGTCAAGATCAAGTATGGAGGAGGCTGAACACAATAGCGACAATGAAGAGATATGTCCTACTTGCGAAGAAATGTGTGATGCTATTTCTCATGCCACTGTAATAGTTAAGAAAAAGGACAAAAAGCTTAGGGACAATGCTGTAGAATCTGAAATTAATCATTTGAAATCCTTAATTCCTAGTGATGATTCTTGTTCCTCATTTGATTTAATATATGAAAAATTGTCCTCATTAAGAAGTGTGCACACCTACACACTTGATAAACTTGAGTTAGAAATTGAAAAGAACAGAGAGCTTGCTGCACTTAATGATAAAAACTTGAAAGATGCTAGCTGTTCTACAATTGATTTGCATTGTTCTACTTGTGATGATCTTGATAAGAAACTACAAGATGCTGTGAATGAAATTTCTATATTGAACAATTCTTTACGTTCTCATGAAGTTAAGTATTGTTCCAAATGCAAATTAAAAGGAAAAACATCATGTGAAAATTGCCTTGATCTGTCCAATAGACTTAATGACATGCATTGGACATTAGATCGGTTTTGTAATGGGAATAAGAACCTAAACTTGCTGTTGAATTCTTCTAAGTCTTGCAATGATAAAACTGGTTTAGGTTTTGATTCTCATGCTCATGCTAAGGCACATCCACCTAAAATTGTAAAGTCACTAGGAAGGGGTTTGATTCAAACAGTTCCTAAACAAAAAGAAGTGGTTTTCAAATCTGCAGGAGTGTTATCTCATTCAGTTTCAAATATAAATATTGCTTGCTCATCTAGACATGAACACAAAGTTAAATTTCATTGTACCTACTGTGGTAGAGATGGCCATGTCATAGATTTTTGTTATAGACTAGCTAAACAACAGAAAAAAGGAAAGAATGATTTCTAGATCTCATAACTTTCATGCAAAATTTGCTGCACTTGATAAACCGAATGATAGGAACATGCAATCTGCTGTAATGAGTCGAAAACATGCAAAGTTTACTCCCAAACCTACTATTTTTCGTGCTACACATGTAACATCTCATAGGAGAGTAGTCGGGTACTAAAATCCTCAAGCTTTGGCTCATAAACCTGCTGTTTTATCTCAAATTTCTTGTGATATTCCTGCTAGACGTCGTGTGACTCAGTAATGGATTCCTAAATACCTTTTGACTAACCCCAATATTGAGTCATCGACGTATTGTGCTTCTATGTAGGTTACACGCTTGAGGAAGGAGAACATTTGGATTGTGGATTCAGGTTGCTCACGCCACATGACTGGTAACAATGAACGGTTCTCCTCCCTCTCTTTTGTGTCACGTGTAATGTTACTTTTGCCGATAATTCCTCAACTCCTATAATTGCTAAGGGTTTGGTTCGAGTAAATTGTAGTTATTTGGAAATATTGCTTAGTAGTCACACGAGGTGTTGTTGTTTTGGAACTAACGTGAGGCAAGTCGAGGACTTATTTGGTTGTTTATTCATGTGCAGGTGTTGTTAGAGTTCAAGACATGGCTGGTGACGGGATCCATTGAACTAGTCTTAGGGAGAAGATGAGGTTCAACAACCAAGTTCGGGAGGAATTGTGGTTGAGTTAATCGGGAGGTTGCGCAGCATGTTTGAATCAAGAACAATGCATATGAAGGTATTGTGGACGTCATTGGAAGATGTTTGCACGTATGCAAGGAGTGCATGGATGTGGCTACATGGTTCCGAGGTGTGATGAAGAGATGTGGACGTAAAGAATTAGTCAAAAAGATCCAACCGACTTGGTTATGGACTCGGGCTACAGCTGAGTCGTGTTTGACTCAAATATGGAAAGTTTTGAGTTGGTTATGTTAGGATTTCGTGTGGGACACGAAGTTGAGTTGTTTTAGGAATGTGGGATACGTTCCTAAGGTGTTTGGAAGTCTTATGATTGCTTTCATCTGCATATACAAGAGTCCTAAGTAGTTATGGACATTTTCGATTCGTGATTTGAGTAGGATTAGAGTCCTAGTTTGAGTTGAGTTGGCCTTCGGGCTGGTTATATAAGCAAAGGAGGCCAGAGCTCGAGATAGACAACTTTTGGGCTGTTCCTCTTGTGTACTATTGAATAAAGATAGTAGTTTAAAGGAACTTTTGTGCCTTGTTCGTCCGACTTGTTCCAGACAAGTTTTTCTCGTCGAGTTTTCTGCACAGCACTACCTTCCTTTGGTGGTTTTATCATAACTCGAGTTTTACAGATCCAATTGATGTGATTATTTTTTGTTTGTCTTCACAACTTGATTATCTATCATCTTTCAAAATTTCACGGTCATTGGATTTGTGGTTTTTGATCTAAACGAGTTTCTTTGCAGTATTGCAGATCTGTTTTTACTCGGTAGAACAGATTGACCTTTGTTCGATCTTTCGATCGTAACTTGAGTTTCTCTTGACGGATTTGAGTGATTCTTGTTGTGTCATCTTCGTGACTTGATTCTCTCTAATATCTATTACTTTTATCATGGTGAAACACATTTAAATTAGTCTCACACATGATTTTTTTAACATATCATTTTTCTGTCAAGGGATTTTCATTGCTTCCGCTGAAAAAGTTTTAAATCTACCATTCTCCCCGCCCCTCTGGTAGCTTTTCACGTGCTCTTCGATCCTACAAACTCTTTCACCTGGGTGTCCAAACTTATACAAACACGTTTATGGTGGTGTTCGGGAGAGCAGTGTGGGAGTCGTTGATGGATAACGTGCAGGAAGTATATCACGGTACGACCCCCTTCGCATGCCCAGTATGTGGAACTATTTTGATGTTTGGATGCCTTGTGAAAGGTTGCCACGTAAGATTTCCTTGAAGGAAGTACTGTCGTGGAACTTGGGTTTTCCCCGAAGGAGTGAAAATAATTTAAATCACCATCCCTCGTAGTTATTAAGTATCACTTGTTGACTATGTTGCATCGTAGTATGAAGCACTACTACAAAAAGCTTTATCACAGGCGCCTCATTTTTTTAGTTGGGCAGTCCTTTCAAAAATGCGCTAGTGATGTCCAATGAATTAAGAGCCATTTGTAATAATAGAACATCACATGCGGCTTGAAAGACTAAACTACCTGTCTAAACATACTAATTTTCACAAGCAGTTTGTTTATAGCAGCCGCCTGCGATCTTAGCCATTAAGCTGGACGGATCTCGTTAACTACCATATGTGATAATCAATTCCTACTCGCAGTCAGTTATTAATAAAAGCGAACAGGCATGCGACCTTTGCGGTTACCAAGGGGAATGTGTAGAGAGCGTCCATGTGTCCTTTGAATTTAATTTGAAGCATCCCATCACTACGCGCCGAGAGGCAAACCGCCAGCTAGACGATAATATAAAGACACACCCACGTGTTCCTCTTCTCCACACACCATCCATCATCTTCTCTGCACAATCGTAGTACTACTCTTCCTCTTCTTTCTCCGCTCACCGCGTCTACCTCCACAGCAAATGGCAGACAATAAGACCCCGGCGCCAAGCCTGCCGAGGGATCCGGCGGCTATGCGTCTGTGATCCTCCCCCTCGAGCTCCATGCAAATGGAGAACATGCGCCGTGACATGGAGCGAGATGTATTTAATAGTACATATCACTCCATGCGGCGCTTGGGTCTCGGTGCCCTTCCACAGCATACTAGAATGGGCATCCTGGGCCACTACTTGTCCGGGCTTACGCATGTGGCTGATCATCTCAAAGCTCTATGAGATACGACGGCTCAGGAGCTCGGAGAAGCTGGCCGGTGGAACCTGGTGGCGGCAAAGGTAAGGAACCTGGATTTCCCGGTTCTGCCGGAGACCTAGGAGCCCCAACAGCCCGAGGGGGAGGTGGAGAAGGACGAAGAGGAGGAGGAGTAGTAGTAGTAGTATTAGTTGTTTTTCTTGTATTTAGTTGATGTTGTTCTTCTTTTCTTGTTTTGTAATGTTAGTTTAAGTTTTAATGAACTTAATATTGATCATCTGAGATCTATCTGTTCTATCTTTTCTTGTTTTGAGTTGATGAACAACATATATCAGCCAAATGGGTGTGTTGACGATGATCGACGAAGTTGATGGCAAAAGTGAATATTAACAAAAAAGAGGCCTTTTTGGTGCAACTCCTCATCTCACAAGCGGGTTATAATTAGCACTCGCCTGTGAAAAATTATTTTTGAAATTTTCTCATAATCCATTTGGAAATTCGGGGCAATCCTTTCTGAAAGTTAATCAACTATATATATCAATTGAATGGATGTGTTGATGATTGATGAAATTGCTGGCAAAGTGAACATTAACAAAAAATACACCTTTTTGGTACGACTCCTCAGCTTCATAGGCGGTTTCTAACTAGCAATAGCATGTGAAAAACTATTTTTACAAGCGGTGTTTACTAGAAGGACCGCTTGTGATAATAAATGGCTATAAAGTCACACCACGCAAACCTAAGAGTTGCAGCGCTGTGAAAATTTTTGTTTCCGCCAAGCTTTCCCCTGCTCACTGCCAAGCATTGTCCTCACCCTCGCTGTCATTGCTCTCGCCGCCCTAACCCTCGTCGTCCTCACCTTCGCCATCCTTGCCTCGCCGTGGTCGCTCTCGCCGCCATCCTCACCATCAAAAAACATGTTATTAGGTTGTTTATGCACTGGATATGGATATGGAGTGGATGCATATGCTCCATTATCTCTGGAAATAAGGGCTTTCAATGACATGTTTGTCGTACTTTCGGATATTTGGCTCGACAATCATGATGTATGGAAATAAAGGCAGTTAATGACATTCATTTTATATTTTGTGTAACTTCTCTCAGAATGTTCATATGTGTTATCTCATAGAGAAGACTATGGAGAATTTATGTGTCGTTCTTAATGGTTATGATAGTGTGGAAGTAGTGTCTTCCCTCTTTGTCTTCATGATTGCTGCTCTATCTAGATTAAAGTTTGATGGTAGAG
This sequence comes from Tuctoria greenei, assembly GCA_036927565.1. Lineage (NCBI taxonomy): Eukaryota > Viridiplantae > Streptophyta > Magnoliopsida > Poales > Poaceae > Tuctoria > Tuctoria greenei. Next base: position 80,588,963 of record JAYESD010000003.1, on the reverse strand, counting down.
TACTACAGACCTGTAAAATCCCTAATTTCTATAATTCAAAGTTCAGTTAGAACAAAAATTTTGAATGATAAAAATAATTAGAAAGGAAATGAGAAAAACAAATTAATTCAAACTCTAAATGAGGGAATTCCAAAAAAATAAACTTATCTAATGTTCAAATGAAGTTAACATGAAGATTTGAGTTGACCAATGGATTCCAAATAGCGTCCCTGCAAAGTTTCATAACTTTTTAAGCAAGTTTGCTATTTAATTCAATAGCTTCATTGAATTCAACTCAAATTCAAATTCAAATTTGAATTCAAATGAAACTTTGTCAAATAAACAATCTGATTTCAGAATCAATTTTTACACCTTCAATTTAGTCTACCATAAAATTTCTAGAATTTTTGTACACAAGTTGGTGGGATATTTTAGTGTCCAGAGAAGATAGGCTTGAATAGAGAGGTGGGACCCACTGGTCAGTGGGTCAATTGCATCCCTGTCCTTCTCGTGGCGCCACCTTCCGGCATGCAACTGCCACTGAGGTGCTTGCCTTCCTGCTTCGACTCCAGCTGCATACAACCCACCCGAAGGCTCCTCCTTATCATCTTCCCAGTCCCCAGGTGTATTACCTCACTATTGTTTCATCCCTGGTGCAGAAACTTCACTTCCCGACGAGTTCTCCCCCCCCCCCCCCTCGAAATCTAGCAAAGATCATCAGTATGGCTCCAGTTTCTTCGCATTGGGTTACTCCTCAACCTTTGGCGCAACTCCTTGATCATTCTCTTTCACAGTCAGGGCCTCCCCATCGACAGATTGGACAAATTTCAGGCCGCCGGCGTGCTCCCCTGTTTTTGCCACCCTCAGTCCCTCGACGCTCCGACGAAGCAAGCATCATCTCACCTCGGTCCTTGAAGGAAAAAGGTGTGCTATAGTACCTAGAATCTGCTCGTAAAGTTTCAACCCTTGCCATCCCTCCTAACTCGAGTATTAGTGATTGTACCCGATGAACTTTGTGTATGAACTGAATAGGTCTCGGCCGAAATTCGTTTTCCACGTTCAATCATAGCTTGTGACCGTGTGAAGTTTTGTTCTAGACTACCTGGTGCACACCCTCGAGGAAACCCCATCGATTTTCATCGATTGAACACATCGGAATGGGATTTTTTCTACTCGCCACGGTCAAACCCCGACTTCACCGTCCACTTCACATTTCCGAGGCATTTCAACGTCCTTTGTCCCCTCTATCACCTTTACTACGTTCCTAGAAAAATTTTGGAAGCATTTCTATCCTAAATAAGGCACCAGAGGGCCCGACCAACATGGCCGGAACCCTAGCTCCGCCCGTCGCCGCCGAGACCACTTCTCCGGCCGCCAATCGCCGTCGGGAGGCTATCCATCATGTTCTACGGCCGATTTTAGGTAGGGGCGGTGAGTACCAAGGGTTATGATGACCTGGAACGGCCGCCGTCGGACGCCGCCGCGCGCCGCGCCCGAGCGCCGCTGGAGCGAGGTGGAAGAAGACCACGCGGGCCCCAGCGGTTAGCCTAATACGGCGCGCCCCGGATCTGCTGCGGTTATGCGATCGCATGTGGCTACACCCTTTAATTATGCGACCCCGTGTTGTTTCAACCCGATTGGCCCATTTTAAACCTGTGGGCCCAGCCCTTTATTCAAATGTTTCCCATTGGAATTTTATTCCAGAAATTGCTCCTACTTTGAAAATCCATATATCCTAGTAGAGTTGTGCAAAAATTCCCAAATACATTTTGTTAGAACCAGAATGACGAATACTTTCCAGTGGTTCACTTGGGGTTGTATGAAAGTCAGAAGGAATTTCTTTATAATTCAAATAATAAAAATTATTATAGAATTAGTTCCTTTAGTTCTGCCCTTTGGAAAATTACTAAATTTTTCCAGAACATTCTTTTGAATATCCTTGAACACCAGTAAAAATTTCAGAGTCATTAGACTTCATTTACAAGGTCTGATCACCTGTGTATTCTCTATGCACAAAAAAATAGCCAAATTCATTTAGAATTTGTACAGAAACTTGTGCAAGCTTCTAAATTGAATATATCTCAGTATAAAGATTCAAAATTTGTCAATCTTACTTTGTTGATTTGCTATTTATCCACAATAACCAGAACTACAACCCAATCTTCATGAAAATCCCTAGATTTTCCTGTAGAGTCCTTTAAAGCAAAATCATGTTTGATTTTTATCTGATGATTCACTTCATAGAAAAATCTGAAATTTTTGCAAAATGTTCTTTAGTAAGTTTCTGAATTCATATAAGAATTTCAGCTTCGCTGGACTTTATTAATCTAGTTCAATCTGGAGATTTTCCTAACTGGTCATAGAATGCCCAAAAACAACCGAAACATTTCAGTAAGTTATCCAAAATTGTAAATTCAATATCTCACAGTAGGATGCTAAGAAAATTATAAAACAAATTTTGTTGAGTCACTCTTGACCTACTCTAAATAGAACACCAACTTTTGGCCATGTCAAAGCTACATATTTCTCCTCATAATTCTGGGAAATGTTTAGGTTCCTTGAATTTTATACAACAGTAACTTCTATGAATTGATTCCAGTTTTGGACAGAACCTCACCCATAGGACCTAGTGTCTCATATAAATTTCCAGAACCATTGGGCTTAAATTCGTATACTTAACTGTCTTTCCTTTGAGCTATAACATAATACCGGTATTGATTAACTTGCATAATTCTTTGCATATCAATTAGTTGCCGAGCTCAAGAGGATCCCGGAGCTACTTGATGTCATACATATGGAGATTAACTTTGATACTGTCTTGCAACTAGGCAAGCCCCGATTTGCATTTAAGCGCTATTACAAAATTTTGATTTGTATCACCTATGTCTAGGGCGAGTTATGTGCATTAGGGCTAAGGTGATTGAAAATCCACTTGCATGACCAGATCACCCTATGGAGTATTTGGATAGTTGTCAAGTCATCATGTAGACTATGCTATGCTAAATATTGTATAGGATTCGGTAGAAGTCGAGTAGTTGGAATCTACTCTCATGGCTTGGACTTTTTCACGCGGGAATTGGTTCAAAGAAAATGGAGTAGTAATCTGAAAATGAGACCGGGCAGGGGCATAGGATGCAGCAAGACGTGGTGTTGGGTGCGTTGCCCTGCCTGTGTCGGTTAAGGACCGATCCATATTCCGCCTTGCTGAGCATGTTTGAACTGTACCGAAGTCATACTGGATATATGGGGTCCAGGAAACCGATGTACCTTGGGAAGCTTTTGTTGAGACATTTTCGATCGCCTGAGGCTTTCGACCGCAACACAGTAGACGGAAACTCACTCACAACATCTTCACAGCTGGAAGGTGCACCGTGAGTGGGAATACTATCCTAGACGATTGAATCAATTCAACTTGGACAGAACTTGAGAAAGGTGGCTGCGTACGATATCCGTGGAGTGCACCTATGTGACTTCCAGTACAGGTATATGTGTCGTGTATTTCGGGTATCATTGATTCGAATCACCATCCCTCGCGGATATGAGTACCACTTGTTTACTGAGTTGTGACGTAGTAATACTTGCACTTGAGATGAGAATTAATTGTTGCTGTTATGAACATTATAGTATCATGGTATTGCTATGTTGTGTATTAGTATAGTGCTCACTAAATTTATTTTTCTACCTTGGGCATGCAGCATTGTGATGAAGCGTTTCTTGTTTGATTGTGGAGTTACGATGTTGCCCGCACAAGGTTTAAGCTGCTGCTATAAATCTGAAAATGAGGACCCACATTTAGGCGTGTCCATTATGCAAATCTGCCATCCTATATTTATGTCTTTACCCGCATGTAGAGTTTTATGTTTAGGTGAGACGGTTAAGTCTTGCTGAGTCTTCGTGCTCATGGTTGCTATATAAGTTGTTTTGCAGGTACTAATCCTTGTGCTTATGATTATGTTTGTCCGATGAGACTCAGGACTCTTCGAGTGATATACTCATGTGGGAACCATGCCGCTGCTGTTTGATTTTCGTGGCTAGTGAGAAGCGTTTGTGGGCTGGACGGCTTCTCTTTTGCTTATTAGACTTGAGTACGAGAGTTGTAATCTTATCTTCTGTTGTAGTTTATTTATATAAACTATTTGTAAACTGAATATCTTTGTAAAATTTAGCAAATGATTTATGTAATACGTGTTCCTTTATATGTGTGTTGTTGGGTGTCGCATCGCATGACACCACCCAATGCGATTCCTGGAAAGTGTGGACTCCGGTCCCCACAACCTGGTATTAGAGCCGCATTGGGAATAGCACACTAAATAAGGATCGTATTACGAGAAAAACATAGGACACAGTGAGGATACGGTACTAGGCCCACATAAGCATTATATTAGCATAAGTTATTAAGGTGGCAAAGCTAACTTATGCGTTATGATATTCTGTAATGACGCTCCGACGTCAGGTAAGAGGTAAGGTACGTCACCACAGGCGGATCAATTGCGGTAAGCTCACCATGCGAGGGGTAGCATGTGATTGTTTCCGTGGCTTGGCACGGAAATGCCAATATGAGTCTCTGAAACTTTCCATGTTTCTGAGAACATATGACACGCGGTACCCCAGCGTGCTTCAAAGTTAGTGGGAGCCCCGTCAGATGGGACATAACCCGATGCACCTCCTATTGGTGCAGCACTATGTAAAGACGTGTGACCCCGTCGGGTGGTAGAAAACCCGGTCAGGTACCTCGAGACGTGTCTTAACTTGGGGCGGCCCGTATAGATTGATACGGGACGAACGCTTTTACTTTCATATATATTATTGTGAAATGTTTGCCCATGCGGGCTGTGTCGTACGACACCATATGATTGATCAGTAGTTTGGGTGTAGTGACAGGTACACTGACCACGTGATCGTATTGCGCTTAGAAATCGTTTGCGAGTGAACATCATTAAGGCCACCGTTGAGACGTATGCCGGAATACCGGCTTAGAATTTTTACTTTGTGAGGCACGTAGTACCGACATATACTCAATTGATGCATTAACCACTTTTCTGTAAAATGGAACTGAGAAGATGTAGAACTACTTATATTAGCTATCGAGCTCTGAGTTTGAACTAAGTTTTCAAATTTGGATTAGGTGTTGAAGTCACCAATTTAAAAACAGAGTGTTATGTTTCTTCCTGAAAAATACCTGACTTTGAGATACCATATCTCCCAGAAGAAAACTCCAATGAATGTGTATCTTACATAGATGGAAAGTTTACAATTGTTTATTTTTAGATATTTTTCCAGTTATACATTATGATGACAAAACATTGATGCTACAAATCTGATTATACCTTCTTTTTGAAGCTTAAAGTTGGAAATGGAAAAGATATGTTACTTCAAAGTGGGAAGTGGATCTTCAACAATAAGGTCAGAGTATATTGAGTGTGTATTGGCGGTTTGGTTGTACTTAGTCATTCATGGTAGGTAACTTATATTTGGAATCATGTCTTCCAGAGTTTAATTTGAACAAGCACCATCAAGGACTCAGATTGCAATTTGGAAAGCTTGATAAAATTATTGCAGCTCAATCTCGATTAAAGAAACACAACTGTTTCCTGGTCATTGCAATGTTAGGGAGAGAAACTATGAATCGAAATGTATCAACTATGAATTGCTATGTATAATTGAACTATATATTGCAATATAGAAACTATATGAATTGTAATGTATCAAGGTATGAGTTGCAATATATGAACTATGAATTGCAATGTATAAACTTTGAATTGCATTGAATATATTGTGGTACTATCTGACGCAATGTACGCACTAGACTCGATGGAACTATCTGACGAACTATGTTCAATAGGCTGTGGAGGGGACCAATCATAAGGGATTTTATCATCCGCGGACACCATTGTGTCATCCGAGAAAGAGGGTGCCGGTGCTTCATTGGAGACCTCTTCGCACTCAATGGTGATAATGTGTAGGTCATCAAGCAACCCTTGTAGGGTACGCAACACCTCCCTCATGTTAGTTGGAAGGCCCTGTGAATGATTCATAAGAATGTCCTCGATTGGACCCCTAACTTTGTGGTACGACGTGTCAATGGCATCGGTCAGTGAATGCAAAGCTTTGTGAAGCTTTTCAGCTTCCCGCGACATTTTCACTAGTCAATTAAGAAAAATGAAGTGAAGTTATTCCTACACAAACAAGATCCTGATTTGTTTTGACAACTATTAATTTTGACAGCAAGGTATTCTAGGAGATATGTTCAGAACACTATTAATCATTGAATCAGGAAATACATTGAATCGACTTGCTATCATATTTGTCCAACAAGGAGCATCATACACTATTAATCAAGAAATACTATAAATCTACTTTTTCATTAGACAGACAAGAGTCTCATTTCATAAACTCTATTTGTCTATACTATTGTCGTAAAAGAAATATGTGTCATACACTTGGTCAGTTCATACAAAACTTTTTCTTCACCACAAACAGAGCACAAAAGCGGTTCATAGAACACTGGATCAATATTTGAGTAAGAATCATGCTAAGATTGGTTATTTCATCCTGTGAACAGACACTGTGATTTAGAACACAATACATATAAGGGATCGGAGCTCTTTCCCTTTTTTGCTCCCAGGCACTCAACCCTAACCCGACAAAATCGAAATCTAAGTCCGACCCTAACCATAACACCTTCAAAATCGAAGATCTATCCGAAGGGATGGATCCTAACCGGGCCATCAAACCCAAAATTGATCATACAACCCTAACCCTAACCACGAGTTGGAAACTCAAATGCAATACCTGCCGCACTTGTTGTTGGACGATGCTGTCAAATCCGAGAGTGCCAGCGAGGTCGACCTATCCACCCGGCGTTGCTTCGTTCCTTCGGAGGACAGCGCCAGCGTCTTCTTCTCCGGCATAGATCCGGCTAGCCTCGGTGACCTCCACGGACCAACGTCGGTTGCCGCCCTTCTATGTCCCTGCCACCCGTTGCCACTTCGACTCACCGTGATGCCGGAGCATCGCCGCCGCCAGAGAGGCCGCCGCCTGAGAATCACCTTGCGGTGGAAGCGTTCGCAGAGATTGTGCGGGGCGAGCAAGATGGGAGGACCCGTGACTCCCTGTAAGTTTCGACCCCATGACCCGTGACCCTTGAGTTTTACTGTATATCGCTGCGGGAATCTAACTGGGTCCCACCGCTTTTTTTACCATAGCGGAAGCTTTCGCGGACGACGAGTTCAGACTGTCTTAGGTGACGTGAGATGTAATTTTTATACGTATGTATTTCTTCCGCAAATTTTTCAACTTTATTTCTAGACTGCTCACTTTGACGTAAAATAAATAAAATAGGCTTTTAGTGTAAATATTTTGATTTCCCTTGTATGGTGCTATCCGGTGTCATATCGCGAGCACCACCCGATGTGATCATGGTTGTCGGGATCCCGGTCCTCACAAAAGTCAACATGTGATGTAGTCCCATCGTAGTGACTTTGCAAGATTAGACAGAACCTGCGAGACCATACCGCCGCCTGGAGGTTAGTTGATAGCGCCTTGGTGGCACATGCAAATATAGGGGATGTTTTTTTGCCCTCCAGACCCAGGATATTGAGTCCGCACCCAGTTGACATGCACGAGGGACACAACAGTGGTGGGGATTCCGTCGTACCAATTCTGGGGCCGCTCATGCATGCCCTCAAGTCTGGTCCAATTGATCGTCCTCCCCTTCACATCGGCATAGTTGAACACAACAGACAGAAGGTTCCCCAAACCTCCTCCACGAGGGAGAGAGGATGGCGACAGTGACCCTTAGGAGATGGTATGAACCCCCTAATGGCATAGGTTTGGGTGCTTCCCTCCTCCCACGGAGGAAGCGTGGAAAACTTTGGAGTTGATGATGAAATAGGACACTACAAAAACACGGTACCCCCCCCCTCTCCTGGCATGCCAAATGCTGATGTGTGGGATCAAAATTTGGGGGATGACTGAGTTACCCCTTTGTGATTCAGAGCGGGGCGTGTGGCTTTCTCGACATCTGCTGTGTTGATATGAATTTGATAGGATGGACACGAGGATCTACCCAGGACTGGGCCGTCCAAAAGCTAATAGTCATACGTCCTACTCGTCAGTGTTGCATTCTGAGAATGCTGGAGTAGATTATAAAGTCCTCTTTCCTGCTTTCTCTCTGTCCCCCTAGTCTTCCCTTTTATAGCGCAAGGCAACTCTCACAAGGTGGGCTGGAAGAAGCCATCAATGGGTAGATGACCTGGTTCCTTTTCGATGCTCTACACTTGTTGTCTTGTCCTAATAGGACAATGTTATCTCAAGCGGGGAGGGTCCTACCTGTATCCGACTCTGCGGATGCGCGACCTAGCATGCAAACACTCTGCTTCACTACGTGTGCATGCCTGGGGTGCTACAACTACGATTTGTCCCATTGCTAGTCACGCTCGCCGCCCACTCGAGTGTACAGCAGATGCTGTCTTTACTCTCCTATCCCATCGGTCTTTCACCTATTCAATGAAGTCCAGAGCCAATGCCTCCTTCGAGCTGAGTCCAACCTATGGACAATGATGTGACAAGGTCATGTGGTGATTGCACCCTACCTGATCATGCGAAATGTGTCCTCCGCATCCAACCTTCTTCAGACCAACCTTCTCTGTGATGGACTAGGGTTGTGGGCAGGCCCATTAATGATAGGAAATGTGAATCTCTTTTTAATTGGACTGACAACACTCGAGTCCAAGTATTTATAGTAAGATTGAGAAGCTGATTCTATCAAATGACCAATACATTGGCTGAACTATATATTGCCTGCATTCGATGTAGTCCAATTTTAACAACTTTGCTTGCAAGATATTATAATACCAAGCTCACAAAAGGGGACTTATCCTAGCAGTCGAGTACTCTGAGTGGCGCTCCTCAGATTTTGAGTTCGATTCTCGGTGAGAGCGAATTTCAGGCTAAGGTTAAAAAGGCCCCTCGTCTGTCCCATAATCAAAGCATAGGTCTAAGTACTTGTCCAGGTTGTTGTTTGTTCTCCACGCTCTATAGCGCCGTCGTGTAAGGATGGTGCAAGGGTTCGGGGTTTTCTCGATGGGGAGAATGTTGAGCTTCTTCTTATAAGAATACTGTGGAGGCAATCTTACCCCACCGGGTGAGTATACTACCAAGCTCCAATCAACTATCCCCGTGGCCTCTATGCAGTCAGATGTACTGATAGCACCTTGCACTAGCCCCAGTAGATTCAATTCAAGTCATCTAATAGTAAGCACATTGCCAGAAGCATTCAACTCATAGCAAAATGAGCACAAGCACCAGAAAGCGCATTCAGTGAAAATTACACTTGCGGGTTTGGATTTGTGGTTCCAACAACGTTCACAGAGGACTCGATGGATCTGAAGGGGTGGCGAAGAAGCCGACAGTTGTGGGCGTTTGGGATTATCAGAAATTTTGGGTCGGATCATTTAATTTTTTTAACTCTAGATTTTCATAAATACTATTTTGAAATTGTAACAAAATAGTTGGGGCTCGGGATGCCATATTACCCGAAAACAACTAAAAACAGAATCAAATTTAGCATCAAATCCAAAATAGCTAAAAATTGAGGATGAATGAACAATAGAAAATTATTAGGCATCACAGTAATTTATATTTTGCATCGAACTGCTAGGAGGGAAGGGGTGGGAGGACGGGGCGTGGCCGAACTGCAGAACCACCAAAGTGGTGGGAGGGGGCGCATGTTGGACTGCCTAACCGCTAGAGGCATGTGGGGCGGCATGGGTGCCAAACTGTGAGAGGCTCGTGTTTGTTGTTGTTACCGACTCAGCGAGGAGGGGGGGGCTACTAGGGTTTGATGTTGGAGGCCAAAACCCTTGCCTATTGTTGTGTTGTGAGCTCTATGTCGAGACCCAGGTTGCTGGCAGGTGGGCCTTGTTGACGGCTGTTATATAGCAATTTCACTTGTCAATATAACTCAGTTATGTGAAGGAAATATCATTTCTTGCACACATCACCTTTCTATTTAACCTAATTCCACTTGTACTTGGAGAAATTGATGCATGCAGGTATTTTATACAGAATTGAAGTGAAACAAGGGGATAGATCCTATAAAATATCATCCAAGCCAAACAAGCGCCAACATGTGGCACCACATGGATCAAATGGCCACAAAAAGAAGTATCCAAGGCCATCAAACGGTGTACACCCTATATTAGTGAGGGGGACCCACCTGGAAGAGACCTAGATAAAACACAACTTCAACGGAGCTCGATCAGGTGGGCCGACCTCCCTAGTCAGTCGACCTGGTAGTAGTTCCAAATTTAGTCAAACGCCACATGTTGGCTCCTCCCAGCTTGAAGAAGTCAGTGGTGACTAATTCGCGTGTTTTTGATGGCAGGAACCGACTCTTCTCCAAGCTATAAATAGGACCCCTCACCCCTCACTTCAACACACACCACTTGAGCATCATTCTATTGTATACACTAGTTGTCTTAGTCTTTAGTGGAGTTAGGCTATAGGGAGGAGAGCCTCCAGTTCCAAGTCCAAATTATAAAAGGTATGGCTAATGTATCTTTTCTTATATTTATGACTTTATGCATAATAAAAATATTATCTTTAGTCTTCTTTTATTCATATATTTGGATGAAGTGTTTCTTGTTTGATTGTGGATTTCATGTATTGGTAGGAATACACTTTATGATCATGCCTTAATGTCATTATACTATCATCATAAACACTATAAACCCCCACTATAGTCTAAGTAGTTATGTTATGATCATGTTAATATGAATAACTTATGCTATGTCTCAACATTGGTTCAATGATCATTTAGTTCATTGTCTTAGGATGGCTTGTGCTGCATCTCCTGATGTATTTACTTAATATGTTAGCATGGTGCTAGGATAGTTAAGTAGCGTCGGATGTCTCGTATACCCACGGATTGAAGAGGTAGGCAGTAAGTGGTGACAGCCCTATCTGTCCTTTGTAATCCTCCACGTTCGGCTATGCCACATGCTCTTGGCGGGAGTCGTCCTAGCATTGCTAGGGGTAAACCCGTGCCCGATATGTTGAACAACTTAGCATAAGGATTCACCATTAACATGCTCATTAATACCTAACCTAGGATATGTATATGTATACTAGAAGCATTGTAGGAGCAACTCATAAACTCTTAGTCTGATCTCCACTAGGACCCATCTACCCTTTAGAATAGATTGCTTAGGTGTGTGTCACACTACCCATATATTATCAACTTACCCCTGTGTTGATAATTGATTAGTATCTCATAGTTTGATCATAAGAGTAGTGTTTACTTTACCCCATTGCCTTCCTTTGGGATAAATACGATACCGTTGAGAATACTCTTGGGTGAAATGCTACATGATAGTTTTCGTGCGCTTGCAGACCTCATCTCTTACTAGAGATGATCTGCGACGTTAAGAAACGTCAACAGGCCTGGCGTAGGTAGGTGTTGAGTGATGATCGTTACATATCGGGCATTTTTGGGAAATCAGGTACCAGCCATTAGAACCCAAATATTTCAAAAATAAGTTTGGGTTTTGCCAATCTCTTCCTGAAAAAAAAAAAGATTTTGGTTTTCGGTATTTGGATTTTCCAGTTTTGGTTTTGGATTTTTTTTCAAGTTCAATCTTTGGGTTCAGGTTTTATGTCCATCTCTATATGTGGGGGCCGAGCAGAGGTCGACGTCCCGTGCTGCGGAAGGGGCTCGCCTCGGTAAGCACAGACAAATTAGTGGCTGCAGCCAAATCACCTCGGTTGTAAGAGGGACTAACACAAATCAATAGTTTGCATGGTCGTGCGCCCGTGTCCAACGTGCATATCATGAGGACTATGTTGGTGATATGCCCAAGAGGCAATCACAACAATTCGGATTAAGGCCTGTTGGATATTAGATCCATAAGCAATTAGGGTACTAATGGGCCTGCGACCTAAAAGCCAAATAGTACGCCTATGAATTAGCCAACAGACCATGGTCATGTGTCGCGATCTTCTCCTAAATAACCACTCACGTTTAAAATTGAGGCATTATAAATGGCTCAAATTTGGGTTGATTTGATCCATCTGATGAGATTGTCATAATGATTTCATAGATGCGATCTATGTAATTCCATTATGTGTTTAGGGCGCTGCCCTGAAACCTCAGGGGGGGGGGGGGGGGGTTCCCCCCAACCCCTACCCGCTAATCGAGTTGAAGGTTAATGATTTGTGTTTAATATTCGTGCAGCCTCCGTGTTGCAGATTTAACACAATGGGATTGCGGTTGTCACATAATTGTATAACGACCCACATGTCGACTTGTGATGCCTGATCTCTCATGTAATTTATTTGATATCTATTAGTTTCGTTTATGTTCATGGAGATGTCTTCAGGCATGGTGGAGATGGTGATTACCACAAGAAGGGAGGCATGGCAGTGTAGATCATGATGGAACCATCGCGATGGAGACCACTATGATTCTAAAGGCCATACTATTCACAATGTGATTTGATCATACGCCTGTGATGTTTACGTATTACTATTCTTTTCATGCTTTTCATATGGTTGATGCTTTGTCATGATAGAATAGATTCCCTCACAAAAGTTGAGTATTTGATGCCATTTACCAATAGATGCACCTATTTTGGTTTGATCGTTGTATGGTAGGTTTCCCAAAGAAAAATACCATCATCTATCACAATGCATAGGGTGAATGTTGGACATTTACATTCATAGTGTTGGTTTACTAAAAAAACTATCAAAATGGTTTTGGACTTTATGGCATAGAATTGGGAGCCGGGGCTTTGGATGTCGCCTAACAAACAAGAGTCATATAGGGATATGATTAATAATTGTTGTTTACCTTGTCACTAATTTCCAAGCAGTGAAGCCAAAGCTCACTAGCAATTAATGAATATGGATCTCGGACCACTATATGTCATTAGAGGGAGGATGATACTCATATAATGGTGATGTATTTTATTAAACTATTATAGAAGATTGGTACATAACATAGTACTAAAACCTTTTGTATTTATTTCTATTGTAGATCATGTCTTCTAGTAACGAATTAGGTTTTAATTTGAGATTTGTTCTTGAAAAGGAAAAGCTCAATGGAGCCAACTTTATCGATTGGTATCACAACCTAAGAATCATTCTTAGGCAAGAGAAAACCGAGTGCTTTCTTCAGCAGCCATACCCTGATGACCTCCCAATTGATGCAACTACTGTGGCACATAGAGCTTACCAGAAGCACTGCGATGATGCACTTAATGTAAGCTGTCTCATGCTCGCCACTATGTCCTCTGTCTGCAAAAACAGTATGAGCATACATATGCTTATTCTATGATTGAGGGACTGTAAGAAATGTTTGAGAACCAAGCTAGGGCAGAGAGATACAACATCTCAAAGTTCATGTTCTCATGCAAGGTGGCAGAGGGTAGCCCGGTCAGCCCTCATGTAATCAAATTGATTGATTACATTGAGACTTTGGGCAAACTTGGTTCTTAACTCTAGGATGATCTGGCTATTGACGTTGTTCTCCAGTCGCTCCCTCGAGCTACGAGCCGTTCATATTGAATTTTCAAAGAATGTCATGGAGAAAATGTTGGCGGAATTGCATAGGATGCTTAAAACAGCCGAAGAAAGCACTAAGAAAAATGACACTCATGTGATGATGGTTCAAAAGGAGAATAAAAAGAGGAAGTGTGCTATGCATCCTAAAGGCAAAGGCGAGGGAAAGGCAAAGGCGAGGGAAGTGTGTGATGCATCCTAAAGGCAAAGGCGATGGACAAGGGACGTGGCAGCGTGCTCCGGGACGAGCTGGCGGAGGTGCCGGAGCGGCAGTTCCTCAACAATCTGATGATAGCAGGCCAGCATGCTCCAGGGACAGGGATAACATACAAATTATGAAGGTCGGGGTCGAGGCGGCGGCGTGCTCTGGGGACACGGGACGAGGAGCGTGCTCCAGCGTGCTCAACTCTCTGATGACGAAGGTCGGGGTTGACAGTGGGGTAGGGGTTGACGCTGGCAGCGCGACAATGACGAAGAGCAACTTGACAAAGAGGGACAGTGGCGGCGTGCTCCGGGGACAGGGGACGAGGCAGCGTGCTCCAACGTGCTCAACTCTCTGATGACGCGAAGGTTGGGGTCGACGGCGGCGACGTGCTAAGGATCTGGGTTTATAGGTTGAGAGAGCGCGCGAAAGCTAAAAATTTTTGCCAAATGTTTGGAGAGAGCGTGCAATGGACAAAATTTTTTGCCGTAAATGGGAAACATGCAAATTTAAGGCGCGTCTCTCATTATTTTGATTCCCCAGACACGCCACAAAGATCTAGATGTGCCACAGTGTGCTGAAGCTAGCCAGGAACAATATATAGGACATTACGATGTGTCCAACTGGCAACTTTGCGCGATGTCTTATATGATCATTGTGTTGCGCTCAACCTTTCGAGGTGGGACAAAAGATCTTCGACGCAAATTAGAGACGCGCCACTGAAAGGCACGTCTCTGTAAAATCCCGCATTTGAGGAGAACAAAAATGCGAAAATGCGAACTTAAAATTTTTTGATAGTGGAATCAAAATTCAAATTTACAGGAATAATGTTAGTTAACCAATGATCACGAAAATAAGAACTTGTTAAAACTTTAAGTTGTAATTGGAAGATGTCACATGAACTGTTAAAGTTTCGTGTGTTCATTCCAATTCCAGTTTAACCTCTTCTTAAGCAACGACAAGGAGTTCCCGACTACATGAAGGAAGTGTAGTAATTCGAGAGCATCTGTCATACACGTTCAGATAATCTTGAGTGGATAATATCTTGCGTGGGACCCACTTGTCAAGTGGCCCACCGGTCAGCCTTCATCAAACGATATTTGATTTCCGCCTCCGCGTGTGCTTATCGAGAGCCAGCGTCACCCATGACGTGTTGCTCTTATCCTAAGCACGGCATGATCTCTGCCGGCCTAGACGCTAGATCTTTTCTGCGCCAAGCCTCCACGTCGCTGCTCGCCACACGCTGACGCGTCGGCCGCACATAAATCAAAGGAGTTCAAAGCCAAATATTAAATGGGAGCAAGTAATTAATTAATACATTTTTTATTTAAGGTCCATATCACGTTTGGAAGTTTGGGAGAAGTAATAAAAGCAAAAACGTTAAAGATGTCATTCAAATTTGAATTTAAATAAAATGCACATCCAACTATGTCCCATGGTCAATTGAAATATCCCATTTTGCTCCTCACATTTGAATCTACCACCTTGTAAAGTTTCCAAAATTTTGGATCATTTATACTATTTAATTGGGACTTTAGAAATTGGCAAAATTATTCATTTAGATGGGACCATTAATCAGCTGAGAATGAATTATTTTGAAAAGAAAATAAATAAGGAATATAAACAAAAGCCTAGGGTGCTTTGAAATTCAAATTTGAATTTGAAATTTAATAGATTCAATTCTTAATTTTGGTTCACAAATTGGATTATCCACCTATCAAATAACCAGCCTCTTATTATCTTATGTTGAGATCATTTAGACTTTGCTTTCAATCTGGGAAAAAGAAAAAGGGGATAAGATCATTTGGTGGGGCCCACAGTTCAGAGTTATCCTTAGTACAAAAAAAATCCATTTTTCTTATTCCTTCTCTCGGTTCTAATCCACAGCGTCCCGACCTCCCCGTGCGCCCTGGCCGCGCTCCACCGCCTCCATGCCGACGCGCCCCCGCCTGCAACAGCGTTGTGCCCCGCGGGCCTGCATTGCACCCGCCCGACTGCAGCACCGAGTGCTCCCGCGCCCCACCTCCCGGCCGCTGCAGCATCACCCCACGCACGCGTCGGCTCGCCCCCGCTGGTCCGCACCGCGTCTGCTCACCGCCGCGCTGCGCTCCTCCATCAGGCCACCACGGCGTGCCACTCGCCCCCGCGACTGTTCACCACTCCTCCCAGGATCGGTGCCCTAGCAGTGCTGTCCGGATCCCCGCCACGCCGTGTCCCCTCGCCTCACCCACGCCGAGCACCGGCCTCGCCTCAGCGCTCTTTGGCCCTGCGCCTCACCGCACCATGACGCTATTTCCGTGGCGAGCACGTCTGCCGCGCATACCTCTGCCGCGGGTAGCCGCTGCTCCTCCCTTCCCTTGCTCCACCCTGCTCCGGGCCAAGCCTCCTGGCGCCCGCTCCAACAAGTGCCATGCCGCCCGTCGCCACTCCTGCCGTGGCGCCGGTCGTGCGCCATCTCGCGTTGTCGTGGCGTGACCACGCCTCAACCGCATGCCATGGCTGACATGCCTGCTGTTGCCGGACCACTTCTGCTGCTAGCCGTTCATTGCACACGCCACCGTCCGCTGAGCCTTTCTGCGCCTCGCCACAGCCGCAGCAGCGCTGGCCGCACACGCCATGTCCACAACCACGCCAGCCGCGGCGAACGCCGTGCATGTTCCACCTGTCCGCGCCATGGCTGCACCTAACCAGCGAAGCTAGTGATGTGTGTGATGTATGAGATGCAAGAACACGTCGATGACACAACGGAGACGACAATTGTTTCAAGGTTAGCTCTGATTTGTGCAAAGATTAGTTGGGACAGTGCTGCAGCCAAGTTGTTCGATGAAATGGTTACAAGGTGAAACTATGTGTGTTGCCGTTCAATGCTGGTCTATGGATGCAGGTCTGTTGTGGGGTGGCAATCGACAAGAATATGCGCCAAGGTGCTCTTCGAATGTTGATGAAGTGACCAAATCAAGAACACAACCAAGATGTTCGCTAAAATGCTTACACTGTGAGCCTTGCCCTGAAATGCCTTGCTTGACACCGCCAAAGTCCGTTCTGGTGACCGCCAATGGCACTCATGTCTCTTCAAGCCGCGCGTCCATGTTTCGCATTGATATCATTCCTATAGAAATTCCCATGTTGACCTTCTTTGTCTTCTTTGTCGCGTTGGCTTGTCTGTGCGTGCTTGTGATGATCCACGATGAGCCGCGTTAACATCATTGACCTCATGACGTTGTCATGACATTCCGAGCTGTCATCGTGCCCTGGCATCGAGATGAAGGATGCCTATGATGTGTGTGGTGCTGAAACACAAGCACGACTCGTCGGACAATGGTTGTCAAGCCAAATTAGGTTTTAGTCAATGTGAGGGTGATCGAGTCCTAGGTGTAGCCAAGGTGCTCGATAAAATGCCTTCCAGGTCAAACCAAGGTTGTTGGTGACCTGTAGTTGAGTAATGTGAGAACGTTGCGACCGACAAGGAAAATTAGACCAAGGGGAACCTTGGATAAGAGTTTCTTGTTCGTGTCGACGATGTTTCCTAGCCGTCCGCAGAATTGCTTAACTAGGTGTGTCGTTTCATCGACGACAGGTTCGTCGAGTCGCTTGCCGACGATCAAGTCAACATCACTAACCTTGAGACTCCTAAGGTTGTGTTCAGGATTCCGCTCACCACCATGGACGAGTCCGCGTCTATGTGAACGTCGATGAGATGATCTTCTCGAGTTGGCAAAGCACGTCGTTGTGACATAGTAATGCCTTATGTTCGAGTTCTAAGAGTTCACCGAGCTCATCTGGACAATCTTGCAAAGGACACTGCAATAGTGTCATGTAAGAACTTGGACGATGCTTGCAAAGATAGTCGTAGCGACTGATTTACCTAAAGGTCATTTGAACGTTGTCTTGGTACTCATGTTAGGTTAGCAATGCTTGTGATGACTTTTTGAGTCCAAGCAATACCGATCTCATTTCTTCTCCAAGTGTCGCTAGGGTTTCACGTTGATTCATCCTAATTCGGAACCCTACGACCACACTTGTCACTTAATTAGGTTTACTCCTTAATGAGTTTGTGTAACTTCATTGGTCAACTTCTGAGTCACGACCTCTTGTTGCATAGTTCACTCATGCCTTAAGCTTTCAATGCTCCACCTGGATCACTTAGTCCTCCTTACATCACTCAGTCTGGTACTGCTTCATCCTTCAATCTTATACCTCTTAAGTGGCATAGCTTAAAGTGTTGTCTAATAAGTTGCAATGTAGCCTTACATTGTACCTTTCTGTTCATACCGACACTACTATGTATGCCTTAACTCATCCTCTGCTTACCCACACAACAGAGGCATACCTGTCCTTCCTAGTCAAACTCCTTGTTCTTAAAGTTTACACCACCTCTTGGAGTCTATTATTAAGTTACCTTAATTACTTATATGCATTTCATGTTGATAGGAACGTGATAATAGGTGATCGATGAGGATCTTTGGTTGGAGGAGAAGGCCAGGGTGCCCGTCGTGAAGTTACTTGGCGAAGTCCCGTAAGGAGACCACTAACCCTTGACATTTAATCGAGTCAAAAAACTAAGGCAAGCCCCAGTGCATTTAAGAGCTTTTCAAAGTTTTCCAGTTTTATTCACTTACGTCTTCAATTGATATTGTGCATTACGTATAAGGTGTTTGATACTCCACTTGCATATCCACAAATCCTATAGGAGGGTTGGAAAGGTTTACAGCTTGACGTGTAGTACTGCAAATGCTAATGATATAGATATACCGGTAGAAGTCGAGTAGTTGGAATCTACTCGCGAGATAGGAATGACAGTTCATATGGGGATGAAAGATAAAAGAATGGATTATGAGATGAATACGAGACCGAGCAGGGGTCGGATAGGGAGCGACGAGACATGGTCTTGGGTGCATAGCCCTGCCTTAGTCACTTGAGGACCGATCCATGTGTGGCCCCGCTGGGCAAGTTTGAACAGTACCGATTGCATAATGGGTTAATGGGGCCCAATAAACTGATGTAACTCCAGACTGTAGTGTGGAGACTCCCCGGTTTTCCTTCAATGGAGATGCGAAGGCGCAAAGGTGTAAATCTTCTAGTGGGCAACTTCGACGTGTCCGTATAGGGGACCTTTTGCTCGGGATGAAGAGGTTTGTCGGCATTGGGGTTTTGGGTGAAAGGTGGCCACGTATGACGCGGGGAGGAGAGCACGTAGGTGTTTACCATGCGGGTGTGCGTGTCGTGTAGCCGGGTGTGTCCTGATTGCAATCACCGTCCCTCGCGGTAATAGAGTACCACTTGTTCACTGTGTCGTGACATAGTAAATACTAAAGAAGCCAGAAGAATATCATGTATTAAATTATATTTTCTTTGCAACCTTGTGTGGCTTAGAGATAGCACAATTAAAAGTTTACAGTTTCGAAATACTTATCCTGTAATAGCATTATGTGCTTTGGGCATGTCATATCATCGGCAAAGTGTTTCTTGTTTGATTGTGGAGTCTATGATGTGTCATGCCTGAAGAATGTCATTTGCTACTTAAAACATGATTATAAGGATCCACTTGTAGGCGAGTCTATTAATGCTATCGCTTACCTATGGTTGGACTTTACCTTGCATATGTCTAGTGAGATGGGTCAGTCTTGTTGAGCCTTATGCTCACGTTTGCGCTTTAACGATTTTTGTAGGTATTAGGTTTATCTCTGTTGTTCAGGTTGTATATGAGACCTCAAGGTGTAGAGATAAATATCATGTGAACCATGCCGCTGCTGGATGTTCTTCATGTTGCTAGTGAGAAGTGTCCGATGGCATGGATGTAAAAGCCCGCTTTTTGGAAGAACAAAAACGCACAAATGCGAACTTAAAAATTCTGAAAATGGACTTGGAAATCCAAACTCACATGAATCATATGAGTTGACCCATGTTCACTAGAAATAGGGACTTGTTAAAATTTTACATACAAAACATGTTTGCTAATGTATATTGGAACTTAAGGGGTAAAATCCTTAATTTCCAAGTATTCCCATGTTCAATGAAAAATTAAAAGAGAAAAGAAAACAAAATAGAGAGAAAGAAAAAGAAATTTTTCCAACCCCAAAAAGGGGAAATCCAAAAATATTCAAATCTCATGCTGTAAATTATTCCATGACCTTCTAATATTCCAACTAGACTCTCGGTAAAGTTTCAAAATTTTTGAAGCACGTTTCCCATTTATTGGACAGGTACTGAGAGTTTAATCAACGTCGACTTCAAATTTAAACTTTGTGCTCAACCTTGTCCAAATCAACTCCAAATTTTTCCTAGGGTCCCTTATGGTTCAAAAAGGTTAAGTTCAAAGTTTCAGGATTTTTGAACCTAATCTAATATTTATTTCCTTGAGTCAAGTATCACCACTTGAATTCAAATTCAAACCTGAGTTCAAATTCAACTTGCTCAGTTTTGAAATCTTATTGCACCATAAAATTCTCCACATTTATTTAGTCATTGGGCCAAAGTTGACTATTGTCGGTACCCTAAAAACCATACACCCCCTGAGGTTACAAAGATCTCAAGGGAAGGACATCTACTCAAATTGAAGACCCTCGGGGGCCCACACGCCAGACGTAACCGGATCCGCTTCTCCAACATGGTTAGCCCCTAGGTTGCCACGTGTACTGTTAGACCAGAGCTATTACCCGCAAGGGTGAAGCTCCGGGCTAGGTACTGAAACGGCACCTTCGGAGGTAACCCCTGACCGAGAGAAGCTCCGGACCTGACACGTGCCAGGCCACCCCGGAGCTTCCCGCTTCCCCCAAGCAAGCTCCGGAGCTGCCACGTGTCCACACGTCGGAGCTGACCACTTCAAACCTCCAAAAGACGTTGTAACGGCACCGGATCTTCAAAGGACGACCGCGGACTTCAAGACCCGATTAATTATCATTAATTCCACATTAATGATACTTAATCAGGACGGTCTTAACACCTGTAACGGCACTGTCGGAGCCGTTACAGGGTTATTAACAACAATTAACCTCGTGTATCAATACTAGTAACCGCCAGGGCCACATGTCGGGCCAGGCTGACTTGTAATGGTTTGTCCTTGTGCTATAAAAGGACAAACCGACGATACACGGAGAAAAAAACTCTCGAACACTCTGAAGCTGACGAGTTAATACAACACACACACACCCGTGGAGTAGGGTATTACGCTCAGGCGGCCCGAACCACGTAAACTACTGTGTCACTTGTGTCCAATCGCATAACACCTTCTTGAGTCTCCGCGCGCCCAAAACGAACCACAAACTCCTTCAACACTTTCGTAGTGTCAGGGGATCTGCCGACTCCAACAGTCGACAGTTGGCGCGCCAGGTAGGGGGGCCTGAGATCTTCAAGAATGGTGAATTCTGCGGCTGGATCATCCAACGGGCAACCTGCTGTTCAGGCTGTCGGAGGCAATCCCTCCAACATGCAGCCACCGGCAGGAGCCTCAGTTCCAGCAGGAGTCACACTCCCACCACCACCATCTTCTCCGGCAAGACATGCCGGACGACATGATGGTGCACCGGCGTCACATTCTGCGCCGGCAAGTCGTGACAACCCAGAACATGCGCTCCACGCAGCGCGTGCTCTCCTCCAGCGACCACCACCTCCGGATGCATCTCAAGGTGCCATGGAGCAATGGAGAGCTGATGTTGAGCATTTGGTCACAGCAGCGGCCGAACGCCTCAACAACCAGGGTCCACCTCCTTCAGGGCGGGCCCCGTCGCAGCGACGAACGTTGTCTGGAAGACTTGGTCCACATGTCTCCAACAACCGGAGAAGAGCTGCGTCACAGCAAGTGACGTCGTTGCCCTCTGGGGCACGACACGCTCATACCGCATCTCGACTTTCAACACACGACCTCCGGGCGGAGCTTGATCGCCGATACCGCCAACAGGATGGCCGTGTCCACATCGAGCGAGCTCGAGAAAGACGAGATGCTCAAGACCTTTCTACTCTGGAAGGAGTAGGAGGAGGCTGTTCCGCCCTAGCCATGCACCTGCGCATGGTTAGATGGCCACAGAAGTTCCGGCCACACTTGCCGGAAAAATTCGACGGGACTGTCAATCCCGTAGAATTTCTACAGATATACTCCACTGCAATCTTAGCAGCTGGAGGAAACGAGGCCGTAATGGCCAATTACTTTCCAGTGGCCTTAACTGGGACCGCCAGGTCCTGGTTTATGAGCCTTCCACCCAACTCTATCGACAGTTGGGAGGAGCTGTGCCGTCAGTTCACCGCCAATTTCGGGAGTTCATACACCCGTCCGGGCACTGAACTGGACCTTTTTGCGGTCGTGCAAAAAGGAGGAGAATCTTTGCGGTCATTCATCCAGAGATTCTCTCAGGTACGTAACACAATCCCTTCTATCTCAAGCGCTTCTGTCATTGTGGCATTCAGACAGGGTGTACGAGACAAGAAGATGTTGGAGAAGCTGGCGATCAAAGAGATCACCAGCGTCACGGAGCTCTTCAGCCTGGCTGACAAATGTGCCAGAGCTGCGGAGGGCCGTGAAATGCACTCCAAACCAGCCTTGGAGGATCATAAAAAATCCTCCAAAGAAGAAGCCGCTACCTCCGGGAGTGGCAAGAAGAAAAAGAAGACCAACGGCAAGAAGAAGCCGTCGGCCGGCACATCCAACGTTGCAGCTACTGCAACTCCTGGTGGCCGGGGGCCACGCCCCGAGAAGCGACCTCGACCGTCTTCTGAAGACGGTGGCAAACCCAAGATGTGGTGCCCCATTCACAAAACGGGCAGCCATAGGTTGGAAGACTGCCGGGAGGTCCAAAACCTTGCCGAGCGCTACCACAAGCACCGGGAAGGGTCTCCCTTCCGACAGAGGGAGGGAAAACAAAAGGTCGATGAAGCTCCGGCTGAAGAGGAGTTAGGGTTTCAGGACCCCAAAAAGGTCCTGAAAGCCGTTTACACCTCCGTCGACGATGACTCCGACGTCTCCGACAACGAGCGTCGAAAAACCATGAACACCATCTTTGGTGGATCATGGGACATCACTTCTCGTCGTGTCATCAAGACTATGCGACGGGATATGGCTGCTGTAGCTCCTACAGCTAGACCGGAGCCACATCGAAAGTGGATGGACACACCCATCACTTTTGATGCTTCGGACTGTCCTCAAAGCATGGTCGGAGCTGGTCAATTACCCTTGATGGTATCTCCCACCATCAACAACATCCAGCTCCATCATGTCCTGGTAGACGGAGGTTCGGGGCTTAACCTCATCAGCTTTGAAGCTTTCACCAAGCTTCAGCTCCGACCTTCGGACCTACAGCCCTCTCGACCTTTCTCCGGAGTAGGTCCGGGGGCCATCACTCCACTCGGAGCTATTACTCTCCCCGTTACCTTCGGGACCCGGGAGAAGTATCGCACCGAGAAGTTGGTCTTCGACGTTGCTCAGATCAACTTACCATTCAACGCCATCTTGGGTAGACCTGCCTTGTACAAATTCATGGCAGCTGCTCATTATGGATACCTGGTGTTGAAGATGCCAACACCAGTAGGCGTTCTCCGGATCCGCGGAGATCGCACTGCCGGAGTAACTGCTCTGGAGGAACTCCACGCACTCACTACAGCGCAAGAGGAGGACTCCAGACAGAAGCAAGCCCCACAACCTCCGAGCATTCGTCAACGAGGCTCGACCTCTGCACCTCGTGTGCAGCCAAGCGGCGACACCGACATTCCCGTCAAAGTCGTCCAAATTGGTTCCGATGTCACTCAAACTACCCGCATATCGGGTGGCTTGAACGACAAATAGGAACTCGCGCTCATCACTTTCCTCCGGGCTAACATTGACGTGTTTGCTTGGCAACCGTCACAAATGCCTGGGATCCCCAGGGAAGTGATTGAGCACAATCTGAAGATTTACCCCGACGCTCGGCCTGTGCATCAGAAACCTCGGAAGCAATCTGTAGAGCGACAGAACTTCATTCGACAAGAAGTGAAGAAGTTGCTCGAAGCCGGATTCATCCGAGAAGTCTACCATCCAAAATGGCTGGCAAACCCAGTCGTTGTGCCCAAGGCCGGCGGGAAACTTCGGATGTGCATCGACTACACCACACTGAATAAGGCATGTCCAAAAGATCCATTCCCACTACCTAGAATAGATCGGATAGTGGATTCCACCTCCGGGTGTGAATTACTGTGTTTTCTAGACGCATATTCTGAATATCATCAAATCAGGATGTCTAGGGAAGATGAAGAACATACTTCATTCATCACAGTGGATGGATTGTATTGTTACACAGCCATGCCTTTTGGTCTCAAGAATGCAGCTTCAACTTTTGTACGAGCTATGTACAAAACTTTCGAAGAACTCATCAGAGACATAGTGGAAGTGTACGTCGATGATATCGTGGTCAAAGTCAAAAACAAGGAATCCCTCTTGGACACCTTGCAGGCTGTCTTCGATAAGCTGCGGGCACCCGCACGAAGCTAAACCCAGACAAGTGCGTCTTTGGGGTTAGTTCCGGAAAGCTTCTTGGTTTCCTGGTAAGTCACCGGGGCATAGAGGCTAATCCGGCGAAGATAAAAGCCATTGAAGACATGCGGCCACCAACCCGCATCAAAGACGTCCCAAAATTAACTGGATGTCTAGCAGCCCTCAGCCGGTTCATTTCAAGACTGGCGGAAAGGGCACTTCCCTTCTTCAAGTTACTGAGGAAGTCCGGACCATTCCAATGGTCTGAAGAAGCAGAGAAGGCATTCCAGGAGCTGAAACAGTTCCTCACCACCCTACCAGTCTTGGTAGCTCCGAACCCCGGTGAGCCTTTATTGCTTTACATTTCAGCTGCTGACGAAGTCGTCAGTATGGTTCTGGTTGCGGAGAGATCGGAACTACCCAATACTCAGGAATCCAGATCCCTTCGGGAGGATCCGGAGGTCCCTGAAAGCGGGTCTGGGTCCCAGCTCCCAGACTTGAACCCACAAGAAGCCACTTCAGAGGACCCGGATCCTTCCGAGAGGATCCAGGTCATTCCTGAAGAAGCTCCGGGTTCCTCCACCCAGAACCCGGAGGTCCCTGAAGATAATCTGGACCCCTCCGAGAGGGTCCGGATCAATGAAGAGGAAGCTCCGGACCCCTCCGGGAGGGTCCGGACCATTCAACGCCCAGTATACTTCATCAGTGAAGTGTTACATGATGCCAAGACTCGATACCTAGAGGTGCATAAACTGCTCTATGCAGTTCTTATTGCCTCAAGGAAGCTCCGAGCAACCCAGCACGCAAGACCCAAATGCTCAAGTCAGTTCCGATGCATGGATCTCGGGGATCCGGAACTACTTGAAAGACAACATCCTTCCTGACGATGATGTATCCGCTGACCGGGTAGTCAGATTGGCTAAAAGATACACGTTGGTAGAAGGGGATCTCTACCGGCGCGGTGCCAACGGCATCCTAATGCGGTGCATCACAAGGGAAGAAGGCTGCGAGCTCCTCGCAGAAATCCATGGAGGTGAGTGCGGGAACCACGCATCTTCCCGCACGCTGGTCGGAAAAGCCTTTCGGCACGGCTTCTACTGGCCTACAGCGCTCCAGGATGCTACTGAGCTAGTGAAGAAATGCAAAGCATGCCAATTCCATGCAAAGCAAATTCATACACCTGCTCAGTCCTTACAAATGATACCTCCTACATGGCCTTTCGCTGTGTGGGGGATGGACATCTTGGGACCCTTCCCAAGAGCCGTCGGAGGCTACAAGTTCCTGTACGTCGCCATTGACAAGTTCACCAAGTGGCCGGAAGCTACTCCTGTTGTGACGATCAACAAACAATCTGCAATCAATTTTCTACAATCTATCGTGAGCAGATTCGGAGTCCCAAATAAGATCATCACTGATAATGGGACTCAGTTCACAAGCTCCGCATTTCAAGGATATTGCGAAGACCTCGGCATACAAGTTTGCTACGCTTCCGTAGCTCATCCTGCCAGCAATGGGCAAGCCGAGAGAGCAAACGCAGAGATCCTTAAAGGACTCAAAACGCGCACTTATGAGCGTTTGAAAAAGCACGGAGCCAACTGGATCGAAGAGCTTCCGCCCACTCTATGGGCCAACAGGACTTCTCCAAGTCGGGCAACCGGAGAAACACCCTTCTTCCTGGTGTACGGAGCTGAAGCGACCCTTCCTCCGGAAATCACCTTGGGTTCCCTCCGAGTCCGGACCTTCGACGAAGACGCGCAGGACCAGCTCCGGCGTGAAGACCTAGACCTCCTCGAGGAGGGAAGGTGCCAAGCAGCTGTTCGGAACGCCCGATACCGCCAAGCTCTACGGCGCTATCATCAGCGGCATGTACGCAACCGACAGCTCGAGGAAGGCGATCTGGTGCTACGGAGAATACTATCCAGAGAAGGGCAAAACAAACTCTCCCCCGGCTGGGAAGGGCCCTTCCGAGTGATCAAAGTATCCCGTCCCGGAAGCGTTCGCTTGGCTACTGAGGATGGGACACCTCTCCCAAATCCTTGGAACATCGAGCACCTCCGTAAGTTCTACACTTAATTCCACGGAGGTGAGTCTTAAGTAACTTGAAATGTATGTTATAGAGTCATTGTACAGAGTCGGGTAGTTCCTCCGGGAGAGCAGCCGGACCTTTCTCGAAAGGTTTGAAAAGCTCATGCAACACTTGATACAGTCTCCGGACTAGAAGTGTGGCTAACTACCCAGGGTCAAACGAGAAACCAAACACACTTAGCCTGGTTCCGTACCCTAAGAGTGTACTTGTTTCCCCTGTACCCCGGACCTATAATGAAAGACATCTTCATGTGAAATAGACTCCACGTGCATTCATTTTTGCATAGGCTCAACATTTTTATTTTTCTCTTTCTTGTCTATAACAGAAACGTGCAATTCTTAAGAAGTTCTAGTTTAACCGGTTTATGTACGATTTGAGTTGAATTGTCGGATTTTTTAGATTTAAATGTCGTCTGTGGCCAACTCGCCTGAAAGCCGCCAAGCCATTCTAGGGCCGGAGTGCGCTATCGACTTAGCCGGGTCAAGCACCCTAAGTACGCCACTCTACCTACATCCCAACAGGCCAAAGTAAGGTGGGTCCATGGACAATTGGATCTAAAAGAAAAGACAATTCATCCAATTGTACTAAAAATCGTGTTCAACTTGAAATTCTCTTGAGAACCGTAAGCCGCGACGAAGTTATAGATAAGAAACGAATTTTACTATTTTTCTTGGCTTAAGTGTGCAGGAAAAATGAACCCAATATTGATGGAGGAAAACCGGAGCTAACCAAGCTCCGACTCCCACCAAGGCGTCAACCATCGGCGTTGACTTAAAGATGGTGAAAAGACTCTATCACTAGAGTCTGTTGCCAACAAACCAGGCGTGGCAAGGGTCATTGCCGGAGCTACTAAGCTCCGACACCTTGAAGTATTAACTATCGACGCTCAACGTGTTGGTATAGGCTATTGCCGGAGCTACTAAGCTCCGACGATGGATAGTGCCGGAGCTTCTAAGCTCCGACGACTTCAAGGGACCTTCACTATCGAAAACTTCGGACCTAAATTATACGAGTTCGAAGCAAATTTGTCTTCAACAAAACTCAACATCCTTTTGGTACATGTCCACAATCAAATTGTGCACATCTACCAGGGGGCCAAGTGAAGACAAAGATGCCGAAGACAAAAAAATGAAATTCGCAAAAAAGTGAGGATTTCATTTCATTTGAAGACCGGAGATTACATCTGGAGACAAGGGATTACAAAATTGAGGAAGAAGAGAAGATACAAGTAAAGGCTAAGAAAGACAGTCCTAGACCCTATGGAAGAATTCGGCGACCTTCTGGGCGACCTCCGACACGCTGGCTCGGGTAGCTTCGCCTTCTCCTTCGACGGGGCCTTCAACCACCGGGTCCAGAGGGAATCGAGGGTTCCGGCTAGTGTAACACGTCAACACATACTCTGTGACATTCTTAGCCAGGGATTGCCCCTCGACCTCCAGCTGGTCCGCGATGACGTCGCCCACCTTGGAGAGCTTGCTGCCCGCAGCGCTCAACGCTTGCAACGCAAGGTCCGGCTCCGGCTCCGGATCGTCCGGAAGCACGGGGCTGAAACCCATTGGCGCCAGTGCATCGTCGGCCTTGCTCAGGAACTCCCAAATTTGCAGGGAGTCCGTCTTCCTCAGGCCCTTCATCTCTTCCAAGGACCTCCGGGCCGCCGCCAGCTCCGAATTCTCGCGGGAGAGGCGCTCAACTTCTTTGGCGTTTTGCTGAATCTTCGCAGCAACCCGCTTCTCAAGTCTTCCGAGCTCCTCCTCCCGAAGGTGGATCTTGTTCCGGCGGTCGACCAGGTCTTTCTCCCTAGCCTCTATTTTCTTCTCCCGGGCGACAAGGGCACACTCGTACTCGTAGAGTTCCTGCCCCCGCACCCAGGTCTTCTCCTCCTCCTCGAGGCAGCGCTCTTCCAATTTTTTAGTGCGCTCCTCGAGGCCCTTGTCCGCCAGAGCTGTTTTCTCGGCGAGCTCATCCTCCCGTCGCAAGACGTCATCCCGTAGCTCCAGGAGTTTTTGCTCCTCATCCTCGAGCCGCTTTTCCCTTCCCTCAAGTGCCTCTCGGCGCTTGATGAGTGCGGTACTGATGGCCTCAAGTTGATCGAACCGAGCGTTGGCCGCGTCGTTAGCAGCCTTAGCTTGGTCATGGAACTCCCGGGATTGGGCGTCGAGGGCGTGAGTCATGCTCTCCCTCTCGTCCAGCAGCTCACCCCAGAGCTCCAGGCGGACCTTCTCCCGCCTGATCCATTCCTTGTCATCCGCAATCCTCGACTGCGCCAGCTTGGTCTCGAATTGGAGTCGATTACGCCACCTCCTAAGGGTTTGGCGCTCCTCTTCAAGAGCCTTGCTGTCGTGGAAGAAGGCTAGTTGGACTTGACGTAGACTGGAGCAAGCATTGTCGATGGACATCGACAGAGAGATGGGCTCCGGACCTTCTGGGATCTCCTCCGCTGGTTCCAGCGGGTCTTCATTTACAAAAATTGGGTCCCACTCTACGAGAGTGGAACCCCGAGCTTCCAAGGCACTAGGGCACTCCTCCGGGATGGCCTCAGTCGCCACCGAAGAAGGTCCCGCCACCAAGTCTTCATTTGCCCCCTCAGGCTGGGGGCCGGCGACTTCGTTCAGGCACTCTGGCTCCGCCACGGGTACCATCGACGTCGTCGCCTCCACTGGCTCCGGCCGGGACACTTCTTCTGAGGGAGGCTCAAGCTCCCTCGCCTCTTCGACCACCGGCTCTGCGGCCGGCGCTCCAGCAATCACCGGCTCTGCAGCCGGCGCTCCAATAATTACCGGCTCTGCGACCGGAGCTTCGGAAGTAACCGGCTCAACTGCCGGAACCACTTCAACTTCCGGCTCGCATGCCGGGGCTTCAGCTACCTCCGGCTCAACCGCCGGGGCTTCAGCACTTTCTAGCTCTGAAGTCGGGACCGCTACATCCTCCGACTCAACAGCCGGAGCTTCTACTTCTGCAGCACCGGGACCCGGAGCTTCAACCTCCGGAACGGGTGCCGCTGGCGCATCTTCAATCCCGTGGTCCGGCGCTACCACGGGAACTTCTGGAGACGAGTCGAGGTCCATGACCACGACAGCCGGCGCCGGAGCTGTCGTAGCCTCCGCTTGGGGCGGCACCGGAGCTGGAGCAGAAGCCCCCGCAGCCTCAGACACTGTGGCCGAGGGCGGAGCTTCACTCCCCTTCTTGGGAGCGCTGCAGATAAAGAATGAAGAAATTGAGCAAACAGATGCTGTAATTAAAAGTTAATTGAGGTAAGCAAGAAAAATTACCTTGGGAGGCTCACGCACCATCTTGCGCGGAACCTCTTTCCCGGACGTTCCGGGCTGGCGACAGTCGGCGTAGGAGCTCCGGGAGGACTCCCAGGACTTGCCGTGGCCGCGGGCGTTTCCCGGGTCGGAGCTCTCCTTGATCGGGAGGAACTCCTGGACCTGGAGGCCCTCACCGCTTCTCGTACCGGAGTCGCCTGCCCGGAGCTGGCACCTCCGGAGGGACCCACCAAGGGGACAGCCGCACTCCGGGAGGATCCCACCGCCGGAACAGTAGCGCTCCGAAAAGACCCCACCACGGGGACAGCCGCCACGGCGGCGGAGGATCTTCCTTCCTGAGGACGGGGAACTGGGGGGGGAAGTGGCAAGCCCGACGGACCTTCCGTCAGCATGTCGCAGCTTTCTCTTCCGGCTCTCCGGCTCCTCCGCCAGCTCCTTGCCCTTGCCGGTGACCTCAGCTCTTGGCTGAGAGACAGGGGCGGAGCCGCCTTCCAACAATCCGGGAATCGCCAACCGGGCGGTCGATCTTCTCTCGACGACGCCAAGGTCGTCAAGCGCGGGCATCTTCCGTCGGAGCTCCCTACTGAACTCAACTTCCACGTTCAGGGGGAGGAAAGCCGGCGGCGGAGTCAAGTACTCTCCGTCAACATCGATGTCGTGCTGGAATTTCTTGAGGTGAAACTCCAAGGACTTCCCCACCATGCTGGACTTCAACCCGGTCTCGACCCGGTCCTCGTCCATCACGCTGTTGAGGGCCCAGGCGAGCTTCTCCCTCCTCTTCAGCGGTGCCCACCTGTTAGACAGGAAGTTGCAGAACACCGCCTGGGGAGTCAATCCTCCCTCCACACATTGGCGGATCCTGGACAGGACGGGGTTGAAAGCTGCCGCCAGCACCGGAACTTCGCTCCACGCCGACGTATCAATGCCGGGCAGACCGTCTGGCAACTCCAACCGCTCGTGCTCCTCCACCCGGACGACTACCCAATCTTTCTTCCAGTCATCCCACTTCCCGGAAGGGAATGACCGGAGGTACTTGAACGGGCACTTCTTGCGCTTCACAAAGTAGTAGAAGCCAAGGTACTCGTCGCTTCGGCCGGTGGTTTGGACGGTGAAGAAGGTTCGGAAGAGCTCGATGCAGGGAGGGATGCCCACCCACATCTCGCAGAAGTGGACAAAGATGGACACAAGGAGGATGGAGTGAGGGCCAAGGTGGTATAGCTGCAGACCATAAAAGTCCAGCAGCATCAAGAAGAAGGAAGAAAACGGTGGGATCAGCCCCACCATGGCGTACGATGAAAAGTACACCATCTCGCCGGAGTGCTCCTTTTTAAAGGGAAGCTCTCCGCCGGCGCGGACCGAACGGTTGAAGAAGTCCGACGACCACCCCATGAGGGCTCGGACCTTCTTCAGATCGCTCTCCGTCTTCAAACGACTCTCACGCAGACCCAACTCCATCGCAGCACATCTAGGCAAGAGAAGAGGAGCAAAGCACGAGTTGGGAGTTTGAGCGCAAGAACAGATGGAAAGCGTAAAGAACTCCCGACGGTGCGCTTTCCTTCTTAAGTAAGCCCTCGCAACGCTTGGATGGAAACTGCAGGGGAGTCAAGGATACTACTCAAGAATTCAACCCAGCCGATGACAAGAGGGCCCGGGACCACCCTGACGATCAAGTCGAGGTTCTTACCCAGGCGAACAGTTGTCATCACGAGGCGGGAAACCCAAAGGCGGCGGACTGACAAGGCGTGCGGAACCGATACGATTTTCGTATCGGGAACCGGCGACCTTCAATTGCGAGAGATCCGCACGTCAAAGATCTTATCTGCCGCCTGAGGTGCGCCACGCGTCGGGACTTAACCGTAAAGCCCCGCCAAAGGCACCTCCGAAGACCCTTGAAGACCCAGTTCAAGAGTCACAAGTGTGGACCCACCTCCGGCGGAATGACTTCATCCCATTGACCTTCCCCGGAGGTAGGTCCAGGGGGCCACTGTCGGTACCCTAAAAACCATACACCCCCTGAGGTTACAAAGATCTCAAGGGAAGGACATCTACTCAAATTGAAGACCCTCGGGGGCCCACACGCCAGACGTAACCGGACCCGCTTCTCCAACATGGTTAGCCCCTAGGTTGCCACGTGTACTGTTAGACCAGAGCTATTACCCGCAAGGGTGAAGCTCCGGGCTAGGTACTGAAACGGCACCTTCGGAGGTAACCCCTGACCGAGAGAAGCTCCGGACCTGACACGTGCCAGGCCACCCCGGAGCTTCCCGCTTCCCCCAAGCAAGCTCCGGAGCTGCCACGTGTCCACACGTCGGAGCTGACCACTTCAAACCTCCAAAAGACGTTGTAACGGCACCGGATCTTCAAAGGACGACCGCGGACTTCAAGACCCGATTAATTATCATTAATTCCACATTAATGATACTTAATCAGGACGGTCTTAACACCTGTAACGGCACTGTCGGAGCCGTTACAGGGTTATTAACAACAATTAACCTCGTGTATCAATACTAGTAACCGCCAGGGCCACATGTCGGGCCAGGCTGACTTGTAACGGTTTGTCCTTGTGCTATAAAAGGACAAACCGACGATACACGGAGAAAAAAACTCTCGAACACTCTGAAGCTGACGAGTTAATACAACACACACACACCCGTGGAGTAGGGTATTACGCTCAGGCGGCCCGAACCACGTAAACTACTGTGTCACTTGTGTCCAATCGCATAACACCTTCTTGAGTCTCCGCGCGCCCAAACCGAACCACAAACTCCTTCAACACTTTCGTAGTGTCAGGGGATCTGCTGACTCCAACAGTCGA
Organism: Tuctoria greenei; assembly: GCA_036927565.1. Classification (NCBI taxonomy): domain Eukaryota; kingdom Viridiplantae; phylum Streptophyta; class Magnoliopsida; order Poales; family Poaceae; genus Tuctoria; species Tuctoria greenei. The sequence continues at coordinate 80,556,620 of JAYESD010000003.1, read as the reverse complement.
CAACTATTTTTGAAGCACGTTTGCTAGCCCTATTTGAATTTTGGAAAGAAGAGTGAGGGAGGTGGGTCCCACAGGTGGTCCCCACCAGTCAGGTCGGCACCTCCTTCCCTGCCTCCACGCAGGCGCGCTGCATGTGCCACGGAGACAGAGACGTCGGTCCTTATCTTCCCTCCCGACCCCGTCTGGCCACAACACCACTCCCGCTCGCCCCTCCTCTCCCAGGCGCGCCGTTCGCGCCCAGGCCACTGCCGCCCTAGCTGCCCACGGCGAGGCTTCGCCCCGCGCCCGACCGCAGCGCCGAGTGCTCCCGCTGGTCGTCGGCTCGCCCGCGGCCCTACGTCTCGGCCACCGCTCGCCGTGGCGCTCTGCCTCCTCATCGGCGCCGCCGCACGCCGAAGCCGTGCTCGCCTCTGCCACGCGCTCGGTCGCTCATGGCACCTGCCCCGCCTCCTGGCCGCCGGTGATGGCCGCCGGCCTGCGCCGTTCCCCGACCTCTGCGCGTCGCCGACCCGGCTTCCTCCTGGCCGCGCCTCCCTGGCGCAGTTGCTCCCTTGCGGCCACAATGCCGGTCACAACGCGCGCCTCTGTGTGCCGTGCCGTCCGCGTTTGGGCCGTGTCCCAGCCCTGGCCGGAGCCACGACATGCTGCACGCGGGCGCCCCTGCTCTGCTCCGTCCCTATCGCCCTCAAGGTGAATGCTTTGGCCCGTGCTCCTCTCCTCCTCGCCGCAACACGTGTTGCCGTGCGCCGCGTTGCGCCGTTCCTTGCCGCGCAGACCGCCGTGAGCCCGTTCCATGTCGGCACCATGTTCGTCAACGGCCGAGCACACCTTACCAGCAACAACTGCGTCATTACTCGACCTAAGGGTCCTTCTTCATTGTATCGACTTCAGCTCCATGAATATCCCATGTTTTCACTAACCTATGCTCTGTTTCCAGTCACACTCACCAACTGTTCGACCAAATGCCACAGGCTTGTCATCAAGTTCTCTAATCTCTGTTCGCTATCGTCTGCCAGCGTCAGGTCGTTGGCTGCAAGAAATGTTGGTGTTGAATGCATCCAGACACTTTAGTTGTTGTTTACTTGCTGTGTCATAGCAGTTGAGAGCATTAGAATAATGCTAGTATGATGAGGTTGTATGAACCCTGATGTCCTCCTAGTTGTTTCTGTTACAATTCCAGTGAGTACTTTTGGCCAGCATGTCCGAAGGGTTTGTTAAAGCAACCTTTTTTCAGGTTGATTGGATGGTGTAGCTACTTCCTTGGAATTAGTTGAAACCAAGTTAAGTTCCTAGACAAGAGGTTCATTTCAGAGTAGCTATAGGTGGGGATGCGTTAGTAGTACTCATTTTGACCAATCATCACTGATGATATACCTTGAGGTCTAGCCAAAAGCAACCCCACGTTGACCTTTCTCGCCTTTGTGTTGGGTTGGCATGTCCATCCATGCTTGTGTTGCTTCACATTGAGCCGTGTCGACGTCGTTGACCACATGACGTCGTCGTGACGTTCCGAGCCATCATCGTGTCTTGGCATCTAGATGAAGGATGCCTGTAACATACATGATGTTGGAACACAACCACGACACAACAGTCGACGGTCGTTTAGCCAAATTAGGGTTTAGTAGAGGCGAGACTCATCGAGTCCTGGGTGTAGCCAGGGTGCTCGATGAAATGCCTTTTAGGTCAAACCACGGGTATTGGTGATCACCGATCACCTAGGGTTGAGTAATGCAAGAACGTTGCGAGCAAAAAGGAGAACTAGACCAAGGGGAACTTGGATAAGAGTTCCTTGGTTATGTCGAGGATGTTCCCTAACCGATCACAGGATTGGTTAACTTGGTGTACCACTTCATCGACGACAGGTTCGTTGAGTCGCTTATCAACAACCGAGTCGACATCACTAGCCTTAAGACCAAGGTGGTGTTCGAGATTCTGCTCACCCCATTGACGAGTCCGGGTCGTTGTGGACGTCGCTAAGACGATCTTCTAGAGATGGCAAAGCATGCCTTCACGGCAAAGTCTCGCATCATGTTTAAGTCCCGAGAGCTTATCGAGCTCACCTGGACAAGCTTGCGGGGGACACTACATTAGTGTCGTCGTGTAAGCACTCGAACGATGCTCGAGAAGCTTGCCTTAGAAACTACTTTACCTAAAAGTCATTTGACGTTGTCTTGGTACTCATGCTAGGTTAACAGTGCTTGTAATGACTTCTTAAGTCCAAGCCATGTTGATCTCAATTCAGTCCCAAGTGTCGTTAGGTTCCATCATGGTTCATCCTAAGTCAGGACCCCACAACAGCACTGCTCACTTAACTAGGTTTACTCCTTTATGAGTTAAGTCAAGTTCATTGGTCGACTGTTAAATTGCGAACTTCATCTTGTACACTCCACTCATACTCAAGCTTTCGATGTCCCACCTTAATTTTTGGGTCGTCCTTACACTTCTCCGCCCAACACTTCTTCACCATTCAGATTTGTTAATCTCGCGTGGCATAGCTTGAAGTGTGGTATGCTAAGTTGCAATGTAGCTTTATGTTGTACCTTTCAGTTCATACCAACACTTCTATGTCCACCTTGACTCATCCTCTGGTTACCCCCACAACAGAGGCATATCTGTCCTTCCTAGTCAAACTCCTCGTTCTTAGAGTTTACACAACCCTGTGGAGTCTATTATTAAATTAATTAATTACTTAATTACTTATATGCATATCATGTCGATAGGAACGTGATGATAGGTGATCGACGAGAAGCTTCACTTGGAGGAGAAGGCCAGGGTGTTCCAACTCGAAGTTCCATGGCGGACTCTTCAGAGGAAGACCAAGCCAATAACCATTAACATTGAAGTAGAGTCGCAAACTAAGGCAAGCCCCGGTTTGCATTTAAGTCGTTTATAAAATTTTGCTTTATCACTATGATGAATAGTATATGAATTGTGCATTAATTTTAGGATTATTGATACTCCACTTGCATGACTAAGAATCCCAGGGATTGGTTGGAACGAGTTACAGTTTGACCTGTAGTAACTGCCTTGCTAATGCATAGGAAATCCGGTAGAAGTCGAGTAGTTGGAATCTACTCGCGAGAGATGTAGGACATATCTCACAGGATTGGTTAGATACAAAATGGCAGAATATAATGAAACGGAGACCGGGCAGGGAATGGATAGGAAGTGGCGAGAATTGAGTCTTGGTCGCATAGCCCTGCCCGTGTCGATTAAGGCCCGTCTGTATGCAGCCCCTTCGGACAAGCTTGAATTGTACCGGCAACATTATTGACATATGGAATCCAGTAAACTAATGTAACTCGATAACTGGGGTGTCGAGGCCCACTAACTCACCATCGATAGGGGTGGGCTGAGGACAGTAAGGTGTAAATTGGTCGGCGGACACATGAGGTGTTCCGCGCGGAGACCTTCTGTTTGCGGAGGTGAGATGGGTTCGGCGTTCGAGTTTCTTGTGAAAGGTGGCCATATAGGCCTAGTACTGAAGTGTTATGTAGGTACAGGTGTGCTCGCTGACACTTCCAAACGATGTATGTGTCGTGTTGTCCGGGTGTGTCCTGATTGCAATCATTGTCCCTCACAGTAATAGAGTACCACTTGTTCACTGCGCCGTGACGTAGTAAATACTAAAGAAGCCAGAAAAATCATATTGTATTGAATTATAATTACTTTGCAACCTTGTATGATTTAGAGATATTACAATTAAAAGTTTACAGTTTCCCCATACTTTAGCTGTAATAGCATTACGTGCTTTGGGCATGTCATATCATCGGCAAAGCGTTTCTTGTTTGATTGTGGAGTCTATGATGTGCCGTGCCCGAAGAATGTCATTTGCTACTTAAAACATGATTATAAGGATCCACTTGTAGGCGAGTATATTTCTGCTATTCCTTACCTATGTGTAGTGTCCCCTTTTGCATATGTCTAGTGAGACGGGTTAGTCTTGCTGAGCCTTATGCTCACGTTTGCGCTTTAACGATTTTTGCAGGTATTAGTTTTGTTTCTGCTGTTTAGGTTGTACATGAGACTCGAGGTGTCGAGATAAATCTCATGTGAACCACGCCGCTGCTAAATGTTCTTCATGTTGCTAGTGAGAAGCGTCCTAGGGCATGGATGTATTCTCTCCTGCTTAGTTAGGTGAGATTATGAGTATGTATTTTCCGCTGCGTGTGTACCCCTGTGGTACACTCTTTTGTAAACTCTTCTTATTATGAAATGAAAACTTTATATGTTTTGGTATCCTTTTCATCTGTGCTGTTAGGTGCCGCATCGCACGACACCACCCAATGAGATCCTCGGATGTGTGGACCCCGGTCCCCACAATGGATATCTTCTCTCCTACTTAGTTAAGTGAGATTATGAGTATGTATTTTCCTCTGCGTGTGTACCTCTGTTGTACACTTTTTTGTAAACTCTTCTTGTTATGAAATGAAAACTTTGCATGTTTTGCACTCTTATCGTGTGTGCTGTTAGGTGCCGCATCGCACGGCACCACCCAATGAGATCCTTGGACGTCGGGATCCCGGTCCTCACAATCTCATATTATTTTGTGGCCCCGGAAACGCTGGAGTGCCCTAGATGCACCACGGTGTAACTGTGCGCAATGCCTTATACAATCATTGCAACGTGCTCAGCTTTTCGAGGTGGGACAAAAATCTTCAGAACAAATCAGAGACGAGCCCGTGTAAGGCCCATCTCCCTTTTTCTGAATATCAGGTATCTGAGACGCGCCTTTCTAAAGTTCGTCTTTCATGCACTCTCCACATTGCCACTTGCACGAAATGTGAACTGTTGCAGGGATAAACAAATGCAATGACATTGCAATTTACGCATTAATGGAATTGAGGGATAAACAAACGCAATGACTTTGCAATTCAGAGATAATTTGCAACTCAATGAATTTCATAGTTCATACATTGCATGCCCTCTAAACTAATTTTGAATCTAAACTTATTCCTAAAGCTCCCATCAATCAATCTAAATTGTACTGTCTGGCTTGCTCCCGAACACGTCTCTTATATTGCCCTGGATAATGAAAATATTGACGTTCTTTAAATTGATAAATGTCGAAGGAGGAATGAATAACCTACATTGGTTACTAATACAAAGTGTCTAACCTTGATAAGTAGATTATAGCAATCATTTTCAACATCAGGCGCATTTGGCTGATGCATCAAATGCTGAACTTCAAGTAGTATGGTTTTGATTGTAAAACTAGTGCACCACCCCTATGAAATATCAATTTAAGCAACATAACAAACGAGTTCAAATAAGTTCGGCAATAATTACTAATTATATGAGCAAAATAAGTCTATCTTACAGTCTCTTGATCAAGAATCCCAATGAGAGTGCTCCTGAGCGATGGACATTTGGGTGGAAGAAGCCACATGGAAAGGCGCATCTTGGAGGAAATAGAGGATAATCCTCTGAGAAGGAGATTGTCAGGGGGTAGTAACCACCTTCTCAGTCAGTCTACAAAGGAAATTCATTAATAGGAGGACGATGGTTAAACTCATAGTGTGCTTGTTCATCATGACTTACCCCTTCTTTATCGGGGGCAATGCATTGGCACTTCAATAAATCTCCCGATTCAGGCTTCGTAGAGAAACCCTACGCAGACAGAAAAACAAAACTAAAGTGAAGTTCATCAGTCCATTGCAGATCTACATATATACAACTATGCGACCGGTGTGCCATATGTACATACATGGGGATGATTCTAGCTCCACGTCAAGCGCTCCTCCTTCAGTCGGCTACACGCCAAGCCGATACCAATAAACAGTGACAACGACGAGGAGGACGGCGACGGCGATGATGACAACGACGAGGACAGCGACGATGACGACGATGAGGACGGCGATGGAGAACAGAGGAGGCGGTCGCACTGGAGTTGGTCGATTAGTAAAGGACCGCTGGTTGATTAGTAATAAAGGAGCACCGGAGGCGAAGAAGAGACAAAAGAGATAATTGTGATACGCGCGTTAAGTTAAAGAGCGTCTTCCATTGTAGAATAGACAAAGAGACGAAGGAGATAAACGCGAGACACGCTATAACAAAGAGAGACGTGCGTTAACCTAAAGCGCATCTTCCATAGTTCAAAGAGAGATGCATGGCACGAGGTCTACAAAGAACATAATTTCAGCGGCATGGTGCAGAGACGCGTGCGACGTCCGTGCACGACCTTTCATTTCCCCGAGGCGGTATCGATGAGTCCCATCATTCCATTAATGCGCGGGAAACCAACTGCTCCCTCGATGACTCCGTGCGGACCTTATTTAAGACGCGCCATCACCAGTGAGTTCTCCACAAGTGTGTCGCTCACTTTGAATACTCTTCTTTTCTTCATCTTGTCCACCCCGACGACCCACCACCACCAAGGCCGACCTTGCTACCAAGCCCGCCGAGAGAGCCACCCTGCAAGAAACTGTGCTGCCGCTCCCCCGAGAGGTTAAACACCGAGAAGCGCCTCCTTATGGCGCAAGAGGCGTACAACAATATGTCTTGTTCAATGAGTTCCTTGGGTCTGGGTATCCTTGCCCAGTTTACAGGAGTGGGTACCATCAGCCACTACCTATTCGCCCTCACAGGGGTGGCCGATCATCTCGACATTTTGTTCGAGACGATGGAGAGGTGCTTGGACCTGAGGGCCGCAAAAACCTGGTGGAGGAAATGGAGAGCAATCTCGTTCACGGGGTTGCACCGCCAGTGCAGCCGGCGCAGCCGGAGCAGGCGGCCCAGGCTACGGTTGCACCGGCGCCGGAGTCGCCGCTGGAGGATGAGGAGGAGGAGGAGGAGGAGGAGGAGGAGGAGTAAGAGTAGGATTTAGTTTTTTCTTTGTTGTTTTTAGTTGCTTTTGTTTTGTAAATATCGTTAATGAATGAAATCTATCTTTGTTCATCTATGTGATTGAATATTATCTTGTGTGTTCTTCAACTATGTGAATGAGTGAATGTGTAGAATGTTCATCGTGTTCCTCAGCTATCATAAGGAAGGATTTGATTATATTCGGGACAAGAGAATGATTTAGTTATCAAGTGACATGTGTGATATCAACAGTGAACCGAAGCAAAATGGAGAAAATCACGAAGCTAAAGGTGACGTATGGAATCGGAGATGCGCTTTCCGTTAGAAAATGTCTCTCTTTTTTTAGAGGAAAGGGAGACGTCGATCATAGGAGATGCGCTTCGCAGCGAAGCTCGTCTCCATTTTGCATTACAGCACATACCTGCAGAGCAACTGGCAGAGCAGTCGAAGCAACCGGAGCAACCGGCAGAGCAGCCGGAGGAGGAGGAGGTGTAGGAGGAGTAGGATTTAGGTTTTATTTTGTTGTTTTTTAGTTGACATTTTTATTTTCTTGTATCTTGTACTTCTTTCTTGTGTTTTGTAATACATTTGTTATCGGTGATCAATTTTGTGAATGATTGAATGTGTTATCTGTCTTCATCTGTGTGATGAATATTTCGTGTGTTCAACTGTGAGTGAATGTGGTCATCATTCTGAGTCATGTTCATGTATATCTGTAAGTGAAGGCAAAGGAGACACGCTTTTAGTAAAGATGTCTCATTTCACTCGATTATAAGAGACGCGTTGTGCTACAAGTGCGTCTCCTGTTTGTCCAGGGAGTAGGCCCGTCTCGGATCAATACTTAACTGAGACAGGCTATAATGTAACACGTCCCCTTGAACATTCAACTGGCCATATATGATCCTCGTTGAAGTGGGCTCGTCTCACTTAAGCTTATGAGAGACGACCGCCTGTGAGCGTATCACCCATCTTTGTCTCCTATTTGGGTTTCATACGCAGTGTAAGGTTTCCACCACTCAAGCATTTCTAGAGTAACCCTCCACCTGAAAGCCCCTTCTTGAGCCTTACGGATCACAGAGCAGTACCCCTGCATCATCCCCCGCACCATCCATCTACTAGCATTTCATCGGGAGAAACCTAATTAATTGACCAAGCCGCCCCATCTCAGTCTCGTGGTGGTACTATAAAGCTTAGTGTCTTCCTCCATAAACCGGTCCTTAGAATCCGGTGGTGCCAAACCAAATCTCGGGTCTCGTGCAAATTGCACCATACCAAATCCATCCAACCACCAGATTCCAATCAACTACTATTGTGTTTCCATCATGATTAAAGTAACCATAAAATATAGTATTTCATGTGTATGAAGTTCCAATCCCAAAGTCTAAGCATGACTAAGCATAATCAAAATATATCTACTTCCCAACCTAATCCAGGTGACAAAGAATAATATGGAACAGGGCATATAACATGAAATAGGACATCATTTTATGTAGCATGCAACTAACTAAACATCCTAAAACAGGGGCAAGAAGATCAAGGGCACTTGCCTTCTTTGAAGACTTGATTTTCGTTGAAGACTTGGTCTTAAAGGTTAATGGCCGGGTCATAGTACGACTCTAAATATATTGCCAAAGCAAGGCAACAAGAAATAAAGGCTAAATAAGTACATAGTACACAATGCATTACATCACAACATTCACATAAGCATAAAATCCTATTCTAATACGTTCCTACAAAGCATTTATTATTTTTCATAGCCAAAAATATGAATCTACCATTTATTTTAAATTGTTAGTATTTATTTATGGGCAAAAATTATTATTAATGAATTTTCTATGGTCAAAATATATTTTATTTGCACTCTACAATTTTATTACAGCATAAAAAGATTTAGTACTAATTTTCGTTCTGTTTTTATATTTATTTTATCATTAATAACTATTTTCTACACATTAAATACACTTCCAAATAATATTCAACAATTAAATAAAACATCAGGTGCTTTCTGGTAATTTTTCTATACTAAACAGGGGTTAAAAACAATATTCAGTAAAATCCAGGGGCCAGATTCAATATTTCTTTGTTTAACCTAATTCCAGAGAGTTCAGGGGCTAGATTGCTAAAATAAGGATTAAAACATGTGTAGGATCGAAGAGCACGTGAAAAGCTACCAGAGGGGGGTGAATGGTAGATTTAAAAATCTTACACAGCGGAAACAATTAAACTCCAACCCCTTTGGCAGGAAAACAATCTTTTAAAGAAATCGTGTGTGGGACTAATCTAAATGTGTTTCACCGTGAAAAAAGTTATGGATATCAGAGGAATCAAGTCACGAAGACAACACAAAAGGAATCACTCGAATCCGTCGAGAAAAACTCAAGTTATGATCGAAAGATCAAACACAGGTCAAACTGCCCTACCCGAGGAAAAACAGTTCTGGAACACTTCAAAGAAACTTGTGTAGATCATAGACCATAAATCCAATGACCGTGAAATTTTGATATATGATATATAATCAAGTTGTGAAGACAACCAAAAAAGAATCACGTCAATTGGATCTGTAAAACTCGAGTTATGATAAAACCACCGACGAAAGGTAGTGCTGTCCAGAAACTCGACGAGTAAAACTTGTCTGGAACAAGTCGGACGAACAAGGCACAAACGTTCCTTCAAACTACGAATTTTATTCAATAGAACACAAGAGGAACAGCCCCAAAGTCGTGCACCACAAGCTCTGGGCTCCCTTGCTTATATAACCAGCCCTTAGGCCAACCCAATATCAACTAGGACTCCAATCCTACTCAGATTACGAATAGTAACTTTTCATAACTGCTCAAGATTCTTCTATACGCAGATAGAAGCAATCTTAAGACTTCCAAACACCTTAGGAACATATCCCACATTCCTAAACAACTCAAATTCGTGACCCACACGAAATCCCATCATAACCAACTCAAATCTTTCCATATTTGAGTCAAACCCGACTTCGCCGCAGCCAAAGTCATCAACCGGTACGATCCGATCCTTCCAACCAGATCTTCCTATCCATAAACCATCATCGGAACCATGTTTCCACGTCATGCACTGCATGCATACGTGTGAAAACTTTCCTTCGGTGTTTAGTAACTTTCATATGCACTGCCCTTGATTCAATCATCCTGCGTAACCTCCTGACCAGCTCAACTACAGTTCCTCCCGAACTTGGTTGTGGGAACCTCATCTCCTCCCTGAGACTAGTCCAATGGATCCCGTCACCAGCCATGACATGAACTCAAGCAACACCTGCACATGAACAAACAACCAATCCGTACGAGCCCAAGTCCTCGACTTGACTCAAGTTAGTTCTGAACACAACACCTTATGTGAGAGCCTCACATAAGCATGTTGCAAAACCACAGCAACACAGTATTATCCATATCAACCAAAACACACCAAAAACTTAGTAAAAGAATACTAAGCAATCTTTCCAACAATGTAAAGCAAGTATGAAACATTGCAAAGTAAAAACAGAAGCACTGCGGTCAAGTTCCGGACCTTGCCAGAGCAACCCGGACCTAACAAAACTAGTAGAACCTAGCGGTTTTTGGCCGTCGCAAATAAATCGTCGCAATTAAGCTTATTTGTGAAGGCCACTGTCGCAAATAAGCTTAATTGCGACAGCTAGGAGCGGCCGTCGCAAGTTATTGCTGCGGGCCGGTGGGCCCCGCAACATTATTTGCGACGGCCAGGCCGTCGCAATTAAAGCTTATTTGCGATGGCCGGACTGTCACAATTAAGTGCTTCTATTTGCGACGACCGGGCCGTCGCAAATAAGTTCAGTGGGCAGGGCCCACGTGTCCTCCTCCGGGACCCACGCTACTATTTGCGATGGCCGGGCCTTTGCAATTAAACCTTATTTGCGACGGCCAGGCTGTCGCAAATAGCAGTGGCTTAATTGTGACGACTTGGTACCTTATTTGCGACGGTACTTTATAAAAGCCATCACAAATAAGGTTTTTTATTTTAAAAAAAAAAAACAGAAAACACTAACCGACTCGATGGCCAGATTCACAGAACAGACAATATTCACAGAACAGATTCACAGAACACATCACATCACAACAGTTTCAAAACACATCGTACAAACATCGCATCAACATCAACAAACTAAACATGGGCTCACTCGCCGGTCTGACCTCCGTATCCACCTCCGTAGCCACCTCCGGAGCCACCTCCGAAGTCGAAGTCGTCGTCGCGCCTCATTCCAGGCGGCGGTAGCAACGGCGACGGCGTTTGTGCAGCCATCGCAGATCCCTGCAATTAATGAAACTTAGAGTTAGAATATAAATGCATCAACATCTCTCTCCCTCCCTTCCTCTCCCTCTATCTTCATCTAAATCCCCCTCTCTTCCTCTCTTTTCATTTCTCTCTTTGTCTCTCTTCCTCTCTTTTCATTTCTCTCTTTCTCTCTCACTCTATCTTTCTTTCTCACTCTATCTCTCTATTGCTATCCTTTTCCCTCTATCTCCATCTACATCTCCCTCCCTCTATCTTCCCCTCTTTCTATCTCCATCTACATCTTACTCTCTCTCTTCATTCCCATCCTACGCTATCTATCTTTCACTCTTTCTTCTGTCTCCCTTTCTTCTATCTCTATCTTTCTTCTATCTCAATCATTTTCTTCTATCTAACTATCTCTCTCTTTCATCTATCTCAATCTTATTACGCTGGAGAAGAAGGATTACATAGAAACTTACCTGAACCGCTGAAGAAGGATCGCCTGAAAGGACCGGTGGTAGTACCGGTAGCTGGATTCCTAGACCTTGCGCCCGAGCGATGGCCTGTCATTGCAAACATTAAATGGTACCTATTAGTAAGTCATTTACGCTGAATTAATGAGAATTTTAGTTTTTATTTTGTTACCTCCATTACTTCCCGCATGCGCCAACGCTGCTGCCTGGGTTTGGATCGTGGCCTCCATCGCGATCCTTTGGCGTTCCGCCTCCCTCCTTTCCTCCTTATGTCGCCTTTCGTTTTCTTCTACAGTTTCTCGGAGGGACTGCATCTCAATGTCTCTCTGCGATTAGCGGCGACCTCCCGTGCCTGAAGCCTGCGTGGAGCTGCCTCTCGCAGGCCTCCCTGCCCTCGAGTCGACAACTCCGTCGAATATGGCGATCCTATAAAAAAGAGAGTCAGTAATATGAAATTGAAATATCTTGAATACTTTGAATTGAAAACGATAAAATGACTTGTAAACTCACCTCCCGTGTGCTTTTCCACCACCGGTTGCATACGCGGCTTGAGGATCGATCGGTTGATGTTCCCAATCAAAATCCTCGCCGTGTATCTTCCTAGTCTCCTCCCCGTACTTAGCCTGCAAAACAAGAAAACCGTGTAAGTTCAACAATCTATATAGTTATATTTAATATGAATGATTTCTAAACTTACCAACCGCTCGGCTGCAGCCTGACTGCACCCCGTCGGCTGAGAAGGGTCCATGTGACCTCTCTTCCAGACCTCAGCAGGGGTGGACGGCACCCCCGTCTCGCGCTCCTGTCAATACGTGTTAGTACGAACAATATATTATTAATATATAAACATAAGTTACACACACTTACCATGCTTTAGCTAAACGCAAGTGGTTATCTTGCCCGTGCCTGCTCTTCCCCTCCACCCCTCTGCAGTCTCGAGCCTTCTCAGACTTAGCTTTAAACTCGTCGCTAGCCCAGTAGAGACAAAGGGCCCGAAATGCATCGGTCCGACCCTGCAACCAGCTCACGTGGCCCTGAACATAGTTGGAAGTCGTTAAAAGTACCATCGAGTAAATTATCAAAAAAAAATACTTACTACACTCCACGTACCTGCACGTACTCCTCCTCCGTCAGGTGCCTCTCGCTCTCTTGCCGGAAGTGTAGCACGTGCTGCTGGTTCGCCTTCAAGTGCTCATTAATAATTTGAACACGGGCGTTCGACAAAGCTTGTCGAAGCGCCTTGGCAGCGTTGTAGTGAAACACTCGCCTCGCATCCTCAAACTGGCGACGGTCGTTCGGGTCCTCTAAAGTATATCTTGCCTGCGATAAAGAATATATTGAAGAGATGTTCACTAAAAGAGTTTAAGAGTTGAAACTTAGAAACTTTTTTAACATACTTACCATAAAATCGGCCCATACGGCCTCCTGAAGGTTGTCGTGCTCCTGGTGATGGACGCGTGCGTAGTCCTCCCACGAAAGAGCAGGCACCCCGTCGATGACCCCGGGATAGTGCGAACGCACTATGGACCCGAGGACACCGTTCACCGGTCTGTGGTGTCTCTCACCGGCGAAAGACGTGTCGTCCCAAGCCCTGTAAGATATTTATTCATTCATTACTTAAGTAATCAAAAGAAACTAAAATTGAACATGATAATTTTTATTACCTGCCTCCGACTGGACGAATCACGATCCTCTGTGAACTCTGTGAAGGGACTGCGGGAGGACTGACAAAGTGAGTCTTCCTCGTCCTCCACGTCTGCTGGGGCGCCACGTCAGGTGACCAAGACAGCTCCTCACCAGCCGAGTCAAATGCCTCAGGAACAAACTCATCGTCAGCCGGGGGCTGGCTGGCCGAGGGCTGGCTCACCGAAGGCGCCGCAGCCTCTAAGTCAGCCGGTGAGGACTACAACATTCAAATGATTCATGAGTAAGTTTAATGTGAATTTGAATTTAAATAATTTGTCAAAAACGAGTGACATTTACCTGTGACGAAGCTCTAGAGCTGGTCTGAACGTGCCCCAGCAGCTGAGAGCGTCTGCTGCCAGTCGACGAGGCACCAACGAAAGCGTCCTCAGGTCTAGAGGGGTAGAACCCCCTCGTCGGCGGCACCTTCTTACCCTTCTTTGACGCCATCCTGTTGTAATTAGATAATTAGTAAATATGCAAATAAAATATACAAAATTCATGTTACTATCTTCAAGAAAACATTACTTGTAGTCACTTTCAAAATTCATCAACATCATTGTCATGTGCTTGTGCCCTACTCCTTAAACCAGCCCAACGATCTTCCATTGTGGCTTGTTCTAATTTTCGTTTTCGCGTATCATCTGCCTCTACATCTTCAACGTCTTCAACATCTCCAACTAATTGATCGAGTCCTGCACCAAGCTCGACGATAAAAGTGTCTGGCAACTCTTCTTCTTGGTACACTTCTTCAACGTCTTCGCTATCATGGTAACCATCATCCCCAGAAGTATATAGCCGCTCACGAGGATTCACCTTATATACCACCCACCAAGCACTGAGCTTCGTGCATGGATAAGGTCGATAATACACTTGTTCAACTTGATGTGCAAGAACAAATGTATCGTAACCTCGTAGTCGGTCCTTATGTTTCACTTCCACCATTCCAAATTGGTTTTCTCGAGTTCCATGAGTACGATCAAACCAGTCACAGTCAAAGAAGACAACTCAAAGGGTCTTATTTTTGGTAAAAGTAAATTCAAGGATTTTGTTAATGATACCATAATAATTGGTTAAATTCCCTTGAGTGTCCATTGCTCTCGTCACAACATCGGAATTTGATGTTGCCGCGAGAGGACGATGAGCTTCAAAATGAGTTGTACGGAATCGGAAGCCATTTACGTCATATTGACCATAGCTTCTAACATTCACCAATCCATAAGATAGCTGCCGCAAATCTTCATGGACATTGTGAGTCCGACACTGTTATAAAAGACGAGAGAATATTACATAATATTTCTTTAATAATAGTAATTTATAATACATAGAAGACGAGAGAATATTACATATTCTCTAAACCAAGATAGAAAACTCTGCCCCCCATTTATTCCTTCCTTTCGCATCGCTTCTACTTGTTTGGCCGTAGGTTGATGCCTATGTGGCCAATATTGTCTGCGGAACTCGCTGAACATGAAAAAACATCTTTTAGAGTACATGTGTAGCAAATATGTCGATTAGCATAAACGTAGGAGAAACACTTACTCGAAGTATTCCTGCATGCCTTCTATATGTGCGTACATGTAGAGTAAAGCAACAGTCCTTTCCTGTTCGGATAGCACGTAGGTCGTGTAGCTACCAACGGTGGTGCCTCTCGTTTGAAAAATGGAAAGGTCGCTTAGAGGGGGTGTTTCGTCCACATTGTACCGCATCGCCGAAGTATTGATATTGTTTTCTTCCGCAAAGTAGACACTTGAAAAGTATCCTACTTCCTTAAGAGCATATGCTTCAGCGATGCACCCTTCCACCCTTGCCCTGTTGCCAACCATTGGTATCAGATATCGTAGCGCTCTTTCAATGTGATACATCCACCTATATTGCACAGGACCGCCAACTTTAGCTTCGAATGGAAGATAGATAAGCAGATGTTGCATTGGATTGAAGAAACCCGGTGGAAAAAAAATTTCCATCTTACATAAAAGTATGGGTATCTCCTTCTCTAACTTATCCATCATCCCGATCTTGATTTCTTTAGCACAAAGTTGTCTATAGAAATAGCTGAGCTCGGCTAAAACCTTCCACACCGCATCATCTAGATAGCCTCGAAACATAACAGGTAGGAGTCTTTCCATTATAATGTGATAATCATGACTCTTCAACCCAGTGAGGTTTCCTGTGTTAACATTTACGGCTCGTTTCAGGCTAGCTGCGTAACCATCTGGGAATTTCAAAGTTTTCATCCATTTCATAACTTCTTTCTTTTCTTTCGATCGAAGACAGAAAGAAGCACGTGGCTTTCCACCACTTTCATAGATTTCAAGAGTTGGACGGTTACAAATGTCTGCCAAATCTAGTCTAGCTTTATAATTGTCTTTCGTTTTGCCAGGCATATCCATGCAAGTGCTTATCATACTTTCGCTCATATTACGCTCCTGATGCATGACATCAATGTTGTGCATTAGAATCAACGACTTCACATATGGTAGCTCCCAAAGTCCACATATGTGAGTCCAATTGTGTTCCTCTCCATAACCTACGAAATATCCAGGACGACCTTCATCAGGCACCAGTTTGTCCAACATATCAGAAATTTCTGACCCGTTGAGACGCTTCGGTGGTCCTTTAGTGACAACAGTGTTCTTTCGAAAGACATGCCTCTACTGCCTAAATATATGATTCGAGGGCAGCCAACATCTGTGACAATCGAAGTAAGATATTTTGCCTCCATGAGTTAGTCGAAAGCAATCCGTGTCTGAAGCACATATCGGACACGTCAGACGACCATGAGTGCTCCATCCGAAAAACATGCCGTATGCCGGCAAATCATGGACAGACCACAAATAAGCAACTCGAAGGTTGAATTTCTGCTTCTTGTAACTGTCGTACGCTTCGACTCCTGTCCACAAGACTTTCAATTCTTCGATCAGCGGTTTTAACATCACGTTGAGACGTGACCCGGGATGATCAGGTCCAGGTACAATGAGGCTGAGAAACATGAACTCGTTCTTCGTACATAAAGCAGGTGGCAGGTTGTACAGAATGACAAAGACAGGCCAACATGAGTATGGCATGGCGTTCGTACTGAACGGTGAGAATCCGTCTATCGCTAATCCGATGCGAACATTCCTCGCATCACGAGAAAAGTCTGGATCGAAACGGTCTAGCGCCTTCCATGCATCACAGTTGGACAGATGCGTCAAGAATTCTTTGTTCTCACGTTTACCTTCTTTGTGCCATCTCATGTGTCTTGCGGTTCTTTTTGAAAGAAACATCCGCTTCAACTGAGGTGTCACAGGCAAGTAACGAAGCTGCTTATGTGCGACATCTGTCATCACATTATCGCCATCGTCATTAACAACTTCGACGTACCTTGATTTACCACATTTCAAGCACATCTTCTCATTGGTGTGCTCTTTCCAGAATAGCATGCAGTTGTCTGGGCACACATCGATTTTCTCATACTTCATACCGAGACCAGATATCTTGATCTCTGACTGATACATATCTGGTGGCGCTTTGTGAGGTTGTGGAAGTATATCGCAGATCAATTTCATGAGATCATTGTAGCAGTTGATGGAAAAAAAGTACTTGGACTTAATTGCCATAAATCTGGTCAAGAAAGCAAGTACGTTCACAGCAGTGTGTTCATGCAACGGCTCTTGTGATTTCTTCGGCTCCTCGAAGAACTTCTCTGCCTCATTTGTAAGAGGATCCTCCGCTTCGAGAGCTTCTAGCATCTCATCCATCCTATCAACCTCTGTTATATCATCATCCTCATCCACTTCGGCTATGACTCGAGAATTAGTCTCGCCGTGAAAGGTCCACACTTCATAATGTGGAGTGAAACCGTTTCGACATAAGTGAAACGAAAGCTCCAATCTTCTCAAAAACTTGGTGTTCCGGCATTTTGTACATGGGCACCGCACCATATCTTCCGTTGACAACGAAAATGCTCGATCCAAAAATTGATCTAACTTGATAAACCACTCATCCGAGTGACCACCAGTTCTGCTCTTCCAGTATACATCCAACTGCGGTCTTCACCCATGTTTGACTCCGCAGTTTAACGCGAAAGAAGTTGTCATTAATGTATTGTTGTGTTATGTCACGGCCCTACAACCTAGGTAGATAGATCCTAAACCCACCCAAGAGTGACCGAGCGGAGCGTGCTCATGACGAGACGTGTGATCCGGATTCGAACGAAATTTTGGCAGCATAACCCCGCTGTTCTCCACTGCACGCCCAAAAATGGTGCAGCAGAGAACAACAGGGTTACGCCACCGAAATCTCGTCCAAATGCGGACCCGCGTCTCGTCACAAGCCACACCCCCTCGGTCACTCCGAGGCTGTCTAAAAAGGGACAATTCCGAACCTGCACGTCTCACATGCCAATGGCATGTGAGACGTGCCGATATGAAACGGGTAATACATTGCTATAGGTTACGTTGCTCATTTTCATTTTCAGGTCATTTAAGAGAGAGGAAAGAACTAGAGAAAGAGTGAGAGGAAAGTTGGTCTTAGATGACAATTCCACATCCATTTCCACCGTCCACGCAATCGCGGGTCATTGACGTCCTTACCAACCCGTTCGCTTCCGTGTCGACTTGACGCATACGGTACCACTACAATGGTCTACACGGCACGATCACACTTATTAAGTGTCGTGTCCTTCTGGGTTGGTCTGATCCGGCCCAAAACCCCTTTATTTATATATATTAAGTAGTCACTCAAAAACATTATATGAATGCACTAAAGTCCAAACATACACGAAACAGGATAGAAATTCAGAATGACAGACCAAGCTATAGACAAAAAACATATAAAGCATAATTATGCATTTACTACAAAATCTGAACAAAAAACATATTAGCCACAATGGACAAGTGTGAAATCACAAGTGTAATACAAGACCGGACTGGAGCAGGATGAAATCACAAGTGTAATACAAGTGTAATACAAATCTAATCAGACGCGGAGGGCGCGGGGGCAGGACGGCATGGGCGGGGGCACCGCGGTGCCGCTAGGGCGGGCCTTTAAACTGGTTAGTGTCCATGCAGGATTACATTTAATTTTTTAAATTTTTACTTGTAAAGTGTTGAACCATCTTTCACTTGAGCAGTGTTCAGAAAGGCGCTGGGAGGCGCTCGCCTCCACGCGCTGGGGCACTAGGCACGGGAATCCCGCCTCGCCTCGGGGGGTAGGCGCCCGTTCTGTGCTGGAGGGGGGGGGGGGGGGGGTGGAGCGATCCCGCGCGACGTAGGAAGGGGCGCGGACAGATCTGCGGAGGAATCGCGGAGGCATCGGGGGTGGGGGGAGGCGGCGGTGGGGTCGATTCCGGAACGGACCGCGCGAGCGCCGTGCCTGGGGAGCTGATCCGCCGCTCGTGGTGGACGAAGAGATTGGGATAGATCCAAGGATGGAAGCACTGGGTGACATCGGTGCTATCAGGCTGTTGAATTGCGGTGTCCTGTTGTGTACATAGGCGCTGGGCAGGGATTAAAGTGGGAAAGCAGATAGCCCAAATTGCGGGGTTAGAAAGCAGATAGCCATTTTTGTATTACAATACCAGATGCCATTTTATGACTCCAGCCGAAAGGGAAATTTTGCTCATCTCATTTTCATCTGAATAGTACTCAAGTTTTAATAAATAAAGGACTTTTAGGACAACTTTTTTTCCATTCAATTTGAACAAAAAAGAAATTTTATAATGTCATATATTTGCATAGTATTATTAATATGCTGCAGATTATCAACTAACAGATCCTGGTAATTGATTAACATTATGAAATTTGGATAACACAAAAATATTTCCATTTCTCTAATTTACTAAACACAGTCTTATACGATAAATCCACTTTATTAGTCGAGACACATCTGCACCGAAGATTTAGCCTTGTATACTTAAGCTATCCAGTGTAAATAAGGGCACATGAATCATATTTCCTATCCTATCATACAAGGATTAAAATCACAGCTTTAGCTTAATCTCCTAAAAAGTTTGAGGAAATCACAGCTTTAACTTGGTTAGGCCCACATGAAACTACAACCCTGAGAGAAACTCCACTATGATTTCTTCCATGAGGTCACCATGTTCAAAAATGACACAACACTTGACTGAATTTCTACAAAAATGCAGGGGCGGGGCCGGGGCTTACCTGCTGGCGGCGGTGGCGCAGGGGCGGCGGGGCCGGGGGCGAGCCGGCGGTGGGGGTGCAGGGGCCGGGGGCGGGCCAGCAGCGGCGGCGCAGGGGCGGCGGGGCTGGGCGGTGGCTGGGGCGCGGAGGCGCGCGGAGGCGCGGAGTGGTGGCGCGGGGGCGGGCCAGCGGCGGGGCCGCATGGGTGGCGGGGTCGGGGGGCGGCGGGGGCGCGGCGGGCCGGCGGCGGAGCCGGGGGCGCGGCGGGGGCGCGGCAAGGCGACGGGGGCGTGGCAGGCGGCGGCGGTGGAGGGAATGGTGAATGAAGAGTCGGGGCCGGAGGGTCCCAATATTAGAACTAATTTGCGACGGCAGACTTAATTGCGACGGCCTTACCGTAGGGCTGTCGCAATTAAAGCCTATTTGCGACGGCCTTGTACTGGCCGTCGCAAATAAGACATTATTTACGACAGCTTCATAAATTGTGACGGCCCTAGGGTTGGCCGTCGCAAATAAGCACTTATTTGCGACGGCCAGCCCGACAGCCATCGCAAATAAGGCCTTATTCGCGACGGCCATGTTATTTGCGACGGCCAGAGGCGGGCCGTCGCAATTTAAGCTGTTTGCGACGGCTAGCCGTTGCAAATAAATCCAGCCATCGCAAATGATCGCTTTTCCTGTAGTGTATCTCTCCTTATGCACATATTCTCTTTCTCTTCATGCTTATATGTCCCCCTTTGACAATGTATTCAGCAAGGCATGAGCATATAAACAAATTATCTCTCCCTCTTCAGTTGTTATGAGCATATTATAACATATACATATAAACAAAGCTCATCCAAGTTATACTATCAAGTACCTTACATTATCACATCAATGAAATACATAAAGTAGTGTAAGCCATGCTAGAGATCAAATATAATTTTCAATTTAAGCAAGTCATGATCTCACAAACTTAACTATTTCAAAAACTGAAAGCATGACACTAGTTGCTGCATTTTATTATTTTTCAAAGCATAAATTTAGATCATATGATATTTGCAAGAGATTATATGCGCATCTGCCTTATTCTAACCAACCAAGCCAAGCCTATGTCATTTGACAATCAGAAGCTTAAGGACATGGTTTTAGTCATACACAACTTCTTCCAAGTTCATATCTAAGTGCAATGATAAGCCATCTCAAAAGAAGAAGTGTGATGCATGCATATTCTCTTGATCTTTTCTCAATTTATATTTGTTCATAAAAACTCAACAAGTGAGTTGATTACTTGACTAATTCTTAATGATTAAAAGCACTTGTGAACACGTAACAAGTTCAAAATAGCAAGAAAGTTCGATCATGACCAGTTTTAGTGTAAGTAGTTATTCCAGTTACTAGACATTGCAAAACTACAAAATGTATAACATGAGTAATGTAGTAAGAACTTTCAGCATGTCAAAGGAATCACAAAGTCATATATGTATGAAATACTATGCTCATATTATTTTTATTTCATATTCACACATAGACTTCCAAGTTTCAAAACTCCCCCTCAATTTAAGCCATGAGGATGCATAACCCCTATTTCACTACGAATGTAACAAAAACGAGTGAAATCCAAAGGTTTTGTAAAAATGTCAACCAATTGTTGTTCGGTATCTACATGGTGAAGCACAATGTTTCCTTTTTCAACATTATCTCGGAGAAAGTGATACCTAAGGTCAATGTGCTTAGTTCTAGAATGTTGCACGGGGTTTTTAGCAATGCAGATGGCACTAGTGTTATCACAGAACAATGGAACACTATCTAGATCAACCCCATAGTCCTTAAGTGTTTGAACAATCCAAAGAATTTGTGAGCAAGCACTAGCAGCAACTACATATTCAGATTCGGCTGTGGATTGTGCAACTGAATTTTGTTTTCTAGAGGACCAAGCAACAAGAGAATTACCAAGAAAATGACAAGCACCGGAAGTACTTTTCCTATCAATCCTACAACCCCCAAAATCAGCATCCGAAAAAGCTTTCAAAGTAACGGTTGAGGAAGAAGGAAGAAAAATGCCAAATTATTGAGTTCCATGTAAGTACCTGAGAATCCTTTTGACAGCTTGACGATGTGAAGCACGTGGGGAAGCTTGAAACCGTGCACAAAGACATACGCTGAATTGTATGTCCGGTCTTGATGCCGTGAGGTACAAAAGTGATCCGATCATGCTTCTATATTCTTTTTGATTCACGGGTTCACCATCTTCATCAAGTTCAAGTGTTGTTGCTGTTCCCATTGGTGTCCGAAGAGGCTTGCTTTTGTCCATGTTGAAGCGCCTTAGGAGCTCTTTGGTATACTTCGTTTGATGCACAAAGGTACCCTCCTTGGTTTGCTTGATTTGCAGACCCGAAAAGTAAGTGAGTTCACCCATCATACTCATTTCAAATTCGGAACTCATCATTGCTGAAAACTTGGACACAAGATCATGAGAAGCACAACCAAAGATAATATCATCCACATACACTTGAACGAATAATGAGTTATTGCCATACTTAAGCACAAAAAGAGTTTTATCAACCTTGCCCATGGTAAAACCCTTTTCAAGTAAGAATGTTTTTAACCTATCATACCATGCTCTAGGGGCTTGTTTGCGACCGTATAAGGCTTTGGACAGTTTGTAAACATGATTAGGAAAATCTGGATTTTCAAAACCCGGTGGTTGTTTGATATAAACCTCCTCATCTATGTAGCCATTAAGAAAAGAAGTTTTAACATCCATTTGATATATCTTAAAACATTTAGATGCTGCAAAAGCTAACAAAATTCTTATGGCTTCTAATCTAGCGACAGGAGCAAAAGTTTCATCAAAATCTAGACCTTCAAGTTGAGTGAAACCTTGAGCAACCAACCTAGCCTTATTCCTAACCACAACCCCATCCTCACTTTCTTTATTTTTAAATACCCATTTAGTTCCAATTAAAGTGTGACCTTGAGGTGGAGGTACAAGTTTCCAAACATTATTTCTTTCAAAATTTTCTAACTCTTCTTGCATGGCAATAATCCAAGATTCATTAGTGAGTGTGTGTGATATATCTTTGGGTTCAAAAGAAGCAACAAAAGCAGAATGAGAATGAGAGTTTGGATCGCAAAACCTGGACCGTGTGACTCGTTCGTGCAAGCTTCCAATCATCTGTTGTGGGGGATGATCTTTGTAAAAACGTAGGGGAACAGATGTCTCACAAGCTTCTTCTTGATTAGGTTCATCGTAGATTGATGAGCTTGTGACTTGTGGACGATCAGGACCAGCATCGGTGATAGCCTGAGCTTGTTCAATGTCCAGAGCTGGACACGTGTCAACTTCGGAACTACCAGGCAGTATCACCGGCTCTTCTTCATCTTCGAAAATACCCTCCCACTGAGGATACGGATCTGGTCCTGCAACACCGGAGCTAGTACCTGGGCTAGCTTCATCAAAGGACACTTCACAAGTCTCCACAATTTTGTTAGTGTCAAGTAAAAGCACACGGTAGCCTCTAGTATGAGATGGATAACCAAGAAACATGCCATCAATGGATCTAGGTTCAAATTTAACAAGATTACCATGTTTCTTAACAAAGCATTTGCAACCAAAGACCCGAAAGTGTGTAACACTAGGCCTATGTCCAAACCGGAGCTCATATGGTGTTTTACCTAGCTTAGCACGCAAGAAAACACGATTTGAGACATAACAAGCGGTTGCTAACGCATCAGCCCAAAATTTCCTAGGAGTTTGATATTCATCAAGCATAGTCCTAGCCATCTCAACTAAGGTTCTGTTCTTTCTTTCTACAACACCGTTTTGTTGAGTTACATATGGTGAAGAGAATTGATGATCTATTCTATTTTCAGCACAAAAGTGATCAAAAGATTGATTTTTAAATTCAGTTCCACACTTCTAATTACTTTTAAAGATCCTGAGTGATCAATTGATAATCTAAGAAATAAAGTTCTAAAGTGACTAAAAGCTTCATTCTTAGATGCCATAAAGTAAACCCAAGAGTATCTAGAATAATCATCAACAATAACAAGAACATACCATTTACCTTCGAAGGATTGAACATGTGAAGGTCCTACGGTGTCAAGATGCAAAAGTTGACATGGTTCAGTTGACATGATAATTGTGAGAGGAGTATGTGAACCTGCAACCATCTTAGCATGTCTACAAGAAGAGCACACAATATCTTTGTCCCCTTTAAGCTTAGGCAGCCCACGTATGCGATCAAGAGCACTAACACGCGTTAGGTGATCAAAGCCTACGTGACCAAGTCTACGATGCCAAAAATATAAGTCCTTTGAATCATTAGCAACTAGACACCTATGCTTAGAGGAAGACATATCAAAATCAGCTTTAAAAACTCTTCCAAACCAAGACATGTTAAAAATAAGCTCACTATTTGAACCTACAACTTTGCAGCAGTTTTTATTGAAAATAATTTCTAGATTTTCATCTAGCAATTGTGCAACAGAAAGCAAGTTGTATTTCAAATTTTTGACAAGTGCCACATCCTTCAAAATGTAGTGATCATTTACTCTAACCGAACCCTTAGCAATTATAGGAGTTGAGGAATTATCGGCAAAAGTAACATTCTCTACACGTGACACAAAAGAGAGGGAGGAGAACCAATCTTTGTTACCAGTCATGTGGC
The DNA here is from genome assembly GCA_036927565.1 of Tuctoria greenei. Taxonomy (NCBI): domain Eukaryota; kingdom Viridiplantae; phylum Streptophyta; class Magnoliopsida; order Poales; family Poaceae; genus Tuctoria; species Tuctoria greenei. Next base: position 80,532,620 of record JAYESD010000003.1, on the reverse strand, counting down.
GTGAGCAACCTGAATCCACAATCCAAATGTTCTCCTTCCTCAAACGTGTAACCTACATAGAAGCAGAATACGTCGATGACTCAATACTGGGGTTAGTCAAAAGGCATCTAGGAATCCAGTACTGAGTCACGCGACGTGCAGCAGGAAAAACACGCGAAAGCTGAGACAAAACAGTAAGTTTATGAGTCAAAGTTTGAGATTTTTTATTCTTAACTACTGACCTATAAGGTGTTACTTGTGTAGCACAAAAATCAGTAGCTCCGGAGGCAAAAATAGAAGGTCCGGAGGTAAACTTTGAATGTTTTTGACTCAAAATAGCAGGTTGTACATTCGGTTCAATATGTGCAGCAAATTTTGCATGAAAGTTATGAGATCTAGCAACCATTCTTTCCCTTTTCTGTTGTTTAGCTAGTCTATAACAAAAATCTATGACATGACCATCTCTACCACAGAAGGTACAATGAAAATTAACTTTGTGTTCATGTCTAGATGAGGAAGCAATATTTTTGTTTGAAACCGAATGAGACAACACTCCTGCAGATTTGAAAACCACTCCTTTTTGTTTAGGAACTGTTTGAATCAAACCACTTCCTAATGACTTTACAATTTTAGATGGATGTGCCTTAGCATGAGCATGAGAATCAAAACCTAAACCAGTTTTATCATTGCAAGACTTGGAAGAATTCAGCAGTAAGTTTAGGTTCTTATTCCCATTAAAAACCGATCTAATGTCCTATGCATGTCATCAAGTTTATTGGACAGATATGGGCAATTTTCACATGAAGTTTTTCCTTTTAGTTTGCAATTTGAACAAAATTTAACTTCATGAGAACGTAAAGCATTGTTCAATATAGAAATTTCATTCATAGCATCCTGTAGTTTCTTATCAAGATCATCACAAGTAGAACAATGCAAATCAATTGTAGAACAGCTAGCATCTTTCAAGTTTTTATCATTAAGTGCAGCAAGCTCTTTGTTCTTTTCAATTTCTAACTCAAGTTTATCAAGTGTGGAGGTGTGCGCACTTCTTAATGAGGACAATTGTTCATATATATAATCACATGAGGAACATGCATCATCACTAGGAATCAAAGTTTTTAAACGGTTGATTTCAGATTCTAGTGATTCAATTTTAGCAGCACTATCCCTAAGCTTTTTGTCCTTTTTCTTAACAATAATAGTGGCACGAGAAATGGCATCACACATTTCTTTGCAAGTAGGACATACCTCTTCATTGTCGCTGTTGTGTTCTGCCTCCTCCATACTTGATCTTGACTTGCCCGCCATAAAGCACAAGTTTGCCAAATCATCTTCATCTTCATCACTTCCAATGTCCACGTCACTTGAACTGAACTCTTGAAGCGCGGTGATGAAACTGTTGATCATCTTGCATCCTATGATACCTTTCTTCTCCGTGTTGGAATTTCCAGAGGAGGTCTGGACCTTGCTTTGTTTTTCTTCCCGGGTGGTCGGACCTGAAAGGTTAGGGCATTGTGTATGAAAGTGTCCTGTTTTACCACATTCGAAACAGCGTTGAGGTCCGGTGCTTCCTCTCCTTCTAGTTCTCACATTTTGCAATGCTTTTGAGAATCTAGTAGAGATGAGTGCATACTCCTCTTCTAGAAATTCTTCGATCTGCTCCACGGTTAGTGAGGACAACAAAGCAAGAGTATTGCAAGATGATGATTGGCCAAAGCTAGACATATCACGCTGTGAAACAAATGCAATAGACTTATTGGGGTTCTTACGTGAGATTATGTCAATTTCATGAGTTTTTAACTTGGAATATAGCACATCCAAAGTAAGTGAACTCATGACAGTAGATTCACAAATAGCTGTGACTTTCATCTCTCAAATTGACATATCTAATGCACTTAGTAATTGCCTAGCATTTTCAGCATCTAAAAAATTAACATTGACACTACGCAAGTTGCTTAGAATCTTATTAAAGCGAGCAAAAAGGTCATCAATAGACTCACCGGGTTGCATCTCGAAGCGCATGTATTCTTTCTTGAACATGTCTTGCCTTACCTCTTTGATCGTTTTAGATCCTTCGTGGTAGTCACAAAGTGCTTTCCACACATCGTATGCAGATCGGAGGTGTGCAACACGGTCGAAGTCGCTTTGTGTTAATCCTTGTATGATCAAGTTCTGAGCCTTGTTGTTGTTGTCGACATCTCTCAGATTTGTAGCTGTAACTTGATCGTTTGATGGCACTTCGTAAGGCTTGTATACCTTCTCCCATATTGCAAAGCCTTGTGCCTGGATGAAAGCCTCCATGCGTGCCTTCCAAACCTGAAAATAAATACCAGTGAAGACACAAGGTTTGGCAGAGTACTTCTCTATGATGATTAGTCAAAAACACGCGCAAATCACAAAGATTAGAGCACCGTGGCTCTGATACCAATAGTAGGATCGAAGAGCACGTGAAAAGCTACCAGAGGGGGGGGTGAATGGTAGATTTAAAAATCTTACACAGCAGAAACAATTAAACCCCAACCCCTTTAGCAGAAAAACAATCTCTTAAAGAAATCGTGTGTGAGACTATCCTAAATGTGTTTCACCGTGACAAAAGTTATGGATATGAGAGGAATCAAGTCATGAAGACAACACAAAAGGAATCACTCAAATCCGTCGAGAAAAACTCAAGTTATGATTGAAAGATCAAACACAGGTCAAACTGCCCTACCCGAGGAAAAATAGTTCTAGAACGTTGCAAAGAAACTCGTGTAGATCATAGACCATAAATCAAAATGACCGTGAAATTTTGATATATGATAGATAATGACGTTGTGAAGACAACTCAAAAAGAATCACATCAATTGGATCTGTAAAACTCGAGTTATGATAAAACCACCAATGAAAGTTAGTGCTGTCCAGAAACTCGACGAGTAAAACTTGTCTGGAACAAGTCGGACGAACAAGGCACAAAAGTTCCTTCAAAATACGAATTTTATTCAATAGAACACAAGAGGAACAGCCCCAAAGTCGTGCACCACGAGCTCTGGGCTCCCTTGCTTATATAACCAGCCCTTAGGCCAACCCAATATCAACTAGGACTCCAATCCTACTCAGATTATGAATCGTAACTTTCCATAACTGCTCAAGATTCCTCTATACGCAGATAGAAGCAATCTTAAGACTTCCAAACACCTTAGGAACGTATCCCACATTCCTAAACAACTCAAATTCGTGACCCACACGAAATCCTATCATAACCAACTCAAATCTTTCCATATTTGAGTCAAACCCGACTTCGCCGCAGCCAAAGTCATCAACCGGTACGATCCGATCCTTCCAACCAGATCTTCCTATCCATAAACCATCTTCGGAACCATGTTGCCACGTCATGCACCGCATGCATACGTGCAAACACTTTCTTTCGATGTTCAGTAACCTTCATATGCACTGCCCTTGATTCAATCATCCTGCGTGACCTCCTGACCAGCTCAACCACAGTTCCTCCCGAACTTGGTTGTTGGAACCTCATATCCTCCCTGAGACTAGTCCAATGGATCCCGTCACCAGCCATGACTTGAACTCAAGCAACACCTGCACATGAACAAACAACCAATCCGTACGAGCCCAAGTCCTTGACTTGACTCAAGTTAGTTCCGAACACAACACCTTACGTGAGAGCCTCACATAAGCATGTTGCCAAACCACAGAAACACAATATTATCCATATCAACCAAAACGCACCAAAAACTTAGTAAAAGAATACTAAGCAATCTTTCCAACAATGTAAAGCAAGTACGAAACATTGCAAATTAAAAATAGAAGCACTGCGGTGAAGTTCCGGACCTTGCTAGAGCAACCCGGACCTTGAGCCGGAGCTAACAAAACTAGTAGAACCTAGCGCCGGAGCTTACCAAAACTAGTATAACCAAGCTCCCGCTAGAGCTTACAAAACTAGCAGGACCTAGCGCCAGAGCTAACCAGAACTAGTCGGAACAAGAAATCCCAAAAGCCGGAGCTAGAAAAATCAACTTCGGAGCTTAGCAAAAATACGGCGGAGCTATCAAAAACATGTCGGAGCTATCAAAGACATGCCGGAGCTAAAGATAAAGCTCACCGGAGCTGACCAAATCTAGTCGGACCTAGCATCGAACATAACCAGAGCTACCCAAACCAAGCCGGACCTAGCGTCGGACCTTGCTGTAGCTCAGAGCTAGAGTCGGACCTTGATAAAAACGTGTTTTGGTGATATTTAAAAACTTTTATCATCAAAGCCAAGTGTATTCACTACAAGCCAATGTATTCAGCACACATAGGTCTTACAACATGATTATCTTCAAGTCCATGGGGTAGATCACAAGTTTTCGGGGGCCTGGGCGCAAAACAGCGGCCGGAAACGGAATTTGGAACGTGGGCCATCGTATCAGAGATGAGAGCATGGAATTTAAATAAAACTAACTGGTATCCACTTATAATCTCGGCCGTTGACCTCAAATCAACGGTCGAGACGCAGCCACGTCGCCTTTGGCGATGCAGGCAGCGCACGGCCCGGCGGCGCTCGGCACCCGGGGTGGCAACTCGCTAGAGAAATTGGCCTACGTTAAAAACGAGTCCAGAACTAAGTGCTCTAGGTGATAATTGCAAGAGGGGATGAAAAGAAACGCAGCTCGGGTGTTTTCGGGGTCCGAAGAAGGTCAGAAATGGGTCGGGGACGATGGCTTGCGGCAAGCGGCGACAACCTCCATCGATTCTGGCGAAGCCTCGGCAATCTCTCCGCGCAACTTGCCCGGTGTGATCCTAGCATCAAGTCCAAGTGATTAGAGAAGAAAGGAGCAAGGGACGGGCATCGATTCGACAGGAACATGCGCGACGTACCGAGAATGGCGATTGCCTAGGGTTTGGCGCAGAGGGGGAGAAATAGAGGGGGTGGCTGACAATTTATAGAGGGGAAATGGGCGGTGGTTGACGACTAACGCGATGGGCAGTTCCTCGGCTTGATTCCGCACACAGAGCGGCGATTTGAAGTGGTGGGACACGGCGCGGTGGGGGACAGAGAGGGAGGCTACGATTGCTGGAGGTGGGGGATGACAGGCGGACCCCACTCAAAAGAGAGAGAAGGAGAGGGAGGGGGTCTGCTGGGCCATGGGACATAAAAGGGGAAATGGGCCGAGGGTGGAGTTTTGGCCCAGAGGCGGTTTTTATTCTTTTTCTTTTCTCTGTTCTTTTCTTTTGATTTGTTTGCAGATTTAAACCAAAACAAATTCTACTCATTTGAATTCAATAATTCACACAAATATGCACCATCAAATGTATTATTTTATTTACAAATGTTCTTTTCAAATTTTGGGTGTTACAGCTCTACCCCCCTTAAAAGGAATCCCGCCCTCGAGATTCGGACGTCCTAAGAGAAAAGATGAGGAAACTCGGCCTTGAGATCTTCTTCTCTTTCCCACGTTGCTTCTTCCTCCGAGTGATGCTTCTATTGTACTTTGCACATGCGAATAACTTTGCTTCTATTAACCCATTCTGATGTCTCAATTATATTGACAGGTTGTTCTACATAGGACAAATATTCTTTTACATCTACCACTTCCATAGGCACTCTTAAACACTTCTTAAGCTGCGATACATAGAACACATTATGTACATCTGACAAGTGTGGTGGGAGCTCAAGCTGATAAGCTACTTCTCCTCATCGTTCTAATATCATGAACGGACCAATGTAGCTGGGTGACAACTTGCCTTTTACTTAAAATCTCCTCAACCCTCTCATGGGTGACACCTTCAGGTACACATAATCACCAACCTCAAATGTTAGATCACGTCTTCTTGTATCCGCATAACTCTTCTATCTTATTTGAGCTGCCCTTAGATTCTTCTAAATTTCTTGTACTTGTCTTTCAGCCTCTTTCAATACATCGGGTCCAAAAACTTGACTCTCTCTAGTTTGATTCCAAAACAACGGTGTTCTACATTTCTGCCCATATAATGCTTCAAATGGAGACATTTTCAAACTAGCTTGATAACTGTTTTTATAAGAAAACTCAGCATACGACAGATTCTTGTCCCAACTTTGGCTCTTCTTCAAAGCACACACTCGATCTCAACATATCTTCCAGAATCTGATTGGTGCGTTCCGTCTGACCATCAGTCTGAGGATGATATGCCGAGCTGAAATTTAAACGGGTATCCATTGATTCATGCAACTTATGCCAGAATCTTGAGGTAAATTGAGTGCCTCGATCTGAGATTATCTTCTTGGGAACTCCATGTAAGCATACAATCCTGGATATGTACAATTCCGCTAACTTGGGACCATTATAGCTTTCCTTCATGGGAATAAAGTGGGCAACTTTAGTCAAACGATCCACTATAACCCATATAGAGTCATACCCAGACTGAGTCCTTGGCAGTCCAACAATGAAATCCATGCTGATTTCTTCCCATTTCCATTCTGACACTTTGATTAGTTGCAGTAACCCTGTTGGTCTTTGATGTTCTGCCTTAATCAGTTGACACATATCACATATGGCCACATATTCTGCTACATCCCGTTTCATTTCATGCCACCAATATCGATCTTTAAGATCTTGATACATCTTCGTGTTTCCGGAATGAATGGAGTATGACGAATCATGAGCTTCTATTAGTATCAACTCCTGGATCTCTTTTACATCTGGCACACAGATCCTCTTTCCAAGCCATAGGCTTCCTTGTTCATCCTCCCTAAAGTTCGAAGCTTTTCCTTTCTTCATCAATTGCTTGATCTGCTTGACCTTCTCATCATTCTCCTATCCTTCTCGTATATCATGCTCAAAGGTTGAATCCACTTCCATAGCAACTGCTTTAGTGCTAGAAACCATGCATAAGTTTAACCTTGCAAACTCTTCACATAACTGGGGTTGAAGAGCTTGTACTAACAATTTGTTACATTGTCCCTTTCTACTTAGGGCATCAAAGATCACATTAGCTTTTTTTGGATGATAGTTGATTCCCACATCAAAATCATTTATTAACTCCAACCAACGACGTTGTCTGAGGTTGAGATCTAGCTGGGTGAATATATACTTCAAGCTCTTGTGATCATTGTAGATCTCAGATCTTTTTCCCATTAGATAGTGTCTCCATATCTTCAGTGCATGGACAACAGCTGCCAACTCTAAATCATGGGTTAGATAATTCCTCTCATGGTTTCGGAGCTCTTGAAGCATAGGCTACAACATGTCCTTTTTGCATTAAGACACATCCTAAACCATGACCGGATGCATCACAATAAACCACAAACTCTTTCTGCATATCAGGCATCACCAATACTGGTGCACTAGTTAACCTCTTCTTCAGTTCGGCAAAGCTCACTTCACACTCGGGTGTCCACTTGAAAGCAACTCCTTTCTCGAGCAACTTGGTTAGTGGCCGAGAGATTTTTGAAAATCCCTTGATGAATCGACGATAATATCCAACCCTTCCAAAGAATCTTCGTATATCATGTACGCTCTTAGGTGTTTCCCATTTGAAGACATCTGCCACTTTGCCCGAATCTACTGCTATACCTCCTTCTGATATGACATCACCCAAAAATGATACCTCCTTTAGCCAAAACTCACACTTACTGAGTTTGGCATACAGCTGATGCTCATGAAGCTTTTGTAAAGCCATCCTTATGTGTTCCTCGTGCTCTTCTTCAGTCTTGGAGTAGATAAGTATATCATCGATGAACACCACTAAAAACTTATCCAAGTACTCCATGAATACCTTGTTCATCAGGTACATAAAATAAGCAGGAGCATTGGTCAACCCAAATGACATAACACTATACTCATAAAGTCCATATCGAGAGACAAATGCGGTCTTGGGGATGTTCGAGGGTCGAATCTTCAACTGGTGATAACCTGAACAAAGATAAATTTTAGAAAACACACATGCTCCTCTCAACTGGTCAAACAAATCTTCAATCCCTAGTAGTGGGTACTTATTCTTGATGGTCACCACATTCAAGGCACGATAATCCACACATAATCTTTGTGTACCATCCTTCTTAGGTACAAATATAACCGGTGCTCCCCGAGGCGACGAGCTAGGACGAATATATCCTTTCCCCGGTAGCTCCTCAATATGGTTCTTTAGCTCAACTAGTTGCTTAGCATCCATTCTATACGGCCTCTTATATATCGGGGTCGTCCAAGGCACTAACTCAATATTGAACTCAATCTCTCGATCAAGGGGCATAGCTGGCAAATCATCTGGAAATACATCCCGGAACTCACTCACAACCCTGATGCCTTCTGTACTCTTAAGATGGTTGAGTTGAAAAGTTGCCTCTTGTGTTTGATCTGGTCTAAACTCCACTGTAGTGCCATCTGGATGCGTTAAGCAAATTGTCCTTGTTGCACAATGAATCACTCCTTGATTCTTTGTCAACCAGTCTATTCCCAGAATGATGTCTAGTCCTTGTGAGTCCAACACTATTAAGTTGGACCAAAAGACTACCTCCCTTATATTTATACTGACTTTACGACATAGATGCCTTGCCACCATCTCTCCTCCAAGAGAGTTTATAAGCAATGGCCAATTCAAGAATGTAACTATCGTGTAATTCTTCTTTATGAAATCTTTGGATATGAATGAATGTGTAGCACCCGAATCAAATAATACTGTGGCGGGATGGGAATTAATGGAAAACATACCGATCACCACATCAGGTGCTTCCTAAGCCTGCTCCAATGACACATGATTGACACGTCCGGGTGGGTTCGACTGCTTCTTTGGGCAGTTGTTGGAGTAGTGTCCTATTTCTTCACACTTGTAGCACTGAACTCCAGCAGCATTGTTCTAACCCTTGTTACCTCCTGGTTGGTTCCATTGTGGCTGTCCATTGGGGTGGTTAGCTGGTGCTGATGGGCGAGGTTGTTGCATTTGCTGGTGAGGGGGTTGTACTGGTTGGCGTGGAGGCTATGGTGGCTGGCGCATCTTCTAGTTGTATGGTGTAGGTGGCCTGTAGTTGGGATTTGGAAACCTTTGTCCTGTGTAAGAGTTCATAGGATGAGTCATGGGTGCTGCAGGTTGGGGGGCGAAGCAAGGGCGTACATTGCTACTAGAAGTGTGTCCTTGAGCCAACTTCCTCTTCCTGTCATCATCATCTAACTCTTTCTTGATCCTCTCTACTTCAAAAGCCTTGTCAACCAACTTCTGAAAGCTGCTGTAATCACAGGAAGACATGGCGAACTTCAACTCCTTGTCAAGCCCATTTTTGAAATGGAATTGCTTCTTAGAATCCATGTCGACATCTGCTGGTGCGTAGCGAGACAATTGTGTGAAACTCTTCACGTCTTGCCCGAACTTCTCCTTCGGGCACGAAATGATTGCAGAAGTTAGTCCTGAATTCATCCCTTGTGATATTATCTGGGTTCTGATGGGCTTTAGTGAAAGAAGTCCACCAATCGGTTGCAGGTCCTTGGAGTTGGTGAGAAGCTAAAGGTAGCTTCTCCCTTCCTTCACACTGAATAATTCTCAACTTGCTCTCAACTGCTCTCAGCAAATCATCAGCATCCATTGGCTCACTGGCTATGGCAAAGGTAGGTGGATGGGTGTTAATAAAATCTCTCAAAAAAGACCTGGGCTAGAAGGGTGGTGGTAGAGGAGCGTTGTGTGGTGGTGGTGGCGATATATGCTGCACATTGGTTGCTATCTGGGTGAGGTTGTTGAGCAGCTGAGTCTAAATGGCCATCATTTGTTGCATCTGTTGTGCTGCTAGGGATCCCTGAGCACCCCTACCCATCCGTCCTGGTAAACCTCCAAGTGCATCCTCTGGGGGTGGAACACCCTGACCACGACCTCTGGCTCTACCAGCCATCTGTATTGGAAATAACTGAACTTTTAGAACAATAGACGAGGTATAGAAGAATACACTATGGTAAAACGGTCCCAACTACATGCATCAAGGAGAACATATATATATATATATATATATATATAGAGAGAGAGAGAGAGAGAGAGAGAGCGAGAGAGAGAGAGAGAGAGAATCCATTAATCAACTAGTGCGGATGTGGACAGGATGCCAAGGCATTCCACAACTCACACAACACACAAGCAACCCTATATACAAATGACGTGGATGTGGACAGGATGCCTAAGCATTCTACAACTCGCGTCACACACATACACACCATAAAGCAAACAACTAATACAATAACATAGATAATAGGACACAAAACTAGATAGGGCGTAGCTACACGCTCCTACATACTACGGGTAGGTGTCCTAAGTCGTCCAACAAGGTAGGGAACCTACTCCTGCTCGTATGGGTCCTTGTCAGAGTCCTCCTCGGTGTACTCCTCTGGGTCCTCCTCCTAGTCCTCCTCCGAGTCCTCTAGTGCTCGCTCACGGCGGTCGGGCGAGTCTGGGTCCCAAGGCTCACCGTCTGACACGTATTGGGGAAGTTAGGGTCAGTCACAGTGATCCTCCGGTAGCGACGAAGAAGCTGCTCGTAATGGTTAGTGGACTCCCTGTCCTGCAACTCCTGCTGACAATGCTGGAGTCATGGGGACAACTCCACGACGTCGTAAACAAGCCTCTCGCTTTGAGCGTGGTGCTGAGGTCCCTCAATGTCACGTCTAGCGAAGTCGACTGTGCCACTAGGGCGCTGAGGGGTGAACGCGTGCTCCGTGCGCTACAGTCGGAACCTGTGGGCATGACTCCAATATTTGGTCGCCTCCCACGTAGCGTCCTCCTCAGCAGCATGCTGAGAGCTCCTCCAAGCCGGAGAGTAGTGCACGTGCAACAGCTCTGAGTCATAGTAGATCAACAGCTGGCTAGTCCACTCCATCCCACCAGAAGACAGCACTGAGGCCCTATTAGTGTGGTAGACGAAGTGAACTCAGTAGTCTCAGTACCACGCTGCACGAAGGAGAGAGTGAAGGTGGCTGCACATCCCCACTGTAGCACATCCAGAAGAGATAAGCATTGTCTCCCTGCGGGGTGTGTGAGGTGCGGAGTGGCTGGCTAGAGTGTGTCGTGGAACACGTCCACCAGTCATCTTGCGTGTCATCTTCTTGGTGTGCGCCATCTACAAATATTTGAAAAGGAGAGAGTGAGATCAATAATCAATAGATCAAATTAGAATAAAAACAATAAGTACAATAAGATAAGAAGAAAAAGGATTGAGGTAGGAACACAAAGTTTTAGAAATACTATATTATAAGAAAATAGTATAGTCCTTATTTCGATTATTTCTAACTAGTCTTGCGTCCTACGGGCAACACGGCTTTGATACCACTTTGTCATGCCCGGTCATCGAAAGGATGAATAGACGCTAACCACATATACGCCAGGATTAGTTGAATCGTACATGCGTTGACAAAAGTGAAATATCATTACATAGCCATGTTCGAATACATAATAAGTCTTACAATATGACCCGAAGGTCTACAAATACACACCACTAACCTATATACATCATCTAAACTATTTAGAAAGTCCAGACTACAGCGGAAGGATAGATAGATAAGGCTCCAGCTCCACAGGCAGTTGCGCGAAGGATTGCCAGCCGAGATCATGTCCTCCGGGTTGATGAATAAATCTTCTGGTGCCACTTCTTCGTATTCTGGAAGGGGAAGAGAGGGAAATCACTTTGAGTAGATAGAGTACTCAGCAAGTGTGGGAAGAGGATGACATGAATGGCCAGAACAAGGATAGGCCAACTTTGGCTTAAGCACTATGCTTAGAACCTAACCTTAGCTTTCATTATCAATTTAATATCAATAAATATTCCAATTCATAATGATAATGATGAAGATAACCTGAATCATAAATAACCATCATTTCCCAACCATAAGCTAAATAAGAACTGGCCCCAAGCCTCTCTTGTCCGTGAGCACGGCTGTCATGACATTTTTCCATTCTTTGCAGAGAGTGTACCCTTTACCCACAAGTAGTGATTTCATCCTCTATTGCCAGGTGGACTGAGTAAACCTCCCTGTAGCCAGTATTGATCAACCACATCTCACACTTCCGTAGGTGTGCGGCCAGGAGATCACTGCACGATTTTTACAAAGGTACTCCCGACTAGTGCTAGCCCTCTAAGGTTTCCACCACTGAGGCATTTCCGGAGTAACCCTCCACCTTAGAGCCCCCCTCTTGAGCCTTGCGGATCACAGAGCAGTACCCCTGCATCATTCCCCGCACCATCCAACTACTAGCATTTCATCGAGAGAAACCTAATTAATTGACCAAGCTGCCCCATCTCAGTCTCGTGGTGGTACTATAAAGCTCAGTGGCTTCCTCAATAAACCGGTCCTTAGAATCCAGTGGTGCCAAACCCAATCCCGGGTCTCGTGCAAATTGCACCATACCAAATCCATCCAACCAATTCCTATCAACTACTATTGTGTGTCCATCACGATTAAAGTAATCATAAAATATAGTGTATTTCATGTGTATGGAGTTCCAATCCCAAAGTCTAGCATAATCAAGACCTATCTCTTTCCCAACCCAATACAGGTGACATAGAATAATATGGAACAGAGCATATAACATGAAATAGGACATCATTTTATGTAGCATGCAACTAACTAAACATCCTAAAACAGGGGTATGATGATCAAGGGAACTTGCCTACTTCGAAGACTTGATTGTCGTTGAAGACTTGGTCTTGAAGGTTAATGGCCGGGTCATAGTACGACTCTAAATATATTGGCAAAGCAAGGCAACAAGAAAAAAGGCTAGATAAGTACATAGTACACAATGCATTACATCACAACATTCACATAAGCATAAAATCCTATTCTAATACTCTCCTACAAAGAATTTATTATTTTTCATATCCAAAAATATGAATCTACCATTTATATTACATTGTTAGGATTTATTTATGGGCAAAAATAATTTCTAATGAATTTTCTATGGTAAAAATATATTTTATTTGCACTCTACAATTTATTAGAGCATAAAAATATTTAATACTAATTTTTCTTCTATTTTTATATTTATTTTATCATTAATAACTATTTTCTACACATTAAATACACTTTTAAATAATATTTAGCAACTAAATAAAACATCAGAGGCTTCCTGGTAATTTTTCTGTACTAAAAAGGGGTTAAAACAATATTCAGTAAAATTCCAAGGATTAGATTCAATATTTCCTTTGTTTAACCTAATTCTAGAGAGTTCAGGGGCTAGATTGCTAAAATAAGGATTAAAACATGATTATCTTAAAGTCCAGGGGGTAGATCACAAGTTTTTGGGGGCCTGGGCACAAAAATAGCAGCGGGAAACGGATTTTGAACATGGGCTGTCGGATCCAAGAGGAACGTGCACGATTTAAATAAAATGAATCTGTATCCACGTTATAATCTCGGCCTCAAATCGACGACCAAGACGCAGCCACATCGCCTTGGGCGACGCAGGCAGCGCACGATGTGGCGGCGCTAGGCGCCCGTGGCGGCGACTCACCGGAGTAATCGGCCCGCATTAGAAACAAGATCGAAACTAAGCGCTCTATGCGTGAATCACAAGAGGGGAAGAAGAGAAACGCAGCTGAGGTGCTTTCGGGGTTCGAATAAGGTTGGAAAGGGGTCGGCGACGATGGCTTGCGGCGAACGGCAACGACCTTCATCGATTCCGGCGAAGCGTCGCCAATCTCTCCGCGCAGCCTTGCCTGGCGTGATCCTAGCATCAAGTCCAAGTGATTAGAGAAGAAAGGAGTGAGGGATAGGCATCAATTTGACGGGAACATGTGCGACGTACCGAGAATGGCGTTTGGCTACAGTTTGGTGCGGAGGGGGAGAAAGAGAGGGGATGGCCGACAATTTATAAAGGGGAAACGGGCGGTGGTTGATGACTAATGCGACAGGCGGTTCATCGGCTTGATTTCGCACGCGGAACGACGGTTTGAAGAGGTGGGGCGCGGCGCGGTGCGGGATAGAGAGGGAGGCGGCGGTTGCTAGAGGTGGGGGATGACAGGCAGACCCCACTTGGCAGAGAGTGAAGGAGAGGGAGGGGGTCTGTTGGGCCATGGGAGGTTAAAATGGAAATGGGCTGAGGGTGGAGTTTCGGCCCAGGGGCAGTTTTTATTCTTTTCCTTTTTCTTTTTCCTTTTCTTTTCTTGTGATTTGATTTCAAATTTAAACCAAAATGAATTCTACTCGTTTGAGTTCAAAAATTCACACAAATATGCACCATCAAATGCATTATTTTATTTACAAATGTTCTTTTCAAATTTTGGGTGTTACAAAGAGACGCTTAGGGAGGTTCGAATGGAGTATGGTGTACCTCTGCCCACCCTAAGAAAGTCGTGAGATGCCTTGACGCAATTGTATGACGAGGAGAGGCCGGGGTGGCGTAAACCAATGCTTTGGAAGAAGACTCGCCGTGGAACATGAGTTGACGATGAGGGCAACATTGGATCTGCTCAAGAAGGGCTAGAGTACGTTGACGCATACCTCTGATGCCCACAGTTGGCCTGAGGGAGTGTGCTCCGGCTGGGCAACAAGGAACAGGGGGGTGGGGGCGACGTCAACTTGGCGGCCACGGGAACGCGAAGTTTTTCTCTGTAGAAGCTCGACCCAACCAAGAAGCAAGTCAGGAGCTGCGCAAGAAGCTTGGAAACGAGAGCAAAGAATCATGGAGCAAAACCTACCCTGCAACTCAAACTTGGGTGGAGCAGAGGTAGGGAGACGGTGATTAAAATTTGAATTTGAATTCCAATGCAATTCAATCGGCCACATGAATTACGTAGCATCCGTGCTCTAAAAATTATAAAATTTGACAGGGATATTTTTTGAATTATTTGGAATCTAATGGTCAACTCAAATATAAATTTTTACAAAGTTTGAACAGGAGCTAGATTTGAATTTTGATTTCCCTCTCTTAGGGATTTTTATTTAATTTGGTATTTCCTTTTCTTTTGATCTGTTTATCCTCTTCTCCTTTATATCTCTCCTAGCAAAAGTGCCAAGTTTGAAATTTGGGGCTTTTACAGGCTTATCACTTAGATATGAACTTGGAAGAAGTTGTGTATGACCAAAACCATGTCTTTAAGCTTCTGATTGTCAAATGACATAGGCTTGGCTTTGTTGGTTTGAATAAAGCTGATGCGACATATAATCTTTTGCAAATGCCATATGATCTGAATTTGTGCTTTAAATGATAATAAAATGCAGCAACATGTGTCATGCTTTCAGGTTTTGAAATAGTTAAGTTTGTGAGATCATGACTTGCTTAAATTGAAAATTACACTTGATCTCTAGCATGACTTACACTACTTTATATATCTCATTGATGTGATAGTGTAAGTTACTTGATAGTATGACTTGGATGAGCTTTGTTTATATGTATATGTCATATTATGCTCATAACAATGAAATTTTCTCTTTTGAACCTTGTTGAATACATTGTCAAAGGGGGAGAAATATGTCACACATTGCACATTCACGAGTTTTTACACGTTTGATTTTTATTTTCAAAAAATAGGAGAAATTTGCTTTCAAAACCTTTTCATGTGAATGAGCTAATGTTCGGATTCTAAGTGGTGTTGCCAATATATTCATCAAGGGGGGGGGGGGGGGATTGTGAGACCAATGTGTGTTGAATACATTGACAATTAGAATAAAAGTGAGGTTTTACATTCAAAGTTTTGAATATTGCAAAAAACACCCGCTTCGGATTGTTCGAACTTTCACTCACATGAGCTGCACGTGAGTCGACATGGTTGATCTTTACAAATGTGTTTTTTGGAGTAAAATTTACTCTTTAAATGGTTAGGACTGTCTAAACTTCCCGACACGTGATTTGCATGTGAGTTTTGGATTGGAATGTCTGATGTTTTGCCTTTACACTGCAGTGCCGCTTTTGGTCGATTTGATAATTCTATTTGCCGAAATAATTGAGCGACGGATCTGTTTTTAATTTACAATGTTTCAAACTTGCTTCTTGACTTATGGAAAGTTTTCTTAGTATTATATAATTAAGTTTTTGATGTGTTATGCCTGATTATGGTGGTTAATATTTTGCTACGGTTTGCATCATGTTTATGTGAGGTGCTCAGTAAGGTGTTGTTGTTTTCGGACAAAAGTGAGTCAAGTTGTGGACTCATGCTCGGAAAAAGTGGATGTTTGTTCATGTGCAGGTGTTTATTGAACTCAAGACATGGCTGGTGATGGAGATCCTTGAACTAGTCTTAGGGAGGAGATGAGGTTCAACAACCAATTTCAGGAGGAATTGTGGTTGAGTTGATCGGGAAGGTCACACAACATGTTTTGGTCAAGAACAATGCATATGAAGGTATCATGGACGTTTTGGAAAGTGTTTGCAGGTATGAAAAGGGTGCATAGACTGGGATACTTTGTTCCAAGGTGTGGTGAAGAGATATAGAAATAAAGATATGGTTGTAAAGGTCCAACTGGACTGATTTTGCGCTCAGGCTGCGGCTAAGACGGTTATGGCCCAAATATGGAAATATTTGAGTTGGCTATGATAGGATTTCATTCCTAGCACGAATTAGAGTTGTTTTACGGATGGTTGGGACATTCCTAAGGTGTTTGGAAGTCTTAAGATTGCTTCTATCTGCGTATGGAAGAGTCTTGAGCAGTTTTGGAAAATTAGAGATTGAATCCCAGTAGGAGTAGGAGTCATAGTTTGGATTGGATTGGCCTTAGGGCTGGTTATATAAGCAAGGGTGGCCAAGGCTCATGAATATCACGACTTGTGGCTGTTCCTCTTGTGTTTTAGTTAATAAAACTCGTAGTTTTAGAGGATCCTTTGTGCCTTATTCATCGGACTTGTTTTTGGCAAGTTTTCTCGACGAGTTTCTGGACAGACTGATGTTGCATTGGTGTTTTGATCATAACTTGAATTTTACAGATCCAATTGATGTGATTCTTTTTGAGTTGCCTTCACTAGTTAATTATGTATCACTGTGAAAATTTTAGGATCATTGAATCTGTGGTTTTTGGGATACACGAGTTTCTTTGCAGCGTTGCAGTTCTGTTTTTTAATTCGAGTAGAACAGATTGACCTTTGCTTAGTATTTTGATCATATCTCGAGTTCTACGTAGTGTTTTCACGTGATTCTTGTTGGAGTGTCTTCGTGACTTAATTCCCTACAATATCCATTAGTTTAGATATGTTTGATTATGTTAAAACAGTCGTACACATGGTTTTTTTATCAGATTGATTTTCTGTTGAGGGGCTTTTTTTGCTTCCGCTGAAAAGTTTTAATCTACAATTCAGCCCCCCTCTGGTAGCTTTTCACATGCTCTTCAATCCTACACATTAACCCCCCCCCCTGGTAGCTTTTCACAGATCTTTGATCCTACAATTGGAATCACAGCCACGATGCTCTATTCTTTGTGATTTGCACGTGTTTTTACTAATCAACATGGACAAATACTCCACAAAATCTTGTGTGTTCGATTGCATTGATTTTCAGGTTTGAAGGCTTGCATGGAGGCTTACATTCAGGCACAATGCTTTGCCATATGGGAAAAGGTCTTCAAGCGCTTTGGCATGCCATCAATCGATGAAGTCACGACTGCCAACATGAAGGACGTCGACAACAACAACAAGGCATGCAACCTGATCATACAAGGATTGACTCAAAGTGAATTCGATCGTGTTGCACACTTTCGAGTCTACGTATGAAATGTGGAAAGCTCTATGTGACTATCATGAAGGCTCCAACACAATCAAGGAGGTAAGACAAGATATGTTCAAAAGGAATATATGCGCTTTGAGATGCAACCCGGTGAGTCGATCAATGATCTCTTTGCTTGCTTCAACAAAATTCTCAGCAACTTGCATAATATCAATGTTATTTTTTTTTAGATGCTGGAAATTCTAGGCAATTTTTAAGAGCATTAGACATATAAGTGGCCAACGGATCATGCCGGGTCGGCCCGGCCCGAGCCAGATCAAGCTCGTGCTTGAAAAGAACAGGCCCGACATGGCCCGCGAAATTGTTGTGCCAGGCTGAGCCGGCACGATGGGCCGACAGCCAAGCCCGAGCACGACATGAATGCCATTTTCACGTGTTGGGCAGTGTTGGGCCTGTTCATGGGGCGGGCATGCTGTGTCGGCCCGAAGCACAGCCAAGTAGAGCTCGCCACGCCTCAGCCTAGCTGCGTCGCGGATTGTTGCGCTCGCTTCATCCCCGTGTTATTGCGCTCAGTACGTCCCGTCTTGTCATCATCATAGTGGAAGATGCCGCCATCTAACTCGCCGCAGGGAGACGAGGCTTCTGGAGTTTCATAACTCTGTGATGATGGCACGGCCAAATAGGGTGCAGGGTCTTAGCGATCGAGGGAGGGAGAGGGGGCGAGGGCCTAAGCGGCTGGGAGAGTGAGGACGGGAGGCTCGGTAGCATTATAGGGAGAAAGAGGGGCGGGAGGCTCGGCGGTGAATAGAGAGAGTGAGGGGCAGGAGGCTCGGCGACCAAATGGAAGAGAGGGGTGGCGGCTAGAGACCGGTGCTAACGTGTTAGGGTTTGCTGGTTCCTGGAGAAAGTCCTTTATATACTATGCGGACTAAACGGGTCGTGCCCGTGCTAGGCCATGCCTTGCGGGTTAGTCGGGTCGGATTGTCTGGTTGAACGGGCCACCCTAAAATGGGCCGTGCTATGCCAGCCCAACGGGCCTGAGGCCATGCCCGAGCATGGCCCGTGATGGGCTTCTGGTCGGCTTGGGCCCAAATTTTTCGTGTCGAGCCATTTTTGTCGTGATTCGGGCCAGCCAGTTTGGCCCGGCACATTCGGCCACCTCTAATTAGACATGTCAATTTGGTAGATGAAAGTTACATTTATTCGTGAATCCACTATCATGAGTACACTTACTTTAGGTGTTCTATATTATAAGTTGAAAACTCATGAACTTGATATAATATCATGGAAAAATCCCAACAAGTCTCTTGCATTTTCTGCACAACATGACATGCCTAGTTCTAGCCAATCTTCATCATGTCGTACACATGCTTTGCTGTCTTCTCTAACCCTTGAATAGATTCAAGAGTTTCTAGAGGAGGAGCTAGCACTTCTTTCGACTCGATTCTCAAAAGCATTGCAGAATGTGAGAACTCAAAGAGGAGGAAATGGTGGTTCTCAATGATCTTTGAGTGTGGTAAGACAAGACATTTTTGTACATATTGCCCTAACCTTTCAGGTCCTACTACCTGTGATGAAAATCAAAATAAATCCAAGTCCTCCTCTGTCAACAACAAGAAGAAAAAAGAAGACGTTTACAAAACGGCAAGTGGCAGAACACATTCTCTCTGCACTCCTCGATAACAACTAAAGCGATGTGGACTATAGAAGTGATGAAGATGGAGAAAAATTGGCAACTAGGTGTTTCATGGCGGGCAACTCAAGTTCAAGTATGGAGCAGTCCGAAGGGATCAGTGATAATGATGAGGTAAATCACTCATACGAAGAACTTCTTGATGGTCTTTTTCGTGCTGCTGCTATAATTAAAAAAAGGACAAAAAACTTAGGGACAACACTATTAAAATTGAATCACTAGAATCTAAAATTAATCGGCTAAAATCTTTGATTTCTAGTGATAATTCTTGTTCCTCATATAAATTAGTATATGAACGATTGCCATCCTTAAGAAGTGTGCACACCTCCACTCTTGATAAACTTGAACTTGAAATTGAAAAGAACAAAAAGCTTGCTGCACTTAGCGATGAAAACATGAAAGATGCTAGTTGTTCTACAATTGATTTGCATTGTTCTAGTTGTGATGATCTTGATAAGAAACTACATGATGCTATAAATGAAATTTCTATTTTGAACAATGCTTTACATTCTCATGAAGTTAACTGTGGTTCTAATTGCAAATTAAAAGGAAAATTTTCATGTGAAAATTGACTAGATCTATCCAAAAAACTTGATGACATGCATAGGACACTAGAGCGTTTTTGTAGTAGGAATAAAAATCTAAACATGCTGTTAAAGTCTTCCAAGATTTACAATGATAAAACTGATTTAGTTTTGATTATCATGCTCATTTTAAGGCACATCCACCTATAGTTGTAAAGTCACTAGGAAGTGGTTTAATTCAAACAATTCCTACACAAAAGAGGTGGTTTTTAGGTCTGCAGTGGTGTTGTCTAATTCGGTTGCTAAAAAACATTTTGCTTGCCCATCTAGACATGAGCATAACTTAAATTTCATTGTACCTATTGTGGTACAGATGGTCATGTCATAGATTTTTGTTATAGACTAGCTAAACAAGAAAAGAAGCAAAGAATGCAAGCTAGATCTCATAACACTCATGCAAAATTTGTTGCACGTGCTGAACAGAATTTTAGACACTTGCCACCTGTTGTCATGAGTCAAAAGCATGGAAAATTTACTCCCAAACCTAATATTTTTCGTGCTACACGTAACAAACCTCGTAGGTCAGTTGTTGGATGTAAGGATTCTCAAAATATGGCTTATAAACTTGTTATATTATCTCAGCTTTCGCGTTTTATTCCTTCTGGACATTGCATGACTTAGTACTGCATACCTAAATGCCTTTTGACTAACCCCAATATTGAGTCATCGATGTATTGTGCCTCTAAGGTTACACGCCTGAGGAAGGAGAACTTTTGGCTTGTGGACTCAGGTTGCTCGCGCCACATGACTGATAACAAAGATTGGTTCTCCTCCCTCTCATTTGTGTCACGTGTAGAAAATGTTACTTTTGCCAATAATTCTTCCACTCCTATAATTACTAAGGGTTCGTTAGAGTAAATAATCACTACACTTTGAAGGATGTGGCACTTGGTAAAAACCTAAAATACAACTTGCTCTCTATTTCACAATTGCTAGATGAAAACCTTGAATTAGCTTCACTAAAAATTGCTGCAAGGTTGTAGATTCAAATGGTGAGCTTATGTTTAACATGTCTCGGTTTAGTAGAGTTTTTAAGTTGATTTTGACATGTAATCCTCTAAGAATAGGTGTTTAGTTTCTAATGAATCAAAAGACTATATTTTTAGCATTGTAGACTTGGTCACGCAGGCTTTGATCACCTCACACGTGTTAGTGGTCTTGATCGCATACGTGGGCTGCCTAAGCTTAAAGGGGATAATGAAATTGTTTGCCCTTCTTGTAGACATGCTAAAGTGGTTGTAGGTTCACATGCTTCACTCACAATGACAATGACAACAGAACCGGCACAACCTTTACAACTTGACATTGTAGATTCTTCACATGTTCCATCTTTTGGAGGTAAATAGTATGTTCTTGTAATTATTGATGATTATTCTTGATACTCTTCAGTTTGCTTTATGGCATCTAACAATGAAGCTTTTAGTCACTTTATAAGTTTGGTTCTTAGGCTTTCACTTGACCACCCAGGATCTTTAAAAGCAATTAGAAGTGACAATGGAACCGAATGTAAAAACCAATCATTTGATCATTTTTTTTTGCTGAAAATGGGATAGATCATCAATTTTCTTCACTTTATGTACCTCAAAAAAGTGGTGTCGTAGAGAGAAAGAACAAAACCTTAGTTGAGGTTGCTAGGACTATGTGAATATCAAACTCCTATAAAATTTTGGGTGGATGCAATTGCAATAGCTTGTTATGTCTCAAATCGAGTTTTCTTGCGAGCTAAGCTTGGAAAAAACCCATATGAGCTTCAGTTTGGAAATATATCTAGTGTCACACACTTTAGGGTCTTTGGATGCAAATGCTTTGTGAATAAACATTGTAATCTTGATAAATTTGAATCTAGATCTGTTGATGGCATGTTTCTTGGTTATCCATATCATACTAGATGGTACCTTGTGCTTTTACTTGACACTAACAAAGTTGTGGAGACTTGTGAGGTTTCTTTTGATGAAGATACTCAGGTACTAGCTCTAATATTGCAGGTCAAGATGCATATCTATAGAGGGAGAGTATTTCATTGAAGATGAGGAAGAAGTGGTGTTGCCGCAAGAAAATTCAGAAGCTAACGACGTTGTTGCAGCTCCTAATTTTGATCCACAACCAGCACCGACGACTACTCTTGCTGGTCCAGATCATCCTCAAGCCACAAGCTCTTCAGTTTGTGATGAACATGAAGAACAAGAAGCTTGTGAAGTGTCCACTCCCCTCCATATCCTCAAAAGTTAGCCTCCACAACATATTAATGGAAGCTTGCATAAACGAGTCACACTGTCGAGGTTTTTCGATCCCAACTCTCTATGCTCATTCTACTTTTGTTGATTTTTTAACCCAAAGATATATCACATGCACTCACTAATGAATCTTGGATTATTGCCATCACTACAGGAATCCCAATGATTTGCGGTCAAGGCCATCGCAAATATGCCAGAAACCGTCGCAAATAAGCTATTTGCGACGACTTTCTTTATTTGCGACGGCTTTTGGCCGTCGCAAATAATACGTCGCAAATCGCAAATAGGCTTATTTGCGACGGCCGGAAGTGGCCGTCGCAAATTATTGCCATGGGGCTAGTGGGCCTCATGGGGCTAGTTGCGACGGCATGGTCGTCGCAATTAAGACCCTATTTGCGACGGCCGGGCTGTCGCAAATAAGGTCAGCCGACGGGTCCCACGTGGTCAACCGACAGGGCCCACGCAGCCATTTGCGATGGCCTGGCCGTCGCAAATAGGGCCTTAATTGCGATAGACAGGCCGTCGCAAATAACAGAGGCTTAATTGCGACGGCATGGGACCTTATTTGCGACAGTACTATATAAAAAGCCGTCAAAAATAAGGTTTTTCATTTTTTTAAAAACAGAAAATACTACCCGGCTCGATGGCCAGAATCACAGAACAGGCAATATATAACAAACAGTCACATAAGCATCATGACAGTCTCAAAACACATCACAACACATCGTTGATACATCGCATCACCATCAAGAAACCAAACAAGGGCTCACTTGCCCGTCTGACCTCTGAAGCCACCTCCGAAGTCGAAGTCGTCGTCGCGCCTCATTCCAGGTGGCGGTAGTGATGGTGACGGAGTTGTGCAGCCCTCGCAGATCCCTGCAATTAATAAAACTTAGAGTTAGAATATAAATGCATCAACATCTCTCCCTCCTCTCCCTCTATCTCCATCTAGATCCCCTCTCTTCCTCTCTTCATTCATTCCTCTCTCTCTATCTCTCTATTGCTATCATTTTCCCTCCCTCTATCTCAATCTACATCTCCCTTTCTCTCTCTCTTCCTCTCCTTCTATCTCCAATCTCCCTCTCTCTCATCATTCCTCTCCCACTCTATCTAACTATCTCTCACTCTTTCTTCTATCTCTCTCTTTCTTCCATCTCAATCCTTTTCTTCTATCTAACTATCTCCTCTCTTTTCTATCTCAATCCTTTTTTCTCTATCTTCCTCCCGCTTCTAACTTCATCTCTCACTCTATCTATCTTTCACTGTCACTCCATTTCCTCGCTTTATTTTGGTTATGTTGAGTTAAAACTAGAATTGTTAAGTTGACATAGAAAATTACTTGACCCGCAAAAGAAGGATCGCCTAGAAGGACCGGTGGTAGTGGCAGTAGCTAGATCCCCAGACCTTGCACCCGAGCCATGACCTGTCATTGCAAACATTAAATGTTACCTATTAGTAAGTCATTTATGCTGAATTAATGAGAACATTAGTTTTTATTTTGTTACCTCCATTGCTTCCTACATCTGCACCAACGTTGCTGCCTGGGAATGGATCATGGCCTCCATCGCGATCCTTTGGCGTTCCGCCTCCTCCTGTCACCTGAGGTTCTCTTCTACAGTTTTTCGGGGGGACTGCATCTCAATGTCCCTGTGCGAGACGCGACGACCTGCTGTCCCCATCGAAGAAGCCTGCATGGAGCTGCCTCTCACAGGTCTCCCCGCCCTCGAGTCAACAAATCCATCGAATATGGTGATCCTATAAAAAAAAGAGTCAGTAATATGAAATTGAAATATCTTGAATACTTTGAATTGAAAATGATAAAATGACTTATAAACTCACCTTCTGTGTGCTTTTCCACCTCCGCTTGCATACGCGGCTTGAGGATCGATTGGTTCACGTTCCCAATCGAAATCTTCGCCGTGTATCTTCCTAGCCTCCTCCCCGTACTTAGCCTGCAAAACAAGAAAACCGTGTAAGTTCAACAATACATATATTTATATTGAATATGAATGATTTCTAAACTTACTAATCGCTCGGCTGCAGCTTGACTGCACCTCTGAGGCTGAGAAGGGTCCCTGTGACTTCTCTTCCAAATCTCAGCAGGGGTCGACGGCACCCCCGTCTCGCGCTCGTGTCAATACGTGTTAGTACGAACAATATATTATGAATATATAAACATAAGTTACATACACTTACCATGTGTTTAGCTAAACGCAAGAGGTTATCTTGGCCGTGCCTGCTCTTCCCCTCGATCCCTCTGCATTCTCGAGCCTTCCTGGACTTAGATTTAAACTCATTGCTAGCCCAGTAGCGACAAAGGGCCCGAAATGCATCGGTCCAACCCTACAACCAGCTCATGTGCCCTGCACATAGTTGTAAGTCGTTAAAAATACCCACGTACCTGCGCGTACTCCTCCACCATCAGGTGCCTCTCGTTCTCTTGCCAGAAGTGTAGCACGTGGTGCTGGTTTGCCTTCAAGTGTTCATTAATAATTTGAACACGAGCATTGGACAAAGCTTGTCGAATCGCCTTGGCAGCGTTGTAGTGAAACACTCTCCTCGCATCCTCAACCAGGCGAGGGTCATTCGGGTCCTCTAAAGTAAACCTTGCCTGTGATAAAGAATATATTGAAGAGATGTTCATTACAAGAGTTTAAGAATTAAAACTTAGAAACTATTTTTAACATACTTACCATAAAATCCGCCTATATGGCCTCCTGAAGGTTGTCGTGTTCCTGGTGATGGACACGTGCGTAGTCCTCCCACGAAAGAGAAGGCACCCCGTTGATGACCCCAGAATAGTGCACATGCACTATGGACCCGAGGACACATCGTTCACCGATCTTTGGTGTCTCTTACCCGTGAAAGACGTGTCGTCCCAAACCATGCAAGATATTTATTGATTCATTACTTAAGTAACCAAAAGAAACCAGAATTGAACACTGCAATTTTTATTACCTGTCTCCGACCGGACGAATCACGATCCTCTGTGAAGGGACCGGTGGAGGACTGACAAAGTGAGTCCTCCTCGTCCTCCGCATCTGCTAGGGTGCTACGTCAGGTGAACCAGAAGGCTTGTCACCAGCCGAGTAAAAAGGGACAGGAATAGAAGGCTCGCCAGCCGAGGGTTTGCTGGTCGAGGGCTGGCTGGCTGCGGGCTGGCTCACTGAAGGGTAGCCAAGGTCAACTGGCGCCGCAGCCTCTGAGTCAGCCGGTGAGGACTAAAACATTCAAATGATTCATAAGTAAGTTTAATGTGAAATTGAATTTAAAGAATTTGTCAAAAACAAGTGAAATTTACCTGTGACGAAACTCTAGAGCTGCTCAGAACGTGCCCCAGCGACTGAGAGCATCTGCTCCCAGTCGACGAGGCACCAGCGAAAGCGTCCTCAGGTCTAGAGGGGTAGAACCCCCTCGTCGGTGGCACCTTCTTACCCTTCTTTGACGCCATCCTGTTTTAATAGATAATCAGTGAATATGCAAATAAGATATACAAAATTCATGTTACTATCTTCAAGAAAACATTACTTGTAATCACTTTCAAAATTCATAAACATCATTATCATGTGCCCTACTCCTTAAACCAGCCCAACAATCTTCCATCGTGGCCTGTTCTAATTACCGTTTTTGCATATCATCTGCCTCTACATCTTCAACGTCTTCAACATGTCCAACTAATTGATCGAGTCCTGCACCAAGCTCGACGATAAAAGTGTTTGGCAACTCTTCTTCTTGGTACACTTCTTCAATGTCTTCGCTATCATGGTAACCATCATCCCCATGAGTATATAACCGCTCATAAGGTAGATAATACACTTGTTCCACTTGATGTGCAAGAACAAATGTATCGTAACCTCGTAGTCAGTCCTTATGTTTCACTTCCACCATTCCAAATTGGTTTTCTCGAGTTCCATGAGTGCGATCAAACCAGTCACAGTCAAAGAAGACAGCTCGAAGGGTCTTATTTCCAGTAAAAGTAAATTCAAGGATTTTTTTAATGATCCCTAAATAATCGGTTAAATTCCCTTGAGTGTCCATTGCTCTCGTCACAACACCGGAATTTGATGTTGCCGCGAGAGGACGAAGAGCTTCAAAATGAGTTGTACGGAATCGAAAGCCATTTACGTCATATCGACCATAGCTTCTAACATTCACCAATCCATAAGATAGCTGCCGCAAATCTTAATGGACATTGTGAGTCCGACACTATCAAAAATGATCGTAAGTTAAAATAATACTTCTTTAATAATAGTAACTTATAATACATAGAAGACGAGAGAGTATTACATAATCTCGAAACCAGGATAGGAAACTCGGTCCTCCATTTATTCCTTCTTTTCGCATCCCTTCTACTTGTTTGGCCGTAGGTTGATGCCTATGTGGCCAACATTGTGTGTTGAACTCACTGAACGCGAAAAAACATCTTTTAGAATACATGTGTAGCAAAATATGTCGACTAGCATAAATGTCGGACAAACACTTACTCGAAGTATTCCTGCATGCCTTCTATATTTGCGTACATGTAGAGTAAAGCAACAGTCCTGTCATGTTCGGATAGCACGTAGGTCATGTAGCTACCAATTGTGGTGCCTCTCGTTTGAAAAATGGAAAGGTCGCTTAAAGGGTGTGTTTCGTCCACATTGTACCGCATCACCGAAGTATTGATATTGTTTTCTTCCGCAAAGTAGACACTTGAAAAGTAACCTACTTCCTTAAGATCATATGCTTCAGCGATGCACCCTTCCACCCTTGCCCTGTTGCCAACCATTGGTTTCAGATATCGTAGCACTCTTTCAATATGATACATCCACCTGTATTGCACATGACCGCCAACTTTAGCTTCGAATGGAAGATGGATAAGCAGGTGTTGCATTGGATTGAAGAAACCCAGTGGAAAAAAATCCATCTTACATAAAAGTATGGGTATCTCCTTCTCTAACTTATCCATCATCCCGATCTTGATTTCTTTCGCACAAAGCTGTCTATAGAAATAATTGAGCTCGGCTAAAACCTTCCACACCGCATCATCTAGATAGCCTTGAAACATAACAGGTAAGAGTCTTTCCAATATAATATGATAATCATGACTCTTCAACCCAGTGAGGTTTCATGTGTTCACATTTACGGCTCATTTCAGGCTAGCTGTGTAACCATACGAGAATTTCAAAGTTTTCATCCATTTCATAACTTCTTTCTTTTCTTTCGATCAAAGACAAAAAAAAAAAGCACGTGGCTTCTCACCACTTTCAGAGATTTCAAGAGTCGGATGGTGACAAATGTCTACCAAATCTAGTCTAGCTTTGTAATTGTCTTTCGTGTTGCCAGGCATATCCATGCAAGTGCTTATGATACTTTCGCTCATGTTACGCCCCTGATGCACGACATCGATGTTGTGCATTAGAATCAATGACTTCACATACGGTGGCTCCCAAAGTCCACATATGTGAGTCCAATTGTGTTCCTCTCCATAACCTACGAAATATCCAGGACGACTTTCATTAGCCACCAGTTTGTCCAACATATCAGAAATCTCTGACCCGTTGAGACGCTTCGGTGGTCCTTTAGTGACAACAGTGTTCTTTTGAAAGACATGCCTCTGCTGCCTAAATATGTGATTCGAGGGCAGCCAATGTCTGTGACAATCGAAGTAAGATATTTTGCCTCCATGAGTTAGTCGAAAGCAATCCGTGTCTGAAGCACATATCGGACACGTCAGACGACAGTGAGTGCTCCATCCGGAAAACATGTCGTATGCCGACAAATCATGGACGGACCAGAAATAAGCAGCTCGAAGGTTGAATTTTTTCTTCTTGTAACTGTCGTACGCTTCGAATCATGTCCACAAGACTTTCAATTCTTCGATCAGCAGTTTTAACATCACGTTGAGACGTGACCCGGGATGATCTGGTCCAGGTACAATGCGACTGAGAAACATGAACTCGTTCTTCGTACAAAAAGCAGGTGGCAGGTTGTACGGAATGACAAAGACGGGCCAACAGGAGTATGGCGTTGCGTTCATACTGAACAGTGAGAATCCGTCTGTCGCTAGTCCTATGCGAACATTGCTCGCATCAAGAGAAAAGTTTGGATCAAAATGGTCTAGCGCCTTCCATGCATCACCGTCGGACGGATGTGTCAAGAATTCTTTGTTCTCATGTTTACCTTCTTTGTGCCATCTCATGTCTTGCGGTTCTTTTTGAAGGAAACAACTGCTTCAACAAAGGTGTCACAGGCAAGTAACGAAGCTGCTTATGTGCGATATCTGTCATCACATTATCGCCATCGTCATTAACAACTTCGACGTACCTCAATTTACCACATTTCAAGCACATCTTCTCATTGGCGTTCTCTTTCCAGAATAACATGCAGTTGTCTGGGCACACATCGATTTTCTCGAACTTCATACCGAGGCCAGATATCTTGATCTTTGACTTATACATATCTGGTGGCACTTTGTGAGGTTGTGGAAGGATATTGCAGATCAATTTCATGAGATCATTGTAGTAGTTGATGGAAAAAAAGTACTTGGACTTAATTGCCATAAATCTGGTCAAGAAAGCAAGTACGATCACAGTTGTGTGTTCATGCAACGGCTCTTGTGATTTCTTCAACTCCTCGATGAACTTCTCTGCCTCATTTGTAAGAGGATCCTCCGCTTCCAGAGCTTCTAGCATCTCATCCATCCTATCAATACTTGTTATATCATCATCCTCATCTACTTCTGCTATGACTCGAGAATTAGTCTCGCCGTGAAAGGTCCACACTTCATAATGTGGAGTGAAACCGTTTCGACATAAGTGAAACTAAAGCTCCCATCTTCTCAAAAACTTGGTGTTCCGGCATTTTGTACATGGACACCGCACCATATCTTCCGTTGACAACGAAAATGCCCGATCCAAAAATTTATCTAACTTGATGTACCACTCATCCGAGTGACCACCAGTTCTGCTCTTCCAGCCAGTATACATCCAATTGCGGTCTTCACCCATGTTTGGATCTGCAGTTTAACGCGAAAGAAATTGTCGTTAATGTATACAGTACCACCTTGACGCATACGGTACCACTACAATAGTCTACACGGCACGATCACACTTATTGCGTGTCGTGCCCTTCCGGGTTGGTCACTTAACCCTAACGATTCATCAATGTTTGATTATCATCCGTCTCACAAATCATGAAATTTCGTGAGCATAACGCCCTCTAATTAACACTACACCCCCCCTATCTGGTGCAGTTCTTGAAGTACAAAGGGGGGCAACTGGTTAGCTGGGAAACCTGTTGCCTTACGGATGTTGCGAGTCAAGGACACATACTCGCAACATACGTTTTTGGATTTTTCATCGTCTTATACACTTAACCCTAACGATTCACCTCATGTCACCAGTCACGGGTCACGATCGTGACCCACACTGCAGCTGCATCGTTCTCTCTTTGCCCGACCTCGAATGAAGGTTAGGGTTGGGCCCGATGGGCCGTATATATGCTACATATATGATGCCTAATTTATGTACGATAGCCCTTTTATTTATCCTTTTCTATATATAATACATAAGTATCAAAAATATTAACGAAAACATAAGCAACTGTATTTTAGTCACAGAACAATAAACGAGAGCAATAATACAAATCTAAAACATTATTAAATAAAATTAAAAATTATAACCTTAATCTAAAAAATAAAACCAATTCAATTAAATGCAAACATAACAATTGAACCTAAACTCAAAGTTCAAGGACAAAATTGGCCACTTTCAATATGCAACTTCTACCTCACCGAAAGCAATGTACTGGGACTTAATGCACTACCAAACATCATTCCCTAATGCGCATCTATATCATTTGTTGGAACAATTTCCACTAAACATTTATGGTTGCATCAACTACCTAGAACATTTCCCCCCATGTAGTCTCCTGAATCATGAAGAAGAGATCGTATTTTAAAATGAACTATTAGGTAAGAAATGTAATGCCAACGAGTTCTCCTATAAATGAATGTGATAAACCCTGTTTAGTGGAAAATGATGCTAATCCAATATAGCAAAAGATCATCCAAGTATGGAGATTTAATATCACATAATCTGGTTACTTCAATATCAAGTAATTCAGTGTGCGATATGGAAATGCAATTGTAAATTGATTTCCAGAAATTTGTGCTATCACTTTCATAAATCAAAGACTAAACTCATACTAATCCACTAATTCCAAACCTGTTTAATTTAATCGAAGACTAATCTCATACTAATCAAAGACTACGTGTTCAAATCGTACCTGACACGTCGGGGGAGGCCGGCGGGGAGGTGTCGGAGGAGGCCGGCGGCGCCGGACTAAGCGTCTCGAGCGGCAGGGCCGGGGGCGGCGGGGGTCCGGGGGCGTCGGGGTCAGGAGCAGCTGGGCGCCGAGGGAGCAGGGGTCGGGGGCGGCGAGCTCGGGGCCGGCGGGGCCGGGGCCGGGGGCGGTGGGGCGCCAGGGTTGCAAGGGCCGGGGGCAGCAGTGGCGCGGCCGACCGGCGGTAGGAGCGGGGGCGGCGGGCCGGCGGCGGGGGCGTCGGCGAAGCGGAGCGGCGGCGGCGCGTGTAGGGATGAAGCGAGTTAGAAATGAGTTCGGCCCGACGGTATAGGCTTTAACTTGCGACGGCCAGGTTAATTGCGACGGCGTTAGGTTTGGTCGTTGCAATTAACACTATTTGCGATAGCTAGTGGAAAAGGCCATCGCAAATAAGCTTTTTTTGCAACGGCAGTCTTATTCGCGACGGTTCTAGTAGCAGCCGTCGCAAATAAGAGTCTATTTGCGACGGCTTTTTTGATTTGCGATGGCCATTTGCGGGCCGTTGCAAATAGGATTATTTGTGACGGCCAGCCGTCGCGAATTAGGGTGGCCGTCGCAAATGATCGCGTTTCCTGTAGTGCATGCAAGAAGAGATAGAAAATTTTGAAAGAAATATTGTTTGGAAACTTGTACCTCCACCTCAGGGTCACTCATTAATTCAAACTAAATGGGTGTTTAAAAATAAACAAAGTGAGGATGGGGTTGTGGTTAGGAATAAGGCTAGGTTGGTTGCTCAAGGTTTCACAAAAGTTGAAGGTTTGGATTTTGATGAAACTTTTGCTCCTGTTGCTAGATTAGAAGCCATAAGAATTGTATTAGCATTTGCTGCACCTAAAGGTTTCAAGTTATATCAAATGGATGTGAAAAGTGCTTTTCTTAATGGTTACATAGATGAGGAGGTTTATGTTAAGCAACCACACAGTTTTAAAAGTCTAGATTTTCCTAATCATATTTACAAACTGTCCAAAGCATTGTATGGTCTTAAACAAGCTCCTAGAGCATGGTATGATAGGTTAAAAACATTCTTACTTGAAAAGGGTTTTACCATGGGCAAAGTTGTTAAAACTCTTTTTATACTTAAGCATGGCAATGACTCACTATTCGTTCAAGTGTATGTGGATGATATTATCTTTGGTTGTGTTTCTCATGATCTTGTGTCCACATTTTCTGCTAGTATGAGTTCAGAATTATAGATGAGTATGATGGGAGAACTCACATACTTTGGGGGCTGTAAATCAAGTAAACTAAGGAGGGAGCCTTTGTGCATCAAATGAAGTATATGAAAGACCTTCTTAGGCATTTCAACTTGGAAAACAGCAAGCCTCTTCGGACACCAATGGGAAAAACGACTGAAAGTGCATCTAGGAATCCCTTGTGGGTTTTGGATGATTTATGACAAGCAAATGATATCCTAACTACTTTGTTGAGATGAGCACATGTTTTAATGAGAAAATGAGCAAGGAGCCAAAAAGAAGGGAGAATGAGGAGCAATGCGGAAAAGAGCTCAAGGAACAAGTGTGGTAGATCATTGTGTATGGCGTGTGTTAAGGAAACAAACCCCAAGAGCTCAAACACAATTAAACACACACATTGCACAAATCTATACAGGATCGAACTAGTCCGACTGACACCGGACTAGTCTGATATCTATCTGCACAAGATCGGACAAGTCTGATATCACCATGGACTAGTCCGATATCTCTTTGACTAGAATCGGACTAGTCCTCCCCAGGGCGGACTAGTCCTCAAAACACTTCACAAGTTGCACAAAATCGGACAAGTCCGATCACACAATGGACTAGTCCGATATCATTCTGATGAAAATCGAACAAGTCCGATATTGGCACGGACTAGTTTTGGGGGTTGTACGATTGATAGGAAAAGTTCTTCGGGTTCTTGTCATTTTCTTGGTAATTCACTTGTTGCTTGGTCCTCTAGAAAACAAAGTTCAGTTGCACAATCCACGACTGAATCTGAATATGTAGCTGATGCTGCTAGCGCTTGCTCACAAATTCTTTGGATTGTTCAAACACTTAAAAACTATGGGGTTGATCTCGATAGTGTTCCACTGTTTTGTGACAACACTAGTACCAATTGCATTGCTAAAAACCCTGTGCAACATTCTAGAATGAAGCACATTGACATTGGATATTACTTTCTCCATGACAATGCTGAAAAAGAAAATATTATGCTTCACCATGTAAACATCGAACATCAATTGGCTGAAATTTTTACAAAACCTTTGGATTTCACTCGTTTTTCATTCATTCATAGTGAAATAGGGGTTATGCATCATAAATGTGGCCTATAGTGGGGTGAATAGGCTTTGAAAGTTTTCCTGCACACTTAATCAAATCATCAAATACGAGAGGGACCGGACTTGTTCGGTTTGTGGTATGGACTAGTCCGGTTGTTTAGTTCAACAAAACTATTAAGCGATTATGTAGGAACTTCAGATGAAACTGTAGTTGAATGTAATTACTATTCTTTCAACTTGAACAAGAGATAAGATTACTTAATGCTCATGTTGATCAAAAATTATTTAATTGATCAATTATAAAGCCCTAGATGATGAAACTTGCAAAAGTAAAACAATGGAACACGTGAGACACAGATTTTTACCGGGGTTCGATCTCACCAAAGAGATCTACTCCTCGTTGAGGAAGCTCACACAGAGTCGTGTCCTTCAAACCCTTTCCCTCATCAAGTCACCACACAAGGCCGACTTGATTCCACTATCACGGGTAATCACTGAGTTGGTGGGGCAACCTCACACGTTGAGGGCTCCCACAAGAATTATAGCAGAAAAGATGATCGAATACACTCTAAAAGATTACAAGTAATGCAAGAGTGTATAGAGATGAAACCCCAAGAGCTCAATAACGTGTAGACAACAATCTCCCAATCCAAAGCCTGAATACTCATATGATTTCACTTTTGAGGATCTTAGATGTGTGGGGAGATGTGTTTTTGTGCTGTTGGGACAAGTGGTGGCACTAGGGTTTGAGTTATGACCAGTAGAATACAAGAGTTGTAATTATGGGGTCGTGGATCACCAATTTATATTGTTTCCAAAAATATTACCGTTAGGGATCCTCACGGCCGGACTAGTTTGTACTTGGGACCGGACTTGTCCAGTGTGCTGTGAAAAATCGGCGTGAAATGTGCAGCACACTAGAAACCCTAAATTGTGTGAGGTATATCGGACTAGTTCGGTAAGAGTCTGGACTTGTTCGGTGCCTTGTGAATTGGAACATTAGAAAGTTACTCGGACTAGTCCGGTCCATAAACGTACTTGTCCAGTGCAATGTGTTATGAAACATCAGAGAGTTCAATGGACTAGTCCGGTTTTTGATCGGACTTGTCCAGTGCACAGTGTATTGAGTTTACAAAAATTTCAATGGACTAGTTCGGTCCATAAACGGACTAGTACAGTGCACTGTGAAGTGAGACACCAGAGAGTTGAACGTACTAGTTCGGTCCATGAACAAACTAGTTCGGTGCTCAATGAATTTTAAGATTGATTTTAAGCCCTTACCCCTATGCAAAGATTTAAGCTCTTGGGATGTGTCTCTCACACACATCCTATACAATTAAGTCTACTTTGCGCTTCATTCATCAGTTGGGCTTTTCTTTTTCTTCATAACTTCATTTTTCACTTTTTGGGTGCACCAAAATATCTCATTTAAGTTGACCTGCAATCATCTCAACAAGTTCATTAGGATCTCATTCGTTTCTCATCAATCGTCCAAAACCCACAAGGGTTTTCCAAGATGCACTTTCAATCTCCCCCGTTTTGGAGATTGATGACAACCAATTGAGATTTCACAATTAAGAGTAAAAATTAATTTTCATAAAGTGTGCATATATGAGAATGATAAATGAGTAACAAAAACTTCTCACATATATGCACTCTTTATGGTGGGGTGCCTATAGAGTGTGTGATCAAATGATGTGATGAGCAAAAGATAAGCACTTAACAATTATAGCAACAATCATCACACTAACATTAAACTAAGCATCACACATTAAATAAAGTAAGCACATCCACAAGAGATTACAATAATTTGAAATCAAGATACATGTCCTCGATCACAACTCCTTAAGGCTACAAAATAAGCTACTAGTCTCAATCTCTCCCCCTTTGGCATCAAGGCACCAAAAAGGGAAAAATTGAGTGGAATCACTTATCCCCATTGCCTCCCTCACTCTAAGTCCTATCTTCATCCTCTTCTTCATCTTCAGGTGCTTGTTGAGGAGGAGGAGCGGAGACACTAGCTAGACCAAATGATGCCAACTCTTGCTCTTAGAGGGGTGCCATTTCAGTGAAATCTTCTTCAGAATCCTCTGAAATCTGAGGTGACTCCACTGGCTCAATGTTTAGCTTCTCACAGATAGCTTTGATGTTGGTATTCACATATCTTTGATGTCTCTTCCTAGCCAGAGTTTTCTTGTGCTGCTTAATTTCCACTTTGCGGCAGGATGCAAAGATGGAGGAAAGCATTTTCAGTACATCGCTGGAAGACTCTCTAGAGTGTGGAGGAGCAGGAGTAGTAGCCTGGGTCCTTGAGCCTTCGTGAGCCCTCTTAGATCTTTGTTCCACTGCAGGTGAGATAGGAGCAGAGGGAACAGTGTATACTATAGGCTTCTAGGGCTTGAGGCATGTGTGAGGAACATCTTTGACAAACTCTTGTCCTGTCACCTTCTCAATCATGTAAATGATATAGGGTGCATAGCCACGAGACCTGTTTGGAGTAATGGAGATGTTCACAATGTCATTGTAGATGTATTCAAATACATTGAAGGTCCTTCTCTTGCTTATCACCTTCATCAAGGTCCTTAGAGTCCCTTAGATGGCTCCTGCATCTCCTTCCATGGGAGTTATGGTCTTCCTCAGAATTATATTCAAGACTGCAAAGAATGGCTTCAAATATTTGGTAGTTGCAGACTTGTAAGGCATTCTTGTATCATAGAGGAAATCTAGCTCATCTTTCTCAGAGGCTTCAAGTTATGAATAATGAGATCATTTTCCAAGGTGCCTTCAAGATGAAGTATTCTGGAAAATTCCTCATAGGTGACACTGTACATGGATCCGTGTGTCATCAATATCATCTTGTCCCCATCATCACGGGTAAAGTAGAGAGTGGAGTAAAACTGAGTTATAACCTCATTGTTCCAGTCCCACTGGAAGGATATGAGATCCTTCAATCCGTGTCTCTCCAATGCCTCTAGGACCTCTTGATAGGCTTGGCACTTCTTGGATTGGAGGTAGGTGATATTGACCCACTAACTTTCAATCACTGGGTTCCTCGTCTTCATGTAAACATGCTCATAATAGTTAGCATGAAAGTTGCTCCAAAAAATTGGATCCGCTAACTATTTAGGCTGCTCATAGACCTCAATCTTCTTGTATTTGTCATCCAATTCATTTCCTTTTCCAGTAAAATCGTCACTTGATGGTTTGCTGTTTCGCTGAATTGGAGCCTTCATCTTCAATGGGTCAATTGGAGCACTAGTCAGTCCTTTGCCCTTGTTGAGGCTTCTCTTAGGTGCTAACGAGCTGCCAGCACCTTCCTTGCTTAGAGGCTTCTTCACTACCACTCTCCTCTTCTTAGGAAGAACATCGTCGGGAGGAGAGGAGTGAACATTGTGGTCATGCCTCTTCTTCATGACTCTCTATTTGGCTCTTTGCACTCTTGCACGGTCACACTCTTTGTCATAGTCAAACAAGCTTCCTCGGAAGCTGACGACATTGTGCCTGACAGGAGAGTTCAAAGATGGATAATAATTGATTGTAGACTTTGTGAAAATAAGAATTTATAGGTTCAAATTGTCAGGGTATCGGACTTGTCCGTTTTCAAAGTGCGGACTTGTCTGTACTTGAACATCGGACTAGTTCGGACTAACCTATGAACCCTAACTTCCTATTTTCAACAAATCTAGCTCGAATGATGCACAACGTGTAGGAATACAGTAGAAATACATCTAGAAAGGTAATTTATGTCCTAGGAATCAAGAAAAATAAGCAAGATTGGAGAAAAGGTGAGAACTAGGGTTGAGTGAGATTTTACCGAAAAATTTTAAGATTGGAGTTGGGGAAGCAAAGCAGGGTCCGGATTAGTCCGAAGTGGGGAAGCTTCATGCTGAGGAGAGGATTTCCCTTGGAGAACTCTTCGATTTTGATGACTAGATGCAAAAATTGCCTTGGGAACACAAGGCTGAAGAGAGAGAGAGGGAGAGAGAGAGAGCACAAGCGATTATGAGAGAAGGGAGATGAACTTCTGGTGGCAGGCTAGGGTTAAGCCCAAAAAATACGGACTAGTCCATTAGGGACCGAACAAGTTCGGTATGCCGAACTAGGGCCGGACTAGTGTGAGACAATGGACAAGTCTGGTGCTGACACCGGACTAGTCCGGGTCAGCTGGACAAAATAGAATGGAACAAATTGATTTCGGGAGTTTGAACTAAAAGTGATCTAAAGGACATCATTTCACAAATAATCTTGATGAATATGACCAGTAAGTAATCAACAATCATACAATTGCCATAATTCACCAAGATTCACTAATTTAAATAGTTTTCAAGAGAAAATCGAGATAAGGGGCAAATTTTCTAAAAAATGAGTAAATTTTGAAATCACAACCAGGTATGTAGTTTTTCAAACCACGTTTCGAGAGTCAAGTATATTTAGTTCATTTCTTAGCTCACAAAACCTCTTTTCATCTAATGGCTTGGTGAAAATGTCTGCAAGTTAATTTTCAGTCCTAACATGTGAGATTACAATGTCACCTTTTAATGAATGATCTCTTAAGAAATGATGACAAATATCTATGTGCTTAGTTCTTGAGTTCTCTACTGGGTTGTGTGCAATTTTTATAGCACTCTCATCATCACATAGGAGTGGACTATGGTTCAGATTGTAACCATAATCCTATAGAGTTTGTCGCATCCAAAGTAGTTGTGCGCAACAACTACCGGCTGCAACATACTCCACTTCGGCTATAGAAAGAGCAATGGAGTTTTGCTTTTTAGATGACCATGAAACTAAGGATCTGCCAAGAAATTGGCAAGTCCTTGACATGCTCTTTCTATCGACTTTGCATCCTGCATAGTCAGCATCGGAATATCATATTAAGTTAAACTTGGATCCTTTGGGATACCAAAGGCCCAAGTTGGTTGTGTGCACAAGGTATCTTAAAATTCATTTTACAGCTATTAAATGGCACTCTTTAGGTGCAGCTTGAAACCTTGCACACATACAAACACTAAGCATGATATATGGCCTAGATTCACATAAATAAAGTAATGAACCAATCATAGACCGATATACCTTTTGATCCACACTTGGACCATCTTCGTTTGAGATCGAGATGTCCATTAGTTGTCATGGGTGTTTTGATGGGCTTGGCTTTGTCCATATTGAACTTCTTGAGGATGTACTGTGAGTACTTGGTTTGGCTTATGAAAGTGCTTCTCTTAATTGCTTCACTTGGAACCCCAAGAAGAACTTTAATTCGCCCATCATCGACATCTCGAATCTGTCTGTCATAATCTTGCTAAATTCTTCACAAAAGGATTTATTAGTAGAACCAATAATGATATCATCAACATAATTTGACATACAAATAGATGATCATCAAAATGTTTTGTGAACAAAGTATAATCAACTTTTCCAATTTAAAAACCATTTTGAGTTAGAAAATCTCTAAGGCACTCATACCAAGCTCGAGGAGCTTGTTTGAGGCCATAGAGAGCCTTACGTAGTTTATACACATGGTTAGGGTACTCTTGATCTTCAAATCCCAGTGGCTGCTTCACGTATACTTCCTCCTTAATGGGGCCGTTGAGGATGGAACTGTCGACATCCATTTGATACAGCTTAAGATTATGGTGAGTAACATACGCCAATAAAATACGAATGGACTCAAGTCTAGCTATGGGAGCGAATGTTTCATCGAAGTCCAAACCTTCAACTTGTGAGTAACCTTTTGCCACAAGTCGCGCCTTATTTATGGTTACCACTCAATGTTCATCTTGCTTGTTCCGAAAGACTCATTTGGTTCCTATGATGTTCGCCTTTGGTCTTTCTACAAGCTCCCATACTTCATTTCTCTTGAAGTTGTTCAACTCCTCTTGGATTGCAATCACCCAATCTAGATCCTTTAATGCATCCTCTACCCTGTATGGTTCCAAAAAAGAGAAAAAAGAGTAATGTTCACAGAAATTAGCTATGCAAAATCTAGTGGTTACTTCCTTAGCAATGTCTCCAATGATGTTGTTGATGGGATGATCTCTTTGTATACTCTAATGTACTCTTGGGTGAGGGACTTGTGAAGTTGCTTGCACTTCATTTTCTTCATTGTCGTTGCTTCCATGATTATATTGATCTTCTTGATCTTCCTAATCTTAATCTTGTGCATGAGCTTCCCCTTGATCATTGCTTTGCTGTTGAGGTTCATCTTAAGCACTTGAGTCTTGTGGTTGCTCTTGAGATTGAATATCACCAAGTGCCATCCTCCTCAACGCTTGGCAAGGGTCTTCTTATTGATCTAGCACACACTTATCAACTTGCTCCACTTAGGTGCCATTAGTTTCATCGAACACTACATCACGTGCTACTTCAACAACGCTAGAGACTTTGCTGAAGACACGATATGCATAGTGTAAAAGCCTTAATTTCCATGATGCAAACTTCAGTTTGGACTAAAAATTTTGTATGATAAAAAGAATTAAAAAGGAAATGAGAAAAACAAATTTATTCAAACTCCAAATGAGGGAATTCAAAAAAATAAACTTAAATAATGTTCAAATGAAGTTAACATGAAGCTTTGAGTTCACCAATAGTTTCCAAATATTCCAAATACTCTCTTTGCAAACTTTCAAAATTTTTGAAGCAAGTTTGCTATTTAATTCAATAGCTTCATTGAATTCAACTCAAATTCAAATTCAAATTTGAATTCAAATGAAACTTTGTCAAATGAACATTCTGATTTCAGAATCAATTTCTGCACCTTCAATTTAGTCTACCATATAAATCAAGAATATTTGGACACAAGTTGGTGGGATATTTCAGTGTCCAGAGAAGATAGAGTTGAAGCGAGAGGTGGGACCCACATGTCAGTGGGTCAATTTTGCCCCTGTTTTTCCCGTAGAGCCACCTCCTGGCATGCAAACGCCATCGCTCTACCTAGTTGCTTAAGTCGCCTCCAGCTGCCTACAGGCCACCCCAGGCTCCTCCTTATCATCTTCCCAGCCCCCAAATCGAACACTTCACCGTTGTTCCATCCCTGGCACCATATTTTTGCCCAGCGGCGAGTTCTTCCCCTCCCCCTCGAAATCCAACAAGGATCATCGGTATGGCTCCAATTTCTTCGCACTGGGTTGCTCCTCAACCTTTGGCGCAGCTCCTTGATCATTTTCTTTCACAGTTTGAGCCTCCCCATCGAAGGACTTGATGATTTACGGGCCGCCGGCGAACTCCCTTGTTTTTCCGCCCTCTGCTCCCTCGATGCCCCTGCGATGCAAGCATCATCTCACCTCGGTCCTTGAAGGAAAAAGGTGTGCTATAGTACCTAGAATCTGCTCGTAAAGTTTCAGCCCTTGCCATCCATCCTAGCTCGAGTATTAGTTATTTTTCCGATGAACTTCGTGTATGAACTGAGCTAGGTTTGAGGTTAAATTCTTAAGACACGCATGATTATAGTCCAATCTTGATTGATATAATGTTCAAGAGTCTGTTGCGCGTCCATAGGAAGAATAAGATTGAAGTTTCATCGATTATACGCGCCATACGCGTTGTTCTCCCCCAAATCCGCCACTCATGGTACTATTGGAAGTACCGGACAAGTCCGGTAAAGACCGGACTAGTCCGGTTGCTGTCCATTAAGGGTAACCGGACTAGTCTAGACCCTTATAGGACTAGTCCGATATTGTCCAGTAAGGATATCGGACTAGTCCGGACCCCATACGGACTAGTCCAATAATTTCAGTAGCTGTTTGTTTGAACTCGAAATTGACATGTGTTCTAATTGAAAGGACATGACCCACCGAATTTTGAGTCTCTGATCGGGAGACTCAATGATTCCTAAGGGTGGGAGGCCCCCTCTTGTGCCTCTTGGTCAACTATAAGAAGAGGATCAAGTGTATGATCAAGAATGTTTAATGCATACACACATACACACTTGAACACTCTTAATTCTCAGAATCCGATCAACATACCAAGAGGAGAACAAGGGGAAACGCCTCTCATCGTTCTTCTTGCAGCCTCGCCTTGTTGGCTTGATGGCTGCATCGTCAAGCAATCACAAGGATGGAGGAGAAGTTATTATTAGTGTTCTTGTGCTATTTGAGAGATAGCACTTGGTGTTCATGTTGTATTCAAATTTCTCCATGTAATTCAAGATGGTTTAGTGGCTATTTGATCTTTGGGCTCCCTCTTTGATTTCTAAGAATGGTATCAGAGCCGTTTAGACCACTAATCATTTCGAATTGAGTTTTGTTCGAAGTTTTTCACTGAAAGTTTTGAAGGTCCAGACTTGTCCGGTTTAAGGTTCGGACTAGTCCGGTGTGCCACAATAAAGTGGTTAGGTTTTTCGGATCAGAGCGTTTTGACGCGTTCATCTGATTAAAAACCAATTAAGCACTTTGGATTGAAATCCATTGTGAAAATTAAGTTGATTTGGTAAGATTAAGATTCCCTTTTGGGTCTTTATACATTTTTCAGTTTTTTATATGAAACTTTTACGGGGTTGGTCGGACTAGTCCAGAATAGTACATACCAAACTCGAAAAGTTCAATAAAGAACGGATCAAATGTTTTTAAGTTCAGACTTGTCTGACCTCTGGACCAGACTAGTCCGAAAACCATACTGTAAGAGTTCGGACTAGTCCGACCATGTGCGGACTAGTTCGTGCTATACGATTAAGATCGCTTATTTAATTAAGCTTCCGTTGTGAATTAAGTTTACATTATCATAGCAATTTGGTCATGTAACCAAAGTAAAAGATAAATTGCTATGTAAATTTAAGTTGCATGGAATTATATTGAGTAACCAAAGTGAAAAATAGAATTGTCATTTTTAAGTTATATTAATGTCATTATTGGCTGAGTAACCAAAGCAAAAGGCATTAATGACATTTTTTCTTTTTAAGTACATAGTAATTTGGTCGAGTAACCAAAGCGAAAGATAAATTACTATGTTGATTTTCAGTTATTCTCAGATGTTGAGTTTTGGTCGAGTAACCAAAGTGAAAGATAAAACTCATAATTTTCTTATGGTTAACATATATGCATTCTTCTTGATTTTGGTCTTTTGATTATGAAGGTTCCTCCAATGCTAATTCAGCACTGAGTTTAATCGCTTCTATTGATCCACTCAATGGAAGCAATTATGGGAGATGGCGAGAGAAGTTAGAAATTGCTTTAGCAGTCTCTGAGATAGACTTGGCTCTCACTACTCCATATCCGGTTGCACTGGTTGAACCAGTAAGAGATGTTGATGAAACTCAGGAAGCCTTTGATTTGAGGACAAAGGAATATACTACTGAGTTATTGGCTTATGACATTGATTGTTATAAGTGGAAGATATCAAACAGGAAATGTTTGATGGTAATTAAGGGCACTATCACTGAGGCCATTCGGGGAGCAATCCCTGAATGTGAAACTGCTATTGAATACCTCCAAAGGATAGAGAATCAGTTTACTGGTTCTTCTAAGTCCACTGCAAGCACTCTTATGAAGAGGCTTGTTACTGAAAAGTATCATGGAGGTGGTGTGTGTGAGCACATCTTAAGGATGACAAATATGGCTGCAAAGCTTAAGCCTATGGATTTGGGGATTAAAGATGAGTTCAATGTGCATCTCATCATTGCCTCACTTCCTAAGGCATTTGAGACTTTTGTCATCAACTACAACTCTCAACCTGAACTATGGAACATAGAAAAACTCATGGCTATGTGTGTTCAGGAGGAAGAGAGAATTAAGTCCCTTCACGGTTATGATGCTATTAATTACGCGAAGGGAAAAGGTAAGGCTAAGAAGAATTATTCTTCTAAGAAATCTTTTAAGTATCATGGTTCTTCTCACCATGATAAAGATAAGGGTAAGTTTCCACAAAGCCATCCTTACAATAAATATGTGAAAGTGGATAAAGATCAGTGTCGCTTTTGTTTAGACAAAGGTCACCATTAGAAGGATTGCATAGGATTCCTTAAATGGTGTTGTAAAAATGGTAATGACTTTGTGACCTTTGTTGATGAATGTCTGCTTTTAGATTATACACCATCTTCTTGGTTGATTGACTCAGGTGCCACTGTGCACGTTTGTAATTCATTGCAGGGGTTAAATATGAGGAGGACCCTAGAAAGAGGGGAAAGGGCCATTAAAGTTGTTGATGGCCATGAAGCTAAAGTGAAAGCCATTGGAGATTATCCATTAGTATTAAGAAATGGCTTTGTATTTACACTTCAGGATGTATTATATGTACTCTCTTTAAGTAGAAATCCCATCTTAGTATCATGCTTAGATGATGATGTTTATGTTTTCCAGTTTGGCAAAGACAGATGTGTAATTAAGTTTGATAATAAGATTGTTGGTGTTGCCATAAGACAGGGCATGCTATATTTATTATCTATGCATGATGGTGTTAATGTTGTAAGCGACAATCAGTTTTCCTCACATCAGGGTAAGCATAAGAGAGTCGATTCCGAAATGTCTTCGAAATTATGGCATTGTCGCTTGGGCCATATTTCGAGGGGGAGAGTTGAACAATTGATTTCACAATTGATTCTTCCTCATTTGGATTTTTCGGATTCAGAAGAATGCATAGACTGCATTAAGGGAAATTTTGTTAAGAAAATTAAGAAAGGTGCCATACGCAGTGCGGGAATTTTGGAGTTAATCCATACGAACATTTGTGGTCCATTTCCCATAGTATCTGTTGATGATTTTGATTCGTTCATAACCTTCACAAATGACTATTCTCGCTATGGCTATATTTATCCGATTAAAGAACGCTCTGAGGCATTGGATAAATTTAAGATATTTTAAGCCTGAAGTTGAAAATCAGCACAACACTAAGATTAAAGTGGTAAGATCTGATTGTGGTGTTGAGTACTACGGACGTCATACCCCGTATGGCCAAGTTCCTGGACCATTTGCTCGGTTCCTACAGGAAAATGGCATAGTCGCCCAGTATTCCACACCGGGCGAGCCTCAGCAAAATAGAGTTGCGGAATGGAGCAATGGTACACTAATGGATATGGTTTGATCCATGTTAAGTTAATCAGATTCGTCGATTAGCTTATGGATGGAGGCATTAAAAACCGCCATTCATGTGCTAAATCAGGTTCCTACTAAGTCGGTGCCCAAAACAACGTATGAGTTGTGGACAGGACATAAGCCCTCATTAAGTTATATGCATATATGGGGCTGTCCCGCTGAGGCAAAGATGTTTAACCCAAACATTGGTAAGTTGGATGCTAAGACAATAAGTTGCCATTTTATTGGCTATGCAGAAAAGAGTAAGGGATATTGTTTCTACTTTCCTGAACAATATACTAAGTTTGTAGAAATAAGGCATGCCGTCTTTTTAGAGGATGCCATGATCAGGGGGAGTACGGTAAGACGAGAAATTAATCTTGAAGA
This sequence comes from Tuctoria greenei, assembly GCA_036927565.1. Classification (NCBI taxonomy): domain Eukaryota; kingdom Viridiplantae; phylum Streptophyta; class Magnoliopsida; order Poales; family Poaceae; genus Tuctoria; species Tuctoria greenei. Next base: position 80,488,592 of record JAYESD010000003.1, on the reverse strand, counting down.
GAAGCGGGTTTATGTACCCACTCCTATGATTCAAGAACCATATTTCTCATTACCTACTGTTGTTGAATCATCAATGCCTATTGGTGAAGATTCAACACCTGTTGTTAGTTTTCCATTGACAACGGACTTATTAAGAGAAGTTGAGCATTTGCATCCTGTTGTCACTAATAATGAAGAGCAACAACAGCCTCAAAACGAGTATAATGTGCAATTAAGAAGATCTCAACAAGAAAGAAAATCGGCCATACCGGACGATTATGAGATCTATTTGAGTGAGGCAATTCAAATTGAGGGTGATCCCACCACATTTGAAGAAGCTATGAGAAGTCCTCAATCATCTGAATGGCGTAAAGCCATGGAGGATGAAATGAGGTCTATGGAAACAAACAAAGTCTGGGATTTAGTTGAGATTCCTAATGGAGCCAAAACAGTGGGTTGTAAATGGGTCTACAAAATTTAACGTGACTCCAAAGGGAATATTGATAAGTTTAAGGTTAGACTTGTTGCAAAAGGCTTCACTCAAAGAGAAGGAATTGATTATAATGAGACAGTTTCACCTGTCTCAAGTAAGGATTCATTCAGGCATTAGTTGCACATTACAATTTAGAATTACATCAGATAGATGTAAAGACAGCATTTCTCAATGGTGATCTATATGAGAACGTCTATATGACACAACCGAAAGGTTTTGTTGTTAAGGGTAAGGAACATATGAGATGCCACTTAAGAAAGTCCATTTCTGGACTTGAACAAGCATCAAGGCAGTGGTATCTCAAGTTCGATGAGACAATAAGAAAGTTTGGGTTTAAAGAAAATGAGGAGGACAATTGTATTTATGCTAAGTTTAAGAGCGGGAAATTTATTTTCCTCGTGCTTTATGTAGATGATATACTACTTGCAAGTAGTAATGTCAATCTACTATCAGAAACTAAGAAGTTTTTGTCCTCTAATTTTGATATGAAAGATCTTGGTGAAGTATCCTATGTATTGGCCATAGAAATTCACCGAGATAGAAATAACGGGGTATTAGGCTTATCACAAAAGACATACTTAGAGAATGTACTGAGAAAGTACAGTATGCATAAGAGTAAGCCTTTGCCTGCTCCGATTGCCAAGGGCGATAAGTTTGGGAACTTTCAGTGTCCCAGGAATCAATATGAGATCGATCAAATGAAGTCGGTTCCATATGCTTCCGCTGTCGGAAGCCTTATGTATGATCAAGTCTGTACTCGCCCTGACTTAGCTTATGTGACCAGAATGCTTGGCAGATATCAGGCCAATCCAGGGATTGATCACTGGAAGGCAGTTAAGAAAGCATCAAGATATGTGCAAGGCACAAAAGGCCTCATATTGACGTATAGTAAGTCAGACCCACTTGAAGTAGTGGGATATTTAGATTCAGATTTCGCGGGTTGTGTGGCTACTAAGAAATCTACGTCAGGTTATATATTCACCCTCGTGAATGGAGCTATTTCATGGAAAAGCTCCAAACAAACCGTCACTTCATCATCCATAATGCATGTCGAGTTTGTTGCATGTTATGAGGCCACCGGGCAGGCTGTTTGGCTTAAGAAATTTTTACCCCGTCCTAGAGTGGTCGACAGCATTGAAAAACCACTTAAGTTATACTGCGATAATGAGCCCGCTGTATTTTACTCTCACAACAATAAGTCGAGTGGTGCTGCCAAACACATCGACATTAAGTTTTAAGTTGTGAAAGATCGAATCCAGAATGATACCATAAGTCTTGAGCATATAAGTACCAAGCGTATGCTTGCAGATCCGCTAACAAAAGGTCTTCCACCCAACGTGTTCAATGAACATGTATCCGGCATGGCTTTAAGGGAGAACCTATGATCACTGGATATTTAGGGGCCCAGTAAGAGTAAGGTTCATTTTTAAGTGAGAGATGTATTGTGGTCTTCCAGTCCAACAATACGTAATTGGTTGTTGTGATGCGGCATGCCCTATATGTCAAGCATGAGAAAATGGACACTAAGTTTAGTATTAAGTAAGTTGGTAAGTTTCATATTCGAGTTCAAGGGGGAGAATGTTGGAAGTATCGGACAAGTCCAATAAAGATCGGACTAGTCCGGTTGCTGTCCAGTAAGGGTAACCGGACTAGTCCGGACCCTTATAGGACTAGTCCGATATTGTCCAGTAAGGATATCAGACTAGTCCGGACCCCATACGGACTAGTCCAATAATTTCAGTAACTGTCAGTTTGAACTCAAAATTGACATGTGTTCTAATTGAAAGGACACGACCCACCGAATTTTGAGTCTCTGATCGGGAGACTCAGTAATTCCTAAGGGTGGGAGGCCCCCTCTTGTGCCTCTTGGTCAACTATAAGAAGAGGATCAAGTGTATGATCAAGGAATGTTTAATGCATACACACATACACACTTGAATACTCTTAATTCTCAGAATCCGATCAACATACCAAGAGGAGAACAAGGGGAAACGCCTCTCGTCGTTCTTCTTGCGGCCTCGCCTTGTTGGCTTGATGGCCGCATCGTCAAGCAATCACAAGGATGGAGGAGATGGTATTATTAGTGTTCTTGTGCTATTTGAGAGATAGCACTTGGTGTTCATGTTGTATTCAGATTTCTCCATGTAATTCGAGATGATTTAGTGGCTATTTGATCTTTGGGCTCCCTCTTTGATTTCTAACAGGCACGAGTCACCATCGACCTTCATGTTGCGACCCATTTTAATCCGTTTCCTATCCATGCTGATCATCCCCATACTCCCAGGAAGCTCCCTGTTTATTTCCCGAGTGGTTTAACCCATTTTCGATGCGAGTCAAGCTCACCGAAACCCTAGCTTCGCTCGCCGCCGTCGTGACCACTTCTCCGGCCGCCAATCGTCATTGGGTGCCTCACCATCGACTTTACCATCAAGTTTTAGGTGGGGGCGGCGAGTCTGGGAGGCCGGATTACCCCAGGTCGAGCTGTGGCGAGGCACCGGCGAGAGGCTGCTGTCGGGCACCACCCGAGCACCGCTGGCGCGAGGTGGAAGAAGACCCCGTGGGGCCCAGCCATCAGCCTAATATGCGCGCGCCTCGGATCAGCTGCGGCCCGGTGATAAAATGTGGCTACGCCCGTTAAATTTATATCCCCGTGTGACTTGCTCCCGATTGGCCCATTTTAAACTAGTGGACCCACTGTTTAATTCAAATTTTCCCAGTTAAATTTAATTCCAGATTTGGTTCCAACTTTGAAAATCTATAGCTCCTAGAATACTTGTTAAAAAATTCCCAAATAATTTCTGTTTGAAGCAGTATGCTCTATGCTTTCAATTGGTGCATTTGGATCTGTATGAAAATCCATAAATTAATCTCAATAATTCCATAAAGTAAAATGCTATTGGAATTAGTTACTGGTCTTCCATTCATTTAAAAATTCTTAAATTAGTCCACATCATTCCAAATAATTCCCTTGAGTTCCAGTAAAAATTTCAGGTCCATTTTAGTTCATTTGAATAGTCAAATTGTGTTTCCAATCTCTATGTACCTGAAAATTCCAAAATACCCAGAAATTTTTCAGTAAATTGTCCAAACTTGTAAACTCAATATCTCACGGTAGGATGCTTATAAAATTATGAAACCAATTTTTTTGAGTCACTATTGACCTCCTATAAATAGAAAACCAACTTTTGTCCATGTCAAAGCTACAAATTTTTCTTCAAAATTCTGGGAAGTGTTTAGGCTCATTGAATTTTATACAACAGTAACTTCTATGAATTGATCCCAATTTTCACCAGAACGTCACCCAAAGTATTTCCAGAACCATTAGGCTTAAATTCGTATACTTAACTGTCTTTCAATTATGCTATATCATAATACAGATATTGATTAACTTGCATAATTCTTTGCATATCTATTAGTTGCCGAGCTCAAGAGGAACCCGGAGCTACTTGAAGTTATCCCTCTGGATATTAACTTTGATACCGTCTCGCAACAAGGCAAGCCCCGGTTTGCATTTAAGCGCTATTACAAAATTTTGATTTGTATCACCTATGTCTAGGGTGAGTTATGTGTATTAGGGCTAAGGTTATTGAAAATCCACTTGCATGACCAGATCACCCCACGGAGTATTTGGGTGGTTGTTAATTCATCGTGTAGACTATGCTATGCTAAATGTTGTATAGGATTAGGTAGAAGTCGAGTAGTTAGAATCTACTCGCATGGATAGGACTTTTTCACACAAGATTGGTTCAAACAAATGGAGTAGTAATTTGAATATGAGACCGGAAAGGGGCATAAGATTCAGCAAGACGTGGTCTTGGGTGTGTAGCCCTGCCAGTGTCAGTTAAAGACCGATTCGTATGCCGCCCTGCAAAGCAAGTTTGAACTGTACCGGAGTCATACTGGATATATGGGGTCCAGGAAACCGATGTACCTTGGGAATCCTTTGTTGAGACTTTTTCGATTGCCTTAGGATTTCGGCCGCAGCACAGTAGACGGAAACTCGCTCATGACATCTTCACAACAGAAAGGTGCACCGTGAGTGGGAATACTGTCCTAGGCGATTGAACTGATTCAACTTGGGCGGAACTTGAGAAAGGTGGCTGCGTACGACGTCCGAGGAGTGCACCAACATGACTTCCAGTACGGGCATACGTGTCATGTATTCCAGGTATATTTGATTCGAATCACTGTCCCTCGCGGATATGAGTACCACTTGTTCACTGAGTTGTGATGTAGTTAATACTTGCACTTGAGATGAGAATTAAATACTGCTGTTATGAACATTATGTTATCATTGTATTGCTATGTTTTATGTATTAGTATAGTGCTCACTAAATTTATATTTCCACCTTGGGCATGCAGCATCGTGATGAAGCATTTCTTGTTTGATTGTGGAGTTACGATGTTGCCCGGCAGAAGGTTTAAGCTGCTGCTATAAATCTGAAAATAAGAACCCACATTTAGGCGAGTCCATTATGCAAATCTGCCATCCTATGTTTATGTCTTTACCCTCATATAGAGTTTCATGTTTATGCGAGATGGTTAAGTCTTGCTTAGCCTTCGTGCTCACGGTTGCTATATAAGTTGTTTTGCATGTACTAACCTCTGTGCTTATGATTATGGTTGTCCGATGAGACTCGGGAATCTTCGAGTGATATACTCATGTGGGAACCATGCTGCCGCTGTTTGGTCTTCGTGGCTAGTGAGGAGCGTCCGTGGGCTGGACAACTTCTCTTTTGCTTATTAGACTTGAGTACAAGAGTTGTAATCTTATCTTCCGCTGTAGTTTATTTTTATATAAACTATTTGTAAACTGAACATCTTTGTAAATTTCAGCAAATGATTTATGTAATACGTGTTTCTTTACATGTGTGCTGTTGGGTGTCGCATCGCACTGCACCACCCAATGCAATTCCTGGAAAGTGTGGACTCCGGTCCCCACACGTAGGCATTCGAATCATAACCAAGCTAGAACCCTTCACCAGATTTTGAAGCGAACTTCAAAGTCCTCGGTTTCTTGTTCAAGATAAAACATTTGCATCCAAATACTTTGAAATATGAAACATTTGGTCTGTTACAGGTGAGGAGCTCATATGAAGTTTTCTTCAAAAGTTGATGACGATATAGCAGAATTGTTGCGTGACAAGCGGTGTTTACCGCTTTAACCCAAAATTGGTTTGGAGTCTTGTATTCATCCAGCATTATCCTCGCCATCTCAATGAGCGTCCTGTTTTTCCTTTCGGCCACCCCATTTTGTCCAGGGGATGCTTTATTCCTTCTTCATCTAGGTACTCCTCATCTTGAGTATTCTTGAACTCTGTTCCATTGTCACTTCTAATGTTCTTGACGGTTGAGGAGAATTCATTTTGCACTCTTTTCAAATATTTCTTGAGGATCCCTTGGTTTTCTGATTTCTCATACAAGGAAAACACCGAGGTAAATCTAGAAAAGTCATCAACAATTACTAATCCATATTTGTTACCTCCAATGCTTATATAAGCAATTGGACCGAAGAGGTCCATGTGAAGAAGTTTTAGCAATCTTAAGGTAGTCATCAAGTTCTTGGAGGGGTGTGGTGCTCCAACTTATTTTCCCGCCTGGCATGCACTGCACGCCCTGTCTTTCTCAAAAACAACATATTTTAAACCTCATATGTGACCACCTTTTAGAAGTTTCTGCTGATTCCTCATCCCAACATGGGCTAGCTGTCCATGCCACAGCCATGCCATGTTAGTTTTTGCAACCAAGCAGTGTTGAGTTCAGCTTTATCTTTGTTGAAGTCAATGTTGATGGTTGTTATATACCAATTTCATCCGTCAATATAACTCAATTATGTGAAGGAAATATCATTTCTTGCACACATCACCTTTCTATTTAACCTATTTCCACTTGTCCTTGGAGAAATTATTACATGCAGGTAGTTTATACAGAATTGAAATGTAACAAGGGGATAGATCCTATAAAATAGCATCCCAGCCAATCAAGTGTCGACACGTGGCACCACATGGATCAAATGGCCCACAAACAGAAGTATCCGAGGGCATCCAACGGTGTAGCACACATAACAAGGGATGGTACCCACCTGGAAGTCACCCAGAGAAAGCACAGACCGTTTGGAGGACTTACCAGGTCGATCGACCCCCCTAGTCGGCTGACCTGGTCTTTCCTCCAAACTTGGTCACCTTCCTCATGTTGGCTCCTCTCGGCTTGAATAAGTCAGTGATGACTGATTCATGCGCTTTTGGTGGTAGGAACCGACCCTTCTCCAAGCTATAAATACGACCCCTCACCCCTCACTTCAACGCACACCACTTGAGCATTCACTCTCTTGTATACATTAGTTCTCCAAGTCCTTAGTGTAGGTTAGGTTGTAGAGAGGAGCCTCTAGTCCCAAGTCCAAATTGTGGAAGGTATGACTCATGTATCTTCTCTTGTATTTTTGACTTTGTGCTTTATAATAATAGTATGATTAGTCTCACTTTATGCATATACTTGGGCAAAGCATTTCTTGTTTGATTGTGGAGTCCATGTATGTGCTAGGTGTAGATGTTGTTATGATATAGACATTTTGCCATTATCATGTTATCATAAACATCATACACCACTACTATAGTCTAATTAGGTAATAATATGATTATGTTAATATGAATATGTTAGTGCTTGGATCCAACATTGGTTCAACGATGCTTAGGTTAGTCATTGCCTTAGGATGGCATGATCCTTAAGGTATTTACTTAGTATGCTAGCATAGTGCTAGGATAGTGAGTAACGTTGGATGTCTCGTAGACCCACGGATTGAAGAGGTAGGCAGTAGGTGGTGACAGCCCTATCTGTCCTTTGTAATCCTTCATGTTCGGCTATGCCACAAGCTCTTGGCGGGAGTCGCCTAGAATTGCTAGGGGTAAACCCATGCCCGATATGTTTGACCACTAAACCCTTGTATTCACCATTAGCATATTCATGTGTACTTTATTAGGCTATGTATATGAGTAATTAGAGCATAGTAGGAGAATCTCCATCTCGTAGTCTAACCCTCACTAGGACAACCTTACCCTTAGAGTAGATTGCTTAGGTGTGTGTCACACTACCCATATTATCAACTACCCCTGTCTTGATAATTAATTAGTATCCCATAGCTTGATCATAAGAGTAGTGTTTACATTACTCCATTGCCTTCCTTTGAGATAAATATGATACCCATGGGAATACTCTTGGGTGAAATGCTACACGAAAGTTTTCGTGCGCTTGCGGACCTCATCTCTTTCGAGAGATGATCTATGATGTAAGAAACATCAACAGTCAACAAGATAAAGCTTTCCCTTCAACACTCCCTTGAATGAAATCGAGTCATCGCTTCTTCTAAAAATAGTCACACCCTCATTAGTGAACAAACAATTATAACCTTTGTCACATAGCTGAGATATGGACAAAAGATTATAATCTAGAGAATCAGCATGTGGAACATTTGAAAGAGTATGTTGAGAAGCAATTTCAATTTTACCGCTACCAAGGACCTTTCCTTGGCTATTGTCTGCAAAGTATATTCCTTCACATGGATCTGTGTTGCGCTCATACTCCACTAACATACTCCTCTCTCCGGTCATGTGATTAGTGCATGCACTGTCCAGCACCCATTTCGATCCATCAGAGGAGTAGGCTTGGAAAACAGAGTTAATTCTTGGTTTTAGGTACCCAAGCTTGCTTGGGTCCTCGCAGGTTAGTCACAAGAGTCTTGACACCAACACACAAGTTTTTGAGTTCTTGTGGTGTGGCCCTGCATATTTAGCAAAGACATGTCCAGATTTATTTTTCATGAGTACATTGGAAGCATCAAAAGTATGGAACAGTATTATAAAATCAATTTTGTTGAGTCACTCTTGACCTCCTATAACTAGAACACCAACTTTTTGCCATGTCAAAGCTACAGATTTTTCCTCAAAATTATGGGAAGTGTTTAATTTCATTGAATTTTATACAACACTAACTACTATGAATTGGTCCCAATTTTGGCCAGAACCTCACCCATAGTACCTAGTGTCCCTTGTAAAATTTCTAGAACCATTAGGCTTAAATTCATATACTTAACTGTCTTTCCATTAAGCTATATCATAATATCGGTATTGATTAACTTGCATAATTATTTGCATATCGATTAGTTGCCGAGCTCAAGAGGATCCCAGAGCTACTTGAAGTCATTCCTCTGGAGATTAATTTTGATACTATCTCGCAACCAAGCAAGCCTCGGTTTGAATTTAAGCGCTATTACAAAATTTTGATTTGCATCACCTATGTCTAGGGTGAGTTATGTGCATTAGGGCTAAGGTGATTGAAACTCCACTTGCATGACCAGATCACCCCATGGAATATTTGGGTAGTTGTTAAGTCATTGTGTCGACTATGCTATGCTAAATGTTGTATAGGATTCAGTAGAAGTCAATTAGTTGGAATCTACTCGCATGACTAGGACTTTTCTCACGTGATTTGTTCAAAGAAGTGGAGTAGTAATCTGAAAATGAGACCGGGCAGGGGCGTAAGATGCAGCAAGACGTGGTCTTGGGTGCGTAGCCCTGCCTGTGTCGGTTAAGGACCGATCCGTATGCAACCCTGCTGAGCAAGTTTGAATTGTACCAGAGTCATGCTGGATATATGGGGTCCAGGAAACCAATGTACCTTGGGAAGCCTTTGTTGAGACTTATTCGATCGCCTCAGGCTTTCGGCCACAGCACAGTAGATAGAGACTCGCTCATGACATCTTCACAGCGGAAAAGTGCATCGTGAGTGGGAATACTGTCCTAGACGATTGAATCGATTCAACTTGGGCGGAACTTGAGAAAGGTGGTTGCGTACGACGTCCGTGGAGTGCACCAACGTGACTTCCAGTACGGGCATACGTGTCATGTATTCCAGGTATATTTGATTTGAATCACCGTCTCTCGCGGATATGAGTACCACTTGTTCACTGAGATGTGATGTAGTTAATACTTGCACTTGAGATGAGAATTAATTACTGCTGTTATGAACGTTATATTATCATTGTATTGTTATGTTGTATGTATTAGTATAGTCCTCACTAAATTTATATTTCCACCTTGGGCATGTAGCATCGTGATGAAGCATTTCTTGTTTGATTGTGGAGTTACGATGTTGCCCGGCAGAAGGTTTAAGCTGCTGCTATAAATCTGAAAATAAGGACCCACATTTAGGCAAGTCCATTATGCAAATCTGCCATCATATGTTTATGTCTTTACCCTCATGTACAGTTTCATGTTTAGGTGAGACGGTTAAGTCTTGCCGAGCCTTCGTGCTCACGGTTGCTATATAAGTTGTTTTGCAGCTACTAACCTCTATGCTTATGATTATGGTTGTCCGATGAGACTCGGGACTCTCCGAGTGATATACTCATGTGGGAACCTTGTTTCTCCTGTTTGGTCTTCGTGGCTAGTGAGGAGCGTCCGTGGGTTGGACGGCTTCTCTTTTGCTTATTAGACTTGAGTACGAGAGTTGTAATTTTATCTTCCGCTATAGTTTATTTTTATATAAACTATTTGTAAACTGAACATCTTTGTAAATTTCAGCAAATGATTATGTAATACGTGTTTCTTTACATGTGTGTTGTTGGGTGTCGCATCGCACGGCACCTCCCAATGCGATTCCTGGAAAGTGTGGACTCCGGCCCCACAGCCTGGTATTAGAGCTGCATTGGGAATAGCACACTAAATAAGGATCATATTACGAGAAAACATAGGATACGGTGGGGATACGGTACTAGGCCCACATAAGTACTATATTAGCATGAGTTATTAAGGTGGCAAAGCTAACTTATGTGTTATTATATTCTGTAACGATGCTCCGTCGTCAGGTAAGAGGTAAGGTACGCCAGTGCAAGTGGATCGATTGCGGGAAGCTCACCATGCGAAAGGTAGCATGTGATTGTTTACGTGGCTTGGCACGGGAATGTCAATATGAGTCTCAGAAACTTTCCATGTTTCCGAGAACATCTGACACGCGGTACCCCAGCGTGCTTCAAAATTAGTGGGAGCCCCCGTCGGGTGGGACATAACCCGATGTGTCTCCTACTAGTGCAGCACTATGCAAATACGTGGGACCCCGTCGGGTGGTAGAAAACCCGGCCATGTACCTCGAGATGTGGCTTAACTCGGGGCGGCCCGTATGAAATGATATGGGACAAATTTTTTTACTTTCATATATATTATTGTGACATGATCCCCCGTACGGACTGTGCCGTACAGCACCATATGATTGATCTATAATTTGTGTGTAGTTACAGGTACACTGACCACTTGATCGTATTGCGCTTAGAAATCGTTTGCGAGTGAGTGTCTTTAAGGCCACCGTTGAGACGTATGCCAGAATACCGGCTTAGAATTTTTACTTTGTGAGGCACGTAGTACCGACATGTATTCCATTGATGCATTAATCACTTTTCTGTAAAATGGAACTGAGAAGATGTAAAACTACTTATATTAGCTATCTAGCTCTGAGTTTGAACTAAGTTTTGAAATTTGGAGAGCTTTTGAAGTCACCAATTCAAAAACAGAGAGTTCTGTTTCTGCCAGAAAAAGACCTTACTTTGAGAAAGCATATCTCCAAGTAGAAAACTCCAATGAAGGTTTATCATACATGGATGGAAATTTTAGTAAGTCCTTTAAAACTGTTATGTTCAACTCCAGAACTTAATTCCCCTCTAATATGTTCAAAATTTCAAAATTCCAAAATCTGCCAAACTGGACAGAAAATGGAACCTTCTCTGGACTCCTGATTGTTTTCACCATATCTCACTCTAGAAAATTCGAACTGGGTCATGCAAGACATTTCTGGAATTCTTGTAATATTTATTACAAATTTGTAAATTGTGGTTTTTGTAAATTCTGCTGTTTTATATCTGGAAATTGTGGCCCAAATTCAGCATAAACAAAGGAGATGCTGTCAAAATTTCTAGAAATACTGTCAGGTTTACAATACCATATCTTCTCAACTAGAAATAATCTAGAGGAAAAACAATACTTTTTGGAAAGTTATTGAAGTTTAATCCAACTTTGTAGTTCACCTCAAGATCTGATTCTGCCATTCACTGGGTTAAAGTTATGTTTGAGTACAAGCTGGTCAGGTTTCAACAGAAACTTCATCGGTTTGGTATAATTTGGTCTTGTTATGAATCTGGTCCTGTATTTCACTTCAAGAAGTGTCGTAACAGACCAGTTTTCGATACTCAACCATTTACCTGTGGAATTGAGGGTTTGACCCACTCGAACCTCTTTTCTTTTATGACCATGTTTGTGTCATATTGAAGATAAAAGTGTGTATTCACACGATAACGCGCATAACGTCTCGTCGGGATCAACGATAGCCGAAATGAACTTTGATCCATGAAGTTCATTTTTTTGGAACCTGCTATTGTATAATTGGTCCAGAGATGATTTGTGTTGTATAAAGTTTATACTTTATCAATATATGTTACCGTTATGCAAGTTTAGTTATTAATACGCACACTCTGTTTTAATCTTGAGTGATCTCACAATCTCACGCCTCATGTTGGATTCATGGTTCTGACTGCAGAATGGTGCGCACTCGCACAACATACGAGGTTGGTTGTTCAAGTCAGAGAGGGGATGACCCCCGAGAGCCGGAACAGCCGGCGCATCAGCCACCTCCATCATCACTTACATTGGCGGATGATATCGCAGCCGTGGTGGGTTCACACGATGAGCGGACCGAGCTGCTATGAACCCTCGTGCAGACTACATCCCGTCAGGAGGGACGTCCAACCGAAGGCGATCGTCAACCTCAGCAAGCAACATATCAGGAATTCTTGGCGACTGCACCCCCCGTGTTTAGTGGTGATGGTGAACCTCTAGATGCGGTCCATTGGCTCCGCACCATTGAAGCTAAGTTCGGACTGATACAGTGCAGTGATCATATGAAGGTTTTACATGGAGCACAACAACTACATGGCATCGCCGGTGCTTGGTGGGCGAACCACATCGCCTCCTTGGCCGCCGGACAACAAGTCACTTGGACAGAGTTCCGGAAGACATTTCACGCCTATCATGTTCCTCCTGCCATTATGAGAAGGAAGCTTCAGGAATTTCTTGATTTGAAGCAAGGAGAAATGAGTGCTCGACAATACTCCAAAGTCTTTGTTAATCTAGCGCAATATGCATCGGAGTATGTGAGTACGGAGGATCAGAAGCGAGAGTACTTCTATCGGGGTCTAAGTCCCATGTTGAAAGACAAGCTTGCATTGTTCAATCACGGTTCGTTCAACGCTATGCTTAATGCCGCGATTACGCAAGAGGATGCCACATGTGAGCAGATCACGGAGTAGTCAAAGAAGAGACTTGTTGTGCAGGACAGCACACATAATGTTCCTATGAAATACCGTGTGGTGCACCGATCACCGTCTGGTCAGATATGGCAGCCGGCTACATAACCGAGTTCGTATCGGAGTCGGCTGTTTGAGGTATCATATTTCCAACCAGCATTACATCAGCAGCAAAAACAGTACCAAATTGTTCCAGGGGCATTTATCTCACAGTGAGATGTAGGACAATTCAGGCCTCAAGTCAGCGGCACGTTGAAACAGTATAAGTGTTTCACATGTGATCATGTTGGGCACTATACCAAGGATTGCCCAGAGAAGATGTTGAGCAGCGGGCAAGTACCAGTACAACAGTGTATTCAGCCCCGTATTCAACCAGAGAGGACAGCACTACAAACCGGAAGTGTTCAACATATAGCAATCGAGGGTGTTCCGGAGAGAGCACCGGTGCTAGTAGGCATGTTTGCTATCAAAAACATACCTGTCCTCATACTCTTCGATTCTGGTACTACACACAATTTTATCAGTAAATCATGTGTGGATCATCACCAATTATCCATCAATACTCCCAAGAATAGCTATCTTATAAGTTCACCGGGTGGAAGTATCTCTGCTAGTCAGATTGTTCCCCGAGCAGCTCTATGTTTGGGAGGCAAGATATATCCAATGTCGCTGATTATATTGGATGGACATAAGATAGAAATAATATTGGGGATGTCATAGTTGAACCATCACGGTGCCATTCTTAATATCAGTACCCAGACTGTCCAAATTGAGTCCCGATACATGGACAGCACAAACTGGTTTTGGACAGCATGGAGCGGGACAGTTCAGCTGTATATAACACGGAAGCAACTAAACTTGAAGATATTCCGGTGGTCCATGAGTATCTTGACGTGTTTCCTGATGACTTACCGGGCATGCTGCCCGAATGTGACGTTGAGTTCAAGATTGAACTTGTACCGGGAACCACACCGATCTCTCGAAGACAGTATCGAATGGCGCCTAATGAGCTAGCTGAATTAAAGGGGCATTTGAAGGACCTTTTGTATAAGGGTTTTATTTGCCCAAGCTCGTCACTTTGGGGCTGCTCGGCGCTGTTTGTCAAGAAGAAGGATGAAACATTGTGGTTATGCGTGGATTATCGACCGCTCAACGCTGTGACTATAAAGAACAAGTACCCGCTGCCCCACATCGACATTTTATTCGATCAACTTGTTGGTCTGAGGGTGTTCTCGAAAATGGATCTTCGGTCTGGATATCATCAAATCAAAATCCGGCTGGAGGATATACCGAAGACAGCATTCTCGACGTGATATGGATTATACGAATATCTTGTCATGTCTTTTGGTCTCACCAACGCTCCGGCTCACTTTTTGTATCTCATGAACTCGGTATTATGCCGGAGTTGGACAAGTTTGTCGTGGTCTTCATCGATGACATATTGGTTTATTCCAAGTCAGAGGAAAAGCATGCTGAACATCTGCATATTGTGCTGCAACGGTTGAGAGACCATAAGCTATATGCAAAATTCAGCAAGTGTGAATTTTGGATCAGCCAAGTGCCATTCTTGGGACACAATATTTCAGCTGAGGGCATCGCTGTGGACCCAAGTAAGATTGTTCAAGTGCTGAAATGGCAATCCCTAAGTCCGTAAGTTTCCTTGGTTTAGCGGGATATTATCGGAGGTTCATCCCGAGCTTCTCAAAAATCGCTAAACCGATGAAGGAGCTGCTAAAAAAGGGCACCAAATATAATTGGAGTTCAGCTTGTGAAGAAGCGTTTAAGACATTAGTACATCGCCTTACAACAGCCCCGGTTCTTGCTCAGCCAGACACGGCAAAACCGTTCGATGTTTATTGTGATGCATCCAGCATCGAACTTTGTTGTGTTCTTATGCAATAAGGACATGTGGTCGCATATGGATCTCGCCAACTCCGAAACCATGAGCAGCACTATCCGACCCATGACCTTGAGTTAGCTGCCGTGGTATTGGCATTAAAATGTGGAGGCATTACTTGCTTGGAAATCTTGTACACCTCTACACCGACCACAAGAGTTTGAAATATATTTTCACGCAGAAGGAGCTGAATATGAGACAACAAAGGTGGTTAGAGCTGATCAAGATTACGAAATTAAAATTCACTACCACCCGGGTAAAGTGAACATGGTTGCCGATGCGCTTAGTCGGAAAGCTCATGTCCACAACATCACCATGGCTGAAATGGAAATGAGGAACCAAGTCTATATGTGATTCCATATGGGGCTCTACACAATCTTGCTCTCATTCCCACCATCCAAGAGGAAATTATTGAATCCCAAAAGAAGGACAAGGGCATGTCACACATACGGGAAAGAGTGGACAGCGGGGAGGTAAAATGTTTCCGGAAAGATAAACACGGTACAATATGGTTCAAGGACCGGATAGTTGTACCCCGGGATGTTAAGCTGCGGAAGAAAATATTGGATGAAGCTCACATGTCAAAATTTTCTATTCATACAGGCAGCAATAAAATGTATCAAGATTTGAAGACCAAGTTTTAGTGGACATGAATGAAGCGAGAAATAGCGAAGTACATATCCGAGTGTGATACGTGTCAGCGAGTGAAGGCCGACTATATGAAGAAAGCAGGACAGCTGCAACCGCTGAGTATTCCGGCATGGAAATGGGAGGATGTGAGTATGTATTTCATCGTCGGATTGCCACTCACATTCAAGAAGCATGATTCGATTTTGGTGATTGTCGGCCGACTAACCAAATCAGCACACTTCATTCCGGTAAATGTCAGATTCAATGCCAAGAAACAAGCAGAGTTGTACATATCAAGAATCGTGTGCCTACATGGCATTCCTCGCACAATTATTTCAGATTGAGGCTCACTGTTCGCTGCTCGTTTCTGGGAGCAGCTGCACGCCTCATTGGGTACTAAGCTGATTAGAAGCTCCGCATATCACCCGCGGACTGATGGACAAACCGAGAGGGTGAACCAAGTCCTTGAAGACATGTTGCGTGCATGTGCCATCCACCACGGTAAAAATTGGGACGATCATTTACCGTTGGCAAAATTCTCGTACAACAACGGTTACCAAGCGAGTACAAGATGGCACCATACGAAGCTCTCTACGGCCGGAAATGCCGCACATTGCTGAATTGGTGTGAGTCCAGCGAGAGAGTGACGTTCGGAATTGATCTAGTCAATGAAGCCGAGGAACAAGTTCGGATCATTCAAGCAAATCTAAGAGCAGCTCAATCTCAAGAGAAGAATTATGCGGACAAGCGGCATCGCCCGCTGCACTTTGATATCGGAGATCACGTATACCTCCGCGTGTCACCAATGAAAGGAATTCATCGCTTTGGAGTAAAAGGGAAGCTCGCTACCCGATTTATTGGCCCGTTTGCTATCACGGAGAAGGGTGGACATGTAGCTTATCAATTGGAATTACCAGCATCTCTTGCTGGTATACACGACATTTTGCACGTATCTCAGCTCCGGAAATGTCTCAAGTATACAGCTGCAGTCCACACCGACAAAATCGGCGAATAGCAACCGGATTTGACGTACTCCGAACATCCGGTTCAGATTCTCTACGAGAAGACCCGAACCACACAGAACCGCCGCGCTGTGGTTTTATAAAGTGTTATGGAGCAACCATACCACTGAAGAAGCGACATGGGTAACTGAAGAATATCTCCGCTCCAACTATCCGGATTTCTTACCGTCTCACATCCGGTAATTTCTCTCCTACTTTCGTCTCTTCATTGTAATCTCGGGATGAAATTCTTTTAAGGGGGGGAGGAATGTAAAATCCCTAATTTCCATAATGCAAACTTCAGTTTGTACTAAAAATTTTGAATGATAAAAAGAATTAAAAAGGAAATGAGAAAAACAAATTTATTCAAACTCCAAATGAGGGAATTCAAAAAAATAAACTTAACTAATGTCCAAATGAAGTTAACATGAATATTTGTGTTCACCAATAGTTTCCAAATATTCCAAATACTCTCTCTGCAAACTTCCAGAATTTTTGAAGCAAGTTTGCTATTTAATTCAATAGCTTCATTGAATTCAACTCAAATTAAAATTAAAATTTGAATTCAAATGAAAATTTGTAAAATCAACAATATGATTTCAGAATAAATTTCTACGCCTTCAATTTAGTCTACCATAAAATATCTAGAATTTTTGGACACAAGTTGGTGGGATATTTCAGTGTCCAAAGACGATAGAGTTGAAGGGAGAGGTGGGACCCAATGGTCAGTGGGTCAGTTTCGCCCCTGTTTTTCCCGTGGCGCCACCTCCCAGCATGCAAACGCCACCGCTCTCCCTGGTTGCTTAAGTCGCCTCCAGCTGCCTACAGGCCACCCCAGGCTCCTCCTTATCATCTTCCCAGCCCCCAAGTTGAACACTTCACCGTTGTTTCATCCCTGGTGCCAGATTTTTGCCCACCGGCGAGTTCTTCCCCTCCCCCTCAAAATCGAGCAAATATCATTGGTATGGCTCCAATTTCTTCACACTGGGTTACTACTCAACCTTTAGCGCAGCTCCTTGATCATTTTCTTTCACAGTTTGAGCCTCCCCATCGAAGGACTTGACGATTTTCGGGCCACCGGCGAACTCCCCTGTTTTGTTGCCCTCTGCTCCCTCAACGCCCCTGCGATGCAAGCATCATCTCACCTCGGTCCTTCAAGGAGAAAGGTGCGCTATAGTACCTAGAATCTTCTCGTAAGGTTTCAGCCCTTGCCATCCCTCCTAGCTCGAGTATTAGTGATTTTTTCGATGAACTTCGTGTATGAACTGAGCAAGGTTTGAGGTTAAATTCATAAGACGTGCATGATTATAGTTCAATCTTGATTGATATAATGTTCAAGAGTCTGCTGCGCATCCATAGGAAGAATAAGATTGAAGTTTCGTCAATTATATGAGCCATACGCGTTGTTCTCCCCAAATCCGCCGCTCATGGCTCGGGTCACCGTCGACCTTCATGTTGCGACCCATTTCAATCTGTTTCCTATACATGCTGATCATCCCCAAACTCCCAGGAAGATCCCTATTTATTTCCCAAGTTATTTAATCCATTTTCGATGCGAGTCAAGCTCACCGAAACCCTAGCTCCGCCCGCCGCCGTCGAGACCACTTCTCTGGCCGCCAATCGCCGCCGGGTGCCTCACCATCGACTTTCCCATCAAGTTTTAGGTGGGAGCGGCTAATCCGAGAGGCCGGCTTACCCCAGGTCGAGCTGCGGCGATGCACCGGTGAGAGACCACTGTCGGGCGCCGCCCGAGCGCCGCTGGCGCGAGGTGGAAGAAGACCCTGTGGGGCCCAGTCGTCAGCCTAATATGCGCGCGCCTCGGATCAGCTGTGGCCTGATGATCAAATGTGGCTATGCCCATTAACGTTATAGCCCCGTGTGGCTTGCTCCCGATTGGCCCATTTTAAACTAGTGGACCCACTGTTTAATTCAAATTTTCCCAGTTAAATTTAATTCCAGATTTGGTCCCAACTTTGAAAATCCATAGCACCTAGAATACTTGTCCAAAAATTCCCAAATAAATTTTGTTGGAACTAGGATGTTATATACTTTCAGGTGGTTCATTTGTATCTGTATTAAAATCCATAAATTAATCTCAATAATTCCATAAATAAAATTGCTATTGGAATTAGTTACTGGTGCTCCATTCATTCAAAAACTCTCAAATTTGTCCACATAATTAAAAATAATTCTCTTCAGTTCCAGTAAAAATTTCAGGTCTATTTGAGTTTATTTGAATAGCCAAATTGTGTTTCAAATCTCTATGTATCTGAAAATTCCAAAATATCCAGAAGCTTTTCACTAAATTGTCCAAACTTGTAAATTGAATATCTCACAGTAGGATGCTTAGAAAATTATGAGAAAAAAATTTTTGAGTCACTCTTGACCTCCTATAAATATAAAATCAACTTTTGGTCACGTCAAAGCTATAGATTGTACCTCAAAATTCTGGGAAATGTTTAGGTTCGTTGAATTTTATACAACAGTAACTTCTATGAATTGGTCCCAATTTTGGCCAGAACCTCGCCCACAGTACCTACTGTCGCCTGTAAAATTTCCAAAACCATTCGGATTAAATTCATATACTTAACTGTCTTTCCATTAAGCTATATCATAATACCGGTATTGATTAACTTGCATAATTCTTTGCATATCGATTAGTTGCCGAGCTCAAGAGGATCCCGGAGCTACTTGAAGTCATTCCTATGGAGATTAACTTTGATACTGTTTTGCAACCAGGCAAGCCCCAGTTTGCATTTAAGCGCTATTACAAAATTTTGATTTGTATCACCTATGTCTAGGGTGAGTTATGTGCATTAGGGCTAAGATGATTGAAAATCCACTTGCATGACTAGATCAACCCATGGAGTGTTTGGGTAGTTATTAAGTCATCGTGTAGACTATGCTATGCTAAATGCTTTATAGGATTCGGTAGAAGTCGAGTAGTTGGAATCTACTCGCATAGCTAGGACTTTTTCACACGGGATTGGTTCAAAGAAATGGAGTAGTAATCTGAATATGAGACCGGGCAGGGGCGTAAGATGCAGCAAGACGTGGTCTTGGGTGTGTAGCCCTGCCTGTGTCGGTTAAGGACCGATCCGTATGCCGCCCTACTGAGCAAGTTTGAACTGTACCAGAGTCATACTGGATATATGGGGTCCAGGAAACCGATGTACCTTGGGAAGCCTTTGTTGAGAATTTTTCGATCGCCTCAGGCTTTCAGCCCCAGCACAGTAGACGGAAACTCGCTCTCGACATCTTCACAGCGGGAAGGTGCACCGTGAGTGGGAATATTGTCCTAGACGATTGAATCGATTCAACTTGGGCGGAACTTGAGAAAGGTGGTTGCGTACGACGTCCGTGGAGTGCACCTACGTGACTTCCAGTATGGGTGTACTGTTGTGTATTCTCGGTATCTTTGATTCAAATCGCCGTCCGTCGCGGATATGAGTACCACTTGTTCACTGTGTTGTGACGTAGTTAATACTTGCAATTGAGATGAGAATTAATTACTGCTGTTATGAACATTATATTATCATTGTATTGCTATGTTGTATGTATTTGTATAGTGCTCACTAAATTTATATTTCCACCTTGGGCATGCAGCATCGTGATGAAGCATTTCTTGTTTGATTGTGGAGATAAGATGATGCCCGGCAGAAGGTTTAAGCTGCTGCTATAAATCTGAAAATAAGGACCCAAATTTAGGCAAGTCCATTATGCAAATCTGCCATCCTAAGTTTATGTCTTTACCCTCATATAGAGTTTCATGTTTATGTGAGACGGTTAAGTCTTGTTGAGCCTTCGTGCTCACGGTCGCTATATAAGTTGTTTTACATGTACTAACCTCTGTGCTTATGATTATGGTTGTCCGATGAGACTCGGGACTCTCCGAGTGATATACTCATGTGGGAACCATGCCGCTGCTGTTTGGTCTTCGTGGCTAGTGAGGAGCGTCCGTGGGCTGGACGGTTTCTCTTTTGTTTATTAGACTTGAGTACAAGAGTTGTAATATTATCTTCCGTTGTAGTTTATTTTTATATAAACTATTTGTAAGCTGAACATCTTTGTAAAATTAAGCAAATGATTTATGTAATACGTGTTTCTTTACATGTGTGTTATTGGGTGTCGCATCGCACGACACCACCCAATATGATTCCTGGAAAGTGTGGACTCTGGTCCCCACAAGTAGGCATTCGAATCATAACCAAGCAAGAACCCTTCACCAGATTTCGAAGCGAACTTCGAAGTCCTCGGTTTCTTGTTCAAGATAAAACATTTGCATTCAAATACTTTGAGAAATGAAACATTTGGTATGTTACCGGTGAGGAGCTCATATGATGTTTTCTTCAAAAGCTGATGAAGATATAGCAGAATTGTGGCGTGACAAGCGATGTTTACCACTTCAGCCCAAAATTGGTTTCAAGTCTTGTATTCATCAGCATTGTCCTCGCCATCTCAATGAGTGTCCTGTTTTTCCTTTCGGCCACCCCCTTTTTTTCCAGGGGTGTATGGTGCCAAAAATTCATGATTTATTCCTTCTTCATCTAGGTACTCCTCATCTTGAGTATTCTTGAACTCGGTTCCATTGTCACTTCTAATGTTCTTGACGGTTGTGGAGAATTCATTTTGCGCTCTTTTCAAAAATTTCTTGAGGATCCTCCAGATTTCTGATTTATCATACAAGCAAAACACCGAGGTAAATCTAGA
Source organism: Tuctoria greenei (assembly GCA_036927565.1). Taxonomy (NCBI): domain Eukaryota; kingdom Viridiplantae; phylum Streptophyta; class Magnoliopsida; order Poales; family Poaceae; genus Tuctoria; species Tuctoria greenei. Next base: position 80,467,539 of record JAYESD010000003.1, on the reverse strand, counting down.
AAAGTCATCAATAATTACTAATCCATATTTGTTACCTCCAATGCTTAGATAAGCAATTGGACCGAAGAGGTCCATGTGAAGAAGTTCTAGCGGTCTTGAGGTAGTCATCAAGTTCTTGGTGGGGTGTGGTTCTCCATCTTGTTTTCCCGCCTGGCATGCACTGCATGCCCTGTCTTTCTCAAAAACAACATCTTTTAAACCTCGAATGTGACCACCTTTTAGAAGTTTCTACAGATTCCTCATCTCTACATGGGGTAACCGTCTATGCCACAGCCATCCCATGTTAGTTTTTGCAACCAAGCAAGTGTTGAGTTTAGCTTTATCTTTGTTGAAGTCAATGTTGACGGTTGTTATATACCAATTTCATCCGTCAATATAACTCAATTATGTGAAGGAAATATCATTTATTGCACACATCACCTTTCTATTTAACCTATTTCCACTTGTCCTTGGAGAAATTATTGCATGTGGCACCACATGGATCAAATGACCCACAAACAGAAGTATCTGAGACCATCCAACGGTGTAGCACCCATATCAAGGGATGGGACCCACCTGGAAGTTACCCAGAGAAAGCACAGACCGTTTGGAGGACTTACCAGGTCGATCAACCCCTCCTAGTCAGCCGACCTGGTCTTTCCTCCAAACTCAGTCACCTTCCTCGTGTTGGCTCCTCCCAGCTTGAAGAATTCAGTGGTGACTGATTCACGCGCTTTTGGTGGCAGGAACCGACCCTTCTCCAAGCTATAAATAGGACCCCTCACTTCAACACACACAACTTGAGCATTTACTCTCTTGTATACATTAGTTCCCCAAGTCCTTAGTGGAGGTTAGGTTGTAGAGAGGAGCCTCTAGTCCCAAGTTCAAATTGGGGAAGGTATGACTTATGTATCTTCTCTTGTATTTGCGACTTTGTGCTTTATAATAATAGTATTATTAGTCTCTCTTTATTCATATACTTCGGCAAAGTGTTTCTTGTTTGATTGTGGAGTCCATGTATGTGCTAGGTGTAGATGTTGTTATGATCTAGACATAATTCCGTTATCATAAACATCATACACCACCACTGTAGTCTAATTAAGTAATAATATGATTATGTTAATATGAATATGTTAGTGCTTGGATCCAACATTGGTTCAACGATGTTTAGGTTAGTCATTGACTTAGGATGTCATGATCCTTAAGGTATTTACTTAGTATGCTAGCATGGTGCTAGGATAGTGAGTAACGTTGGATGTCTCGTAGACCCACGGATTGAAGAGGTAGGCAGTAGGTGGTGACAGCCCCATCCATCCTTTGTAATCATCCACGTTCGGCTATGCCAAGGCTCTTGGCGGGAGTCGCCTAGTATTGCTAGGGGTAAACCTGTGCCCGATATGTTGGACCACTAAGCCCTAGTATTCACCATTAGAATATTCATGTGTACTTTATTAGGCAATGTATATGAGTAATTAGAGCATAGTAGGAGTATGTTCATCTCGTAGTTTAACCCTCACTAGGACAACCTTACCCTTAGAGTAGATTGCTTAGGTGTGTGTCACACTAGCCATATTATCAACTACCCCCTTATTGGTAATTAATTAGTATCCCATAGCTTGATCATAAGAGCAGTGTTTACTTTACTCCATTGCCTTCCTTTGGGATAAATACGATACCCATAGTAATACTCTTGGGTGAAATGCTACACGATAGTTTTCGTGCGCTTGCGGACCTCATCTCTTTCGAGAGATGATCTGTGACGTAAGAAATGTCAACAATCAACAAGATAAAGCTTTCCCTTCAATGCTCCCTTGAATGCAATCGAGTCATCGCTTCTTCTAAAAATAGTCACACCTTCATGAGTGAACAAAGAATTATAACCTTTGTCGCATAGCTGAGATATGGACAAAAGATAATAATCTAGAGAATCGGCATGTGGAACATTTGAAAGAGTATGTTGAGAAGAAATTTCAATTTTACCGCTACCAAGGACTTTTCCTTGGATGTTGTCTCCAAAGTATATTCCTTCACATGGATCCACATTGCGCTCATACTCCACGAAAATACTCCTCTCTTCGGTCATGTGATTAGGGCATCCACTGTCCAGCACCCATTTCGATCCACCGGAGGAGTAAGCCTGGAAAACAGAGTTAATTCTTGGTTTTAGGTACCCAAGCTTACTTGGGTCCTCGCAGGTTAGTCACAAGAGTCTTGACACCCACACACAAGTTTTTGAGTTCTTGTGGCATGGCCCTACATATTTAGCAAAGACATGTCCATATTTATTTTCCATGAGTACATAGGAAGCATCAAAAGTACGAAATTGTATTTGTAATTCAGATTCATGTGATGTTTCCTTAACAGAAGTAATTTACTTCTTAACTTGAACATTAGTGGACATGTTTTTATTTTTAGTGAACCCAAGACCATCTTTGACGTTAGGAGGTCTAGTGATCATATATGCACTACATGCATATTTAATCTTTTCCTTGTCAAAGATGCCACTTTGGGATGGATCTTTACCACGTGAGACAGAAGAGTCATGTTTAACAATATTTTTCTTACTAGAGCATGTGCAAGTTACAGTTGTTGTCGAATTTACACCTTTAGAAGGTGAGCTCTTGGAGGAGGAGGAGACACTTTGCTTGAGTGACTCATCTTGCACCTCAAGGATCTTGTTAACCTTTGACAAGTTAGCTTGTTCATCTTTGATTGCAAAGTGTGAGTCTTCTAGTTTTGAGTAAGTTTCCGTACACAAGGCTAGCTCATGCTCAAGTGACTTGCTCTTCTCCCTCTCAAGCTCAAGGAGTTTCTTAACCTCTTGATATCTATTCCTTTCTCGGATGATCATATCTTCTTGTCGGTTGACAAGCTCCTCCTCAAAAATTTCATTCGACAACATTTTCTACTCAACCCTTTAAACATTTCCTCATTTTCACTAGAGCTATCAAAATCATAAATGGAGGAATTAATCGAGGGAGGTGTAAGTCGAACCTTTTTCTTGCCTTCCTTAGCCATGGGGCAAGTATGATTATGAGTCTCCCGTCCTCCCATCTTCGGGAAGAGCGTAGACTTCTTGGTAGGCTTCTTGATGGCAATGGTGGCCATCTCTTATTCTTCATCGGAGGAACTCGCCATTTGAGTCCCACTCCTTGCCAATGTGCGCATGGTGAGCTTGCCTCCTTTTCGTGAAGGTTTTCTTCCCTTGAGGCTTCGCTTCCTTCTTCTTTATATTTTTCTTCATATGTGCAGTCAACCATAAAGTGACCATACTCACCACACTTGTAGCAAGTACGTCGAGCCTTGGATTTTCCTTTTTCTTTGCTCCTCCCATCACTAGAGTTGCTACCCTTCCTTCTTCTCATCATGCGCTTGAATTTCTTGATGAAGAGTGCCATCTCTTTGTCATCCAAATCGGTGCTCACATCACTTGTGCCTTCCTCATCTTGTGCTTCACTAGCTTCTTTTCCTTTAGGCTTGCAAGTTGCTTTGAGAGCGATGTCCTTCTATTTGGAGGAAGTAAGTTCAGCCAATTCTTTGACGTATTGGGCCTCCTTCTCCATCATCTCATGGTTGATAATCTTGCCCAATAGTTCATCCGGAGTCATTTTGTGAAACCACGAGATTTCTTGGATCATGGAGCACAAGGTGACATTTCTTGACATAAATGCTCTTATCATCCTTTTTACCACCTCATAGTCAGTCCACTTCTTGCTTCCATAGGCACGGATCTTGTTGATAAGTGCCTTCATTCAGTTGTATATGTCTTGAGGTTATTCTCCCTCCTCAATGGCAAACCTCCCCAATTCTCCTTCGAGCATTTCAATTTTTGCCTCAAAAACTGAGTGATTTCCTTCATGTGCGGTCTTGAGAGTATCCCAGATTACCATGGCACTTTCTAGTCCATCAATCTTGGTGAACTCTTCTCGGATCAGAGATGAAGTGATCACTAAAACAACTTGTGCATTGCCGTGAATTTCTTGCTCTTGTTCCGAAGTGAGTTCATCGTCTGTATTCAGGATATCTACCCTGTACACATAAAATGCCAAAGACTAGGGTTCAAGGAGATTAGATGCATTTTCATATTGTACTTCCACATGGTATAATCATTTACTCCAACTCCAGAGGTTTTCCCATTGGAATTGAGAGATAATGATTGTTAGAATTTAAATGATTGTAATTATAAGGATCTCGGGAGTAGTCATGATGACCACCTTCCGTCGTCTTCTCATCTTCTTCCTTGCCCTTTTTACTTAGGAGTTTCTTCCTTAGAAGAGCCTTGAGTTGACGCACTTCTTCATCATCGTGTATATTTTACTTGAGTACATCTAATGCCTTTATGTCTTGTTCTTCTTTAGTGTTGGGCACCTTCGGGGTCTCATTGTTCTTCTCAGAGGCTATTTGATCTCTCCGAGAAGTGAGTCTCGTAGATGGAGAGTCTGCTCTGATACCAATTGAATGTGTCCTAGAGGGGGGTCAATAGGCTTTGAAAGTTTTCCTGCACACTTAATCAAATCGTCAAATACCAGATGGACCGGTCTTGTCCGGTTGGTGGTATGGACTAGTCTGGTTGTTTAGTTCAATCAAACTATTAAACTATTAAGCGATTATGCAGGAACTTTAGATAAAACTACAGCGGAATGAAATTACTATTCTTTCAACTTGAAAAAAAAAAGATAAGATTACTTAATGCTCATGTGGATCACAAAATATTTAATTGATCAATTGTAATGCCTTAGACATGGATTTTTATCGAGGTTCGATCTCATTAAAGAGATCTACTCCTCCTTGAGGAAGCCCACACGGAGCCGGGTCTCTTCAAACCCTTTCCCTCGTCAAGTAACGACACAAGGCCGACTTGATTCCACTATCATGGGTAATCACCAAGTTGGTGGGGCAACCTCACACGATGAGGGCTCCCACAAGAATTACAGCAGAAAAGATGATCGAATACACTCAAAAAAATTACAAGTAATGCAAGAGTGTATAGAGATCAAACCCCAAGAGCTCAATAATGAGTAGACATTGAACTCCCAATCCCAAATCTGAATACTCAAATGATTTCACTTTTGAGGATCTTAGATGTGTGGGGAGATGTGTTTTCGTACTCTTGGGACAAGTGGTGACGCTAGCGTTTGAGTTATGAACATTAGAATATGAGAGCTGTAATTGTGGGGTCGTGGATCTTTTATTTATAGTGTTTCCAAAAATATTGTCGTTAGGGATCCCGACGGCCGGACTAGTCCGTACATGGGACCAGACTTGTCCGGTGTGTTGTGAACAATTGGTGTGAAATGTGTAGCACACTAGAAACCCTAAATTATGTGAGGTATACCGAACCAGTCTGGTAAATGTCCGAAATTGTCGGTGCCCTGTGAATTGGAACATCAAAAAGTTTCTCGGACTAGTCCAGTCCATAAACAGAATTGTCCAGTGCAATGTGTTATGAAAAATCAGAGAGTTCAATGGACTATTCCGGTTTTTAAACAGACTTGTCCGATGCACAGCGTCTTGAGTTTACAGAAAGTTGAACGAACTAGTCCAGTCCATAAACGGACTAGTCCGGTGCACTGTGAAGTGAGACAACAGAGAGTTGAACAAACTAGTCCGGTCCATGAACGGACTAGTCCGGTGCTCGGTGAATTTTAAGATTGATTTTAAGCCCTTACCCCTAGGCAAAGATTTGAGCTCTTGGGATGTGTCTCTCACACACATCCTATACAATTAAGTCTACTTTGTGCTTCATTCATCAGTTGGGCTTTTCTCCTTCTTCATCACTTCATTTTTCACTTTTTGAGTGCACCAAAATATCTCATTTCAGTTGACCTGCATTCATCTCAACAAGTTCATTAGGATCTCATTCATTTGTCATCAATCGTCCAAAACCTACAAGGATTGCCTAGATGCACTTTCGCATCCTCATGGCTTATATTGAATGGGAGTTTTGCATCTTGGGAAGCCTATGTGTGAATCTAAAATAAAAATATCATATGAGCATAATTGGTTCATACATAAAGATTTTGTGATTCCTTTTCATGCTGAAAGTTCTTACTACATTATTCGGGTTATACATTTTGTAGTTTTTGCCATGACTAGTAATTTGAATATACACTAAATCTAATCATGATTGAACTTTTTTGCTGTTTTGAACTTGTTGCATGCTCACAAGTGCTTTTTATCATGAAAAATAATCAATCAAATAGCCCACATGTTGAGCTTTTATGATCAAATGAAAAATCTGAAAGATCAAGAGAGTATGCATGCATCACACTTCTTCTATTGAGATTTCTTATCATTGCACTTTGATATGAACTTGGAAGGAGTTGTGTATGACTAAAACCATGTCCTACATAGGTTTGGCTTGGTTGGTTAGAATTAGGCGGATGTTCCGCATAATCTCTTGCAAAGTTCATAATATTTAAAGGTTTGGTTTAAAAGATCATAAAAACAGCAACATGTGTCACGCTTTCAAATTTTGAAATAGTTAAGTTTGGGAGATCATGACTCGCTTACATCAGAATTACACTTGATCTCTAGCATGGCTTACACTACTTTATGTTTTCATTGATGTGATAGTGTAAGTTACTTGATAGTATGGTTTGGATGAGCTTTGTTTTATATGTATATGTCATATTATGCTCATCACAAATTAAATTTCTCTTTTATACCTTGCTGAATACAATATCAAAGGGGGACAAATTGGTTACACATTGCACATTCACAAGTATTTTGATTTACACGTTCTTCTCAGGGGGGTGTACATCCCTAGGGGGAGAATTTTTGGGTTTCTTCTAATTTGATTTTTGATTTTAAAAAGAAGGTGAGATTTTCTTTTAGTCAAAAGGGTGTTGCCAATGCATTCATCAAGGGGGAGATTGTGAGACTTAGGTGCTGAATACATTGGCAATTATGTTAAAAGTGAGTATTACATGCAAAGTTTTGATTATATCTAAGAAACTCAATTGAATTGTCCGATCTTGCAGGATTTCATTTTGGATTGTCCGAACTTTCAGGAACTTGCTTCGGGGTGTCCGAACTTTTCTTGTATTGTGCATAGCTGCTGTTTTGGACTGTTCAAACTTTCTATGTGCTAAAATATTTGTACGGTTGTTATGCTTTTCATTTCCAATGTTCCAAACATGCTATACACTTATGGGGAAGTTTTCTTAGTACTTTTGGACTAAGTCTTTGCCGCGTTTTGGCTGATCATAGTGGATTATATTTTGCTATCTTTACAACATGCATATGTGAGGTGTTCACATAAGGTGTTGTGGTTTTTAGACTAATGTGAGTCAAGTCGAGGACTTGTGCTTGGAGAAGTTGTTTGTTTGTTCATGTACAGGTGTTGCTTGAGGTTGAGACATGGCTGGTGATGGGATCCATTGAACTAGTCTTAGGGAGAAGATGAGGTTCAACAACCAAGTTCGGAAGGAATTGTGGTTGAGTTGATTGGGTGGTTACGCTGCATGTTTGGGTCAAGAACAATGCATATGAAGGTATCGTGGGCGTCATTGGAAACTGTTTGCACGTGTGAAAGGGGTGCATTGACGTGGCAACATGGTTCTGAGGCATGCTGAAGAGATATGGATGTGAAGATATGGTTGAAATGTCCAACCGGTTAGATTATGCCTCAGCCTGCGGCTGAGGCGGTTATGGTTTATTTATGGAAGGTTTCGAGTTGGTTTTGGTTAGATTTTGTTGTGAGCATGAAGTTAGGTTGTTTTAGGAATGTTTGGGACGTTCCTAAGGTGTTTGGAAGTCTTAAGATTGTTTCTATCTGCGTATGGAAGAGTCTTGAGCAGTTGTGGAAAGTTTCGGTTGAAACATAGTAGGAGTAGGAGTCCTAGTTAGGATTGAGTAGGTCCGAGGGCTGGTTATATAAGCAAGGAAGGCTAAAGATCGTGGGTTTGGGGATATTCCTTGTTTTTATCAATAAAAATTTGTAGTTTCAAGGAGCTTTTATGCCTTATTCGTCCGACTTGTTGTTGGCAAGTTTTCTCGTCGAGTTTCTGGACACCAAGACGTTGCATTGGTGTTTCAATCATAACTCACGTTTTACTTATCCAATTGACATGATTCTTTTTGTGTTGTCTTCAACAGCTTGATACTCTATCATCTGTGAAAATTTCACGGCCATTGGATTTGTGGTTTTGGAGTTACACGAGTTTCTTTGCAGCGTTGCAGATCTGATTTCAACTTAGGTAGGACAGATTGACCTTTGCTCAATCTTTTGATCATAACTTGAGTTTTTCTTAAGTATTTTCATTATTCTTGTTGTTTTGCCTTCGTTACTTGATACTCTACAATGTTTAATACTTTTGTCACAGTTGAACATATTTAGATCAGTTGCACACATGGTTTATTTATCATATTGTTTTTCTGCCGAGGGATTTTTTATTGCTTTCACTGAGAAAAGTTTTAATCTACCATTGACCCCCTCCTCTGGAAGCATTTCACGTGTTCTTCGATCCTAAAGGGTAAAGTGTTTATCACCCACAATAGTGTCCTCTTGGAGAAAGAATTTCTCTCAAAAGGAGTTAGTGGGAGCAAGGTGCATCTTGAAGAAATTCAAGAATTACCTGAAAATGTTTCATCACGCACTGATCCTATACAGGATGTAAATGATGTTGTGCAACCAGTTGATGAAACACCAGGCCCATGAAAGTCTACAAGGGCATGTCGTGCGACTGAAAAGTTAACGCTTCTAACCACGAAGCAACATGACATAGTATTCTTGGACAATAATGAGCCCATGACCTGTACCGAAAGAAAGGGACCCGACTCTGAGAAATGGCTTGGAGCCATGGAATCCAAAATTGAATCTATGCATGAGAATCACGTTTGGAACTTGGTTGATCCAATCGAAGGTATGAGACCTATCGATTGTAACTGGATTCTCAAGTAAAAGACTGACATGGATGGAAATGAAGCACAATTGATGGCGAAAGGTTTCAAACAAATTCAATGTGTAGATTATGATGAAACTTTCTCTCCTGTCACAATGCTAAAGTCTGTTTGTATTCTTCTAGCAATTGTTGCATATTGTGATTATGAAATATGGTAGATTGATGTCAAAACAACTTTTCCTAATGGAAGTTTGACTAATGATGTGTACATGACACGACCTGAGGGTTTTGTTGATCCTAAAAATGCTAATAAAATATGCAAACTTCAAAAGTCCATCTATGGATTGAAGCAACCATTTTGGAGCTGGAATCTATGATTTGATGAAGTTGTCAAAGGGTTTGGTTTCATCAAGAACATAGAAGAACCTTGTATTTACAAGAAGTTTAGTGGAAGCGCACTTGTATTTCTGGTCCTATATGTAGATGATATATTATTAATTGGAAGTGACATTCCAATGCTTGATGTTGTTAAATCCTCATTAGGCAAAAGTTTCTCAATGGAGGATTTAGGAGAGGCAGCTTACATTTGAATATAAAGATATATAGAGATAGATCTAAAAGGCTAATTAGATTAAGCCAAGATACATATATTGTTAAGATATTGAATCGGTTCAATATACCAGATTCCATGAAAGGTTTCTTGCCAATGTCACATGGCATCAGTCTAAGCAAGAGTCATTGTCCTTCGACACCTGGTGAGCAAAAGAGGATGCGAGCGATTCCTTATGCTTCATCTATTGCATCCATCATGTATGTCATGCTATGTACACGCCCTGATGTATCCTATGCTCTAAGCATCACAAACATGTATCAATCATATTACGGTGAGGATTATTGGACAGATGTTAAAAACATCCTTAAGAACTTAAAAGAAGAACTAAGGATGTGTTCCTAATGTTTGGAGGTGAAGAAGAGCTTGTTGCAAAAGGTTACACCGATGCTAGCTTCTAAACAGACAAGGATGATTACATATCGCAATCCCGTTTTGTGTTCTGCCTCAATGGAGGGGCAGTGAGCTGGAAAAGTTCCAAGCAAGATATAGTAGCAGATTTAACAACAGAGGCGGAGTATATTGCAGCTTCTGAAGCTACAAAGAAAGCCGTTTGGATCAAAAATTTTGTTTCTGAGTTGGGTGTTGTTCCTAGTGTGTCCGGACCTGTGGATCTCTATTGTGAGAATAGTGGAGTAGTTTCACGGGCAAAGGAGCCAACATCACACAAAGCATCCAAGCATACACTACGACGCTATCACCTCATCTGAGAGATCATCCACCAAGGTAATGTGAAGATATGCAAGGTGCACACGGATTTGAATGTTGCAAATCTATTGACAAAGCCTCTTCCACAATCAAAGCATGAGGCACACACCCAGATCTATGGATATTAGATACTTACAACAGTGATCATAGTGTGTAGTGGGAGAATTGTGTCAAAGCTATGTTTATGTACTGCTATATAAATTGTTATTTGAGTAACTATTTTTTACATTGATCATCAAGTATGTGACTTGTTCGTGAAACTCTTTGTTAATTACAATGTTACTCTAATTGATTCCTAGTCTACATTATTATATGAGATAATTATGATATGCAGACTAGCACATGTATTAATTGACGATTACGTTTCACGAATCATATATATGGATATATCAAATTAATAATGTGAACACATGTTAGTGAACATGGTGTTTGATTGGTCCACTCCGCAACACTGTTGGGATTGCTATTTTCATATGTGCCATCAATTGGTCTTGAGTGATACACCTGTCAGATCCTTAGACATGTGATCGCTATTGTTTCTCACTGTGTGTGTAGGTGTGTACTCCAAAACTACCAGACGCTACACTGTAACTAGGTAGTCATAAAAGTAGCCTTCAGATACATAATGAAACATGGAATGGGATGTGTGCGGATCAAGATGGGATTTGCCCCTCCTAAATAATAGGAGAAATATCTCTTGGTCTCTCGAGATAGTTGGATTTGAAAGTGCATCGTCATGCAAAGGTGATTCAAGAGTTAATCACAATGAATAAAAGTTAGTCATGGATTGGATCTACTATTTGATCGAGTGAATAGTCAAGCTATCACAAGGATGGCATGCACCTCGCCTTGAGCTTGACTGGTATCATGAGGCAAAGGGATTAGCATGTTCACTACAAGAAACAGGTAAAAGGGCATCGGGTGTATGACCGTCGGTTGTGTACTGTAGCCGACAGCTATATTTTATAGTCCTCGGTGTACCGACAGCTTTATCCAACACTTTTAACTTGATGTTTTTAACTTTTAAAAGTGTTAGTCCTGACATATTTACTCTATATAGGCGTCGATTTCTGAAGCCCGACAGATTTACTCTTATAGCTGTCGGGGCCTGTACCCGATGCATTTACAACCTTAAGGCAGTCGGTCCCAAACAGGAACTGACGCTCTTAGATGTCCGAAACAGCCAAAAAAAGCATCCAACTCCGGTCCCTGCTCCACCTTAATCTGCTCAGATCAACTCACAATAAGCACTAAAATCAATCTGTTGAACACTCAATCCGCTCACAATTCACAGCATCAATCTGTCGATGTTCTTGAAATTAAAAGAAGTGAGATGATAATGAACGGAATAACTATCCATCATTTAACTTCTTGAAATTACAAGTGAGATTATAGAATCAAGAAGAAACTAAAAGAACAGTGGCAAGACTTAGGTTCTTGCATCTTGCAGGGAGCGGCACCGCCAGGATCCCGCCGGGGCGACGGTCGTCGCTTTGTGGAGCGGCAATGCCAGGAGGCCGCATCAAGAGCGTCGCACCGGTAGCCCATGGAGGTCGTGTCAGGTGCCCATGGAAGCCACACCGGGTGCCCGTGGAGGTTGCGCTGTTGGGGGCCGCACCAGGAGGCCACGCCGGTGGGAGGCCGAGGAGGCGGCGCCGAGAGGCCAAGGAAGACCGCGCTGGGAGACGAGGAGGACTGCGCCGGGAGCCAATGAAGTCGCGTCGGGGCCCACTGGAGCCCACGCCGTAGGTCGTTGGAGAGTGGCCGCCATGCTAGGGTTTTGATGGAGAGCGGTGGGAGGCTCTACATATTGTGGAAGGCCGGAGGCAGATCTGGAGGATTGTGGGAGGCCGATGGAAATAAAGAAAGAGGGGGAGAGATAAGGATGCGATCATACAGCCATGGAAGCTGGTGGAAATAAAGAGAGAGGAAATAAAGAAAAAAAAGTGGGCATAGCGGGGCGCCTGGGTCCACACATGGATGTCGGTCACGAAGGACCCGACGGTGTTAAAGATTCAGTCGTCGGCGAGATTCAACCCGACGGTCTTAGTGTTATGGGTGTCAGTTCTTTTTGCCTGTTCCGACATTTTTATTTGAGACGTCAGCCTCCGAATTGCTCCTCACACTTTTAAGTTTATAGTTATCGGGCTTCGCGGTGTCCCGATGCCTTTATATATGGCCATCGGTTTTCAGTAACACGATGCTTTTAGTATATTTGAAAGCGACGGCCCGGACATTCATAAGATCCCTGACACTCTATTGCTCGATTCTTGTAGTGGTTGTATGTATCTAGATTCAGGAAATATGATCTTTATGTACATTCGGGGTCAGTATGTCCTGCTAGGTGCCACTTCTAAATTGTGGTTGGAAACGGTTTCAAGTCACAACCGACTGCACATGAACCTAATGGGTCACACACCTAAAGCTTGCCTTTATGATTGTCTCTAGTGCAAGTGGGAGATTGTTGGTGATATGCCGAAGAGGCAATCATAACAATTCGGATTAAAGCTTGTTGGATATTAGATCCATAAGCAATTAGGGTACTAATAGACTTGTGACCTAAAAGCTCAATAGTATGCCTATAAATACGAGAGGTGGGATTAGGGGTGGATTACTCCACCACGTGATAGCCCTAGACACCATCCCTCGCAGGCCTCATGCCGACTCCCTTGCCGCGCGCGTGATGCTAGCACACCGGCATACGGCGTTCCTCTTCGTACTTGCGGACTCTGTGGAGATGCAGTTGCTACTGCTACGCTGATTGCTATGGTGGAGTGACAACGTTGTTGTGACGAGGGTGACAAGGAGATGGTCTACGACACCACGATGTTGCTGCCATGACGACAACAAGGAGGAGATGAACGTGATCGTAAACTTCCCTTACACTGACGCACGTCTAATTCCGCTGCACCACGCGTTTAGTGTAATGATCTATGACCTCTGTACTCACGTGTTTTCTTGGTTAGTGTGGTAGAATTGTTATAGTTGTCGGTACAACCGCATACGGGGTACCCTCGCACACAAGCCGAAAGTACCAAGGTACGTTCAGAGGCACCACATGTCCAGAGGATACCGGACTTTAGCCTTCCTCAAATACGGAATCCAGCACTGCCACGTGGACCACAAAGATGAGACCCGGCTCCCCCGGAGGGATGGGCTATCAAGGTGCCACGTGTTCAGGTGGGACCTCATCCTACTATAGGGTGAGGTCCGGCGTAGCCACATGGCTCGAAGCATCAGGCCAGACGTCTCCCACAGAGAAGGGCTCTGGAGCTGCCACATACCCCGAAGGACTCCGGAGCTGCCACATGTCGTCAAGGAACCTGGAGCTACCGCATGCCCCGAAGGGCTCCAAAGCTGCCACATGTCTTGAAGACCAAGCCTGGGCTCCCCCGGCCGAGGCCAGCCCCGAAGATGCCACGTGTCCCACAGCTCACCTTGCAGAGAAGTGCAGGAGTTAAGGGATGGTGCGCCCCGTCTAGATCAAGCATTGAAGACAAGCGCCCACCTTCGGCAAGTAACGCGGAGCATGCCAACGGTCAGAGGCCGCTGCGTCCAATCACATCATAGGAAAGACACCGCAAGCCTACCCTATCCTGCCAAGTGGGTAGCTTACGACGACCAGATACACAAACAGGACATCCCCTGACACCATCTACAACTACGCATGGGCCACTAGCAATCGAGGCAGCAAGACGGTGAGTCTTGAAGCCGCGGCAAAAGGAAGCTTACGGGAGAAGACATAGATCTTTTAGGATAAGATCGCCCTGGGGCCACCTGTCGGGCCTTGGACCCCACTTGTAAGGCCTCTGGCCTTGTCTATAAAAAGATCAGACTGGCACCGTTATAAAGCATCCAAAATCGAACATCCAATCCCCTATACACACACACACACCAGCAATACAACCTCACCGGGTGTTACGCTCTTGCGGCCCGAACCACATAAAAACCACCATCTCATACTCTCATACGCGCGACCACTAGATTGAGAACTAAGCCCTGCCAATCAAAGAACCTCCAGGGGCTGCTCCTTAGCAGATCCGGTGGAAGTGTCACTTTAACACTTTGACATTTGGTGCGCTAGGTAGGGGCTTTCTCTAAAAAAAGTGGTTGCGCTTTTATTGCATTGGATAGCATCAAGCTTGAGAGCGACGGCAAGAACAAGCCGCAAAAGGTCGACCAGCAGGTCGGCAAAGACGTGGAGATGGAGTTCCAAGAGCCTGAACGGGCCGTTGAAATGGCCCATCAGGCTGAGAACCTCGACCCCAACAGTGACCACGAGCGTCGCAAAGCACTCCATGTAATTTGTGGGGGATCTTGGGAACCCGCATCCCGGATCATGGTCAAGAGCCTGCGCTGAGCTGTAGCATCGCTATACTCTACTGACGTCCCAGTTCTGCACCACAGATGGATGGAGACACCAATTAGCTTCGACGCCTTCGACTGCCCCGAGAACATGTCGGGAGCCGGGCTTCTGCCCTTCCTCGTCACCCCCACCATCGCCAATGTCAAGTTCTACCACGTCCTGATAGATGGTGGGGCCAGCCTCAATCTCATTAGCCTTGTGGCCTTCGACAAGCTGAAGATCCCTAAGTCCATGCTTACCCCATCAAACATTCATGGGGATAGGGCTAGGGAAGAATATCTCGTGCGGCAACATCCACCTCCAAGTGACTCTTGGAACGCCCAAGAACATCAGGACGGAGAATATCCAATTCGACATCGCGGAGGTCAACCTCCCCTACAACGCCATTATCGGTAGGCTAGACCTGTATTGATTCATGGCTGTAGCCAACTACGGCTACCTCATCCTCAAGATATGAAGATATCACACAGTGGCAGTATATGCTTTGGAGGATCTCCGAGCACTAGCGGGTGCAGCACTCCGACAACAACGATGTACCCGTCAAGGCTATCCAGATCGGCTCCGTAGTCTAGACAACAAACAGGAATCAGCACTCATCGCTTTCCTGTGAGCTAATGTTGATGTGTTTGTCTGGCAATCGTCTCAGATGCATGGCATCCCTAGGGAGGTGATCGAGCACCACCTCAAGATCTACCCCGATGCCCAGGCGGCGCAGCAGAGACCACAAAAGCAGTCCATCGAGCGGCAAAACTTCATTTGTGATGAGATCAAGAAGCTGCTCGAAGCTAGCTAAATTCAGGAAGTCCATCATCCCAGGTGGCTGGCCAATCCTGTCGTCGTCCCCAAAATCGGTGGGAAGCTTCGGATGTGCATCGACTACACAAACCTCAACAAGGCATGTCCTAAAGATACTTTCCCTCTCCCTAGGATAGATCAAATCGTAGATTCAACGTCGGGGTGCGACTTGCTCTGCTTTCTAGGCGCATACTACGGGTTCCACCTAATCCCCATGTCTAGATAGGATGAAGAGCATACCGCATTTATAACCGTAGATGGCCTCTACTGCTATTTCTCCATGCCTTATGGCCTTAAAAATGCTCTCCCTACTTTTGTATGTGTCATGCATAAAACATTTGGGGACCTCATTCGTGACATGGTAGAGGTGTACGTTGACGATCTCATTGTAAAAATCCAAACACATACATCACTATTAGACAACCTCGCCCTAGTCTTCGATAGATTACGGACTACATGCATGAACCTAAACCAAGAAAAGTCCATGTTTGGGGTCAAATTCAGCAAACTCCTTGGTTTCTTGCTCTCACACCGGGGGATCGAGGTGAACCCAGAGAAGATCAAGGCAGTAGAGCTAATGCGGCCTCCAGCTCGTGTGAAGGACATGCAAAAGCTTGCAGCTTGCTTGGCAGCGCTCAGCCAGTTTATCTCTAGACTGGATGAACGAGCCCTCCCATTCCTCAAACTGTTGCGCCAGTCTGGACCATTCGTCTGGACAGAGGAGGCACAAAAGGCATTCTATGAGCTGAAGCAACAACTCACGTCGCTACCCATCATGGTGGCCCCGGATCCCAGGGAGCCTCTGTACCTCTACATCGCTGCCACGACAGAAGTAGTGAGCATGGTCTTGGTGGCGGAGCGACCTAGTACCCAGCAACCTCAAAAGACGGACAGGGCCCCTGCTGCTGACACGAGCCCCAGGGCTTGAAGACCGTAGGGGGCCCCGACAACCAAGAAGCCTCCGAGTCCCAGCCCTCGGAGGGTAGCCGGGTCCCCCCAGGGGGCCCCGGAGATCAAGAAGCCTCTGGGTCCCAGCCCCCAGAGGATGCCCTGGGTTCTGGGAACACGGAGTCGCTGGACCCAGAGTGGATGGAAGAAGGTGCGTCAGACTCCCCATAGAGGGCTTGGACTATCCAGCGCCCGATCTACTTCATCAGTGAAGTCCTGCATGAAGCAAAAAAAAAAGATACCTTGAAGTGCACAAGTTACTTTATGCAGTGCTAATTGCGTCGAGGAAGCTCTGCCATTACTTTTGGGCACACAGAGTTTCAGTGGTGACCTCGTTCCCACTGGGGGCGGTGCTCTGCAGTACCAACGAGACTGCCAAATGGGCGTTAAAGCTGGCAGAGTTCGAGCTCGACTTCTTGTTGCAGCATGCAATCAAGAGCCAAGCACTAGCAGACTACATTGTTGAGTGGACTCCCTCACCAAGCAACCATGGGGGCCTGGAAGTCAGCGAGCTGGAGCACAGGGCTCCAGTCCTCACGGAGCTCACTAGATACTCTTCTACAACAGATCATCGTGGAAGCAAGGGGCCGGAGCCGATGTACTGCTCACCTCTCCAACAGAAGAGCAGTCCAAGTATGCGATGCGCCTTGACTTCAAAGCGACCAACAACATGGCGAAGTATGAAGCCCACATCTTCGGACTAACAGCTGCACAGTGTCTCGGTCTGCAGTAGATGCTGGTCAAGGGAGACTGCCGGCTGATCATCAAGCAAGTTCGGGGTGAATGCTGCTGCAACGACCTTCAGCTTGTAGCGTACTTACTGCACAGCAAGAAGTTAGAAGCTGGTTTTGAGTCTTTGGACCTCTACCACGTGTCGCGCGCCTACAACTTCATCGTCGACGCCCTATCAACTATGGCCTCCACTAGGGCCCCAGTTCCTAAAGGTGTCTTCAGCAAGAGATTAGTGCGACCAACAGCTAGGTTCGCAGTACCTAACGAAGAAGGTGAGCCCAACACCTAAAAGTTGGCGACCTCGGCGGCCTTGCAACCTTGGGGCCCATCGAGGTTCTTGTGCATCATCGGGGACCTCAGATTACCTAGCGCCCAAGATCCAGAAGCTCAGGAGAGTCCTGATGCATGGATCACAGAGATCCGGGACTACCTGAAAGACAACATCCTTCCGGAGGAACATGTATCTGCTGAGCGGATCGTAAGGATGGCGAAGTGCTACACGTTGGTGGAAGGAAACCTCTGCCGGCGTGGCACCAATAGCGTCCTATTGCGGTGCATAACTCGGGAGGAGGGCTGCGACTTGCTCGCTGAAATCCACGAAGGAGGGTGTGGGAATCATGCTGCTTCTCGCACACTAGTTGGTAAAGCCTTCCGACATGGCTTCTACTGGCCGACGATGCTCCAAGACGCCGTCAAGCTAGTGAAAAGATGCAAGGCGTGCCAGTTTCACGCCAAGCAGATTCACACTCCGGCGCGAACGCTAAAGATAATTCCACCCTCCTGGCCATTCGCTGTCTAGGGGCTGGATATCCTGGGACCCTTTCCCAGGGCAGTTGGAGGGTACTGGTTCCTCTATGTCACTGTAGACAAACACCGAGTGGCCAGAAGTAGCCCCATTGATCAACATCAACAAGGAGTCCGCAGTCAAGTTCATCAAGTCAGTCGTCTGCAGGTTCGGGGTCTCGAACAGGATCATCACCGACAATGGGACCCAGTTCACCAGTGTGACCTTCCAAGACTACTGCGAAGACCATAGCGTCCAAGTTTGTTATGCTTCTGTAGCTCACCCAAAGAGCAACAGTCAAGTTGAAAGGTCCAACGCCGAGATCCTCAGGGGCCTCAAGACACGGACTTATGACTGCTTGGATAAGCATGGTGCCAAGTGGGTTGCCACACTCCCATGTGCACTGTGGGGCAGTCGAACGTCGCCCAGCCAGGCCACAGGAGAAACAACTTTCTTCCTGGTGTGTGGGGTCGAGGCCATCCTCCCCCCCAGAGATCGCAGTGGGATCCCTCTGAGTCTGGTCATTCAACGAAGCTGCCCAGGACCAGCCCTGATGCGAAGATGTCGACCTCGTCAATAAAGCAAGGTGGCACGCCACATCCGAAACACACAGTACTGGCAAGAGATCCGACACTACCAGGAGCGGCTCATGCGGGGTAGAGAGCTCCAGACGGGCGACCTGGTGCTGTGGTGAATACTTTCTTGGGAAGGGGCACACAAACTCTCCGCCAGCTGGGAGGGCCCCTTCTGAGTGACACAGATATCCCGCCTCGGGTACGTCCGCCTGGCCACAGAAGGAGAGCCCCTCCCCAACCCTTGGAACATAGAACACCTTCATAAGTTTTGTCCCTAAGCATATTAGTAGGACAGTGTAGGGTGCCATGGTGCCAAGGAACGACACTTAGGACAACCAAGCTCTGGGGGGGGGGGGGGGGGGGGGGGGGACAAGTCCAGAGTGTTCAACCATTTAGCTTGGTCCCATACCCTAAGCTTGAACACTCTGCCTCCCTTGCCAACCGAAGTGGGTCGTTGCCTTATTGTAAAGCCAGTCTCCTCCTATGAATGCCAATTTGAAAAAAAATCATTGTCTTACAATATGCTTTCTCTTATGTTCCCTTATTGTAAGACCTATGTGTGCTGAATACATTGGCTTGTAGTGAATACACTTGCTTTGACGATAAAAGTTCTGAATATCACCAAAACACTTTTTTATTAAGTTCCGACTAGTTCTGGTTAGCCTCGGCGCTAGGTTCTACTAGCTTTTGTTAGCTCCGGCTCAAGGTCCGGGTTGCTCTAGCAAGGTCCGGAACTTGACCGCAGTGCTTCTGCTTTTCATTTTCAACGTTTCGTACTTGCTTTACATTGTTGGAAAGATTGCTTAGTATTCATTTGTTAAGTTTTTGGTGCGTTTTGGTTGATATGGATAATATCGTGTTACTGTGGTTTTGCAACATGCTTATGTGAGGTTCTCATGTCAGGTGTTGTGTTCGGAACTAACTTGAGTCAAGTCAAGGACTTGGGCTCGTATAGATTGGTTGTTTATTCATGTGCAGGTGTTCCTTGAGTTCAAGACATGGCTGGTGATGGGATCCATTGGACTAGTCTCAGGGAGGAGATGAGGTTCCAACAACCAAATTCAGGAGGAATTGTGGTTGAGCTGATCAGGAGGTTGCACAACATGATTGAATCAAGAACAATGCATGTGAAGGTATCGTGGACGTCATTGGAAGATGTTTGCACGTGTGCAAGGAGTCCATGGACGTGGCTACATGGTTCCGAGATGTGATAAAGAGATGTGGACGTAAAGAGTTGGTCAGAAAGGTTCAACTGACTAGGTTATGGACTTAGGCTACGGCTGAGTCGGGTTTGACTCAAATATGGAAAGATTTGAATTGGTTATGATAGGATTTCATGTGGCTCACGAATTTGAGTTGTTTAGGAATGTGGGATACGTTCCTAAGGTGTTTGTAAGTCTTAAGATTGCTTCTATCTGTGTATAGAAGAATCCTAAGCAGTTATGGAAAGTTACGATTCGTGAATAGAGTAGGATTAGGTTCCTGATTTGAGTTGAGTTAGATTTCGAGCTGGTTATATAAGCAAGGGAGCCCAGAGCTCGTGGTGTATGACTTTGGGGCTGTTCCTCTTGTGTTCTATTGAATAAAATTTGTAGTTTGAAGGATCTTTTGTGCCTTGTTCGTCCGACTTGTTCCAGACAAGTTTTACTCGTCGAGTTTCTGGACAGTACTACCTTTCGTCGGTGGTTTTATCATAACTCGAGTTTTACATATTCAATTGACGTGATTCTTTTTGGGTTGTCTTCACAACTTGATTATATATCATATGTCAAAATTTCACGGTCATTGGATTTGTGGTTTATGATCTACACGAGGTTCTTTGCAGCGTTCCAGAACTGTTTTTTTCTCGGGTAGGGCAGATTGACCTTTGTTTGATCTTTCGATCATAACTTGAGTTTTTCTCGACGGATTTGAGTGATTCTTATTGTATTGTCTTCGTTACTTGATTATCTCTTATATCTATCACTTTTGTCATGGTGAAACAAGTTTATATTAGTCTCACACACGATTTCTTTAACAGATCGTTTTTCTGCCGAAGGGGTTGGGGTTTAATTGTTTCCGCTGCGTAAGATTTTTAAATCTACCATTCACCCCCCTCTGGTAGATTTTAACGTGCTCTTCGATTCTACAATTAGTATCAGAGCCACGGTGCTCTAATCTTTGTGATTTGCACGTGTTTTTGACTAATCATCATGGAGAAGTACTCTGCCAAACCTTGTGTGTTTGCTGGTATTGATTTTCAGGTTTGGAAGGCACACATGGAGGCTTTCATCCAGGCATAAGGCTTTGCAATATGGGAGAAGGTATACAAGCCTTACGAAGTGCCATCAAACAATCAAGTTACATCTACAAATCTGAGAGATGTCGACAACAACAACAAGGCTCGGAACTTGATCATACAAGGATTAACACAAAGCGACTTCGACCGTGTTGCACACCTCCGATCTGCATACGATGTGTGGAAAGCACTTTGTGACTACCAAGAAGGATCCAACACGATGAAAGAGGTAAGGCAAGACATGTTCAAGAAAGAATACATGCGCTTTGAGATGCAACCCGATGAGTCTATTGATGACCTTTTTGCTCGCTTTAATAAGATCCTTAGCAACTTGCGTAGTGTCAATGTTAATTTTTCAGATGCTGAAAATGCTAGGCAATTGCTAAGTGCATTAGACATATCAATTTGGGAGATGAAGTCACATCTATTCGTGAATCTACTGTCATGAGTTCACTACTTTAGATATGTATATTCCAAGTTAAAAACTCATGAAATTGACATAATCTCACGTAAGAACCCCAACAAGTCTATTGCTTTTGTTTCTCAACGTGACATGCCTAGTTCCGGTCAAACATCATCTTGTGGTACACTTGTTTTGCTGTCCTCTCTAACCCTTGAACGGATTGAGGAGTTCCAGAGGAGGAGCTAGCGCTCATCTCTACCCGGTTCTCAAAAGCATTACAAAATGTGAGAACTAGAAGGAGAGGAAGCTCCGGACCTCAACGATGCTTTGAATGTGGTAAGATAGGACATTTTTGTTCAGATTGCCCTAACCTTTCAGGTCCTACTTCTCGGGGTTAAAGAAAACAAGAACGAAGCACTCCTCTGCAAAAGATACGAAGAAAAAGAAGGGTTTTACAGGACGTCAATTGGTGAGCAGTTTTATCTCAGCACTCCATGAACTTGGCTCAAGCGACGTGGACATTAGAAGTGATGAAGATGAAGATGATTTGGCAAACTTGTGTTTCATGGCGGGCAAGTCAAGATCAAGTATGGGGGAGGCAGAACACAACAGCGATAATGAAGAGGTATGTCCTACTTGCGAAGAAATGTGTGATGCTATTTCTCGTGCCACTGTTATTGTTAAAAAAAGGACAAAAAGCTTAGGGACAATGCTGTTAAAATTGAGTCACTAGAATCTGAAATTAATCGTTTGAAATCCTTGATTCCTAGTAATGATTATTGTTCCTCATGTGACTTAATATATGAACAATTGTCCTCCCTAAGAAGTGCACATACCTCCACACTTGATAAACTTGAACTTGAAATTGAAAAGAACAAAAAGCTTTCTGCACTTAATATTGGAAACTTAAAAGAAGCTTCTTGTTCTACAATTGATTTGAATTGTTCTAGTTGTGATGATCTTGATAGGAAACTACAAGATGCTATGAATGAAATCTCTATATTGAACAATGCTTTACATTGTCATGAAGTTAAATATTGTTCCAATTGCAAATTAAAAGGAAAAACTTCATGTGAAAATTGCCTTAATCTGTCCAATAAACTTGATAACATGCATAAGACATTTGATCGGTTTTGTAATGGGAATAAGAACCTAAACTTGCTGCTGAATTCATCCAAGTCTTGCAATGATAAAACTGGTTTAGGTTTTGATTCTCATGCTCATGCTAAGGCACATCCACCTAAAATTGTAAAGTCATTAGGAAGTGGTTTGATTCAAACAGTTCCTAAACAAAAAGAAGTGGTTTTCAAATCTGCAGGAGTATTGTCTCATTCGGTTTCAAATAAAAATGTTGTTTGCTCATCTAGACATGAACACAAAGTTAAATTTCATTGTACCTACTGTGGTAGAGATGGTCATGTCATAGATTTTTGTTATAGACTAGCTAAACAACAGAAAAGGGAAAGAATGGTTGCTATATCTCATAACTTTCATGCAAAATTTGCTGCACATATTGAACCGAATGTACAACCTGCTGTTTTAAGTCAAAAACATTCAAAGTTTACCTCCGGACCTTCTGTTTTTGCCTCCGGAGCTACTGATTTTTGTGCTACACAAGTAACACCTTATAGTTCAGTAGTTAAGAATAAAAAATCTCAAACTTTGACTCAAAAACCTGCTGTTTTGTCTCAGCTTTTGCGTGTGTTTCCTGTTGCACGTCGTGTGACTCAGTACTGGATTCCTAAATGCCTTTTGACTGACCCCAGTATTGAGTCATCGACATATTGTGCTTCTATGTAGGTTACACGTTTGAGGAAGGAGAACATTTGGATTGTGGATTCAGGTTGCTCACGCCACATGACCAGTAACAAAGATTGGTTCTCCTCCCTCTCTTTTGTGACATGTGTAGAGAATGTTAATTTTGCAGATAATTCTTCAACTCCTATAATTGCTAAAGGTTCGGTTAGAGTAAATGGTCACTACATTTTGAAAGATGTGGCACTTGTCAAAAATTTGAAATACAACTTGCTTTCTGTTTCACAATTGCTAGATGAAAATCTGGAAATTATTTTCAATAAAAACTGCTGCAAAGTTGTAGGTTCAAATAGAGAGGTTATTTTTAACATGTCACGGTCCAGAAGATTTTTTAAAGCTGATTTTGATATGTCTTTCTCTAAGCATAGGTGTCTAGCTACTAATGATTCAAAGGACTTATATTTTTGGCATCGTAGACTTGGTCACGTAGGCTTTGATCATCTAACACGTGTTAGTGTTCTTGATCGCATACGTGGGCTTCTTAAGCTTAAAGGGGATAAAGAAATTGTGTGCTCTTCTTGTAGACATGCTAAGATGGTTGCAGGTTCACATACTCCTCTCACAATGATCATGACAATTGAACCATGTCAACTTTTGCATCTTGACACCGTAGGACCTTCACGTGTTCAATCCTTCAGAGGTAAATGGTATGTACTTGTGATTGTTGATGATTATTCTAGATACTCTTGGGTTTACTTTATGGCGTCTAAGAATGAAGCTTTTAGTCACTTTAGAACTTTATTTCTTAGATTATCAATTGATCACTCAGGATCTTTAAAAGCAAATAGAAGTGATAACGGAACTGAATTTAAAAATCAATCTTTTGATCACTTTTGTGCTGAAAATAGAATAGATCATCAATTTTCTTCACCATATGTACCACAACAAAACGGTGTTGTAGAAAGAAAGAACAGAACCTTAGTTGAGATGGCTAGGACTATGCTTGATGAATATCAAACTCCTAGGAAATTTTGGGCTGATGCGTAAGCAACAACTTGTTATGTCTCAAATCGTGTTTTCTTGCGTGCTAAGCTAGGTAAAACACCATATGAGCTCCGGTTTGGACATAGGCCTAGCGTTACACACTTTTGGGTCTTTGGTTGCAAATGCTTTGTTAAGAATCATGGTAATCTTGATAAATTTGAACCTAGATCCATTGATGGCATGTTTCTTGGTTATCCATCTCATACTAGAGGCTACCGTGTGCTTTTACTTGACACTAACAAAATTGTGGAGACTTGTGAAGTGTCTTTTGATGAAGCTAGCCCAGGTACTAGCTCAAAAATTGCAGGTCCAAATCCATATCCGCAGGGGGAGAGCATTTTCGTTGAAGATAAGAAAGAATTGGAGCTGCTGCCCAAAAATTCAGCAGCTAAAGACTTCGGTTCAGCTCCGGATGTTAATTCTCAACTAGCACCGACAACCATCAATGCTGATTCAAATCATTCTCAAGTCACAAGCTCATCGATTTATGATGAACATGAAGAAGAAGAAGCTTGTGAGACATATGTTCCCCTACGGTTTTACAAAGATCATCCCCCACAACAAATTATTGGAAGCTTGCACGAACGAGTCACACGGTCCAGGTTTTGCGATCCAAACTCTCATGCTCATTCTGCTTTTGTTGCTTCTTTTGAACCCAAAAATATATCACACGCACTCACTAATAAATCTTGGATTATTGCCATGCAAGAAGAGTTAGAAATTTTGAAAGAAATAATGTTTGGAAACTTGTACCTCCACCTCAAGGTCACACTTTAATTGGAACTAAATGGGTATTTAAAAATAAAAAAAGTGAGGATGGGGTTTTGGTTAGGAATAAGGCTAGGTTGGTTGCTCAAGGTTTCACTCAAGTTGAAGGTCTAGATTTTGATGAAACTTTTGCTCCTGTTGCTAGATTATAAGCCACAAGAATTGTGTTAGCTTTTGCTGCATCTATTGGTTTTAAGCTATATCAAATGGATGTTAAAAGTGCTTTTCTTAATGGATACATAGATGAGGAGGTTTATGTGAAACAACCACCGGGTTTTGAAAATCCAGATTTTCCTAATCATGTTTACAAACTGTCCAAAGCCCTGTACGGTCTCAAACAAGCCCCTAGAGCACTGTATGATAGGTTAAAAACATTCTTACTTGAAAAAGGGTTTACCATGGGCAAGGTTGATAAAAATCTTTTTGTGTTTAAGCATGGCAATGACTCATTATTCGTTCAAGTGTATGTGGGTGATATTATCTTTGGTTGTGTTTCTCATGATCTTGTGTCCAAGTTTTCAGCTATGATGAGTTCAGAATTTGAGATGAGTATGATGGGAGAACTCACGTACTTTTTGGGGCTGCAAATCAAGCAAACCAAGGAGGGTACCTTTGTGCATCAAACGAAGTATACAAAAGATCTCCTAAGGTGCTTCAACATGGACAAAAGCAAGCCTCTTCGAACACCAATGGGAACAGCAACAACACTTGGACTTGATGAAGATGGTGAACCCGTGGATCAAAAAGAATATAGAAGAATGATCGGATCAATTTTATACCTCACGACATCAAGACCGGACATAC
The DNA here is from genome assembly GCA_036927565.1 of Tuctoria greenei. Classification (NCBI taxonomy): domain Eukaryota; kingdom Viridiplantae; phylum Streptophyta; class Magnoliopsida; order Poales; family Poaceae; genus Tuctoria; species Tuctoria greenei. The sequence continues at coordinate 80,442,144 of JAYESD010000003.1, read as the reverse complement.
AATTCAGAGTTTGTCTTTGTGCACGGTTTCAAGCATCCCCACGTGCTTCACATCATCAAGCCGTCAAAAGGATTCTCAGGTACTTACATGGAACTCAAGAATTTGGAATTTTTCTTCCTTCTTCCTCAACCGTTACTTTGAAAGCTTTTTCGGATGCTGATTTTGGGGGTTGTAGGATTGATAGGAAAAGTACTTCAGGTGCTTGTCATTTTCTTGGTAATTCTCTTGTTGCTTGGTCCTCTAGAAAACAAAATTCACTTGCACAATCCACAGCCGAATCTGAATATGTAGCTGCTGCTAGTGCTTGCTCACAAATTCTTTGGATTGTTCAAACACTTAAGGACTATGGGGTTGATCTAGATAGTGTTCCACTGTTCTGTAATAACACTAGTGCCATTTGCATTGCCAAAAACCCCGTGCAACATTCTAGAACTAAGCACATTGACATTAGGTATCACTTTCTTCGAGATAATGTTGAAAAAGGAAACATTGTGCTTCACCATGTAGATACCGAACAACAATTGGCTGACATTTTTACAAAACCTTTGGATTTCACTCGTTTTTGTTACATTCGTAGTGAAATAGGGGTTATGCATCCTCATGGCTTAAATTGAGGGGGAGTTTTGAAACTTGAGAAGTCTATGTGTGAATCTGAAATTAAAATAATATGAGCATAGTATTTCATACATATATGACTTTGTGATTCCTTTTACATGCTGAATGTTCTTACTACATTACTCTTGTTATACATTTTGTAGTTTTTGTCATGTCTAGTAATTGGAATAATTACTTATACTAAAACTGGTCATGGTCAAACTTTCTTGCTGTTTTGAACTTGTTACATGTTCACAAGTGCTTTTAATCATTAAGAATTAATCAAGTAATCAACTCACATGTTGAGTTTTTATGAACAAATATAAATTGAGAAAAGATCAAGAGAATATGCATGCATCGCACTTCTTCTTTTGAGATGGCTTATCATTACACTTAGATATGAACTTGAAAGAAGTTGTGTATGACTAAAACCATGTCCTTAAGCTTCTGATTGTCAAATGACATAGGCTTGGCTTGGTTGGTTAGAATAAGGCAGATGCACATATAATCTCTTGCAAATATCATATGATCTAAATTTATTCTTTGAAAAATAATAAAATGCAGCAACTAGTGTCATGATTTCAGGTTTTGATATAGTTAAGTTTGTGAGATCATGACTTACTTAAATTGAAAATTACATTTGATCTCTAGCATGGCTTACACTACTTTATGTATTTCATTAATGTAATAATGTAAGGTACTTGATAGTATGACTTGGATGAGCTTTGTTTATATGTATATGTTATAATATGCTCATAACAACTAAAGGGGGAGAGATAATTGGTTTATATGCTCATGACTTGTTGAATACATTGTCAAAGGGGGAGAGATAAGCATGAAGAGAAAGAGAATATGTGCATAAGGAGAGATAATAAAGGGGGAGAGATAATATGGGACAATTTTTGGATTTTCTTCTCATTTTACTTTTGATTTACAAAGGGGGAGAAATTTCCTTCAAAACTTTTATGCGAATAAGCCAATGTTCGGATTTTAAATGGTGTTGCCAATGCATTCATCAAGGAGGAGATGGTAAGACCTATGTGTGCTGAATACATTGGCTTGTAGTGAATACACTTGTTTTGACGATAAAAGTTTTGAATATCACCAAAACACCTTTTTATTAAGTTCCGACTAGTTCTGGTTAGCCCCGGCGCTAGGTTCTACTAGCTTTTGTTAGCTCCGGCTCAAGGTTCGGGTTGCTCTGGCAAGGTCCGGAACTTGACCGCAGTGCTTCTGCTTTTCATTTGCAATGTTTCGTACTTGCTTTACATTGTTGGAAAGATTGCTTAGTATTCATTTGCTAAGTTTTTGGTGCGTTTTGGTTGATATGGCTAATATCGTGTTACTGTGGTTTTGCAACATGCTTATGTGAGATTCTCACGTAAGATATTGTGTTCGGAACTAACTTGAGTCAAGTCGAGGACTTGGACTCGTATGGATTGGTTGTTTTTTCATGTGCAGGTGTTGCTTGAGTTCAAGACATGGCTGGTGATGGGATCCATTGGACTAGTCTCGGGGAGGAGATGAGGTTCTAACAACCAAATTCAGGAGGAATTGTGGTTGAGCTGATCAGGAGGTTGAGCAGCATGATTGAATCAAGAACAATGCATGTGAAGGTATCGTGGACGTCATTGGAAGATGTTTGCACGTGTGCAAGGAGTGCATGTACGTGGCTACATGGTTCCGAGACGTGATAAAGAGATGTGGATGTAAAGAGTTGGTCGGAAAGGTTCAACTGACTAGGTTATGGACTTAGGCTACGGCTGAGTCGGGTTTGACTCAAATATGGAAAGATTTGAGTTGGTTATGATAGGATTTCGTGTGGGTCACGAATTTGAGTTGTTTAGGAATGTGGGATACGTTCCTAAGGTGTTTGGAAGTCTTAAGATTGCTTCTATCTGTGTATAGAAGAATCCTAAGCAGTTATGGAAAGTTACGATTCATGAACAGAGTAGGATTAGGTTCTTGATTTGAGTTGAGTTAGCTTTCGAGCTGGTTATATAAGCAAGGGAGCCCAGAGCTCGTGGTGCACGACTTTGGGGCTGTTCCTCTTGTGTTCTATTGAATAAAATTCGTAGTTTGAAGGAACTTTTATGCCATGTTCGTCCGACTTGTTCCAGACAAGTTTTACTCATCGAGTTTCTGGACAGCACTACCTTTTGTCGGTGGTTTTATCATAACTCGAGTTTTACATATTGAATTGATGTCATTCTTTTTTTGTTGTCTTCCCAACTTGATTATCTATCATCTGTCAAAATTTCACGGTCATTGGATTTGTGGTCTATGATCTACACGAGTTTCTTTGAAGCGTTCCAGAACTGTTTTTCTCGGATAGGGCAGATTGACCTTTGTTTGATCTTTCGATCATAACTTGAGTTTTTCTCGACGGATTTTAGTGATTCTTCTTGTGTTGTCTTCTTGACTTGATTCTATCTTATATCTATCACTTTTGTCACGGTGAAACACGTTTAGATTAGTCTCACACACGATTTCTTTAACAGATCGTTTTTCTGCCGAAGGGGTTGGGGTTTAATTGTTTCCGCTGCGTAAGATTTTTAAATATACCATTCACCCCCCCCCCTCTGGTTGCTTTTCACGTGCTCTTCAATCCTACACTTATGTGCTAGTCTCGTTCTTTCGTATATTATCTTCATATACCTGGTGAAATTTTTTTCTATATCACCCCTAGTAGAGTTATGCAACCCTTGTTGAAGACGGACTTGTTTGAGGTACCTGCAAGGTGTTTCGGGACCTCGCGGCTGCCCTCTTACTTGGGGCCCTATGGTGTCAAATGGCCCCCCACGAAAGGCATACACCAAGTTGGAGGTCCAGAGCGTGCAGCCTGCTTAGCCTGGTCCTATACCCTAAGCGTGCGCGCTTTGCCTCCCAGTGTTACGGCTAAGTACTGAGGTCCAGGAAGCTCACACCCCGAGTAAGGTGGGAGCCAGATCTCGGGCGCTAACGTACTAAATTACCGAAACAACACATACCAGCCCATGACTGTAAGACATGACAAAACTAAAGAGTTGGAAAAGATCACCAATGAGCAAAAAATATGCACCCCTGTTATGTGTGCAGGACATACAAAGCAGGTTACGATGATGGGCAACTCCAGAGCATCCAGCTCCGGCACCTCCCAGGGGGCCTGCCATCGACGAATCTACGATGATAGTGGGCGACACAGGAGCATCCAGCTCCGGCATCACCCAAGGGGTCTATCGTCAACGTCCTAGTATGTTGGCGACAACAACAAGCGCTGATAAGTGAGTACACTCTCCTATCCCGATCTTGTTGCTAACAAGGTTCTTTTGTGGTATCCTGTACACCAGGGGTCTGCCGTCAACCCATCTACGACGATGGTGGGCGATGCTGGAGCATCCAGCTCCGGCACCTCCCAGGGGGCTTGCTGTAGATGTCTCTATGATGATGGAGAGCAATGCCAGAGCAGTCAGCTTCGGCACCTCTTAGGGGACCTGCTATCGACGTCTCTACAATGATGGAGGGTGACGTCAGAGCATCTAGCTCCGGCACCTCCCAGGGGGTCTGCCGTCGACAAATCTACGACGATGGTGGGCGACGCTGGAGCATCTAGCTCTGGCACCTCCCAAGGGGTCTGCCGTCGACGTCCCAGCATATTGACGATATCAACAAGCACTGAAAAGTGAGTACATTCTCCTGCCCCACTCTTGTTGCTGACAAAGTTCTCTTGTGGTATCCTGTACACCAGGGGCATGTTGTCGACATGATACACATCGGTGATGAATGCGTCGGAGTAGCCAGCTCCGGCACCTCCCAGGGGGCCTGCTGTTGACACATCTATGACGGTGGTGGGCAACACCAGAGCATCCAACTCCGGCACCTCCCAAGGGGCCTGCCGTCGACGTCTCTATGGCGATGGAGAGCGACGGCGGAGCAACCAGCTCCGGCACCTCCAAAGGGGCCTGCCATTAACGTCTCTACGATGATGGCGGGCGATGCCGGAGCAGCCAGCTCTGGCACCTCCCAGGGGGCCTATCGTCGATGGATCTACGACAATGGTGGGCGACGCCAGATCATCCAGCTCCGGCACCTCCCAAGGAGCCTTCCGTCGACGTCTCTACGACAACGGTGGGCAAAGCAAGAGCAGCCAGCTCCGACACCACCCAAGGGGCCTACCGTCAATGTCAACACTTAGACAAAGCTCAGCCCCCCTGGAAGGGCCACACCAAGGTCAACCACTCATGCTCCCCTGCTCCGCTGGGGGCCACTCGAAGACATCATGCACTCAAGTGCTAGGCGTACCCAACAACTTGGCCACACCTACAAGGGGGCCTCTAAGGGGGTTCCATAGGCAGGACGTCAACTAGCGACAAATCGGTCGTGTCAACTGTGCAAGAATTGGTCACTCAAAAGCTAATGACATCATCAAAATCTCTTCAAGACCTTACGTAGAGAAGGACTTGGGGCAACAATTTGAAAAGCACAAGACAAGCCAACAAGCAAAACAACAAGGATTCAAATTCATTAATAGTTATTCGTACAAAGGGGTCATCCCCAGTTACAAAAGCACTCCACCTGGGTGCTGCCGGTCTCAACTCTACTGGAACGAAAAGGCCACCTGCTTGGCAAGGTCCTGGACTTCGGCCCTTGCATCCTCCTCTCACTCATCAATGGGGCCTTTCTTCACCGACTCTAGTGGGATCGTATGGTACAAGCTTTGGGAGCATACCAAGACATGGGAGGCCACCATCTCAGCTAGCTCCCTTCCTTCAACCTCAAGCCACCTTGCGAGGACAGTGTTCACTGACCCCAATGACAAGCAGAAGGAGTCCAAGGCGGGGAGCAGCTGGGCCACCCCTTGAGATGGCTCCCCGCGTGGCACGGGGCCAAAGCCGAGGGGTTCCAATACAACACCGAAAAGGGTCAGGAAGTTCCGGATCCCTTGAGCCTCGGTCGCGCGGGAGGCCCGGAGACCTTTCGCCTCTCTCTGCACAACTTCCTCCCAGTCGGCGAGCTCCTGAGCATGACACTCCAGATCGTCCTTCCGGCGCTTGATGGCGAGGTCCTAGTCCTGCATAGCTTGGTGCTTCTCCTCCAACACGTCGGGGCTCCGGGAGACCTCTTCCTCCTTTGCCGCCAAGCCCCGCTCTGCATCAGTAACAGCGAACTTGCAGCGGACCAACTCCAACCACTTATCCTCGCAGAGCGTCAGGCGAGCTTCAGCGACGGCATGGGCCTTCAGGGCCTTCACCTCGAGGTCCTTATTCTTGGCGTCGACCAGCTTCACCAAGCGTCGCTCCTCAGCCAGCCGATCCCATTTTCGGGCAAAAGCAGCCTGCATCTGGAGCAAGGCAAACTAGGCCACGGCAACAGCATCGAAGAGGGGGATTGGCATGGACGTCGCCACAGACGGCTGCCTCTCTGCCTCTTCTACCGACTCTGCGGTAGACACTAGTGCCTGGAGAACAGATGGCTCCCCGGCTGGAGCTCTAGGCATCGGCGCGTCGCTGCCCGGCACTGAAGTTCTCTCCTCCGTCATGGAGGTATCATCGGCCGCCGGTGGTGAGTTGCCATCTTGCGCGCCAATGACGTCGGGCGCCAGCGGAGTATTAGTGATGGGCGGGTCCGCTCCACCAAGGGTAGCCGCGACAGCCAAAGTGTCCAACTCCTCGCCTGGCACCTCCTCAGCCTCATCTGCTCTGACGGATAGAGGAGCAGGAACATCAGCACCACCAGAAGCTGGTGCACCTTCAGACGTAGGGGGCGATGCAGCAGATCCCGTTCCAGCCCTGGGAAGCGTGGGACTCACCAAGCCCACCCCAAGAAGCACCAAGGGAACTATGTCGGTCGACGACACCCTGAAAAGCCAAGATCAAATCCGTCAGAGCAAAGAAACAGTGAAAAAATAGTGAAGGAAGAAATTGCGCCTTACCTGCGGGCAAGGCTGCTCCAGAGACCCTGGCCTACCTGCTCGCACGACGGATTGAGGCCCCCAGGCCCGAAGATAAGGACGGTGCCATAGCCTCTGGCACCTTCTATTGGATGGCTCGTGTCGTCATGACCATTTGCGCCGACTCGTTCGTGCCTCCTCCGAAACCAGAGTCACCGGTACAATCGGAGACCAAGTCGACGACAGAAGCATCAGCCCCTCCGGCTCCCTCACGATGGGAGATTGGAGTACCGTCCACCCGAGTTAGCTTCTACTTCTTCAGCACAGAGGTGGCGGAGCCCACGACCAGGGTATGGGAACGCTTTCTCAGTGTCGGAGCTGGCGCCGGCTGGCTGACCCCCTCCCTTTCAGAGGTTGTTGAGGGCCCTGCCTCCGCCCTTCCTGAAGGACGTGAGGAAGACCCCGACCTTGGTTGTGTTGCAACACGACACTGCTCTAGGACCGCTGAGGCCCCAGCCATATCTTCAGGGTGCAGACGGACGACGTCGAACACGTTGACCTTCGGCATCAAGCTCCACAATTCAGCCCTCAAGTCGGTGGTCATGTGGAGCGGCTCGCAGTCATCCGGGATGGAGATGTGCTCATTGTCAACAATGTGGGAGGTCACCGCCTTCAACGTCTCCTCCAGCATCTCAGGAGTCGGGCTGTATAGATCTAGCCAGCATCGATCGTACGTGCCGGTGTAGACCCAGGTCCCGTGCAGGCGCTGCTAAACGGGGCGGTACCGTGGAGCAAGAAGTCTTCCAACACCATAAGGGAGGTCAAGCCCTTGTCAGCCAAGAACTGGATCCTCTTCAACACAGGCTTGTACTCCTTTGTCAATGCCCGAAACGCTTCCCAGGTAGTAGGGATAGAGGTTGGACCTTCGGATGGCATCTTCAGCAAAGAATGGGCTTTGGTCCGCATGATCGCCCGATCTTCCCTACAGTTGCTCCATATGCCCCCTTTGAACGAGGCAATGTAGCCCCGGGAGGTCTTGTCCCGGTGACGGAAGTAGTGGGCTCCCACTTGGGTCATCGCACTCTTTCCAGTGGTCCTCATCACGAAGAAGAACAGGAACAGCTCCACCGTGGGCGGGCAGCCCACGAACGCCTCGCACAGGTGGACGAACATGATGACCAAGGCGATGGAGTTTGGTGACAGGTGGTGAAGCTGCAGCCCGTATTCCCCCAGCACTGCAAGGAAGAACCTTGACAATGGGAGTGCAAGCCCAGCACTGGCGTAGGCGACAAAGAGAATAGTCTCGTCCTCGCAAAGATCTTGAAGCTCAGGAGATTCGTAGTTGATCATCCATTCGCACTCTGCCGCCGCCCAGCCGAGAAGTAGCCTCATCGGCACGAGATCTCCGGCTGACTGGAAGCGAGAAGGTTGTAGTGGGGAGGCCATTAGAGCAAGCAAAAGTGAGGGCTCTAGCTGAGGGGTGAAGGCTCGGGCGCTCGAAGGAGAAGGCGAAAGCTCAGGCTGTGGGGTGTGAGTAAGGAAGGAACTGTCTCCTCTAACAAAGGTTTCCTTTTGATCACCCCCACAACGCCTAAGCACTTCGTGCGTATCGTGAAGGTTCGAGCCGCACCACTCAACCCATAGCGTCAATCACAGTGGGGGCTAAGCCCCCTGACAGAAGTGCAGACCTCAGCGGTCAGCCACATAAGAAGACAGTTGGAGCAGTTCCCATAAAGGCAGAGCAAACGTAAGTGTTAGAGCTGCATTGGGAACCGCAACTAAAGGCGTCGCAGAAGACAGAGATACTACAGCGAGCAAATATCTCGTCACCATAGTCCCTCAACCAGGAGTGGACACATGGCCACATTAGCAGAAGCGCCCACCGCTTCGACTGACAAAGACAAAATTCAAAGAGCAGTGTGGCAAAACATGGTAAGGGCTCCACCCTCAGACTCATCCCTCCCCCCAAGGTGGAACCAGGGGCCACTGTCGGTACCCTGCATACGGGGTACCCTCGCACACAAGCCGAAAGTACCAAGGTACATTCGGAGTCGCCACGTGTCCATAGGATACCGGAACCTAACCTTCCTCAAATATGGGATCCGACGCTGCCACGTGGACCAAAAGATGAGACACGGCTCCCCCTGAAGGATGGGCTCTCAAGGTGCCACGTGTTCGGGCGGGACGTCATCCTACCATAGGGTGAGGTCTGGCACAACCACGTGGCTCGAAGCATCAGGTCGGAGGTCTCTCGCAAAGAAGGGTTCCGGAGCTGCCACGTACCCCGAAGAGCTCCGGAGGTTCCACGTGTCGTGAAGGAACCCGGAGCTGCTTTGTGTCCTAAAGACCAAGCCTAGGCTCCACCGGATGAGGCCAGCCCCGAAGCTGCCACGTGTCTCGCAGCTCACCTTGGGCAGTGAAGACGGGAGTTAAGGGATGGTGCGCCCCGTCTAGATCAAGCATTGAAGACAAGGGACCACCTTCGACAAGAAACGCGAAGCACGCCAAAGGTCAAAGACCGTTGCGTACGATCACATCATAGTAAAGACACCGCATGCCTACCCTGTCTCACCAAGTGGGTACCTTGCGGGGACAAGACAGACGGACGGGACATCCCCTGGCACCATCTGTGACTACGCATGCGCTACTAGCGATCGAGGCGGCAAGACGGCAAGTCTTCAAGCCGCGACCAGTGAAAGCTTACGCGAGAAGCTATAGATCTTTTAGGATAAGATCGCCTCGGGGCCACCTGTTGGGCCCCGGACCCCACTTGTAAGGCTTCTGGCCTTGTCTATAAAAGGACCAGACTGCCACCGTTACAAAGCATCCACAATCGAACATCCAATCCCCAATACACACACACACACCAGCAATACAACCTCATCGTGGAGTAGGGTGTCATCCTCTTGTGGCCCGAACCACGTAAAAACCACCGTCTCATACTCTCATACATGCAACCACTAGATTGAGAACTAAGCTATGCCGATCAAAGAACCTTTGTGGGTTGCTCCTTAGCAGATTCGGGGGAAGTGTCGCTTTAACACTTCGACAGTAGAGTACCGCCGATTTCCCAACAGTTGAGACTGTCCGCACTTGTTCTCCTATAAAATGTTGCTCTAATTAAAATAATATCCGTGTTTTTATAGTTATTTTAAAAGATTTCTTTCTCTATATATAATACAGTTTCTCACACCGTTCTCCTCTATATCCTTCTCTAAAGAAAATGGAACGGTGAATGATCACAATGGTTCAGTACTGAGATACATAAACAAATGCTCAGAGCTAGTGATCATATATCTACGAGGAGTACATGCACGTTGTGAGTTATGAGGACATCTCTCCTTTGCATACAATGCAAGGAGAGATGTACTCTCCTTTGCATACAATGTAAGGACCAACCACTAGAGCACGTGCACAACAATTGGATCTCCAGGTACGTTCTAACCTTGTCAATTGTTTTTTAGAACTTACGCTTGTTTCCATGCATGTTATATTGATTAGGAACAATGGAGAGGAACAGAAAGGGCTTGGAGGAGTCCACCAGTCAAGGAGGAGGAGATAGGACGTGCACACCAAGGAGGATCCCACGCCCAACTCGACTTCGACTCCACCTCGGGTTCCAGGAGCTGCCTTCACCAAAATTGACGACCTGGACACATACTGAGTCGGATTTGGACGTTCTATATATGGTTGGAACCTTGATTTCATAAAGCTTCCAATGGAACCAGGCCCACCTCAAAATTCCTTCTAAGTCCACGGGAATCAGCAAAACAAGTGGGTGTCCAGAATCTGTCCGGTGCTGCGCCACCGTCTTTTGGGCTGCTGGTCCGTGTATCGTTTGGAAGCCCATTAGGGTTGCGTCCAGGGGTCTTGCACGCCCCTAAACTCCAATTTATACAGCAGCCATCACCACATTAGGGTTGAGTTTTGTTTAGATACAATCTGTCATTGAACAGTGTCGCCGATCATCGGTTGTGAGACCCCAATTTTGTGATCAATTCAGTTTTGATTGCAACTTCTCTGTTCTTGCTTGTGTTTTTGATTGCGCTTGCAGGGATAAGCCTTCATGGCGAGGTCATTCGTGTGACACGGGTGATAACCAACAGAGCAGTGGTGTAGTGATTGCGGGGTTTCGTTCGTTCGGAGCCTTGGATCATCAATGTCGAGATCTCCACCCAATCAAGTTTACCATACATCTCGGAAGATCGGGACTCATCCTCCTATCAATTGTATCAGAGCCAGGTTCACCGTGAGGTACACTTGTGTGCCCTTTAGATTTATTTTGCTTCAGTCCTATCATCCACAAAAAGCCACAAAAAAATCTTTACTTTCCCTAACCTACAACCCCCGCTCAGCCTTTGCACAATTCAGTTTTGGAGTCCATAGTTCTGAGTTCATGTCCTAGGTTGAGTCTGGTTGCTGGTTTAGATTTGTTTTGGTTCAGTTTTGTTTCTTCCATCCGCTGCCATCTACAAAATATTAATCTACAAAAAAATTCCATCCACCGATTCGTTTCTATTGCAGTTTCCACTACCACCAAAACCTGATTTGGGGTATCCTCCTTAAAATGGGCATAACTTTTCGCTCGGAACTCCGATTGAGGCACATTTATTTCGTGGAAAGGTCTTGAAAAAATCCACATACGATACACCAGCTAAGTCGGTCACGGCGTTTTCAAAAAATTAAGAAGGCCCTCGTTTCGAACTCCGAAGTTCCAGCACCAGTTTTTCCAATCGCTCCTGAATTTGTACCGTCACATCTTTCATCGGTTTGAGCTAATACTTGGTGCTGTTTCTATTGTTGTCCCCTGGTTGAGAGAAAATATCAAAAAAAATAAAGAGAAAAAAATTGATTTCTACTAGTGCTTAAAGACAAAAACAGGAGGCTAAGGGGTTTTCTAGTTGTGCTATTTATGTGTGAGTGTTGGATACATGTTGATATTGTCCTTGTTGTTCATCATCATTCATCATTCTCCTTGCTTGTTGCCACTACTATTCTAATACATTCTTAGACCAGCAACTAGGTGAAATTCTTTGGACACTTATTCAGCATTGCTATCTGTTACTAACTTGTGTGTCACATACATATACTGCATTTGAGCCTTCCAAGCTCCACCTTCTCTGCTTGCTTTCACACAGATCACCGTTGGCCACCTGCAGTGCTGGTAAGAAACTTGTAAGAGCGGGGTAAGACGCATCTTACTGATCGAATTTCCACTTCCACTTCAGAGAGCGTAGTAATAGGGTTCTTCACGATCTTTTTGTCTTTGTTTTTGTTTTTTCCTAACAATGACAGGAAAGAAGCCTATGGATAAGACCTCTGGTTCTACACCTCCGGATGATGATGAGTGCATGTCACATATGGAACTAAGGGACATGATGCGGGCAATGACCGAAGCTTTCAACAATTACCAGACCACTACAACAGCCACTTTTCAGAGGCTCCATACAAGTGTTGCTGGTCTGACCACACGGTTGGACGACATGGAGACTCGTCTTCCCCAACAAGCTAAACCGTCTATCATCCTTGATGCTGATCCACATGCTCACTATGACACAGAGGACGACTTCAATAACGATGAGGTTGATGCACAGCAGCGTCGTTGCCGTCGACGAAATTGTCAAGGTATGGGAGGTAGACCTCGTCCTCATGCTCCTGAACAAGATAATGATCCTTACACTAAGATTAAGTTTTCTGTTCCACCATTTTATGGATCTTATGATGTTGAGACTTACTTGGATTGGGAGATGACAGTAGAAAAAAAATTAAGCTCTCATCTTATTCCTGAGTGACATAGAGTTAGACAAGCCACTAGTGAGTTTAAAGATGTTGCTATAATTTGGTGGAATGAACTTGTCAATACACGTAATGCACCATAGACATGGGCTGCATTAAAAGAAGAGATGCGCGCTAGGTTTGTTCCTCCTTCATATAGACGTGATCTTCTTAAGAAATTGCAATGCTTTGATCAGGGTGACATGACTGTCCAAGAGTACTACCAAGAGTTGCAGAAAGGTATGCTTCGTTGTGGGATAGTTAAGGATCAGGAAGACCAAATTGTTAGGTTTTATGGGGGCTTGCGGCGTGTGATCCAGGACATAGTTGACTACAAGGAATATCATTCTATTCAACGTTTATTTCAACTTGCTATGTTAGCAGAAAAAAAAAGTGCAGGGTTGCCAACAGCAGCGGCGAAACAACACCTTCACGCCACGACGGCTTCCTGTGCCATCCAAAGCAGTGCCCTCCTCGAGCGTACGTTCTTCTACACCACCCTCCACCGGTGTTGTACGCAGCAGCACCGCACCTTCTACATCACGGGGACAAGACAACAGCAAGTCCCAGATGCCTCCAGGTGTTGCAGCAAAGGCAGTTGCACCCAACACTTCGACAAGTCGCACCTCTGACATCAAGTGCCACCTCTACGAGGGACTTTTCCATATAACAAGATTGCCCCAGCAAACGGACGATCATTGCCACTGTTGATGGTGGGTATGTTAGTGCATCTGATATTGAAGACGAAAATATTATTGCAACTAACATTTCAGGTTCGGATGATGGTGCTGAGGAGGTTCTTGGTACATCTGCGACCAACAACTATAGGACTTTGATTGTGCAACGAGCTTTGAGTGCCACGGTTCAAGAGGACGACAACCGCCAACGTTGCAACCTTTTCAACATGTTTCTCATTGTCAAGGACTGCCGTGTACATACCATCATTGATGGTGGTAGCTGCAACAATTTGGTGAATGTTGAGGTGGTCAGGAAGCTTGGCTTGACCACACGGGAGCATCCTCACCCTTATCACATTCAATGGTTTAACAACAATGGTAAGGTAAAGGTAACACAAACAGCAAGGATACATTTTTCCATTGGTTCTTATCATGATTTTGATGTGGTACCTACGGATGCTTGCTCTCTTTTGTTGGGACGTCCTTGGGATTTTGATACCGATGCTATTCACCATGGTCGATCTAATGAGTATACTCTCATGCATAAGGGCAAGAAAATTGTGTTACTTCCTATGAGTCCCACTGAAATTGTGCAATTTGATCAGGAGAAAAAGAATAATGCTAAGCAAAAGGGTGTTTTCAATTTTGAAATTCAGCAACCTATTAAGTTGAAAAATCCTATTTTGCTTGCAACTAAATCTGATCTTGATGATTTATTTGCCTCTAATGGAACTTGTTATGCTTTAGTGTGCAAACATGCTTTATATTCCATCGAGGATACATCCATTGTCTTGCCACCTGTTGTTGTAACATTTTGCAGGAATATATGGATGTTTTTCCATCAGAGATACCCCCGGGATTACCACCTATGCGAGGCATTGAGCACAAGATTGATTTGATTCCAGGGGCGAGCTTGCCAAACTGTGTCGCCTACAGGACCAACCCCGACGAGACTAAGGAAATTCAACAACAAGTCCAAGATCTTCTGGACCGCGGGTACATTCGTGAGAGCCTTAGTCCTTGTTCTGTTCCCGTTCTTTTGGTTTTGAAAAAAGATGGCACTTGGCACACGTGTGTTGATTGTAGAGCCATCAATAACATTACCATTCGTTATCGCTATCCTATTCCTAGATTGGATGACATGCTTGATGAGTTGAGTGGTTCTGTTATTTTCTCCAAGATTGATTTGTGTAGTGGGTATCATCAGATTCGTATGGCTTTAGGTGATGAATGGAAAACTGCTTTTAAAACTAAATTCGGACTTTATGAATGGTTATTCATGCCATTTGGTTTAACTGATGCGCCCAACACTTTCATGAGTTTGATGAATGAGGTTTTACGTGCTTTCATTGTTAAATTTGTGGTGGTTTACTTTGATGATATCCTTATTTACGGCAAGTCATATGATGAGCATCTTGAACATTTGCATGTTGTTGTTAATGTCTTGCGCGATGCACATTTATTTAGTAAACATGAGAAGTGCACCTTTTGCACCGATCGTGTGTCTTTTCTTGGTTATGTTGTTATTTCGCAGGGCATTGAGTTGGACGAGGCAAAGATTGTTGTCATCACGAACTGGCCACTTCCGACTACGGTCACACAGGTTCAGAGTTTTCTTGGTCTCGCAAGTTTCTACCGACGTTTCGTGCGGGATTTCAGCACCATTGCGGCACCTCTCCACGAGTTGACAAAGCATGGAGTGACGTTTCGATGGGGACTAGCACAAAAACAAGCTTTTGATGTTCTCAAGTCGAAGCTCACACAAGCACCATTGTTGCAACTTCCTGATTTTGAGAAGACCTTCGAGCTGGAATGTGACGCGAGCGGCATTGGCATTGGAGGAGTGCTAATTCAAGGAGGTAAACCTGTTGCCTTCTTTAGTGAAAATTTGCATGGGCCTTCACTGATTACAAAGAACTTTATGCTTTAGTGCGTGTCTTGCAAACTTGGCAACATTACCTATGGTCTAAAGAATTTTTCATACATTCAGATCATGAGTCTTTGAAGTATCTTAAAGGACAATCTAATCTGAACAAACGTCATGCTAAATGGATTGAGTTCATAGAATCATTTCCTTACATCATTAAACATAAGAAAGGGAAAGACAATGTGATTGCCGATGCTTTATCTAGACGTTATACCATGCTGTCCCAACTTTCTCATAAAATCTTTGGTTTGGAAACCATAAAGAGGTTATATGCTACTGATTTGGACTTCAAAGATGCATTTGAAAATTGTAGAGAGGGAAGAACGTGGCAAAAATTCCTGCTGCGTGAAGGCCTTCTCTACCGTGCTAACAAGCTGTGTGTTCCAGCTAGCTCCGTTTGTCTTTTGTTGTTGCAGGAAGCGCATGGAGATGGTTTGATGGGATATTTTGGTGTTAAAAAGACAGAGGATGTGCTGGCCGCTCGCTTCTTTTGGCCACAAATGAGGCGTGATGGGGAGCGCCACGTTTCACGTTGCATGACATGCAACAAAGCTAAGTCTCGACTTAACCCACATGGCCTTTATATGCCTCTTCCTGTTCCTAGTGCACCTTGGGAGGATATTTCTATGGACTTTGTTTTAGGATTGCCTAGAACAAAGAGGGGGAGGGATAGTGTCTTTGTGGTTGTTGATCCTTTCTCTAAAATGGCTCATTTTATACCCTGCCACAAGACCGATAATGCTTTACATGTTGTTGATTTGTTCTTTAATGAGGTTGTGTGTTTGCATGGTGTTTCCAATAATATCGTTTCTGATAGGGATGCTAAGTTTTTGAGTCACTTTTGGAGAACTTTATGGTATAAATTGGGAACAAAGTTGTTATTTTCTACTACTTGTCATCCACAAACTGATGGGCAAACGGAGGTAGTTAATCGTACCTTATCTACTATGTTGCGGGCTGTTTTGAAAGACAATTTGAGGTTGTGAGAGGAGTGTTTGCCACATATTGAGTTTGCTTATAACAGGTCTATTCACTCCACAACCAAGTTAAGTCTGTTTATGGTAGTCTATGGTTTCAATCCTCGTGCTCCAATTGATTTGCTACCTTTACCACATACTGAAATTGTGAACTTAGATGTTACACAACGTTCTGAATTTATTCTTAAGTTGCATGAAACAACTAAGTTACAAATTAAAAATTGAATGAAAAGTATCGCATTGCTGCTAGTAAAGGTAGAAAGGAGATAAAATTGGAACCCGGTGATTTGGTGTGGGTTCATTTGAGAAAAGATAGGTTCCCAGATTTGAGTAAGTCCAAACTCATGCCACGTGCTGCTGGACCTTTTAAGGTTCTTGAGAAGATAAATGACAATGCATATAAACTTGAGTTGCCTCCCGAGTTTGGAGTTAGTTCCACATTTAACATTTTAGATTTGAAGCCATACTTGGGTGAGGAAGATGAGCTTGAGTCGAGGACAACTCCAATTCAAGAGGGGGGGGATGATGAGGACATCTCTCATTTGCATACAATGCAAGGAGAGATGTACTCTCCTTTGCATACAATGCAAGGACCCATCACTAGAGCACGTGCACGACAATTGGATCTCCAGATATGTTCTAACCTTGTCAATTGTTTTCCAGAACTTACGCTTGTTTCCATGCATGTTTTATTGATTAGAAACAATGGAGAGGACCAGCAAGGGCTTGGAGGAGTCCAACGAGTCAAGGAGGAGGAGATAGGACGTGCACACCGAGGAGCCCAAGCCCAACTCGACTTCGACTCCACCTCAGGTTCCAGGAGCTGCCTTCATCAAAATTGACGCCCCAGACACATACGGAGTCGGATTTGGACGTACTATATATGGTTGGAACCGTGATTTCATAAAGCTTCCAATGGAACCAGTCTCACCTCAAAATTCCTTCTAAGTTGACAGGAATCAGCGAAACAAGTGGGCGTCCAAAATCTGTCTGGTGCTGCGCCACCGTCTTTTGGGCTGCTGGCCCGTGTATCGTGTGGAAGCCCATTAGGGTTGCGTCCAGGGGTCTTGAACGCTCCTAAACTCCTATTTATACAGCAGCAGTCACCACATCAGGGTTGAGTTTTGCTTAGATACAATCTGTCATTGAACAGTATCGCCGATCATCGGTTGTGGAGACTCCAATTTCGTGATCAATTCAGTTTTGATTGTAACTTCTCTGTTCTTGCTTGTGTTCTTGATTGCGCTTGCAGGTATAAGCCTTCGTGGCGAGGTCATTCGTGTGACACGGGTGATAACCAACGGAGCAGTGGTGTATTGATTGTCGGGTTTCATTCGTTCGGAGCCTTAGATCATCAATATCGAGATCTCCACCCATTCAAGTTTATCATACCTCTCAGAAGATCGGGACTCATCCTCCTGTCAGTGAGCAACAAAACCAAACAGGAGTGTGTGAGTCGAGCACAAGAACTAGGTGGATAGAGCGTGCCATACGTGAAGGTCGTTGGCGTCGTGCGTAGTCTGTTCGGGTACGTCGTGCGTGGAGTCCATTGCCAAAGAAAATTGTCTAACAAACTGGACATGGATCCATGTCAACGACACGGCCGCGTTTGAGTCATAAGCAATGCTACTCTAACTTTTGAGGAAAAAAAGATTATTCCTAGATTTTAAAGTAACATTTAGAGTAACTGTTACGTGCTCATTTACTATAAATATAGAGCAAAGTAATGTTTAGAGTAACACCGCCTGATGATCACAGATCCACGGGCAAACCGAGGAGCTAAAAACCTGTGTAGAATTGGTATCCAACCCATGCCACTGTTTTCTCTCCCGGACGTTCGGAACATCTGTAATAAACTCCTGAAACATCATTGTGTTATTCACAATAGTTAGTATGATGATTTTCCAGGAGAATACTATGTGAATAAGCTATTACAACATGAATGGAGAGTGGATGATTAGAGTATCTTTTATTTTGAGATAGATGGAGTGTGAATTTTTAGAAATTAGTTGTTGAAGGTTTAGCTACTTCAGTAGTACAACAGCACAGCTGATGATCTCATCTCCCTCAGCAGTCACAGATCTCAGGTCATTTCATTTCGTTTAAACATTAGCCCATAGGGGATACGGGTAAGTACGCAGATTGTAAGCACTGTGGCTTCGCCTGCAAACACATATTTATCAACTAAGATCTGTACTTTCTTGCATCTCTATAGGTTCGTTGCAGCTCTATATTGAAAAAAATACGGAGACACTCCGTGAGACTTTGGAGGAAACATCATCTATGACCATTAACCAAACCTAGGCCCATTTCTGCATCTCTATAGGTTCGTTGCAGCTCTATATTGAAAAAATACGGAGACATCCCGTGAGACTTTGGAGGAAACATCATTTATGACCATTAACCAAACCTAGGCCCATTTCCAGCATTCCTATAGGTGTCCAACTGGCCGTGCCGGTCCGGCCCGACACTACATGAAATTGGACACCTTACAATGGCTGATATAATTGGGTCAGCCGTTGTATATAAGGTAACTTACGTCGGTCTATAGTAGCCGTCGTACGCAAGCTTACTTACGTCGAATGTAAAGTAACCGTCGGCATTCAACAACTAACGTTGGTGCAACCATAGGCCAACGTAAGTTAGCTTACGTACGACGGCCGACTTATGTTACGGGGCCGTCGTACATAAAGGCAATAACCCTACACCACGCGGGCTGCGCGTGCGGCTCATACCACGCCGCCGTCTCCACCGTGCCGCCCCCGCCTTGTCGCGCCACGCCGCCTCGCCGCTCTGCCCCCATCGCGCCGCAGAGCACGAGCCGCTCGCCTCACCGCCACGCTGCCGCCCGCCTCGCCCGTGCCACCGCAACCCGCAGTATGCCTCTCTCCTCCCTACCCCCCTCGGCCGATGGCCTTGACCGGCCACCATCACCGGCCATGGCCGTACCGAGGCTAGTTCCATTTTTTTTCAATTGGTAGTTGTTTAGTGAGTAGTATTTAATTAACAGTTGAATTAGCAATTAGTAATTACTACTTGAATTAGTTGAATTAGCAACTACTAATTAGTAGTTTAGTACATTGTTGAATTAGTAGTTTAGTACATTGTTGAATTAGTAATTAGTAGTTTAGTACACTGTTGAAGTAGTGAGTAGTTTTTTTCAATTAGTAATTGTTTAGTGAGTAGTTTTTAATTAGTAGTTGAATTAGCTATTAGTAATTAGTAGTTGAATTAGCAGTTTGCAATTTGTAATTGTTTAGATGAATTGTTTAGTACATGAATTGTTTAGGGTTGTTTAATTGTTTAATTCTTTTTTAATTATTTTGATTGCTTGAGTGTTCATTTACGATATGTAAATAAATGGGCTTGGACCGGCTTGACCCGGCACACCCCATTTATGGCCCGACACTGCCCATTTAGTAGTCACTTATGCGTACAGACGGGCACGGAGGCAAAAAACCGACGGTGGGGACGGCAAGCTCCCGCGCGTGGACGACGGGACCAGACAGGGCATAAAGTACAAGAGCTATCCTGTAAAGCCGTTCGGCCATTAACGGCGGGCCCAGATGGGGCATAACTTACACTACGTAAGAAAGGCTCATCCAAGACGCACCCAAACGAAGAAGGGAGACGAACAAATCATGCATCCCCGTCGTCGCGTCTCGCATTACGTTGTCAACACAGACGCACGGCAGGCGCATCGCCGATCAGACTAAGTGCGAGACACGCTCAAAGATAATGTGACTCCTTTCGTTTAGTCATAACACACGGACTTTATAGGGTCAATGGAGACGTTCTTCGGACGCGTCGCCCATCAGGGTACATGCGTAAGCAGACATTGCAATTAGTCTGCTCTCCAAATAAAGCCATGTGTAAACAGACATGGAAGCCACACGTGTTGCCCGGAGCTTGTTCTGGGACGTCGAATGATGTATGATGTTTAAGTTGTCGGCATTTTCCTTTTACTTGTCCAAAAACCCTAAACAAAAAGTTCTTGGTTAATGTATAATTATCGTGCAAGGACGAAACAATCAGAAGCTAAAATGAAGAAGGAACATACTCTTCAATAACTAAAGAGATATTACTCCATGTATGGGTTGTTCACTCGCTAGTTTTTTCATCTCTCGGCCTTGAGGAGTCAAGGTATCGGACTTGGTCGTACCTTGTAGAAATTGCTATGGTTACCCAATGGTTACCCGAGTTGAACGGTATGACTAGGAGATCCTTATCGCTGTAGTGTTTCATTGCCTTCACAAAATATTAGACAACTTCTTTTTGGTCGCTCGACGTTTGAATAAAAGTCCTCGTTGGTACTTGCGGGTCAATATATGCAGGAGACGTGTTTCCCGTGTTATGACGAGTATGTTGTTGTTGGTGCCTACATGCAAAATGCCAAATTTGTTACATATAACACTTATATTGAGTATATGTATTGAAGAACCTAGTTTTTGAGGACTTACAATGTGAAGCAACGTATTAGAGAGACATACAATGCATCGAGATTGAAAAGGTCGTAGAGATCGGACTATGCGATGACAAAGGGCCATCACCTGAGAGAAAGTGTTTATCCTTCAATGCTACTAGTATGGTATCACACTTTTTGTAATTTTCCATGTAGTATTGATGAAGTTGAACACAAGGTCTACCAACTTGTTTGAGTGCGGCCGTAGTTAACTTTGGCTTTCCCATTTCAAACTTCGAGTTTGAATGCGTCATAGCTTTCGGCGCCCTCGGGTTAGTTTCCGACTCTTTCATTGGTTTCTTCCAACCTTCCTTCGACGATAATCGCCGCTACGGCTGACTCTTGTTCTTGGCACATACATTCTTTGTCGGTGTAGGCAGCTGATCAAGTGTAGGGTGCAGGGCACTTCGAGTGCGAGGTGGAGACCGACACGGCTGCTCTTCAAGTGGAGACTTTTGCGGTAGCTCTAGAGTTGGAGACAGATGCAGCTTCTCTGTGACTAGAGGCAACTGCTCTCCAATTGGAGACTTCTGCCGCTTCTCTATAACTGGAGGCAACAATAGCTCTAGAATTGGAGATAGATCCATCTGTTCTAGATTTGGATGTATAAGCAGACGTGCCTCAGGAGACATCAAAGCGGTCGACGCGGAAGCTGCTGCTGCGGGGTCAACAAAAATAAGGCTCCGTCTCCACTGAACCCTTCTAGTAACTGCATCCCGTGCAGTCAGCATTGTATCGTCCGGTGGCACTTTGAGCTGCAGGTTTTTCGTATTTTCATGCACCATGTCCACCTTGACAACAACATAGGATGTTGTGTCCACCTGGATGTCATCAAGCATGTTCTGATCGGGATACACTAGCCCTCCCCTGACCTCCATTAGAGCGATTCCTCCGACCATTATCAGAAGGTTGCATATTGTTGGCTGAACCAAGTTATCTATCGTTTCCGGCTCAATCGAAGGTCAAGACACTGGTGCCTGACGATTCTCTTGTGGTTGTCTACGTCCAGCTGTTGTAGAAGCAAATCTGCTCCTATGCTCTTCGTCGTTACTTAAGACGAAAAATGTGTTAGGGATTGCTATACCTGCTCCCTCCAGCATTTGCTTCACATCTCTTAGGAGCTCCCTTCTGAGTTGTGTTTTCAGCTTCTCGACATCAACTTGTGATGTTGAGGTCATTTTCCGCTTCCGATAAGTATTCTTGTGTTCCAGAAAACCCTCCCTCCAGGTCAACTAATTGGAAACACCACGAACACGACCTTGTTGCTCCGGTCTTTGCAGGACCTTGGTGAGGGCATCATTTTCCCTCTCACCATTTGACTCTTTGCTGCTCAGGTTCCTGGCTCTTTGAGTGACATGTAAGGTGCTTGGGCTGTAGAAGCTGATACCGCCAGACTCAGTCAGCTGTGAACAAGCATGCATAAATGGTTTCAGCCATCCACTAAAACTTTCGTATGGATTCACAACATCTAGCTCAGTCAATGTTACATCATGTTGTTCCAAAATCCTTTTTTTTTTGGCATAACCGATGTTGCTGAGGTGGTAGTCAAGCTTGTTCTGCGATCGGAGCCACTTCATGTGTTCATTGTTCTTGGTCAATTCCTGTGATTCACACTTTTTAACAAATCTTATCCAGTCCTCTTCTGACACATGTTGATACTTATGGAAGGGGTTTCATGATTCTTCTAAACTCGTGAAGCTTAGTTTTGTAGGTCCTCCATGCATGAGAGATCATCTTCATAGCTAGCTTCTTCTCCTTTTGTTTCATATGTTCCGGATATTGAACATATGGTTGGATAGAGCTTTCGAAGAGTTCATCTTCTTTATTTTTTGTCAAGTGATCGAATCTCTACAGGTTTAGTGGCACCCTTTCCCGAGCATTTAGACCACAAATTTTGGATAGTCTCGTATTCACATTATGGTCTAGAGGTAAGTCATCGTCATTGGCCTCATCAACAGTCACAACGTCTGTCGGCCACATCGTCCATGACATTTTCTTTCTTATGTTACCAGAGGCAAATGCATCATATTGATGTGTCTGCTGCTGAGCCTCCTCTTCAATATGATGTTGATGCTCTGACATAGATATCTTCAAATTCACAAAAAATCACTCAAATCTTGTAAAACATTATCAAATTTCAGCCGCATTCGCACAAACAGTCACATAAGGGAGCAAATTCTCTCATGGCATTTGTACCTTAATAACAAAAAGATCTATGTGCCAAGTGTAAGAATAATCTAGACCAAGCAATCATTAAATAAATCACTGAACATTGACCGGTACTTAGCCAAAGCGTAATACTCTAATCGTAGGACTCTGGAAATATACTAAACATTGACCGGTGAACCACCAAAGAACACACCATTTCGACTCCAACCAAAGCGTAATACTCTTAGCGTAGTACTCCGAAAATATACTAAACATTGACCGGTGAACTACCAAAGTGCGGACCATTTCGACTCCAACCAAAGCGCGAACAAACCTTATTAGGGAAGTACTGAGCTGGTTGACGGGGAGTCAAGGGTCAACTGCGGCAGCGCGACAATGATCAAGAGGGAAGTGTTGAGGCGACGAGCTCCGGGGAAGTGGACTGAAGCGGCGGTGTGCTTCGGGGAAGGGGATGATGCGGCGAGGGTTTCTAGGGTGAAATGTGATCAGCGCGCGAGAGCTAAAGTGTCGAAAAGTTTTGCTAAGTGTTGGGAAGAGAGCACGCGAGAGAGCTAAAAGTACCTTAGAGCAACAATCTGAAATGCGCCTTAGAAGAGCAACCGTCGGGCGCATCTACCACATGTGTGTAAGCACATATTAGAGACGCACTTTACAAGAGATCGTCTCTTTTCTTTTGAATTAATGTGAGCCGTTGTCAGTAATGTCATTCACGCAGATCGAAGCATTTAAATCAGAGACGCGCTTTATAAAAACGTGTCTCATGTTATCTTGCCTGAGAGATGCGATTTTATGAGGCGCATCTCCCATCACGTTCACACAAATTCACAAGAGTTTGCTGCTGATTCTGCTGCAGATTGAAGCGTTCAAATCGGAGGCGCATTTTTTAAAAAATCATCTCACATTATCTTGCCTGAGAGACGTGCCTTTGTGAGGCGCGTCTTGTATCACGTTCGTATCCCATTTTCCAGGACAGAGCAAGTGCTATATTCAGTAGTTCTCCAAAAGAAACGGAGCACAAGGCATCAGTACTTCTCCGTAAGAAACATAGCACATATGACCAATAAAACTCAAATTCTCACTCAAATTGCAATATTTTCACACATTTGAGCATATATCACACAAATATCCAAATGAAGTCAATTTTTCACTCAATTGACCATATTTTCACATATTTGAGCATATTTACACACAATCAATTTGGTACTTTACGTTGCGGTCTTGGTTTTTTGAAATTCGTAGATTTTTTTCATGGTGGCCGTTCTGCAAGTAAGGAACTTTATTGGCCGATGGTATTCTTAGCTTGATTATCGGGGTGACAAAAGGAGGAATCTCATCAAATTGGTCAAACTCTTCCTCATCGACGACATTCTCGACTCCGACGATTCTTCATTTTCCATGTATAACCACCTTAAGTCTTTTATTTGTTGTGTCTGGAACATAGAACACTTGAGCAACGTGTTCTGCTAACACGAAAGGCTCCCACTTATATCATTGACAGTTAAGATCAACGCTAGTGAACCCGTACTTGTCTTGTACAACACCTTTGATTGCAACAACCCAGTTGCAACAGGAAAGAGAAATCTTGAATCCTTGAAAGTCAAGCTCCCAGATCTCTTGTATTTGACCATAGTACATGTCTTTGTCTTGGCCTGCAGCATTATAAGCATCAACATGGACACCACTATTCTAATACGTGCTTTTCTTATCTTGTTTTACAGTGTAGAACGTGTATCCATTTATTTCGTACCCTTGATATGTAATAACTGTGAATATAAGACCATGATCCAACTTTTTTAGGTATTCACTTGTTCGAGTATCTGATGAGTGAGAAATCTGATCTTGGATCCAGCCAATGAATTTTCTCTTGTGTTCATTTGCTAACCATGATTCATTGCGGCCAGTATTGTCTCTAAGCACTACCTCCTTGTGCTCATTGAGGTACTCCGACACAATGGACATGTGTCACAACACATGTAAATAAGCGCAGAAGAATAAATGTGAATCTGGAGTTATAGTCTTCTTCTCAGTGGTCCCTTTTCCTGTGAGCCTCCCCTCATGACGAGACTTGGGAACACCAATTGGTTTCTTGGGTCAATGTTGTTTAGAGCCCACTCCACAGCTTCCTATGTAGAGTATCCTTGTACCATGTTGCCCTCAGAGTAAGCTCGATTTCGAACGAAGGACTTCAGTATGCTATTGAATCTCCCGTACGCATACATCTGGTGAAGGAACACGGGACCATGTAGCTTTATCTCCTTAATAAGATGGGTTGTGAAATGGACGGTGATGTCGAAAAAGGCAGGTGGAAAATACATCTCAAGGTAGAATAAAGTTTCATAGTGTCTTTTTCCAATGACTCGAGATCTTCTTCATATAGTACTTTTTGACCAATTTCATTGAATAAAAAGCAAAACTTCATTCTAGCCTACCGAACAATGACCGGCGGGATATTCCGAATTCCAACATCAATCATCAACATAAGCAATGGATGGTAATCATGAGACTTCACACCGGGAGCTACTTTTAGATCTGGAGATAGAATAAGCCTTGAGACGTTTGTCGACTAGCCGGATGGTACTTTCACATTTTTCAAGAATCCACAAAACTCTTTCTTTTCGTTTTTTGAAAGGGTGATGCATGATGTGGGTAGTTTAGTTCCTTTTACCGAATCATCGACCCACAACTCAGGCCTAATTTCCATTTTCTTTAGATCTTCCCGTGCATGTCCATGATCTCTAGTTTTCCCACCTGTGTTAAGCAATGTCCCGAGTAGGCTCTCGCACACATTCTTCTCAACATGCATCACATCAATCGAATGACGGATGTCTAAGTATTTCCAATGTGGTAGCTCCCAAAAAATTGATTGCTTCTTCCACATGTCGTCTTCGCCAGTATTTTTGCTAGTCCTTTTCTGCTTACCAAGCACAACATGGATATCCTTGACCATTTCATAGACTTCATGACCCGTGATATGAGATGGAGGATGTCTCTTCTTCGTGTCACCATTGAAATTATCCTTCATACTCTGAAACGGGTGCTTCATTAGAATGTAGCGTCGATGTCCCATGTACACTCTTTTTCATGACTCACTCAAGTATTGTGAGTTTGTTTCTCTCAAACAATGTGGACATCCGCAACCTACTTTCTTACTCTGTCCAGACAAGTTACATGCCGCTGGAGAATCACTAACAGTCACAAATAAAATGGCTTTGAGGTTAAAGTACTCGCGCTTGTGGTCATCCCAGGCCTGCACTCCGTCGTTGTACCACAACTGCTTCAGATCTTCAACCAGGGACCTGAAATAAGTGTCGATGTCATTCCCAGGTTGTTGTGGCCCTGATATCAGTCCTGACATCATAATATATTTCCGTTTGTTGCACAACCAAGGAGGAAGGTTCAAAATTGTTAGCACAATTGGCCATGTGCCATGTGTGCTACTGTTCAAAAAAGGATTCATTCCATCGGTGATCATTGTGATCCTAATATTCCTCAGATCAATGGCAAGTTCAAGATTTCGTGAATCAATGTTTCGCCACTGTCTGACATCAGCAGGATGTCTTATTATTCCAGCATCCTGCTCATGCTTCTCTTTGTGCCATCGCAACAATTCTGACTCCTTCTTGTTTGCAAACCAACGCTTCAAACAAGGAACGACAGGAAAGTACCAAAACACCTATTTAGGCCTTCTTTTTCTTCTATTGTAGTTCTCGTCATCACCATCATCTTTCCTACGATTGAATCGGTTCATTCCACAAATAGGGCATTTCTCGAGGTTTTCATACTCAGGTCCACGATATAAAATGCAATCATTCTTGCACGCGTGGATTTTCTTCACCTCCAAACCCAGTGGACAGATTATCTGTTTTGCCTCATAAACTATCGTAGGGACTGTGTTGCCTTGGAGTAACATGTCTTTAAGGAGCGTCAACAATTCCTTCAAACTACAATAACTCCATCCTTTGATTTCCTTCAATTGAAAAAGTTTTACCATCGCAAACACTCTGGTGTACTTAGCCACACAACCATGATACAATGGCTTCTTCGAGTCTTCAATCATCTTCTTGTAATTTGCAAGTTCACCATTATTGTACCGATCATCGTTGTCATTTCTCTCGACATTGCATACCATCTCCTTTATGTTATGCACCTGACACTCAATCTCGTCATCGGTGAACCCTGATATATCTGGCTCGTTCACATCCTCATCGTGATCTTGTTCGACACTGGTAGGGACCTCTCTCTCCAGATATGAATCTCTCATCTTCGCTTCATTAAGCCCCTCCTACCCATGTTTGTTCCAACATTGATAATCCAGCATGAATCCATGCGTGATCAAATGTGACCTCAACACTATATCTGTGCGATATCTCTTCTCATTCTTGCAGTGTTTACAAGGACAACAAATAGTCCCTCTAATATTGTCCAATATGTCTTTCTTCGCGAAATCGATAAATGCATCTACCCCTTGGATATATTCATTGCAAAGCGCGGCCCATACATCCAACTTTGATCCGACAACATCTACGTATAGAAAAGAAGAGCTAAATCAAATAAATTTGGAGCCACTAATACTCAAGATATAAAGGGATAAAAAATAGTAAGGAACGGGAGAAGAGGACTAACCCTTTGTTTTAAGATCTACTGATAATCACTGCAAGACTTTTAGAATAGCACCTCCAAAGAGGGAAAGAACAGGGCAGATCTGGTAGCCACTTGTTCTGCCACAGCTGGGAGGTCGTAGAAGGGCAACAGTAAATCCAGACGAACTGTTATAAAGCACGTCTCTCTATAGAAGGAATGGGAGACGAGCCCGCTTCCATAACAAAAGGAGATGTGCTTGACCAATGAGTATGGGAGATGCGCCAGATTCGATCATGAAAGGAGACGCACTGCAAGGAAAGTCGAATTTTTTTTATTAATATACGATTTTTAAATGTTTTTAATATAAATAACACAAAAAATGAAAAAAATTAAAAATTAACCCACTTTCGTATGTGTCACATACGAAATTAAATTTCGTATGTGGCACATACAAAATTCAAATTTCGTATGTGCCACATACGAAATTAGTTTTAAGATGACTCAGGTATGTTTTATTGAGTTTTGAACCTCAGTTTTGAAATATTTAGAGGTTCAATTGCTCCAAATTGTTATAACATAAATTATAGTATTAGTTCTGGTAAGTCTAAGGAATAGATTTCCAATATATGTCGTCCATTGAATTGAGAGATATTGATTTTTGAAGTTGGTATTACGATCACAAAAACTAAATGATTGTGATCGTATTACACAATTCAATATTCAATAACTTTTGATTTCCAATACTACAACTATATGTTCCTCATTGCATAAATAACTTCACAATCTACTCTACATTTTGTATTTTGGAAACACTTTCAAATTCTTACTCTAAATATTTCAAAATCGAGATTCAAAACTCAATAAAACATACCTACGTCAGCTTAAAACGAATTTCGTATGTGGCACATACGAAATTTGAATTTCGTATGTGCCACATACGAAATTTAAATTTCGTATGTGACACATACGAAGGTGGGTTAGTTTTGAATTTTTTTCATTTTGTGTGTTGTTTATATTAAAAACGTTTAAAAATCGTATATTAATAAAAAAAATTCAAGGAAAGTCCGTCTCAGTTACGAAACAAATATGAGTCGCGCTCAATGAAAGGGCATCTCCCGTTTGTTAGAGTGGAGGGCGCGTCTCAGATATCTACTTATCTGAGATGTGCTGTATTGTAACGTGTCTCCTTGTACATTCAACCGAGTCATGTTAGATCCTCGTTAAAGCGGGCTTGTCTCACTTAAGGTTATCAAAGACGTTCTCCTTTTAGCATGTCGTCCATCTTTGTCTCCTATTTGAGTTTCTTACGTAGTGTTAGGATGGCTGATCAAGTTCGCTATCTCTCTCTCTCGTTCTTACCTCATTCTCGTAAATTACTCAAAAACGAAAGATTAACTGTTAATGTAACATATACAATATGCATCACCCATTTCGAACTGGCTCGTCTCACATGAGTTATGCATGTGAGGCGTGTAGGTTCGGAATTGTCCCTTTTTGGACAACCTGCGAGTGATTGAGAGGGCGTGCTTATGAAGAGACGCGGGGTCTGTACTCGAACGAGATTTCAACGGCGTAACACTAATGTTCGATGCTGCATCATTTTCGGGTGTGCAGTTGGAGAACAATAGGGTTATGCTGCCGAAATTTCATCTGGATTTGAATCCCGCATCTCGTTATAAGCATGTTGCTCTCAGTCACTCTTGGTGGATTTAGGACCTATCTTTTCCAATATATATAGGGTTGTGACATTAAAGAAAGTACTCTCTCTGTCTCAGAGCGATTGTCTTTACTTTAGGACGTGTCCTACAAAGATTGTCGTTTTGAGCTCATCAATGCAGTAGTTAAGATGGGAATCCAACCTCCTGCCAATGTGCTTCCTTCCTTCACTGTGTCCCCCCAAAAACTCAAGGAAATGAGCGTGGTCTTCAAAAAAATGCAAACGCACCTTAATGAGGACCATTAAACTTGTCAGCTTTATAAAGATACATGCGTTATTTACCATCTTCCCTATTATGTCTGAAAAAGCTAAAACAATAATTCTTCCGAGACAAAAGGAGTATAAAGTAACCATATTTTCTCTGACTTTATATTGCAGAGTCAAACAAGAGTAAAAACCGCAGTTGAATGTATACTGATTGAAAGAGCAAATCTAGAGGTCACTCAGATGAGTAGTTCGCCAAGACAGATGCTTTTATAGATCGAGTTTCTTTGTTGTCAAATATCGATAAGGTACTAGCCCGGTCGAGCCTGATCGGGCTCGGACCTTTAAAGCCTCGACCCAGCACGATCCGGAAGTCAAGGCCTTTAAACCCAAGGGGTCGGAGGTCAAAGCTCGAGCACGACCTGAGTTCATTTTATGCGTGCCGAGGTGGCATTCCCATGCTAAAAATATCATTGACGAGATAACAAGGAAAATCAGCAGTATTCTACAGTCTAAGACTGCTACTTTTCAATAAAGGTAAATTAAGAACAAAACCATGTTAGGGTCGAGACAATTGCTATTATGGCATTCTAATCGTGCGGCTTCGACCAAATGGCACTTTCGTCGTGGGCTTCGTCAAAATAGCCCTCATAACATGTGCACACTGCTAAAATAGCATTTTGATAGATTTTAATTCTTTATTATGTCTTTTAGTTTCTTTTCTGATTTTATGAGACCTGAAGTGACTAAAATATCCTCATGTTGTTTCTTTCCTTCTCCCATTTTTTATGAGACCAGGTATTGTTTCTCGCCCTCGCCTGGAACCGCCGCTGTCCAGCGCCAGCAAACAAGGCGCCACCAAGTTTCAGGCTTTTCGGCCGTTACTACGTGGATGCACGTAACGCCTGCAGTACCAAAGCAAACGCCCAAACATGGACATCAGCTCAGTTGCGGATCAGCATAGAAACAGATCTGCAGTAACGCCAACCAGGTACTGTAGCGAGCACATATAATAATTGTAGTAATCTTCATTGTAAATTATCGGAAAAAAGAAACAAGATAGGATGGCACATGTATACAGAGCTCAGATCAAGATACTTCAAGTAAAATATGACGTACAAACAGATTTGAGAAGCAGTCAAGGAAATGATTTATAAGACCTTATTAAGAATGTAACAAACCCAAAATGTACAGTATTGACCATTGAAGGTTCTGACCACGATAATATATAAGACCTTTATTACAGTAAATGAATCGTGCTATTATATAAAATTTGTATCACATCATATATAACACGACATATCAGATCTTTAGAGTTCTCTTGGCTTTTCTAGGCGTCATCTTCCGTGGAGCTGTGGTACTAGTTTGTAAAGTCATAGAAGAAAAAAGCTCCTGAGATGTTCCTTCTCCCGTGAGCATATTAAGATGTCTACACAGTAGATAATATATTTGAGTTATTATAGAAACACAATGAAAAAATAATTTAAGTTAGTAACAGCATACCCTCTTGTTATCATTGCAGGACTCTCTTGTACTATTTGTTCCCTCATTGAGTTTGGCCTCTCTGGTGTTAAAGTCTGAGAAAATGAAGCCTCTTGATATGTGCCTTCTCCCATTAGCATATTTAGACGTCTACACATAAGATAATATATTAATACCACAAGCACTGTCAATGCACATTACGTAGGCAATTCAGAGCAACCTTGTGGAAATGGTGGATTATATGGCTTTCAAAACAGCCATCGGCCATATGCTAATGCAAGATTGAATAATGAGACACCTGGATATAATTTGAGGCAGCCTTATGGAAGTAGTAGTGCATACAACCAGTATGGGTCTGATGTTTCCAGACAATCATTTTCAAACTCAATTGTAAGTGATTATCAAGTCTTTAAGCAACAGAAACAGTAAGAAAGTATTTTTCATGCAAATGGGGCACAAAGGGTGAAGAAAGGCAATTTGTATTTTATATTTTTAATACATGTAGATGAAAGATAGTATTTTTGTACCCTCTAGTCACTACTCTAGGGCTTGATTGCATTATTTGTTCTCTTGTTGTATTTGACCTCTCTGGTGTCAAATCTTTAGGGTACCATCCTTTCGTATTATTTTTTCTTGGTTTCCTCAACCTGTAATATTGTAATTGAGAAAATAAAAAATAAATTGATGAACAGACATCATAAGGTAAAAAACTCATATGTTACCTTTTCTTAGTTCCATTAAGTGGGCATTTGTAGCTGTTTTTCCTATCAAACATATGATATGTAAAAAATAATCAAAAAAACAAAACATTGTGCTACAATGATAGAGTTTTTCTTTTGCAGTGTAAGTTCAATCAAACCAAAATGTGTATTGGAATGATAGTAATTATTAGTTACTATGGGTGTACATTCTGTACAATTTCAGACTTAGCAATATGGGTGTACATTCTGTACATATTCAGACTTAGCAATAGCAACAGAAAAATAAACTAAACTGCGGCCAATTCCATCAGTAACAACTATCATTGTGGCTTCAGTAATACAAAACCAAAATGTTCAGAATAGCACAACGTTATCTACCTGGTAAGATAGTGATTTTATCCATGCATTGTTCTCAACACCAAGCCATGTCTTTGGAAACAAATAATAACTTTGGTACATTCAGTTCGAATATTCTATGATTGAAAGCAGTCTAATTTGCAATGACAAATAACACATACAAGTGTAGGCACAATCTAGGGAGTGCCGGCTCCAAATGCGGCGGTGCCTTGCGCCTGAGAGGCCGCTGGACGGCGACGCCTCTCGCCCCTGGGAGGTCGTGGAGGAGAGACACGGGCGGCGTCCCAGAGCGGCGGGCGGCGGTGGCCTCTGGCGATCGTGGAAGAGCCACTGGCGTCGGTGGTCGTGGAGGAGCCACGGGTGGCGGCAGTCGTGGAGGAGCCACGGGCGGCGGCAGTGTCGAGATCGTGAGGAGCCACAGGTAGCGGCGGCCCTAGTATCGTGGACAGGACTCTATCGTGGAAAAGGTCGCTAGATGGAAACAAACCGGTAAGACCTGAGAAAAAACTCAAAAGGGCAACTTGGTCATTTTCATATTTTAGAAAATAGAAAATAACAAAGAAAATTGAAAAATACCTAAAATATATAATAATGCTATTTTAGCAGTGTGCACATGTTATAAAGGCTATTTTGACGAAGCCCACGACGAAAGTGCTATTTTGTCGAAGCCACACTATTGAAATGCTATAATAGCAATTGTCTCGTTAGGGTCAGCGACGAGGTTTGAGCCCAGGCATGAGCTAGGATGGAAACTACCCGTTAAAAAAAAAAAGAATAAAAAAAGAGAGAAACTATGGCTATGAACCAGTTAACCCTGGTGACTAGGCACGTAATGCCTAGCGATCCGTGATTGCGTGGACTCCACTTCCTCTGGGTTGACAGACCCAGGGCTCTCCCACGTGTCTGAGCTACTGATCTGGCCGACGTTTGTTTTGCCGGACCAGAGCTTGCTCAATATCTTCTTTGGCATCAACATTCCCTTTGCCTTCCGTGTGGCGCTCTTGTCGACACCGTTCTTGTTGGCACCACTGCTACCACTGCTCCTCTCGCTTCCGCCGCTGTTGTTGACCAGCCTCATTGACCTTAAAGAGTTGATGTCACTAGATGTCAGGACTCCACATTCCTCCTCCGTTGTTGTTGTCGCAGCCGATCTGGAGCTTCCTATGGAGTTGCCATTCTCTCTGGGAAGAAGCGAGCGAACAGCAGATGGAAGCTCGTCACTCCTTGTAGAAGCAACTGATGCCCGGATTTGTTCAAAGAAGAGAACTTGCACAACCACCGCAGGGGTAGGCGCTCATTCTGCATCGCGTGCATGCATGCATCCTGCGATAGCTGCTTCCAGTCCATCAATCCACATAATTTCTTCTTTTCGCTCTTTGATAGGCCGGGGTGTTCCTGTAAAGATGAAAAGCAGTGTTTAAGTTTTCCAACTCCCATGTTGTAAAAACTAAGTCCAAACTGCAAGAGGTACCTTCATATACATGTCAATGGCACCATAGAGACCATCATGTGTTGGTCGGGGTAAAGACGAAACCATTTCAGCAAGGGCAATCAACTTGTGAAGAGGAAGGTTGGGGTCTTTGGCAATCTCAGCAAGGTATGCATCGATAAGTTTTGC
Source organism: Tuctoria greenei (assembly GCA_036927565.1). Classification (NCBI taxonomy): domain Eukaryota; kingdom Viridiplantae; phylum Streptophyta; class Magnoliopsida; order Poales; family Poaceae; genus Tuctoria; species Tuctoria greenei. Next base: position 80,409,034 of record JAYESD010000003.1, on the reverse strand, counting down.
AACTGCCAATTTTGATGTGCTGGAAACAGAAGTCGGTTTCTCAACCTCCACAATTTCTTCATCTTGAAATTTTTCCTTACCATTATTGATAGTCAGCAACAAGAACTCCTCCACTATCGCCATGACTAAATCTATGTTATATACAATGTTCTCCCCTGTAGTTGCCGGAATAAGAAGGTCAGGAACTGAAGCACCATCTAATCGTGTGCCTATTCTCTTGATCAAGTTGCTTTGATGAGATTCACCAGATTCCAGCAAGCATGCTGCCCTCAGGAGCTTCAGAAGAAAACCACATGACACTGAACCTCCCTCAGCAGGCAAGAGATATAAGATACAACTAAGAGCAGCACGTCGTTTTGTGGAATCAACCCCATTGCTCACAGCATCTTCTAGGGAACCAAGCAACCAACGGTTTGCATAGGCCCTCAGTGCTTCTCCAATCACAACAGCCGGTGTTCTCCCCTTAGTCTTGATGGCCATGATAACCCGCTTGTACAAATCCACTTCGAGCTCACAAAGATCCTCAACCCACCAGTCACTAGGGATTATCTGTTGCTTCCTGACAGCATTCCAATGATAATCGATACACTCAGATTCGAGCTTCTTTCTGTTGTAAGTGTATGACCACTTAACCTCTGATGGATCAATTGATGCCTTGGATGCCATAGAGTCAATGCAGTGGTTGACAACCTTCAAATTTTCAGACCAAGGTAGCAGTAATTTTGTGCTCTGTAAGACTATGATTGAGTCCTTCCAGGTGCGAAATACACTTAGATATTAAGAATACATCAATTTTGTAGATGAGGTTTCCTTTGTCAATGGTCTCAAACATTTCTAGATACTCAGCTGCACAGCGGGCAGCAAGGACATTATATGCATTGAGTGTTACAACCATGCCATAGCAGAACTTGGCACAAATTTCAAATGCTGAAGGTCCACCAGGGATGTCAGAGATATCAAGTTCATCATTTTTATCCTCACTACTTGAAGCCAGTAATATTTGCAAGCGTGAACTCTTTGATAGAAGAGGGAACTGCAAATACGCTGAATAGTTTGCACAGGCTGTATAAATAGTTTTCCTTGGTTTACAAAACAATATGAACATGTTGATTCGCACAAATTACATTACTTGCACAAATCTGAGAAAGCTAATGAAGTTGATACCTTGTGAAGATAAAACATGGTGTCCCCTATGGAGATTACAATGTCTGTTGTCAATTCTGTTGCAACGAACCTGAAAAGCATGATTACGCAGTTGGCATTAGCATGAAGCTAAAGGTGAGATAATGAGTGTCAAAGTGTATGCCTTTACCAGAAGCAAAACTAGAAAATGCAAAAGCAATTTGCAATAGTGGCAGTAATACATAACTGTACATGACAGACAAAACTAAATAAAATGATGTGGTCCAACAAAAAATGATTAAAAAACTCATAGGACATAAATATAATTTATTGAGCTCCAAGAATTATTTTACATGATGACCACAGTTGTCACAACCAATCCACTCGTTCAAAAAGGTCACTACTGAGCAAATTAGAGAAATGTACCCCTATGAGTAAATCATGACAGGCCTGTGTATTCCGTTACCAGAAGCAAAACTAGAAAATGCAAAAGCAATTTGCAATAGTGGCAGTAATGCATAACTGTACATGACAGACAAAACTAAATAAAATGATGTGGTCAAACAAAAAATGATTAAAAACTCATAGGATATAAATATAATTTATTGAGCTCCAAGAATTATTTTACATGATGGCCACAGTTGTCACAACCAATCCACTCGTTCAAAAAGGTCACTACTGAGCAAATTAGAGAAATGTACCCCTATGATTAAATCATGACAGGCCACCAAAGTACAGAAGAGCTTTAAGAACATATACCACTGGCATGAATCAAGCAAACTTGAGCACAGAAAGAAGATCATTTGGGACAGTTAGCCATCTGCATGTCATCAGAAGATGCCCTACTTAGCATGTCAGGTCATGAGTTTCAAGGCAATCGTCAAATGAGAGGCCAAGCCTCACCTTAACAACCGGTACACATGTCACATATAATATAGTGGAAGTTTTCAAACACAGAATATCTGTATAGCTTTGACTCATTGAGAAGATGGAACTAATCTAACAAATACTGTAGAAACAACCATTCCTAGTGAAGACTGGACTGAGTCTTCATTAATGTTAGCATATGAATTTGTGTAGTGTGAAAGGGCTTAGCCTTGATTTCACACTAGTATAGTGTGAAAGGGTTTAGCTTTAGTTTCACACTACACTAGCTAGTCTATATAAAGTGTACCCTTTGCCTCAATATAATCATCGGTGATTCTCTCTACATGGTACCAGACTAACCTGATCTATCCATCTTCCGCACCTTCGCTATGACTACAAGTTCAACTTCTTCCATTGTCAGATCTTCTTTCTCCTCTGCCAACCCATTCGCCGAGTCCTCCATACCTCTTGTGGCTGCCTCCGTTATTCACCATGTGAATATTCGCAACCACGTCCCCATTGTACTGTACTCCAATTTCTCGCTTTGGAGTGCATTCTTCGACGCGACGTTCCAGAAGTTTGGCATCATAGATCACGTCGACGGCTCGATCGATGCTCACAGCATGTGGCACAATGTCGAATGGTTACAAATTGACTAGTGCATCATGTCATGGCTGTATAACTCCATCACCACAAGCCTGATGAAGATGATTCGGTCCCAGCACCCTACGGATGATTCGGTCCCAGCGACCTACGGTGTACTCTCTGTGGACTGACATCTGCGGGTAGTTCCTGGACAACGCCGACCAGCGTGCAGTCTTCGCACCCCAAGAGTTCCACAGCCTGTTCCAAGGCGATCTGAGCATCTCCAACTATTTCGGTCGCTTGAAGGAGCTTGCAGATCTCCTGCGCGATGTTGGCCATCCCGTCTCCGATGCGTCCATGGTCATCAACGCGTTCCGCGGGCTGAGCGCCAAGTTTAGCCACGCCATCTCTGTCCTTACGGCATCCAAACCGCTGCCCACGTTTCTATTCATGTGCAACTATCTTCTTCAAGATGAGGTGCGACAAGCTCACACCGCAAAGATGGAGGCCAATACAGCTCTCCTTGCATCCTCCAAATCTTCGTCTACTTCTGCGGCCTCGACTTCTTCGACGACGAACAAGGCGCCCGACCAGAACGCGTCTTCCGTGAACAAAATTGGTAGAGGTGGTCGTGGTCGCTGCAAGCAGAACAAAGGCCGTGAACAAAACAATTGCGGTGCAACTCCAGGCAACACCACGACTGTTGCTCCTCGCACACCATGGGATGCCAACTACAACCCTGGACCGGGGTTGTCTAGGCCTGGCAAATGCCTCTCTGGCGACCGTCAAACTCGGGCATCCTAGGCCCGTGTCTGGCCAACTATAATCAGCAGGCACTGGTTGCCAACCACATGCCAACCTACACTGATCGGCATGCACGCGTCGCAGTTGCTGGCGGGACTTGCCACTGCTCTACAGAGTGTCCCATCGCCCAATCACTACACCGGCAATGATTGAGTCCTCGACACTGGGGTGAGCTCACATATGGCAAACAACTACGGTATTGTACTTTCCTCTTCTGCACCATCCTCTGCCTCCAACATCATCATGGGCAACAGTGCACTTCTTCGTGTACACCGAGTTGGTCGTGCCACGATCACCACAAACAAGTCTCCTCTTCAGCTAAATAATGTCTTCATATCACCAAATCTTGTAAAAAATCTCATTTCCGTTCGTGCTTTAACACGTGATAATTTTGTCTCTGTCGTTTTTGACCCTTTTGGATTCTCTATTAAGGACTACCGAATGGGGACGACTCTTCTCCGATGTGACTCCACCAGTGATCTGTACCACCTTCACCAGCCATCAAATAATATAAAGACACCTTGAAGCTTCCTTGCATGTCTTGACTCCGACATTTGGCACGCGCGCCTTGGACATCCTGGTCACGGGCAGCTTAAGCGTCTACGTCACCAACTTGATTTTCGTTGTGTTAAGGCTGACAGTCACATATGTGAGTCATGCCAACTTGGCAAGCATGTCCGGCTGCCCTTTCAACAGTCTTCTATAGTCTCTTATTTTCCATTCCAATTGTTACATTGTGATGTTTGGACGTCTCCAATCCCAAGCAACTCCGGGTTTAAGTTTTATCTAGTTATTCTAGATGACTTCTCCCACTTCGCTTGGAGTTTTCCGCTACGTCACAAATCCGATGCTCTACCCATAATTATTTCTTTTCACGCCTTCGTGCTCACCCAGTTTCATCGGCCGTTTTCCTGCATTCGCTCTGACAATGGCAAGGAATTTGACAATCTCGCCGCTCGCTCCTTTTTCGCTGCTCATGGGATCGTGTCCCAACTCACATGCCCCTATACCTCGCAACAGAACAGTCGCGTTGAGTGTGTGATACGAACACTCAATGACAGCATGTGCACTATGCTCTTGCATGCGTTAACTCCTCTCACGTTCTGGCCAGATGCCCTCGCCACGGCAACCTACTTGCTAAATCGCCATCCATGTCACTCTCGTCACAACTGCACACCATATGAAATTCTTCTCGGACGCCAGCCTTCATACGACTACTTGCGCACCTTTGGTTGCCTCTGATTTCCCAATACCATGGGCACTGCACCCAGATCTGCGGCCGTGTATTTTTATCGGCTATCCGATTGATACCAAGGGATACCGGTGCTTTAATCCCTCTACCAAACGTGTCCTGACTTCATGGCATGTCACGTTTGATGAGACTCAGTTCCAGTTTCGATCTACCAGCCAAAACAGCTCGTCTACATCCACACCCGCTGAGTTCCACATGTGAGCCCCCAAGCGCCCACGCTCGATACGATTTTCATGCAGCCCCCCCCCCCCCCCCCCCCCCCCCCCGTCATGCACGACTACATGAAAACCCTGAAATCCCACCAGCCTCCTCCTTCCCAGCCCACCCACCGCCGAATCGGGTGCAACCAACGATGGCATTAGACCAAGGTTCATTAGTCGTCTAGTCGACCCTAGTCGCCTAAGCACTGAGTAGGATGACTAATCGATTAATCGTCGACTAGGGCAATTAGTCGACCCTAGTCGACCCCCTAGTTGTCCAAGATATTTTTGACGACATTTCTAGTCGACACTATATATATATGTCAACATATATATATATATATATATATATATATATATATATATATATATATATATATATATATATATATATATACACTTATACAACAAACAACAGAAGTTTAATCCATTGAACAGCAACAGTTTAAAACAGCAGAAGGTTGAAAACAGCATTACAACAACAGCAAAAACAGTTCAGATTAGCAAAAACAACAGCAGAAACAGAGAAACAATTGATAACTTGATACATATTTACAAGGAAATAAATTGCATACCAGGGATTTTTCAATCAGATCACAGAACAGGAGTTTTATCTATAAAACAGCAGCAGTTTGAACCATATATTGCATAAAAAACAGTTAAGATTAGTTTGTAAAAAAATCAGAATATTATGTAGCATGAAACATATGACTGAATCATAATTACATACCTATTGTAATGCTGTTTTCTGCTCCATACAATAGCAATTGACTGAACCTGCAATTGAAGGCTGGAAAGTGCAAACATATGAATGAAAAGAACATGCATATGGGAATAAACCTGAACCTGAAGCAACATAATGAAAACAACCATGAAACATAATAGAAAACCAGGAAAATCAATTGTTGAGTTCAGATCAGACACATAATAGAAACAGCCATGAAACAGTCTAGAAACAGCCACAATTCAGTCTAGCAAATCATCTAGAAGCTGGAATTCATCTCCAGCCTAGTCTCCAGCTGATCCGTCTCCATCTCCATCTCCACCTACACCTCCTTGAGTCTCCATCTCCATTTCTTCATCCGAATCTTCATCTTCAACATCACCTACAGCGGGAGGCTCTGAAATAGCAGGTAATGTCCTGGCACGCTTCCTTGTGTATGTGTGCATAGAAGAGGAAGAACTACGAGCAGCCGCAACCCTAGGCAAATTTCTCCCTCTTAGATGCTCGGTTGCTCCAACTACTTCATCCACAACCCTCCAAGGGATTGCTTCATCCTCAACATTCTCATCAACCCACTCATTCTCCCATTCAAACTCTTGAAGCATCAAGGGGTTGCTTTTGATGCCATTCCTCACTCACAAAGAGACCTCTTAGGCCTTGCTTATGCCTTTGCATGCTTGCTAATGTGAGAAACGAGGTAGCAAATCGAGTTACAGCAGGCCTCACAAGATCCCCACCAATTTTCTCCCTCATGGTGTCCAACAATCTCCCATGCTTATAGATGAATCGAGTCACCTACTTCGCGTGAGTAATGCAACTATGAAACTCCTTTATTTTTCCAATGTCCTCCAACAACAAATCCAAACAGGGCTGCACAAGGTGTCCAAAACAGAGTTGGAATCCTCTCCATTAGGATTCTTCCAACAGCCTTGAAGTTGGATCCATTGTCCGTCACTGTCGACTGTTGGAGCCGGCAGATCTCCCTACACTGCTAAAGTGATTGGGGAGTTTGAAGTTCGGTGTGGGCGCGCGGAGACTCAAGAAGGTGAATTGCAGTTTAACCCCGGAGACACAAGGATTTACGTGGTTCGGGCCGCCTGAGCGTAATACCCTACTCCACGGGTGTGTTGGTGTTGTATTAGCTTGTCACGTATGATTGCTTGTCAACGTCTGTGAACGTCTGTGAACGTCGTGTGTATCGTCGGCCTGTCCTTTTATAGTACAAGGACAGGCCTTTACAAGCTAGCCTGGCCCGACACGTGGCCCCGGCGGTTACTAGTATTGATACACAATTAATTGTTGTTAATGATCCTGTAACGGGCTCCGACAGTGCCGTTACTGGTGTTAAGATCGTCCGTTTAAGTGTCATTAATATGGCATTAATGACATTAAATCGGGTCTTGAAGTCCTTGGCTCTCCTTTGAAGATCCGGAGCTGTTACAAGGTCTTCCGGAGGTTAGAGGCTAGTAGGTCCGACGATTTGACACGTGGTAGCTCCGGAGCTTGCTGTGGGAAGCAGGTAGCTCCGGGGCTATTAGACACGTGTCAGGTCCGGAGCTTCTCTCGGTCTGGGGTTAAGTCCGGAGGTGCCGTTTCGGTACGTGGCCCGGAGCTTCCCCCTTGTGGGCGGTAGCTCCGGGTTAGTCGTACACGTGGCGACCCAGGGATTAACCATGTTGGAGAAGCGGGTCCGGTCATGTCTGACAAGTGAACCTCCGAGGGTCTTCAAACCAAGTAGATGGCTTTTCTTTAAAATCTTTGTAACTTCAAGGGGTGTACGGTTTTTAGGTACCGACAGTGACCCCCTGGACCTACCTCCGAGGAAGATCATTGAAGTGAAGTCATTCCGTCAGAGGTGGGTCCATCCTTGCGACTCTTGAACTGGGTCTTCAAGGGTCTTCGGAGGTGCCGTTGGCAGGGTTTTACGGTTAGATCCCGCCGCGTGGCGCACCTCAGGCGGTAGATGAAATCTTTGGCGTGCGGATCCCACGCAATTGAAGGTCGCCGGTTCCCGATACGAAAACCGTATCGGTTCCGCGCGCCCTGTCAGGCCGCCGCCTTTGGGTTTCCCGCCTCGTGATGACAACCGTTCGCCTGGGTAAGAGCCTCGACTTGATCCTCGGGGTGGTCCCGGGCCCTCTTGTCATCGGCTGGGTTGAATTCTTGAGTAGTATCTTCGACTTCCCTGCGGTTTCCATCCAAGCGTTGCGAGGGCTTACTTAAGAAGGAAAGCGCGCACCATCGGGAATTCTTTATGCCTCTCATCTGATCTTGCGCTCAAGCTCCCGACTCGTACTTCGCTCCTCTTCTCTTGCCTAGCTGTGCTGCGATGGAGTTGGGTCTGCGTGAGAGTCGCTTGAAGACTGACAACGATTTGAAGAAGGTCCGGGCCCTCATGGGGTGGTCCTCGGACTTCTTCAACCGCTTGGTCCGTGCCGGTGGAGAGCTCCCCTTTGAGAAGGAGCGCGTTGGCGAGATGGTGTACTTTTCTTCGTACGCTATGGTGGGGTTGATCCCACCTTTTTCTTCTTTCTTCTTGATGCTGCTAGACTTCTATGGTCTACAGCTATACCACCTTGGCCCTCACTCCATTCTCCTCGTGTCCATCTTTGTCCACTTCTGCGAGATGTGGGTGGGCATCCCCCCCTGCGTCGAGCTCTTCTGAACCTTCTTCACCGTTCACACAACCGGCCGGAGCAATGAGTACCTTGGCTTCTACTACTTCGTGAAGCGCAAGAAGTGCCCAATCAAGTACCTCCGGTCGTTCCCTTCCGGGAAGTGGGATGACTGGAAGAAAGATTGGATAGTCGTCAGGGTGGAGGAGCATGAGCGGTTGGAGCTGCCAGACGGTCTGCCCGGCATCGACACGACGATCTGGAGTGAAGTTCCAGTGTTGGCGGAAGCTTTCAACCCTGCCCTGACCAGGATCCGCCAATGCGTGGAGGGAGGATTGACTCCCCAGGCGGTGTTCTGCAACTTCCTGGCCAACAGGTGGGCGCCGCTGAAGAGGAGGGAGAAGCTCGCCTGGGCCCTCAACAGCGTGATGGACGAGGACCGGGTTGAGACCGGGTTGAAGTCCAACATGGTGGGGAAGACCTTGAAGTTCCACCTCAAGAAATTCCAGCACGGCATCGACGTCGACGGAGATGACTTGACTCTGCCGTCGGCCTTTCTCCCTCTAAACGTGGAAGTGGAGTTCAGCAGGGAGCTCCGGCGGACGATGCCCGCGCTTGACGACCTTGGTGTCGTCGAGAGAAGATCAACCACCCGGGTAGCGATCCCTGGGGTGCCCGAAGACGGCTCCGCCCCTGTCCCACAGCCGAGGGTTGAGGTCGTCGGCAAGGGCAAGGAGCTGGCGGATGAGCCGGAGAGCCGGAAGAGGAAGCTGCGACATGCCGACGGAAGGTCCGTCAGGCCCGCTACTTCCGCCTCGGTTCCTTCTCCCCAGGGGGGAAGATCTTCTGCCGCCGTGGCGACTGTCCCCATAGTGGGGTCCTTCCGAAACGATACTGTTCCTGCAGTGGGATCCTCCCAGAGCGCGTCTGTCCCCGTGGTGGAGCCCTCCTGGGGTGCTAGCTCCGGGCGCACGACTCCGGCACCTGGGACGGTGGGAGCCTCCAGGTCCAGGGGTTCCTCCCGATCGAGGAGAGCCTCGACCCGGGAAACGCCCGTGGCTACGACAAGTTCTGGGGGGCCTCCCGGAGCTCCTACACCGACCATGGCCAGCCCGGAACGTCCGGGAAAAAGGTTCCGCGCAAGCTGGTGCGGAAGCCTTCCAAGGTAATTTTTGATCTTTACCTTGGTTAACTTTTTAATTGTAGCAACTGTTTGTTTATTTTCCTTGTTCATCATCTGCAGTGTCCCCAAGAAGGGGAGTGAGGCTCCACCCTCGGCCACAGTGTCTGAGGCCGTGGGAGCTTCTGCTCCTGTCCTGGTGCCGCCCCAGGTGGTGGCTGAGGCTGCGACAGCTCCAGCGCCGGCTGTCGTGGTCATGAACCTCGACTCGTCCCCAGAAGTTCCCGTGGTAGTGCCGGACCACGGGAGTGAAGACACGCCAGCGGCACCTCTCCCGGAGATTGAAGCTTCGGGTCCTGGTGCTGCAGTGATGGAAGCTCCGGCGGTTGAGCCGGAGGAAGCGGTAATTCCGGCCTCAGAGTCGGAAGTTGTTGAAGCCTCGGCGGTTGAGCCGGAGGTGGTTGGAATCCCGGCAGACGAGCTGGGTGTTGGTGAAGTCCCGGCAGTTGAGCCGGTTACCTCAGAAGCACCGGTCGCTGAGCCGGTGATTGTTGGAGCGCCGGTCACAGAGCTGGCGGTTGAAGAGGCGAGGGAGCTCGAGCCTCCCTCGGAAGAGGTGTCCTGGCCGGAGCCAGTAGTAGCTCCTGCTCCGGAGGTGACGACGCCGGTAGTACCTGCGGCCGAGCCGAAGGGCCCAAGCGCAGTCGCTGGCTCCCTGCCCGAGGAGGCGAATGAAGACTTGGCGGCGGAGCCTTCTTCGATGGCGACTAAGGCCATCCCGGAGGACGGCCCTAGTGCCTTGGAAGCTCAGGGTTCCACTCTCGTAGAGTGGGACCCAATTTTTGTATGTGAAGACCCGCTGGAACCAGCGGAGGAGACCCCAGCAGGTCCGGAGCCCATCCCGCTGTCGATGTCTATCGACAACGCCTGCTCCAGCCTGCGTCAAGTCCAACTGGCCTTCTTCCACGACAGCAAGGCTCTTGAGGAGGAGCGCCAAACCCTTAGGCGGTGGCGTAACCGACTCCTCTTTGAGACCAAGCTGGCGCTGTCGAGGCTAGCGGATGACAAGGAATGGATCAAGCGGGAGAAGATCCGCCTGGAGTACTGGGACAAGCTGCTGGATGACAGGGAGAGCATGACTCATGCCCTCGACGCTCAATCCCGGGAGATCCACGATCAGGCCAAGGCTGCCAACGACGCGGCCAATGCTCGGCACGAACAGCTTGAGGCCATCAACGCCGCACTCATCAAGCGCCGAGAGGCACTCGAAGGGAGGGAGAGACGGCTCGAGGACGAAGAGCAGAAACTCCTGGAGCTGCGGGATGACGTCCTGAGGAGGGAAGAGGAGCTCGCCGAGAAAGTAGCTCTGGCTGACAAGGGCCTCGAGGAGCGCACTAAGAAGTTGGAAGAGCGCTGCCTCGAGGAAGAGGAGAAGACCTGGGTGCGGGGGCAGGAACTCTACGAATACGAGTGTGCCCTTGTTGCCCGGGAGAAGAAAGTGGAGGCTAGGGAGAAGGACCTGGTCGATCGTAGGAACAAGATCCACCCTTGGGAGGAGGAGCTCGGAAGACTTAAGAGGCGGGTTGCTGCAAAGATTCAGCAAAACGCCAAAGAAGTTGAGCGCCTCGCCCGTGAGAATTCCGAACTGACGGCGGCCAAGAGATCCCTGGAAGAGGTGAAAAGCTTGAGGACGGCGAACTCCCTACAGATTTGGGAGTTCTTGGGCAAGGCCAATGATGCGCTGACGCCGATGGGTTTCAGCCCCGTGCGCCCGGATGATCCGGAGCCGGAGCCGGACCTTGCGCTACAGGCGTTGAGCGCAGCAGGTAGCAAGCTCTCCAAGGTGGGCGACGTCATCGCGGACCAACTGGAGGTCGAGGGGCAATCTCTGGCGAGGAACGTCACAGAATATGTGTTGACGTGCTACACCAGCCGGAACCCTCAATTTCCTCTGGACCCGGTGCTTGAAGGCCCTGTCGAAGGAGAAGGCGAAGCTACCCGAGCCAGCGTATCGGAGGTCGCCCAGAAGGTCGCCGAGTTCTTCCATGGGGTCTAGGACCATCTCTTTTAGCTCTCACTTGTATTTTCTCTTCTTCTTCCTCAATTTTGTAATCCCTTGTCTCCAGATGTAATCTCCTGTCTCCAGATGAATGAAATCCCCAAAATTTTTGAGAATTTCACTTTTTGTCTTCAACACTTCAACACCTTTATCTTTACTTGGCCCCCTGGTAGATGTACACAATTTGATTGTGAACATGTACCAAAAGGATATTGAGTTTTGTTGAAGACGCATTTGCTCCGAACTTGTAGAATTTAGGTCCGAAGTCTTCGATAGTGAAGGTCCCCTGAGGTTGTCGGAGCTTAGAAGCTCCGGCATTGTCCATCGCTGGAGCTTGGTAGCTCCGGCAATAGCCTCTATCAACACGTAGAGCGTCGATAGTTAGTCCTCCGAGGTGTCGGAGCTTAGTAGCTCCGGCAGTGACCTTTGCCAACACTTGTTTTGTTGGCAGCAGACTCCATTTACGGGGTCTTCTCACCATCTTTTACTCAGCGTCGACGGTTGACCCCCTTGGGGGAGTCGGAGCTTGGTTAGCTCCGGCTTTTCTCCATCAACGTAGAGTTTATTTTTCCTGCACACTTATGCCAAGAAAAATAGTAAAATTCGTTCCTTGTCTATAATTTTGTCGCGGCTTACGATTCTCAAGAAAATTTTAAGTTGAACGCGATTTTAAATACAACCGGATGCTTTGTCTTTTCTCTTAGATCCAATTGTCCATGGACCCGCCTTACTTCGGCCTGCCGGGGTGTAGGTAGAGTGGTGTACTTAGGGTGCTTGACCAGGCTAAGTCGATAGCACACTCCGGCCCTAGATTGGCTTGGCGGCTTTCAGGCGATTTGGCCATAAACGATATTTAAATCCAAAAGATCTGACAATGCAACTCGAATCGTATATAAACCGGTCGAACTAAAATTTCTTAAGAATTGCACGTCTCTGTTATAGACAAGAAAGAGAAAAATAAAAATGTCGAGCCTGCACAAAATGAATGCACGTGGAGTCTATTTCACATGAAGATGTCTTTCATTATAGGTCCGGGGTACAGGGAAAACAAGTACACTCTTAGGGTACGGAACTAGGCTAAGTGTGTTTGGTTTCTCGTTTGACCCAGGGTAGTTAGCCACACTTTTAGTCCGGAGACTGTGACAAGTGCTGCATGAGCTTTGCGGACCTTTCGGGAAAGGTCCGGCTGCTCTCCGGAGTAACTACCCGACTCTGTACAATGACTCTATAACATACATCTCAAGTTACTCAAGACTCACCTCCGTGGAATTAAGTGTAGAACTTACGGAGGTGCTCGATGTTCCAAGGATTTGGGAGAGGTGTCCCATCCTCGGTAGCCAAGCGAACGCTTCCGGGACGGGATACTTTGATCACTCGAAAGGGTCCCTCCCAGCCGGGGGAGAGTTTGTTTAACCCTTCTCTGGATAGTATTCTCCGTAGCACCAGATCGCCTTCCTCGAGCTGTCGGTTGTGTACATGCCGCTGGTGATAACGCCGTAGAGCTTGGCGATATCGGGCATTCCGAACAGCTGCTTGGCACCTTCCCTCCTCAAGGAGGTCTAGGTCTTCACGCCGGAGCTGGTCCTGCGTGGCTTCGTCGAAGGTCCGGACCCGGAGTGAACCCAAGGTGATTTCCGGAGGAAGAATTGCTTCAGCTCCGTACACCAAGAAGAAGGGTGTTTCTCCAGTTGACCGGTTTTGAGATGTCCTGTTGGCCCATAGAGTGGGCGGAAGCTCTTCGATCCAGTTGGCTCCGTGTTTCTTCAAGCGCTCATAGGTGCGCGTTTTGAGTCCTTTAAGGATTTCTGCATTTGCTCTCTCGGCTTGGTCATTGCTGGCTGGATGAGCTACGGAGGCGTAGCAAACTTGTATGCCGAGGTCTTCGCAATATCCTTGGAATGCGGAGCTTGTGAATTGAGTCCCATTATCAGTAATGATCTTGTTTGGGACTCCAAATCTGCTCACAATGGATTGCAGAAAGTTGATAGCAGATTGCTTGTTGATCGTCACAACTGGAGTTGCTTCCGGCCACTTGGTGAACTTGTCAATGGCGACATACAGGAACTTGTAACCTCCGACGGCTCTTGGGAAGGGTCCTAAGATGTCCATCCCCCACACAGCGAAGGGCCATGTAGGAGGTATCATTTGTAAGGGCTGAGCCGGTGTATGAATTTGTTTTGCATGAAATTGGCATGCTTCGCATTTCTTCACCAGCTCAGTGGCATCCTGGAGCGCTGTAGGCCAGTAGAAGCCATGCCGAAAGGCTTTTCCGACCAGCGTGCGGGAAGATGCGCGATTCCCACACTCGCCTCCATGGATTTCTGCGAGAAGTTCACAGCCTTCTTCCCTTGTGATGCACCGCATTAGGATGCCATTGGCACCGCGTCGGTAGAGATCCCCTTCTACCAACGTGTATCTTTTAGCCAATCTGACTATCCGGTCAGCGGATACATCATCGTCGGGAATGATGTTGTCTTTCAAGTAGCTCCGGATCTCCGAGATCCATGCATCGGAGCTAGCTTGAGCTTTTGAGTCTTGCGTGCTGGGTTGCTCGGAGCTTCCGGCAGCACCTACGACCCTTGATGGCTGCCATGGTAACAGGGCCATCGGGACCGTCAGCTTCGGGATGCTGATCTCGCCCCCTTCGTTCAGTTCGGCAGGCTGAACTGTGGGTTTCGACAATCTCCGGACAAAAGTTCCTTCAGGAGTCGGAGCTCCGATTGACGCTTTCGTCGAGAGTTCGTCGGCTTCAGCGTTGTGGGCACGCTGAACATGGTGGAGGTCTAGGACTTCAAAGTCCTTCTGAAGCCTCTGGACTTCAAGGAGGTAAGCAGCTAGCTGGAGATTATTGCAGGAGCATTCACCCTTCACCTGCTTGATGATGAGCTGTGAATCTCCTTTGACCAGCAGTTGCTTGACACCGTATGACAGTGCCACCTTTAGTCCGTAGATGAGTGCTTCATACTCCGCCATGTTGTTGGTTGCCTTGAAGTCAAGGTGCACCATGTATTTCACCTTCTCCCCAGTCGGTGCAAGGAGAAGGATTCCAGCTCCGGCCCCCTGCTTCTGCATGGAGCCATCGAAGTAGAGGGTCCAGTGAGGCTCGGTGAAGGTTGGAGCTTGATGCTCCGTCTTCTGTTCACTGGGGCCCCCAGAGTTTGATGGAGAGGGAGTCCATTCCGCCACGAAATCTGCCAACGCTTGACTCTTGATTGCTTGCCTCGGAATGAATTCGAGATCGAATTCAGCCAATTCCGCTGCCCACTTTGCAATATTCTCAGTTTAATTGGGATTATGCAAGATCGCTCGAAGTGGATAGGAGGTCACCACCGAGACTTTGTGAGCTTGGAAGTAGTGTCGAAGCTTCCTGGAGGCAATAAGAACTGCATAAAGCAGCTTATGCACCTCTAGGTATCGAGTCTTGGCATCATGTAATACTTCACTGATGAAGTATACCGGGCGTTGAATGGTCCGGACCCTCCCGGAGGGGTCCGGAGCTTCCTCTTCATTGATCCGGACCCTCTCGGAGGGGTCCAAATTCTCTTCGGGGACCTCCGGGTTCTGGCAGGAGGAACCCGGAGCTTCTTCAGAAATGACCTGGACCCTCTCAGAGGGATCTGGGTCTTCTGAAGTGACTTTTTGTGAGTTTGAGTCTGGGAGCTGGGACCCAGACTCACTTTCAGGAACCTCCGGACCCTCCCGAAGGGGTCTGGATTCCTGAGTATGGGGTAGTTCCGGTCTCTCCGCAACCAGAACCATACTGACGACTTTGTCAGTAGCTGAAATGTAAAGCAACAAAGGCTCACCAGGGTTCGGAGCTACCAGAATTGGTAGGGTGGTGAGGAACTGTTTCAGCTCCTGGAATGCCTTCTCTGCTTCTTCAGACCACTGAAATGGTCCGGACTTCCTCAATAACTTGAAGAAGGGAAGTGCCCGTTTCGCCAGTCTTGATATGAACTGGCTGAGGGCTGCTAGACACCCAGTTAACTTTTGGACGTCTTTGATGCGGGTTGGTGGTCGCATGTCTTCAATGGCTTTTATCTTCGCCGGATTAGCCTCTATGCCCCGGTGACTTACCAGGAAACCAAGAAGTTTTCCGGAGCTAACCCCGAAGACACACTTGTTTGGGTTTAGCTTCGTGCGGGTGGCCCGCAGCTTGTCGAAGACAGCCTGCAAGGTGTCTAAGAGGGACTCCTTGTTCTTGACCTTGACCACGATGTCATCGACGTACACTTCCACTATGTCTCTGATGAGTTCTTCAAAAGTTTTGTACATAGCTCGTACAAAAGTTGAAGCTGCATTCTTGAGACCAAATGGCATGGCTGTGTAACAGTACAATCCATCTACTGTGATGAATGAAGTATGCTCTTCATCCTCCCTAGACATCCTGATTTGATGATATCCAGAATATGCGTCTAGGAAACACAGTAACTCACACCCGGAGGTGGAATCCACAATCTGATCTATTCTAGGTAGTGGGAATGGATCTTTTGGACATGCCTTATTCAGTGTGGTGTAGTCGATGCACATCCGAAGCTTCTCGCCGGCCTTGGGCACAACGACTGGGTTCGCCAACCATTTTGGATGGAAGACTTCTCGGATGAATCCGGCTTCGAGTAGCTTCTTCACTTCTTGTCGGATGAAGTTCTGCCGCTCTATGAATTGCTTCCGAGGCTTCTGATGTACAAGCCGAGCATCGGGGTAAATCTTCAGATTGTGCTCAATCACTTCCCTGGGGATACCAGGCATTTGTGACGGTTGCCAGGCAAACACGTCAACATTAGCCCGGAGGAAAGTGATGAGCGCAAGTTCCTATTTGTCGTTCAACCCTCCCGATATACGGGTGGTTTGAGCGGCATCGGAACCAATTTGGACGACTTTGACGGGAATGTCGATGTCGCCGCTTGGCTGCACACGGGGTGCAGAGGTCGAGCCTCGTTGACGAATGCTCGGGGGTTTCGGAGTTTGCTCCTGTCTGGAGTCCTCCTCTTGCGCCGTAGTGAGTGCATGGAGTTCCTCCAGAGCAGTTACTCCGGCAGTGCGATCTCCGCGGATCCGGAGAACGCCTACTGGTGTTGGCATCTTCAACACCAGGTATCCATAATGAGCAGCTGCCATGAATTTGTATAGGGCAGGTCTACCCAAGATGGCGTTGAATGGTAAGTTGATCTAAGCAACGTCAAAGACCAACTTCTCAGTGCGATACTTCTCCCGTGTCCTGAAGGTAACGGGGAGAGTTATAGCTCCGAGTGGGGTAATGGCCCCCGGACCTACTCCGGAGAAAGGTCGAGAGGGCTGGAGATCCGAAGGTCGGAGCTGAAGCTTGGTAAAAGCTTCAAAGCTTATGAGGTTCAGCCCCGAACCTCCGTCCACCATAACATGATGGAGCTGGATGTTATTAATGGTGGGAGATATCATCAAAGGTAACTGTCCAGCTCCGACCATGCTTCGAGGACAGCCCGAAGCATCAAAAGTAATGGCTGTGTCCATCCACTTTCGATGTGGCTCCGGTCTAGCTGTAGGAGCTACAGCGGCCATATCCCGTCGCATAGTCTTGATGACACGACGGGAGGTGATGTTTCATGATCCACCAAAAATGGTGTTCATGGTCTTCCGACGCTCGTTGTCAGAGACGTCAGAGTCATCGTCGACGGAGGTGTAGACGGCCTTCAGGACCTTTTTGGGATCCTGAAACCCTAACTCCTCTTCAGCCGGAGCTTCATCGACCTTCTGTTTTCCTTCCCTCTGTCGGAAAGGGGACCCTTCCCGGCGCTTGCTGTAGCGCTCGGCAAGGTTTTGGACCTCCCGGCAGTCTTCCAAACCGTGGCTGCCCGTTTTGTGAATGGGACACCACACTTTGGGTTTGCCACCGTCTTCGGAAGACGGTCGAGGTCGCTTCTCGGGGCGTAGCCCCCGGCCACCCGGGGTTGCAGCAGCTGCAACGTTGGATGTGCCGGCCGACGGCTTCTTCTTGTCGTTGGTCTTCTTTTTCTTCTTGCCACCCCCGGAGGTAGCGGCTTCTTCTTTGGAGGATTTCTTGTGATCCTCCGAGGTTGGTTTGGAGTGCATCTCACGGCCCTCCGCAGCTCTGGCACATTTGTCTGCCAGGCTGAAGAGTTCCGTGACGCTGGTGATCTCTTTGATCGCCAGCTTCTCCAACATCTTCTTATCCCGTACGCCCTGTCTGAATGCCACAATGACAGAAGCGCTTGAGATAGAAGGGATTGTGTTGCGTACCTGAGAGAACCTCTGGATGAAGGACCGCAAAGATTCTCCCCCTTTTTGCACGACCGCAAAAAGGTCCAGTTCAGTGCCTGGTCGGGTGTACGAACTCCCGAAGTTGGCAGTGAACTGACGGCACAGCTCCTTCCAACTGTTGATAGAGTTGGGTGGAAGGCTCATAAACCAGGACCTGGCGGTCCCAGTTAAGGCCACTGGAAAGTAATTGGCCATTACAGCCTCGTTTCCTCCAGCTGCCAAGATTGCAGTGGAGTATATCTGAAGGAATTTGGCGGGGTTGACAGTCCCATCGAATTTTTCCAGCAGGTGTGGCCGGAACTTCTGTGGCCATCTAACCATGCGCAGGTGCATAGCTAGGGCAGAACAGCCTCTTCCTACTCCTTCCAGAGTAGAAAGGTCCTGAGCTTCCCGTCTTTCACGAGCACACTCGATATGGACACGGCCATCCTGCTGGCGGTATCGGCGATCAAGCTCCGCCCGGAGGTCATGAGTCGAAAGCCTGGATACCATATGGGTGCGTCGTGCCCCAGAGGGCAACGACGTCACCTGTTGTGATGCAGATCATCTCCTGTTGTTGGAGACGTGAGGACCAAGTCTACCTGACAAAGTCCGCCGCTGCGACGGGGCCTGTCCTGAAGGAGGAGGACCCTGGTTGTTGAGGCGTTCGGCCGCTGCTGCGACCAAATGCTCCACATCGGCCCTCCACTGCTCCATTGCATCTCGAGATGCATCCGGAGGTGGTGGACGTTGGAGAAGAGCTCGCGCTGCATGGAGCGCGTGTTCCGGGTTGTCATGACTTGCCGACGCAGTAAATGACGCCGGCGCACTATCACGTTGCCCAGCACGATTTGCCGGAGAAGATGGTGGTGGTGGGAGTGTGGCTCCTGCTGGTGCTGAGGCTCCTGCTGGTGGCTGCCTGTTGGAGGGATTGCCCCCAACAGCCTGAGCAGCAGGTTGGCCGTTGGATGATCCAGCCGCGGAGTTCACCATTCTCGAAAATCTCAGGCGCCCCTACCTGGCGCGCCAACTGTCGACTGTTGGAGCCGGCAGATCTCCCTACACTGCTAAAGTGATTGGGGAGTTTGAAGTTCGGTGTGGGCGCGCGGAGACTCAAGAAGGTGAATTGCAGTTTAACACAGGAGACACAAGGATTTACGTGGTTCGGGCCGCCTGAGCGTAATACTCTACTCCACGGGTGTGTTGGTGTTGTATTAGCTTGTCACGTATGATCGCTTGTCAACGTCTGTGAACGTCTGTGAACGTCGTGTGTATCGTCGGCCTGTCCTTTTATAGTATAAGGACAGGCCGTTACAAGCTAGCCTGGCCCGACACGTGGCCCTGGCGGTTACTAGTATTGATACACAATTAATTGTTGTTAATGATCCTGTAACGGGCTCCGACAGTGCCGTTACTGGTGTTAAGATCGTCCGTTTAAGTGTCATTAATATGGCATTAATGACATTTAATCAGGTCTTGAAGTCTTTGGCTCTCCTTTGAAGATCCGGAGCTGTTACAAGGTCTTCCGGAGGTTAGAGGCTGGCAGGTCTGACGATTTGACACGTGGCAGCTCCGGAGCTTGCTGTGGGAAGCAGGTAGCTCCGGGGCTATCAGACACGTGTCAGGTTCGGAGCTTCTCTCGGTCTGGGGTTAAGTCCGGAGGTGCCGTTTCGGTACGTGGCCCGGAGCTTCCCCCTTGTGGGCGGTAGCTCCGGGTTAGTCGTACACGTGGCGACCCAGGGATTAACCATGTTGGAGAAGCGGGTTCGGTCATGTCTGACAAGTGAACCTCCGAGGGTCTTCAAACCAAGTAGATGGCTTTTCTTTGAAATCTTTGTAACTTCAAGGGGTGTACGGTTTTTAGGGTACCGACAGTCACTATCTGCACCACATATTCCTTGCCAACCTTGTCAATTTGCTCCTCCAAAAGGTCAGCTAACATGCTTGCACTTGCTATCTCACTTGAAGCATCCACCGACTCTATGAAAAAGGTCCCAGCAGGGCTGTTGGCAAGAAAGTTAATAATGTGGCGTTGATTTGTCAATGTCCACCCATCAGACATAATACTACAGCTATATTCCTTCCAAGATTCTTCATGCCTCTTCCTCAGTTCCGTTGTTCTATCAATGGCCCTATCAAGCAAAGGATACCTCACATCATGATATGAAGGAGAGTGGTATCCCGGACCATACTGTCCAATAGACTCAAGCATGATGTGCCAACTTCTTGAGTTCACAACATTGAATGATATGGCATTCTCAAGTAAAAAGTCTTCGACATGGTCATCAACAACCATGTTAGACTCCTTATTCTTCTTTGTCATGTGCTCAAGAGTGGGTTGAGTCTTCTTGGACTTGAATCTTTCTGCAACCACTTCTTCAGGGGATTTGCAAAGCAAGGAGCTAATTGACTTGGACTGCTTTTGTGTCTGTGATTTCACTGGAGCAGAAACCATGAAACCACTGATAGACGCTTGAGCAATCTTCTTGATTTGTTTCCCTTTTGTCCCATAACTAGGTGCTGGTTTGGTAATTTGAGCTACTTCATCATCTTCTACATCTTCTTGCTGCTGTCCTTGCTCTTGCCCTTCCTCTTCATTGTCTGAGTGTACAATTCTAGTCCTTGCATTCTTCTTCAAGTAAGCTGCCATTTCCTTCCTTACCACCTCAGGTGCTTTAGGGCATTTTGCCGTATCTCCAAACCCTCCAGCCAAATGTTGTTTGAACCTCTTAATACCAGCTGGAACAACCTTAAGATAGAAGATGCACTTGATCATCTCCTTCTTGGTAGGATCCGGCCAAAACCCAAACTTCCATCCAGGGTCTGAGGATCTAGCCTTCCTCTTTGGATCCTTAGCCATATCTACTAATTCCTGGGGAAGTGCATTTATTGTCTTCTCTGCGATGGTAGAACCATCTGCAGCGGAAGAAGCAACAGATTCCCCAGTGGCATTAGCTGGACCACCAGATTGGCCCCCTGGCCCTTCGGGTTCAGGCATGATCACTTGCACCGCATCACGCCGCTGTCGTCTCACATCTACAAGTGTACAATATATGTATTAATGTATCATGCACAGTACAACACAAGTATACCACATATATAGCATGTAACAGCAATACAACATAGTATACCACATATACAATCTAACAGCATAATATACCACATATGCAATATGTATCAAACTAACAACAATAAGCCTTGAAGCCAACATGGAACAAGCATATACCAAATATACAGCAACACAACTATACACAACAGAGAAAGAATAGAAACACAAGTATACATTAGAGATCAGACTTGAATACTTGATTCATCTATTCTATACCACATATACAGCAGCACAAGTATGAAGAAGGAAGAGAAACAGAGCACTGAGGAGGGAGGGAGGGAGGGAGGGGAAGCATACCATCCTCTGAAGAACTCATGCCGATCTCTGCTCCTGGATCCTGGCCCTGGCTCCTGCGCGCGGGGCAAGAGGAGGGAGGGGGGCGCCGATGAGGAGGGTTGTCGCCGGAGGAGGGCGGCGGAAGAGGCGGACTGGGACGGCGAATCTGGGAGCGGCGGAGAGCTCGGCGGCCGTCGCGCGTGAGGAGTCGGGCGGGCGCGTGAGGTGTCGGGCGTTCTAGGGAGGGCGTCGGGTATAACCCTAGTGTGATGGGCCGGTCTTTAATTTTGAACAGAGAAGCCCATATGGCTTGGTCGTCCAATCGACAGGGAAGGCTAGTCGCCCGACTAATCGCCCAGATCGGACGACTAGTTTTCTGATCGAGCTAGTCGCCTTGCTTGACCTGATCGGCAGCAGGAGACCGATAAGCCTGATTAGTCGCGACAAATCGGACGACTAATGAACAATGCATTAGACCCCATCTATCCTCTCCCTCAGCGCACCAGCAACAACCAAGTACCTCGGGATATCCATCTAGAGAATGCGGTCAAGCAGTACTGCCTGATCCAACAACTCCTGGGTCCACGCGCTTGGATAGCGCTCACATACCCACGTGCATAGCACAACAACAAATAAACGAACCCCTGCATGAGCCGCACGTCTGCCCACGCCCCCCCCCTCTCCCATGCACCAAATGCTCCGCGCCACCACATGATCACAAGGGCTCGGGCAGGGATCCACCGTCCAAACCCAAAATATGCGGCTCTCGCTCACACATCTCCCTCGGCGCCACCCAGCTCCGTGCGCGTTGCGCTGCATGACCCCGCGTGGTACTCAGCGATGCAAGAGGAATACACGGCTCTCCAGGCTAACAAAACTTGGACTCTCGTTCCTAGACCTGGAGTCAACATCATCACTGGCAAGTGGGTCTTCAAAAATAAACTACATGCCGACGGGAACCTGGAACGCCGCAAAGCGCGTTGGGTGGTACGCGGCTTCAAACAATGACAGGGGATCGACTTCGACAAGACCTTCTCCCCCATCATTAAGCCGGCCACCATAAGGATGTGCTTCACTTGGCTGCGGCGAAAAACTAGTCGGTCCATCAACTCGATATCAAAAACGCCTTCTTGCATGACAATCTCACCGAGCGGGTTTATTGCTCACAGCCTGTAGGGTTCGTCGATGAGCAACATCCAGACTATGTCTGTCTTCTCTCCAAAGCGTTGTATGGCCTGAAACAAGCACCAAGGGCCTGGTTTCATACATTCGCCGCCAAGCTACAAGAGCTCGATTTCCGACCGACTAGGTCCGACAGCTCCCTGTTCACATTCTTCAATGGCGTCGACACGGCTTATCTTCTACTTTACGTTGACGACATCATCCTCACCGCCTTGACGACGAAGTTGCTTGAACAGATGCGATGGCTTGGGGCGGCCTTTGCATTGAAGGACCTTGGAGCATTGCATTACTTCCTTGGCATAAATGTGCAACGCTCTAGGGCAGGCTTCTTCCTCAACAAGGCCACGTACGCTACGGAGATCTTGGATTGCGCTGGTATGCTTAACCGCAAACCAGCAGCGACCCCTGTTGACACCAAGCCGAAGGTCTCCAATACTGATGGCAAGCCTGTTGCGGATGCCTCCTTCTACCGCAGTATCACGGGCGCCCTACAATATCTTACGTTACACGTCCGGACATCGCGTATGCAGTCAACCAGGTGTGCTTATACATGCACGCACCTCGTGACGTGCACTGGAACCTCGTCAAACGGATCCTGCGGTATATCAAGAAAACAACACACCACGGTCTCCAGATTCATCGCTCTGCCAGACAGGAGCTGACAGCCTACTCCGTCGCCGATTGAGTCGGGGGTCCGGACACACGTCGCTCAACGTCAAGATATTGCGTCTTCTTCGGCGACTTTCTCATCTCCTGGTCGTCCAAGCGACAAACCATAGTTTCGCGGTCCAGTGCGTAGGCGGAATACCGCGCCATGGCACATGCGATCTAAGTGTTGCTGAACTACGCGTCGACATCAAGAAAGCCACCGTGATGTACTACGACAACATTTCAGCAATCTACCTCACGCAAAATCCAGTACATCATCGCCACACTAAGCATGTCGAGCTGGACATCCGCTTTGTCCGTGAAAAAGTGGCACTGGGCGAGTTGCGCGTCCTCATGTCCCGACGCACCTTCAATTCACCGACATAATGACGAAGGGGCTACCGACATCGATCTTTGAGCAGTTCCCGAACAGTTTGTGTCACTAGCACCGGAGCACAAACTGAGGGGGGGGTGTAGAAACAACTATTCCAAATGTAGACTGGATTGAGTCCTCATTAATGTTAGCCTATAAATTTGTGTAGTGTAAAAGGGTTTAGCCTTGGTTTCACACTAGTATAGTCTGAAAGTGTTTAGCTTTGGTTTCACACTAGTATAGTGTGAAAGTGTTTAGCTTTGGTTTCACACTACACTAGCTAGCATATATAACGTGTACCCTTTGCCTCAATGTAATCATTGGTGATTCTCTCTACAAATACTATGCAAGGAATAAGTTTTTAAACCTAGACTTGCTGCACTTAAATGTGGCGTTCTAAATTCATGGCACATAACGTCAATTTATTTTATGTTCCATTCAGGCTCCTGAACTCAAACAACAAGAGACGTGTAACAGCTACAGGCTATTCTCACTTCTTTTCCTTCTGATTTAAGAACCAGAGCACAGAGGTAAAACTACAGAACTAGGCCCCTCTCTATGCAAACGCATGATCTTATGTTGTGACGAGTCACCACTATGATTGGCTCCTTGAACAATTTCATTTGATCTGAACTTTGTCTCCAAGGAGCCACATGTAGACCCACTACGAATCAGCCAAATAGCAGATTAAGATTCATATTGAAACAGAAATACACCCGAGAAATGGAACTAATTCTACAGCCCTGTATCAAAGTGTATCTCAAAATTCCTAGCACAAAATCTCTAAAACAATTCAACGAATTAAAATTCAGATTTCAGTGCAACATGAGTAGTGGAGAAGAACAATGTGTAGCATGATCATTGATCAGTAAAAAGAAATTAAAATTCTCGACAATCTGAAAGAACTGTGAGCCAAGACTAGCACAAATTGACTAACCTGATATTCCTTCCCTCTGTCTGAAAGACATCTGGCTTCGATCCAAGCTTCATATGCTTCATTGTGCCACAGTAAAAACTAGCCCAAGAAAAGAGAATTATCTTCCTTTTGGTCTCCCTAACTCTTGTTCTTCTTCTTCTTCTTCTTCACCGATGATCACCAAATGAGAACCAAGCGAAGCCAGAAGCAGCACAACAACCCCACAGCATCCGTCAAGAAACTACCAAACCGGTGGCCGCTGCCATGTGAATGCTTGTAGCCAAAAGGAGCGGACAGGACCAACAACTGGTGATAAAGATCCAACAGGCCTAACTGTCCTCCTATCGTAGTGGCAAAGCCCCTACCAAATCGGGTCCAAAACCCTTCCTCCTCTAGATCAGTAAACTAAGCAGCAGCCGCATCAAGATCTGGGTCCAAGAACGCGTCGTTCTCCTCCGAGCTGGATCTCACGCCACGCAGTCAGGCGGAGGGAGCAGCAGCACCTGCGGAGCACAAGGGCAGCATCCTGTGGTGAGGGGACAGCGGGAATAATAGGAGTGCCGCTGTTGGGTGACCGTGGGAACAAGCACCAGCGAGGGGACGAATCTTACCTCGTTAATTTTGCAAGCAAGCCACATGAATGTCAAAAACGGGCTGCAACAGAGCAAGTTTTTTAAGGATCTAGCACATGAGGGCAGCCAAACGGCGATTAAAGAATTGCAATCCGCAGACCATTCCCTAGTTTTTTTTCTTCCCACCACTCGTAGATAAGAGGATTGGAATGCGCAAAACTAAATTGACATGGAATTAAGTGAAAGAACAAGAACGGGAGCGGAAAATTGGAAGCAAAGCTTGCAAAAACAATGGGGAGAACTCGTTCGGCCTGATGCCCATTACACAAACACTGACAAACGCGCACACGGTCTGCAGTTTCCAAGAAGGCAAATGAAAGGAAAACAAGAACACGCATGGCCCCCATTTAACTTGCAGTTCTCTCTTCAGCTAATCTGGAAAAAAACAAGTTATGCAAACCTAGAAGCACCGTGACACTCCAACTGGCCGGAAAAGAAAAGAAAAAATGGAAGAATTGGCGCAGAGTGCGGCCAGAGACCAAATCAATTCCCGAAAACAAGGCATGGCGGAGAGCAGCAGAGCGGGAAACGGGTGGCGCACCTTCGACGGAAGCGAGCCGCCGGCGCCGAAGAGGATCACGGTTATGCAGCAGCAGGGGAAAGAAGAATTTGGGAGACAAGGGTGGGAGCATAAAAACACGGGTTTCTTGGAACCCGGGAGAAAAGCACGATTTCTTCTCGCGCAGAACTGGAAACGAGGCAGCTTTTCAGGACAGAAATAAGCAAACCAACACCAAGAAACATTCCTACCGAACTCCGGTACTATAGCATCGTCTAATTTGATGACATGAATAAAAATAAAAATGCAATCCAGGTATCAAAGTACCTCAAAAGCCTGCTTGGCGCTTACAAAAAAGTGCTTCTCTAGAAATTCAGAAACCCGAAACAGGGGAATAGAAGAACAGGGAACGACAAAAAAAACTAAAGAAGCAGAGCTCTCACCTTCTCCCTCTGGCCTACAAGAACTGCTCCAGGCGAAACGAACAGTGGCAGGAACCGCAGGGCGACAGACACCTAATGGAGGATGCAAGCACATCGTAGCACTTTCTCGTTTGCCCGCTGCTCATTCATCTGTTACCTGTGTCTTCCACAACAAGTCCCTCCAGCAGCATAGGTCTAAGGTTATCCGCACCAGCGTACTGTTGGTGATATATCTAACAAACAATCATAACAATTCAGGTTGATGTCTATTGGATATTTGATCCTTAAGCAATTAGAGTATTAATGGGTCTGCGACCTAAAAGTCCATTAGTACGCTTATAAATATGAGGGATAGGGTTAGAGGCTAATGATCTCACCACGTGACAGCCCTAGCCGCCACCCTTTCGAAGGCCTCACGCCGAGACCCTTGCCGCGCGCGCGATGCTAGCACACCAGCGCACGGCATTCCTCTCCGTACGTGTGGACTCCGTGGAGACGCTGCTGCTACTGCTGCGCTGATCGGCTACGACGATCGTGATCGTCTACCTGCTGCTGTGACGAGGACATGGAGGAGACGAACGGGATCATTTACTTCTCCAACACCGACGCGTGTCTACGTTTCGCTGCGCTGGGCGTCTAGTGGTAACGATCTATGACCTCTGTACTCGCATATTTCCTGGGTGATGCAGTAGAGTTGCTAGAGTAGCGCATCGCCGATTTCCTACAGCGGCATCAGAGCAGATTTGCGTTGTTTTTTAGTCTGAATCTTGCTAGTAGATGAGATCTACTGCAGACATATTCATACGATGAATTTTTCGCACGATTTTTGGGGTTGGAATTGGTTAGAGTAGATTGCGATCGTATATGACTAAAGAGTCAGTTCGTGCTCCTCTGCTGTGTGCGCAACCTGTTCCTACCGGCTGGAATCACCATCGGAACTAATCGTATACATAGCTAACAGATTGAGCCAACAGACCACGGTCATGAGTCGCGATCTACTCATGAATAACCGGTCACATTGAAAATCGAGGCATTCTGAATGGCTCGGATTCGAGTTGATCTGATCAATCCGATGAGATTTTCATAGTGATTTCATAGATGCGATCTATGTAATTCCGATTTTCATAGATGCGGGACCGCCGTTTTACTGTCTGCTACAGCGATTACATAATATCGTTTTGCGCTAGAAATCTTCTATGTTTAACTCGTTTTTGTAGGGAATGATGTGAATGGTATGGCCTAATGTGATGTGATAATCTGTGTGTAATATTCGTGCGGCATGCGTGCTGCAAATTTAACACAATCGGGTTGAGGTTGTCACATAATTGTATAACGACCTGTGTGTCGACATGTGATGCTTGATCTCTTATGTAATTTATTTGGTAACTATTAGTTGTATTAGCTTCTTTTATGATCATGGAGATGTCTTCAAGCATCGTGGAGATGAGGATCACCACAAGAAGGAAGGCATGGCATCTCAGATCATGATGGAGACCATTATGATTCCAAAAGCCATACTATTCACAATGTGATATGATCATATGCCTGTGATGTTTATTTATTACTATTCTTTTCATGCTTTTCATATGGTGGATGTTTTGTCATGATAGAATAGCTTCCCTCACAAAAGTTGAGCATTTAATAGCATTTACCAATAGCTGCACCTATGTTATTTTGATCGTTGTATGGTAGGTTTGCCAAAGCAAAGTATCATCATCTATCATAATACATAGGATGAATGTTAGATATTCACATGCATAGTGTTGGTTTACTTAACAAAGCCATCAAAACGGTTTTGGGCTTTATGGCGTAGAGTTGGGAGCCGGGGCATTGGATGTCACTCAACAAACAAGAGTCATATAGGGATATGATCAACAATTGTTGTTTACCTATGTCACTATTTTCCTAGCAGTGAAGTCAAAGCTCACTAGAAATTAGTAAATATGGATCTTGAACCACTATATATCGTTAGAGGGAAGATGATGATAATATAGTGGTAATATCTTTTATTAAACTGTTAATAGAAGACTGGTACATAACATAGTGCTAAACCTTGCATATTTATTTTCTATTATAGATCATGTCTGCTAGTAACAATTCCGGTTTCAATTTGCGATCTATACTTGAAAAGGAAAAGCTCAATGGAGCTAACTTTATCGATTGGTACCGCAACCTGAGAATCGTTCTCAGACAAGAGAAAACCGAGTACGTTCTTCTGCAGCCTTACCCGGATGACCTCCCAGCTGATGCAACTAATACAGCACGTAGAGCTTATACGAAGCACTGCGATGATGCGCTTAATGTAAGCTGTCTCATGCTCGCCACTATGTCCCCTGATCTGCAAAAACAGTATGAGCATAGAGATGCTTATTCTATGATTGAGGGACTGCGTGGAATATTTGAGAATCAGGCAAGGGCTGAGAGATACAATATCTCAAAGTCCTTGTTCTCATGCAAGCTGACGGAGGGTAGCCCGGTCAGCCCTCATGTAATCAGGATGATTGGTTACATTGAAACTTTGGGCAAACTTGGTTCTGAACTCAAGGATGATCTGGCTATTGACGTTGTTCTCCAGTCGCTCCCACCGAGCTACGAGCTATTCATATTGAATTTTCAAATGAATGGCATGGAGAAAACTTTGGCTGAATTGCATGAGATGCTTAAAACAGCCGAAGAAAGCATTAAGAAAAACGCCACTCATGTGATGATGGCGCAAAAGGAGAATAAAAAGAGGAAGCGTGTGACGCATCCTAAAGGTAAAGGCAAGGGAAAGGTTCCCGATGAGCCTTCAAGCTCAAAGTCTAAACCAAAGGGCAAATCTGGCCCTTCTCCTGATGATGAATGCTTTCACTGTCATGGTAAGAGACACTGGTCTAGGAACTGTAAGAAGTACTCGAGGATATGAAGAAGAAGAAGGGAAGTGAGACTTCCACTTTAGGTATAAATGTTATAGAAATTAACATTGCATTATCTTCTAGTGAATCATGGGTATTTGATACAGGATCGATGATTCACACTTGCAAATCGTTGCAGGGTCTAAGTGAGACTAGAAGATTTGCAAAAGGCGAGTTGGATGTTCGTGTCGGCAATAGAGCAAAGGTTGCAGTCATAGCTGTCGGAACCTACTACTTATCATTACCCTCAGGATTAGTTTTGGAATTGAATAATTGTTATTGCGTTCCTATTTTGAGCAAGAACATTATCTCTTCTTCGTGTTTAGAAGAAGTTGATGGTTATGAGATTGTAATAAAGAACAAATGTTGTTCTATTTATTACAGTAATACTTTCTATGCTCAATGTCCATTGGTGAATGGATTATATGTTCTTAATCTTGAGGATAAAACTTTTTGTAACATTAATACCAAAAGGGCTCGACGAAATGATCTAAATCCCACTTTTATTTGGCATTGTCGCTTAGGTCATATAAATGAGAAACGCATTGAAAAACTCTATAAAGATGGATTACTAAGCCCATTTTATTTTGAATCACTTGACACATGCGAATCTTGTTTGCTTGGGAAGATGACCAAAGCACCCTTCACTGGTCAAAGTGAGAGGGCGACTGACTTGTTGGGACTCATACATACAGATGTATTTGGACCAATGAGTTCAATTGTTAGAGGTGGTTTTCAGTACTTCATCACATTTATCGATGACTTTAGTAGATATGATTATGTCTACCTAATGAGGCACAAGTCTGAATCCTTTGAAAAGTTCAAAGAATTTCAGAATGAAGTACAAAATCAATTGGGCAAGACAATTAAACTTCTATGATCTAATCGTGGGGGTGAATATTTGATCCATGAATTTTATGATCATTTAAAACAATGTGGAATTGTTCCACAGTTGACTCCACCTGGAACGCCTCAATGGAATGGGGTGTCTGAGCGGAGGAATCGAACCTTGTTGGACATGGTTAGGTCGATGATGAGCCAAGCAGATCTTCCACAATCCTTTTGGGGTTATGCTCTTGAAACTACTGCATTTGCACTAAACAGAGTCCCAACTAAGTCTGTTGAGAAGACACCATATGAAATGTGGACCGGCAAATGTCCCGGATTGTCTTTCCTCAAAGTTTGGGGATGTGATGTTTATGTCAAACGTCTGACGTTAGACAAACTCACTCCAAAATCAGACAAATTCTTCTTTGTGGGATATCCTAGGGAAACCAAAGGATATTATTTTTATAATAAAACAGGGGGTAAAGTGTTTACTGCTCACAATGGTGTCTTCTTAGAGAAAGAGTTTCTCTCAAAAGGAGTTAGTAGGAGCAAGGTGCATCTTGAAGAAATTAAAGAAACACCTGAAAATGTTTCGGCATCCACTGATTCTATACAGGATGTACAAGATGTTGTGCAACCAGTTGATGAAACACCAGCCCCACGAAGGTCTACGAGGGTACGTCGTGCGACTGAAAAGTTAACGCTTCTAACCACGGAGCAGCATGACATGGTATTGTTGGACAATAATGAGCCCACGACCTATACTGAAGCAATGATGGGACCCGACTCTGAGAAGTGGCTTGGAGCCATGGAATCCGAAATTGAATCCATGCATGAAAATCAAGTTTGGAACTTGGTTGATCCAATCGAAGGTGTGAGACATATCGATTGTAGATGGATTTTCAAGAAAAAGACTGATATGGATGGAAATGTTCAAATCTATAAAGCGCGATTGGTGGCGAAAGGTTTCAAACAAATTCAAGGTGTTGATTATAATGAAACTTTCTCACCCGTTGCAATGCTTAAGTCTGTTCGAATTCTTCTAGCAATTGCTGCATATTTTGATTATGAAATATGGCAGATGGATGTCAAAACAACCTTTCTTAATGGAAGTCTGATTGAGGATGTGTACATGACACAACCTGAGGGTTTTGTTGATCCTAAAAATGCTAGTAAAATATGCAAGCTTCAAAAGTCCATTTATGGGTTGAAGCAAGCATCTCAGAGTTGGAATCTACATTTTGATGAAGTAATCAAAGGGTTTGGTTTCATCAAGAACGTAGAAGAACCTTGTATTTACAAGAAGTTTAGTGGAAGCGCACATGTATTTTTGGTTCTATATGTAGATGACATATTATTGATCGGAAATGACATTCCAATGCTTGATGATGTTAAATCCTCATTAAGAAAAAGTTTCTCAATGAAGGATTTAGGAGAGACAGCTTATATTTTGGGCATAAAGATCTAAAGAGATAGATCTAAAAGGCTAATTGGATTAAGCCAAGATACATATATTGACAGGATATTGAATCGGTTCAATATGCAAGATTCCAAGAAAGGTTTCTTGCCAATGTCACATGGCATTACTGTAAGCAAGAGTCAGTGTCCTTCGACACCTGATGAGCAAAAGAGGATGATAGCGATTCCTTATGCTTCAGCTATTGGATCCATCATGTATGCCATGCTATGTACATGCCCAGATGTATCTTATGCTCTAAGTATCACGAGCAGGTATCAATCAGATTATGGTGAGGCTCATTGGACCTTTGTCAAAAACATCCTTAAGTACTTGAGAATAACTAAGGATGCATTCTTAGTGTTTGGAGGTGAAGAAGAGCTCGTTGTAAAAAGTTACACCGATGTCAGCTTCCAAACTGATAAGGATGATTGTAGATCGCAATCCAGATTTGTGTTTTGCCTCAATGGAGGGGCAGTGAGCTGGAAAAAGTTCCAAGCAAGATACAGTAGCAGATCCAACCACAGAGGCGGAGTATATTGCAGCTTCTGAAGTTGCAAAGGAAGCTGTTTGGATCAGAAAATTTGTTTCTGAGTTGGGTGTTGTTCCTAGCGCGTCCAGTCCTGTGGATCTCTACTGTGACAACAGTGGAGCCATCGCACAGGCAAAGGAGCCTAGATCACACAAACGATACAAACACATATTATGACGCTATCACCTCATTCGAGAGATCATCGACCGAGGTGATGTGAAGATATGCAAGGTGCACACGGATTTGAATGTTGCAGATTCGTTGACAAAGCCTCTTCCACAATCAAAGCATGAGGCACACATGAGATCTGTGGGTATTAGATACTTACATCAGTAATCATAGTGTATAGTGGAAGACTTGTGTCACAGCTATGTTTATGTACTATTAAATAAATTGTTATATGAGTAATCATTATTTACATTGATCATCAAGTATGTGACTTGTTCGTGAAACTCTTTGTTAAAAGTAATGTTACTCTAGATGATTCCTAGTCTATATCATTATATGAGATAATGATTGCATACAGACTAGCACATGTATTAATTAACGATCACGTTCCATGGATCATAGATATGGAGATATCAAATTAATAATGTGAACACATGTTAGTGAACATGGTGTTGGATTGACCCACTCCAAGACACTGTTGGGATTGTTATTTCCATATGTGTCATCAGTTGGTCTTGAGTGATACACCTGCTAGATCCTTAGACCTGAGATCGCCATTGTTTCTCACTATGTGTAGTTGTGTACTTTGAGACTACCAAACGCTACTCCGTAACTGGGTAGTCATAAAAGTAGTCTTCAGGTACATAATAAAACATAGAACTGGATGTGCGTGGATCAAGATGGGATTTGCCCCTCCTTAATAACAGGAGAGATATCCCTGGGCCCCTCGAGATAGATGGATTTGAAAGTGCGTGGCCATGCCAGAGTGATTAAAGGTTAATCACAATGACTAAAAGTTAGTCAAGGAATGAATCTACTATTTGATCGAGTGAATGATCGAGCTATCACAAGGATGACACACATCTTGGCTTGAGCTTGACTGGTATCTTGAGGCAAAGGGATTAGCATGTTGAATGTATTTAGGTTCGGCCGATATGATCTTTATGTATATTAGGGAGTAAGTATGTCTTGCTAGGTACCTCTACTGACTTGTGGTTGTAAATGGTTTCCATTCACAATCGACTGCACATGAACCTAACGGGTCACACACTTAAGGAGTTGGAATATCAAAAATCTTGGCTAGATGATTGTCTCTAGTGCAAGTGGGAGATTGTTGGTGATGTGCCCAAGAGGCAATCATAACAATTCAGGTTGAGGCCTATTAGATATTTGATCCACAAGCAATTAGGGTACTAATGGGTCTGCGACCTAAAAGCCCACTAGTACGTCTATAAATATGAGGAGTAGGGTCAGGGGCTAATGATCTCACCACGTGACAGCCCTAGCCACCACCCCTTCGAAGGACTCACGCCGAGACCTTTGCCGCGCGTGCGGTGCTAGCACACCAGCGCACGACGTTCCTCTCCGTACGTGTGGACTCCGTGGAGGCGCTGCTGCTACTGCTGCGCTGATCGGCTATGACGATCGTGATCGTCTACCTGCTGCTGTGACGAGGACGAGGAGGAGACGAACAGGATCATCTACTTATCCAACACCGACGCGCGTCTACGTTCCGCTGCGCTGCGCGTCTAGTGGTAACGATCCATGACCTCTGTACTTGCATGTTTCCTGGGTGATGCGATAGAGTTTCTAGGTAGCGTACCGCCGATTTCCTACACGTACTCTAAAGCATACTCTATACACTATTATCCTTCTAATTTTACAGTACATATTCTAAATTACACTGTAAAACAGTGTATACAGTATGCTTTACAGTGTGCCACTGCGGACGGTCTAAGACCATCCGCACCAGCAATCTCTAAAGCATACTCTATCCTCTAAATTATACTCTACATATTCTATACATACAATATGTGCAAAAAAATTCAGTATATTTTACAATATATTTTTCAATACGCTTTACACTACGGATAGCCTAATGGATTTGGTTCATCAAGCTGCTGGTGGTGGGGGCTGTGGTGGGGTGAGGTGGCATTGTTATGTCGAGTCTCTCCTCTCCGTAACATGTTTCTTTCCCTTGGCACTTCTTTGCTCACCACACCTACAGGCTACAAACCTATCAGCTAGCAGAATCTGTCTATCATATCTCTCTGCTTTTGAACATTTTTCATGTTCGATTTTGGTGATCGGTTTCTTATTATGTGATTTAAGTAGTAGGAGAAAGTAGACACACTTTTTGTAGTGCAGCTTCTCTTTTCTCTGCCTTGAAAAAATTAATCAGTTGATACCTGATAGAGACTTGAGTTGCAGATGTAATGTTCATTGGAAGATTGATTGATCGACATTATTGCTTTATTTGTCTAGTCAGTTATTAGTATGAATTCTATATCAAGAGACCTCTTGTGGGAGCCACTTACCGGATCCACTTGTGCACCCATTCACCAAATCCGCTTGTGCTTCCGCACCAAATTTTAGATCAATAGTTGGTACATACAATAAAATAGATCAATGTATGTACAACATTTATATATTAATAACCTATAGAGCTCTTACATGCATGTCTCGAGTTACAAAGCGACATGGACGAGATATAGGCAACTCAAAATGACAAAACACTTCAAATCTAACGGTGTGAAATTGCATCCTGTCCACTGGAAAAACATTGACATAGGACTAAGACCTACTTGTGAAGCAAAGGTGAGTACAAAAGGCACTCAAATAAACTCTAACAATACTCAACGTGATGTTTCATGTAATGACATTTTTAACAAGGAGAGGAGACTTAGTTTGTCGAAAAGTATTTTATTTAAGGTTCTTTACGCGAGAAGAGAGTTGCAATAAGTTGACGGGTTCTCAGAAAGATATAATCCACCTGGCCAGTCCCTAAGGTTTATACGAGCCTTTGGACCTATGATCCTACTCACTCTGGCACACAATCAACCTTTCCAAAGTTGTTTTTTACTTTGTTCAAATTATTGTCTGCTAGACCTCTGTTTGGAAATGCATGATGAAATATGTAAACAAGAATGGCTACACAGTTCATTAGGCTGTCACAAAATTGATTAGTTGCAAGCAACAAGGACAACTTCTTTTGTGCATTAGTGTGTTCCGTGTGAAGTGCCCGAACATATTTTCAACCATGAAAAGCACGTGGTTCCCAACATATATATCATGGTTGAAACTATATATATTCTAATTTACTTGTCATTTTATATTTGTTGACATGTTTTTAAATTACTTCTCATCCTCGATTCCTAATGCATCTCTATCTCCTTTTCCTTGTTTTTATACACCACATCTTTTTTACCCCTCCTTAACTCTTGTGTTCAGCGCAAAAAATAATGACAAGAAAATTGAAATGGAGTGAGCAGATTTTTTTCAGGCCAGTTACATCAATATGGTGGCATCAGGAACTGAGTATATGGCTTTGTTTAAATTAATGAGCTGTGTATGACACTGTTAGAATAAATGGGTTTGGCCCATAATATTCAAAATTAATTCCCAATAAATATCAAAGGCCCATTAGGGCAAGAGGGAGTGGTGCTAAGTGTTTAGTTCCACATGAGAAGTGGAAGCGGAGCAACCCCTACATATAAGGGAGGTTGCTCTTCCACTCCTTGAGTGAGAGAGAAGAGAGAAAGAGAGGGGTGGCCCACGCGCGCTCCTCCTCCTCCTCGCTCGCCTTGCCACGCCACGCCACGTCACGCCACGCCTCGCCTCGCCTCGCCTCGCCCCGCACACGCGCGCGCGTGTGCTCCTGTGAATTCGAGCTGAGCCCAAATTTTATATTTTTGCAGAAAAATATAATTGGGCTTCTGGGCCTCCGAATTTTTTGGGGCTATCGAGTCAGAGTCCAAGTCGTTGGAGACGGACGCGTCTACGACTGCGGAGTCAGTTCGGATCTCATATGAACTGCCTCCTGGGATTCTATAAATACGGACGTTCACAGTACGGTAGGGCATCCACGATCAGATCGTTCCCACATTCGCGTTCCTTGCATTGCCGTCTAGTCTACTCCATCCCGAGCGCCGGCGTGCACCGACGATCGGGAGAGCAGGTCTCCGGAACCACTCGCCCTTGCGATCCTGCACCGGGAGAGGGCGAATAAGGTTTTTGGGAAGCGCTCCGCGCGACTGCTCGCGTTCTTCACCACGACTCGCCTACCGAGGAGATTAGGCGATGCGGCTCAACGTCGTCACCAACGTCTGCAGCGGACTTTCGCCGTCAGATCTACAGCAGTTCATTCGGCTTCAAATCGGTACGCGTTATTTCTCGTCCCGTCTGTCTGCCGATCGTTGTTGGTTTTCTCGTGTTCTTCCGGAATTGTTCAGTAAATTTCCTCCTTTTTTCCAACAATCCAAAAACCTTATTAGGCAATTTCCTGAGTTGAACATGATGACTCTAGCTGATGCACTGTGGCGTGCACTTCAAGAGGTGGCAAGTTAAGGCCACGCTCTGGCTCCAATCGCTTAAGATCTTCTGGGTAACCGAGGGAAGGCCTCAAGGTCCTTTGTCTGTTGAAGAACAGACAAAGTTCGAGGAAGCCAATTCTACCCTGAGAGGATGCATCTTAAGTGTTCTTGATAATAAACTTTGTGATGTCTATCTGACAGTCATAGATGGGAAAGAGCTCTGGGATGCACTTAACACTAAGTATGGTGCAGCCGATGCAGGCGGTGAACTGTATATCATGGAGAATTTTCATGACTACAAGATGGTTAACAATCGTTCTGTAGTTGAACAAGCTCATGAAATATAGTGCCTTGCGAGAGAGCTCAATCTCCTTAAGTGTCCTTTACCCGACAAGTTTGTGGTTGGGTGCATTATTGCAAAGTTACCTCCATCGTGGAGGAACTTCGCCACAGCCCTCAAACACAAGAGACAGGAAATATCAGTTGAAAACCTGATAGCATCTCTTGATGTTGAGGAGAAGGCTCGGGCTAAGGATGCTACTGAGAAAGGAGGCGAGGGTCAATCTAGCACCAATGCTAATATGGTGCACAAACCCTATGTCAAGAACAAAGGGAACAAGTCTTTATTCAAGCCAAATAAAACTACTGCTTTCAAGAAGAAGAAGTCAAACAAAGCCAATGATGGCTACTGCTACACCTGTGGGGAGAAGGGACATTTTTCCAAGAACTGTCCTGAGAGGGCAGATCGCAAAGGGAAAAAGAATATCAACATCGTGACATCCAGCAATGCAGATGGGTACAGTAATTCCTTTACTGTTCTTTCTGTTTCTCAAACACCATCTTGGTGGTTTGATACGGGTGCCAATGTTCATGTATGTTCTGACATGTCCATGTTTACTTCTTACCAGTTCGTCCAGGATTCCGCCGTCCTAATGGGGAATGGGTCACATGCTTCTGTTCGTGGTGTTGGCACGATCGATCTGAAGTTCACTTCGGGAAGGATTGTCCAGCTGAAGAACGTGCAGCATGTCCCTACTATGAACAAAAATCTTGTTAGTGGTACCCTTCTATGCAGAGATGGGTTTAAAGTAGTTTTAGAGTCCAATAAAATAGTTGTGTCTAAGCATGGACAATTTATTGGTAAAGGCTATGACTGCGGAGGCCTATTCCGCTTTTCTCTTTCGGAGTTTAATAATAAGTCACTAACCATATTTGTGGTAGTATTAATGATGATGCAAGTGTTTGACATTCTCGTTTATGTTACGTTAATTTTGGTTTAATAAATCGGCTATCTAGTCTCAAATTAATTCCGGAATTCACTATTGTCAGAGGTTCTAAGTGCCATAGTTGTGTGCAGTCAAAGCAACCTCGAAAGCCTCACAAGGCAGCCGAGGAGAGAAACTTGGCACCATTAGAACTCATACATTCTGATCTATGCGAGATGAATGGTGTGTTGACAAAAGGTGGAAAGAAATATTTTATGACATTAATAGACGATTCTACTAGATTCTGCTACGATTACTTGTTGCAAACTAAAGATGAAGCTTTAGACTACTTTAAATTCTATAAATCTAAAGTAGAAACTCAATTAGAGAGAAAGATCAAACGTCTTAGGTCAGATCATGGTGGTGAGTATTTTCCCAAAATATTTGATGATTTTTGTGCAGAACACGGTATTATACATGAGAGGACGCCTCCCTATTCACCCCAATCAAACGGGGTAGCCGAGATGAAAAACCGCACACTGTGTGACTTGGTGAATGCCATGTTAGACACGTCCGGTTTATCTAAGGCATGGTGGGGGAGGCTCTATTGACTTCATGTCATGTCCTAAACCGCGTTCTAAACAAGAATAAAGAGAAAACCTCCAATGAGGAGTGGGTTGGGAGAAAACCATCACAATCATACTTGCGTACTTGGGGATGTTTGGCAAAGGTCAATGTTCCAATTACCAAGAAACGCAAGCTGGGACCAAAGACAGTGGATTGTATCTTTCTAGGCTATGCTCAGCGGAGCATCACATATAGATTTTTAGTAGTCAAATCTGAGGTACCTGATATGCATGTTGATACTATTATGGAATCTCGTGATGCAACATTTCTTGAGAATATTTTTCCTATGAAAGATATGCATAGCACTGCTAGGATCTCTTCTGAAATTTGTCCTGAATCCACCACAACTAGCGAGTTTCTTGATACACTGTTTGAGAATGTCCCAGAGGAGGAACACAATGAAATAACTTAGTCGAGTAAGATATCACGGATTGCAAAATCCTTCGGTGATTTCATTGTGTACCTTGTGGACGATACTCCTAGATCCATAGCAGAGGCATATGCATCACTTGATGCAGATGACTGGAAAGAAGCAGTTCATAGTGACATGGACTCAATTCTTTCCAATGGAACCTGGGAGTTAACTGAACAGCCATACGGGTGCAAACCAGTAGGCTACAAGTGGGTGTTCAAGAAGAAGCTCAGGCCTGACGGTACTATTGAAAAGTACAAGGCAAGACTAGTTGCAAAGGGCTATACTCAAAAGGAAGGTGAAGACTATTTTGACACCTATTCACCTGTCGCCAGAATGATGACAATTCGTGTACTACTTTCTTTGGCTGCCTCTTATGGTCTAATCATCCATCAAATGGATATAAAGACAGCTTTCCTGAACGGAGAGTTGGAAGAGGAAATTTATATGTGTCGGTACACTGGGTACCATATACCCCTTGGGATTGCAAAGATCTCAAGGGAATGTCATCTACTTGATTTGAAGACCTTCGGAGGCCCACATGTCAGACATAACCGGACCCGCTTCCCCAACATGGTTAGTCCCAGGGTCGCCACGTGTACTATCAAACCAGAGCTACCGCCCACAAGGGGGAAGCTCCGGGCTATGTACCATAGCGGCACCCCAGGACCTAACCCCAGACCGAGGGAAGCTCCAGAACTGACACGTGTTAGGTGGCACCGGACCTATCTGTTCCCCACAGTATGCTCCAGAGCTGCCACGTGTCCAACCGTCGGATCTTCAGCCTCTAACCTCCGGAAGACTCCACAACGGCTCCGGATCTTCAAAGGGGAATCAAGGACTTCAAGAACCGATTAAGTGTCATTAATACTATATTAATGACACACGATCGGACAACCTTAATTACCATTAGCGGTGTTGTCAAAGCCCGTAACTCAGTTATTAAGGGCAATTAAGCGCATCAAATGTGTATCAATATTAGTAACCGCCGGGGCCACATGTCAGGCCAGGCTAACTTGTAACGGCCTGCCCTTGTACTATAAAAGGACAGGCCGACGATACATAGAGGAGGACTCGACGCGCTCACTCTACACTCTCAACTTACGTTGAGCTCATACATTCAATACAACACCAACACACCCCGTGGAGTAGGGTATTACGCTCAGGTGGCCCGAACCACGTAAACCTTCGTGTCTCCTACGTCGTTTTACATATCACCTTCTTGAATCTCCGCGCGCCCACACCGAACCTCAAACTCCTATAACACTTTGCTAGTGTCGGGAGATCTGCCGGATCAAAACCACCGACAGTTGGCGTGCCAGGTAGGGGAGCCTGAGATTTCAAGAATGGTGAACTCAGCCGCTGGATCATCCAATGGTCATCCCGTTGTTCAAGCTGTTGGGGGAAATCCCTCCAATATGCAGCCACCAGCAGGAACCACGGTTCCAGCAGGAGTCACACTTCCACCACCGCCGCCTCCACCAGCAAATCAAGTTGGGCAGTGCGATGGTGGACCGGCGTCAATCACTGTGTCGGCGAATCTTGACAACCCGAAACACGCGCTCCATGCAGCACGTGCTCTCCTTCAACGCCCACCACCTCCGGATGCATCCCAGGATGCCATGGAGCAGTGGAGGGCCGATGTGGAACACCTGGTTGCAGCAGCAGCCGACCGCATCAGCAACCAGGGTCCTCCTCCTTCAGGACGGGCCCCGTCACAGCGACGGACCTTGTCTGGCAGACTTGGTCCGCATGTTTCCAACAACATGAGACGTGCTGCGTCACAGCAGGTGACGTCGTTGCCCTCCGGGGCACGACGCACTCACACGGTATCAAGGCTTTTAACTCATGACCTCCGGGCGGAGCTTGATCGCTGATACCGTCAACAAGACTGCCGAGTCCATATTGAGCGTGCTCGTGAAAGACGAGAAGCTCAGGACATTCCTGCTCCTGAAGGAGTAGGAGGAGGCTGTTCAGCCCTGGCCATGCATTTACGTATGGTCAGGTGGCCACAGAAATTCTGGCCTCACCTGCCGGAGAAGTTTGACGGGACCGTTAATCCTGTCGAATTTCTTCAGATTTACTCCACTGCTATCTTGGCAGCTGGAGGAAATGAGGCCGTAATGGCCAATTATTTTCCAGTGGCTTTAACTGGGACCTTCTGGTCCTGGTTTATGAGCCTTCCACCCAACTCCATCGACAGTTGGGAGGAGTTGTGCCGGCAGTTCACCACGAACTTCGGGAGTTCATACACCCGACCAGGCATAATCAGTTGATATACGGCGTAAATCCGGATGATTGATGGAAGAAACACCAGACATATCCCATACTTCTCGCTCCCACCGGCCATCTGATGGAAATGGACTGACTACCGGAGATACTCTTCCGAAAACCAGTAACGCGTAAACCATGTCAAACCAAGACCGATCAATATCCGAACGGAACGGATTCGAACTTCTCCTAGAAAGTTTCCGCAGTCATGCAAAAAGGAGGAGAATCCCTGCGATCATTCATCCAGAGATTCTCTCATGTATGAAACACTATCCCTTCTATCTCTAGCGCTTCTGTCATTGTGGCATTTAGACAGGCGCACAGGATAAGAAGATGTTGGAGAAACTGGCGATCAAGGAGATCACCAGTGTAACGGAACTCTTCAGCTTGGCCGACAAATGTGCCAGAGCTGCGAAGGGCCGTGAAATGCACTCCAAACCACCTCCGGAGGATCACAAGAAATCCTCCAAAGGAGAAGCCACTACCTCCGGGACTGGCAAGAAGAAGAAAAAGACCAACGGCAAGAAGAAGCCGTCAGTCGGTGCATCTAATGCTGCAGCTGCTGCAGCTCCGGGTGGCCGGGGGCCACGCCCTGAGAAGCGACCTCGACCGTCCTTTGAAGATGGTGGCAAACCCAAGGTGTGGTTTCCAATTCATAAGACGGACAACCACAGTTTGGAAGACTGCCGGGAGGTCCAAAACCTTGCCGAGCGCTACAACAAGCGCCGGGAAAAAGCTCCTTTCCGACAGAGGGAAGGAAAACAAAAAGTTGATGAAGCTCTGGCTAAAGAGGAGTTAGGTTTTCAAGATCCCAAAAAGGTCCTGAAGGCCGTTTACACCTCCGTCAACGACGATTCTGACGTCACTGACAACGAGCGTCGGAAAACCATGAACACCATTTTTGGTGGATCATGGGACATCACCTCCCGCCGCATCCTCAAGACAATGCGTCAGAACATGGCTGCTGTAGCTCCTACAGCTAGGGAGAAGCCTCATCGGAAGTGGATGGACACAGCCATCACTTTTGATGCTTCGGACTGCCCTCAAAGCATGGTTGGAGCAGGCCAGTTACCTTTGATGGTATCTCCTACCATCAATAACATCCAGCTCCACCATGTTATGGTAGACGGAGGTTTGGGGCTCAACCTCATAAGTTTTGAAGCTTTTACCAAGCTTCAGCTCCGACCTTGGATCTTCACCCCTCCCGACCTTTCTCCGGAGTAGGTCTGGGAGCCATTACCCCACTCGATGCTATTACCCTCCCCGTTACCTTTGGGACCC
This sequence comes from Tuctoria greenei, assembly GCA_036927565.1. Classification (NCBI taxonomy): domain Eukaryota; kingdom Viridiplantae; phylum Streptophyta; class Magnoliopsida; order Poales; family Poaceae; genus Tuctoria; species Tuctoria greenei. The sequence continues at coordinate 80,367,405 of JAYESD010000003.1, read as the reverse complement.
AGGAGAAGTATCGCACTGAGAAGTTGGTCTTTGATGTTGCTCAGATCAACTTACCCTTCAATGCCATCTTGGGTAGGCCTGCCTTGTACAAATTCATGGCAGCTGCTCATTATGGTTACCTGGTGTTAAAGATGTCAACACCAGTAGGCGTTCTCCGGATCCGCGGAGATCGCACTGCCGGAGTAACTGCTCTGGAAGAGCTCCATGCGCTTACTACGGCGCAAGAGGAGGACTCCAGACAGGAGCAAGCTCCAAAACCCTCGAGCATTCGTCAGCGAGGCTCGACTTCTGCACCTCGTGTGCAGCCAAGCGACGACACCGACATTCCCATCAAAATCGTCCAAATCGGTTCCGATGCCTCTCAGACCACCCGTATATCAGGGGGATTGAACGACAAATAGGAACTCGCGCTCATCACTTTCCTCCAGGCTAATGTCGACGTGTTTGCCTCGCAACCTTCACAAATGCCTGGGATCCCCAGGGAAGTGATTAAGCACAATCTGAAGATCTACCCCGACGCACGGCCCGTGCATCAGAAGCCTCGGAAGCAATCAGTGGAGCAACATAACTTCATTCGACAAGAAGTGAAGAAGTTGCTCGAAGCTGGATTCATCCGAGAAGTCTTCCATACAAAATGGCTGGCAAACCCAGTCGTTGTGCCCAAGGCTGGCGGGAAGCTTCGCATGTGTATTGACTACACAACACTAAATAAGGCATGTCCAAAAGATCCATTCCCACTACCTAGAATAGATCAGATAGTGGATTCCACCTCCGGTTGTGAATTACTGTGTTTCCTAGACGCATATTCTGGGTATCATCAAATCAGAATGTCTGAGGAAGATGAAGAGCATACCTCTTTCATCACAGTAGATGGATTGTACTGTTATACAACCATGCCATTTGGTCTCAAGAATGCAGCTTCAACCTTTGTACGAGCTATGTACAAAAACTTTGAAGAACTCATTAGAGACATAGTGGAAGTGTACATCGATGACATCGTGGTCAAGGTCAAGAACAAGGAGTCACTCCTTGACACTTTGCAAGCTGTCTTCGATAAGCTGTGGGTCACCCGCACAAAGCTAAACCCAGACAAGTGTGTCTTCGGGGTTAGCTCCGGAAAACTTCTTGGTTTCCTGGTAAGTCACCGAGGCATAGAAGCTAATTCGACGAAGATCAAAGCCATTGAAGACATGCGGCCACCAGCTCGCATCAAAGATGTCCAAAAGCTGACTGGATGTCTAGTAGCCCTCAAGCGGTTCATTTCAAGACTAGCAGAACGGGCACTTCCCTTCTTCAAGTTATTGAGGAAGTCCGGACCATTCCAATGGTCTGAAGAAGCAGAAAAGGCATTCCAGGAGCTAAAACAACTCCTCACCACCCTACCAACTCTGGTAGCTCCGAACCCTGGTGAGCCTTTGCTGCTTTAAATTTCAGCAACTGACGAAGTCGTCAGTATGGTCCTGGTTGCGGAGAGACCAGAACTATCCCATACTCAGGAATCCAGACCCCTCCGGGAGGGTCCGGAGGTTCCTGAAAGCGAGTCCGGGTCCCAACTCCCAGACTTGAGTCCTTAAGAAGTTACTTCAGAAGACCCAGACCCCTCCGGGAGGGTCCAGGTCGTTTCTAAAGAAGCTCTGGGTCCCTCCAGCCAGGACCTGGAGGTCCCCGAAGAAGGTCCGGATCCCTCAGGGAGGATCCGGATCAATGAAGAGGAAGCTCCGGGCCCCTCCGGGAGGGTCCGGACCATCCAACGCCCAGTGTACTTCATCAGTGAAGTACTTCATGACGCCAAGACTCGATACCTAGAGGTGCATAAGCTGCTCTATGCAGTTCTTATTGCCTCCAGGAAGCTTCGCCATTACTTCCAAGCTCACAAGATCTCAGTGGTGACTTCTTACCCACTTCGAGCAATCTTGCATAATCCCAATTCAACTGGGAATATTGCAAAGTGGGCAGCGGAATTTGCCGAATTCGATCTCAAATTCATTTCAAGGCAAGAAATCAAGAGTCAAGCATTAGCAGATTTCATGGCGGAATGGACTCCCTCTCCATCAAACCCTGGGGGCCCCAGCGAGCAGAAGCCAGAACACAAGGCTCCGGTCTTCACCGAGCCTCACTGGACCCTCTATTTCGACGGCTCCATGCAAAAGCAGGGGGCCGGAGCTGGAATCCTTCTCCTCGCACCAACCGGGGAGAAGGTAAAATACATGGTACACCTTGACTTCAAGGCGACCAACAACATGGCGGAGTACGAAGCACTCATCTACGGACTAAAGGTGGCACAATCATATGGTGTCAAGCAGCTGCTGGTCAAGGGAAATTCACAACTCATCATTAAGCAAGTGAAGGGTGAATGCTCCTGCAACAACCTCCAGCTAGCTGCTTGCCTCCTAGAAGTCCAGAGGCTTTAGGAGGACTTCGAAGTCCTAGACCACCACCATGTCCAGTGTGCCCACAACGCTGAAGCTGACGAACTCTCGACAAAAGCGTCAACCGAAGCTCCGGCTCCGAAGCGTCAACGGAAATTTTGTCCAGAGGTTGTCAAAACACACAGCTCAGCCTGCCGAACTGAGCGAAGGGGGCGAGATCAGCATCCCGAAGCTGACGGCCCCAAGGCCCTGTTACCATGGCAGCCATCAAGGGTCGTAGGTGCTGCCGGAAGCTCCGAGCAACCCAACACGCAAGACTCAAATGCTCAAGTTAGCTCCGATGCATGGATCTCGGAGATCCGGAGCTACTTGAAAGACAACATCCTTCCTGACGATGATGTATCTGCTGACCGGATAGTCAGATTGGCTAAAAGATACACGTTGGTAGAAGGGGATCTCTACCGGCGCGGTGCCAACGTCATCCTAATGCGGTGCATCACAAGGGAAGAAGGCTGCGAGCTCCTTGCAGAAATCCATGGAGGCGAGTGTGGGAACCACGCGTCTTCTCGCACGCTGGTCGGTAAAGCCTTTCGGCATGGCTTTTACTGGCCTACAACACTCCAGGATGCAACTGAGCTGGTGAAGAAATGCGAAGCATGCCAATTCCATGCAAAGCAAATTCACACACTGGCTCAGCCCCTACAAATGATACCTCCTACATGGCCTTTCGCTGTGTGGGGGATGGACATCTTGGGACCTTTCCCAAGAGCCGTCGGAGGTTACAAGTTCATGTACATCGCTATTGACAAGTTCACCAAGTGGCCGGAAGCAACTCCAGTTGTGACAATCAACAACCAGTCTGCTATCAACTTTTTGCAATCCATTGTATGCAGATTTGGAGTCCCAAACAAAATCATCACTGATAATGGGACCCAATTCACAAGTTCTGCATTTCAAGGATATTGCGAATACCTCGGCATTCAAGTTTGCTATGCCTCCGTAGCTCACCCGACAAGCAATGGCCAGGCCGAGAGAGCAAATGATGAAATCCTTAAAGGACTCAAAACACGCACCTATGAGCGTTTGAAAAAAAATGGAGCCAACTGGATTGAAGAGCTTCCGCCCACTCTATGGGCCAACAGGACAACTCCAAACCGGTCAACTGGAGAGACACCCTTCTTCCTGGTGTACGGAGATGAAGCAATCCTTCCTCCGGAGTTCACCTTGGGGTCACTCCGGGTCCGGACCTTCGATGAAGCCATGCAGGACCAGCTCCGGCGTGAAGACCTAGACCTCCTTGAGGAGGGAAGGTGCCAAGCAGCTGTTCGGAATGCCAGATACCGCCAATCCCTTCGGCGCTATCATCAGCGGCATGTACACAACCGACAGCTCGAGGAAGGTGATCTAGTGCTATGGAGAATACAATCCAGAGAAGGGTTAAACAAACTCTCCCCCAGCTGGGAGGGTCCCTTCCGAGTGATTAAAGTATCCCATCCCGGAAGCGTTCGCTTGGCTACCGAGGATGGGACACCTCTCCCAAATCCTTGGAATATCGAGCACCTCCGTAAGTTCTACACTTAATATCACGGAGGTGAGTCTGTAGTAACTTAAGGTGTATGTTATAGAGTCATTGTACAGAGTCGAGTAGTTCCTCCGGGAGAACAGCCGGACCTTTCCCGGAAGGTCCGCAAAGTTCATGCAACACTTGTCACTGTCCCAGGACTAAAAGTGTGGCTAGCTACTCTGGGTTAAACGAGAAATTAAACACACTTAGCCTGGTTCCGTACCCTAAGAGTGTACTTGTTTCCCCTATACCCCGGACCTATAATGAAAGACATCTTCATGTGAAACAGACTCCACATGCATTTATTTTGTACAGGCTCAACATTTTTTTTATTTTTCTCTTTCTTGTCTATAATAAAGTTGTGCAATTCTTAAGAAATTTTAGTCTGACCGGTTCATGTATAATTCGAGCTGTATTGTCAATTCTTTTGGATTCAAATATTGTTCATGGCTCACTCGCCTGAATGCCGCCAAGCCAATCTAGGGCCAGAGTGTACTATTGGCTTAGCCTGGTCAGGCACCCTAAGTACGCCACTCTACCTACACCCCGGCAGGTCGAAGTAAGGTGGGTCCAAGTACAATTGGATCTAGAAGAAAAGACAACGCATTTGGTTGTATTCAGAATCATGTTTGACCTAAAATTTTCTTGGGAATCGTAAGCCGCGATGAAGTTATAGGCAAGGAACGAATTTTACTATTTTTCTTGGCTTCAGTGTGCAGGAAAAATAAAAAATCCACGTTGATGGAGAAAAGCCGGAACTAACAAAGCTCCGACTCCCCCTAGGTGGCTTGTAATCGATGTTAAACATTGAAAATGAGCATCACCGGAGTAACCAAGCTCCGGTAAAGCTAGGGGGGCCAGCCGTCGATGCAAAATAAAAGATGGTGAGAAGACCCCACAAGCGGAGTCTGCTGCCGACAAACTATGCGTTGGTAAAGGTCAGTGCCAGAACTACTAAGCTCTGACACCCCGGAGGGCTAACTATCGATGCTCTACGCGTTGATAGGGACTATTGCCGGAGCTACTAAGCTCCAACGATAGCCAATGCCAGAGCTTCTAAGCTCCGACAACCTCAGGGGGCCTTCACTATCAAAGAATTCGGACCTACACTCTACAAGTTCGAAGCAAATGAGTCTTCAACATAACATGATATCCTCGTGGTACATGTTCACAATCAAATTGTGTACATCTACTAGGGGGCCAAGTGAAGACAAAAGTGTTGAAGACAAAAAATGAAATTCATTAACAAAATTTGGATTTCATTCATCTGCAGACAAGGGATTACAAAATTGGGGAAGAAAAAAAGAGAATATAAGTGGGAGCTACAGAGATGGTCCTAGACCCTATGGAAGAACTGGGCAACCTTCTGAGCAACCTCCGACACGTTGGCTCGGGTGGCTTCACCTTCTCCTTCGACAGGACCTTCAAGCACCGGGTCTAGAGGGAATTGGGGATCCCGGCCGGTGTAGCACATCAGCACATACTATGCGACGTTCTTCGCCAGGGACTGCCCCTCAACTTCCAGCTGGTTCGCGATGACGTCACCCACCTTGGAGAGTTTGCTACCCGCCGAGCTCAACGCTTGCAACGCCAGGTCCGACTCCAGCTCAGGATCATCCGGACACACGGGACTGAAGCCCATTGGTGTCAGCGTGTCATTGGCTTTGCTCAGGAACTCACAAATCTGTAGGGAGTCCGCAGTCCTCAAGCCCTTTAGTTCCTCCAAGGATCTTTTGGCCGCCGCCAGTTCAGAATTCTCGCGAGCAAGGCCCTCAACCTATTTGGCATTTTGCTGAATCTTTTCAGCAACCTGCTTCTCGAGTTTTCCGAGCTCCTCCTCCTGGAGGTAGATCTTGTTCCGGCGGTCGACCAGGTCCTTCTCCTGGCTCCTAACTTTCTTCTCCCTGGCAGCGAGGGCACACTCTTGTTGATAGAGTTCCTGCCCTCGCACTCAGGCCTTCTCCTCCCCCTCAAGGCAACGCTCCTCCAACTTCTTGGTGCGTTCCTCGAGACCCTTGTCAACCAGAGCCACCTTTTCGGTGAGCTCCTCCTCCCTCCTCAAGACGTCATCCCGCAGCTCTAGGAGTTTTTGCTCTTCATCTTCGAGCCTCTTCTCCCTCTCTTCAAGTGCCCCCGACGCTTGATGAGAGTAGTGTTAATGGCTTCAAGCCTTTCTTGGCGTTCATCAGCTGCACTATTAGCTGCCTTGGTCTGCTCATAAATGGCCTGGGATTGAGCGTCGAGGGCGCGAGTCAAGCTCTCCCTGTCATCCAATAATTTGCCCCAGTATTCTAGGCGGACCTTCTCCTGCTTGATCCATTCTTTGTCATCTGCCAGCCTCGACTGCGCCAACTTGGTCTCGAAGTAGAGCCGGTTACGCCACCGCCTAAGGGTTTGGCGCTCTTCTTCAAGAGCCTTGCTATCATGGTAGAACGCCAGTTGGACTTGACGCAGGCTGGAGCAAGCGCTGTCAATAGACAACGACAGCGGGTTCTCGTTTACAAAAATTGGGTCTCACTCCACAAGAGTGGTCCCCTGAGCCTCCACGACACTAGGGCCGTCCTCCGGGATAGCCTCAGTTGCCATCGAGGAGGGTCCCGCAGAAGAAGTTCCGACCTCCGGAAGTGGTTCCGAAGGCCCTGCCGCCAGGTCTTCATTTGCCCCCTCAAGCAGGGGGCCAACGACTTCATTTGGGTACTCCGGCTCAGCACCAGGCACCTTCGTCGAAAACACTTCCGAAGCAGGGGCTACTTCCGGCTTCGGCCTGGGCCCCTCCTCCGCTGATGGCTCGGGTGTTGGCATCTCGACCACCATGGGTTTGAGTGCTGATGCCTCCGCAATAACCAGCCCTGAGGTCGGAGCTTCAACCTCAACCGGCTCAGGCACCGGAAGGTCTTCAACTACAACCGGCTCTGAGGCCAGAGCTTCGGAGGTAGCCGGCTCAACCGCCGGAACTTCCTCCACAACCGGCTCACTTGCCGGGACTTCAATAACCTCCGGTTCAACCGCCGGAGCTTCGATAATTTCCGGCTCTGGGGCCGGAATTACTGCTTCCTCCAGCTCAACGGCCGAAGCGTCCATCATCTCAGCATCAAGACCCGGGGCTTCAACCTCCGGGGCAGGTGCCACTGGCGCATCTTCTCTCGCGTGGTCCGACGCTACCACGGGAGTCTCAGGGGATGAGTCAAGGTCCATGACCACGACAGCTGGAGCCGGAGCTGCCGCAGCTTCAGCCACTACTTGGGGCGGCACCGAGACAGGAGCAGAAGCTTCCGCCCTCACAGCTTCAGCTGCTGTGGCTGAGGGTGGAGCCTCAGTCCTATTCTTGGGAACGCTGCAGATGATGGATGAAGAAACTTAAAAAACAATTACTATAATAAAACAACTGTCTGAGGTAAAGATTAAAAAATACCTCGGGAGGCTTCCTCACCAGCTTGCGCGGAACCTCTTTCCCGGGCGTTTTGGGCTAACCATAGCCACCGCTGGCGTGGAAGCTCCGGAAGGCCCCCCGGAACTCGTTGCAGCCACGGGCATTTCCTTAGTTGAGGCCCCCCTCGACCGGGAAGGACCTCCGGACCTAGAGGCCTCAACTGGACCTGGTGCTGGAGTCGCATGCCCGGAGCTAACACCCCGGGAAGACGCCGCTGCGGGTACAGTCGCCGCAGTTGTAGAAGACCTCCCCCTCCAGGGAGAAGGAGCTGATGCAGAGGTTGCATGCCTGACGGACCTTCCGACGACATGCTGTAGTTTCCTCTTCCGGCTCAAGGGTTCATCCGCCGGCTCCTTGCCCTTGCCAACAACTTCAATCCTTGGCTTCGGGGCAGGGTCGGAGCCACCTTCGGAAGCCCCAGGGATCACCACCCTGGAGGTGGATCTTCTCTCGATGACACCAAGGTCGTCAAGCACTGACATCATCCGCCGGAGCTCCCTGCTGAACTCTACTTCCACGTTCAGAGGGAGAAAAGCTGGTGGCGGGGTCAAGTCATCACCCGCGACGTTGATGCCATGCTGGAACTTCTTGAGATGAAACTCCAAGGTTGCCCCCGCCATGTTGGACTTCAGCCCGGTCTCGACCCGGTCGTCGTCCATCACACTATTGAGGGCCCAAGCGAGTTTTTCTCTCCTCTTCAGCGGTGCCCACCTGTTCACCAGGAAATTGCAAAATACCGTCTGAGGAGTTAATCCTCCCTCCACGCACTGGCGTATCTTGGTCAGAGCAGGGTTGAAGGCATCCGACAGCACCGGAGCTTCACTCCAGACTGCAGTGTCGATGTTGGGGAGGCCTTCGGGCAGCTCCAGCTTCTCGTGCTCCTCCACCCGGATGACTATCCAGTCCTTCTTCCAATCATCCCACTTTCCAGAGGGAAACGACTGAAGGTCCGAAAAAGTCCAATGCAAGGGGGATGCCCACCCACATTTCATAGAAGTGGACGAAGACAGACACAACAAGAATGGAGTGGGGGCCAAGGTGGTACAACTGCAGACCATAGAAGTCTAGCATCATCAAGAAAAAGGAGGAAAAAGGTGGGATCAACCCCACCATGGCGTACGAAGAGAAGTACACCATCTCCCCGGCGTGCTCCTTCTCGAACGGGAGCTCTCCCCCGGCGGAGACCAGGCGGTTGAAGAAGTCCGGGGACCATCCCATGAGGGCCCGGACCTTCTTCAGGTCACCTTCGGTCTTCAAACGGCTCTCGCGGAGACCCAATTCCATCACGACACAACAAGGCAAGAGAGGAAAAGCGAGCACAAGTTGAGAGTTTGAGCGCAAGATCAGATGAGAGGCGTAAAGAACCCCAGACGGTGCACACTTTCCTTCTTAAGTAAGCCCTCGCAACGCTTGGATGGAAACCGCAAGAAGTCGAAAATACTACTCAAAATTTTCACCCTGCCGGTGACAAGAGGGCCCGGGACCACCCTGACGATCAAGTCGAGGTTCTTACCCAGGCGAACGGTTGTCATCATGAGGCGGGAAGCCCGAAGGCGGCAGCCTGACAAGGCGCGCGGAACCGATACAATTTTCGTATCAGGAACCGGCGTCCTTCAATTGCGTGAGATCCGCATGCCAAAGATCTCATTTGCCGCACACGGGATATGCCATGCGGCGAGGATTTAACTCCAAACTATCGCCAATGGCACATCCTAAGACCTTTGAAGACTCAGTTCAAAAGTTGAAGGATGGACCCACCTCTGGCGGAAAGACTTCACCCAAGGGGTCTTCCCCAGAGGTGGGCCCAGGGGGCCACTGTTGGTAACCTGGGTACCATATACCCCTTGGGATTGGAAATATCTCAAGGGAATGTCATCTACTTGATTTGAAGACCTTCGAAGGCCCACATGTCAGACATAACCGGACCCGCTTCCCCAACATGGTTAGTCCCAGGGTCGCCACGTGTACTATCAAACCGGAGCTACCGCCCACAAGGGGGAAGCTCCGGGCTATGTACCATAGCGGCACCCCCAGACCTAACCCCAGACCGAGGGAAGCTCCAGAACTGACACGTGTTAGGTGGCACCGAACCTATATGTTCCCCACAGTATGCTCCAGAGCTGCCACGCGTCCAACCGTCGGATCTTCAGCCTCTAACCTCCGGACTCCTCAACGGCTCCGGATCTTCAAAGGGGAATCAAGGACTTCAAGACCCGATTAAGTGTCATTAATACTATATTAATGACACACAATCGGACGACCTTAATTACCAGTAACAGTGCTGACAAAGCCCGTAACTCGGTTATTAAGGGTAATTAAGCGCATCAAATGTGTATCAATATTAGTAACCGCCGAGGCCACATGTCAGGCCAGACTAACTTGTAACGGCCTGCCCTTGTACTATAAAAGGACAGGCCGACGATACATAGAGGAGGACTCGACGCGCTCACTCTACACTCTCAACTTACGTTGAGCTCATACATTCAATACAACACCAACACACCCCGTGGAGTAGGGTATTACGCTCAGGCGGCCCGAACCACGTAAACCTTCGTGTCTCCTACGTCGTTTTACATATCACCTTCTTGAATCTCCGCGCGCCCACACCGAACCTCAAACTCCTATAACACTTTGGTAGTGTCGGGAGATCTGCCGGATCAAAACCACCGACAATATGGAACAACCTGATGGGTTCGTAGTAAAAGGTGAAGAGTCAAAGGTGTGCAAATTGTTGAAATCCTTGTATGGCCTGAAACAAGCACCTAAGCAATGACATGAGAAGTTCGATAGTACTTTGACGTCTGCGGGCTTTGTCATTAATGAGGCTGATCGGTGCGTGTACTATCGCCATGGTGGGGGCGATAGCGTTATATTATGCTTGTATGTAGATGATATACTCATTTTTGGTACGAGCATTAATATAATTTCTGAGATCAAGTCTTTTCTATCAAAGTGTTTTGATATGAAAGATCTGGGAGAAGCTAATGTTATTTTGAACATTAAGCTGAATAAGGATGAGAGTGGAATTACTTTAAGTCAATCCCACTATGTTGAGAAAATCTTGAGCCAGTTCGGCTTTAAGGATAGCAAGATTTGTCCAACGCCTTATGATCCCAGCGTGATACTTAGAAAGAACAAGAAAGATTCAAGAGATCAACTCAGATATTCTCATATGATCGGTTCACTCATGTACTTAGCTAGCGCAAACCGTCCTGATATCTCGTTTGTTGTGAGCAAACTGAGCAGGTTCATGTCAAACCCGGGTACAGATCATTGGCATGAACTTGAAAGGTTTATGCGCTACCTGAGAGGTACAATGAGTTATGGAATTCACTATACTGGGCATTCGTCCGTGCCTGAGGGTTATAGTGATTCGAACTGGATCTCTGATGTTGATGAACTCTATGCCACGAGTGGATATGTGTTCAATCTAGCTGGTGGCGCTATATCATGGAGGTCTTGCAAACATACCATTTTGACGAGGTCAACCACAGAAGCAGAACTCACTGCTTTAGAGACAGCCACTACAGAGGTAGAATTGCTGCAAGAGCTCTTGATGGATTTGCCTATAGTTGAGAAACCATTGCCGGCAATCCTTATGAACTGTGACAATCAGACAGTGATTGCCAAAGTGACCAGTTCTAAGGATAATGCAAAATCATCAAGACACGTCAAGAGACGTTTAAAATCTGTCAGGAAAATGAGAAACTTCAGAGTTATTACTGTTTCGTACATACAAACAGACAAAAACCTGGCAGATCCCTTTACGAAGGGTCTATCACGTAATGTGATAGAAAGTGCATCGAGAGAGATGGGTTTGAGACCCATTGATGTGACACCATAGTAGTAACCCAGCCTATGTGATTGGAGATCCGTGAATTAGGACATGGGATAACAAGCTAGTGGTTCACCGAGGAGAGTACTTCCTTTATACCCTCTCTATATGAAGATGCACACTTGTACTCTCAAACTGTAAGGCAGGTTGGCGATTTGCCTTACTGTGTTTCCATTGGCTATGTGTAGCAAAGATGCCATCCTACAGGGCAGTCTTGAAGGAAACACACCTATATGAGCTTCGACTGTCTAACGTCGTAGTCTGTGACATTTGGGTGATCTCTAGAAAGCTCATGAAGAGACCAGGGAGTACGACACATATGCTCCACCCGCGGGGTAGACTACTGGTAGTCAAGTACTGGTAATGGTTTTTGGGTGAAGTCAGTTCACACAAAACTTGCAATTCAAGGCGTAGTCTATTGTTCAAGTTGTGACCTGATGAAACTTGAGGATCTAGACAGAAGTTCAACTTCACAGTCTCTGTCGAAACACTAGTATATCAAACAAGGAACAAGAATGACCTCTCTCCTAATGGCTTTGAGATCTGGTGGGGGATTGTTGGAATAAATGGGCTTGGCCCATATAATATTCAGAATTAATTCCCAATAAATCTCAAAGGCCCATTAGGGCAAGAGGGAGTAGTGCTAAGTGTTTAGTTCTACATGGGAAGTGGAAGTGAAGCAACCCCTACATATAAGGGAGGTTGCTCTTCCACTCCTTGAGTGAGAGAGAAGAGAGGAAGAGAGGGGTGGCCCACGCGCGCTCCTCCCCCTCCTCGCTCGCTCGCCTCGCCACGCCACGCCTCGCCTCGCCTCGACTCGCCCCGTACACGCGCGCGCGTGTGTTTTTGTGAATTCGAGCATCGAGCCGAGCCCAGATTTTATATTTTTGCAGAAAAATATAATTGGGCTTTGGGCTTCTGGGCCTCCAAATTTTTTGGGGCTACCGAGTCAGAGTCCAAGTCGTTGGAGACGGACGCGTCTACGACTGTGGAGTCAGTTCGGATCTCATACGAACCGCCTCCTGGGACTCTATAAATATGGGCGTCCGCAGTACGGGAGGGCATCCACGATCAGATCGTTCTCACGTTCGCGTTCCTTGCGTCTCCATCTAGTCTACTCCATCCCGAGCGCCGGCGTGCACCGACGATCGGGAGAGCAGGTCTCCGGAACCGCTCGCCCTTGCGGTCCTGCACCGGGAGAGAGCGAATAAGGTTTTTGGGAAGCGCTCCGCGCGACTGCTCGCGTTCTTCACCATGGCTCGCCTACCGAGGAGATCGAGCACTGCGGCTCAACGTCGTCACCAACGTCTGCAGCGGACTTTCGCCGTCAGATCTACAACAGTTCATTCGGCTTCAAATCGGTACGCGTTATTTCTCATCCCGTCTGTCTGCCGATCGTTGTTGGTTTTCTCGTGTTCTTCCGGAATTGTTCAGTAAATTGCCTCCTATTTTCCAACAGACACCACCCTATTTAGTTATATTTCTCCATGATATGCAAATATGATATTGGTATTCTGCTGCTCACATTTTGTTTGTAATATTGTTCTATCTATTTTAAATTTATTTATATCCCTTCATGTAAATTCAACAAGAGAGTACACCTGTAAATTCTAAGCACATGTGTGGTTCCTTTTTTTAGAAAATGGTAATATCTCAGCATTTCCCTCTTTCGAGAGTACGGCCAATTATTACAAATGGAAATATCGCACACCTGATCTGTCACATGAGACAACAGGACTTACAAGCCGTGAGAAGTCTAGGATTTAAGCTCCTTATTACAGTGAAATACTATTAAAATTGTTCCACCCGAATTTAGCAAGATCTCCATGCAGGAAGCCTCCATCTCCCTACATGCGTCCCGAATGATCTGCCTCTCATCCTCTTTAGGTTGTAGCATTGTCCATGCGCGAAACCAGTATGTTCCTATGAACATAACCTGCATATAAAATTTCATCGGCTTGTTATCAAAAACAATTTCATTCATTGTATTCGAGATAGTCCAGCACACCACTGCAAAACCTGTTAACACAATATTTTGAATATTCTTTAGAAACTGAGATAGCCAACTAGTAAGCAAATGAGATCTAACCGCAGGTAATTGAATGCCACTAGTCACTGTAATGATTCTCCAAATAAATTTCGCATAATGTCAATCAAAGAATAAATGTTGTATTGTTTAATCATTCAAACAAAAAAACACATTTTGTTATCTCCATACAAATTTTGTCTTGCTAAGTTATCTTTAGTGTATAACCCTCCTACTAATATAGCACATGAAAATTTTAATTTTCAATGGTATTTTTGCTTTCTATAATATTATATTTTGTCTCACATAGCTGTTGGCTATCATGTAGCTGTACATCGAATGTACAGTAATTTTTCCACATTGATGTAAACTCCACACAAAAGTATCTTCTATATTATTTAACACCGTATTTGCATCCATCGCTGCTAGGTTATTCCACCTCCTCAAGTTCATATCAGATCATCTGAATGAAATATTCAACGGTATGGAACTAAAAACCTCAGCAACAGTTGCGTCCTTGCAGCATACAATATTATATAGTGTCCCATATTTATCTTTTAATGCACAATTTCCTACACATTTATCTTCCCAAAATCTGGTACTTTTCCCATTATTTATCTTGAAATGTCCAAGCTGTGACACTCTGTCTTTCACTTTCATAAGGCTCGACCAGAAGTGTGAGTCACCATGTCTTCTCTGTACTTGTCCGATGTTGTGCTTATATAGATATTTTTTCTTTAATAGTCTTTGTCATACGCCATCCTCATTTAAAATCTTAAAAATCCATTTAGCTAGGAGACACTGATTCTGGATATCAATGTTTTGTATTACTAACTGTCCTTGATCCTTCGGTTGGCACACTATATCCCATCTCGTTAATCTATATTTTATTCTGATGGCTATCAGACTGCCAAAAAAAGAGACCTATAGTAGTCCAATTTTTTTAGGACACTTCTGGGTACTTCAAAAAATGAAATCATAAACATCGTTTAACTCGTTAACTCCAAATTTATTAACACCGACCTACTTCCTGCGGATAAGTGTTTTCCTTTCCAACTGCTTAGTTTCCTCTCAAACCGGTGTTCTATCATTTTCCAATCCTTATTCTGTAATTTCCTATAATGCATCGGGATACCCAGATATTTATGCGGATGATGATGTCGACACCCAAATATTTAGGTATATTGTAGGTCGTGCATTTGGGTTTCCCCAAGACAAAAGACCTCACTCTTATGATAATTAGAGTTTGGTACGGTTCCAAATTCACATAGAATCAGAAACGTTTCAGTTTCAATGCTGAAATGGTTTCAGACTCTAGAATAGAATCACTTTAGAAACCGTTTGGCTAGCATCTCTGTTTCAGTTTCAGAAGAGAGGAGAGAAATGTTGAATTGACCCATTTAACCCTGATTGGTTTGTTGTTGTTCTTCATTTATGTTTGTGATTATGTAATGACGTTGACAATAAAAAAAATAGCCTCCGGTCGTAATGTTGACCCCTAGTAAGAATGTTGTAATATATCAATGGCTTTTATTTGGTTGCTGTAAGTTTTTATTTTGTTTGTATTATCACGTTGATGAGTTCAAAAAAACGAAGATGAAAAAAATTGGCCACTGATCCGAAGCATTCTATGGTGATGGCAAATCTTCGTAATTTTTCTAGAACTTAGACCCGAGTTACTATTGATTAAAGTGTGCCAAGGTGTGGAACACCTTTTCAGGTGTTTCACTTCCATAGTTCAAAAAAGTGAATCACTTCAGAGTGATTCTCCTCTGAAACATTTCTCTTTTTTACCGTTTAGATCAGTTTCAAATGATTCTACCCAGAATCAGAAACGTTTCATCCATCCAAACGGGCCCTTAATCTTTAACTCAGACAGTTGTTCGAATGCTCATAAAGTAATTTTAGTCTCTTCACCTGTTCCAAATCATGATTATTAAAAATTATTGTGTTATCCGCGTATTGTAATATAGATAGACCACTGTCAACTAAATGCGACACTACTCCCTTTATTAAACTCATCTGCTTAGCTCTATTTATTAGTAAGGCAAGCATGTCTACCACTAGTAACATTAGTATCATCGTAATATGGTTTTACTTACCATTAGTTGTTTCAAACATTTAAGCAACGCCAAATCACCATGACTTTGTTTTCTGCCAATTACTTTCCATGAAAGAGACGTTGTCGTGGATGGTGTGGACAGGCTATCCATAGGCCGACCCGTTCTCTTGACTCATCTCTTGTATACGTCTGTGCGATACAAACACACCACAAATAGCAAATGTATAGTTATCGTTCTATTAAAAAAACCAATGGTCTTTTTTTTTCTGTGATTTTCTCCCCGTACGTAGATCGGGACATGAGTGTAGCTTTCAGCTTGTAGACGGGCTTCCCATGTTGCTGCCAGCAGCAGACACTTTTTTTCTTAACAGTTGACACTGCCGCTGCATGCGTCATTACAGGAAACAGGCAATAGGCCATCGGGAGAAATAAAATCGTCGAGGTCGACACATATACTTAACTATAACCGTCGGTTTCCGGACACCGATGCACTTACCTTATGACCGTCGGCCATATTGAAAAAACCAACGGCCATAACTATAGTCGTCGGCCGCCCGGATAAAACCAACGTCCCTATTAAAGCCGTCGGCTGAGCCAGAGAAACCGACGGTCATAACTGTGGGCCTGGCCGAACCATGTCGTGCCCGCGTGTGCATATAACACGCTTGCTTCGGACCCTAACGCAATGTGCCTCTTCTCGCCCGCACAGCTAGCGCCTCTTCGCCTGACGGCGCCGTCTCCTCTTCGCCCACCGCCGCCACCACCTCCCCGTCCCCGAGCGCGGCGCCTCCCCGAGCCCCAAGCGCGCCGCCTCCCCGAGCTCTGAGCGTGCCGGCGCCTCCCCATCCACGAGTGCGTCGCCTCCCCGATCTTCCAGCGCGCCGGCGCCTCCCCGTCCCCAGGCGTGCCGCCTCCCCGAGCCCCAAGCATGGTGCCTCCAGCCGTGACCGAGTCCGCGCGCACCACCTCCCGGCCGTGACCGAGCCCGTGCGCCGCCTCCCGGCCGTGATCGAGCCCGCGCGCCGCCTCCCGGCCGTGACCGAGCCTGCGCGCCGCCTCTGGCCGTGGATGAGGCCGCAACCTTCGATCCCTCTCCTCCTCGTGGACGAGTGCCGCCGCCTCCGACCGTCTCCGAGCCATGCGCACAGCTTCTCCCGGAGCCCCGAGCGGTGCTCCCGGATGTCCCCGAGCCCGTGCGCCGCCTCCTCTTCCCCGAGCGGTGCCGTCTTCCCGTCCTCGAAGGTAAAATCTAGCTTGATGATTCCTTGCATTGTGGATGAATATTTGTCAATGATTGTGTTCCCCGATGTAGTGTTTTCTTATTTAGATACAGACAATAGTATCTAAATGTACAAATGATTATTTTTTAATGATTAAGTTCCCATTTTAGTAAACTTTTAATTTGTGCAAATGATGATTAAAAATAAAAATCTTAACAATGTGGAAAATAGACATGGTGATATTAATGTGTCGCACTAATACGATTATGTGAGCATGATTACTTGTTGATGATTTTGGAAATGCTTAACTTGTTAATATGATAAATAAAATTGTATGAATTAGCGATGTTTATCTTGTACACGCGAGCTTGATTACATGTTGACTCTTTAATTAACTTGAAGTTTTTATATTTCAATTTTGTATTATGTTGAAATGTTTGAATTCTTAGTACGGCAAATAATATTATGGTGTTCTGCAAAAAATAATTGAGTGCACATTTGACAGTCCGAAAGTATTGAAGCTTGTGATATTCGACTATCAATGGTTTGATCCAATATCAGGCACGCGAGTGGATGATTTTGGAATGGTGTAAGTCAACCACAACTCGCGATACACAACCTTTAACAACTATGTTGTACTTGCAAATCAAGTAGAACAATTGTACTATTTAAGTTATCCTCACCCAAGTTTACAAAACTGGTGGGTTGTATATAAAGTTAACCGTGAAGTGCACCCTCGTCATTATGATTGGTACATAGAGAATCAAGAACATGATGAGGTGGTGTCTACCAAGATGAAGTCGAGAAAGCAGAAGATTTTAAGACATCTTGTGGACAGGACTCGCAGAAATAGCTAGCGATACGCTAGAGTTGATGTATGACGAATAACCAGCTGGTCCTTCGAGGAGACGTCTTCAACACTCAGAACAAGAGGGATTAGAGGAAGAGAGTGAAGGACAAGAGTTTGAGGAAGAGAGTGAATGAGAAGAGATATGTAAAAATCTTAATGCACATGTTGCAGAAGCAGATTCTGATGGTGATGATTTTTTATTTTTATTGTATGCATTCTTTGAGATTTTTATTATTATGTTGAATATATTTTACTACTTACTATTTTTATAATAACCATTCGTTAAAAAATTGTGCAGGTGTTGAAGCATTTCGTAGGAAAGATGAAGAAGGGCAACAAGGGCAGTGGATCTTCGTCGTCCACGTCGCAACCCAGTACTGGCTCGGAGTGCACAAAGTTTTTTTGAGGTACTTGTTAATTTTTAATTCATTTCAATATCATAATTACCTATCTTTTACTTGTTAGATGTTTATTTGCATTTGCAAGGTACTGGGGCGAGTGATGGAGGAAGAGGCAGCTCTTGGAGTGTTTGTTAGAGCAGGAGTCGAGCGAGCCAGAACGAGGTTCGCGGTCGACACAAGTGCCATACCGTTGCCCCACATACGAAGAGGTGTACGAGAGGAGGCAGAGGCTGTCAGGCAGGTGTCGGAGCAAGGAGGCTCAAGAATAGACTCGAGTGACTATTTGCAGGAGGTCTTTGGGCGTTTGACCTCCTCTGAGGGTGATAATGGGGGGATGATGAGGACGACGAGGAAGAGCGTGATGATCCCGAGCGAGATGCCAGAATGGCAAGAAGGGCAGAGCTAGATGAGTTAGGACATCCCGATCTATGCCTCTTTAGGTAATATATTTCTGATTACTTGATATGTTCCTTAACCTTTTATATTTTTTTGTCAACTAAATTAACTACTATTATTTTTACAGGTTGCGTAGGCACCTTCTATGTGCTACAATGAAAGCCTTGGACGAGCAGGTTATTATTAGGCCAAAGGGTACTAGGTGCTGGGTTGAGCCTGGTTGGAGTGGGAAGGGGCATCGAAGAGTAGTTAACACGGATTTGAGAAACACTATTCAATTTTGCTTCCCCAAGATGGTTGAAACGGGCGATCGAAGATTTGCGGCGCATAATTGCGATCACTATGCGCTGAAACCGTATGGCCGTTTGGGTACTTGTCAAGACAAAGTTTGGGAGATGTTCTGGGTAAGTTTGTTTTCATTGTTTTAATCAAATTGATGTTTCTTTGGTTGCTATTAATTGTTACTTGCACTGCTACAAAAAGCATTTTCACAAGCGCCTCGATTTTTCAAATACAGGCGGTCCGTAAAAAAATGCGACTGTGATGGCGAATGATACAATAACCGCCTGTGATGACAGAACTGTCTGGGTAAATACATTATTTTCTCAGGTGGTTCTTAATTAAGAACAGCCTGTGATGTTGCAAACTTCACAGGCGGTTCTTAATTAACCAACGCTTGGGTAAATACATGATTTTCACGGGCGGTCATTGTTTAAGAACCGTATATAATGGTTCAATCATCACAATCAGTTTTTATTGAAGAACCGCCTGGGGAAAGTCATTGTTTTCATAGGTTGCTTGTTAATTAAGAACCACCTGTGATACTGATGAGCTCCTGTCAAGCTAATCCATGCACAACAAGCTCTTGTAGATGCAAGTAACACCTGTGGCTCATCATTTAGATTGTTGAAAGTATCAGTTTGAAGCCTGACGATCCGTGGAAGGATTTTCCCATCCATTTGAAGGATTTCTTTCCCTCCTGTCCATTTGACAACTTAGGAAGATGCTCCTTTCTCAGTTTTAATGCCTAAATATATTGACTAAAAATCAGTACCTACTCTCTTAGTGCTTCACACAAGCGAGGAAGCGAAAAACTTCAATCACACATCTTGTTTTTACACTTTCATAGGGATTTAACCTTAATCTTTAAAGCATAGATTTATCAATAAGTTAAGCTTTATTATCACACATGTTAATGACAGTTATAAGTGAAGGATGTGACGAAGCTAACAAAATTTGAATCGGACTGAAGATAAAGAGATCCTGCATATGAGTGGTAATGTCCAGGTTAGACAGTGTGAAGCTATGATAGCAACCTTCAACAACATGAAAAGTGATGTTAAGGTTATGCTACTTCAACCAAGGCATGTTGTGAGGGTATAACACTTGTTGGGGCAAGCATAACCGTGATACTCCAATAAGTGTTATGCCCTCAGAACATTTCTTGATTGATGCAAGCTTAACCTTGGCATCATTTTTCATATTGTTGAAGGCTGCCATCATAGCTTCATGTTGTCTAACATGGATATTGTCACTCACATGTACCATCTCTTTGTCTTTAGTCCCGTTGATATTTTGTTAGCTTTGACAAACCCTTCACTTGTAACTACCATTAACATGTCTAATGAGGAAGCTTCACTTATTGATAAATCTATACTTGAAAGATTAAGGTCAAATTCCTATGAAAAGGGTAAAAACAAGATTTGTGATTGAAGTTGTTTGCTTCGTCGCTTGTGTGAAGCACTAAGAGAGATGGTACTGATTTGTAGTCAATATATTCAGCCATCAGAACTGATAAAGTAGCATCTTCGTAAGTTTTTTAAAATCGAGAGAAGAGAAAGAAGTCTTTTAGGGCTTGTTTGGGTGTACTCAATCTAATTGGATTGAAGTGGATTGGAGTGAAGAATGAACTAATTTTCTCCTCAATCCACCTCAATCCACTTATATTGAAGTGGATCCACTCCTATCCAAACAAGCCCTCAAATGGATGGGAAGTATCATCAGACTTCAATTGAAGCTTTTAACAATCCAAATGATGAGTCTCGGGTGTTACTTGCATCTACAAGAGCTTGCTGTGAAGGGATTAGATTGACAAGAGCGTTAAGAGTTGTGCTTTTAGATGTTGTTTGGATCCAAGCTTTTGGAAGGCAAGTCTTATCATCATAGGTCAGAAGAAATTTATATACACATACAATTTGATAACTTACGGAATAGGTGAAGGTGATAAATATAATAATGTAATAATGTTCGAAACAGAAGCTGAATTTAATAATATTTGAAACATGCTATCTAAAGCTGAAATAGAGCATTGTTCTAAGTTGATTTCAGAGGATACAAATATATACAATATATATCATACATTTTTTCCAGCATTGACATCTTGTCGCATATAGGGTTTCAAATCCTTTTTAATGCTTCTCTCTACGCGCTTGATATTTTCTGGTTCAGTGAAAATGTACATCTCTTCATACTGATTATATTCCTCTTCATTATCTCTCACATTCTCAACCCCAACAATATTTTGCTTTCTAGAAACAACTACGTGCATCTTCTCAGTTTTTGGATCTTGAACATAAAAAACTTGTGCAACACTATCGGCGAGAACCCACAGATCATCTTTATAACCCACTTTATTCAAGTATACCAGTGTCAGCCCGTAATTGTCCACTTTCACACCATCAAGATGTTTGACCCATTGGCACTTAAATACGAGCATTACCATTCTTTCACCATAATCAAGTTCCCATATTTCCTCTATGAACCCGAAGTATGTAGTCTTTTGCCCTTGTGAATCATAAGCCTCAATACGAACACTACTATTTTGTGCAACACTCTTACCATCTTTTTCTTTATTGTAAAATGTGTAACCATTGATGTCATATGCTTGCCATGATGTCACCAAAGCAGATGGGCCAGAAGCTAACTTCTTCATTGTTGCCTCTTCTATAGAGTTTTCGTATGGTATATTTTTGTCTATTAACCATTCAGTGAAACATCTTCTGTGCTCTTTCATGATCTAGTCCTCTGTGCAGTCTTGGTTTTTTTCACGAAGCTCAATTTGGTGTTCCTTGATGTACGACTCAGCTATTGCGAGCTGTTGTAGTACACCAAAATGTGCACGGTGTACATTCTTGTAATCTTGAATGATAAAAGTTTTGTTATCCACTTTGCCTCTCCCACGTAGTCTACCCTCATGTACTGGTATCGACACACCTATCAACCATCTTTGATGTAATCAGCGCAACCCTCAATCACTTCTTCAGTAGTGTATCCTTCCATAATTGAACCCTCTGGGTGAGCATGGTTCTGCACATAACCTTTTAATACTCCTAAATATCTCTCCAACAAAAACATATGATGTAAATATAGTGGCCCCAATGCTTTTATTGATCAACAAGATGTATGATTAGGTGTACTTGCATATCAAAAAAGGATGGTGGGAAACACATCTCAAGCTTGCACATAGTCTCGACAATGTATGTTTTCAGATAGTCTAAATCTTCACGTGCTATCACCTTTTGCGATACTGTACTGAAGAAGTAACACAAACGTGTGATGACAACTTTTATATGCTCAGGTTTGATGACTCTTATTGCAATGGCAAGGGACACTGTCATCATCATGTGATAGTCGTGAGAATTATAACCGAATAAAGTGAAGTCTTTCATCGAGACTAGTTTGCGGATATTGGATGAGAAACTCGTGGGCACTTTGATCCCACGCAAGCATTCGCAAATTGCTTTTTTCTATTCTAGCATCAAGGTGTAGCTGGCTGGGGGAAGGTAATGCTTCCCGTTCGCCTTTTTCTACTGGATGAAGCTTTGATCTCAAATCAAGATTTACTAGGTTCATAGGTGAATTTAATCCGTCCTTTGTTTTCCTCGGCATGTCTAGCAAGGTCCCAAAGATGCTGTCAAATACATTCTTTGTAACGTGCATCAAATCAATACTATGGCAAAATTCAAGATTCTTCCAATACGGAAGATACTTGAAAAAAATTGATTGTTTCTTGTAAGTCATGTCAGTTGTATCATCCGAAGATGTACTTTTCTTTCTCTTGATTCCTTTACATTTTTTGCCCTTACTAAAAGCAATATGAATGTTCTTGACCATTTTGAACACAAGTTTTCCACTGTAAGGTTTTGGTACAGTATCTTTTTTGATTTTGTTATCAAATTGTTCTTTCATCTTCCTATACTTGTGTGTATCTGCCAAAAACCGTCGGTGCCTCATGTACATCGTCTTTCTGGATGAAGTGAGGTATAAAAATCCAATTCTATCCATGCACCTTCCACAACCTTTCTTCTCTTTCATTTGTCCCAATAATGTAAACAGTCCGGGGTAATCATGCACGGTAACAAATATCATTGCTCTTAGCGTGAAATACTCCCGCTTGTACTCATCCCATGTACGTACCCCTTCATTCTACAATTTCGCCATATCTTCCATTAAAGGTTCCAAGAACACATCAATTTCGATGCCGCGTTGTTTTGGACCTTGGATAAGAACAGATAACAAGATATATTTCCTTTTGTGACACAACCACATCGGTAGGTTGTACATCGTTAATACCACGGGCCATGTGCTGTGTATGCTCCTTTTTTCACCAAACGGATTCATTCCGTCTGTACCCAAGGTAAACCTCACATTTCTGATTCCTTTGCAAATTTTGGATACTGAATATCAAAATTTTTCCACTACATTGCATCACCAGGGTGTCAAATATGTTTTTCATTCTTCTTGCGTTGCTCGGAATGCCAACGCATAAGTTCAGCCTCCCTAGGGTTTGAGAACAAACGCTTCAAGCGATCAATTACTGGAAGGTACCAGATCACCAAGGCAGGAATTTATTCTCTTATTCTCCTGTCTGCACCGCCAGAAGTATCGTCATCATCACCTTCAAGACCAATAATAAACTTCTTATTCTTCTGAGATTTTTTCATGTTGGTAACATACTGGTGATTGTAGTCCTTCTTATATATACTGGCACCTAGGGATGGCATCGGGTCGGGTAGAGTAAAAACCCGACTCGAAAAAAATTATGCTTGGGTAAATTTTTGTACCTGAACCCGTACCCGCGGGTAAAATTTTGTGCCCGAACCCGAACCCGACGGGTTTCGGGCAGGTTTCGGGTACCCGACGGGTACTCGTTATCGCTCAGCGAGTTTGAGCTACAGCGTGCAGTTGACCTCTATTTATTCTCGCGCCTGAGTAGCAGTTGCGTTCCACAGGCGATGTGGGACTAAACGCCCCCCTTCCTGCCGCCTGGCTTCCAGCAAAGAAAATTGAAAAAATCATCAGCCCACGGGCCCACTAACATTGTCAGCCCACCACCCAATAGTCAACACAAATGAATGGAGCGCCCTCGCGTTCGGCCATTGCCAAATTGGCGAATCTCGTTCCAAGGCGCCTCGCCACCCGCGCCCAAGCGCCCTGACGCCCGTGCCCAAGGCGCCTTGCCACCCGTGCACATGGCGCCTCGCTGCCCGCCGCCCGTGCTTTTCCCGATGCGCGCATGGGCGCCCGCGCCTTGCTGCCCGCGCTCGCCGCCCGTGCTCCCTTCCCGATGGTATATGCCGCCTCGCTGCCCGTGCCCAAGGCGTCTTGCTATTGCTGCCTTGAGCCCTTTACCCTCGATGGCCTGGTCTATGTCCGTCACTGCCAAGTGCCAACACCGATGGCGCCTCGCTGACCGTCTGCAATAGGAGAACTATGGGCTGAAATGTTTTTGTGTGGGCAAAATTTCAATTCTCAGGTAACCTATCGGGTACCCGCGGGTAGGAGTCAAAACCCAAACCCGTACCTGAAAAACATCGGGTCGGGTACGGGTCATACCCGCGGGTAAAAATTCATACCCGAACCCGGACCCGTCGGGTGCAATACCCGCCGGGTACCCGAACCCGCGAGTACAATTGCCATCCCTACTGACACCACAGATGGGGCATCTAGTTGTGAGCTCATGCTCTTTGCGATACATAATACAATTGTTCAAACAAGCGTGTATTTTTGTCACACCTAGTGCCATCGGACAAAGAAGTTTCTTTGCTTTATAAGTGCTTATGGGCAGTTTATTTGGATTTGGAAGAATTTCTGCCATAAGATTCAAAAGATCTGAGAAACTACAATCGGACCATCCATGTGTGGCTTTCAACTTTAGTAGTTCTAAGACTGCACACAATGTAGTAAACTCTTTATCACAACCGTTTGATTCATCATATAAAAGCTCCGTCGCCGCATTTTGCAATGTCTTCATTTTACTTAAACCTTTACTTGCTCCCATATAAGTCAATACATATGGTTCAATGTGACGCAATATCTCCTCACAATCGAACTCATCATTATCACCATCTTGATTGTCACTACCATCATCGATATGAACATTATTTTCATCTGAACCTCTCTCATCATCTTTATCCACATCATGTGTATCTAACTCACCATGCTCTATCCATATTGTATAGTTTTTTTGAAACCTCTTTTCACATAATGAGATTGGATTACTATAGTATCCGTCCAAGCAATCTTATTTTTGCACTCGATACATGGACATAATTAGTTTGTATGAACATATCTGTATTATTTATACATGTATGAATTTTGTTAGTTTTTTAAAGCATTCCAACATGTCAAAATTCAAATTATCCATCATTCTAACTAAATGCTCATATACATATGAGGCATTCACCAAATTTTGAACACACATTGATTCAAAAAAATTTAATGAAATCTGAAAAAAATTCATAGAGGTTGGTATGATGACTAAAAATGTCCATTGAAAATATAAATGAAAAATCATTATATTCATCAAGATAGAAAAATGACAAATAGCAATTGTTATATGTTTTTTATGTACTCACCAATTTCAAAGGCTTTATGAAGTGAAATTTAATGGTAACCTTTAATAATCAATCATATTACAAGAAAGTGAAATTTGGGCTTTTGAAAGGCCCCACATTTAATCAAGAATATTAATTAAGAAGAAGTAAAGATCTTCTCAGGCGGTTGTTATTTAATAACCGCCCGAGAAAAAGATTATCTCAGGCGGGTATTACTTACCAACCGCCTGAGATAATTGCTCGAGCCTGTTCTTCAGTTTTCTTTTCCCTTGCTTTTTTTATTTAGATTCCAATATAAATACTCAAACATGTATAGATTATGCAAATTTAGTCCAAATTTGATGATTCTTTCTTCTATATTTTTTAAAAAATTAACATCTACCACCTGAACCAAATATTTTAAAACTTGTATTGCTAACATTATAATGTTTTGGTAAATATCAAATTAATTTATACTCATATATTATTCACATTTGTGTATCTCCTAAAAAAAGGATCCTTCACTGAAATAGGTTTGTATGAATATATTTGTATTATTAATACATGTATGAATTTTGTTAATTTTTTAACGTATTCCAACATGTCAAAATTCAAATTATCCATTATTCTAACTAAATGCTCATATACATGTGAGACATTCACCAAATTTTGAACACACGTTGATTCAAAAAAATTTAAAAAAATCTGAAAAAATTCATAGAGGTTGGTATGATGAGTAAAAATGTCCATTGAAAAAATAAATGAAAAAATCATTATATTCATCAAGATAGAAAAATGAAAATAGCAATAGTTATATGTTTTTTATGTTCTGACCAATTACAAAGGCTTTATGAAGTGAAATTTAATGGTAACCTTTAATAATCAATCATATTATAAGAAAGTGGAATTTGGGCTTTCGAAGGGCCCCACATTTAATCAAAAATATTAATTAAGAAGAAATAAAGATCTTCTCAGGCGGTTGGTACTGAATAACTTCCTGAGAAAAAGAATATTAAAAATTAAAAGAAGCTTACCTAAAGATCTTCTCAGGCGGTTAGTACTGAATAACCGTCTGAGAAGATGGTTATCTCAGGCAGGTATTACTTACCAACCGCCTGAGATAATTGCATCTTCTCAGGCGGTTGGTACTTAAAATCCGTCTGAGAAAATAGGCGTCTATATATACCCCTCGGTTGCGTTGGAAAAACCTAACCTGGGCGAAATCACTTAGACGCCGTGAGGCTACCAAAATTTCGTTTGCCGCCAAGTCTTCACCGCTCTCGCTACCGAGCTCCGCCGTGGTCGCCGAGTTTCACCATCGCTGCCGAGCTTCGCCGTTATCCATTTGCTTCGCCCTCGCCACTTCCAGGTACGCCGAGCGAAGCCCTTGTCGTCGCCACCGAGCTTCACAGTAAACACTAAACCCTTCGACCTTCCCTCTTTCGTCCCCACGTCGCCTCCCTCCTTGGTTAGGGTTCCTTGGTTAGGGTTCGGTAAATAAAGTTCTAAAACTAAATATTTCCTACATCCCAAATGTTTGACATTTTTATAACTAATTTTAGGCATGTGTTGCGGTGTAGGCAGTGACCATGGGGTTTTACATTGGTTGACCTTCTCCATTTTTTCAATTCTTTAAAACAGTTTCTTGAACTTGTTAGTTATTCTAACTGCAATACTTCCATTTTTGGTGCTTGAAGACCATGCCATGAAATGAGTTTCTTTGGCTGTAGAGATCAAAGTTGGGAAAGTGTTGTGTGGATACTATGTTTTGGGAGACGATGTTGTCGATCCTGCTTTGATACAGGAAAACCAATAAGTGGCTTTTTATAACCTAGTCACGGCACCAAATGGGGTAGCTGGAGCCTGGAGAGGGTAGTTGGGTCACGTTGTTTAAGCTGGCTGCAGTTAGGCCGTGCCGCTAAATATGAGGAACACTACACAAACTATTGATTTCAATTGTTTTTCGAACCTGCTTGTAAAACTGGATATTTTCTGCTGATAGCAGTAATTTGACATGTTATATAGTTTTGGAATGATTGAATTATGAAATGATCATAGGTGCCAGATTAACAGATTGGTTTGTCCAAACCAAATTGTGTATCAAGTAGTGGGAGTAGCTGATTAATTAGTTGAATATAGTTAGTTCTTCATTACTAGTTTGATCATACTTGATGAGTTCATATTAACTCGTGAGACTTTACATCACTTTTTTTTAAAAGAATGTCAATAATCTCATCATACTCCATACTCTTTCCACAAGATTAAAGGAATCCGGTTGCTCGATCCAGAGGTTCTCAGATCTAAACAATTGAGCCTTTGGGATATTTGAGTCAATTTGGATATGATAGATTATCTGAAACAGATCTGGCTAGTGGAAATATAATAGTTTCAGGGTACAAAGTAAGCCAATCTGGACTGCTAACACATCAATCGAGCTGCTCTAAGAGGGGCTCCTCCTGCTTGTTACTTCAAGCAAAATTCTGACCTTTAAGAGTAACTTCCACTGACCCAAGCATACTATTATATTGTTCATTATGAAATTGTTCTCCCCAAATTAATAGAGTATTCCATCTAACTAGAATTCCACCAGAAGCCCCAAATGAACTTGTGTAAAGCCCTAAGTGCATATGGGATAAAATCTGAAAGAAGATGAACTTGTGTAATGAGAGGCGATTTGGATTGTAGTCCCTCTCGGTCAATTAAGGAATGTGTCTTGTTATTTTTATCCTAAGCACCATACATTATAACCACATGTTAGATGTAATGGTATAGCAAGTCAAATATCTCACCTTGTACTCGTGTTTTGGCCACGACTTCATAAATTGTTTGACACACACAAGTGGTTGATGGTTTTGCGGAACACTTCATGTAGAGTTAATATGCCATTCATTATATTTTTTGTCTTATTAGTTCTAGCATGGAAGGCCCTAAGAAGACTGGTGCTGGTAGTAACAATAAATAAGACAACATGGAGTTTACTGACTTCAGCAGTTCAGACTCCTTTAACAGTCCATCATATCCTTTTTCGAATATAAAAATTAAAAAGACTTCAGAGGATCTAGACCCGGAACATGATCCTTCTGACGAGGTATGGATCACGAATCTTAACTTCAGCAGTTCAAGTTAATGTTGGTTGTCAAGTATACGAAGTCTTATAATTCTTTTCTGCCTAAATTAATCGCGAAGACAACGAGGTGACTTCGGCTCCTAAAACCGCACATGGTTCTCCAATGGATGAATCCTCAACTTCACTCAAGCGGAAACGAGGGCAACGAGGTCCCAATAAGGGTCCATTGGACCGCCTCATGTACATAACAAGGGTCGGTCCAGGTGGGATTCCCCAAGAACCACTAGATTTAGTTACCAAGTACCGAAATGCATGCAGTTTTCTTTGTTAGAGAGCTCGTGCCGATCACAATCGAGAATTGGAGGAAATTACCCGAGGAGACCAAGAATGAGTTGTGGGAAAGGATAAAGAAACAATTCAAGTTCGCGAAAGGCACAGAAGGATCTGTAAAGAAAGCAACATTGGTCTCTTGCGGTAAGAAGTTTCGTGGTTGGAAGAGTGAAATGAATGCTTATGGTAAGGCCGATAAGGTCCCTAGCCCGAGGAAGATGGGAAAAATTACACAAGCTCAGTGGTAAGAATTTGTTCGTCAGAAGACCACACCTGATGCTAAAGCCCTAAATGCAACTAGGTCATAGCTTGCCAAAAAGAACAAATACCATCATCGCTTGGG
The DNA here is from genome assembly GCA_036927565.1 of Tuctoria greenei. Taxonomy (NCBI): domain Eukaryota; kingdom Viridiplantae; phylum Streptophyta; class Magnoliopsida; order Poales; family Poaceae; genus Tuctoria; species Tuctoria greenei. The sequence goes on along the minus strand of JAYESD010000003.1, from coordinate 80,338,697 downwards.
GTCTGCTGGATATGTCCCCAAGTCCAGAAATGGAATAAGATATTAGACGAAATTACCAATAAGGGCAATCCTCACCCATTAGAAGGCTGCGATGAGAGAACTCAACGGTGGGTCTTTGCTCTGTCAGGTTTGACCAGCGAGGGCAAACTTGAAAATCTCGATGCTGTGAATGAAGTGGACGAAAAATGAAAGAAGTAATTGAAAAGCAACATAAGGGTCTCTTCAAGACGAAGAGGGAGAATGACCAACTTACCGCTATCCTAGGAAACCCTGAACACAGTGGACGGGTTCGAGCAATCTCTTATAGAATGTCTTGGCTAGATAGTTTCTCAAAAGATAAAGAGACATATAGAAGACATGAGAAGTTCAAGAGAACACTTGATGAAACGATTGCTCAAAAGGTCAAGGAAAATGTGCAAGAAATAATGGAACAACTTATACAATTGGGAATATTAGTGGCACCGAGTACAGCGATGGTTCCCGTGCCAAAGGAGCAATTAGTATCTCCAACTGCCTACCCTAGCAGCGTAGGTTCTATGCCAGACTCAGGGTACCCATAAGATCGCTGTCGATGATATTGCTAAGGACATATCTTGTCATCTTCTTGTCCCGATCGACAGAGCAGAGAACAAAACCAAACAGGTTGCCACTGCTATGGCAAAGCCTGATCATGACTTCAACGGCACTCCACTTCTGTTGTATTATGTTGTGGTGCAAGTTCTTCAGATCATTGATAATGATTATGAAAATTATGAAATAGACCACATCACACATGAGGGGATCGCGACTCTGGGGCAGACTGTCAACCAATTAATCCTTTGGCACCGGCACGATATCGTGTTGGATGATGAGCCAATTTATAGCCCCGTCGCATCTCAAAATACTGCAACCACGTCTTCTAAGGTGAAAGTCCAGGAAGATCCACTCCCAGTCCAAGAAGATCCACTCCTCCTATGTCTCATCAAGGATGATAGTAACCTTTCTAGTAAAGATAACCAAGAGCAACAAGTTGGACAACAACTTCAAGCAGTACCAGAGCAAGTTGTTGCTAGTAAAGAGCAACCAGTTGAGCAACATCTTGATGTTGTACTAGAGCCAGCTGCTGGGAGTAAAGAGCAATCAGTTGAACAACAGTTCAACAGCAAGCTAGTGTCCAACTTTCGGCGACTACTCCTCGATCATCAGTGCCTATCAAAGTTAGCTCATATGAAATTAAGAAACCTTCATCAGAAGTGTCAAAGTATTTGGAAAATATTAGAAAATCGAGTGCATCTCGTTCTTCTCATGAGCTAGCATTAGAAGATGTCGAGGAGTGGGAAGAAGACGGTGTTATGTATAATCGGCGGACGACTTTAGTTAAAGCAGGAGTTCCAATATACAAGCTTGAGGATGTTCCTCCTAAATTTGAGAATGGGAAGTCGTTCATGACATCTGTACAACTTAGCAAACAACCTGCCCTGCTCAAAAGAATGCACGAGTGGTACATCACTGCCATCACAAAATATGATCTTTCTTGCGTCACATTTTGTGTTCTAAAAGAAGCATTCTGGAGCACTGGAGAAAATAAACGAGTCATTTTATTTGAAGAGATGTATACCCTTCTCCATCGGGGCATGCTTGAAATCAACCCGCTACTCGTCTGGTGCTTGTAAGTGCCTCTAATATTTTGCATTTGCTTTTCTTACTACACGCATACCATTTCATGAGATTATAACAATTCTGGACTTCTTCAATAGGATGCAATACATGGATAAAGAAAAGATGAAATGGAAGACAGGTATCCTTGACCCTACACGGATTGCAAAGACACTATTCAACGTCAAGGCGGATCATAACTCAGTACAGTTCAAAGCACATGAAAAAAAAAGGAAATTGAAAAATCAATCGCAAAACTTAAGAAGGATAGAAGGACAAAAGTTGCAGCTTACATAGGGCATGCAATGTTTAACTTTGTCAGAGACGACAAGGACCTCGTAAAGGCTCCATACCACTTCGAGTAAGTTTGACACATGACATTGAAATAACAATTATTTCTAATTGATAACTTAACACGTGTGTTTGTATGTGTGCAGTAACCACTATATAATGATCTTCATCAAGCAAACATAGGGATTGGCAACAGTCTTGAACTCAGCCAATTACCCATCAGATCGTTACAAAGATTTCCTTTCCATTTTGAAACTGTACGTTTATTTGATAATTTTAATTTACACACATTTAGAATGTGTTGACAAGTTTTATGTGACATTTCTTATATTACAGCGCTTGGCGGTTTTACGCGAAACGACTTGACGGTCAGAGACCTCCTAATAAGAATGCATTGGACATCAAAACATATTATGCTTGTCCGAAGCAGTCTGCTGGGAGTGTCTTATGCGGGTGTTATGTATGCGAGCATCTTGAGACCGCTAGTGAATATAGAGCGAATCGTGAGGATGTAAGTTATCCTTAATGTCGATATCTTATTTTCTTACTTTTGAGTTTCATTATTTTCAGATTTTGATTCCAACTTCAAAATTCAATTGCTCATAGTACAACTACTCCAAAAATACCAAATAAATTCCTGTATACTCTCGCTTTGATCTATACTTTGAGATTATTCAAGCCAACACATTCTAAACCTTGTTATGTGTTTCATTGCAGCACACGAAGAATGGCCGGTTTGTAGAAGTATTCCTGGTGGAGGAGCCAACAAGATTGCTTCTGAACTGTGTCAACTCGTGCGTCGCGAAATTTTGCACAAAAGAGGAGACTTCTTTGATGAGCATGCTGTAACAGCTGATGTGCCAGAACTTTCTGACTATGCCAATAGAAACAGTTTATAGTGAAACCTGTAAACTATGAGATGACTTGTATGTGTAACTTGTACAAAGATGACTTGTATGTGTAACTTGTACATATGTATATTGTTTTAGTGAAATTGACTTCTGTGAGATGACTTCTGTGATTATATTGTTTACTTCTATGATGATATTGTTGACTTTTGTGATTATATTGAATTGACCTGGAAATTAGAAATAGCAGTAGCTAGTACTGCATAGGTTATACCTTATCACAGGCGGTTATTTACCTACGGCTAGACCTGCCTGTGAAATATCATTATCACATGCGACTAGATATAGGTAAAGAACCATCTGTGATAACCTAATTATCATAGGCGGTTATTGTTATGGTACAAACCGGCTGCGATAAACTGTCTCTACAAGCATCTTGTCGTAGGTAAAGATCCTCCTATGATAACACAATTATCAAGGCGGTTATATATGCTGCACGACCCGCCTGTGATAATATGTCTTCACAGGCGGCTAGCCTAAGTAAAGAACCGCCTGTGATAATATGTCTTCACAAGCAGATTCACTTCTTCGCATGTGAAATTACAGATTGTCACATACTCTTCAATTCAGGCGGTTTTAGAAACTGCGTGTGATAATACGTTTGGAGCCGCCTGCGATGAGGCTTATTGTAGTAGTGTTGTATGCAGGGTATCTATCGGTTGGAGGAGGGCGTGAGTGAAGCTTATGCAACTCAGGTTTTTCAGACTTCAGCAAGAAGACGTACCAATGACTCCTTCTCTAATGCACGGATCAAAGTTGTGACCGTGTACTATAAGACGGTGTTCTTCCAGCACACGACAAACAAAGCAGCAGCCAAAAAGCACCTAACTAAGGAGGAGTACTTGCGGAGCAGTGTCGATTGGATATGTGCGGATAGGAAAGCTTGAGAATGGTTGTGCGAGTACTGGGCCTCAGAAGATTTCAAAACGGTTTCTGATAGAAACTGAAAAAACAAGAAGAGCAAGCCTAGAAAGCACTACTTTGGATTGGATGGATATGTGCGGACGGAGCAAAGGATGGTATGAATTCTTACCACCATACTTAGATTGCTTAAAATAATTATATTGATTAAAATGATGGATGTTTGTGTTGCAGACAGCTGAAACTGGCGTGCCACCTACATTTTCTTTATGTCTACCTTAAGGGGCACACAGGTCTAGACCCGAATCACCCAAAGCAGTTGTGTCACGAGGCATCACACACAAAAATTGGTATGTATGTTCAACATTTGTTATATCTATCCATCAAGTTAATTTGTTTTTTATTATATCTATCCATCAACTAAATGTATTGCATGAAAAATATGTTGAGTGTTTAAAGAAAACATGTGGAGATGATTTGGACTTCGTCAGAGAGCTGTTGAATGTGGGTGCCACTTACGAAGCCGGCGAAGGTCTACCACATGGGAGGTATGTGTAAAGATATTCATAGTTAATTTATAGGTTAATGACTATGGATTTTTAACACTTGCATCTTTCATAGACTTGTGTTGGGTGACGGGTATGTGGAGCGTGCGGCTTATGCTAAATGCCAGTCCTCCACTGCTAGTTCTAGTCGATCCCGGTCTAATACGAAGAATGAATTGAGTGAAGAATTGAGACGTACCCAGTAGCAGATGCAACAACATATACATAAATTATATATGAATCAGGTAACATGTAATCTTAATAATTGCACAATTTACTTGATTCAGTAATTGTATGGTTCTACTTAAGATCTTATAAATAATTTAATTGATGCAGTACTTGTCTCATGGTAATACCGGATCTCAGTTCGATATGATGCAACAGTCTCAGTTCGATCCAATGTCGCAGGTACATATGCTTGTTTTATTTGAGATTGAAAAATGCTTACCATAATATGTGATACATTGTATAACTGAATATTATTAGTTGATGCAGTTCTTACCTCAAGGTGGCATAGGATCGCAGTTCGGTATGCCTCGTCCTCCTATTGGTCCCTCGTCACAGGTACAGGTACATGCATGTCTTATTAATTCAAAATTCAATACAAAATAGTAATAATATTTGTGACAGGGTTCCGAGAATGGTCAGACATATTTTCCACCACCTCAAGAATTTATGTCGATGTTGACTGCAAATCATCCAGGATGGCCACCATATCCGAGCCTTTTTCTGCCGATGTCCTTAGGTCCGGTGCAACCTCAACCATCAGCACCTTCACTCACAGTGGTATGACTTAAATCACTAGCTCTCATGAATTCTTAAACATAATCTAGTTACTTATGTGAGTGTTCTTATAACATATAATTCAATTATCGAATTTACAGATTTAGACTTGTGAATTGTAAGCAACAATGTAAACTTTACTTGTATTTGTTTATTGCAGAGTACCCGTCGAGGAATGCCTGATACATGTGATGGTTTCTCAATTTGAACAGTGGAGGTGCGAGCGGCGGAGGTGCGAGTGGCCGAGGTGGGAGCTGTGGAGGTGGGAGTGGTGGATCTTCGGACAACAACATGTGAACTAATGTGGTTTCCGTTCACACTTATACACTTTAATTTGCATAAACTAAGGACATGCAAACTTGTAATTAAAGTCTATGTACTGCTGGCAGTGTTCTGCTGGTGACTTTTGCTGTAGTTATGTCTGTTGGTGAATTTTGTGCTGGTGCTGTTAGTATTTTGTGGTGAATTTTGTGAAATTTGTGCTGGTGCTGGTGCTGGTGCTGGTGCTGTTATGTGCTGGAGCGCTCGCGGGGCACTGGAGGCATCCCAGCCGGGAAGGCAGTGAAATGTAGTGCGGTTTTAAATAAACATGATTATAACCGCAGGTCGACAGCTATAACTGTTTTAAAACCGTCGGTTTGACAACATGACCGACAGTGATACTCCTTTATAGCCCTTGGTTTCGTCACCTGACCGACGGTTCAAAGATATTAAATGCGTCAGGGCTCCTTTCTGGCCAACTGCCTTAACATTTAAACAAGTCAGTTTTTCCTACCGACGGCTTTAACTTTATGAACGTCGATGCTTTAAAACCAACGGTTATAACGTTTAAAGCGTTGGCACCGATGGCTATAGTAGTTAAATACGTCGACTAACAGGCGTCGCGCAAAGCTGTCATAAGATACGACCATCGGCTACAGTAGGTAACCAACGGCTATAGCACCGACGCCTTTTTATTCGTTGGTTGTAATGCGTTCAATTGTGATATCTACTAGAGCTCTAGAGCTCAGCATTTCTCTTCGTTCTTGTTTTCCTCCCGCACACGCAGATTCAACAACATCACCAGAGAATGAAATGCGAGAATAGACCATAAACAATGTGGCAGTTCCGTTCTGAAAAAAGCAGCAGATTTACGACTAGATTTTGTGCAGCTATACTCGACCGAGAGGTACAACTGCAGCTGATGCAAAGCACTGCAGGGAAGGCCAGACAAAGACATGCAAAATCTCTACGAACAACGGTGCGTCGCGTACGAGTCGGACCTATTTTTAGGGGAAAAGCATTATGCGTCCATTGCAGACGAATGGTCACGTCTGTCCGATACAGCTGTGGCAAGAACACATCTCACCTCCCGGTGGCACGGAACAAGACAATGAAGGGACGTCTCAGCCCAGGGCTGCACCAAATTTCTACCGCGAAGTGCAGGCTGGTACCGTACCGGCCGTTTCCTCTATCTGATCTTTTTCACTTTTCAGCTATCGGTTTCCGTTGAGCGGTGCAAGGTGTGTCTGGTAAAGGGGACAAGTGGGTGCAACCAGGACCTGATGGAACAAGGATGATACAAATAAGATACTACCAGTAGTAGTAAGTATGATATTGTATGAGACTTTTCATTCGTGAACTGCAAACGTATTCTTCGGATTGGTTACTCTGCTGTGCAAAAGTTTCACCGAAAATAAAACCGAGTTACCACAATTTGAAATTGATGATTATCATTTCCTTTGAATCTTGCAGATGTAGGGGTGAATGTATCTGGATGGGCGTTCTCAACAGTGCGCGCTTCATTAAAATTGAAGGTGCTAGCCAGGCCTTCGATAAAGTCATGAAGAATTCTTCAGCAGCATCAACATGGAAACTCATCAGTGAGTCTGGTTTTCTAATGAACCAAGTTAACTAACACGACTGACTTACGACGGCTCTAGCCATTGTAATTAAGCTCTAAACTGTTGTAATTAGACTATTTACAATGTTTTTGCTTAATTACGACGGTAATTAGATGATGTAAGTGTTTTGTCGTAAATAAGCTAACTTACGACGGCTACCATCGTAAGTTACTTAACTTATTATGACGGCAACCCACAATCGTCGTAACAAATGGCCCGGCCCACGTGGTGGGCTTGACCAGATTAATTACGATGACCAAGTTCCGACCGTCGTAAGTAGAGACTAACGTACGACGGTCTGGACAGTGGCCGTCGTAAGTTGCCTGGGCTTACTTACGACAGTTTGGTTGGCCGTCGAAAGTTGCCTGGGCTAATTTATGACGGCAACTGTCCAGGCCGTCGTAAGTCAAGTTTTTGATTTAAAAAAAAACAGAAACTGACTAACCTGGCACGATGGTCAACTCACAGAACAAGCATACACATAATATACATTAACAGCAGTGTAACACCATCATTTTCATCCATCGTGCATTGCATTCATTCTTATACATGTCTAACATGATGCAACAATAAAAGGAATAAAATTAAAATGAATTAGAACCAAAATAGCAATTAAAAATCTAGCTTAGTACGAACTTATCCGGATTGGACCATGGACTAGTCCAATTTAGCTATTGTCGTCCCCGGACTTTTCCGTTAAATTGCTACGGATTAGTCAAAATCATTTGAGATGTTCTCTGGACTTGTCCGTTGATTTTACGGACTAATCCAATTTTGTTTCTGTTTCCGTCTGGACTTGTCCGTTGCATATACGGACTAGTCCGATGATCGCTGCTGAGAATTCAAGAACTTAGTCCGGATTTGAAACTAGACACTCCCCGAACTTGTCTTGCCTGGCACGGTACTTGTACGGTTGACTTTCTGTTCTTGAGTGGACTTGTCATATGGCACCAGACTTTTCTGTTGAACTTTCTATATCCGATCAGACTTGTCCAGCCTCACTATGGACTAGTCCGGTGTGTAGGATTTCGACTTGGATTCTATTCTTCCTTCATGACGAGTTATTGGATAATTGCCTTAATTGGGCCCAAGAACATCATGTCACACCCCTGAGGAGCCCAAGTGGGACCCCACCAAGGCCTCTACCTGATCCCACTGCCTCCTACTTAGATTCTACCCTAACCCCACCCCTCTTATATAAACACCCCTTTTCCACATTAGACGAATCCCAGCGCCTGCTCTCTTCATAAGCCGTTGCTCTTGAAGGGAGAAGAAGGAAGGGAAGGGAAGGAAGAAGAAGGAAAGGAAGGAATCAATCGATATCATCATTGCTGCTGCGATCTTCTTCATCAATTCTTCGACGTCAACTTTCTTCTTCGTCAATTCTTCGTCTTCATCGGTTCTAGACGTCAAGTTCTCGAGTTTCGTCGAACTGTGAACCCCTGAATTCACAATAAATACCTTAGATCCATCTTTCCTACATCAATCTTGGTCCCATATCTAAATCAAACTATGCTCTAGTTGGAAATTTGCAAAAACCCTAGAGTTAGCGGAGTTGTCCTATCTACTACAGACTAGTCCGTTGAAGTTCCTGATCCAAAGCGGACATGTCCGGCCCATGGTGCAGACTAGTCTGGTCTTTCAGTTCTGGAATTCCTGGACTTGTTTATTTTTCTCCGTAATGACTCGAAACTTGCTCTAACATGTAAACCTTAATTGTAACTAGTTAGTAAGAAACAATGGAAACCTAGTAACATGTATTACATTATAATTGCATCACTCATGCATGTCATGGCATATTGAGTACTATATGAGAATCTATTGATTGTAATGTTTGTTTCGCATGATTGCCGCACGAAATAGAAGGTAACGCTCTGGAGAGTGCTTACGAGGACCTCCAACACCAAAACTTTGAAGCTTCTTACCCGAACCAGCCGCAAGAGCAACGCAAGTGTCCTTGACCATTTTGATTCTGTTTTCAAATGTTTTGTTTGCAAAACTGCATGCTTGTGTCAATATGATGGGAAGCCTATGATAGATGTTTACTAGACTTGTATACCCTCCCTTGTCACTCAAGATATAATGTAGAGAGTTGGGAAGGGTATTTTCCAGTTTGCTTCACTTTGCTTAATTGGGATTGGGAATAACCAAATGACTCATTATGAACTAATATACACATGGACTATGTGAATTGAGGATAATGATGAATTAAGTAACATGGATCTTTGGTGATCTAATCAAGCATGGTTTGTGGACTGGGTTGGATGATATGATGATTTCACTTGCTTTAGATCTAAGGATCGGTTCATACGAGAATAAGCGATGACAACAGTGCCACCACAAGGCCAAGTATGGGTGCGGCTTAGCCAATTAATTAGGTGTATTGCCAGCATTGTTCGGATCATTTGGAAGGCTCAGAGAATGAGAGTCGGTTGGGTTTGTATTAGTGGCGGGACTGCCCTGGGATCCGAACGACACAAGAGGGGGCTCTTGGATGGATGTGCTCAGTTGTGAGACATCACTTCCAGTGAAAACTTAGTGGGTCTAAACATGCTGGTAGTACCTTTGTAAAGGCTATTTTGTGATCTCTTGGCCACACACCATTGGAAGTGTGTAATGTGACCGACGGGTCATGGGCATGATGGAGGTTCTTTAGTCGTCGAAACGGGACGAAATCACGAACTTGTGGGTAAAGTAGCACAACCTCTGCAGAGTGTTAAAAACTATCATGACAGCCTGGTCCCTATTAAGAGCACATGGATGACCTACATGATTAGAGATGGAATTGACATATGGATGGTTATTAAATTGATGGATGAGGTATGATGGTAATTGAGAATGATGGATATGGACTATGATGTTTACTTGGGATATGGTGGGATTAAACTCACATAGACATTGCAGGTTGCTTTTACATAATTGTGAATTTGAATGCACTTTTCTGCAATTAGCCATTTATTATCGTCCTTATTTAAGATACATGTCATACTTTCCCACACTTGCTATGTACGACATGTACTCACCCTTACAGTTCCCCTTCAGGTGATGCTTGGGAGTACCGTGAGGATCATGTGGAGTATTAGGTTGCGTGCTATCGTCAACTGGTTGTGGAGTGGTGTCACACCATTTAATTTAGTTATTCGCTGCAATAATAATTAGAGACTTGTAATTCATGAAACATTGGAATATTATAACAAGGTACTTATTTACTATTCGTGTCGTGGTTATTTTATATATATCGTTTGTGATGCACTCATGTATGTGTGTTAAACATTCTGGACACACATATGCGTTCACTTGGTTCATTTTCGGAACCGGGTGTCACAAGCAGCAGTAAACAGTCATAAACAGCTCCAAACGCATCAATCACAACACAAAATCCAAATGGGCTACACACTAGCCCCTCGACTACCTCTGGAGCCAAAGAGCTCGTCTCAGTTCGTCCCTCCCGGTACTGGTAGCTGTAGCGATAGAGTTTGCGCCTCCTTTGATTAACCCTGCAAAGCACATGACAAATAGACATGTTTCGAATTCGGATCTCCCTTTCTTTCTCCTTCTCTCACTCTCTTCCTCTCTCTACCTTCCATCCTCTCTCTCAGTCTCTTCCTATGTCTCTGTACCATCCATCCCATCTTTCTCTCACTCTGTTCCTCTCCTTCTCTAGCATCCTTTCTCTCCCTCTCTCTCGCTCTCACCCTCTCTCTCGCACTTCCTCTCTCCCTCTTCTCTACCACTCTATTTCTCTCACTCTATCTCTCCCTCTTTCTTTCTTTCTTTTTTACTCAAACTCTCTCTCACTCTCTCCGTCACCCTATATTCCACTCCCTTCACTCTCTTTGTTAAATGAATATGACATTACTAAAGAGTTTATTATTTGTGCCGAAGACACCTGTGCTGGTGTGCCTGTGCTGAGGTCGCCTGTGGCGGCTGCCACGCAGGAATCGCGATCTGCTGGCTGTTCTGTCGAGCTAAGATCTGTCATTGCAAAATATTAGAACATACATATTACTGAAATGCTATGAAATTAAACTATAGTAATTTAAATTACTTACCTCCATTGCTGCCTGCATCTGGGCCATGTAGCTGGTCCGTTACTCTAGGATGACACTCATCCTGTCGAGCTCCTCCTAGGTCAGCGTCAGCCTCTCCTGTATGGCATGGAACTCCAGGTCCCTCTGCGAGAGAAGACAACTCGACGGCCAACTAGATGAAGCCTGCATCGATGGAGTTCCTCTCGAAGGTCGCGTTATGGTCGAGTCAACAAATCCATCAAAAATGGCAAACCTACAAAGAAAGAAAAATAGTAAGTAAAATAAGGAAAAATAAAAAATAAACAAATGACCAACTCACCGTCCATGGGCCTTCCTACCTCTGCTGGAGTTTACAACTTTAGGGTCGATTGGCACATTTTTCCAATCGTACCCTTTGTCGTGTATCTTCACGACCTCCTGCGTGTACTTTTCCTAAAAACAAAGAAATTGTGTAAGCGTGTCAATAATAGTATTAGTTATAATTAAAATTATGAATTTTGAAAACTTACCAGTCGATCGGTTGCAACCTGACTGCACTACCCAGGCTGGGAATTGTCACTTCTCCTGTGACCTCTCTCCCAAACCTGGATCGGGGTCGGCTCCTGACTGGTCTCTCGCTCCTGTAGATACGTGTTAGTAGGATAAATATATTATGAACATATAAACCAACTTAAAATATACTTACCATGCGTTTAGCCAAATGCAAATGACCATCTCTGTTGTAGTTGTGCTTGTCGTCCGATCCTTTACAGCCTCGAGCCCTTGTGGATTTAGCGATGAAATCATCGTTGGCCCAATATCGATAGAGAGATTGGTATGCATCAGGTTGACTCTGTAATCAGGAAATAATAACCTGCACATATATAATATTTCATCAATACTGTTAACATAGGTAGCTATTTAAAATATTTAACAATAGGAATTTACCCCCGTGTACTGATCCTCTATCAATTACGTGTCGGAGTCCTTCCTAAACGGACCAGGTTCTTGATGTTCTTGATGCCGCTTCTGGTACTCGTTCACGGCCTGTATGCGAGCGTATGACAACGCCTGTGTCACGACCTTCCGAGCGTTCATGTCGAACACGGCTGTTGCATGCTCCATCATGCGCCTGCTTGTTTCCTCTGACTTGTACATTAGCTTTAAGAAAGCAAACATTTATGCGATATGCATTAACAATCCAAATGAGTTGAAGAATGAAAACATTTGAGCTTACCATAAAATCGTTCCACACGGCCCCCTGAAGGGTGTCGTGCACCTCGCGAGAGACACGAGCGTAGTCATCCCACGACAAAGCAGGGACACTGTCGATGACACCGGGATAGTGCAAACGCACTAAAGCCCCGATAACACTGTTAACTTGCCTGTGGCATCCCTGGCCCGTGAACGAACAGTTATACCAATATATGCAAAATTTATTAACTCATTAAGTATCGGAAGACAACATCAAATATTTAATACTATACAATTTTTTTTACATGTCTCCGATTGGAGTAATAGTGATCCGCTCACGAGGAACAGAAGGAGGAGCCACATAGTGGGTCCCCCTTGTCCGTCGCCTCTGCGCCGGAACCACGTTCGGTGACCTGGAAGGCTGGTCACTACTGGAGCCTGAAGGATTCATGCTCGCCGGCTCTGATGGGAGGCTAGCCGGCTCCGAGGGATGGCTAGCCTATGGCAGTGCCATAACCCCTAAATCTGAGTCAGGCTGCAAAATTAAAGGATTGATAAGAAAAATTATTAATAACTACAATTTAAAATAACATGATTGGCAATTGAAATTTACCTTTGTGTGCTGTGAGGCCACAACTCGGCTCGCAAGGTCTGGAAGGTGTCTCATCAGTTGAGAGCGTCTGCTCGTACCTGACGAGGTACAAGAGAAAAGTCCCATGGTTGGCTGAGGAACCCTCCCACCCCCTTCCCCTTCCCTTTGGACGATGACATCCTGTTGTAAAGAATAATTCATGAATATGCTAAGATAATATACAAAATTCATTTTAAGTTAGTGAAGAAGACGTTACTTCATCAATTTCAAAATTCATCAACGTTACGATCATGTACCCTACTCCTTAAACTAGAACATCAATCTTCTTTACTGAGGGTCTCAACTAGATTTTGTTTCCGCTTCCACATATCCTAAGTATCATTATCTTGAGCGTCCCCAACTAAGTCATCGAGTCTTACACCAGCCTCGACGATGAACGAGTCTGGCAACTCTTCTTCTTGGTAAACCTCATCAGTATCATTGTAACCATCATCTTCTCGATTGTATAACCTCTCACGAGGATTCACCTTATGTACCATACACCAAGCTTTGAGTTTTTGCATGGATAAGGAAGATAATACGCTTGATCCACTTGGTCTGCAAAAACAAATGAATCGTATCCTCGTAGCCGTTCCTTGTGTTTAATTTCCACCATGCCAATTTGGTTTAGTCGAATTCCATGATTGTTATCAAACCAATCACAGTCAAAGAATACTGCTCGAAGATCCTTATTCCCAACAAAAGAAAATTCAAGGATTTTTAATGATCCCATAGTAATTAGTTTTGCGTCCTTGAGAGTCGGTTGCTCTCGTCACAACTCCAGTATTAGATGTTGCCGCAAGAGGACAAAGAGATTCAAATTAACTTGTATGGAATCAGAAGCCATTGACGTCATATCAACCGTAGCCCATAACTTTGACCAATCCATAGGATAATTGTCGCAAGTCTTCATGGACGTTGGCATCTTTCATGCACTGTCCAAAATATTAAGTTTTAAGAAAACTTTTTAAATGCTCATAAGTTATAAGAATACTTTATAAATATTGATAAGTTAACGAGAAAATGTTACATGATCTTGAAACCAAGATAAGAAGTTAGAAGTCTTTAGCACAGAGCTATCTATAGAAGTGGCTAAGCTCGACTAACACCTTCCACACAGAATCATCAAATAACCCCAAAAATTAACAGGTAGAAGTCTTTCCATGATTATATGATAACCATGACTCTTCAATCCAGTGAGCTTTCTCGTTTTCACATTCATAGCTCGTTTCAGACTAGCTGCGTAATCATCTGAGAATTTCAAACTTTTCAACCATTTGAGGACATCTTTGTTTTCTTTAGGTTGAAGACATAAAGAAGCACGTGGTTTACCACCACTTTCTGAGAGCTTAAGAGTTGGACGGTTACAAAGCTAAGCCAGATCCTTTTGAGCCTTTATATTGTATTTCGTTTGGCCTATCATGTCCACACATGTTCTTCTGATACATTCACCCATGTTATGCTCTTGATGCATGACATCAATATTGTCCATTAGTATCAACGACTTCACATATGGTAGCTCCCATAGTCCATGTATATCAGCCCAATTGTGATCCTCTCTGTAACCGAGAAAATAACCAGGATGAACTTTATCTGGCACCAGTTTGTCCAACATATCAAATATTTCTGACCCGTTAGATGTTTTAGTGGTCCTTTAGTGACAACGATGTCCTTTCTGAAGACATTCCCCTATTGCCTAAACATGTGATTCAGAGGCAGCCAACGTCTGTGACAATCGAAGTAGCATACCTTGCCTCCATGAGTAAGTCGAAAATAATCCGTGTAAGAAGCACATATCGGACACATAAAATGACCGTGAGTGCTCCATCTAGAAAAACATGCTGTATGCATGGAAACCATGGACGTACCACAAATAAGCAGTTCGAAGGTTGAATTTCTGCTTCTTGTAACAGTCGTACGTTTTGACTCTTGTCCACAACATTTTCAATTCTTTGATCAGTGGTTTCAACATCACGTTGAGACATGGCCAAGGATGATCCGACCCAGTTACAATGAGGCTAAGGAACATGAACTCATACTTCATACAAAGAGCCGATGCTAGGTTGTACAGAATGACAAAGACATGGCAACAGGTGTATTGTGTGTCATTTGTACTGAACTGCGAGAATCCATCTGTCACCCCCGATGCGAACATTTCTCACATCACGGCCGAAATCTGGATCAAACCAGTCCAACTTCTTCCATGCTTCACTGTCGGATGAGTACCTCATGACTCTATTGTTCTAACGTACACCTTCTTTGTGCTATCTCATGTGTCTGGTAGTTCATTTTGAAAGGAACAACCACTTCAACCGAGGTGTCACGAGCAAGTAATAAAGCTGCTTATGTGCGACTTTTGTCATCACATTATCAAGATCATCATTAACAACTTCGACATACCTCGATTTATTACATTTTAAGCACCTACTCTCTTTGTCATGCTCTTTCCATAAAAGCATACAGTTATCTCGATACACATCAATCTTCTCATATTTTATACAGAGACCGGAAAGCAATTTCTTCGCCTGATACATATCTTTAGGCACTTTATGGGGCCGTGGAAGGATATCGCTGATACATTTGATGAGATCATTGTAGTAGTTATTAGAAAAGAAGTACTTAGACTTAATTGCCATAAGTCTAGTCATAAAAGTGAGGAGGGTCACTTCAGTGTTCATGCAGCGATTCTTCTTAAGCTTTAAGAAGCTGGAAGAACACTTCAACCTCCGTTTTTGGAGGATCCTTCGTAAGCTCTGGTTGCATAGCTTCTAGCCTCTCATCCATCCTATCAATCCCCAGTGTATCATCATTGTCCTCTTCCACTTCTTGTACAGCTTGAGAAGTTGTCTCGACGTGGATGGTCAACACCTCATAATTTGGCATGTAATCGTTTCGACACAAGTGTACCGAAAGTTCCATTTTGTCCGAAAACTAGGTATTGCGACATTTTGTACATAGGCACCACACTTCATCGATATTTGACAACAAAAAAGCTTGATCTATAAAAGCATTAGTCTTGGCGAACAACTCATCTGAGTGACCACCAGCTTTGCTCTTCCAACCAGTATATATCCAACTGCGGTTTTCACCCATGTTTGACTCTAAAGTATAAAGCAAGAGAAATTATGGTTACTTTATAATTTGTTTAATGTCATGACCCTACATCTATTGGAAAGGATAGGTCCTCAATCCACACAAGAGTGACCGAGAGGAACGTGCTTATGACGAGACATGGGGTTCGGATCAAGACGAAATTTTGGAAGCATAATCCTGCTGTTCTCTAACTGCATACCCGAAAATGGTGCATTGGATAACATTAGGGTTACACCGTTGAAATCTCGTCCGGATCTAGACTCCGCGTCTCGTCATAAGCACGCCCCCTCGATCACTCCCGGGCTGTCCAAAAAGGAATAATTCCAAACCTACACGACCCACATGCGTAACACATGTGAGACGAGTCAGTCCGAAAATGGGTGACACATATTGTATAGGTCACATTAATCTTTCATTTTTGAGTCATTTACGAGAGAGAGAGAGAGGTAAGAATGAGAGAGAGAAAGAGAAGGAAAGAACAACCAACGGCTTTACGAGTTAGCCGTCGTACTTTATGCTCCGTCGAGTCCCGCCGTCCACGCGTCGGAGCGTGCCGTTCTCACAGGTGCTTTTCGCCTTCGTGCCTATCTATACGCATAAGTGACTACTAAATGGACCGTGTCGGGCCATAAATGGGTTGTGTCGGGCTGAGCCGGCCCAAATCTCGTATGTTTACATATCGATATTAAACACTCAATCAATCAAAATAACTAAAAAAGAAAAATTAACAAACTTAATATAAATTAGTCTATACATAAGTAAACAATTAAACAACCCTAATATCAGTTAAACCTAAAAAGACATCTAAACAATTATCAATTCATCTAAACAATTAGTCATAACATAAACAATTAAATAAACATTTCAGCAAACATCTAAACCTAACATAAACAACAAACATAATTAAACCTAATACAATTCATATAAACAATTATTAATATAAACAATTCATCTACTAAACATTTCATGTACTAAAAAATTCATCGACTAAACAATTCAACTACTAAAAAATTCATCTACTTAACAATTCAGCTACTAAACAATGGAACTAAACAATTGCCAATTAAAAACAACTCACTAAACAATTGCTAATTAATAAAATGAGCTAGGCTCGGTACAGCCATGGTCAGCGATGGAGGCCGGTGGCCGGTCATGGGCGTCGACCGAGGGGGTAGGGAGTAGGGGGGCCATACCTCGGCGCAGAGGGCGAGGCGGGCGGCTGCGCGGTGTGGGGGGCGAGGCGGGCGGCTCGGGCAGTGCGGTTGGGGCGGCACGACACGGTGGGGGCGGCACATCGTGGGCGCAGCTCGGTCAGCGGGGCTCGGCGAGGGAAGGCGGCGGCAATGCGAGGAGGAAGATGTACACGTGGTGTGGGCCACACGCGCGGCCCGCGGGGTGTAGGGTTGTTCCCCTTATGTACGACGGCCCAGTAATTTACACCGGCCTAGGTTTGGGCCGTTGTACATAAGACATTAAATTCCGTTGGTTACCCTACTTATGACGGTCTAGGTTTGGACCGTTGTAAGTTAGTTATTGAATTTCAATGGTTTCTTTATTTACGACGGTCGCGGCCACATGGCCGTCATAAGTTAGCTTACGTATGACGGCTACCGCGGGCCGACGTAAGTTAGCTAACATACGACGGCTGACCCTCGTAAATAATTCGGCCGTCACAAGGTGTTGAGCTTCCTGTAGTGTAAGGTAGTTATAACCTAACCTCAGCACACTATTTATTCATGTTGAACTGACGTGTGTTAAGTTTTGGTGTAAACTATGCTCTGAAACTCCAGCGGCGATGGTGTTCTGTGTTGTTCATTATATATAGGGAATGTACATGAGGTGTGGCCGTTTACATTGCGGCCGGAGCGCAGTTGGTTGAGATCCTAATCTCAATCCATTCTAATCTATACGTTATCTGTTACATTGTGGAGAGTTCGACTTCTTTGATTCTACTCCTAGTCTACTACGTCTCTATCTCTTCTGTTATTCTTCATACGCGAGTCTTTCCTGTACCGTAGCACACATTCATGCATCACGTTGTATATTCTAACCTTCTCCCTCAATCTCAACCTCCCATGTTGAGATTGTGCTGAAACTCAATCATTCGGTTTGCTGGCAGTGATTTAGTGAAACCATCAGCAATTTGATCACCAGACGAGATGAATCGTATTTGAAGTAACTTGTTTGCCACTCTTTTTCTCACAAAGTGGTAATCAATCTCTATGTGCTTTGTTCATGCATGAAACACGGGATTCATTATGATAAACGTAGCCCCAAAGTTTTCACACCATAAGATTACTGGTTCTTGTTCTTGCACTCCTAATTATTTCAAGATGGTTTCAGTCCAAATTACTTCTACCGTGGCACCACTCTTTTTCTCACAAAGTGGTAATCAATCTCTATGTGCCTTGTTCATGCATAAAACACGGGATTCGTTATCATAAATGTAGCCCCAAAGTTGTCACACCATAAGATTACTGGTTCTTGTTCTTGCACTCCTAATTATTTCAAGATGGTTTCAGTCCAAATTACTTCTACCATGGCATTAGCCAGTGATTTATACTCCATTTCAGTACTTGACCGAGAAACCGTATGTTGCTTCTTTGCACTTCATGATACCAACTTCATGCCCAAATAGATTCCAAATCCGCTGGTTGAGCGTATGTCATCTGGACACCCTAGCCAATCCGTGTCAGAAACTGCACTTATCTGCAGAGTACTATGTTGAGGAATTTTATACCAAGGTTAATTGTTCCTTGTACAAATCTTAAGATTCGCTTCACCATCACCATATGTACAGTAGTAGGCATGTGCAAGAACTGACATGCCTTATTTACAGAGAAGGCTAGGTCTGATCTGGTTAGTGTAAGATATTGTAGTGCTCCCACGATACTTCTGTACTTAGTTGTTTCTTCTTCATCAAGTGGATCGCCAACATGCATATATAGCTTTCCAGAAACCAAAATTGGAGTAGTAGTGGACTTACAATTTCCATTCCAACCTTCTTAATTTTAATTATCTTCGAAGCATATTTCTTTTGATTAAACAAAATACCTCCTTTAATCTTTTAGACTTCGGTCCTAAAAAATTAATGTGATTCACCAAGATCTTTGAAAGCAAAATCATTCTTTAAATCTTTTAGTAGTGCTTCAACTGCCTGTTTGGAGGAACTAACAGCAATAATGTCATCTACATAAATTAATAGAAAGATTGTGATCTCACCCTTTTTATAGATAAATAATGATGTAACCCCCTTTGAAGGTTCGAAGCCAATTTGAACAAGCTTTGAACTAAGTTTTGAGTACCAAGTCCTCGGTGCTGTTTTAAACCATATAGTGCCTTGTCTAATCTGCATACATGATTAGGGTGAGTTTCGTCTTCATATCCTGGTGGTTGCACCATATAAACTTCCTCTTCTAGATCTCCATGTCAGAAATCATGTTGCACATCTAGCTTCTCAAACACCAGTTATTTGTGACAGCAGTTGATAATACTAATCCGATAGTAACTGCTTTAACAACAAGACTAAAGGTGTCTTCACAATCAATTTCATACCTTTGCATGAACCCTTTTGCCACTAGTCTAGCTTTATACCTGTCAACTGAGTCATCAGCATGTCTTTTAATCTTGTATACTCTATTTGAGTCAATCAAATTTTTTATTCCCTTTCTTGGCACAAGATGCCATGTTTGATTATCTTTTAGTGCTTGCAACTCCACATCCACAGCTTTCTTCCAATTCTGATCCCGCAAAGCTTGTTGTCGACTTCCGAGTTCTCTCGTTGAAGCAGCTAGAAAGACAAAGTCGTTGCCAAAAGTTTTTGGTTTAACAATGTTGTTCTGTAACCTTGTGTTAGGCCTAGAAGTGTTGCTTGTCTGCCTAGTTGTAGAATTCCTGCCCATAGCAGATCCCGTTACGTCTGATCCAGTGCGACCACTACACACGTTATTAATGTCACCCGGACTCCCTTGATCTTCTGTGGTGGATGCTATTTGTGTTGCTTCTCCCTCGTTGCGTGAGACCACAGAAGATCCTGGGGAGGGACTGTTGGGAAGTACCGGACTTGTCCGGTAAAGACCGGACTAGTCCGGTTTTGTCCAGTAAGGGTAACCGGACTAGTCCGGACCCTTAGAGGACTAGTCCGATATTGTCCAGTAAGGGTAACTGGACTAGTCCGGACCCTATACGGACTAGTCCGATTTTTCAGTAACTGTCAGTTTCAACTCAAAATTGACATGTGTTCTAATTGAAAGGACACAACCCACCGAATTTTGAGTCTCTGATCGGGAGACTCAATAATTCCTAAGGGTGGGAGGCCCCCTCTTGTGTCTCTTGGTCAACTATAAGAAGAGGGTCAAGTGGGTGATCAATGAAGGCTTAAGGGCATACATTCATACACACTTGAACACTCTAATCCACTCAGAATCCGATCAAGATACCAAGAGAAGAACAAGGGGAAACGCCTCTCGTCGTCGTTCTTCTTGCGGCCTCGCCTTGTTGGCTAGATGGCTGCATCGTCAAGCAACAACAAAGATGGAGGAGAAGGTATTATTGATGTTCTTGTGCTATTTGAGAGATAGCACTTGGTGTTCATGTTGTAATCAGATTTCTCCATGTAATTCGAGATGATTTAGTGGCTATTTGATCTTTGGGCTCCCTATTGTTTTCTAACAGGGACCGGACTCTGACATGGCATTGTGATAAAGTTTTGTACCCGGGGTACCAAATACACGGGATTCGACAGTACTCGACCACTACACGGCAACGGACTGAAGCTACTCTTCAGTCGAGGAGGGACCCACCACCAACGCCATGGCCACTCGAGGTCGGGGTATTTAGCCCGCCCAAGTACTGACCAAGAGGTCGGGCGGACAATTCCTCCTGGGCTCGAGCCTGTGAGAGGCGGGTAGTTGGGGGCATTTATGACAGACGATGGGCGCGGTGACTTCAGCTGCGGGAAGCACCAGCGATGTGACCCATTGCTGTATAAGCATGGCATTTGTCCCATCCACCGTCAGAAGGGCGATAACTTCACCATGAAGATTGTGCCTTAGAGATCATAAAGAAGCCAAGACCGAAACTTCCGACGGACTGGATACATAGAACGAACACTGTAAAACAAGCCTCACAATGAGGAATGTCAGATAGACTGGGTCGCCTCGCCCCCCCCCCCCCTATAAAAGGGCCCCCAAGGCATTAAGCGGTAGAGGGGGGGGGGGGCGAACTCACTCTGTATTTGTGGTTACTGTACGCATTTCCTTACTTACACACTTTTCCCTTTGGTGCTCTTGCACCGCCCTTTCCTTTGACGCACTCGCATACGTGTTTTACTTTCTTACGTCTGTGTGCGTTTATGTTTACGCATTACTTTCGTATCTGTTCTTACATTCTTAGAGTTCATACACTGAGGTTAGGCCTGCTTGTATTCTGTTGTCTCGCCTTTTGACCTAACAACGATCACGGAAGACTCCCGCTGGACGTAGGGCCTTTTTTGCTAGAACCAGGATAAATGTCTTGTTCTTTGCAAGCTAGCCATACAAAGATGAAAGTGATTCAATAAATTGTACTAATCAGTTTACGAAAGACCGACACATTGATTCCTCCGCCTGAGGCTGCTGGTGTCGGGCTGCAGTTATTACCACTGCAATCCGCCTCATTGTCACCCGGATTAGGCACGTGATTGCAGGCCGATCTGGCCTGCTGTTGATCAGGCGCAACAACTGGCGTAATTGTTGAATCTTCTTCATTTCGCGTGCATGGACCTTCTGTTCACATCGAGTTGCCTTCTTCCTGCATGAAACAATAGCTTCCGGATCCATTTTGATTAGAAAATTCAGTCGAATCTGCAGGGTTATGAAAATCATTATGCTGATTGGGCTCTCTTTGCTGCACAGTAGATGGAATCAAAGTTGGATGAAGGAGTAGTATTTCGGATTGAAGCTTAGCACCTGCATTTGGATGAAGATTATGGAAGGGAATAATTGCTTCATCAAAAATTACGTCCCGTAAAATGTATACTCTCCCACTTGAGATTTCCAAGCATTTGTAACCTTCATGTGAGAAGCTATACCCCAAAAATACACATTGTTTGGATCTAAATGCAAGTTTGTGGTATTATAGGGCTGCAAATTGGACCAACAGTCACAACCGAAAAATTCTAAGAGGGAGTAGTCCGGTTTTTTGTGAAACAGTTTTTCCATGGGAGTTTCATAAGCAACAACTTTAGATGGAACTCTATTTAACCAGTAGACTACCGTATCAAAGCCTTTATCCCAAAACTTTAACGACATGCTTGCACGTGCTAGTAGAGTGAGACCAACCTCTACAAATGTCCATGCTTGTGCTCGGCTGATCCGTTTTGTTGGTAGGTGTGAGGACAAGAAACAAAGTGAGGTATTCCTATTTGGGTGAAGAATGTACTTAATTTTTGATACTCCCCTCCCCATTCTGTTTGCATGGCAACAATCTACTTATCAAACATGCGCTCCGCCATGGCACACAACTCATGAATTTTTGTGAAAACCTTTGTTTTGTGTCTAATGAAATAGATCCAAGGGAATTTACTAAAATCAGCGATGAAGCTTACATAGTAACTATTTCTCCCAACAAAACTTGGAGTAGGATTTTAGAAAACACAAGTTCAAGAGGTGCATGTGAAATGCTAGATGATTCTGGGAATGGTAGTAGATGGCTTTTTCCTTGCTGGGATGCGTTACACACTTGACATGCACTAGCTTCTAACAAACAAGGAATATTATTTTTTTCTACTGGGTATTGACTATTACCATGGATGGGTGGCCTAGTCTATCATGCCACTTTTCTGTAGAGGGCTTGGAGATCGTGAACACACTTTGTGGAGGAATTTTCTAGGGACCGTCAGGGATATAACCCTTTTCTACATTTTCCTCAAAGAAGGATTTTCTTCGTAACTCCAACCTTTACGAAAAATAGTGAGAGTGAAACTCAAGAAAGATAGGATTGTCAGTGATTAGCTTATGAACGGAGATAAGATTCTTTGTGGTGGATGGTACATGAAGAATGTTTTTGATATGAAGCCGTTGTGCAAGGGTGTGCAAAGTAGAGCTACCAACAGAATGAATTTTCATATCTGATCTATTTGCCGTGTGAACTCTTTCTTGGCCGACATATTTTTCTTTGATTGTCAACTTCTCCAACTCTCTAGTAATATGATCTGTGGTCCCTGTACCCGTGTACCAATTTGTGTCAACTTCATACGAAGATGTGACATTATTCGCTTTTTTTTCTTCGGGCTTGAAGTCTCAATCAAAACTTTTCCAACACCTGATCACCGTGTGACCGACTTTATCACATAGTTGACAGATTGGTTTGCATTCGGTTGAACCTCTTCCTTAACCTCTTCTGCGCGCTGGACCACAGTGGTAAGAGTGTCCTCCTCCTCTCCCACGATAACCACTTCCTCGAGTAGCTGCTTGGACTTGATAATAATTCTGATCTTGCCTTTCAAGGCATGCCTCTATTGCTAGGAGTTGAGCAAACAAGTCAGAAAGTGTAATTGACTTGGTTCTGTACTTACATTCTAAATCAGGGAATTGTAGTCTGAATCCAAGCCTGCCAAAATATATGCTACTGTATCATCATCTTCTATTCTCTTTCTTGCCACCGCGATCTCATCGCCGTACTCTTTCATCTTGGAAAAATACACCACAATGGTCATCTCTCCTTTTCTTGTACTAGATAACTTTGCACGTAAACGCGTAATATGCGCTCTTGATTAAGAGGAAAAACTCTTATGAATAGCCTGCCATACCTCGGCTGAAGTTGAATACATTGCTACTTGAGCCAACACTTGTTTTGATAGTGTTGACTTGAGATAACTTAGCAATTGCTGGTCCTGCACGACCCATGCTAAGTATTCCGGATTGGGCTGGTTCTCCCTTGTCTTGTCAGCTTTTTCCACAACGATCTCTTCAGTTGGCTTGGCCTTGGTTCCATCAAGCAAGCCATATAGTTGTGCACCACGCACCACTGGCAAAGACTTGGGCTTTCCACAAGAAATTTTTTTCTCTTGTGAGTTTCTCAACAGAAGATTCAGGGTATTGAACCCTGCGCACAATGGAGGAACTCATTGCTTCACGGTTGAAACAGATGGATCTTCCCTCGATGGAGGTTAACCGGCTCTCGTTACCATGTTAAGTTTTGGTGTAAACCATGCTCTGAAACTCCAGCAGCGATGGTGTTCCGTATTGATCATTATAAATAAGCAAGGTGCATGAGGTGCGGCCGTTTACATTAAAACAAAGTCTGGTGTGCGGCCGGGCACAGTTGGTTGAGATTATAATAACTACAGGAATTGGGCAAAGAAGTGTCGGGGAAACTATAATCGTCGGCCCCGACAACTTAAAGTGTACTAAATTCGTCGGCTTAGCAAAGCCGACATTTATATCGTTATAGCCGTCGGCGTCACGATGACGGCCGACGGCTTTAACTATGGCCGTCGGTTACAGCTCCAGGGCCGACGGCCATAGCATGGACCCCGCGCTCCGAAAAACAATCTTGCCGCCAAATTATAAGACCATCGGCTCCAACAGCAGGGCCGACGGCCATAGAGTGGGCCCCGTGCGCCTAAGTTATGGTCGTCGGTCGTAGCGCCGCGGCCGACTGTCATAAGGTGGGCTCCGCAGCCCTCAACTAAGATCGTCAGCTCTTGATAACCGACGACTTTAATCTCCTTACATCGCGTACACAAGGGAAAAAACTTAACACTACACTCACTCGCGCGTGCTGCTCTCATCTCTCGCTCCGCCGCCGCACGCGCCGCCTCGCATCCCCGCACCCCGCGTCGCCGCCCCGCCACCGCCCGCGCCTCGCCCCGCTCCTCGCCGCGCTCGCCTTGCCGCCCCGCGCTTCGTCGCCTTGCCGTTGAGTGCCCCACCGGCCGCCGAGCGCCTCCGCCGCTCCCCGGCTCGCGAGCCTCCGCCGCCGCTCCTCCGCGCGCCTCCACCGCCCCTTCCGATAAGATTATAATTTAAGCTTGTTTATGAATTAGGTTTTTGAATTCCGATAAGTGTGGCATTAGGTTTTTGAATTGATTAGTCTATGAATTCCAATATCATTACTTATGCAATTTTATATTGTGTTTTATCCATATATGTGTATGTAACTTGATTATCATAGATGTTAGTTATTAGGGTTCAATTATGTTTATTTGAATTTATTTAGTGTTTATGTACTATATGTATATACAATGTTATCAAATCTAGGCGACTAGGATCGACTAGGCGATTAGTCGTCAACTAGGGTGATTAGTCGACCGTAGTCGACCTCTTGGTTGTCCAACGTATTTTGGAGAAAAAGTTCTAGTCGACACTAAGGAAACAGAGTCGGGAGTACCACCATCCCGGCGTTGAGGAAGGAGAAGGCAAAGGGGACAAGGAAGAATGGCACAATCCCAACGTTGAGGAAGGAGGACGCGAAGGGGACATGGGAGAACAGCGCAGGGAGGCGGACATGAGAAGGATGGCAGCGCATGGTGGAGGAGCAGCGACGGCACACCTGGAAAGGAACGCCATGGCACCAGGCAGCTCGGCGGCAGCGGGCGGCACGGCGGGCGGCACAACAAGACCCATTTAGTAGGAAGTTAAAGTAGGCTTTGTAAGGCGTTGCCTAGGCGTTGCCTAGTCGCTGCCTAGGCGTCCAGGTGCTCTGGCCCTGACGCCATGTGCAGTCGCGTGGTCGCCGTTGTTTAGTCCGCTGGTGCTGCCTGCCCCTTTTTACTTTAAGAACTGCACCGGATAGGGGGGTGTAGTGTTAAATAGGCGGTGTTATGCTGTCGAAATTTTAGGACCTATCCTAGACAATAGGTGTAGGGTCTTGACATTAAACAAACTATGAATTAACCATATATGTTCATTAACATACATTTATTTGATGTAGTTTTAAAATGGGTGACGACCGTAAGGCGATGTATGAAGGATGGAGTTCAACTGGCGCGCACACTAATGAATGGGGTCATATCGCAAATGCTTTTCTGAGCCATGCATTTGCTAGTGATGCTCGTGTTGCAAAGTGTCCGTGTATCAAGTGTCGGAATTGTCGACGTCTGGATAAGTCTGAAGTGGAGTTGCATCTTTGCAAGCACGAATTTATGCCTGACTATCTGGTGTGGCGTGAGCATGGGGAGATAGAGCGTGATGATGAGTCAGACGGTAATGAGGATGAAGATTGGATGGATGAGATGATACATACATTGGTAAAGAGTACAAAGATTGGTCACAATCGAAGGAGGTGAAGGAGTTTTACGAGCTTCTTGCCGCCACAGATCGAAAAGTGTATGAGGGCACCAATGTGACCATTTTAAAGGTGGTCACACGACTTATGGCGATGAAGTCCAAGTTCCATTTCGCGAACAATTGTTACAATGGTATCATTAAGCTGATCATTGATCTCCTTCCATAAGGTCATCAGATACCGCCGGATCTATATCAATCTAAGAAAAATTTGGCTGCTCTGGGTATGAATTATGAGAGGATTGATGCGTGCAAGAATAATTGCATGCTGTTTTGGAAGGAACACATGAACGATACTCATTGTATGCATTGTAAGAAATCTAGATATGTGGATGACATGAGTGATGATGGAGAACGAGTAACTACAAAAGTACCGATCAAACAACTTTGGTACATGCCAATCACGTCAAGGCTTAAACGATTGTTTCTATCCCAAGAAACAATAAAGCACATGAGATGGCATTCTGAAGGGATACGTGAGAACAATGACAAATATGTTATGGTGCATCCTTCGGAGGCCGCAACTTGGCAAGCTTTAGACCGTTTTGATCTGTAGTTTGCAAGAGATTCGAGAATTGTTTGTCTTGGGTTGTCAACAGATGGTTTCACTCCATTCAGCACCAGTAACAGCCCATACTCTTGTTGGCCTGTTTTTATCATGCCCTACAATCTTCCTCCCAACATGTGCATGAAAGAAGGATACATTTTCCTTGCGGTGGTCATTCCTGGTCCTAAACATCCAGGCAAGAAAATTAATATGTTTATGCAACTGTTGATTTAAGAGTTGAAAGAGTCGTGGCAAGGTGTAAAGGCATATGACAGTCATAATGTGAATTTGACTTACGTGTCACATATCTATGGTCAATTCATGATTTGTTGTCATATGGCATTTGAGCTGGTTGGTGTGTCCACGGACAATTGTGTTGTCCCATATGTATGAGTGACACTGATGCTATAAGGCTAAAGTATGGGGAAAAAGTCAGCTTTTTTTATTGTCATCGACAATTCCTTCCTTCAAATCATCCTTTCAAGAGAGATACACAATCATTCCAAAAAAGCATAAGAGTTACAAAAGGAGCACCTCATTGATTGACAAGCGAGAAAAAAATGGCATAGCATGCAAAGTTAAAACAATCCGAAGAAGATGGTTTCGAAGGTTATAGTACAGAACAGAACTGGACTCATATTTCTTTTCTTTGAGAGCTACCATATGCAAAGGCGCTGCTTCTACCGCACTACATTGATTTGATGCACCAGGAGTGTAATGTCGCCGAAAGCATCATAAGAATGTGTTTTGATTTTACCGGTCAAACCAAAGATAATTTGAATGCGAGAAAAGATTTAGCTGATCTTTGTGATCGTCTTGGGTTTGAGATTAGAATAAATGCAAGTGGAAATGAAGTTAGGCCACGAGCTCCTTACTGTGTCAAGCCAGAAGAAAGAAAGCAAATACTTAATTGGTTGAAAACATTGAAGTTTCCAGACCGCTATGCAGCTAACATAAAACGATGTGTTAATCTCAGCACCGGTAAACTGAATGGGCTGAAGAGTCATGATTACCATATTATGATGGAAAGGCTTTTTTTGGTAATATTTCGTGGATACTTCAAACCTGATTCGTGGAACATATTTTCTGAACTTAGCTATTTTTATAGGCATATATGTGCTAACACTACAAGGATTCCACCCTGTTGCAACGATTGTACTGCAATGAATACTAAATCATTTCAGTAAGCTTGGTCTTTTGCCATGATTCACTAGTTCATGGCATTAGCATCTATCGCAACGGAACACGATCGTTGCATTAGGATCTGTTGCCACGATTCACTAGTTCCTGGCATTATGATCTATCTCCATGAATCTGTTGCCACGATTCACTAGTTCGTGGCATTAGCATCTATTGCCACGGAACACGATCGTTGCATTAGGATCTATTGCCATGATTCACTAGTTCGTGGCATTAGGATCTATCACCACGAATCTGTTGCCACGATTCACTAGTTCGTGGCATTACCATCTATCGCCACGGAACACGATTGTTGCACTAGGATCTGTTACCACGATTCACTAGTTCATGGCATTAGGATCTATCACCACAAATCCGTTGACACGATTCACTAGTTTGTGGCATTATCATCTATCACCATGGAACCCGATCGTTACATTAGAATCTGTTGCCACGATTCACTAGTTCGTGGTGTTAGCACCTATCGCCACGAATCTGTTGCCATGATTCACTAGTTTGTGGCAATAGCATCTATCGCCACGGAACACGATCGTTGCACTAGGATATATTGCCACGATTCACTAGTTCGTGGCATTAGGATCTATCGGCACAAATGTGTTGCCACGATTCACTAGTTCGTGGCATTAGCATCTATCGACACGGAACCCGATTGTTGCATTAGAATCTGTTGCCATGATTCACTAGTTCGTGGCGTTAGCATCTATCGCCACAAAACCCGATCGTTCCATTAGGATCTGTTGCTACGATTCAATAGTTTGTGGCATTAGCATCTATCGCCCCGGAACCCGATCGTTGCATTAGAATCTGTTGCCACGATTCACTAGTTCGTGGCATCAGCATCTATCGCCACGGAAACCGATCATTGCATTAGAATCTGTTGCCACGATTTACTAGTTCGTGGCATTAGCATCTATCACCACGGAACACGATCAGTGCATTAGGACTTGTTGCCAAGATTCAATAGTTTATGGCGTTAGCATCTATCGCCGCGAAACACAATCATTGCATTAGAATCCGTTGCCACGATTCACTAGTTCGTGGCATTAGCATCTATCGCAACAGAACGCGATCATTGCATTAGGATCTGTTGCCACAATTCAATAGTTCGTGGCGTTAGCATCTATCACCACGGAACACAATCGTTGCATTAAGAACTTTTGCCATGATTCACCAGTTCGTGGCGTTAGGATCTATCGCCACGAAACACAAATGTTGCATTAGGAACTTATGCCACGATTCACAAGTTCGTGGCGATAGGATCTATCGCCATGAAACACAATCGTTGTATTAGGAGCCGTTGCCATGAAATACCGGTTGGTGGAGTTAAGACCTATCACCACGGAACACAAATGTTGCATTACATAGTTCACGTACAGCTAGCTCACACATTACCTATATGAAAAAATCATCATCTTCGCTGTCCTCCCTCAATATTGGAAGTACATTACCATCATTGATATATGTATCATCATCGTCGTGGTCGTCGTCGTCGTCATCCTCATTTGAAAGAGCGGAAGCATCACCGGTTGCTCCGTCAATGTCATTCCTATCCCATGTGGTCATATCCTCATTTATATCAGTAAGTCGTCGATCATCAAATAATGTCTCAGCCTCCATCGTCTCATTGACATTATTTTCACTATCTCCAGGGGGCATGGCAAAAAGGTTTCGTGGCTTCGTTTTAACAATTGTAGCCCATTTAGGTTGCTTCACACTTCTAACGTAAAAAACTTGTTCTGCTTGGGTGGCTAGAATGTAAGGCTCATACTTAAATTGAGAAATAGTAGTGTTAACATCTATCATTCCGTATCGATCCATTTTGTAGTCTCTGCTTTGGCCCTGACCGGAACGAGGCCGATCAAACCATTCACATTCAAATAACAGAACCTCTTGATTTTTTTTCAAAATCAACAGAAATAATTTTCTTGATTACTCCATACCACTCATGATCACCATCCCGAACAACAACACCAATGTTTTGCGTCCATAAATCTTTTTCCACCTCTGCTGTTCAAAAGAAGAAGCCATTTATGAATGATCGACTAAAAAAATGTGCCCGACGATCAGGTCCTCTAGATAATGCATACAAATAATCGGTTACTTTGCCTTCTTCGTGTAATGTTGTAATCTGTACACATTAATTAGTACAAAAGGGAACATCAATAAACCAACTTCATAACATATATTTCTTCAATATTTCATCAAAGTAAAAACTTGCATGTACTTACTCGTTTCTGAAACCAATAAACAAACTCATCTCTATGGCGTTTTTCAACATCACGAGAATGAATCCTTTTCAGGTCTTCAAAATTCTCACTAAAAAGGGTACAAAATTAAATTAGCCATCTACAATAAGCATGATCCATTAATATAGTATAGAACATCTCAGTTTTATACGTACTTGATCCATGGAGCGGCCTCTTCAACATTAGAAATAATATAATGCCTGATGTTATGTAGTTCCACCATAGTAAGTTTGCCCCATTTAAACCCTTTTTTAGAATTATCAACTTTTGTAAATATATTAGACTCGAGAGAAGGTTCATTCCTAGCTGCAGCTTCATGACGTTCTGGCCTATTAAGCTTGGTGTTGATTTTATCCAAAAACTGGCTACAAAAAGTAATACACTCTTCCATAATATGTCCCTCAGCTATAGAACCCTCCGGGTGAGCTCTGTTACGTACATACCTCTTCAATGTACCAAGGTACCTTACAATTGGATACATCCATCTGTAAGAAACAGGTCCACCCAAGCGAGATTCTTTGCCAAGATGGATTGGAAGATGTGCCATGATATCAAAGAAAGCGGGAGGAAGCAACATGTCAAGCTTACAAATTGTTTTAGGAAATTGTTCAATCATCTTATCCAAATCTGGTTCTGCCAATTCTATAGAACAAATTCCAGAAAAGAATTTGCTAAACTCAATTAAAGGTTCAACAACCTTTTCAGTCAATATGTCACGTATTGCAATAGGAAGGAGCTTCTGAAATATAATATGGCAGTCATGAGTTTTTAGACTTGATACCTTACGTGCTTTTATGTTCACACTTCTCTTGATGTTTGAAGCATAACCATCGGGCATCTTCACATCCACCAAAAACTTGCACAAGGTGGTCTTCTGATCTTTTTGCAAAGTATATGATGCTGATGGACAATCATACTTCCCTTTCATACCCACCAGATGTTGCTTTGGCCGTATACCCATTTCCTGCATATCAAAACGAGCTTGTAGACTATCTTTTGTTTT
Organism: Tuctoria greenei; assembly: GCA_036927565.1. Taxonomy (NCBI): domain Eukaryota; kingdom Viridiplantae; phylum Streptophyta; class Magnoliopsida; order Poales; family Poaceae; genus Tuctoria; species Tuctoria greenei. The sequence continues at coordinate 80,307,599 of JAYESD010000003.1, read as the reverse complement.
ACCATCCATATTAAGCAATGTCCCCAATATGCTATCACAAATGTTTTTCTCAATGTGCATGACATCCAAGTTATGGCTTATTAGCAATGTCTTCCAATACGGGAGCTGAAAAAATATACTTTTCTTCTTCCAACTATGCCACCTATCTTCCTCAGTGCGCTTTCTCTTATTATTCATCTGTCCAAAACTCACTTGATCAAAAGTCTTGTATTGTTGGAGTACTTCGTGACCAGAGAGTGATGTTGGAGCCTCTCTATTCTCTATTTTGTTGTTGAAAGAAGCTTTGTCCTGACGCCATCGGTGATCCTGAGGTAGGAAACGATGATGACCCATGTAGCAATACTTTCATCCATGTTTCAACCACAAGGCGTCAGTGTTTACATGGCAGTATGGACATTCTAGTCTACCTTTTGTGCTCCATCCACATAGCATTGCATATGCTGGAAAATCATTTATTTTCCACAATATAGAAGCTCACATGAGAAATGTCTCTTTCATTGAACTGTCGTATGTTTCAACACCATCAGACCATAATTTCAGTAGCTCATCAATCAAAGGCTGCAGATACACATCAACGTTGTTTCCAGGTGACTTTGGCCTAGGAATTATCATTGACATCAACCAATAAGGCTGCTTCATACACAACCAAGGTGGTAGATTATAAGGGATTAGAATCACAGGCCATGTACTGTAAGAAACATTCATCACTCCAAAAGGATTGAAACCATCAGATGCTAGCCCAAGTCTTATGTTGCGAGGATCAGATGAGAAATTTGGGTGAATGCTATCAAAATGCTTCCATGCTTTCGAATCTGCAGGATGGCGTAATATTCATCATCAATACGTTCTTTTTTGTGCCAGCGCATGTTTGATACTGTTGATTCTGCCATATAAAACCTTTGAAGACGGGGAATAAGAGGGAAGTATCATAGAATCTTGCGTGCTACAAGCTTCTTGGCTTTTTCACAAGGTAAAGCCTCTCTTGCATCCCCACCAGTACTATTTTCCATCTTAATTCACCACATTTTGGGCATCAATCCAGCAGAGAATAGTCCTTCCAGAATAACACACAGTCATTGACACATGCATCAATCTTTTCGTAGCACAGCCCGAGGTCACGAACAACCTTCTGAACTTTATCAAGTGTATTAGGAATGCAATGGCCCTCTGGAAGCACATATGAGAATAGTCCAAGGATCAACTTACACGTTTTTTTGCTCAAACTAGTTAAACACTTTATCTGGTACAACCTGACAATGAAGGATAATTGGGTCACCTTCTCACAACCTGGATACAACTCCTTTTTGGCATCATTTAATAAGCCATAGAATGCCTTTGCACACCCAGTTGGCTCCTGCTGGTTTATAGCATTTTTTGGATCATCAACACCAGCTGAAGTACCACCATGATCACCAGTGCCTCTAAGAAGGCTGGACAACATATTTTCCATAGCAGCATCATCATAAATTATCTCCTCATTATTTGTTGATTGGTCAGCAATTTTTTTCTCAACTCGTTTTTCTCCATGGTGTACCCAACAAGTATAATAAAATGATATCCCATTATGAAGCAAGTGAAGATGAACTTCCTTGCATCTCCCGTGGCAAATATTACGACATTTCGTGCAAGGACAAGGCTTAGTTTCTTCTTCATGAGTGCCCTGGAATGCTAAATTTAAAAATGACTTCATTCCATCCTGCCACTCCTTCGTACGCCTGTCTTTTCCCATCCATGTCTTATCTTCTGACATCGCTTCCTACAATTCAATCAGCGTATCCGTAAGAGGATTGAACTACAATAACATTATGTGAGCAATTGTACCTAGCGTTGTTGCTCCTCCACGTGCGGCGGCTGGCGGATGCTCCTCCACGCCGGTGGATGACGGATGCTCTTCCAAGAGCGTGGCGGCCGGCGGATGCTCCTCCAATAGCGTGGCGGCCAGCGGATGCTCCTCCAAGAGCGTGGCAGCCGGCGGATCCTCCTACAGGTGCGTTTCATGCAATCGGGAGAGGGGGCCGTTGTGGATCGAAGGGTCCAGCGGGGAGGCAGCCAGGATAAAGCGTACGTGAAGCTATCAGAGTAGGCCCAACACTACGCTGGGCCGCTTGTTATTCGTGGGCTGAAACTGCGCTGAGTCACTTTGTATTCCTGGGACGAAACTGCGCTGGAACGCTTGGTGCCGGTGTGTACCTTAACCCCCGTCGTGCGTCCCCGGTGGTGGTTGGAAGACCCCTGCAGGTATGTTCTGATTCTTGTCCTCCAACTACATCTAGGTTTCCGATGACGCATGTGGTTCACCACCATACAAACCAGCAAAGCCTCGGTGATGAGCGGCATGCAAATTTCTTGATGAAAAACTGGCTGCGGGGGCCTCCCGTTCGGATGCAACTTCGGTGCTCCCGTTTGTGCTTCAATGCGTACTCCCGCTTATGTGTCATCATCTAATTGGTTGAAGTTAAATCAGGCATTATGTTAGGTAAATGAAAGGGCCAATAAAATCATGAAACTTAAGTAGGAGCACGCATGAAAGCACTGAATGGGAGTATACAAGCCGTGTCCCTCCTGTTCTGTCCTCCCATGCGTCATCCCGCTGATGTGTCAAAATGTTATTGGTCCTTTATTAATGCTTAGTTTAACTACCATACCTTCACAACAAATAAGATGATGACACACCAGCGGGAGTGTCATCAAAAAACTAGAGATGGATGCGTCAGCAGGCCGCAGTCAGCGGGCCGCAGCCAGTTTTTCATCAAAAAACTTGCATGCCGCTCAACCTTTTTTGGTTTGTCCGGTGGTGAACCGCCTGCGTCATCGGAAACCTAGAGATGGAGTAAGAGGACAGGAATCAGAGCATACCTGAGGCTCTTCCCAACAACCACCGGGCACGGACGACGTACGGGGGGATAAGGTACACCGGCACACCCGTACAGTACGTGTACCCGACCAACCGTGTACTAGTAGTTTCCTTCGAACCTCCGACAGAAGAAAGCGGCATGCAAGTTTCATTCTGTATGGAGAATGTTTGTTTTGTATTCATCAGGGAACACAGATACACTTTATATAGGCTAGCTAGTGTAGTGTGAAACCAAAACAAAACCCTTTCGCACTACATAGATTTAAAAGCTAGCGTTAATGACTAAACGTAGGCCTACGCAATCAAACAATGATGTTAGACCAACGCAGTCAACAATGACTGTTACATGTGTGCGTGCTTATCCTTTCTACAGTCTGGTGGTGAACCGCCTGCGTCATCGGAAGCCTAGATGGAGTTGGAGGATAGGAATCGGAGCATACCTGCCTGGACCAGGATTGCCTGACGTAGCATACCCGCCTGCATCCCGACCCTGCGAAAGGACGATGAGCAGCGGCAGGTGAACACCATGCAGCGGCGGTGCAATGGAAAACGATGGCAGCGGATGGCGATGTACCTGGATGTTGGCATAGTCGACCTCGCACATCTTCCGCGAGTCGTTCACCTTCCAACGGAAGCCATGCAGGTGCTTCCACAGCCGGAACGCCACATCTGGCGATGTGACATTGACAAAGCAGTAGCTCTTGTTGGCCTCGGACCTTGGAAAATGCAACAAACGAGGTTAAGTATCAATCAGTAAAAGACCGGAGCTTGATTAGTATAATCATATATTTCAAAGCATAGGCGTGGTACTTGAAGTCAAATGGAACATAAATAAAATTGTATTTCGACTTGACGCGGCCCACTGCAATTTTCGCGTTCTCCTCGGCGCAGTGCTGATCAATGATGTTCATTACTTTTTGCCTCATGTGGAAAACGATGTAAAACATCAGGTATTAATGCATCAACAAATATGAGGGGGAGAATACCAACGCGCAAATTTAAAAGTATGTTGCAGATCATTAGCGTCGTCAGACCAGAAGCAGGGTCGAAGCAGCTCCATAGCCCCGCGAACTCGAGAACGGATCGAGGGGAAGGCTCATCGCCAACGGATCGAGGGGACGGAAGCTACATGGCCGCTATGGGCGATGAGCCTGCACCTCGATATGTTCTTGAGTCCGCGTTCCCGGACCTAGCCCTAACTCCATCGTTGCCGATAGAGTCTACCAGGGGCCGGGGGCACCAGGGACCGGCGGCGTCGGAGGCCGGGGGCAGCGGAGGCGCGGTAGGGGTGCAGTGGGCCGGGCCTGGGGCTGGGGTGCCGCTGGGGTGGGTGAGCGGCGGGGCGCAGGGGCGGCGGAGCCGGGGGCGAGCCGGCGGCGGGGGCGCAGGGGCAAATAAACTCAGCCGTCGCAAATGATCGCGTTTCTTGTACTGTGTGTGTGTGTGTGTGTGTGTTAATGAATGCATGAATGTGCGGTGTGTGCATCGTCTTGTACTTTTTTCTTGTGTTTTCTGACGATCTCTCAAAAAATAAAAGATGAAAACATCTAGGCCCCCATGAGGTACGGTTTCGGTGATTAATGACAACCATTGGATTTTACTAATGAATTTGTGAATGCAAGGTCCCCATAATCACTCAATCAAAAGAAAACTATATGTCATTGGAGACCCATATACAATCACTTTATAAGATCAAATCAATGATATGAAGACAAGAAGTGAAAGCTCTTATGTCAAAGTCATTCAACCACAATTGATGACACTTAATGCTTGACAACCATCAGAAGTACATTTCCAACAAGAGTCTAAGAGGTCAATCGAGCAAGACACAAAAGAATCACTTAGAAACAACTCGAAGCAAACAAAATCAACTCACCGGATCAACCGATGATTTCTCAGAACAACACATCGGTCGAGTTGGTTCAGCAGAAGAAAAAGACCTCAGAACAAAGCACCCACCGGATCATCCGATGTTAAGGGCTCAGCTACATCGGTCCATCAGTACAGTTTGCAATATTCTTGGACCAAGTGTAGCACCGGATCCTCCAATGTACAGAGATTACACATCGGTCAATCACTCCAGTAAGCATCAAGTTTGAGTGAATTCTGGAGGAAGAGCCACCGGATCATCCGATGAGAAGACAATTGCAACATCGGTCTAACAACGGTCATATCTGACACAATGACGTCAGCTAAAGCAAACTTGATCGATGATAACTAAAGGGGAGACATCGGATCATCTGATGTTCGCAGAAAAGTTCTGTCAGCCTACTTTTCCAACGGCTATTTCGTGGAGGCTGGCTATAAATACCCCCTAAACTGGTCATTTCGATAAGTCTTGATCACAAAACATTCTCAACGCATCCACAAGCGTTCAAGACCAAGAGCCATCACTTCTACATCATTTTCGACCACCTACACACCAAGAGATAGTCTAGGGCTAGCTAGAGAGAGAGCTTGTGTGCCTCCATTCTGGGTGAGTGGACTCTCTAGGATAGTGAGAGCCTCAAGGGAGTGCCCCTTGGTGTTTGCAATTGTGAGAAGACTTCCGGAGCTTGCCAAGGCGTTTGTGGAAGCCCGGAGGGTCGAAGTTGTACAAGGCTTAAGCTCCACCTTGCCAAGGTTGGCAAACGGGGAAGAATAGTGGAGATCCCTCGTCTCGGTGAATTGGGTGTGGCTAAACCCTTTGGTGGGTGCCACAACGTGGATGTAGGAAGATCTTGACGATCCTGCCGAACCACGGGATAAATCCTCGTGTCTCCTCGGGAGTTTACATCCTCTTCCTCTCCCTTACGTTTATGCATTTTATATTCCGTGAAGTTGCTATTTACCTCAATGCATAGATAGTTTGCGTAGGGAATCGGGCTCTTAGGAATTAAGTTTTATTGTTTAGATTTTTGAAAAGAAGCCCAATTCACCCCCCCTCTTGGGCATTCGATCCTTACAATTGGTATCAGAGCAAGGTTGCTCATAGGATCATTCTAGCTTCACCGCTAGAGAGCTAAAATGGCCAAGGTTGGGGGTTCGGTTCCTATCTTCGAGGGCAAGAACTTTGCCTTTTGGAAAGCAAGCATGCGCGCTTATCTAGAGGCTATTGCTCCCGAAGTATGGGAAGCGACCCACGCGGGGTTTGGAGAACACAACTATGTTGGTGACCAAATTAAATGGGATGCTAAAGCTAGGAATGCAATCTATGAGTGCATTAGTCAAGATGTTTTTTCTAGGATTGCTAGCAAAGAAAAGACATGTGAAATTTGGGCTTGCTTGATAGAAATTCATGAGGGTTCTTCTCGTGTGAAGGAACTTAAATATCACATGCTTAAAGCAAAATATGATGAATTTAAGATGCTACCTCATGAAAATGTCAATGAGATGTTCTCTCGCTTGAATGTGCTTATTGAAGAAATTAATGCTCTTGACATTGCTTCTCTTGGCAAGGGACTCATCAACCGCAAGATCCTCATGCTCCTTCCCAAGCCAAAGTACAACATCATCAACTCCATGCTCCAAAAAGAGTCTCTTGATCACATTGAAGTTTCAGAGCTCATTGGAGAAATTCACGCTCATGAGATGAGTGTGCTTGGGATGATGGAGCAATCATCTTCAAAAACAATTGATCTAAAGGCCTCCACCAAGAAAACAAGACTCAAGAAGAAGAAGGTGGTTGAGCCTAGCTCAAGTGAAGAGGAGCAAGCATCAAGTGAAGATGAAGATGATGAGCTTGCATTGATGATGAGGAAGTTCTCACGCTTGAACTCCAAGATTACCAAGAAGGGATACACCTTTGATCCCAAGAAGAAAGCGTTTCTACCAAGGAGAGATGATCACAAGACTTGCTACAATTGTGGTGATCAAGACCACATCTCCTATGATTGTCCAAAACTGGACAAAAGAAGAGAGAACCGCAAGAGCAAGCATCGCAAGCTTGAAGAGAGTGATGATGATGAAGAAGAGGCCAAACCCAAACCAAGAGCCTTTGGGAAGAAGAAACGTGACAAGGGCAAGAAGGCAAGACTCTTCCCAAAGAAGAGAAATGGCCCACAAAAGGTGTTCATGTGTCAGGCAAATGAATGGGTCACCGACGAAGAAACAAGTGATGAAGAGAGTGAACCGGAAGAAGAAAGCTTGGCCGGCCTCGCCATTCCCAACAATGATGACACACCTCTTCATCCACCGCCCATGTGCCTCATGGCAAAAGGTAACACCAAGGTATGTGATGACTCTAGTGATGATGAGCTTTCCCCCGATGATTTAACTTCCTTGAGAAATGAATATCATGCTATCATTAAGAGGGAAAAGAGTAAGGTTAATGCTCTTGAAGAAACTCGTGCTAGACTTGAGAGTGCTAACCTCAATTTGCTTGACAAGTATGAAAGCATACTCAAAGAGCATGACACGCTCAAATCTCATGTCAAGCAAATTGAGGAAGAAAAGGCTAAAATCAAGTTAGATAATCATGAGCTTAGCTTAGCACACCAAACACTCTTGGAAGAGCACAACAAGTTAGTACAAGAACATCAAACACTTAACCTTGCTCATGACGTGCTTGATCAAGAGTTGAAAAATACAAAGAAGCAAACTCTTAATGATAGGATACCCATTACTTCTCATGTCACTAATGCCTTGAACAAGTCTTTGCCTTTGAAAGCAAATGCTAGGGAGAAGGACTTGTTGGAAGAAATTGAGAGTCTCCGCACTAGTGTGGCTACACTTTCAAAAGGGGAAGTCAAACACAAGGAAATACTCTTCCAACAAGCAAAGGCCTTCAACAAGAGAGGACTTGGATCCTTCCCGGTGCCTAACAAAGGAAAGGTGCCCTCACCGGAGCTTAGAACAAGCTTCATCAAGGAAGTTGGTTCTTATTGCCAACATTGTGAGGTCACCGGTCACCACACAAGGGAGTGTCCTCTTCCTAACCGACCTTCTCCAAAGTTGCCTATTAATTACAAATCTACTTTCAATGATCGCTATTATCTCTTAAGTAAAGTAGATGGCAAGGTGAAGGCTAGGTTCATCGGCAAAGACATGAAGGACATGAAGGGGAAGCTCCCCAAGCAACTTTGGGTCCCAAAGACACTTGTATCACACATACAAGGACCTAAGTTGGCTTGGGTGCCTAAAGTTAAAAATTGAATTCATGTGTGTAGGTGAACTACAAAGCCGGAGGAAAGCATTGGGTACTCGATAGCGGTTGCACCCAACACATGACCAGCAATGATGGTATGTTCACCACCATAGAAAACCCCGGCAATCATGAACAAGTCACCTTTGGTGATAACTCTAAGGGAAAGGTAATTGGGTTAGGTAAAATTGCTATTTCAAATGATTTATCCATTTCTAATGTTTTGTGCGTTAAGTCACTTAGCTTTAATTTACTTTCTATTGTACAACTATGTGATCTTGGACTAACATGCATATTTAGCAAAAATGATGTTGTTGTGAGTAGTGAAACAAGCCAAGACATAGTCTTCAAAGGATTTCGGCATGGACATCTCTACCTAGTAGACTTCTCCAACAAGAATGCTAGCTTGACCACTTGTCTCTTCACTAAGACAAGCTTGGGTTGGCTATGGCACCGACGCATAGCGCACATAGGGATGATCAAACTCAATAAGTCATTCAAGCTTGGGATGGTGACCGGCATGAAGGATGTTACATTTGAGAAGAACAAGCTTTGTAGCGCTTGTCAAGCCGGGAAGCAAGTTGCTTCACACCACCCGATGAAGACAATGGTGTCAACCTCCAAGCCACTTGAGCTACTCCACATGGACCTCTTCGGACCGTCCACATATCAAAGCCTTGGCGGTAACCTCTATTGTCTTGTTATAGTTGATGACTACTCTCGCTATGCTTGGACTCTATTTCTAGGTGACAAGAGTGAAACTCCGAAAGTGTTCAAGACCTTCGCCAACCGCGCTCAAAGGGAATTTCAACTTCCCATCATCAAGGTCCGGAGTGACAACAGCACCGAATTCAAGAACTACAACATTGGGGAGTGGTGTGACCATGAAGGCGTGAAGCATGAGTTTTCGGCCACATACACCCCTCAACAAAACGGTGTTGTTGAAAGGAAGAACAAGACACTCATCACTCTTGCGAGAGCAATGCTTGATGACTACGCCACGTCAGAAAAGTTTTGGGCCGAAGCAATCAACACGGCGTTCCATGCCGCAAATAGGGTCTATCTCCATCGACTACTTCAAAAGACCCCGTACGAGCTTCTCATTGGGAGAAAGCCCAACATCTCCTACTTTCGAGTCTTTGGATGCAAGTGCTACATCTACCGCAAGAAAAGGCTCGGTAAGTTTGAAAGAAGATGTGATGTTGGCATATTTCTTGGTTATGCATCAAACTCAAAAGCATATCGAGTATTCAACCAAACCTCCGGTTTAATTGAGGAAAGTTGTGATGTTGAGTTTGATGAATCTAATGGCTCCCAAGAGGAGAGTTTTGGTCATGATGAAATAGATGATGAGCCTCTACGAGAAGCCATGAAGAACATGACCATTGGAGACATCAAGCCTGAAGTTGAGGAGAGCCATGATCAAGGGGGAGCCTCATGTTCCACCAACAACACCTCTATGGCGCCTCAAGTTGACAAAGAAGAGAAGGATGATCCATTGCCGACTCAAGACTCACAAGCCCGGCAACATCAAGAAGAAGGAGAAGTCCATGATCAAGTCCAACCACAAGAGGAGCAACACGCATCACCTTCGCCAACCACGCTCAAAGGGAATTTCAACTTCCCATCATCAAGGTCCGGAGTGACAACAACACCGAATTCAAGAACTACAACATTGGGGAGTGGTGTGACCGTGAAGGCGTGAAGCATGAGTTTTCGGCCACATACACCCCTCAACAAAACGGTGTTGTTGAAAGGAAGAACAAGACACTCATCACTCTTGCGAGAGCAATGCTTGATGACTACGACACGTCAGAAAAGTTTTGGGCCGAAGCAATCAACACGGTGTGCCATGCCGCAAATAGGGTCTATCTCCATCGACTACTTCAAAAGATCCCGTACGAGCTTCTCATTGGGAGAAAGCCCAACATCTCCTACTTTCGAGTCTTTGGATGCAAGTGCTACATCTACCGCAAGTAAAGGCTCGGTAAGTTTGAAAGAAGATGTGATGTTGGCATATTTCTTGGTTATGCATCAAACTCAAAAGCATATCGAGTATTCAACCAAACCTCCAGTTTAGTTGAGGAAAGTTGTGATGTTGAGTTTGATGAATCTAATGGCTCCCAAGAGGAGAGTTTTGGTCATGATGAAATAGATGATGAGCCTCTACGAGAAGCCATGAAGAACATGACCATTGGAGACATCAAGCCTGAAGTTGAGGAGAGCCATGATCAAGGGGGAGCCTCAAGTTCCACCAACAACACCTCTATGGCGCCTCAAGTTGATGAAGAAGAGAAGGATGATCCATTGCCGACTCAAGACTCACAAGCCCGACAACATCAAGAAGAAGGAGAAGTCCATGATCAAGTCCAACCACAAGAGGAGCAACACGCATCACCTTCGCCAAGTGCTTCACAACCACTTATGAGGCATGGACGCATCTCCAAGGCGCATCCGATGGACCAAATCATTGGATGTTCGTCAAGGGGTGTAAGTACACGTTCTCGCCATTTCGCTTCATTTTGTGAGCACTACTCGTTTGTTTCATTTGTAGAACCCACTCATATTGAGGAAGCACTCCAAGACCCAAATTAGGTGATGGTCATGCAAGAAGAACTTAACAACTTCATCCGCAATGAAGTTTGGGTGTTGGAGGAGCGACCCAAGGACAAGAACGTCATCAGAACAAAGTGGGTGTACTGCAACAAACAAGACGAGAATGGCGTTGTGGTCCGCAACAAGACAAGACTTGTGGCCAAAGGGTTCTCGCAAGTTGAAGGACTAGACTTTGGGGAGACATTTGCCTCGGTCGCCCAGCTAGAAGCCATCCGTATACTCCTTGCTTTTGCTTCACATCACAATATTAGACTTTATCAAATGGATGTGAAAAGTGCCTTTCTTAATGGTTACATTAACGAGCTTGTTTATGTTGAACAACCTCCCGGGTTTGAAGATCCGAGGAATCCTAATCACGTGTATAGGTTGCACAAGGCGCTCTACAGGCTCAAGCAAGCACCTAGGGCGTGGTACGAACGACTACGGGATTTCCTCATCATGCAAGGATTCAAAATTGGGAGGGTGGACACTACGCTCTTCACCAAAGACATCAACGGGGATTTGTTCTTTTGTCAAATTTATGTTGATGATATTATTTTTGGTTCAACTAACGAAGCTCTTAGCCATGAGTTTGGCAAAATGATGTCTAGAGATTCGAGATGTCAATGATTGGAGAGCTCAACTTCTTCCTTGGATTTCAAATCAAGCAACTTCAAGAGGGAACCTTCGTATATCAAGATAAGTACACCAAGGACCTCTTGAAGAAATTTGAGATGGGAGATTGTAGCTCAAGAAGCACTCCAATGGCAACAAATTGTCATCTCGACGCGGATAAGGACGGTAAACCTATTGACCAATCTAACTACCGTTCTATGATTGGCTCATTGCTTTATCTTACCACATCTAGGCCCGATATCATGTTTAGTGTATGCTTGTGTGCTCGCTTTCAAGTGGAACCTAAAGAATCGCATAGGAAGGCGGTCTTTAGGATACTTAGGTATCTTAAGCATACCCCTAGTATGGGCTTGTGGCACCTTAAAGGTGCAAAATTCCACCTCTTGGGATACTCGGATTCGGACTTTGCCGGATGCCGCGTGGATCGCAAGAGTACCTCCGGTGGGTGCCACTTGCTTGGGCGTTCCCTAGTATCTTGGTCTAGCAAGAAGCAAAATTCCATCGCTTTGTCCACGGCGGAAGCAGAATATATAGCGGCCGGTGCATGTTGTGCCCAAATTCTTTATATGAAGCAAACCCTTTTGGACTTTGGTATTAAACTTGGTTGTGTGCCTCTCCTTTGTGACAATGAAAGTGCGGTTAAGATAGCTAAAAACCCTGTTCAACACTCCCGCACTAAGCACATTGATATTCACCATCATTTCTTGAGGGACCATGAAGCTAAGGGAGACATCTCATTGCGAGGTGTTAGGTCCGAAGAACAATTGGCAGATATCTTCACTAAACCACTAGATGAGAAAACTTTTTCTAGGCTAAGAAGTGAGTTAAATGTGCTAGATGCAACGAACATCATGTAAGAATGTATCTCATATAGGTCTTGCCTAACTCTCAAAGGATAGTGGTGAGCAAGGGTTAGCTTGGGATGGAGGTTCTTTTGGGTTTTCCCAAGGTTTGGAGAGTGGCTCTCCCTGAAGAAGCCTTTGAAAGGTTCAAATTTGGCAATATAGATTTATTTTATGCCTTGCATGATGCCTGTCATATAGACTTGTAATTTCTTGCACTATAAAATACTTGGCATTGCATACGGTAGATTGTCACAAAGGGGAACCCACCTCATGAGAAAGAGACTTGTTTGAAATGCAATATCTCAACTCATATAAGGTGGAAAGAACAAAATGTTAGGTGCGTTAATGCATAGAGGAATATGCTCTAAAGAGATAGAAGTCTTCATACTCTACCTCACAAAGCATGGGCCTTACATTTTATTTGGATAATTTCCTCCTATTTTTCTCAGTGTTCCATTTGCTTTAAGGCCTAGCCAAGTTATTGGCATATTAGTATCTTTGAGGGGTAAGGGGTTGCCCAAAAAGTCCTAAGACATGTGTTTCGCATTGTTTGTTTGTTTGGTCAAAGGACATATATGGGATGTTGATGTTTAGTAGTCATCGGATTATCCGATGCTTAGGTAAGACCATCATCGGATTAGTTTGTGTTCAAAAGCCAAGGGCCAGCTCAGTCAGTATCTCAAATGATCCGACGAGTTCATTCTGAAAAACATCGGTCCATCCGATGTGTACAATTCTGGAACTTTCATAAATTCCACCGATGATATCCCCTTCCACGTCAGACCATCTGGTGTCAACGGCACCTTTTTGAATACCCTTACTGTGACATTCGACCGATGCTATATCTTTGCACGCCGGTCCATCAGATGTCAACGATACCTTTTTGAATACCCTTACTGTGCCATTCGACCGATGATTCTAACGATCAACGTCGGTCCATCCGGTGTTAAAGTTTCGGCTAGGGTTTGGGACCCACTATTTTAACGGCCTTTCATCTCATCCATTCTCTCTCCCCGACCCGACGTGCGCCGACTTCACCTCCACCGCCGATCTCCCTCGCCTTGCGCCACCGCCAACTGCTGCCGCCGTCACCGCCCTCCGGCCGCCGCCGCCGTCTCCGGCCGCCGCTGCACCACATCGCCACCGTCCAGAGCAGCCGCCGCCGCCGCCACCCGCTCCCATCAGCCGCGCCGCCGCCGCCATCTGCAGAACCACCGCCACTCAAGCGCCGCCGCCGCCTCTCTCCACCACCACAGCCGCCCCACACACACACTGCCCTCTCCACCATCAACGTGTGCCACCCTCTACGGTCGCCGTCCCCTCGTCGCCGTTAGGGTTTCCCAGCTGCATCGACCTTCGTGTCGCCATTCCATGCATCTTCGACTTCGTTCACGCGCATTGCCTCATTGCAATGGCTCGTGACAAGAAAAACAAGGGCAAGGCCATTGCGGAGCCGGCTGCGAAGAAGCAGAAGCTCTCAAAGGAGGAAAAGAAGGCGTTGATGGCCGCTCGCGCCACCGAGGAGCAAGAGCGTGGCCGAGGAGGATCTTTGAGGATCCGCGAGGCTCGTCCGAGGCAGCCTCCCGTGATCGATGAGTCCGAGGCCGAAGAAGAGCCGGAAGTGCCTCTCGTCCGCCGGCACTCAAGCCGGACCCGTGGGGGCCATCCCCCAGCAGCACCACGTCCGAGACCGACAGCTGCCGATCGTCGTGAGGACAGGGAGGCCCAGAGAGCCATCTACGAGATGGACACCACCGTCCGTGTCGGTGAAGGTGTCCGTTTGGCTGATTACTGGAAGATGAAGGCCAAGCAACTCCGAAGACTCAGATGGAGTATCTTGCTTGAGGAGTGGTACCCGCAGCCCAGAGAGGCTCTGGTGGACAGTCGTTTCTGGACCGTGACACAGGCGTCACTCTACAAGACCTACAGACACCGCGGCCACAAGTTATTTCAGCACAACTTTCTGGACTGGGATCAGCTTGCCCTGGCAGCAGAGACAGAGATACGCCCTTACTTTGAGAGATACAGAGGGCTGGTTTAGTTGATGTCCTATGAGAGGAGTGCTTATGTGGAGGATTGGGTACGCGTGTTCTACGCTACCCTATATGTCTCTGAGGGCCGCAGGTCGATTAACTTCATGTTCATGGGGCAGCACTATCACTTGATGAGGCAGACACTAGTACAGCTGCTAGGCGTGGACCTGCATGACACTTGCGTGCATGAGAGAGTATATGGTCAGGCAGACCCGCCAAGGATGCCGCTCACCGGAGGAGTGGCACCAGCACTGGAGGAGATACATTCTTTGTTTGGCCCGACCTTCTCTCCAGACCAGCCGAGGGTACCGGCTCTGTTGACTCCAGCTGCGCGCACAGTGCACCTCGCCTTGCGCCGCACGCTCTTGCCAAGGTCAGGATATCTAGAGGGGTTCACCAGCCTGCAGCAGACCCTCCTGTTCTACATCATGAACGGGATGGAGTTTGATATAGTGGACGTCCTCATATGCGAGATGGAGGATGTGATCACTAACGGAGTGGGCATGATGAGGCAGCTCGTGTATGGACACTGGATCAGCTACCTGCTCTCCATGATGGTCCCTGAGGAGTCCGCCGTGCATGACCGTCTCACTGACGAGAGTGTCACACGGTTCGGTCACTACCGTGCCCCAGCTCCTGGAGACCGCCGCCTTGGCCATCCAGTCGAGCGTCAGGTCAAGGCTCATCTATCTGAGGAGGACTGGTCGGATTTGGCGAAGGAGGATGAGAGGTTGGCCGAGGCAGAGGCTCAGGGTGAGGACCTGCAGCACATATGGTCCGAGAGCGACACGGATGACAGTGTCGAGGAGTACTTCCCACCTCCTCCCTCACCCAGGCAGCATGACGCGGAGGTTGGAGGCTCTACAGTGCCACACCCTACTCCACCTCCCGTCTCAGAGGCACAGATATCTCAGCCGTCAGAGCTCACTTCGCTCCTGCAGCAGATGGTTGAGCAGCAGTGGTTGGACCGGCTTGCAGCTGAGCAGGCCCGAGCGGAGCAGGCCGCACGACTTCTGGAGCTCCAGCAGCAGTAGCAGGAGATGCAGCGCCAGATCACCCGTGAGAGGCGTGAGGACACTGACTGGCTGACTGGGCTGATCGACCAGATGCACCAGCGCTCCCTCGACCAGCAGCAGCAGACGCAGCAGGCGATGATGGGCATCTTGGGGTTGATCACCAACCTCTACACCCAGACCGGGATTGCCCTCCCGTCGCAGCTGCCAGGAGTTGCTCCACCGCCACCTGTCCTCGCTCCAGCTGCTGCTCTGGTGCCGACTACGCCGATTCCTTCTATCAGCGTGTCTCCACTGCTGGCTTCGGGCGCACCGATTCACTCTCCGATGCCGGCCACGACACTGTTCCAGCAGACGCCGGCATCCGTCGCCAGTGCCCCTGTTCCAGCAGCACCTACCCAACAGGCACCTCCTACGGCTCCTACGGCTCCGACAGCTCCTTCCACTACTCCAGGCAGCAGCTCCGACGACAGTGACAGTGACCAGTTCGTCATCGCGCCTAGTACTCAGGGTCCTTAGGCACTCGGATCCCTTTTTGGTGTCTTGATGCCAAAGGGGGAGAAGAGTTAGAGGAGTCAGAGGGAGGATAGCTCAGTCTCAAGGGGAGTGTCCTAGACTTAGGGGGAGTTTACCTATATCATCTTTGTAATTCGATATTATCATTTTTGTAATTCAATACTTTTGCTACTCATTTGGTGTTTATTGAGTACTCTTGATTTATTAATTGATTGAGCTTATTTGGTGCCTATCTTATGATCACTTATTCACTTGAGTTATTCTTTGATTGAGCTTTCAAATTTTAAGTGTAATAATCTTGTATTCATTGCATATCATCTTAAGCTTCGTACTATCAAATTCATTACTATTGTGCTTTAAATTGTTGTGTTGTCGTCAATCACCAAAAAGGGGGAGATTGAAAGCATCTAGGCCCCCATGAGGTATAGTTTCAGTGATTAATGACAACCATTGGATTTTACTAATGAATTTGTGAATGCAAGGTCCCCATAATCACTCAATCAAATGAAAACTATATGTCATTGGAGACCCATATACAATCACTTTATAAGATCAAATCAATGATATGAAGACAAGAAGTGAAAGCTCTTATGTCAAAGTCATTCATCCACAATTGATGACACTTAATGCTTGACAACCATAAGAAGTACATTTCCAACAAGAGTCTAAGAGGTCAATCGAGCAAGACACAAAAGAATCACTTAGAAACAACTCGAAGCAAACAAAATCAACTCACCGGATCAACCGATGATTTCTCAGGACAACACATCGGTCGAGTTGGTTCAGCAGAAGAAAAAGACCTCAGAACAAAGCACTCACCGGATCATCCGATGTTAAGGGCTCAGCTACATCGGTCCATCAGTACAGTTTGCAATATTCTTGGACCAAGTGTAGCACCGGATCCTTCAATGTACAGAGATATACACATCGGTCAATCACTCCAGTAAGCATCAAGTTTGAGTGAATTCTGGAGGAAGAGCCACCGGATCATCCGATGAGAAGACAATTGCAACATCGGTCTAACAACGGTCATATCTAACACAATGACATCAGCTAAAGTAAACTTGACCGATGATAACTAAAGGGGAGACATCGGGTCATCCGATGTTTGCAGAAAAGTTCTGTCAGCCTACTTTTCCAACGGCTATTTCGTGGAGGCTGGCTATAAATACCCCCTAAACTGGTCATTTCGATAAGTCTTGATCACAAAACATTCACAACACATCCACAAGCGTTCAAGGCCAAGAGCCATCACTTCTACATCATTTTCGACCACCTACACACCAAGAGATAGGCTAGGGCTAGCTAGAGAGAGAGAGCTTATGTGCCTCCATTCTGTGTGAGTGGACTCTCTAGGATAGTAAGAGCCTCAAGGGAGTGCCCCTTGGTGTTTGTAACTGTGAGAAGACTTCCGGAGCTTGCCAAGGCGTTTGTGGAAGCCCGGAGGGTCGAAGTTGTACAAGGCTTGAGCTCCACCTTACCAAGGTTGGCAAACAGAGAAGAATAGTGGAGATCCCTCGTCTCGGTGACTTGGGTGTGGCTAAACCCTTTGGTGGGTGCCATAATGTGGATGTAGGAAGATCTTGACGATCTTGATGAACCACGGGATAAATCCTCGTGTCTCCTCGGGAGTTTGCATCCTCTTCCTCTCCCTTACGATTATGCATTTTATATTCCGCGAAGTTGCTATTTACCTCAATGCATAGATAGTTTGCGTAGGGAATTGGGCTCTTAGGAATTAAGTTTTATTGTTTAGATTTTTGAAAAGAAGCCCAATTCACCCCCCCCCCCCCTCTTGGGCATTCGATCCTTACAAAAGAAAACACGTAACGTCATGAAACATGATCGAGGTCTTTTGCGGGACAAACTGAAAAAAACAGGAACATTGCATATACCTTGGGCCGGTGGGCCCTTTGCGTGTCAAAATTAAAAACTGGAACTGAAAAAATATACACCGCCACACGGACCTACAAAGTATGCCAGGTGGGCCACTACATACCCTGGACCCTTTGCATGTCAAATTAAAAAATTGCTTGCAAAGCGGAGTTGGAAGCCAACCGCGGTTTGGATTAATTTGAAAGCACAATTTTGGATGCGTCCAATCATCTCCACTCGCGTGGACCATCCGCAGTGGCGTACTATAAAGCATACTGGATACACTATTTCGCAGTGTAATTCGGAGTATGTAGTGTAAAAGTTGAAGGAGAATAGTGTATAGAGTATGCTTTAGAGTACGCTGGTGCGGATGGTCTAAGACGAGGACCCGCTATAAAGGTACACCCGTCCTCTTGCGTCTCCGCCGCACCACTCCATCTCCATCAATCGTAGCCTCCAAACTTCTCTTCCTTCACCGCCGCACCATCGTCGACCACCTCTCGCTCTTTCTCCGCAACTCCGTCGCCGCACAAATGGGTAGCCCCGCACCGAAGCGCTCCAGGCCGTCGACGTCCTCTGAACCTCCTTCTTCTCTATTTCCGTCGCAGCCAATGCCGGTGGAACTGGAGGCGGTGCCCACACCTCATTCGTCCCCTTCTCCGCCCGCGGTGCCCGCACGTCCTCATCCCGTTTGGGTTCAGGAGACTGTCCGCCTCGTCGAACACCGCTTCGATGAACTCGATCGGCGCCTAAAGGAGGCCATTGAGCACCTTTCCGCCACCGCCGGGCGAGCAAAAAAGCTCGACAAAATGGCGCGGGATGTATTTTCCGATACATCTCGCTTGTGTGAGCGTCTGGGTCTTGGGAAACTTTCCGTTGCACCAGCATGGACACCACCGGCCACTACTGCTTCGGGTTAGAGTTTGTGGCCGGTCATCTCAACGTCCTCTACGAGACGATCGGGGAGGTGGCTGGGATGGAGGGCCGCTAGCATCTTCTGCGGATTGTCGCCCGGAAGCTTCAGACTCAATTGCCGGAGGAGGCGGCAGCAGCGGCGGCAGTGGAGGAGGCGGTGGCGGTAGCGGTGGAGGAGGAGGCGGCGGCGGCGGAGAAAGAGGTGGAGGAGATCTCCTCTGACTCCGAGTAGAGTAGTATTTGTAGTTTTTCTTTTTCTTGTTTTCTATGTGCTTTCGTAGTTCTTGTTTGTAATATATGTGTTGTTTCTATTTTAATGATAAATGTCGTTTCTGTTCATGAACAATGCGTCCTATGCAGTATCGAAAAACAACTCCTTTCTGAAAAAGGGGCGAGATAACTGTTGTTCAATGTCTAGCCAAGAATCCGTTGTGTTGCGACAATCGACGACTCTTGGTTGGAACTCCATTGAGATCGTGGTTGAGGCTGCGTTTCTCCTCTTTTGTGTTCTTTCACTCAATTTTTTCATTTGTCGTCGGCGTATGGGAAAATGTATTTTTAGTATGTAGTAGTATAGACTACATGTTATCATTTCATTGTGATTAATGTTACAAAATGCTGATTGTTTACCATCATCCTTTCGTGGACTTGGCTGTATTTGCATATCGTTTGCATTAGCATATATAAATTCGGTGACTCATATTTTTTCATATTTTTTTGGAATGTCCCACTAGCTAGCAGATGACTACTTTTAGATTTTGATCTCCATGCATGGCAACAAAGATGAATTAAGAAGCGAGCAAGTTGTCCTAAGACGAAGTCTACCCCTCTAGCTACACGCACCATGTGCAGGAATCGACGCGACATGAGATGTAATTAATCACGATTGGATGCGTGCACAAGGGCACAGCTTGCGTCAAATTCTCCACTCCCACGAAAATTTTGTCGTTCTACTTGGCGCGCCACATTTGAGATTATGACAATTCAATTTTCACTACCTGCGCCTCCAATTTCAGTCCCGCCTATTATTGTGACCCTATTTCAGCCACGATGAGTATAGATGGAAACACTGGCCTCCGTTCCCGACACACCGCTGCCCCGCCCTTCCGGTGATCTCGCAGTACTCCAAATGTATTGTCTCTCTGTCCTTTGTTCCATACTTGTATTCCTAAGAAATTCCTGTGTTTTCATTTCCCACAGTTTTTACAACTTTTCCCCCATGGATCTCGTAGTGACGCATCGAAGCTCTTGGTGGTGTTGACTCCTGGGTACAACACCGGGCGACCAAGTTTGACGGGCTCTACCGAACCTCTTCGTCGCCGACACCTCCCTGCGACATCGCATCCCGGACTCCAGTTTTGTGCTAGGTAAACTACACGATCCATGCCGTCTTTTTATAGAGCTATATTGGCTTGGTCCTACACGATCCATGCAGTTTTGGCCTAGTTAAGTTATACACGATCCATCCCGATATACAAAGATTAAATAAATTAACAAAGAAGAAATATGGTCTTCTATTTCACGAATTTAGTTATATATATATATATATATATATATATATATATATACTACATCTGTCCCTAAATAAATGTTGCCCCGACAACTTATTAAGGTAGTGTATTTCTAGTTCAATTACTGACCGGGAACGACAAATACTAAAAACCAGAGGTAGTAGTATGTAATTTCTAGATTTAGAAGTAAATGGCGCACGGGTTATCTGATCAACCACTCCAAATGTTGTACCCTCATTCCTGTTTTACAAATTTGTATTCCTAAGATTTTTAGTTCCTATGGGTTTCGCTTTTTTCTTTCTTGTGGCTTTCTCGGATCGTACGTTTTTTCTATTCTTTCTTTTCTAATTCCTTCGTTAGTAACAAACACTGCAGTTTATAAAAAGCACACTGTCCGATCCAAAATCTAAGTCGGTCATGTAATCTGACGTTATCACTGTTATTTCGAATGACTACTTACAATGCTCTTTACATTAGGAACAAGACATCAAACCGTGATGTCGTCTACAAGCATTCATGGTGGCCAACAAGCACCTGGTATAACTATAAATGTGTTTACTATCAAAATTAAACAAATTTAGACAACATTAAATCATTTGCATGGTACGCAGAGAATATTGCAGCACATGATGTTCAGGAACCCCGAGGTTCATCACTCCCTGGTACTACTACGATGCATGAACCAACAACAGGTATAGATATACAAACCATAAATACTCCTTCTGCCCCAGCGTAATGTTACTTTTGGAGCTTTAAAAATTTCCCACTCCAACTCTATCCTCGGTAGTAGCTTCCAACTACCCATATCACATCACATTACTAACTGCCTCTCTACCGTGCCATCTGTTTTGGCAGAGCGTGTTAGTTTTTTACTCTACTCCTTTCGCATTGAATTTGGATCATTTTGAGAGAATATGTTATGTCCTTTAGATGTATTTATGATGGGTGTATCATGGTCATTTGCATTCTTTCCTAGGCTCTACTAATTGTTTTAGCATGCCTTGCGATTCTACTTTCTTATTAGTACTTAGTCTTTATAGTTAACAGTTCATCAGCCTGTGTGATGGCGTGATTTTTTTATGCCTCCACGCTGTGCTCTCTCGCCGCCGGCCACTCCGGTCGGCACTGGCACCCATGCCCTGCTGCTGGTCACTTTAGTGTCCTCCCCAATGCGTCTCCCTAGCCCATCGCCACGTCCCATCCTTCGCGTGCCATGATTACCCCGCCGCCCACAAATCCCTGGCCATTACTCGTCCTGCCACCAATCCTCCTCGAGAGTTTCGGCGAGACCGAACCCTTGCTTTGTTGAATGTCGCAAGCTGGCACTATGCAGTACTGCACCTGCACTAGCTGCCACTAACAAGTAGACTCGATGTCTCATGGGCCCACATGTCAGTGGCAGCTAATGCAGGTGCAGTACTGCGGAGGATTTCAATCCCGCAAGCTGTCTGCCTTATCTATCTTGCATTCACCACCTGCTACCGCTGGCGTTCATTACTTGCCCTGCAACTAATAATTCTCTTCGAGATGCGCTCCAGCTGATGTTAGTCAGACCGAACTGGTGAACTCTATCTTTGTCTAGTCTAGCGTTGCCAGCTGCATGCCCCCTCACAGTCTTGCCTGCTTCGCTCATGGACTGAAAATCCTTTGGAGTACTACGAGTGCGTACCGCCACTAACATGTGTACCTGATGGCTCATTTTAGGGTATGAACAGCAACAAAGAAGTCAATAATGTAACCCCCCATCAAAATAGTCGTTATTAGGACAGTCCTAACTACTGTAGTAGTTCATTTTTAATTCATTTGTTGGTCTAATACGACAATTAATATAAACCAGGAGGGAGTACGACAGAACAAAATGGTGCTGGCATGACGCGGTCGTCCCCCGCTCGTATTTGCCGCACTCGTCCTGAAGATGGTATGAACATCAGACTTTTCTTCTTTTTACACTATTTGCACATAATACTAAACTTTTTGAGGCGGTAATTTGCTTTAATCGTTTACCGTTTGAATCAATTAAACAGAAGGAAGGAAGCTAGGAAGAAGTGTGGCTAAAGGACTTAAGGTTGCCAGAATACGCTATGCATCCCAAGTTGGTAGAACGGAGCATGTGAAGCTACCAATTCAGTTCTCCGCTAGGTTGGGTGTTGCGGTTGGTATTAATCAGAGGCACTTTGTCGATGATGTGGTTATGTTTACAAAAATACATGCATCCCTCAGCGGTGCAAGGAAGTGGGCAGAGGTTGGCCATAGTAACAAGAGAGATATAGTATGAGACATTTTGGTTAGTGTTATCACACCCCCACACAAGTATTGTTTTCTTGCAATCTCCATCTTGTACGTTTACAACAACTTGTTATATAATGTACAGGATTCCTGGGACATGGAGGAAACACCGAAGAGCGCAAGAAAAATTTTGAATATTGCTGGTGAGCGCTACAAGGGTGGCGCTCGACTTTGCATGCCACCTATAAGAGTTATTCTACCAATGAAGAATGTATACGAAACCTGCCTGTTGACGTAATGGCGCCCGAGTGGTTGCATCCAATAGAATATTTTGGGTCTGAGCGATTCAAGGTCAGCTAACTTTTTAATAGCTTCGCATCATACAAAAAATATTTCATTTACTTTCATTCGTGGAATTAATTCTTAAAATTATTGCAGTCAATAAGCAGGACAAATTCTCAAAATCGAAGAAGATAAAAGGCGTGTCACTTGCTTGGCTCCAAATCCTACGCCCAACTTAGTTGCTAGAAGGTATGAAAAATAAATCACGCTTTTACTTTGCGCTGCAAACAATATGTATACCGACATGTTGAAGTTTACTTTTATTTTATTTAGCGAGACCCAGAGATCGGAGAAGAACCCGATGACATACAACTGTGGGAGGCAAGCCATTTGTTGGAGAACGGTAAGTGGACAAAAAAGCTGGCAGAAGCTGTACATGTGAGTAACACTTCAAACAATCCCAAATTAAATAAATATTTGCAAATTACCTGTGACTTTTCTTTTTGTATATAGATCCAGGCACGTGCCCAAGTGGACGACATGGAAGCTGAGCAGGGAGGCCCAATTCCAAATGAGGAGAGAAACCACATCTTCCAGCGTTGTTATAGATCCTCAATCGGTTGTGCAGGATCACAGGTTCGGGGGCATGGATATATGGCTAACCCAACTGGTCTATAACGTGAACGTATGCGTATCCAGATGTCTGAACACCTCAACTAATAAGTTCGAAACTTAGAAGATAGAAATGCAGGCCTCAATGAAATAGTGCAGGAGTTGGAAGGAAGAAATGATAGCCTAAACACCCAGATGGACTGCATAAACCAGAAGAATGAAGAGTTAATCGTTCAAGTCCAGAACTTACAAGGTCAGATAGTAGCTGATCGTGAACAGACAGCTAAGGAAATGCAGGACATGCGCGCCTCAGTGGCTGAAATGCACAAAATGATGATGGTGACCACTCCACGTATGGTCCAACAAGGGAACCGCCAAAAGCCACCTGCTTCAACAATTAGTCCTGGTCAGCTTAGGAAAACTCTTAGCATGCAAACATGTCGCTTTAGTAATCCTTGAGTGTTGTTATGCGTGTTGTAATATCAATTGATGGATGTTTATTTTTAAACTCGTGATTCTGTTGCCACTAATTTTCAAACCTGGTGCATTTGGGTTCTATTGCCGCTAATTATAAAACGTGGCATTACGAATTTCTTGTCACGAATGATAAATTGTTGCAATAGGAAGCTATTGCCAATACGTATGATAAAACATGGCAATAGAATGACAAAACGTTGCAGTATAAACATTTGGCAACGACTCAAAAAACGTTGCATTAAAACACTATTGCCACAGATAAGAAATCATTGCAATACCAAACTATTCGCCACGGATGCGAAATCGTTGTGGTACCATACTAGTTCCAACGGATCTGAAATCGTTGCAATACGGTACTATTCGCCACGTGTGTGGACTCATTGCAATACCCAACTATTAGCCACGGATACGAAATCATTGCAGTACAACACTAGCTCCCATGGATCTGAAATCATTGCAATACGGTACTATTCGCCACATTTGTTGACTCGTTGCACTAACCTACTATTTGCCACGGACGTTAAACCGTCGCAGTATCATACTATTTGCCGCGGCTGTGACATCGTTGCAGTACCATACTATTTGCCACGAATGTGAAATCGTTGCAATACTGTGATATTCATTGCAATATGGTAAATTGTCGTTACACCATAACTCGTTGCAATATGTTACTATTTGCCACGGCTGTGAAAATCATTACAATACTGTAGTATTTTCCATGAATGTGAAAATCGTTGCAACACATACTATTACCACGAACGCGAAATCGTTGCAATACAATGCTATTCGTAGCAATACATTAAATCTTCACAATACGGTAAACCGTTGCAATAACATACTATTTGCCACGAATGTAAAATCGTTACAATACCGTATTATTGCCACGCCTATGAAATCGTTGCAATACAATGCTATTCGTTGCAATATGTTAAATCGTCGCAATACGCTAAACCGTTGCAATAACATACTATTTGCCACGAATGTGAAATCGTTACAATACCGTACTATTGCCACGCCTGTGAAATCGTTGCGACCACATACAATTACCACGAATGTGAAATCGTTGCAATACCATGCTGTTTGTTGCAATACGTTAAATCATCGCAATACGCTAAATCATTGTAACAGCATACTATTTGCCACGAATATGAAATCGTTGCAATACCGTACTATTTGCCACGATCGTGAACCCGTTGCAATACCGTACAATTCGTTGCGATACGTTAAATCGTCGCAATACATGAAAACGTTGCAATAGCGTCCTATTTGCCACCGATGTAAACTCGTTGCAATACCATACTATTCACCACGGATGCCAAGGCATCACAAATAACCTATCGCCGCGGGAATTATTACGATGATTCGTAAAAACTATCGCCATGCACTTTTTCGTTGCAACAGCGACCTATTGCGACGAAAAACAACCTATTGCGATGAATTTTTTCCGTTGCAATAAACCGGAATCCTTGCAGTGTAAGGAAGTGTCGAAGAAGACAATATGACTGTGGGAGATAGACATCATTGTGCTTGTATGTAATATTGAAAAGGTCTTTCCGCCTGGATTTATGAATGTTATGAAATATTTGCTGGTGCATTTGCCTTGTGAAGCATTAGTATCAGGACCTGCACAGTGCAGTGGATGTATAGTCAAGAAAGAGAACTGAAAAAACTTAGAGCTACAGTGCGCAACAAGGCAAGAGTTGAGGGGTGTATTGCAGATGCATTTGCAGCTAAAGAGATTACAAACTTCTCTAGCAAATATTTTGCATGTGCCAACAATGTGAATGCATCTACGACACAATATCATGATGCAGAAAAGCAGCCTATGACTGAGCTTAAAATTTTTCATTGGAAGGGTAAAGATGTTGGGGTTGCCAATTCTCATTATATTTTGGAGCAAGAGATAAACTACACCATGTTTTACATGTTTTTCAACATGGAAGAAGTGTTACCATTTTTTGAAATGTTTGACAATCTGTATTGGACATATTCTCGAAGGCCGATGCATAGTCAATTGGATAATCTACGTCAGCATGGCATAAAAGGTGGCAAAAACTTCGTAAACTGGTTCCATGAGCATGTAAGATGCTAACTTCTCCTATATCCTTTGTTCTTCAATCATAGTTGATATATTTATTATAAGATGCTAACTTTCTATATTGTTGTACATGTAGTATATGAAGGATGTCAACATCTCCGATGATTTGCGACAGATCGTGAATGGTCAATTGAAAGCTAGAGAATTTAGCCAATACGATATCAATTGATACCGTTTTCAAAGGCCAAGTTTAGAACCAAATTGCCCACTTGCAGCCACATCAAACAGTGGAGTGTGTATAATGGCTGCAGAGGGTAGTAGAGAAGTTAAGGAATACTATGGTGTTCTTCAAAAAATAATTAAGTACACATTTGGCGGTACAAAAGAACTGAAGCTGATGTTTTTCGACTATCACTGGTTTGATCCAACATCGGGCATACGAGTGGATGATTTTGGAATGGTGGAGGTCAACCACAACTCGCGCTATACAACCCCTAACAACAATGTTGTACTTGCGCATCAAGTTGAACAAGTATACTATTTAAGTTATCCTCGTCCAAGTTTGAAAAATTGATGGGTTGTATATAAAGTTAACCGTGAAGTGCACCCTCGTCGTTATGATGAGTACATAGACAATCAGGAAGACGATGATGGTGGTGTTTATCAATATGAAGTCGAGGAAGTACAAGATATTAGGATATCTTCTGGGACAGGACTTGCAGAAATTGCTAGTACTACTCTAGAGTTAATGTCTGAAGAACAAGCCGACCCTTCGAGAAAACGTCTTCGGCAATCTCAAAGGATTATTGAAAAGCAAAATCGAATTATTGAAGAAGAGAGTGAAGGAGAAGAGTTTGGAGAAGAGATGGTATAAGAAGAGAGACATGAAAGTATTCATGCGCGTGTGATAGCTGATTCGGATGCTGATGATTTTTAGCAGATTCTAATGCTGGTGATTTTTAGTTCTTATTGTACGCATTCTTTGAGATTTATCTGTTGTTGTGTGACTATGTGAAGAATGTGATATATCTGTTGCATTGTTGTTGCATTGCGTGGAAATTGTGATATATGCAACTAATGTGCTGTATGGAAGTTGTGTTGCATTGTGTGGACTAATGTGCTGTATGAAAATTGCATCTGTGTCAACCGGCAGCTCCCACCCGGAGAGGGAGGGAAAGCAGCCGTGGTTTTTTTAAAAAAATTTGCCAATATGGCCGTCGTTGTCTACTCACCGACGATCATATGTGCCGTAAAACCGTCGGTTTACCTCTCAAACCGATGGCTATAGGTCCACTTCAGTGCATGCATGGCGTCTGTATGTCCGTCGGTTCCAGCTGGCGCCGATGACTTTATTGCGTTATGACCGTCGGGACCAGTGGGCCGACGACCTTATTGCTTTATGATCGTCGGGCTACAGCGACCGATGACCATACTGCGTTTTCACAGTAAAAGCTGTCGGGGTATGCTGCCCGACGACTTTAATGCATTAAAGACGCCAGTCCTGACGTCCATAAGCGGTTAAGAACATCGAGCTAGATTCGACGGCTATGACTGTCGGTTGGCCGACGTTCTTAAGGTAGAGCCATCGGTTACTGTAGCTTACCGATGGCTACAAGGCCGCCATTTCTTTCCTCGTTTCCTGTAGTGTGCAAGGAAGGCGGCGGCAGGCGCTAGCTGCATGAAGAGTCGGATCTATGGACGCCGCTGCGCACGTGGAGGCCGGCGTCGATGGCGGTGGCAGCGTCTGGATCTGGTGACCCAGCGCCTGGATCTAGCAACCCAGCGGTCAGATCTGGTGATGGAGGGGAGGAAAAGCTGAGAAGGGACGTCAATGGCAAGTTCGGCCAGCCCTGGACGACATAATTGATCGAATTTCCTGCAGTGAGCTGGCGGCGAGGTCGTCAAAGATGGAGGCACGTCTTAGGGTATCTCCTGTGCTGGCCCTCGACGTCGCAGAGCACACAAAGACGAACGCTGCTCCGGGGCAACAGTAAGCGGATCCGTCAGCCAGACGGCTAGATCAGAGGGTCGAGGCATGATTGAGTGGGGAAAGGAAGTGCGGTCGGGCCAATGACAGGTGCTGGCGGAGGTGTATGGTGGGGTGGCGTTCGATGGCTGTTGTTCCAGAGTTGCCATTCGGCATAGTGGTCGTAGCAGTTGTGACTGTCCGGGGGCTGGGCCCGGGTGCCTGGCCTCTGCTGAACCGGTGACAAGTGGAGACGGCAGGCGCGTGATGGAGGTGGCGATGCTCAGCTCCGTGGAGAAGTGGACGTGCCTGCGAGCATGTGCAGTGCTGAAACTGCTACAATAAGCTTCATCTCAGGCGGATCTAAACATATTATCACAAGCAGATTTTAAAGCCACATGAAACGAAGAGCCTAAATAGGCCATTTTCACAGGCGGCTCTAGAAACCGCCGGTGCTAATGAATGTCTACAGTCAGTTGTTTGTGTACAACGCGCTGCCTGTGATGATGCATTATCTTAGGCGGGTCCTAACAAACAACTCTGTCTGTGATAAAGCTGTAAGACAGTACTAATTAAACGCTATTATTTCTATTTTCCTGATCAAATTAAAATAACAGCAACCACAGATATATTCAATGCAATTCATAGTTCATACATTTCAAATTATAGCTTCATACATTGCAATTCATAGTTCATACATTGCAAATCATAGCTTCATACATTACAATTCATAGTGTGTACATTTGCAAAATATAGTTCGATACATAGCAATTTATAGTTTCTCTCAGCTCGCATCTACTAGTAAAGACGAAGAGGGAAGACACTACTTTCAGACTATCATAGCCATCATGGACGACTAAAAAATTATCCATAGTCTTTCAAGATGAATGGTAAATTCTTCGCAATTGCGTCCTCCAACTTGATACGTACAATATATACATATTAATCCAGAACAGACAAAGAACATTGCTAAAGGGGATAACATGGCTGCAAAATGCACTGACGTTCACATTGATTTTAAGGGCAACATTTTGAAAATACTAGTTGTCTATATTGGAATTGGGATTGATGCATTGGTTGTCTATATAAAGTTTAGTCTCACACGATCTCTTAATTGTTCTTGTAAAATGAATTGTGCAACATATCTTCCTGCAAGATTAAGAACCCAATTGTGACCGTAACGATACAAAGAACAGTAACTGCACTATAATAGTAATATTACAAAAGATAATAAGTATTACATATCTAACAGTAACAAGACAGTAACAATGCAAAGAACACCATATCTTACTGCACTATAATAGTATGAAGAGGGGCAAACCTGGCGGCGACGCTGAGGACGACGCTCGACGGCGTCACCAAGGGTGAGCACGTCGCTCGGCGGTGACGCCGAGAGAGAGGACAGCACAAGGTGGATGGAAATGGCGAGGGTTAGGACATCACTCTGTGGATGGTGATAGCGAGAGTTAGGACGGCGCTCAGTGGACAGCAACGGCGAGAGTGAGGACGGTGCCCGGCGTGGATGGCGACGATGAGGTAGATGCTCGACGGCGACGCCGAGAGTGAGGACTGCGATGGCGAGGACGAGGACGGTGAGGGTGGGTTTTTGCAGCGGCGGGAGAGGGCTTGGCGGCAAAATGAAAATATTTTCCACAGGCTTGGCGGCGGGGGAGGGCTTGGCGGCGGGCGAGGGCGAGGATGGTGAGGGTTGCAGGGTGTGACCGACGCTTCATTTATAGAGAAAATATTTTCCACAGGTTGCGGTTTCTTAACAACTGTCTGAGGAATTATTTTAAGTAAATTATAAAACTAATTTTCTCAGGCAGCATAGTCTTAATAACCGTCTCGGGAAATATTTTAACTAAATTATAAAACTTATTTTCTCAAGCAGCATAGTCTTAATAACGACCTGGGAAAACATTTTAAATAAATTATAATATTCATTTTCTCAGGCGGCGTAGTCTTAATAACCGCTTGAGAACATACATATCTATAATGAATTTCTACATCAACAATGTATAACACATTCATAAAAGAGATAAATAGTCCACTAGTTTATCGTTAGAAAAAAAAACATTAGAACTATTTTTACACACCAATGAACAGTGAAATAAAGTTCATTACCTTAAGACAATATATTACAAACAGAAAAAAAACACAAACTAAAAACAAGAAAAGAAAAACAACACAACTAAAAACAAGAAAAAAACTACTACTCCTCCTCCTCCTCCTCCTTCTTGGGCTCCTGACAGAGCTGGGGCACCTCTCGCGGCAGAGATGGCAAGCCCAGTTTCCTGGACATCGCCGCCACCAGGTTGTCGCAGCCAACGACGCCGAGCTCGACCACCAGCATGTCCTAGAGGACGTCGAGGCGACCGGCCAAGTGTATCCTGCCGAAGTTGTAGTGGCCCGTGGTCCCCATTTCAGTATACGTTGAAAAAGGACCAAGCCCAAGGCAGCACGTGGAGCGCGATGTATTGTCAAATACATCGCGCTCCATCTTCCAGAGAGCCCACTCCATGTCTAGGGGGGGGAGTCCGATCGGGCACGCTTCCCCTTGGTGTCCTTGGGCGGACTTGGCAGCATCGTTTTCTTGTCAGCCATGTTGCTCTTGGCACGGTTTTGGGAAGAGAGGAAGAGTGGTTGTGCGGAGAAGATGATGGCGTGCTCGGGTGATCTTATAGCGTAGCAACCTGGTGGTTCGTCTCTCGATGCGCGCAGTAGTGGCAATGGGATGCAGAGCGGTTCGAATTGAATTTTCAAAGATGCGCATGTGCTGCACGCGTTTAAGGTGCCTAGGTAACTGACGCGCACGTACGCTCGGTGCAGGCGGCTTGTCTTCAAGAGCCGCCTGTACAAATGGCTACTATGCAGGCGGCTCGTCTTTAAGGGTTGCCCGTAGAAATTGTCAACTTACACAGGCGGCTCTTATATGTGAGCCGCCTATGAAGTTACATTATCACATGCGGCTATTAATACATTCGACAATATAGGTGGATTTTTTTACGACCCGCCCGTGTAAAAAAATCATGGTGCATGTGAAATTGCTTTGTGTAGTAGTCTGGGTGGCGGCAGCATCGTCCTAACCTGGCGGTCTGGTGCCTGGATCTGGCGACCCGGCAGCTAGATCCGACGGTGGAGGGGAGGAAAAGCTGAGAAGGGACATTGATGGCAAGTCCAGCCAGCCCTAGCTGACGTCATTGATCAAGTTTCCTATAGTGAGCAGGCAAAGAGGTCGTCAAAGATGGAGGCACGACTTGGGGTATGTCCGTTGCTAGCCCCCGGTGTTGCCGCTCGCGATGCAAAGCACACGAAGACAGACGCTGCTCCGGGGCAACGACAAGCGGATCCATCAGCCTGACGGCTAGAGCCGGGGGTCGAGGCAGGATCGAGTGGGGAGGCAGGATCGAGTGGGGAAAGGAATTCGACTAGGCTGACGACAGATGCAGGTGGAGGAGTATGATGGGGTGGTGCTCGATGGTAGTTTCTCCAGAGGATCTCCCGTTCAACGCAGTGGTCGGAGCAGTTGTGCCTGTCCGGGGGCTGGGCCTAGATGCCTGGCCTCTACTGAATCGGTGGCACGTGGAGGCGTTAGGCGCGTGATGGAGGTGGCGATGGCTAGCTCCATGGATAAGTAGGTGTGACTACGAGCATCTGCAACTGGTCGCACCCGGCATGTCTCGCGACCGTGGAGGATGAGGGCGTGAAAGAAGGGCGCGTCTTGGCTCCGTGGTGACCGAGGACGCGGTGTTGAGCGTACAGTGGGGATTAGCATCACCATTGATACAACAGCTGTAGCGGTGGCTTTCGAGGAGAGAGGCAATGAGCCTTAATTGTGTGGAAGAAGCTTGCACGTTCGGCATGGACAGCGTGATGGCATTGCAGTCGCGGCGCGGTTGGTTGGCAAGAGGAAGACGACACGTCGTATGGTAGTTTTTGTCACTGACTTTTCAGGAAGGCGATATACGCCGTTCTCTAGCACTCGGTGAGGTTGATGGTGGCTCTTGTGCAGTAGTCAAATGGTTGCGGAGAGGTGACGGATTCAGGTGAAAGTCTAGTCTAACGATTATTGGACCGACAACAACAATGTCTGCGGGTGCCGTGGTCCCCTTTAAGATGTTGTCGTAGTTTTCCATCACCTTCGTTAGCTTCCTCCGGGTGAAAACCAATGTCGGGGCTCACTGGCTGAGCGGCGGCAACACATTTATGTCGTTTTCCTCCTTGGGGGCGCCATTATTGGAGCTTCAACAATAATCCATCTTGACTTACTCTTGAGACGGCTAGTCGCTCTTCGTTGATCCCTCAACTTCTTGGATGGCGGCATTGTTGTGGAGAAGGAGCGGATCTTCTTTTCTATTGCCCCCCTTTCTCTACGTTGTGTTCTCTTAGGCAACTAGAGGTTCAAGGTTTAGCGTGTGGTCATTGCAGCATAATGTTCACTGTCAGTTATCATTATCTAGGTTGGTTTAAGCCTCCTTTCCTGTCTGGGAAGTTGGCTGGTTGTTTATTTGTGTTTGTGCTGTGTTGGGTTATGTTAGTTGAGGCTGCCTACAATCGTGTTTGTGATTGTATTTTCCTTTCATTTTCTCCTTCTTTAATGAAAATCAAAGCACCTGTCATTTGTGTCAAAAGAAAAGATCTTGACCAGCATGATCCATTTGAATTTGTAAAACTTTCAAGAAGACTAGAGGCTGCAAAGGCGGCGACGGAGAAATAAAAAAACCCGCACGGCGTTGAATATCCGATTAGAAAAAATCGCTTCATGCCACTACAAGATTGGGGGAATGAATATATAGACAATATGGAGACATTCACCAGGTCGGCGACATCGAAAATTGAATCTCAAGATCAAAGAATCATGGAGATGGGGACGGTGCCAAGCGTAGAACTCCTAGTCCGTAAAAGTCACAAGATGGGGGCGAAACCAGTGGATCCTACCGGTTTAGTTACGGATAGAGGCGATCGAGGAGTTTCCTAAAACAAAACAAAAGTTTGGAAAGGTTTACACATTGGTCCGGATATGCCTTACCGGCCCGTTCAGGGCCAGGTGGCTTTGTTTTCTAGGTACAGGTGCAACCGACTGGCTCAGATCGCCCCACACGTAAACCGTAAAAACACCGCCTTCACTGGTTCCTACACTGATGTTGCAGCTCGCGGGATGGAGCACCACGCTGGGGGACAAGGTGGGCAAAGAGAAAGTTGTTTAAACAGGTCAGTGGGTAACAGTGGCGGCCAAGGGGTATTCATCAACAGGCAGTGGCAGAAGGTACAATTTCACCCCGTGGTATGGGGAAGCAAATCGTGGAGCCACAATGCACGTGGATCTTTCCCCGGGAGGCGAGGGGGAGGGAGAAGCCAGAGTTTCTGTGGATGTTTCGGCAGGGGATCTGTTCCTGCACAAGGAGGTCGATGGCTGCCAGGTAATCAGTGTTATCAGCCTGTCCAAGGTCACAATCAGACTTTCAGACTGGGGAGTACGCCTCAGCTGATGACGGCGGGCAATGTACACCTGAACATCCCTGCGCAAGCCGCCGCACTTCTTCAGCAGGTGTTCATGTCGATGACTGGAAACCAATCTTTCCCACAGCAATCAAGCAGGCCTCAGCAGGACTGCAGGAGAATGCTCAGGTACCGAAGTCATCCACAAAGCTAGAACATATCAGCACTATGTCTAAAGCTACTGCAGTGGAAAAACCCGAGTCTTCTTCCATGAACTTGAAGGGCAGCAATGGGAATAGACTAGGGGTGAGAAAAACCGAAAACCAAAAATCGAAATCGAATTAACCGAAATTGAAACAGAATTAACCGATACCGATAGAACCTGAACATATTTCGGTTAGCAATATTAAAACATAGAACCTTTTTTTATTTCAGTTTTTTTTCAGTTAACCGAAGTTGCTGGAACAAGCCTACAGCCTCGGCCCAGCACCAGCCCGCCAGGCTCCTGTCATCCTCACCATCTGCACCAGGCCGGCAGCAACCCCGGCCTAGCATCAGCATCGGCCCAACTACAGTCCCAGTCTAGCATCTACCCTAGTCTCTTGCGTGCAGTCCCTCAGCCATGACTAGTAAGCCAATCGAAGCCTGCTGCCCGACTTGAGACATTGCGCCACCTCTTCCCACACTCGACACCGGAGCACCACCACACCCACCATTTGAGAGCTGTCCCACCTGCCCCCGGAGCATCGCTGCCGCCATGCCTGACTGCTGGAGCACCCCGTGCCCGCTATCGGAGCTCTGCCCCACCCGCTGTCGCGCCTAGCCACGGCTCCGCCGCCCCGAGCACCATCGCGCCGCTTCCAATCGCTGATGGGGAGCACGTCGAGCCGTATGTGGCACACGATGGTGTGGTTGACCGGCAGCGATCTGTTAATGTTCAATTTTTTCGATTTAACCGGTGCATCAATTTTTACTTTCCTTGGATAACTTTGATCTCTGTTTTCCAAAAACCGAATTTTCATAAAAACTAAAAAACCGAACCGAATTTCTTCGGTTAACCAAATGCGGCCTCAAGAATATACCATACTGCCACATGTGCCTAACCAAAGGGCACACAATGGAAGAGTGTGTTAGGGAGGTATAGTGAGAGATCTGTGACTGTGATCAACACTCCAAACCCCGATGTCCACTGTTTTGGGGAGCAAGGCAAAACACGGCCATCTGTGGTTCTGCAGTCGACGATCTCAGTTCTTTTACATTCCTCACACATTTACTCAAAAAACAAAGCGGATGCAAGGTCTGCGGTAATTTGGGTGATAGAGGGATCTCTCACAACAGCAAACATCATATCAGAGCTTCAAATGTTGATCCAATCAAAATGGACTTGGAATGTTCAGGAGGTGGGGAACTTCACTTTCTTCTAGATGATGTTTCCGTTAAGAGACGAACCTAGGAGGATTGTTGAGTTGGTTACAGTACATGCTAGAATTAATAACTGAAAGTTCAGGATCGAGGAGAGAGGTGGTGGTGTCGGGGCGAAGGTGAAGCTACTCAAAGTGCGGAACCAGTGTACAGAGCTTCCGGAGGAACTACTTTAATAATTTTGGCAGTGGGATCTTTGATGGGGGTTACAGTGGATGTCGACCAGAAAACATGAGGTGTGACATTTTCTTTAGTGGGATCTTTGATGAGGGGTTACAGTTCTTTGTGCTCGACCCAAACCTGCAAACGTGGTAATTGAAGAATATTTATATGATCTAAAATTGAGAGTAGAAGACGGGATAGATGGTGGACGCCGGAGCCGATGGATATGGTCAATCTTGATGATGAAGATGATCTTCTTGGAGAGGAGGAATTAGAATTTGCTAGGAAGAAGGGAATAGGACAGGGGCTTGGTACGACGATGATGTACCGGATTGTGGAGAGGTATACCGCCGAGATGTTGTCACAGTACATGACAGTCGCCTTTGGTACAGTGACATGGAGTTTCTGCAAAAGTTGGCGCAACCAGTAGCACTCGGCTGTCGCGTTAGCAATAGCCCGATATTCTGCTTCTGCAGAAGATTGGGACACCGTGGTTTGTCTCTTGGAGGACCACGAGACAAGAGAGTCGCTGAGGTAGATACAGTAGCCCGATTTAGATTGACGCATATCCGGGCAGCCTGCCCAGTCTGCGTCCGAGTAGGCAGTCAGGGTAATTTGATGAAGAACCCAGCTGAAGACCGTGATGAAGAGTGCCTCTGATGTACTGCAAGATCCGTTTTACCAGGGACAAATGCACATCACGAGGCGCATGCATGTGGAGAGGACGAGGTGCAGCTGGTGCGTGGTGGGTGGATGCACTCGTGATGCGGCCAGAGGTACAGGGATCAAGAGAGATAGGAATCTCAGCGCTAGATGTGATGGGGTTGTTAGGTGGCGAGGATGCAGGCTCTTGAGTAGCGGGGGCATTGTGCAGCGGTGAGGTCAAAGGAAGCACATGTACTGCAGGACCCTCGTGCGTGACAGCG
Organism: Tuctoria greenei; assembly: GCA_036927565.1. Classification (NCBI taxonomy): domain Eukaryota; kingdom Viridiplantae; phylum Streptophyta; class Magnoliopsida; order Poales; family Poaceae; genus Tuctoria; species Tuctoria greenei. The sequence goes on along the minus strand of JAYESD010000003.1, from coordinate 80,272,134 downwards.
CTGTACAGATGAGGCGCTGGACTTGTGTAAGTGTGCTGATCCACAGGAAAAGATCCCGACGCAGCTGGTTGTTTCGGATGACGCTGATGGCAAGGTTACCGATGAGGGTGAAGCAGCACAAAAATCAGAGACAATTTGGTGCACCACGTTAAGTTAGCATCAGGCACCGCAGTTGTTGCATCTGAGCTTTGGTCCTTGAAAGGAAAACAACACTCGTTGAAGGTGATTTGTCTAGAGGTGATGACACGCCTAGTAGACGGATTGTAGCATCGGTATCCTTTGCTGTTGGGACGGTACCCGATGAAGATACAACGAACAGAGCGCAACGATAGTTTGTGGGGCATGGTAGACACTGTGTTCGGGAAACAAAGACAGCAAAACGTACGAAGGTGATCGTACATAGGGGGACGACCAAGAAGGACCTCATGAGGTGTGATATTGGACCGAACACGACAGGGCCTGCGGTTTAAGAGATACGTAGTTGTGGCTAGGGCGTCAGGCCAAAAGGAGGGAGGCGCAGAGGCATGCAATAGAATGGTACCCATGCTATCGTTGAGCATGCGAATGACCCATTCCGCATGTCCATTCTGCTGTGAGGTGTTGGGGCATGTGAGACTCAATACGATGCCATGATTGGAAAGAAAGGATCCGGCAGCAGTGTTATCGAACTCCTTGCCGTTGTCCGTTTGGAGACATGCGATTTTTTGGCGGAACTGGGTTTGGACGAACGCACGAAACACAATGAGTGTGGGAAGAACATCTTATTTGTGTCATAGAGGAAAGGTCCATGAGTAGTGTGAAGAATCATCAAGAATTACGAGATAAAACTTAATCCCAGAATTACTTGGAACTGGTGAGGTCCAAACATCACAATGTAACAATTGAAAAGGGAAATGGAAACACTACTGGAGGTTGTGAAGGGTAGTCGGACATGTTTGCCAAGTTGACAGGAGGCACATGTATGACTGTCTGCCTTGACACAATGGAAATTGAAAGAAGACAGCACACGATGCAGCTGCCCATGACCCGGATGTCCCAATCGAGCATGCCAGATCGGAGTCGACAACGTGGCCACCAAGGAGCGATGCTGCCTTCCTTTATTTGTGTTTTGGTGAATGGAGTAGAGGTCGCCGGTGGAGTCACAGCGGAGAAGAGTCATCCCCGAACGAAGATCCTTAATGGAAAAACCAAAGGGGTCGAAAACGACTGCAACATTGTTACCACGTGCGAGTGAACGAACAAAGATGAGGCTTTTGACCAAGTTCGGGGAATAAATAACATTGTTAAGGTGTATGGGCGAGTTGGAGGTGAGGATAGTGGAGTGGCTGACACGGTGAACTGGTAGGGAAGCCCCGTTGCCAACAATAATTGTGGACGAGAAACGAGGTGCAGTGGAAGAGGAGAGAGTACCAGTATTGTTCACCATGTGGGAGCTAGCGCCCGTGTCAAGCACCCAGTCATGCCGGTGTACTGGCTGGGCGGTGGCACTCCTTGAAGGGCCGTGACTAGCCCTGGTGGTGCAGCCACTTGCTGTTGTCCATAGAAGTTCACATCGACGTAACCGGGGAGGTGGTGTAGAGAGCCTGTTGCGGGTTAAAACCCAGACTTGGACCGAGCAGGCCAGCACTGGAGAAATGCCAGAACGGCATCTGCCAAGACTGTACAACACCTGTCCAGGGACTGAACGGGGCGTTGGGAAGGCTAGGCCGAGGACTAGTGTTACTGGTCACTGTGCCCTGAGGAGCGCCGGGTGTTCAGATGTTGATGCGCGGCCACCACGGTCACTGTTCGGGCCGTCGACAATGGCCCCCACCTGACTTGTTGACCTGAGTAGATGTAGTCGAAGCCGATGGAGGAGCCGGCAACGAGTTGTTGGTGGTTGTATTCTTAGCCGTCGTGAGGAGCGCAAGTGTTTGCCTCCATCTTGGCAGTTTGAGCCCGCCGAGCTTCATCTTGGAGGAGATAATCACGGACAGAAAGAAACGTCGTTAGCGGTTTGGACACTGTGATCACGGAGATCGTGTGGCTGTATTTGGAGGACAGACCACGGAGGGCGTTGATGACCATCGACGACTTGGAGACGGGGTGGCCGACGTCGCGTAGGAGATCGGCCAGCTCTTTGAGGCACTGCTGAAGTATTCGGTGATGGAGAGCTCGCCTTGATAGAGCCCGTGGAACTCTTGAACGGCATACACCGCGCGTTGGTTGGCGTTGTCCAGAAAAAGGCCACGGATGGCCTTCCATAGCTGGTACGTCGTCAGGTCCGGTACCCGAATAATCTTCATGAGGCTTGGCGTAATTGAGTTACAGCCAAGACACAATACATTGGTCAATCTGTAGCCAATCGCCATTGTGCCACATTGCCTGCGCATCAACGGTACCATCGACATGTTCCAACAGGCCAAATTTGCGGAGCATCGCATCGAAGAAGGAGCTCCAGATTGAGAAATTCGACTTGCCGTAATCCAGTACAATGGGAATATGAGTACGAATGTTCACATGTTAGATTGATGTGGCAGTCAGGGAGAGAGATGAGTCCACGTAGGGGTTGGGGTGAGAGGCCGACGAGGCAGTACTGGACGAGGATGGGCTTGTAGCCATGGCGAGATAACTGAAGGTGGAAGAAGATCGTGGTTAGGCTGATACCATGTGGAAGGGGATCTTCACTTCTATTGATCAAAAAGCCGGTATATATGTAGGAGCGCCAGTAGGTAGTCAAACGATCGCACGTCGCACGCGCAGAGTGCGACCGTGACAATCAAACTACGTGGTCATTCAACATTACACGCACAACGTTCGACAGTGACGATCAACCTGCTCGTTCAACAGCACCGACGCGTGCCTCCCCAAGAACAAGCTCGTCTGCACGCTTGGCCGGCCCAGCCTCCCGCTCCGTGCCCATGATCCAGAAGGTGCTCCATGCCGGCAAGAACGTCGCACGCTTCAACTTATCTCCCACGGCACCCACGAGTACCAGGAGAAGCTCGACAACCTCCGCCAGGCCATGCAAAACACCGGCATCCCTCTACGCTGTCATGCTTGACGCCAAGGTTCCCCCAACCTGCCTTGCGCCCTGCTGCTTAACCTCTGCTCTCCGTAGTTGCTTTTTGGACCAAGAGGACTAACATCCATTTGCATGTACCTTTCGTCGTCATGATCAACACCAAGGTTTCCCCCGTCTGCTCATATTTACATCGGACTGCTTTTTGCCACGTCGGCAGGTGACGTGGCCCTTTTTCCACCTTCATCGATGACGTGTACAATCCACCTCTAATCCCGATCCACGTCAGCAAAGCCGGATTAATAAACTGGTTAAAAGTGTAAAATGGACTAGATTAGCAAATTTTGGATGTAAAATGAACCAAATGATACTTCAGGGCCGGGTTATTCGGACGTGTGCCATAGTTCGAGGGAGTAAAATAGACTTTTTCATAAAATATAATATGGGTTCATTCTTTTCATGCAGGTGTAAAACATCTTGCGATTTTGAACGCATTTTCTCTTCGCAAGCATCTTCAAGATTAAAATATGAAATAAGTTAAAAAAGAACAGGCGAAGCCGCTACTGGACTCTCAACGCTGAGTCATGGGTCACAGGATCATGTACATGGACAGTATATTTTCTGTTCCAACCTTATCCACCAACAAGCATCTCACATTCATCACTCACGTGTTGAGAGTTAGAGGCCACCATAATCTAAACTCTGATTGTTCCACCATCATCAACTCAAGTGTTGTATGTATAAAGGTTTGCCTGGTTGGTAGCTAGAGGCCACGCGCCATCCATGTGAGTACACGGTCACATATTAGAAGAACGGTTTCCTTTGTTTTTTTAAACAAAATGGAAGTATGGAATTCAACACCGGGATCGTTTCTTCAAATTACTAGTACATGAACAAAATATGTTGGCATTCTACTTCTTCTGGGGACAGTTACAGTTAGGATTACACTACTTGTTAGGGGAAAAGGCACACAAATTTAACTTGAAAAAACTTCTCAAGGTAGAGGAGAAAAAAACCACGAGAAACAAATCTATTATTGATGGTCTTGTACAGGTACAGGGGTGGCCTATTTATAGGTATACAATAGATAGAGTTATACTCAACAAATCTCCCTCTGACTCTAAATCTATAGAAGTTGTCTCCGAAACACCACTAGGGTGCTAAACTCTATAAATACCAACCAAGTCAAGACAATGCTTGAACTTGGTATTGGATAATGGCTTTGTAAGCATGTCTGCAGGATTTTTCATTTGTATGTATCTTTTCAACAATAATTTTGCCTTCTGCGACAACATCACAAATGAAATGATACTTGATATAAATGTGCCTGGTCTTGAATTGATACATGTCATTCTTGGTCAAAAAAATAGCACTATGGCTGTCACAATGAACCTTGATGACATCTTGTGGAATGCCAAGTTCAGAAATAAGACTGCACATCCAAATATCTTCTTTAAACTCTTTAGTGACAGCAACATACTCCGCTTCAGTAGTAGAGAGAGCGGTTATGGATTGAAGAGAAGCCTTCCAAATCACTGCAGAATCACATAGAGAAAATACATAGCCAGAGATGAAGCGTCTTTTATCAGGATCACCATCATAATCAGAATCAACAAATCCAATAACATCATTTGCCTTCACTGAATTCTTGTCAAATAATAATCCGAAGTTAGAAGTACCTTTCAAATAATGAAGTATCCACTTTACTGCATTCCAATGTTCTTTACCTGGATTATGCATAAATCTGCTAACCACACTAACAGCATGAGCCAAATTGGGTCTTATATAGATCATAGCATACATGAGATTTCCAACAACACTTGAATATGGAATGTGAGACATGTACTCTCTATCTTCTTCATTAGCAGGACATTGCAATGATAAGAAATTAAAATGTGAAGCAAATGGTGTAGGAACATATTTGCAATTATTGAGATTGTACCTTTCAAGAACTTTTTCAATGTAAATTTTCTGAGATAGAAATAATATACCAACACGACGATCGGCTTAATTTCCATCTCAAGAATCTTTTTAGCTGGTCGTCCAAGATCTTTCATATAAAATTTGTGACTAAATTGAGACTTTTTCAATTCAACAATTAGTGACTTTTCATTAGAAGTAATAAGCATATCATCAACATAAAGCAGTAGATACACAAAAGATGAGGTCATGATTAAACTTAAACATACCTCATACAGATAATCAAATAAAACTAGATATCCGAAGAGAGAGGGCCAAAAGAATAGAGAAGCATCGACAATATACGCATGAGCGCATGCACTAGAAATTATTCCAACATCGGATGCGGGATGCCGATGACTAATCTCTTAATTAATTAAGCAAACAGGAGCAAGTGTGCCGTACCTCTTTTTATTATTTTTTTTGTGATTAGTTGACGTCATGTGGTGTCGGCTTTTAAACTAAGAGCGGCGGGCGCGCGACATGGCCGAAAATGGTGCCTCGCCGAAAGTCAAGTTAAAAATGGATGGCCGCCCGCCCAAGTCTTCTTTCTGGCAGAAAGATTAGGCCCTGTTCAGTTTGAAGTGCCGCCACATAAAATTTTGAAACTTCAGAAGTGAATAATAAAATTAATGAGACCCATACGAACACGTGGTTGCAAAAAAAGCTCATCACACTGAGTGGGTCCGATCGATCTTACTCGGCATGTGGGCTGTAGCCCATCTTTCTGTTGACTTTAATTGAATGTTAGGATTTGGCCCATGCATGAATGTTAGCGTCTGCTTGCAGTACGTAGTTCAGCTGCTGTGGAGCGCCAACCATCTTTGGGCGTGAGCCAGCGTCTCCGGCAGGACTCTTCGCTGGTCGTCGTCTCCGGACGAGGGTGTCTTCGGGCTAGAGCGGGCGTCTCTGGCAGGACTCTCCGGTGATCGTCTCAGGGGAACACCGCGGCATCACACGAATCAAGATCAACGCAAATCGGTAACAGAGTTTTGATTTTATTCGAACAGGCGATAGGCTACGTGCATATGGCACTATATAACCACTCACGCTGGAGCAAACGACATCGATTCGCGCTCATTCTTCTCGTTCCTTTTTTATTCTCCTGACCATATTGGCAAGAAAACGATATGTGAGGCGATTGACTCTTGCTCTAGTAAAGGATATTGATCTTGAGGAACTTGACGTGCACGTCGCCTCCGCAAGGCAACACGGGCGGCCGCCGAAATCTCGACCCGAGAGCCTCTAATCCCCCATCATTCGCCGCGCAGCCACCAGAGCATGTTGTCGTAGGAGCACGGCATGCAAGGAATGCGGCGGCAGGTTGCTAACTGCAAGAAGAGGACGGCGTCGATGGCGGCGGCAGCGTCTGGATCTGGCAGCCTGGCGCCCAGATCTGACAACCCGATGGCCGGATCCGATGGTGGAGGGGAGGAAAAGCTGAGAAGGGACGTCGATGGCAAGTCCGGTCAGCCCTAGCCGACGTAATTGATCGGATTTCCTACAGTGAGCAGGCGGCGAGGTCGTCAAAGATGGACGCACGTCTTGAGGTCTCTCCGATGATGGCCCCCGGCCTCGCCGCTCGCCACGCAGAGCACGCGAAGACGGACGCTGCCTCGGGGCAACGACGAGTGGATCCATCAGCCCGATGGCTAGATCTGAGGGTCGAGACAGGATCAAGTGGGGAAAGGAAGTGTGGTCGAGCCGACGATAGGTGCTGGCGGAGGAGTATGGTGGCAGTTGCTCCAGAGTTGCCGTTCGGCGTAGTGGTCGGAGCAGTTGTGCCTGTCCGAGGGCTAGGCCTGGGTGTCTGGCCTCTGCTGAATCGATGGCACGTGGAGCCGGCAGTGGCGTGATGGAGGTGGCGATGGCCAGCTCTGTGGAGAAGTAGACGTGCCTACGAGCATATGCAGTGCTGAAACTGCTACAATCACTACGTATGAAACCCAAATAGGATAGAAAGATGGACGTCGCTCAAAGGAGGTTGTCTCTGATAAGGTTAAGTGAGACGTGCGCGCTTCAGCGAGGATTTGACATGGCTCGGCTGAACGTAAAAGGAGACGCATTAAAATAAAGCTCGTCTTAGTTACATAGGTATCCGAGACACACCATCTTCTTTGACAAACGGGAGACGCGCTTCAAACAAAGAGCGTCTCCAATATGCGCAAGAAATAAGACAAACTCTTCAAAAAGCGCGTCTCCTTTATCTTCGCTTACAGACTCTCATTGCTGAACATTTAATTCATTCATTCATTCACAGTTGAACACATATAACACATATGACCACACAAAATATTGATCACATAGATGAACACAAATAACATTGATTAACAAATATATTACAAAACACAAGAAAAAAGTACAAGACACAAGAAAATAAAAACTACATCAACTAATCAACAAAAGCAAAATGGAGACGCACTTTTAGAAAGAGTGCGTCTCTGATTCCACATGTCACCTTTAGCTTTTGATTTTCTCCATTTTGCTTTGGCTCACTGTTAATATCACACATCACTAAACTTAGGGCACATTCACATGATAACTAATTCATTCACTTGTCCAGAAAATAATCAAATCATTCCTTATGATACCTAAGGAACACGATGAACACACCACACATTCATTCATCCACACAGTTGAAGAACACACAAGATAATATTCAATCACATAGATGAACAAAGATAAATTTCATTAACACAATATATTACAAAAAATAAGCAACTAAAAACAACAAAGAAAAACTAAATCCTACTCCTACTCCTCCTCCTCCTCCTCCTCCTCCTCCGGCGGCGACTCCGGTGCCGGTGCAACAGGAGTCTGGGCCAGCTGTGCCAGCTACACCGGCAGTGCAACCCCGAGAACAAAGTTGATCTCTGTTGCCTCCACCAGATTTATGCAACCCTCGGGGCCAAGCACTTGGGCCATCGTCTCGAACAGAATGTCGAGACGATCGGCCACCTCTGTGAGGGCGAAGAGTTAGTGGCCGATGATACCCATTCGAGTAAACTGGGGAAGGGTACCCAGACCCAAGGAACTCATGGAATAAGAAGTATTGTTGTACGCCACTTGCGCCATAAGGAGGTGCTGCTCGGTGTTGAACCTCTCAGGGGAGCTGCAATACATTTTCTTGCACGATGGCTCCCTCGAAGGTCGCCCATGGTGGTAGTGGGTCATCGGCGTGGAGAAGATGAAGAAAACAAGAAATGGATTGAAAGTGAGCGATGCGCTTGTAGAGAACTCACAGGTGATGGTGCGTCTTATATAAGGTCTGCGCGGAGTCGACGATGGAGCGGTTGGTTTCCCACACCTTGATGGAACAATGAGACGCATCAATACCGCCTCGGGGAAATGAAAGGTCGCGCACGCCAGACATCGCACGCGTCTCTACACCACGCCACCAAAATTAAGTTCTCCGCGGTCCTCATGATGCGCATCTCTCTTTCGACAATGGAAGACGCGCTTTAACGTAATGCACGTCTGTCTTTGTTCTCGCGCATCTCGCATTTATCTCCCTCGTCTCTTTGCCTCCGGTGCCCCTTTACTAATCGACCAATGGTCCTTTACTAATTGACCAACTCCAGTGCGACAGCCGCCTCTGTTTGCCATCGCCATTTTCATCATCGTCGCCATCCTCGTCGTCGTCATCGTTGCCGTCCTCGTCGTTGTCATCGTCGCCATCCTCGTCATCATCGCCTTCCTTCTCATTGTCATCACTGTTCATGGCTGGTATCAGCTTGGCGCGTAGCTGACTGAAGGATGAGCGCTTGGCGTGGCGCAAGGACCATCCCCATGTATGTACATATAGTACACCGGTCGCATGGTTGTATATATGTAGATCTGCAATGGACTGATGAACTTTACTATAGTTTTGTTTTCCCGTCTTGTTTGTTTTTGGTATTTTCCATTTCTCTGCGTAGGGTTTCTTTGCAAAGCCTGAATCGGGAGATTTATTGAAGTGGTAGTGCATCGTCCCCGATAAAGAAGGGGTAAGTCATAAAGAACAAGCACAATATGAGTTTAACCATCGTCCTCTTATTAATGAATTTCTTTTGTAGACTGACTAGGAAGGTGGTTACTACCCCCTGACAATCTCCTTCTCAGAAGACTATCCATTGGTGCCTCCAAGATGCGTCTTTCCAAGTAATTTCTTCCACCCAAATGTCCATCGCTCAGGAGCACTCTGCATTAAGATTCTTCATCAAGATATTGTAAGATAGACCTATTTTTGTCATGTAATTAGTAATTGTTGTCGAACTTAATTGAACTGGTTTCTTATGTTGCTTAAATCGATATTGCGTCGGGGTGGTGAACTGGTTTTACAATCAAAACTATACTACTTGAAGTTCAACGTTTGCTGCATCAGCCAAATGCGCCCGATGTTGAAAATGATTGCTATAATGTACTTATCAAGGTTAGACACTTTGTGTTAGTGATCAACATAGGTTATTCATTCTTCCTACATTTGTTAATTTAAAGAATGTCAATATTTTCAGGATCTAGGGGAATATAAGAGACGTGTTCGGAAGCAAGCTAGACAGTACAGTTTAGATTGATCGATGGGATCTTTAGGAATAAGTTTAGATTCGAAATTAGTTTAGGGGGCACGCAATGTATGAACTATGAAATCCATTGAGTTGCAAATTATATCTAAATTGCAATGTCATTGTGTTTGTTTATCTCAAAATTCCAATTAATCCATTAATTACAATGTCATTACGTTTGTTTATCCATGCAATGGACGCTCATGATGTCATGTGAGTGGCAATAGGATGAAGAATGCATGAGAGACGCACTTTAGAAAGGCGCGACTCAGATATCTGAGATCTGGCAAAAGGGAGATGTGCCTTACTCGGGCACATTTCTTATTTGTGCGGACGATCTTTTGTCCCACCTCAGAAAGTTGAGCACGTTGCAACGATTGTATAAGGCATTGCACACAGTTGCCAGTTGGATACACCAGAATGTCCTAGATGTTGTTCCTAGCTTCAGCACACCGTGGCGCATCTAGGGCACTCCAGCGTGTTCGGGGCCACAAAATAATGCGAGACGCGCCTTACATTGGCAGAGACGCGTCTTACCTGGGCTCGTCTTTGATTTACACCGAAGATCTTTTGTCCCACCTCGGAAAGCTGAGCACAGTGCAACGATCATATAAGGCATTGCACACAGTTGCCAGTGGTAAATCCCCGCATGCGAAAGGTGTTCCCGACTTCAGCATACCGTGGCTCGTCTTTTGCATGCGGGAAAATGCCCTAATGCGAAATATGATAATGTGAGACATGCATTATATATGTGCGTCTCTGAGTTTTATTTTAAACTCTCGCACGCTCTATGGCGAAAATTTTCTCGCGCTCTCACGACCAAAGGACGTTGAATGAGAGATGAGTGTTATACAGGCACGTCTCTCAGTTTTGCTATTTTTATCCATCGCGCGCTCTCTCCCATCATTTGGAGAAAATGTTTAGCTATCGCGTGCTCTCTCTGCCTAGAAACCTCAGCTCTTGAGCACGCTGCTGCCGTCCTGTCATCGTCAACGTCGCGCTGCCGCTGTCGACCCCAATCCCGCTGTGGACCCCGACCTTTGCGTCATCAGAGAGTTGAGCACGCTGGAGCACGCCGGGTCATCCCCTTTCATCGGAGCATGCCGCCACCGTCCCTATTTCTCAACTCACTCTTCGTCATTGTCGCGCTGTCGCCGTCGACCCCTACCCCGTTGTCGACCCCGACCTTCATCATCAGAGAGTTGAGCACGCTGGAGCACATTGCCTTGTCCCCTGACCCCGAAGCATGCCACCGCCTTGACCCCGACCTCGGTAATCGGTATAAGCACACCACCACCTTCACATAAGTGGAAATGTTCGTCCTGTCCCCAAAGCACGCCGACCTGCTGTCATCAAAGAGTTGAAGAACATCCACTCCGGCGCCTCTGCCAGCTCGTCCTGGAGCACGCTGCTGCTTCATCCCCTATCCCCGGAGCACGCCGCCACCTCAACCCTGCCCTCAAAGCGTGCATTCTAGTGATTTTATTTAATTTGAGGATGTCCAATGAAGGCTCATCGTTAATGAAGTCATTGATTCAAAGGGAGAATTTTTATTATAGTATACATTTGTCATCTTTGTTTATGTCCAATGCAGAAGTAATGTATTTGTTTTGACTATCAATATATATAATGAATTCTGATTCACAAACCCTTGAAACTGCAAGAACTGTGGTTGACACTAGCATTTGCCATCCCAGTGAGTTTAATTTCTACCTCTGCAGCCATGCTAGAATCAAGGTACCTATGCGATAATTGGTGTTTCTCCAACGACTTTTGATATCAGGCTGAAAGCATCTAGGCCCCCCATGAGGTATGGTTTCGGTGATTAAAAACAACCATTGGATTTTACTAATGAATTTGTGAATGCAAGGTCCCCATAATCACTCAATCAAATGAAATAAACATGTTATTGGAGACCCATATACAATCAATGTATGAGATCAAATCAATTATGTGAAGACAAGAAGTGAAAGCTCTTATGTCAAAGTCACTCAATCAAAATTGAAGACACTTAATGATTGACAATCATCAGAGATACATGTTCAACAAAGTCTAAGAGGTCATTTGAGCAAGACACAAAAATTCACTTAGAAACAACCCGAAGCAAACAAAACCAACTCACCGGATCAACCGATGATTCCTCAGAATAACACATCGGTCGAGTTGGTTTAGCTAAAGAAGAAGACCTCATAACCAAGTACTCACCGGATCATCCGATGTGAATGGCTCAGTAACATCGGTCCATAAGTACAGTTTACAAGATCATTGGACCAAGTGTAGCATCGGATCATCCGATGTACAGAGAAGCACACATCGGTCAATTACTCCAGTAAGCATCAAGATTGAGAAAATTCTGGAGGAAGAGCCACCGGATCATCCGATGAGAAGACAAGATCAACATCGGTCTAACAACGGTCATATCTGACACAATTACATCAGCTAAAGTAACTTGACTGATGATAACTAAAGGGGAGATATTGGATCATCCGGTGTTCACAGTAAAGTTCTGTCAGCCTACTTTTCCAACGGCTATTTCGGGGAGGCTGGCTATAAATACCCCCTAATCCTGTCATTTCGTGAATTCTTGATCACCAGACACCATCAACACATCCACAAGCGTTCAGGACCAAGAGAAATCACTTCCACACCATTTCGATCATCTATACACCAAGATTTAGGCTAGAACTAGCTAGAGAGAGAGAGCTTGTGTGCCACCATTCTGGGTGAGTGGACTCTCTGGGATAGTGTGAGAGCCTCAAGGGAGTGCCCTTGGTGTTTGTAACTATGAGAAGACTTCCGGAGCTTGCCAAAGCGTGTGTGGAAGCCCGGAAGGTCGAAGTTGTACAAGGCTTGAGCTCCACCTTGCCAAAGGAGACAAACGGAGAGGAATAGTGAAGACCCCTCGTCTCGGTGACTTGGGTGTGGAAAAACCCTTTGGTGGGTGCCACAACGTGGATGTAGGAAGATCTTGACGATCTTGCCGAACCACGGGATAAATCCTTGTCTCCTCGGGAGTTTGCATCCTTCTTCTTTCCCTTACTTTTATGCATTTTATATTCCGCGAAGTCTTTATCTACTAGAATGCATAGATAGTTTGTGTAGGGAATTGGGCTTGAGAAATTAAGTTTCATTGCTTAGAATTTTTCGAAGAAAGCCCAATTCACCCCCCTCTTGGGCATTCGGTCCTTACAATTGGTATCAGAGCAAGGTTGCTCATAGGATCATTCTAGCTTCACTGCTAGAGAGCTAAAATAGCCAAGGTTGGGGGTTCGGTTCCTATCTTCGAGGGCAAGAACTTCGCCTATTGGAAAGCACGCATGCGGGCTTATCTTGAGGCTATTGCTCCCGAAGTATGGGAAGCGACCCACGCGGGGTTTGGAGAACACAATTATGTTGGTGATCAAATTAAGTGGGATGCTAAAGCTAGGAATGCTATTTATGAATGCATTAGTCAAGATGTGTTTTCTAGGATTGCTAGCAAGGAAAAGGCTTGTGAAATTTTGGCTTGCTTAATAGAGATTCATGAGGGTTCTTCTAGGGTCAAGGAACTTAAATATCACATGCTTAAAGCAAAATATGATGAATTATAGATGCTACCTCATGAAAATGTTAATGATATGTTCTCTCGCTTAAATGTGCTTATTGAAGAAATAAATGCTCTTGACATTGCTTCTCTTGGCAAGGGACTCATCAACCGCAAGATCCTCATGCTCCTTACCAAACCAAAGTACAACATCATCAACTCCATGCTCCAAAAAGAGTCACTTGACCACATTGAAGTTTCAGAGCTCATTGGAGAAATACACACTCATGAGATGAGTGTACTTGGGATGATGGAGCAATCATCTTCAAAGACAATTGCTCTAAAGGCCTCCACCAAGAAAACAAGCCACAAGAAGAAGAAGGTGGTTGAGCCTAGCTCAAGTGAAGAAGAACAAGCATCGAGTGAAGATGATGATGATGAGCTTGCGTTGATGATGAGAAAGTTCTCACGCTTGAACTCCAATATCACTAAGAAGGGATACACATTTGATCCTAATAAGAGAGCATTTCTACCAAGGAGAGATGATCACAAAACTTGCTACAATTGTGGTGATCAAGGCCACATCTCCTATGATTGTCCAAGACCGGACAAACGAAGAGAGAACCACAAGAGCAAGCATCGCAAGCTTGAAGGAAGTGATGATGAAGAAGAAGAAGCCAAACCAAAGCCAAGATCCTTTGGGAAGAAGAAACATGACAAGGGCAAGAAGGCAAGGCTCTTCTCAAAGAAGAGAAATGGCCGACAAAAGGTGTCCATGTGTGAGGCAAATGAATGGGTCACCGACGAAGAAACAAGTGATGAAGAGAGTGAAGAGGAAGAAGAAAGCTTGGCCGGCCTCGCCATCGCCAACAATGATGATGCACCTCTTCATCCACCGCCCATGTGCCTCATGGCGAAAGGTAACACCAAGGTATGTGATGACTCTAGCGATGATGAGCTTTCCCCCGATGATTTAACTTCTTTGACAAATGAATATCATGCTATCATTAAGAGGGAAAAGAGTAAGGTTAAAGTGCTTGAAGAAACTCGTGCTAGACTTGAGAGTGCTAACCTTGATTTGCTTGACAAGTATGAAAGCATACTCAAAGAGCATGACACGCTCAAATCCCATGTCAAGCAAATTGAGGAAGAAAAGGCTAAAATCAAGATAGATAATCATGAACTTAACTTAGCACACCAAACACTCTTGGAAGAGCACAACAAGTTAATACAAGAACATCAAACACTTAACCTTGCTCATGACATGCTTGATCAAGAGTTGAAAAATATGAAGAAGCAAACTCTCAATGATAAGATATCCATTACATATCATGCCACTAATGCTTTGCACAAGTCTTTGCCTTTGAAAGCTAATGCTAGGGAGAAGGACTTGTTGGAAGAAATTGAGAGTCTCCGCACTAGTGTGGCTAGACTTTCAAAAGGGGAGGTCAAACACAAGGAAATCCTCTTCCAACAAGCAAAGGCCTTCAACAAAAGAGGACTTGGATCCTTCCCGGTGCCCAACAAAGGAAAGGTGCCCTCACCGGAGCTAAGAACAAGCTTCATCAAAGAAGTTGGTTCTTATTGCCAACATTGTGAGGTCACCGGTCACCACACAAGGGAGTGTCCTCTTCCTAACCGACCCTCTCCCAAGCTTCCTACTAATTACAAATCTACTTTCAATGATCGTTATTATCTCTTAAGTAAAGTAGATGGCAAGGTGAAGGCTAGGTTCATTGGCAAGGACATGAAGGACATGAAGGGGAAGCTCCCCAAGCAACTTTGGGTCCCAAAGACACTTGTATCACACATACAAGGACCTAAGTTGGCTTGGGTGCCTAAAGTTAAAAATTGAATTCATGTGTGTAGGTGAACTACAAAGCCGGAGGAAAGCATTGGGTACTCGATAGCGGGTGCACCCAACATATGACCGACAATGATGGTATGTTCACCACCATAGAAAACCCCGGCAATCATGAACAAGTCACCTTTGGTGATAACTCTAAGGTAAAGGTAATTGGGTTAGGTAAAATTGCTATTTCAAATGATTTGTCCATTTCTAATGTTTTGTACGTTAAGTCACATAGCTTTAATTTACTTTCCATTGCACAACTATGTGATCTTGGACTAACGTGCACATTTAGCAAAAATGATGTTGTTGTGACTAGTGAAACAAGCCAAGACATAGTCTTCAAAGGATTTCAGCATGGACATCTCTACCTAGTGGACTTCGCCAACAAGAATGCTAGCTTGACCACTTGTATTTTCACTAAGACAAACTTGGGTTGGCTATGGCACCGACGCATAGCGCACATTGGAATGAGCAAACTCAAGAAGTCATTCAATCTTGGGATGGTGATCGGCGTGAAGGATGTCACATTTGAGAAGAACAAGCTTTGTAGCGCTTGTCAAGCCAGGAAGCAAGTTGCTTCACACCACCCAATGAAGACAATGGTGTCAACCTCCAAGCCACTTGAGCTACTCCACATGGACCTCTTCGGACCGTCCACATATCAAAGCCTTGGTGGTAACCTCTATTGTCTCGTTATTGTTGATGACTATTCTCGCTATGCTCGGACTTTATTTCTAGGTGACAAGAGTGAAACTCCGGAAGTGTTCAAGACCTTCGCCAACCACGCTCAAAGGGAATTTCAACTTCCCATCATCAAGGTCCGGAGTGACAACGGCACCGAATTCAAGAACTACAACATTGGGGAGTGGTGTGACCGTGAAGGAGTGAAACATGAGTTTTGGGCCACATACACTCCTCAACAAAATGGTGTCGTTGAAAGGAAGAACAAGACACTCATCACTCTTGCAAGAGCAATGCTTGATGACTACGGCACGTCGGAGAAGTTTTGGGCCGAAGCGATCAACACGGCGTGCCATGCCGCAAATAGGGTCTATCTACATCGACTACTTCAAAAGACCCCGTACGAGCTTCTCATTGGGAGAAAGCCCAACATCTCCTACTTTCGAGTCTTTGGATGCAAGTGCTACATCTACCGCAAGAAAAGGCTCGGTAAGTTTGAAAGAAGATGTGATGTTGGTATATTTCTTGGTTATGCATCAAACTCAAAAGCATATCGAGTATTCAACCAAACCTCCGGTTTAGTTGAGGAAAGTTGTGATGTTGAGTTTGATGAATCTAATGGCTCCCAAGAGGAGAGTTTTGGTCATGATGAAATAGATGATGAGCCTCTACGAGAAGCCATGAAGAACATGACCATTGGAGACATCAAGCCGGAAGTTGAGGAGAGCCATGATCAAGGGGGAGCTTCAAGTTCCAACAACAACACCTCCATGGCACCTCAAGTTGACGAAGAAGAGAAGGATGATCCATTGCCGACTCAAGACTCACAAGCACGACAACATCAAGAAGAAGAAGTCCATGATCAAGTCCAACCACAAGAGGAGCAAAACGCATCACCTTCGCCAAGTGCTTCACAACCACTTATGAGGCATGGACGCATCTCCAAGGCGCATCCAGTGGACCAAATCATTGGAAGTCCGCCAAGGGGTGTAAGCACACGTTCTTGCCACTTTGCTTCATTTTGTGAGCACTACTCATTTGTTTCGTGTGTAGAACCCACTCACATTGAGGAAGCACTCCAAGACCCAAATTGGGTGATGGCCATGCAAGAAGAACTCAACAACTTCATCCGCGATGAAGTTTGGGTGTTGGAGCAGCGACCCAAGGACAAGAACGTCATCGGAACAAAGTGGGTGTACCGCAACAAACAAGACGAGAATGGCGTTGTGGTCCGCAACAAGGCAAGACTTATGGCCAAAGGGTTCTCGCAAGTTGAAGGACTAGATTTTGGGGAGACATTTGCCCCGATCGCCCGGTTAGAAGCCATCCGTATACTTCTTGCCTTTGCATCACATCATAGCATTAGACTTTATCAAATGGATGTGAAAAGTGCCTTTCTTAATGGTTACATTAACGAGCTTGTTTATGTTGAACAACCTCCCGGGTTTGAAGATCCGAGGAATCCTAATCATGTGTATAGGTTGCACAAGGCGCTCTACGGGCTCAAGCAAGCACCTAGGGCGTGGTACGAACGACTACGGGACTTCCTCATCATGCAAGGATTCAAGATCGGGAGGGTGGACACCACACTCTTCACTAAGGACATCAACGGAGATTTGTTCATTTGTCAAATTTATGTTGATGATATTATTTTTGGTTCAACTAACGAAGATCTTAGCCATGAGTTTGGCAAAATGATGTCTAGGGAATTCGAGATGTCAATGATTGGAGAGTTCAACTTCTTCCTTGGATTTCAAATCAAGCAACTTCAAGAGGGGACCTTCGTCTATCAAGAGAAGTACACCAAGGACCTCTTGAAGAAATTTGAGATGGGATATTGTAGCTCAAGAAGCACTCCAATGGCAACCAATTGTCATCTCGACGCGGATAAGGACGGTAAACCTATTGATCAATCTAACTACCATTCTATGATTGGTTCATTGCTTTACCTTACCGCATCTAGGCCCGATATAATGTTTAGTGTATGCTTGTGTGCTCGCTTTCAAGCGGCACCTAAAGAATCGCATAGGAAGGCGGCCTTTAGGATACTTAGGTATCTTAAGCATACCCCTAGTGTGGGCTTGTGGTACCCTAAAGGTGCAAAATTCCATCTTGTGGGATACTCGGATTCGGACTATGTCGGATGCCGCGTGGATCGCAAGAGTACCTCCGGTGGGTGCCACTTGCTTGGGCGTTCCCTAGTATCATGGTCAAGCAAGAAGCAAAACTCCATCGCCTTGTCCACGGCGGAAGCGGAGTATATTGCGGCCGGTGCATGTTGTGCTCAAATTCTTTATATGAAACAAACCCTTTTGGACTTTGGTATTAAACTTGGTTGTGTGCCTCTCCTTTGTGACAATGAAAGTGCGGTTAAGATAGCTAAAAACCCCGTTCAACACTCCCGCACTAAGCACATTGATATTCGCCATCATTTCTTAAGGGACCATGAAGCTAAGAGAGACATCTCTTTGAGAGGTGTTAGGTCCAAAGAACAATTAGCGGATATCTTCACTAAACCACTTGACGAGAAAACTTTTTCTAGGCTAAGAAGTGAATTAAATGTGCTAGATGCAATGAATGTCATGTAAGAATGCACTTCATATAGGTCTTGCCTAACTCTCAAAGGATAGGGGTGAGCAAGGGTTAGCTTGGGATGGAGGTTCCTTTGGGTTGTCCCAAGGTTTGGAGAGTAGCTCTCCCTGAAGAAGCCTTTGAAAGGTTCAAATTTTGCAAGATAGATTTATTTTATGCCTTGCATGATGCCTGCCATATAGACTTATAATTTCTTGCATTATAAAATGTTTGGCATTGCATACGGTAGATTGTCACAAAGGAGAACCCACCTCATGAGAAAGAGACTTGTTTGAAATGCAATATCTCAACTCATATAAGGTGGAAAGAACAAAATGTTAGGTGCGTTAATGCCTAGAGGAACATGCTTCAAAGAGATAGAAGTCTTCATACTCTACCTCACAAAGCATGGGCCTTACATTTTATTTGGATAATTTCCTTCCCATTTTCTTCCTTCGGTGTTCTATTTACTTTAAGGCCTAGCCAAGTTATTGGCATATTAGTATCTTTGAGGGGTAAGGGGTTGCCCAAAAAGTCCTAAGACATGTGTTTCTCATGGCTTGTTTGTTTGGTCAAAGGACATATATGGGATGTTATTGTTCTGTAGTCATCGGATTATCCGATGCCTAGGTTAATTCCTCATCGGATCAATTGGTGTTCAATCTCCAAGGGCCAGTTCAGTCAGAATCTCAAATGATCCGACGAGTTCGTCCTGAAAAACATCGGTCCATCCAATGTGTACAATTCTAGAACTTTGGTCAATTCCACCGATGCTACCTCCTCCCTCGTCGGACCATCCGGTGTCAACATTCCATTTTTGAACACCCTTACTGTACCATTCGACCGATGATCACATCCTTCAACGTCGGTCCATCCGGTGACAACAGTACCTTTTTGAATATCCTTACTGTGGCATTTGACTGATGCTTCTCATGTTCAACATCGGTCCATCCGGTGTTAAATTTACAGCTAGGGTTTGGGACCCACTATTTAAACGCTATCTCGCCTCTACCGGTTTCTCTCTCCCGATCCCGACGCCGCCACTGCCGATTCTCTCACCCTTACGCCACCGCCGCCGCCGGACGCCGCCGCCGCCGCCCGTCGTCGCCCGCCGCCTCCAAGCACCGCCGCAGCCGCTGCCTCACCTCCGCCGCAGCAGCCGCCGCCTCACCTCCGCCGCTGCTCCACCAAGCGCCGCCTCTGCTCTCCCTCGCCACCACAGCGATGTCGCTGTCTCCTCTCGTGCACCACCAGCCGCCTCACGCGCACACCTCACCGTCGTGGTGCCTCCACGGTCACCACCCCGTCGCTAGGGTTTCCCGACCCGTTGATCTCCGTATCGTTCTGTGCGCGTGACTTCGTCAACCTCACTCTTGATCATCGCAATGGCTCGCGACAAGAAGAACAAGGGCAAGGCCATCGCGGAGCAGGCCGCGAAGAAGCAAAAATTATCGAAGGAGGAGAAGAAGGCATTGATGGCCGCTCGCGCCGCCGAGGAGCATGAGCGTGGCCGAGTAGGATCGATGAGGATCCGCGAGGCTCGTCTGAGGCAGCATCCTGTGATCGATGACTCCGAGGCCGAAGAAGAGCCGGTAGAGCCTCTCGTCCGCCGGCGCTCAGCCCGGACCCGTGGGGGTCATCCCGCGGCTGCTCCACGTTCGAGACCGATGGCTGCCGATCATCGTGAGGACAGGGAGGCCCAGCGAGCTATCTACGAGATGGACACCACTGTCCATGTTGCTGAAGGAGTCCGGTTGACCGACTACCGGAAGATGAAGGCCAAGCAGCTTCGCAGACTCAGGTGGAGTGTGCTGCTTGAGGAGTGGTACCCGCAGCCCCGGGAAGCCCTTGTAGACAGTCGGTTTTGGACGGTGACGCAGGCGTCTCTCTACGAGACTTACAGACGCCGAGGCCACAAGTTGTTCCAGCACAACTTCCTGGACTGGGATCAGCTTGCTCTGGCTGCCGAGACAGAGATTTGACCTTATTTTGAGAGGTACAGAGGTCTGGTGCAGCTAGTGTCCTATGAGAGGAGTGCCTACATGGAGGATTGGGTCCGCGTGTTCTACGCCACCCTCTACGTCTCTGAGGGCAGAAGATCGATTGATTTCATGTTCATGGGACAGCACTATCACCTGACAAGGCAGACGTTGGAACAGCTGCTGGGAGTGGACTTGCACGACACCTGTGTGCATGAGAGGGTCTACGGTCAGGCAAATCCAGCAGGAGGCCGCTCACTGGAAGAGTGGCACCACCGCTGGAGGAGATTCATTCCCTGTTTGGTCCCACTTTCTCTCCTGACCAGCCGAGAGTACCGGCCTTGTTGACTCCAGCTACGGGCACAGTGCACCTCGCCTTGCGCCGCACGCTCCTGCCGAGGTCTGGCTACTTGGAGGGGTTCACCAGCTTACAACAGACTCTCCTGTTCTACATCATGAACGGGATGGAGTTCGACATAGTGGACGTCCTCATATGCGAGATGGAGGATGTGATCACAGACGGAGTGGGCATGATGAGGCAGCTCGTATATGGACACTGGATCAGCTACCTGCTCACCATTATGGTTCCTGAGGGGTCCGCCGTGCATGACCGCCTCACTGACGAGAGCGTCACACGGTTCGGTCACTACCGTGCCCTAGCTCCTGGAGACCGCCGCCTTGGCCGTCCAGTCGAGCGTCAGGTCAGGGCTCGTCTTTCTGAGGAGGACTGGTCGGACTTGGAGAAGGAGGATGAGAGGCTAGCTGAAGCAGAGGCACAGGGTGAGGACCTGCAGCACATTTGGTCCGAGAGCGACACCGACGACAGTGTCGAGGAGTACTTCCCTCCTCCTCCCTCACCCAGGCAGCACGACGTGGAGGCTGGAGGCTCTACAGTGCCACCACCTACTCCACCTCCCGTCACTGAGGCACAGGTCACTCAGCCGTCAGAGCTGACTTCGCTCCTCCAGCAGATGGTTGAGCAGCAGCGTCTAGACTGGCTGGCAGCTGAGCAGGCCCGAGCAGAGCAGGCTGCCCGCCTCCTTGAGCTCCAGTAGCAGCAGCAGGAGATGCAGCATTAGATCGCCCGTGAGAGGCGTGAGGACACTGATCGGCTGACTGGACTCATCGACCAGATGCACCAGCGCACCCTCGACCAGCAGCAGCAGACGCAGCAGGCGATGATGGGCATCTTGGGGTTGATCACCAACCTCTACACCCAGACCGGGATTGCCCTCCCGTCGCAACTGCCAGGAGTCGCTCCACCACCACCAGTCCTGGCTCCAGCTGCCGCTCTGGTGCCGTCTACGCCGATTCCCTCCATCAGCATGTCTCCACTCTTGGCTCCTGGCGCTCCGATTCACTCCCCGCTGCCGTCCACGACACTGTTTCAGCAGACGCCGGCCTCCATTGTCAGTGCCCCTGTTTCAGCAACTCCTACACAGCAGGCACCGATGGTGGCTCCTATGGCTTCGGCAGCTCCTTCCACTGCTACTCCAGCCAGCAGCTCCGACGACAGCGATGGTGACCAGTTTGTCATCGCGCCTAGTACTCAGGGTCCTTAGGCACTCGGATCCCTTTTTGTTGTCTTGATGCCAAAGGGGGAGAAGAGTTAGAGGAGTCAGGGGTAGTGTGAGGGGAGCTTAGACTCAGGGGGAGTGTCTTAGTCTCAGGGGGAGTCCTTCTTGAGTCATCTTTTGTAATTTGGAATTTAATTTGGAGTTTATCTGTATTACATTGTGTAATTCGATGCATTTGGAGTTCATTGAGTACTCTTATGTTAATTAATAGATTGAGCTTATTTGGTGTTACTCACTTATTCACACTTGAGTTATTGATCGTTTTTGAGGCTTCAAATGTTAAGTGTGATATCTTATATTCAGTACATATCCGTTTAAGTTTCATTTTACCAAATTCATTACTATTGCGCTTTAATTGTTGTGTTGTCATCAATCACCAAAAAGGGGGAGATTGAAAGCATCTAGGCCCCCCATGAGGTATGGTTTCTGTGATTAATGACAACCATTGGATTTTACTAATGAATTTGTGAATGCAAGGTCCCCATAATCACTCAATCAAATGAAATAAACATGTTATTGGAGACCCATATACAATCAATGTATGAGACCAAATCAATTATGTGAAGACAAGAAGTGAAAGCTCTTATGTCAAAGTCACTCAATCAAAATTGAAGACACTTAATGATTGACAATCATCAGAGATACATGTTCAACAAAGTCTAAGAGGTCATTTGAGCAAGACACAAAAATTCACTTAGAAACAACCCGAAGCAAACAAAACCAACTCACCAGATCAACCAATGATTCCTCAGAATAACACATCGGTCGAGTTGGTTTAGCTGAAGAAGAAGACCTCAGAACCAAGTACTCATCGGATCATCCGATGTGAATGGCTCAGTAACATCGGTCCATAAGTACAGTTTACAAGATCATTGGACTAAGTGTAGCACCGGATCATCCGATGTACATAGAAGCACACATCGGTCGATTACTCCAGTAAGCATCAAGATTGAGAAAATTCTGGAGGAAGAGCCACCGGATCATCCGATGAGAATACATGATCAACATCGGTCTAACAACGGTCATATATGACAAAATGACGTCAGCTAAAGTAACTTGACCGATGATAACTAAAGGGGAGACATCGGATCATCCGGTGTTCACAGTAAAGTTCTGTCAGCCTACTTTTCCAACGCCTATTTCGGGGAGGCTGGCTATAAATACCCCCTAATCCTGTCATTTCGTGAAGTCTTGATCACCAGACACCATCAACACATCCACAAGCGTTCAAGACCAAGAGCAATCACTTCCACGCCATTTCGATCATCTATACACCAAGATTTAGGCTAGAACTAGCTAGAGAGAGAGCTTGTGTGCCACCATTCTGGGTGAGTGGAATCTCTAGGATAGTGTGAGAGCCTCAAGGGAGTGCCCTTGGTGTTTGTAACTGTGAGAAGACTTCCGGAGCTTGCCAAGGCATGTGTGGAAGCCCGGAAGGTCGAAGTTGTACAAGGCTTGAGCTCCACCTTGCCAAAGGAGGCAAACGGAGAGGAATAGTGAAGACCCCTCGTCTCGGTGACTTGGGTGTGGCAAAACCATTTGGTGGGTGCCACAACGTGGATGTAGGAAGATCTTGACGATCTTGCCGAACCACGGTATAAATCCTTGTCTCCTCGGGAGTTTGCATCCTTCTCCTTTCCCTTACTTTTATGCATTTTATATTCCGCGAAGTCTTTATCTACTAGAATGCATAGATAGTTTGCGTAGGGAATTGGTCTTTAGAAATTAAGTTTCATTGCTTAGAATTTTTCGAAGAAAGCCCAATTCACCCCCCCTCTTGGGCATTCGGTCCTTACACAAGCTATAAATGCATCAGTGAATGCAAATTGTTTGTTTTTTTAGGGGACAAGCACACCATCTCAGTACCATGTCCTTTACCTTGAGAACAATTTTTCTACTGATGATTTGCAGATGCTCACCAACTGCCTATGCTACAAGTAAGCTCGGTTCTCTATTCACTAACAAATATTTGCTACCTTATGTGACTGGTTAAGAGAATGCAACTGCAATTTGATAATGTTTTATATGATTTCAGTGACTTCATTGAATTTGAGGATGTCTCAGTCGGAGCATTAGAGGTTATAAAGGCTCATCATTAATGAAGTCATTGATCGAAAAAATTTTCATTACGGTACACAAGATTAGATGATGACAGTTATGATGTGTGTAATGAGTTACTTTGTAATCAGGATGAATAGTCTTTGTTGTCTAATTAGTATACTTGAAAACCACGATTAGCACTTTGTTAATATTTGATTGGTCAATATAATTTAACGTGTGATCTTTTTGGCTATACATATGTTCATGAACAATATGAACAGTATGTTGCTCACACTGGTAATACGGCTGCAAAATTCTGTCTAGCTCCAAGATGCAGCCGACAATCAGGATAATCAGGGGTGGGGCCACCTAATAGGAGACCCTGTCTGTAAACAATCCGCGATGAGTTGTAGCAGAGAGCGTCTTGGATAACCTACATAAAGGAGACACTCTTCCATAAAGCCCGTCTCATATCAGTAAATAAATCTCTGACACGCTACAATATAGATCATCTCGGATCAGTTAATATATTTGCGATGTGCTTTGTTAGGGCTTGTCATGAACATATGCTGATGGGCGACGCACACCACGCGTGTCTCTAATGACCCTGTAAAGACCGGTTGTTATGAAACAAAGGAGACACACTTCTTTTAAGCATGTCTCGCACTTAGGATGAATGGAACGCACCATAAGCATGTCTCTAATGACAATGTAATGCGAGACACGATGACGGAGACACACAGTTTGTTCTCCTCTCTTCTTTATTGGGGCACGTCTCGGAGAGCCATTTTTACGTAGTGAATAAGCCTCATCCCAGGCTATCACAAGCGGATTTTAAAGCCGCATGAAATGAAGAGCCTGTGAAAATAGGCCATTTTCACAGGCGGCTCTAGAAACCGTCAGTGCTAATGAATTTTCACAGTCAGTTGTTTGCGTACAACGCGCCACCTGTGATGATGCATTATCTTAGGCGGGTCCCAACAAACAACTCCGCATGTGACAGAGCAGTAAGACAATATTAATTAAATGTTATTATTTCTAATTTTCTGATCAAATTTAAATAACAACAACCACATATAACTTCAATGCAATTCATAGTTTATACATTGCAATTCATAGTTCATACATTACAAATCATAGCTTCATACATTGCAGTTCATAGTTCATACATTGCAAATCCTGGCTTCATACATTGCAGTTCATTGTGTGTACATTTGCAAAATATAGTTCGATACATAGCAATTCATAGTTTCTCTCAGCTCGCATCTATTAATAAAGATGAAGAGGGAAGACACTACTTTCACACTATCATAGCCATCAAGGAGGACTAGTAAATTCTCCATATTCTTTCAAGATGAATGGTAGATTCTTCGCTATTGCGTCCTCCAACTTGATACATAAAATATATACATATTTGTCGGTACCCTGCGTACCGTATACCCCTTGGGACTGCAAAAATACCAAAGGAACTTCACCTGTCTGAGTTGAAGATCTCCGAAGGCCCCACGTGTCATACGGGACTGGACCTGCCTCCCTTCTATGGTTAGTCCCGGTGCTGCCACGTGTATACAGCAACCGGAGCTACGTCCCACACATGGGAAAGCTTCGGGCTAAATACCTGCACGACACCTCCGGACCTAACCCCCGACAGAGGGAAGCTCCGGTACCGAGACGTGTACATATGCACTGGACCTACCCGTCCCAGACGGTAAGCTCCGAAGCTGCCACATGTCCAACCGCTGGACCTTCAGCCTCAACAATTAGACTGGTGGACCCCCAACGGCCCGGACCTTCAAGGGACAATCAAAGACTTCAAGACCCGATTAAGTGTCATTAATACCCTATTAGTGACACACGATCAGAAGGCCCTTAATACCAGTAACGACACTATCAAGGCCCATTACCACGCTATTAAGGATAATTAACCTCATTAATTGTGTATTAAGCATCAGTAACCCGCCAGGGCCACATGTCGGGCCAGGCTAAAGGTGTAATGACCAATCCTTGTACTATAAAAGGACTGGTCGAGTGATACACAAGGGGGGGCAGACCTCTTTGATACTCAGCTCTGACACACACTCACAAGTGCTCAATGCTCAATACAACAACTACACACCCCGTGGAGTAGGGTATTACGCTTAGGCGGCCCGAACCACGTAAATCTTCGTGTCTATTTGCCATCGTGTTCTGAATCTCTGCGCGCCTAATACCGAACTATGAACTCCGTGGGCTACCAACGGTAGTACCAGAAGAATTGCCGGAACCAGACTCTGACAGTTGGCACGCCAGGTAGGGGGGGCCAAGATTCAAGTATGGTGAACTCTGCCATTGGATCGTCCAACGGTAACCCTGCTGCGCAACCTACTGGAGGCAATCCCTCCAACATGCAGCAGCCAGCAGGTGCTGTGGCTCCAGCAGGAGTCATGCCACTGCCACCGGCGTCCGCACCGACAAATCAAGCTGGACAGTGAGATGGGGCATCTGCGTCAGTCACAGCATCGGCAAACAACAACCCTGAACACCCGCTCCATGCTGCGCGTGCTCTTCTCCAATGACCACCGCCTCCAGGAGCATCCCAGGGTGCAATGGAGCAGTGGAGGGCTGATGTGGAACACCTGGTTGCAGCCGCAGTCGATCGCATCAGCAACCAAGGTCCTCTCCCCTTAGGGCGGGCCCCATCGTAGCATCAGACCGTGTCGGGTAGACTTGGTCCGCATGCTTCCCAACACAGGAGGCGTGCTGCGTCTCAACAAGCGACGTCGCTGCCTTCCGGGGCGCGACGTACCCATATGGTAACCCAATTTTCAACACACGACCTCTGGGCGGAGCTTGATCACCGTTACCGTCAACAGGATGGCCGCGTCCATATCGAGCGCGCAGAAGATCCGGCCTCACCTCCCGGAGAAATTTGATGGGACTGTCAATCCTGCTGAGATTCTCCAAATCTACTCCACTGTAATCCTTACGACGGGAGGCAATGAGGCCGTGATGGCCAATTATTTCCCCGTTGCTTTGACTGGGACCGCCAGGTCCTGGTTCATGAGCCTTCAGCCCGACTCCATCAATTGTTGGGCAGAACTATGCCAACAGTTCACCGCCGATTTCGGGAGTTCATACACCTGACCAGGCACCAAACTTGACCTTTTTGCTGTCAAGCAAAGGGGGAAGAGTCCCTGTGATCCTTCATTGTGGCATTTAGACAGGGTGTATGAGACAAGAAGATGCTGGAGAAGCTGGCTACCAAGGAGGTCAGCAGTGTCACGGAACTCTTCATCTTGGCAGACAAGTGTGCCAGAGTTGCGGAGGGCCGTGAAATGCACTTCCAACCACCTCCGGAGCACAACAAAAAGTCCTCCAAGGGTGAAGCCACTACCTCCGGGAGTGGCAAGAAGAAGAAGAAGTCCAACGGCAAGAAAAAGCCGTCGGCCGGCACGCCTACTGCTGCAGCTGCTGCAGCTCCGGGTGGCCGGGGGCCACGCCCCGAGAAACGACCTCGGCCGTCGTCTGAAGACGGAGGCAGCTCAAAGATGTGGTGTCCAATACACAAGACCAACAGCCACAACCTGGAAGACTGCCGAGAGGTCTAGAACCTTGCCGAGCGCTACAACAAGCGCCGGGAAGAAGTTCCTTTCCGTCAAAGGGAAGGAAAACAGAAAGTCGATGAAGCTCCGGTTGAAGATGAGTTAGGCTTTCAGGACCCTAAAAAGAACTTGAAGGCTGTTTACACCTCTGTTGACTATGACTCCGACATCTCCGACAACGAACGTCGGAAAACCATGAACACCATCTTTGGTGGTTCGTGGGACATCACCTCCCGTAGTGTCCTCAAGACCATGCGGCGGGACATGGCCTCAGTAGCTCCCACTGCCAGGGCGGAGCCGCACCAAAAGTGGATGGACGCTGCCATCACTTTCGATGCTTCGGACTGCCCTCGAAATATGATTGGAGCTGGCCAACTTCCAAAGATGGTATCTCCTACCATCAACAACATCCAACTCCACCATGTGATGGTGGACGGAGGTTCAGTGTTGAACCTCATAAGCTTTGAATCTTTTGTCAAGATTCAGCTCCGACCTTCAGATCGTCGTCCCTCCCGACCTTTCTCCGGAGTAGGTCCGGGTGCCATTACTCTCCCGGTGACCTTCGGGACCCGAGAGAATTACTGCACTGAGAAGTTGGTCTTCGACGTGGCACAGATCAACTTACCATTCAATGCCATTTTGGGCAGGCCAGCCTTGTACAAATTCATGGCTGCCGCCCATTATGGCTACTTGGTGTTGAAGATGCCAACACCAGCCGGTGTTCTTCGGATCCGAGGAGATCGCACCGCCGGAGTTACTGATCTGGAGGAACTCCATGCGCTTGCTACAGCACAGGAGGAAGAATCCGGAAAGGAGCAAGCTCCAAAACCCCCGAGCATTTGTCATCAAGGCTCAACCTCCGCACCTCGCGTGCAACGAAGCGGCGATACTGACATCCCCATCAAAGTCGTCCAAATCGGTTCCAACGCTGCTCAGACCACCCGTATATCGAGAGGTCTGAACGACAAATAGGAACTCGCGCTCGTCACTTTCCTCCAGGCTAATGTCGACGTGTTTGCCTGGCAACCGTCACAAATGCCTAGGATCCCTAGGGAAGTGATCGAGCACAATATGAAGATCTATCCCGACGCTCGGCCTATACACCAGAAGCCTCGGAAGCAATCCGCAGAGTGACAAAACTTCATACGTCAAGAAGTGAAGAAGTTGCTCGAAGCTGGATTCATCCGAGCAGTCTTCCATCCAAAATGGATGGCAAACCCAATCGTTGTACCGAAGGCCGGCGAGAAGCTTCGGATGTGTATCGACTACACTACACTGAATAAGGCATGTCCAAAAGATCCATTCCCACTACCTAGAATAGATCACATAGTGGATTCCACCTCCCGGTGTGAATTACTGTGTTTCCTAGACGCATATTATGGGTATCGTCAAATCAGAATGTCTAGGGAAGATGAAGAGCATACTTCCTTCATCACAGTAGATGGATTATATTGTTACACTGCCATGCCATTCGGTCTCAAAAACGCTGCTTCAACATTTGTACGAGCTATGTACAAAACTTTTGGAGAGCTTATCAGAGACGTAGTGGACGTGTACGTCGATGACATCATCGTCAAGATCAAGAACAAGGAGTCATTCCTTGACACCTTGCAAGCTGTCTTCGACAAGTTGCGAGTCACACGCACAAAGCTGAACCTGGACAAGTGTGTCTTTGGGGTTAGCTCCGAAAAGCTTCTCGGATTCCTGGTGAACCACCGAGGGATAGAAGCGAATTCGGCAAAGATAAAAGCTATTGAAGACATGCGGCCTCCAGCCCGTATCAAGGATGTCCAGAAGCTGACTGGATGTTTAGCTGCCCTCAGCCGGTTCATCTCAAGGCTAGCGGAATGGGCGCTACCCTTCTTCAAGTTATTGAGGAAGTCTGGACCATTCCAGTGGTCTGAAGAAGCAGAAAAGGCATTCCAGGAGCTGAAGCAGCTCACCACTCTACCAACCTTGGTAGCTCCGAGTCCTGGTGAGCCATTACTGCTTTACATTTCTGCAACTGACGAAGTTGTCAGCATGGTCCTGGTTGCGGAAAGACCAGAATCATCTCCAGTTCAGGAATCCAGACCCCTTCAGGAGGGTCCGGAGCTACCTGAAGTCGAGTCTGGGTCCCATCTCCTAGACCTGGATCCTCAAGGCGAGATGCCAGAGGAGCCACCTCCTTCAAGTGGAGAAGTCATTGCTGCTGAGCAACAAGATCCGGACCCCTTTGGGAAGGTTCAGGTCGCTACGGAAGAAGCTTCGAGTTCCTCCAGCAGAAACCCAGAGGTCCCCGAACAAGGTCCGGACCCCTCCGGGAGGGTCCGGGTTGATGAGGAGGAAGCTCTGGACCCCTTTGGGAGGGTCCGGACAGTCCAACGCCCAGTGTACTTCATCAGAGAAGTAGTCCATGATGCCATGACTCGGTATCTGGAGGTGCATAAGCTGCTCTACGCAGTTCTTATTGCCTCTAGGAAGCTCCGACACTACTTCCAAGCTCACAAGATTTCAATGGTAACTTCTTATCCACTGCGTGTAATCTTGCATAATCCCAACTCTACTGGGAACATTGCAAAGTGGGCGGCGGAACATGCCGAGTTTGATCTTGAATTCGTCCCAAGACAAGCGATCAAGAGTCAAGCATTGGCGGACTTCATGGCGGAATGGGCCCCTTCTCCATCAAATCCTGGGGGCCCCAGTGAGCAGAAGCTGGAACCCAAGGTTCCGGTCTTCACCAAGCCCCACTGGACTCTCTACTTCGACGGCCCTGTGCAAAAGCAGGGGGCCGGAGCTGGAGTCCTTCTCCTCGCTCCGACCGGGGAGAAGGTCAAATGCATAGTTCACCTTGACTTCAAGGCGACCAACAACATGGCGGAGTATGAAGCACTAATCTATGGGCTCATGGTAGCACTATCGTATGGTGTCAAGCAGCTGTTGGTAAAGGGTGATTCACAGCTTGTTGTAAAACAAGTCAAAGGTGAATGTTGTTGCAATAACCCTCAACTAGCTGCATACCTACTTGAAGTCTAGAAACTTCAAAAAGACTTCGACGTCCTGGATCTCTGCCATGTCCAGCGTCTCAACAACGCTGAAGCCGACGAACTCTCGACAAAAGCTTCAACCAGAGCTCCAGCTCCCTACGGAACCTTTGTCCAGAGATTGTCAAGACCAACAGCTCAACCTGCCGAACTGAGCCAAGGGGGCGAGACCAGCACCTCAAAGCTGGCGATCCCGATGGCCCTGTTACCATGGTGTCCATCAAGGGTCGTAGGTACTACAGGAAGCTCCGAGCAACCCAACACGCAATACTCAAATCCTCAAGTTAGTTCCGATGCATGGATCTTGGAGATCCGGAGCTACTTGAAAGACAATTTCCTTCCTGAAGATAGTGCATCCGCTAACTGGATAGTCAGATTGGCTAAAAGATACACACTGGTAGAAGGGGATCTCTACCGGCGTGGTGCCAACGGCGTCCTAATGCGGTGCATTACAAGGGAAGAAGGATGCAAGCTCCTCACGGAAATCCATGGAGGCGAGTGTGGGAACCACGCGTCTTCCCGCACGCTGGTCGGTAAAGCCTTCCGACATGGCTTCTACTGGCCTACAGCGCCCCAGGATGCAACTGAGCTAGTGAAGAAATGTGAAGCATGTCAATTCCATGCAAAGCAAATTCACACACCAGCTCAACCTCTACAAATGATACCTCCTACATGGCCTTTGGCCGTGTGGGGGATGAATATCTTGGGACCATTACCAAGAGCCGTCGGAGGTTACAAGTTCCTGTACATTGCTATTGACAAGTTCACCAAATGGGCGGAAGCAACTCCAGTTGTGACAATAAACAAGCAATCAGCTATCAATTTCTTGCAGTCCATCGTATGCAGATTTGGAGTCCCAAACAAGATCATAACTGACAATGGGACCCAGTTCACAAGATCCACATTCCAAGGATATTGCGAAGACCTCGGCATTCAGGTCAGCTACGCTTCTGTAGCTCACCCGACAAGCAATGGCCAAGCTGAGAGAGCAAATGTAGAAATCCTCAAAGGACTCAAGACGCGCACATATGAGCGCCCGAAAAAACATGGAGCCAACTGGATCGAAGAGATTCCGCCCACACTATGGGCCAACAGGACAACTCCAAATCGGTCAACTGGAGAGACACCCTTCTTCCTGGTGTACGGAGCTAAAGCAGTCCTTCCTCTGTAAATCACCTTGGGGTCACTCCGGGTCTGGACCTTTGACGATGCCACATAGGACCAGCTCCGACGTGAAGACCTTGACCTTCTTGAAGAGGGAAGGTGTCGAGAAGCTATTCGGAATGCCCGATACTGCCAAGCTCTTCGGCGCTATCACCAACGGCATGTTCACAGCCGACAGCTCGAGGAAGGTGATCTGGTGCTACGGAGAATACAAACTCGAGAAGGGTTAAACAAACTATCCCCCAGCTGGGAAGGACCCTTCCGAGTGATCAAAGTATCCCGTCCCAAATGCGTTCGCTTGGCAACCGTGGATGGGACACCGCTCCCTAATCCTTGGAACATTGAGCTCCTCCGTATGTTCTACGCTTAATATCACAGAGGTGAGTCTGTAGTTACATGTGATGTATGTTATAGAGTCATTGTACAGAGTCGGGTAGCTCCTTCGGGAGAACAGCCAGACCTTCCCCGGAAGGTCCACAAAGTTTAGGCAACACTTGTCACAGTCTCAGAACTAAAAGTGTAGCTAGCTACCTTGGGTCAAACGAGAAACGAAACACACTTAGCCTGGTTTCGTACCCTAAGAGTGTACTTGTTTCCCCTATACCCCGGACCTATAATGAAAGACATCATTTTGTGAAAACAGACTCCACGTGCATTTATTTTGTACGGGCTCAATATTTTTTATTTTTCTCATTCTTGTCTATAACAAGGTTGTGCAATTCTTAAGAAACTTTAGCTTGACCAATTCATATGTAATTCGAGTTGCATTGTCAATTCTTCCGGGTCTAAACATTGTTAATGGTCTACTCGTCTGAATGTCGCCAAGCCAATCTAGGTCTGGAGTGTGCTATCGACTTAGCCTGGTCCTGCACCCTAAGTACGCCACTCTACCTACACCCCGGCAGGCCGAAGTAAGGCGAGTCCAGAAACAATCGGACCTGGAGGAAACAAGTCAGTGCACTTGATTGTATGTAGAGTTGCGTTCGACCTAAAGATTGCTCGGGAATAATAAGTCACAATTGAGTTATAGATAGGAAATGGGTTTTACTGTTTTTCTTGAATTCAGTGTGCAGGAAAAATAAAGATCCCATGATGATGGTGAATGAAGCCAGAGCTACCAAAGCTCCGACGTCCCATAAGGTGGCTTGTTGTCAATGTTTCAAACATTGATAGCGAGCATCGCTGGAGCTACTAAGTTTCGGTAAAGCCAGGGGGCCAGCCGTCAACATGAAGAAAAGATGGTGGGAAGACTCCCCAGTGGGGTCTACTGTCGACGCACCGCATGTTGACAGTCGTCACTGCCGGAGATACCAAGCTCCGACACCCCATAGGATTAACCATCGATGCTCTACGCGTTGACAAGGGTCACTGCTGGAGCTACTAAGCTCCAACAACCTCAAGGGCCTTCTACTATCGATGACTTCGGACCTACAAACTACATGTTCGAAGCGCACAAGTCTTCAACAAAGAGCTACATCCTCTTGGTACATGTTCACAATCAAATTGTGTACATCTACCAGGGGGCCAAGTGGGACAAAGGTGTTGAAGACAAAAAATGAAATTCATAAAAAACTTGGATTTCATTTATCTAGATACAAGAGATTACAAAATTGGAGAAAAAGAATAGAGAATACAAGCGGGAGCTACAAAGAGATAATCCTAGACCCTATGGAAGAAAGAGGCGACTTTCTGGGCAACCTCTGACACGCTGGCTTTGGCAGCTTCCCCCTCTCCGTCGATGGGGCCTTCAAGCATCGGGTCCAGTGGGAAGTGAGGGTCCTGACTTGTGTAGCACGTTAGCATAAACTCTGTGACGTTCTTTGCTAGGGATTGTCCTTTAGTTTCCAGCTGGTCCGCGATGACATTGCCCATCTTGGTGAGCTTGTTGCCCGCTGAGCTTAATGCTTGCAACGCCTAGTCCAGCTCCAGCTCTGGGTCATCCGGACGCACGGGACTAAAACCCA
This sequence comes from Tuctoria greenei, assembly GCA_036927565.1. NCBI lineage: Eukaryota > Viridiplantae > Streptophyta > Magnoliopsida > Poales > Poaceae > Tuctoria > Tuctoria greenei. The sequence goes on along the minus strand of JAYESD010000003.1, from coordinate 80,238,678 downwards.
TTGGCATCAGCGCGTCGTTGGCTTTGCCCAAGAAGTCCAAAACTTGTTGGGACTCTGCATCCCTCGAGCCTAGCATCTCTTCCAGGGATCTTCTGGTCGCCGCAAGCTCCGAATTCTCCTGGGCAAGGCGCTCAACCTCTTTGGCATTCTGCTGAATCTTTTCAGCAACCTGCCTTTCGAGTTTACTGAGCTCCTCCTCCCAGAGGTGGATCTTGTTCCAGCGGTCGACCAGGTCCTTCTCCCGGCTCCACACCTTCTTCTCCCTGGCAGCAATTTCATCCTCCCTCTTGTGGAGGTCATGTCCTCGCTGCCAGGCCTTCTTCTCCTCTTTCCCGCAGTGCTCATCCAGCTTCTTGGTACGCTCTGCGAGACTCTTGTCACCCAGAGTCAGCCTCTGAGTGAGCTCCTCCTCCCTCTTCACGAGGTCATCCCGCAGCTCCAGGAGTTTTTGCTCTTCATCTTCGAGCTTTTTCTCCCGCTCCTCAAGAGCCTCCCGGCGCTTGACGAGGCTGTCGTGGATGGCGCTGAGCCTCTCTTCACGATCATTTGTTGTATTATTAGCAGCTATGGCCTGTTCATGGATGGCCCGTGACTGGTTGTCGAGGGATCGCACCATGCTTTCCCTCTCGTCCAGCAGCTAGCCCCAGTACTCCATCCGGGCCTTCTCCTTCTTGACCCACTCCCTGTCGTCAGCCAGCCTGGTTTGCACCAGCTTGGTCTCTAATTGGAGTCGGTTGCGCCACCTCCTAAGGGTTTGGTGCTCCTCCTAGAGGGCCTTGCTGTCATGGTAGAAGGCCAGCTGCACTTGATGAAGATTGGAGCAGGCGTTGTCGATAGACAACGACAGAGGGATCGGGTTCGGACCTGCTAGGGTCCTCTCTGCTGGTTCCAGCGGGTTCTCCATAACAAAAATCAGGTCCCACTCTACAAGAGCGGTGCCCTGAGCTTCCATGATTCTAGGGCCGCCCTCTGGGATAGCCTCGGCCGCTCCCGAGGAAGGTCCTGCAACAGAAGTTTCGACCTCTGGAGTTGGCTCTGAAGGTCCCACCGCCAGGTTATCAACAACTGGTCCCTCGGGCGGGAGGGGGGCGGTAGCTTCATCTTGGCACTCTGGCTTAGGCGTGGGCACCTCCGGGGCAAGTGTTGAATATTTGGCCGGAGTTGAAGCCACTTTTGGCTCCGACGCTGGCGCCTCCTCCATTGCTGGCTCAGGCGCTTCGACCATCATGGGTTCGGGCGATGGCGCTTCTGCACCAACCGGCTCAGGTGCCGGAATTTCTTTGATGACCGACATAGGCGCCGGAACTTCATCAACACCCGGCTCTACCGTCGGGGATTCATCAACACCTGGCTCCACTGCCAAGGCTTGAACAACGTGCAGCTCTAGGGCCAGGACTGCATCTACCTCCGGCCCTGAGGTCGGAGCGTCCATCATCTGAGCATCCAAACCTAGAGCTTCAACCTACAGGGCTGGTGCCACTGGTACATATTCATTCCCGTGGTCCGGCGCTACCACGGGAGCTTCAGGGGATGAGTCGAGGTCCAGGACCACAACAACCAGCGCTGGGGCTGCCGCGACCTCAGCCACCACCTGGGGTGGCGCTGGGATTGGAGCCAGAGCCTCCGCGTGCACAGCCTCAGCTGCTGTTGCAGGAACCAGAGCTTTAGCCCCTTTCTTGGGTACCCTGTAGATGAAGGACGAAGACACTTAAAACGCAGTTACGACAAAAAAGAACCAACAAAGGTAAAAAACCAAATTTACCTCAGAAGGCTTCCGCTCCAGCTAGCGCGGAACCTCTTCCCCAGACGCTCGGGGCCGAACCCTGTCGCCACTGGCGTGGTAGCTCCAGAAGGATCCCCGGAGCTTGCTGCCGCTGGCGGTGTCGCCTTGGTTGAGGCCCCCCTCGACTGAGAAGGACCCTCAGACCTAGAGCCCTCGAATGGCCCTGGTACTGGAGCCACATGGCCGGAGCTAGCACCGCGGGGAGATGCTGATGCTGGAGTGGTTGCCGCCGTTGTAGACCTTCCCCTCCATGGAGGAGGAGCCGCTGCAGAAGGAGCAGATCTGACGGACCTCCCGCCGGAGTGCTTCAACTTCCTCTTACGGCTTGAGGGCTCGACCAATTCTTTGCCCTTGCCCACAACTTCAACTCTCTATCTTGGGGCGGAAGGGGGACCACCCTCGCAAGCTCCAGGGATCGCCAACCCGGTGGTTGAACGCCTCTCAACTTCACTGAGGTCGTCAAGCACCGACATCTTTCGCCAGAGCTCCCTACTGAACTCCGCCTCCATGTTCAAAGGGAGGAAAGCCGCCGGCGGAGTCAAGTCATCACCCTCGACGTTGATGTCGTGCTGGAACTTCTTGAGGTGAAACTCCAAAGCCGCGCCTTCCATGTTGGACTTCAAACTGGTCTCAACCCGATCATCGTCCATCACGCTGTTGAGGGCTCGAACCTTCTTCATATCACCGTCGGTCTTAAGGTGACTCTTGCGGAGTCCCAACTCTATCGCAGCACAGCAGGGCGAGAGATGAAAAGCTGGCTAAAGTTTGGAGGATTCGAGCGGAAGTTCAAATGAAAGCGTAAAGGATCCCTAAACAGTGCGCGCTTTCCTTCTTAAGTAAGCCCCCATAATGCTTGGATGGAAACCGCAAAGGGGCCGATGGATACAGTTAAAAAACATCACTGTGCCAATGACAAGGGAGCCCGGGGCCACCCCGACGATCAAGTCGAGGTCCTTACCCCAGGCGAACGGTTGTCATCATGAAAGGCGGGAAGCCCGAGGGCGGCGGCCTGACAGGGCGCGCGGAATCGATACGGTTTTTGTATCGAGAACTGGCGACCTTCAATTGCGTGAGATCCGCACGCTCATATCTCACCTGCCGCATCCTGGATATGCCACACAGCGTTGGTTTAATTGCGAACTACTGCCAACAGTACATCCGAAGACCCTTGAAGACGCGGCTCAAAAACCGAAGGATGGACCCACCTCTGGCAGAATGACTTCATCCAAAAGGTCTCTCCCAGAGGTGGGCCCAGGGGGCCACCCGTTGGTACCCTGCGTACCGTATACCCCTTGGGACTGCAAAAAGACCAAAGGAACTTCACCTGTCTGAGTTGAAGATCTCTGAAGGCCCCACGTGTCATACGGGACCGGACCTGCCTCCCTTCTATGGTTAGTCCCAGTGCTACCACGTGTATATAGCAACCGGAGCTACGTCCCACACATGGGAAAGCTCCGTGCTAAATACCTGCGCGACACCTCCGGACCTAACCCCCGACAGAGGGAAGCTCCGGTACCGACACGTGTACATCTGCACCGGACCTACCTGTCCCAGACGGTAAGCTCCGAAGCTGCCACATGTCCAACCTCCGGACCTTCAACCTCAATAATTAGACTGGTGGACCCCCAACGACTCGGACCTTCAAGGGACAATCAAAGACTTCAAGACCCGATTAAGTGTCACTAATACCCTATTAGTGACACACAATCGGAAGGCCCTTAATACCAGTAATGGCACTGTCAAGGCCCATTACCATGCTATTAAGGGTAATTAACCTCATTCATTGTGTATTAAGCATTGGTAACCGCCAGAGCCACATGTCGGGCCAGGCTAACGTTGTAACGACTAGTCCTTGTACTATAAAAGGACTGGTCGAGCGATACACACGGGGGGGGGGGGGGGGGGGGGGGACAGACCTCTTCAATACTCAGCCCTGACACATACTCACATGTGCTCAGACGCTCAATACAACAACTACACACCCCATGGAGTAGGGTATTATGCTTAGGCGGCCCGAACCACGTAAATCTTCGTGTCTATTTGCCATCGTGTTCTGAATCTCTGCGCGCCCAATATCGAACTACGAACTTCGTGGGCTACCAACGGTAGTACCGGGAGAATTGCTGGAACCAGACTCTGACAATATTAATCCATAACAGACAAAGAACAATGCTAAAGAGGATAACATGGCTGCGAAATGCACTTACCTTCATATTGATTTTAAGGGCAACATTTTGAAAATATTGGTTGTCTATATTGGAATTGGGATTGATGCATTGAGAAACTGGTTGTCCATACTGGTTGTCTATACCAAGTTTATTCTCACACGACCTCTTAATTGTTCTTGCAACATGAATTGCGCAACATATCTTCCTGCAAGACTAAGAAGCCAATTGTGACCGTAACAATACAAAGAATAGTAACTGCACTATAATAGTAATATTACAAAAGATAAAAGTACTCCATACCTAATAGTAACAAGACAATAAAAAGACAGTAACAATACAAAGAGCACCATATCTTACTACACTATAATAGTATGAAGAGGGGCAGACCTGGCGGCGATGCCGAGGACGACGCTCGACGGTGATGCCGACGGTGAGCATGTCGCTCGGCGGCGACGCCGGGAGTGAGGACGGCACTCATTGGATGGCGACTGTGAGGGTTAGGACAGTGCTTTGTGGATGGCGATGGTGGGAGTTAGGACGACGCTCGGTGGACGGCGACGGCGAGGGTGAGAACGGCACGCACGTACGCTCGATGCAGGCGGCCCATCTTCATGGACCCCCTGTACAAATGGCTACTATGCAGGTGGCTCGTCTTCAAGGGCCGCCTGTAGAAATTGTCAATTTACACAGGAGGCTCTTATATGTGAGTCGCCTGTGAAGTTACATTATCACAGACTACTATTAACGCATTCGACAATACAATTGGATTTTTTTACGACCTTCCTATGTAAAAAAATCATGGCGCCTCTGAAAATGCTTTTTGTAGTAGTCTGGATGGCGGCAGCAGTGTCCAAATCTGGCGGTCCGGCACCTAGACTTGGCGACCCGACAGTGGGATCCGACGGTGGAGGGGAGGAAAAGCTGAGATGGGACGTCGATGGCAAGTGTGGCCAGCCCGAGCCGACGTAATTGATCAAGTTTCTTGTAGTGAGCGAGCAGCGAGGTCGTCAAAGATAAAGGCATGACTTGGGGTCTCTCCGGTGCTGGCCCCCGGCGTTGCCGCTCGCCACGCAGAGCACACGAAGACGGACGCTGCTCCAGGGTAACGGCAAGAGATGCATCAGCCCGACGGCTAGATCCGGGGGTCGAGGCAGGATCAAGTGGGGAAAGGATGTCGGCCGGGCTGACGGTATGTGCGGGCAAAGGAGTATGGTGGGGTGGCGCTCGATGGCAGTTTCTCCAGAGCTGCCATTCAGCGCAGTGGTTGGAGCAGTTGTGCCTGTCCGGGGGCTGGGCCTGGGTACCTGGCCTCTACTGAATCGGTGGAACATGGAACCGGCAGGCACGTGATGGAGGTGGCGATGGCCAGTTTCGTGGAGATGTAGACGTGCCTACGAGCATCTGCAGCTGGTTGCACGCGCCATGTCTCGCGACCGTGGAGGACGAGGGCGTGAAAGAAGGGTGCGTCTTGACTCCGTGGTGACTGAGGATGCGGCGTCGAGGTTACGGTGGGGATTAGCATCACCATCGACACAACAGCTGTAGCGGAGGCTTCTGAGGAGAGGCAGCGTGCCTTGGTTGTGTGGAAGAAGCTTGCACGTTCCGCGTGGATAGCGTGATGGCGTTGCAGGCGCGGCCCAGTTGGTTGGCGAGAGGAAGACGACACATCGTATGGTAGTTTTTGTCACTGACTTGTCAGGAAGGTGATATACGCCGTTCTCTAGCACTCGGTGTGGTTGATGGTGGCTCTTGTGCAGTAGTCAAATGGTTGCGGAGAGTTGATGGATTCAGGTGAAAGTCTAGTCTAACGGTTGTTGGACCGGCAAAAACGATGTCTGCGGGTGCCGTGATCCTCTTTAAAATGTTTTCGTAGTTTTCCATCACCTTCGTTAGCTTCCTCCGGGTGAAAACCAATGTCGAGGCTCACTGGATGAGCGGCGGCAACACTTTTATGTCATTTTCCTCCTTGGGGGCATCGTTATTGGAGCTTCAACAACAATCCATCTTTACTTACTCTCGAGGCAGCTAGTCGCTCTTCGTTGATCCGTTAACTTCTTGTATTGTGGTATTGTTGTGGAGGAGCAGATCTTCTTCTCTCTCACCCTCCTTTCTCTACAGTTTGTTCTCTTAGGCAACAAGAGGTTCAAGGTTTAGCGTGTGGTCGTTGCAGCATAATGTTCACTGTCGGTTATCATTTCTAGGTTGGTTTAAGCCTCCTTTCCAGTTTGGGAAGTTGGTTTGTTTGTGTTTGTGCGGTGTTGGGTTACGTTAGTTGAGGCTGCCTACAACCGTGTTTGTGATTTGTAGTTTCCTTTCATTTTCTCCTTCTTTGATGAAAAGTCAGAGCACCTGTCATTTGTGTCAAAAAAAAATATCTTGAGCAGCATGATCCATTTGAATTTGAAAAACTTTCAAGACGACTAGAGGTTGCAAAGGCGGCGACGGAGAAAAAAAAACTCACACGGAGTTGAATATCCGATTAGAAAAAATCGCTCAGATCGCCCCACACGTAAACCGTAAAAATGCCGCCTTCACTGGTTCCTACGCTGACGTTGCAGCTCGCGGGATGGATCACCAGGCTGGGGGACAAGGGGGGCAAAGAGAAATCTGTTTAAACATGTCAGTGGGCAACAGTGGCGGCCAAGGGGGATTCAACAGGCAGTGGCAGAAGGCACAATTTCACGCCAGGGTATGGGGAAGCAAATCGTGGAGCCAGAAGGGCACGTGGATCTTTCCCCGGGAGGCGAGGGAAGGGAGAAGCCAGAGTTTCTGTGGATGTTTCGGCAGGGAATCTGTTCCGGCGCAAGGAGGTCGATGGCTGCCAGGTAATTAATGTTATCAGCCTGTCCAAGGTCACAATCAGACTTTCAGACTGGGGAATGCGCCTCAGCTGATGACGGAGGGCAATGTACACCTGAACATCCCTGCACAAGATGCCGCACTTCTTCAGCAGGTGTTCACGTCGATGACTGGAAACCAATCTTTCCCACAGCAAGCAAGCAGGCCGCAGCAGGACTGCAGGAGAATGCTCAGGTCCCGAAGTCATCCATAAAGCTAGAACATATCAGCACTATGTCTAAATCTACTGCAGTGGAGGAACCCGAGTCTTCTTCCATGAACTTGAAGAGTAGCAATGGGAATAGACTAGGGGTGGGAAAAAACCGAAAACCAAAAACAGAAATCGAATTAACCAGAATCGAAACGGAATTAACCGATACTGATAGAACCTGAACAAATTTCAGTTAGCAATATTTAAAAATAGAACCGTTTTTTGGTTTCAGTTTTTTCCAGTTAACCGAAGTTGCTGGAACAAGCCTACAGCCTCGGCCCAGCACCAGCCCGCCAGGCTCCTGTCATCCTCACCCTCTGCACCAGGCCGGCAGCAACCCCGGCCTAGCAACAGCCTCGGCCCAGCAGCAGTCCCAGTCTAGCATCAACCCTAGTCTCTTGCGTGCAGTCCCTCAGCCATGACTAGTAAGCCAATCGAAGCCCGCTGCCCGACTTGAGACGTAGCTCCACCTTTTCCCACGCTCAACACCATAGCACCACCACACCCACCATTTGAGAGCCGTCCCACCTGCCCCCGGAGCATCGCTGCCGCCACGCCTGACTGCTCGAGCACCCTGTGCCCGCAATCGGAGCTCCTCCCCACCCGCTGTCTTGCCTAGCCACAGCTCCACCACTCCGAGCACCATCACACCGCTTCCAATCGTTGATGTGGAGCTCGTCAAGCCGTATGTGGCGCGCCATGGTGAGGTCGACCTGCAATGAACTGTTAATGTTCGATTTTTTTGATTTGACCGGTGCATCAGTTTTTACTTTTCCTAGGATAACTTCGGTTTCTGTTTTTCAAAAACCACATTTTCGTAAAAACCAAAAAACCGAACCAAATTTCTTCCGTTAACGAAATGCCGCCTATAGAATATACCATACTGACATGTGCCTAACCAAAGGGCACACAATGGAAGAGTGTGTTAGGGAGGTATAGTGCAAGATCTGCGACTGTGATCAACACTCCAAACCCCGCTGTCCACTGTTTCGGGGAGCAAGGCAAAACCCGGCCATCTGGGGTTTTGCAGTCGACAATCTCAGTTTTTTTACATTCCTCACACATTTACTCAAAAATAATACGGATGCGAGTTCTGCGGTAATTTGGGTGATAGAGGGATCTCTCACAACAGCAAACAATATCAGAGCTTCAAATGTTGATCCCATCAATATTGACATGGAATGTTCAGGAGGTGGGGAACTGCACTTTTTTCTAGATGATGTTTCCGTTAAGAGCCGAACCTAGGAGGATTGTTGAGTTGGGGACAGTGTTGGAATAAATGGGCTAGGCCCAATTAATATTCAGAAATAATTTCCAATAAATCTCAAAGGCCCATTAGTGCAAGAGAGGGTGGTACTACATATTTAGTCCCACATGGGAAGTGGAAGTGGAGCAACCCCTACATATAAGTAAGGTTGCTCTTCCACTCCTTGAGTGACAGAAAATAGGAGAAGAGAAGGGTGGCCCACGCGTGCTCCTCCTCCTCCTCACTCGCTCGCGTCACCATGCCACGCCACGCCATGCCACGCTCCGCCCCGCACACGTGCGCGCGCACTCGTGTGTTCGTTCTGAGCCTCGAGCCGAGCCCAAATTTTATATTTTTGCAGAAAATTAAATTGGGCCTTGGGATTTTGGGCTTCCAAATTTTTGGAGCTTCCAAGACCGAGTCCAAGTTGTTGGAGACGGACGCGGCTACGACTGCAGAGTCGGATCGGATGCGGATCCTCCGTATCATAGCCGAACTTCCTCCACGGGACTCTATAAATACGGGCATCTAGGGAAAATCATCCCCACGATCAGGTCGTTCCCACGTTCACGTTCCTTGTGCCGCCTTCTAGTCTACTCTATCCCGAGCATCGGCGTGCACCGACGATCGGGGCAGCAGGTCTCTGGAACCGCTCGCCCTTGCGATCCTGCACCGCTCGCATCTTCACCACAGGTCATCTACCGAAGAGATCGGGCTCTGCGGACCAAAGTCGTCACCAGCGTCTGCAACGACTATTCACATTCAGATCTACAGTAGTTCCTCCGGCTTCAAATTGATACGCGATATTTCTCATCCTGTCTATCTGCCGATATTGATCGCTGATGTTTTCGTGTGTTTTTCCAGAATTGTTCAGTAAATTGCCTCCTATTTTCTAACAATCCAAAAACCTTATTATGCAATTTCTTGAGTTGAACATGATGACTTTAGCCGATGCAGTGAGGCTAGAGAAATTCTCTAGTGTGCACTTCAAGAGGTGGCAAGTTAAGGCCACGCTCTGGCTCCAGTCACTTAAGATCTTCTGGGTAACCGAGGGCAGGCCTCAAGGTCATTTGTCTGTTGAAGAACAGACGAAGTTTGAGGAAGCCAATTCTGCCCTGAGAGGATGTATTTTAAGTGTTCTTGACAACAAACTCTGTGATGTCTATCTTACAGTCACAGATGGTAAGAAGCTCTAGGATGCACTTAACGCTAAGTATGGTGCAGCTGATGCAGGCGATGAACTATATATCATGGAGAATTTTCATGACTACAAGATGGTTAACAACTGTCCCATAGTTGAACAAGCTCATGAAATACAGTGCCTTGCGAGAGAGCTCAACCTCCTTAAGTGTCCTTTACCCGACAAGTTTGTGGCTAGGTTCATTGTTGCAAAGTTACCTCCTTCATGGTGGAACTTTGCCACAACTCTCAAACACAAGAGACAGGAAATATCAGTTGAAAACCTGATAGCATCTCTCGATGTTGAGGAGAATGCTCGGGCTAAACGACACTATTGAGAAAGGAGGTGAGGGTCAATCTAGCGCCAATGCCAATATGGTGCAGAAACCCAATGTCAATAATAAAGGGAACAACAAGTCTCAATTCAATCCAAACAAAACTACGGCTTTCAAGAAGAAGAAGGAGTCAAACAAAGCCAATGATGGCTGCTTCTACACCTTTGGGGAGCAGGGCCATATTTCCAAGGATTGTCCTGAGAGGGAAGATCACAGAGGGAAAAAGAATGTCAACATCGTGACGTCTAGCAATGCAGATGGGTATGGTAATTCTTTCACTGTTCTTTCTGTTTCTCAAACACCGTCTTGGTGGTTTGATATGGGTGCTAATGTTCATATATGTTCTTATATGTCCATATTTACTTCTTACCAGTTCGTCCGAAATTCCGCCGTCCTAATGGGGAATGGGTCACATGTTTCTGTTCATGGTGTTGGCACGGTCGATTTGAAGTTCACTTCGGGAAAGATTGTCCAGCTGAAGAATGTGCAGCATGTCCCTACTTTGAACAAGAATCTTGTTAGCGGTACTCTTCTATGCAAAGATGGGTTTAAAGTAGTTTTAGAGTCCAATAAAATAGTTGTGTCCAAGTATGAACAATTTATTGGTAAAGGCTATGAATGCAGAGGCTCGTTCCGCTTTTCTCTTTCGGAGTTTAATAATAAGTCAGTGAACCACATTTGTGGCAGTATTAATGATGATGCAAGTGTTTGGCATTCTTGTTTATATCACGTAAATTTTGGTTTAATGAATCGTCTATCTAGTCTCAAATTAATTTTAGAATTCATCATTGTCAAAGGTTCTAAGTGCCATAGTTGTGTGCAATCAAAGCAACCTCGAAAGCCTGACAAGGCAGCCAAGAAGAGAAACTTGGCACCATTAGAACTCATACATTTTGATTTATGCGAGATGAATGGTGTGTTGATAAAAGGTGGAAAGAAATACTTTATGATATTAATAGATGATTCTACTAGATTCTGCTATGTTTACTTGTTGCAAACTAAAGATGAAGCTTTTGACTACTTTAAAATCTATAAATCTGAAGTAGAAAGTCCATTAGAGAGAAAGATAAAACGTCTTAGGTCAGATAATGGTGGCGAGTACTTTCCCAAAATATTTGATGATTTCTGTGCAGAACACGGTATTATACATGAGAGGACACCTCCCTATTCACCCCAGTCAAACGGAGTAGACGAGAGGAAAAACCGCACATTGTGTGACTTGGTGAATGTCATGTTAAACGCATCCGGTTTATCTAAGGCATGGTGGGGGAGGCTCTATTGACTTCATGTCATGTCCTAAATCATGTTCCAAACAAGAATAAAGAGAAAAACCCTTATGAGGAGTGGGTTGGAAGAAAACCATCACTTTCATACTTGCGTACTTGGGGATGTTTGGCAAAGGTCAATGTTCAGATTACCAAGAAACACAAGTTGGGACCAAAGACAGTGGATTGTGTCTTTCTAGGCTATGCTCGCCGGAGAATCGCATATAGACTTTTACTAGTTAAATCAGAGGCACCTGATATGCATGTTGATACTATTATGGAATCTCGTAATGCAACATTTTTTGAGAATATTTTTCCTATGAAAGATATGCATAACACTGCTAGGATCACTTGTGAAATTTGTCCTGAATCCACTACAACTAGCAAGTTTCTTGATACACCGTTTGAGAGTGTCCCAGAGGAGGAACACAATGAAATAACTTAGTCGAATAAGAGATCACGCATGCGGGGTTTGGTGAGCACAACTATCTAGGTGATCAAGTTAAGTGGGATGCAAAAGCTAGAAATGTTATTTATGAATGCATTAGTCAAGATGTGTTTGCTAGGATTGCTAGCAAAGAAAAAGCTTGTGAAATTTAGGCTTGCATGATTGAAATTCATGAGGGTTCTTCTCGTGTTAAAGAACTAAAATATCATATGCTTAACGCCAAATATGATGAGTTCAAAATGCTACCTCATGAAAATGTCAATGAAATGTTTTCTAACTTGAATGTGCTTATTGAGGAAATTAATGCTCTTGATATTGCTTCTCTTGGCAAGGGACTCATCAACCGCAAGATTCTTATGCTCCTTACTAAGCCAAAGTACAACATCATCAACTCCATGCTTCAAAAGGAATCAGCTGAAGAAGATCTCAGATTTGAGTACACACCAGATCATCCGATGATGAAGCAAGTGTTACATCGGTCGATCATTCCAGTAAGCAATTACCCTGGACCAAGTGTAACACTGGACCATCCGATGTACAATTATAACACATCGGTCAATCACTCCAGTAAGCATTATTTCTGGATCATTCTGGATGGAGTGTCACCGGATGATCCGATGATGAGGCAAGTGTTACATCGGTCGAACAACGGTCATATCTGACACAGTGACATCAGCTAATTTGGATTCGACCGATGACAACTGAAGGGAGAACATCAGATCATTCGATGTTTGCAGAAAAGTGATGTCATCCTACTTTTCCAATGGCTATTTCGTGGAAGCTGGCTATTTATACCCCTTCAACCAGTCATTTCGATAAGTCTTGATACCCAGAGCTACTCTACACATTACCAAGCATTCAAGACATTGAGCTACCACTTCTACATCATTTACACCACTTGTACACCAAGAGATAGGCTAGAACTTGCTAGAGATTATGCTTGTGTGCTTCCATTCTTGGTGATTGGAGTCTCTAGTGTAGTGAGAGTTCTAAGGGATTGTCTCTTGGTGATTGTATTCACTGTGTAACAGTCGGTGATTGGAGAGAGCCTTCCGGAGCTTGCCAAGACGGTTGTGGAAGCCCGGAGGATCAAATTTGTACAAGTCTTGAGCTCCACCTTGCCCGGGTTGGCGAACGGAGACTTTTAGTGAAGATCCCTGGTCTTGGTGACTTGAGAGTGGCTATACCCTTTGGTGGGTGACACAACATGGATGTAGGAAGGTCTTGACGATCTTGCCGAACCACGGGATAAATCTCCGTGTCTTCTTGTCTCCTCGGGAGTTTGCACACTCTTTCTTCCCGTTACAGTTATGCATTCATATATCGCAAAATTACTATTCACTTGAATGCATAGGTTGTTTGCATAGGGAATTGGGCTTTTAGTAGTTAAGTTTTTATTGCTATTATTTTTGAAAAGAAGCCCAATTCAGCCCCCTCTTGGGCATTCAATCCTTACAATTGGTATCAAAGCAAGGTTGCTCATTGGATCATTCTAGATTCACCGCTAGAGAGCTAATATGGCCAAGATTGGGGGTTCGGTTCCCATCTTCGAGGGCAAGAACTTTGCCTATTGGAAAGCACGCATGTGTGCTTATCTAGAGGCTATTGCTCCCGAGGTATGGGAAGCGACCCATGCGGGGTTTGTTGAGCATAACTATATTGGTGATCAAGTCAAGTGGGATGCAAAAGCTAGAAATGCTATTTATGAATGCATTAGTCAATATGTGTTTGCTAGGATTGCTAGTAAAGAAAAAGCTTGTGAAATTTTGGCTTGCTTGATTGAAATTCATGAGGGTTCTTCTCGTGTCAAAGAACTAAAGTATCATATGCTTAAGGCCAAATATGATGAGTTCAAAATGCTACCTCATGAAAATGTCAATGAAATGTTCTCTCGCTTGAATGTGCTTATTGAGGAAATTAATGCTCTTGATATTGCTTCTCTTGGCAAGGGACTCATCAACCGCAAGATTCTCATGCTCCTTCCTAAGCCAAAGTACAACATCATCAAATCCATGCTTCAAAAGGAATCTCTTGATCACATTGAAGTTTCGGAACTTATTGGAGAGATTTATGCTCATGATATGAGTGTACTTTGGATGATGGAGGAATCATCTTCAAAGACAATTGCTCTAAAGGCTTCCACCAAGAAAACAAGTCTCAAGAAAAAGAAAGTGGTCGAGCCTAGCTCAAGTGAAGAAGAGCAAGCATCAAGTGAAGATGACGATGATGAGCTTGCATTGATGATGAGAAAGTTCTCTCGCTTGAACTCCAAGATTGCCAAGAAGGGATACACCTTTGATCCCAAGAAGAGAGCTTTTCTACCAAGGAGAGATGACAACAAGACTGTGATCAAGGCCACATCTCCTATGATTGTCCAAAACCGGACAAAAGAAGAGAGAACCACAAGGGCAAGAATCGCAAGCTTGAGGATAGTGAGGATGAAGAGGACAAGCCCAAACCAAGATTCTTTGGGAAGAAGAAGCATGACAAAGTCAAAAAGGCAAAACTCTTCCAAAAGAAGAGAAAAGGTCCACAAAAGGTGTTCATGTGTGAGGCAAATTAATGGATCACCGACGAAGAATCTAGTGATGAAGAGAGTGAAGCGGAAGAAGAAAGCTTGGTCGGCCTTGCCAATCCCAACAATGATGATTCATCTCTTCATCCACCTCCCATGTGCCTCATGGCTAAAGGTAACACCAAGGTATGTGATGACTCTAGCGATGATGAGCTTTCCCTCGATGACTTAGCTTCATTGATAAATGAATACCACACTATCATTAAGAGGGAAAAGAGTAAGGTCAAGGCTCTTAAAGAAGCTCGTGCTAAACTCGAGAGTGCTAACCTCGATTTGCTTGACAAGTATGAAAGCATACTTAAGGAGCATGACACGCTCAAATCTCATGTCAAGCAAATTGAGGAGGATAAGGCTCAAATCAAGCTAGATCATCATGACCTTGACGTAGCACACCAAGCACTCTTGGGAAAGCACAATGAGTTAATTCAAGAGCATCAAGTACTTAACCTTGCTTATGAAGTTCTTGATAAAGAATTGAAAACTATAAAGAAAGAAACCCTTAATGATAAGGTATCTATTACTTCTCATGCCACTAATGTCTTGCATAAGTCTTTGCCTTTGAAAGAAAATGCTAGGGAGAAGGATTTGATGGATGAAATTGAAAGTCTCCGCACTAGTGTGGCAAGACTATCTAAGGGAGAAGTCAAGCACAAAGAAATCCTCTTCCAACAAGCAAGGGCCTTCAACAAGAGAGGACTTGGATCCTTCCCGGTGCCTAACAAAGGAAAGGTGCCCTTACCGGAGCTTAGAACAAGCTTCATCAAGAAGTTGGTTCCTATTGCCAACATTGTGAGGTCACCGGTCACCATACAAAGGAGTGTCCTCTTCCTAACCGACCTTCTCCAAAATTGCCTACTAACTACAAGTATACCTTTAATGATCATTACTATCTCTTAAGTAAAGTAGATGGCAAGGTGAAGGCAAGGTTCATTGGCAAGGACATGAAGGGCATGAAGGGGAAGCTCCCCAAGCAACCTTGGGTCCCAAAAACACTTGTATCACACATACAAGGACCTAAGTTGGCTTGGGTGCCTAAAATCGAAAATTGAATTCATGTGTGTAGGTGAACTACAAAGCCGGAGGAAAGCATTGGGTACTCGATAGCGGGTGCACTCAACACATGACCGACAACGATGGTATGTTCACCACCATAGAAAACCCCGACAATCATGAACAAGTCACCTTTGGTGATAACTCTAAGGGGAAGGTAATTGGGTTAGGTAAGATTGCAATTTCAAATGATTTATCTATTTCCAATGTATTGTATGTTAAGTCACTTAGTTTCAATTTTCTTTCTATTGCACAATTATGTGACCTTGGACTAACGTGCACCTTTAGCAAGAATGATGTTGTTGTGACTAGTGAAGCAAGCGAAGAACTAATCTTCAAAGGGTTTCGGCATGGACATCTCTACTTAGTAGACTTCTCCAACAAGGATGCTAGCTTGACCACTTGTCTTTTCACCAAGACGAGTTTGGGTTGGCTATGGCATCGACGCATAGCTCACATTGGAATGAGCAAGCTCAAGAAGTCATTCAAGCTCGGGATGGTGACCAACGTGAAGGATATCACATTTGAGAAGAACAAGGTTTGTAGCGCTTGTCAAGCCGGGAAGCAAGTTGCTTCACACCACCCGATGAAGACAATGGTGTCAATCTCCAAGCCACTTGAGTTGCTCCACATGGACCTCTTCGGACCGTCCACATATCAAAGTCTTAGTGGTAATCTCTATTGTCTTGTTATAGTTGATGACTACTCTCGCTATGCTTGGACATTGTTTCTAGGTGACAAGAGTGAAACTCCGGAAGTGTTCAAGACCTTCGCTAACCGTGCCCAAAGGGAATTTCAACTTCCCATCATCAAGGTCCGGAGTGACAACGACACCGAGTTCAAGAACTACAACATTGGGGAGTGGTGTGATCGTGAAGGCGTGAAGCATGAATTTTTGGCCACATACACTCCTCAACAAAATGGTGTCCTTGAAAGGAAGAACAAGACTCTCATCACTCTTGCAGGAGCAATGCTTGATGACTATGGCACGTCCGAGAAGTTTTGGGCCGAAGCAATCAACACGGCGTTCCATGCCGCAAATCGGGTCTATCTACATCAACTACTTCAAAAGACCCCGTACGAACTCCTCATTGGGAGAAAGCCCAACATCTCCTATTTCCGAGTCTTCGGATGCAAGTGCTACATCTACCGCAAGAAAAGGCTCGGTAAGTTTGAAAGAAGATGTGATGTTGGTATCTTTCTTGGTTATGTATCAAACTCAAAAGCATATCGAGTATTCAACCAAACCTCCGGTTTAGTTGAGGAAAGTTGTTATGTTGAGTTTGATGAAAATAATGGCTCCCAAGAGAAGAGTTTTGGTCGATGAAATAGATGATGAGCCTCTATGAGAAGCTATGAAGAACATGACCATTGGAGACATCAAGCCTAAAGTTGAGGAGAGCCATGATCAAGGGGGAGCTTCAAGTTCCAACATCAACACATCTATGGCACCTCAAGTTGATGAAAAAGAAACAGATGATCCATTGTCGACACAAGATTCACAAGCTACACAACATCAAGAAGAAGAACAAGTCCATGATCAAGTCCAACCACAAGAAGAGCAACACGCATCACCACCACCAAGTGCTTCACAACTACTTATGAGGCATGGACGCATCTCCAAGGTGCATCTGATTGATCAAATCATCAGAAGTCCGTCAAGGGGAGTAAGTACACGTTCTTGCCATTTCGCTACATTTTGTGAGCACTACTCATTTGTTTCATGTGTAGAACCCACTCACATTGAGGAAGCACTCCAAGATCCAAATTGGGTAATGTCCATGCAAGAAGAACTCACCAACTTCATCCGCAATGAAGTTTGGGTGTTGGAGGAGCGACCCAAGGACAAGAACGTCATCGGAACAAAGTGGGTGTACCGCAACAAACAAGGCGAGAATGGTGTTGTGATCCGCAACAAGGCAAGACTTGTGGCCAAGGGTTTCTCGCAAGTTGAAGGACTAGACTTTGGAGAGACATTTGCTCCGGTCGCTCAACTAGAAGCTATCCGTATACTTCTTGCTTTTGCATCACATCACAACATAAAGCTTTATCAAATGGATGCGAAAAGTGCCTTTCTTTTAATGGTTATATTAACGAGCTTGTTTATGTTGAACAACCTCCTGGGTTTGAAGATCCGAGGAATCCTAATCATGTGTTTAGGTTGCACAAGGTGCTCTACGGGCTCAAGCAAGCACCTAGGGCGTGGATTTCAAATCAAGCAACTTCGAGAGGGGACCTTAATCTATCAAGAAAAGTATACCAAGGACCTCTTGAAGAAATTTGAGATGGGAGACTGTAGCTCAAGAAGTACTCCAATGGCAACAAATTGTCATCTCGACGCGAATAAGGACCGTAAACCTGTTGATCAATCTAATTACCATTCTATGATTTGTTCATTGCTTTATATTACCGCATCTAGGCCCGATATCATGTTTAGTGTATGCTTGTGTGCTCTCTTTCAAGCGGCACCTAAAGAATCGCATCGGAAGGCGATCTTTAGGATACTTCGGTATCTCAAGCATACCCCAAGTGTAGGCCTGTAGTACCCTAAAGGTGCTAAATTCCATCTCTTGGGTTACTCGGATTCGGACTTTGCCGGATGCCGTGTGGATCGCAAGATTATCTCCGGTGGGTGCCACTTGCTTGGGCGTTCCCTAGTATCTTGGTCTAGCAAGAAGCAAAATTTCGTTGCTTTGTCCACTGTGGAAGCGGAATATATAGCGGTTGGTGCATGTTGTGCCCAAATCCTTTATATGAAGCAAACCCTTTTGGACTTTGGTATTAAACTTGGTTGTGTGTCTCTCCTTGGTGACAATGAAAGTGCGGTTAAGATTGCAAAAAACCCTGTTCAACACTCCCGCACTAAGCACATTGATATTCGCCATCATTTCTTGCGGGACCATGAAGCTAAGGGAGACATCTCCTTGCGAGGTGTTAGGTCCAAAGAACAATTGGTGGATATCTTCACTAAACCACTTGATGAAAAGACTTTTTTTAGACTAAGGAGTGAATTAAATGTGCTAGATGCATCAAACGTCATGTAAGTTGCCATGGTCATGTAAGAATTCATCTCATATAGGTCTTGTCTAACTTTCAAAGGATAGGGGTGAGCAAGGGTTAGCTTGGGATGGAGGTTCTTTTGGGTTTCCCCAAAGCTTGGAGAGTGGCTCTCCCTGAAGAAGCCTTTGAAAGGTTCAAATTTGGCAAGATATATTTAATTTATGTCTTGCATGATGTCTGCCATATATACTTGCACTCACGTTTAATTTTCTGCATTAAAAATTGTTTGGCATTGCATACGGTAGATTGTCACAAAGGGGAACCCACTTCATGGGAAAGAGACTTGTTTGAAATGCAATATCTCAACTCATATGATGTGGAAAGAACAAAGTGTTAGGTGCGTTAATGCCTAAAGGAACATGCTTTAAAGAGATATAAGTCTTCATCCTCTAGCTCACAAAGCATGGGCCTTACATTTTATTTGGATTTCTTCCTTAATTTCTTCGGTGTTCTATTTGCTTTAAGTATTAGCCAAGTTATTGGCAACTAGTCTTTTTGAGGGGTAAGGGGTTGCCCAAAAAGTCCTAAGACTTGTGTTTCTCTTTGTGTGTTTAAGTCAAAGGACATATATGGGATGTTGCTATTTTGTAGTCATCGGATTATCCGATGCTTAGGGCAGAAGCTTCATCGGATCAGTTTGTGCTCAAGTGCCAAGGGTCAGCTCAATCACAAAGTCAAATCAACCGACGAGTTCATTCTGAGAAACATTGGAGCATCCGATGTTCACATTTCTGGAGTTGTGCCAAAATCAACCGATGCTTATCTTTTCCACGTCGGATCATCCGATGCCGAAGGTGCCGCTGGAACACCCTTACTGTACCATTCGACCGATGCTCGTCTGAACTAACATCGGTTCATCCGATGTTAAAATTTGAGCTAGGGTTCGGGCCCCACCAATTTAGCGCCTCTTCACCTGCTTCCTTTCTCTCTCCCCGACTCTGCCGCCGCTCTGTCGCCGCCACTCCGTGCACTCGCCCTGCAGCCGCCGCTCCTTACCTCCGGCCGCCACCACCCTCAGCCTGACCTCGCAGCGCCGCCGCCGCCGCCCCACGCAGCGCCCCCGCCGCCGCCCCACGCAGCACCGCTGCCGCCCTGCGCCGCCGTCCTATGCGCTGCGCCACTGCCCTCTGCGCCACCATGCTGCCGCCCTCCGGTCGCCGTGCTCTCCGTCGCACCGCCGCCTCCTCTTCGCCGCTAGGGTTCGCCGGCTGCATCGATCTTTGCGTCGCCGTCTCGTGCGCCTGACATTGTTGTCCCACGCTCTCATCTTCACCGTCGTCACTTGAGATGGGCCGTGACAAGAAAGGAAAGGAAAAGCTATTGAGGAGCCGACAGCTAAGAAGCAGAAGATGTCGAAGGAGGAGAAGAAAGCTTTGATGGCCGCTCGCGCCGCTGCGGAGCGAGAGCGTGGCCGAGGAGGATCGCTGAGGATCCGAGAGGCCCGACAGAGGCAGCCTCTGGTGCCTGAGGAGCCAGAGGAGACTAAGGAGCCTGAGGTGCCGCTTTTTCGCCAGCGCTCAGTCAGGACCCGTGGGGGTCATCCAGCTGCAGTCCCGAGACCGAGACCCTCTGCAGTTGAGCTTCGGGAGGACAGGACGGCCCAGAGAGCCATCTATGAGATGGACACCAATGTCCGAGTTGGTGAGGGTGTCCGCCTGACTGACTACAGAAAGTTGAAGGCCAAGTAGCTCAGGAAGCTCAGATGGAGTATTCTACTTGAGGAGTGGTTCCTACAGCCGAGAGAGTCACTTGTGGACAGCTGCTTCTTGACCCTGACACAGGCGTCACTGTATGAGACTTACAGACGTCGGGGCCATAAGCTCTTCCAGCATAACTTTCTTGACTGGGATCAGCTCGCACTTGCAGCTGGGACTGAGATACGCCCTTACTTTGAGAGGTACAGAGGGCTAGTGGAGCTGATGTCTTACCAGCGGAGTGCCTACGTGGAGGACTGGGTCCAAGTGTTCTATGCCACACTCTACGTCTCTGAGGGCCGCAGATCCATTGATTTCATGTTCATGGGCCAGCGTCACCATATGACTCGTCAGACCTTGAGACAGCTGCTAGGCGTGGATCTTCACGACACATGCCTACACGAGAGAGTATATGGATAGGCTGGTCCAGCGAGGAGGCCGCTCACTGTAGGTGTGGCACCACCTTTTGAGGAGATACGATCACTGTTTGCTCAGCCCTTCTCTCCTAACCAGCCGAGGGTACCGGCTCTACTCAC
Organism: Tuctoria greenei; assembly: GCA_036927565.1. Taxonomy (NCBI): domain Eukaryota; kingdom Viridiplantae; phylum Streptophyta; class Magnoliopsida; order Poales; family Poaceae; genus Tuctoria; species Tuctoria greenei. Next base: position 80,218,290 of record JAYESD010000003.1, on the reverse strand, counting down.
TCCAGCTGCGCGCACTGTGCACCATGCCTTGTGCCGCACACTTCTGCCGAGGTCCGGATACCTTGAGGGGTTCACCAGTTTGCAGCAGACCCTCATGTTCTATGTCATGAATAGGATAGAGTTCGACATTGTGGATATCCTTATCTATGAGATGGAGGACGTCATTACCGATGGAGTTGGGATGATGAGGCAGCTTGTGTTTGGCCACTGGATCAGTCACTTGCTCTACTTGTTAGCTCCAGAGAGGTCCGTCGTACGTGACAGTCTCATCGACGAGAGCATCACTCGGTTCGGACACTACCGTGCTCCAGCTCCTGGAGACCGCCGCTTTGGCTGTCCAGTTGAGCATCAGGTCCGTGCTCGTCTATCTGAGGAAGATTGGTCAGACCTGGAGAAGGAAGATGAGATCCTAGCAGAGGCTGAGGCTCAGGGTGGGGATCTACAGCACATCTGGTCAGAGAGTGACACTAGTGATAGTGTCGAGGAGTACTTCCCACCTCCTCCCTCACCCAGGCAGCACGAGGCGGAGGCTGGAGGCTCGACAGTGCCACCTTCTACTCCACCTCCGGTGTCTGAGGCATAGGTCTCTCAGCCGTCTGAGCTTACCTCTCTTCTTAAGCAGATGGTTGAGCACCAGCGACTGGATCGGCTTGCAGCTGAGCAGGCTGCACGTCTCTTGGAGCTCCAGCAGCAGCAGCAGCAGGAGATGCAGCATCAGATAGCCCGCGACAGGCGAGAGGACACTGACAGGCTCACTGGACTGATTGATCAGATGCACCAGCATTCTCTTGACCAGCAGCAGCAGAAGCAGCAGGCCATGATGGGCATCCTGGGGTTGATCACCAACCTCTACACTCAGACCGGGATTGCCCTGCCCTCTCAGCTTCCGAGTCTAGCTCTAGGTCCGTCTGTCCTGGCTCCTGTCTCAGCACCAGTGCCGACCACGCTGATTATGACGATCAGCATGTCCCCACTGCTTGCTCTAGGCGCACCTATCCACTCTCCCCTGCCGGCTACGACACTCTTCCAGCAGACTCAGGCTTTAGTTGTCAGTGCCCCGTTACCAGCGGTCCAGACTCAGCAGGCACTGACAGCAGCTCCCGCAGCACCCGTCACCTCCACTCCACCCTCAGCAGCGGCAGGCAGCAGCTCCGACGACAGCACCCCCGACGGTGACCAGTTCGTCATCGCCCCGAGCGCTCAGGATCCTTAGGCAGTCGGCTTCCCTTTTTGGTGTCTTAATGCCAAAGGGGTAGAAGAGTCAGGGGGAGAGATAGCTTAGTCCCAGGGGGAGTCCTAGTTGTAGGGGGAGTATATCTTTTTGGGAGTCTTTTGTAATTTGGTGTTTTGATACTCTTTTGCTATTCTTGAGTTATCCTTGTGCCACTTAATTCTCTCATGTGTTATTGATCATTGAGCTTTCAAGTTATTGATCGCTTTTGAGTCTTCAAGTTTCGTGTGCTGGATCTTGTACTTTTTGCATATCCTCTTGAGTATCGTATTCTTAATTTCGTTACAATTATGTTTTACTCGTTGTGTTGTCATCAATCACCAAAAACGGGGAGATTGAAAGCATCTAGGCCCCCATGAGTTATGGTTTCGGTGATTAATGACAACCGTTGGATATTACTAATGAGTTTGTGGATGCAAGGTCTCTCATATCACTCATCACACTTAATGAACTCTATATGTATATCATCTACTACTCATTGGATATAATTGGAGACCCCTAAACAAACTATTTCACGAGGTCAATCGATTTTTATGAAGACTAAAAGAAAAAGCTCATATGTAAAAGTTATTCCATTGAAATTGACAACATCCAAGACTTGGTAATCATCAGAAGAATATTTCAAACCAATGTATAAGAGGTCACTCGAGCAAATTCCAAAAGAATCACTTAGAACAACTCGAAGCAGACAAAATAACCTCACCGGATCAACCGATGTTTCCAGAAAATGATACATCAGTCGAGTTGGTTTAACAGAAGAAAGAGACCTCAGAACTGAGTACTCACTGGATCATCCGATGATAAATAAAGTGTTACGTCGGTCGATCATTATAGTTAGCAATTACCCTGGACCAAGTGTAACACCGAACCATTCGATGTACAACTATAACACATCGGTCAATCACTCCAGTAAGCATTATCTCTAGACCAATTCTGGATGAAGTGTCACCGGATCATCCGATGATGAGGCAAGTGTTACATCGGTCGATCAACGGTCATATCTGACACAGTGACATCAGCTAATTTGGATTCAACCGATGACAACTGAAGGGAGAACATCGAATCATCAGGTGTTCGCAAAAAAGTGATGTCAGCCTACTTTTCCAATAGCTATTTCATGGAGGCTGGCTATTTATACCCCATCAACCAGTCATTTCGATAAGTCTTAATACCCAGAGCTACTCTACACATTACCAAGCATTCAAGACATTGAGCTACCACTTCTACATCATTTACACCACTTGTACACCAAGAGAAAGGCTAGAACTTGCAAGAGATAATGCTTGTGTGCTTCCATTCTTGGTGATTGGAGTCTCTAGTGTAGTGAGAGCTGGAAAGGAGTGTCTCTTGGTGATTGTACTCACCATGTAACAGTCGGTGATTGGAGAGAGCCTTTCGGAGCTTGCCAAGTGGGTTGTGGAAGCACGGAGGACCAAACTTGTAAAAGGCTTGAGCTCCACCTTGCCGAGGTTGGCGAACGGAGACATTTAGTGAAGATCCCTGGTCTCGGTGACTTGGGAGTGGCTATACACTTTGGTGGGTTCCACAACGTGGATGTAGGAAGATCTTGACGATCTTGCCGAACCACAGGATAAATCTTCGTGTCTTAGTGTCTCCTCGGGAGTTTGCGCACTCTTTCTCTCCCATTTCACTTATGCATTTCATATACCGCAAAATTACTATTCACTTGAATGCATAGGTTGTTTGCATAGGAAATTGGTCTTTTAGTAATTAAGTTTTTATTGCTTTAATTTTTGAAAATAAGCCAATTCACCCCCCTCTTAGGCATTCGATCCTTACAGATGGACTCAATTCTTTCTAATGGAACTTGAGAGTTAAGTGAATGGCTGTACGGGTGCAAACCGGTAGGCTACAAGTGTGTGTTCAAGAAGAACTCAAGCCTGACGGTACTACTGAAAAGTACAAGGCAAGACTAGATGCAAAGGGCTATACTCAAAAGGAAGGTGACGACTATTTTGACACCTATTCACCCGTCGCCAGAATGACAACAATTCGTGTACTACTTTCTATGGCTGCCTCTTATGGTATAATCGTCCATCAAATGGATGTGAAGACAACTTTCCTTAATGGAGAGTGGGAAGAGGGGATTTATATGGAAAAACCTGATGGGTTCGTAGTAAAAAGTGAAGAGACAAAGGTGTGCAAATTGTTGAAATCCTTGTATTGCCTGAAACAAGCACCTGAGCAATGGCATAAGAAGCTCGACAGTACTTTGACGTCTGCGGGCTTTCTCTCTAATGATGCTGATCGGTGTGTGTACTATCGCCATGGTGGGGTCAATAGTGTTATATTATGCTTGTATGTGGATGATATACTCATTTTTGGTACGAGCATTAATATAATTTCTGAGGTCAAGTCTTTTCTATCAAAGTGTTTTGATATGAAAGATCTGGGAGAAGCTAATGTTACTTTGAACATTAAGCTGAATAAGGATGGGAGCTGGATTACTTTAAGTAAATCCCACTATGATGAGAAAATCTTGAGTCAGTTCGGCTTTATGGATAGCAAGGTTTCTCCAACACCTTATGATCCCAGCATGATACTCAAAAAGAACAAGAAAGAGTAAATAGATCAACTTAGATATTCTCAGATGATCGGTTCACTCACGTACATAGCTAGTGCAACCCGTCCTGATATCTCGTTTGTTGTGAGCAAATTGAGCAGGTTCATGTCAAACCCGGGTACAGATCATTGGCATCCACTTGGAATGATTATGCGCTACTTGAGAGGTACAATGAGTTATGAAATTCACTATACTGGGCATCCGACCGTGCCTGAGGGTTATAGTGATTCGAACTGGATCTCTGATATTGATGAACTCTATGTCACGAGTGGATATGTGTTCACTCTTGCTGGTGGCGCTATATCATGGAGGTCTTGCAAACAGACCATTTTGACGAGGTCAATCATGGAAGCAGAACCCACTACTTTAGAGACAGCAATTGCAGAGGCAGAATGGCCGCGAGAGCTCTTGATGGATTTGCCTATAGTTGAGAAACCATTGCCGGCAATCCTTATGAACTGTGACAATCAGGCGGTGATTGCAAAAGTGACTAGTTCTAAGGATAATGCAAAATCATCAAGACATGTCAAGATACGTTTAAAATCTGTCAAGAAAATGAGAAACTCCAGAGTTATTACTGTTTCGTACATACAAACAAATAAAAACTTGGTAGATCCCTTTACAAAGGGTCTATCATGTAACTTGATAGAAAGTGCATCGCGGGAGATGTGTTTGAGACCCATTGATGTGACACCATAGTAGTAACCCAGCCTATGTGATCGGAGATCCCGTGAATTAGTTTATACGAAAACAAGCTAGTGGTTCACCAAGGAGAGTACTTCTTTTAGACCCTCTCTATGTGAAGATGCACACTTGTACTCTCAAACTATAAGGCGGATTGGCAATTTGCCTTAATGTGTTTATGTTGGCTAAGTGTAGCAAAGATGTCGTCCAATAGGGCAGTCTTGAAGAAACACATCTATATGAGCTCCGACTGTCTAACGTCGCAATCTGTGAGATTTGGGTGATCTCTGGAAAGCTCATGAAGAGACCAGGGAGTACGGCGGATATTCTCCATCTGCGGGGTAGAATACTGGTAGTCAAGTACTGGTAATGGTCTTTGGGTGAAGTCAGTTCGCACAAAACTTGCAATTCAAGGCGTAGTCAAGTGTTCAAGTTGTGATCAGATAAAACTTGAGGACCTAGGCAGAAGTTCAACTTAACAGTCCCTGCCGAAACACTAGTATATCAAACAAGGAACGAGAATGACCTCTCTCATAATGGCTTTGAGATCTGGTGGGGGATTGTTGGAATAAATGGGCTAGGCCCAATTAATATTAAGAAATAATTCCCAATAAATCTCAAAGGCCCATTAGTGCAAGAGAGGGTTGTACTAAATGTTTAGTCCCATATGGGAAGTGGAAGTGGAGCAACCCCTACATATAAGAGAGGTTGCTCTTCCACTCCTTGATCAAGAGAGAAGAGGAGTAGAGAGGGGTGACCCACGCGCGCTCCTCCTCCTCCTCCTTGCTCGCTCGCCTTGCCTCGCCACGCCCTGCCCCACACACGCGTGTGCGTGCGCGCGTGTGTTCGTGTGAATTCGAGCCTCGAGCCGAGCCCAAATTTTAAATTTTCGTAGAAAATGGGGGTTTGGGCTTCTGAATTTTTGGGCTTTCGAGACTGAGTCCAAGTCGTTGGAGACAGACGCGTCTACGGCTGCAGAGTCGGATTGGATGCGGGTCCTCCATATTGCAGCCAAACCGCCTCCGCGGGACTCTATAAATATGAGCGTCCACAGTAGGGAAAATCATCCCCACGATCAGATCGTTCCCACATTCGTGTTCCTTGCGCCACCTTATAGTCTACTCCATTCTGAGCGTCAGCGTGCGCCGACGATCGGGATAGCAGGTCTCCGGAACCGTCCGTCCTTGCTATCCTGCACCAGGAGAGAGCGAATAAGGTTTTTGAGAAGCGCTCCGTGCGACTGCTCGCGTTCTTCACCACGGATCATCTAACGAAGAAATCAAGCGCTGTGGCCCAAAGTCGTCACGAGCATCTGCTGCGACTGTTCGCATTCAGATCTACAGCAGTTCCTCCGGCTTCAAATCGGCACGTGATATTTCTCGTCCTGTCTGTCTGTCGGTATTAATCGCTGCTGTTTTCGCATCTTTTTCCGGAATTATTCAGTAAATTGCCTCCTATTTTCTAACAGACAGTACATGCTAGAATTAATAACTCAAAGTTCAGGATGAGGAGAGAGATGATGGTGTGGATCCAGTTTACAGAGCTTCCGGAGGCACTACAGGAATTTTTAATAATTTGGGCAGTGGGATCTTTGATGGGGGTTATAGTGGATGTGGATATGACATTCACCAGAAAACTTGAGGTGTGACATTTTCTTTAGTGGGATCTTTGATGAGGGGTTACAGTTCTTTAGTGCTCGACCCAAACCTGATCCCATATACTGTAAACGCGTTAATTAAAGAATATTTATATGATCTAAAATTGAGAGTAGAAGACGGGATAGATGGTGGATGCCAGAGCCGATGGATATGGACAATCTTGATGATGAAGATGATCTTGGAGAGGAGGAATTAGAATTTGCTAGGAAGAAGGGAATAGGACAGGGGCAAGGTGCAAACAAAGGTGCCACCAGTGCAGTGAGATTAATGCCAATAATTCTCAACATGGCCGCCAGCATGATTGGCAAATTTCTGTTACCTCTCTGATCACGCCATACGCAGCTGATGTTGAAACCAAGGCATTGAGGAGGAGATCGGCTCTGTGATCAAGGGACAATGATGCAATTCCGGTTTGTCATTTATTTGAAAAAACAAAATATCAACCTGATGTTATTACGCAGACTCATACTTTATCAGAACCACAAAAAATGGTTAATAAATATTGTAGCACAGTTTCTGCAAGTTCATCGCTCTGAAACAGGTTGATGTTGAAGAGATGGGTGTTTTACTTGAAGCAAGGCACCTAAGACCATCCGCAGTGGTTCACTGTAAAGCTTACTGAATTGTAAATATAAAGTAGATTATTGAAAGTATAGAGTAAGTATGATCCAGAGTGAAATGCTAGAAGTACAGAGGATATACTAGAAGTATAGAGAGATAAAGTAAGTTTTAGAGGAAACCGCTGCGATGGTGTAAAGGTGGATATTCCAGAGGCATCTTTGGAGTCTTCTGGATCGAGCCGTAGCAAACACCGTGCGGGTAACATAGATGAGTCCACACTTGAGCGAGCGGAAGCACTAAAATGCATGAGGAATGAAGGTCAGGATACTTCCTTATTTTTACAGTTTTCTGATATAGTGATAAACGATAAACTGAATAGTGTGGGTATTTTTAAGGCCGGGTTACATGATCAGGCCGTACTTGCGGCGGTACAAAATTTGAAAAAAGAGAGAACAAAATAGAATGTAGAATGTAGTGGATTTAGATAAGAAAGAAGAGGCATTAGAAAATGAAGCGAAACAAATGGAGAACGACAAAGAACTGGACAAGTCCATCCTCAATCATGTTTGTACGTGCTGATGTCGTGGAAGAGGTGATGGACGCTGGTGGTGATCAATTTGATTGTACTGTTGATACAGCGTTTGCTTCCAGTTCTTTGGATAGAAAGAAAAGGCCTCTGGAAAGGCAAACAAAAACTATTAAAAATGAAAGGAATATTATGGAATAGTAACGGGTCCACAAACCCTAAAAGGCATAGATTTATTTCAGACCTCACTAAGGAGTACAACCTTTATAGGTATTTCTGAAATAGGGGCAAATGATTTTACACCCTCTTTTCTTAGAATTCTGTGTGCAGGGCGCGACTTTATTTGGCATTGCAAGGGATCTTGGGTGAGATCTGGTGGTATGTACTAGAAGTGGATGCACACTGATACATAAAGCCTCATCTCAGGCGGCTCCAAACGTATTATCACACGAGGTTTCTAAAACCGCCTGAAACGAAGAGCATGTGATAATATGCAATTTCACAGGCGGAGAAGTAAAACCGCCTATGTAATGATATTATCACAGGCGGTTCTTTACTTACGACTAGCCGCCTGTGAAGACACATTATCACAAGCGGGTCGTGCAGTATATATAACCGCATGTGATAATGGTGTTATCACAAGCAGATCTTTACCTATGAGAAGCCACCTTTGAAGACAATTTATCGCAGTCGATTTGAACCATAACAATAACCGCCTCTGATAATGAGGTTATCACAGATGGTTCTTTACCTATATCTAGGCGCCTGTGATAATGATATTTCACAGGCAGGTCTAGCCGTAGGTAAATAATCGTCTATGATAAGGTATACCCTGTGCAGTACTACCTGCTATTATTTCTAATTTCCAGGTCAATTCAATATAGTCACAGAAGTCAACAATATAATCACAAAAGTAAAGAAAATAATAAAAGAAGTCATCTCACAGAAGTCAATTTTACTAAATCAATATACATATGTACAAGTTACACATACAAGTCATCTCATAGTTTACAAGTTTCACTAAAAACCGTTTCTATTGTCATAGTCGCAAAGTTCTTGCACATTAGCTATTACACCATCCTTACGAAAAAACATCCCTCTTTTGTGCAAAATTTTGCGACGCACGAATTGACACGGTTCACCAGCAATCATGTCGGCTCCTCCACCAAGCATACTTCTACAAACCGGTCATTCTTCGTTCACATTCTTCGTGTGCTGCAATGAAACACATAGGTTTAGAATGTGTTGGTTTGAACAATCTCAAAGTATAGATCAAAGTGAGAGTATACAAGAATTTATTTGGTATTTTTGGAGCAGTTGTACTATGAGCAATTGAATTTTGAAGTTGGAATCAAAACCTGAAAATAATGTTTCTGGTAATATTGAACAACAGAGAATATAAGTATTAAAATACGGTAGTTACAATGAAAATGAAACTCAAAAGTAAGAAAAGATATTGACATTAAGGAAAATTTACATCCTCACGATTTACTCTTTATTCGCTGGCGGTCCAAAGATGCTCGCATACATAATACCCGCATAAGACGCTCCCAGCAGGCTGCTTGGGATAAGGATAATATGTTTTAATGTCCAATTCGTTCGTACTAGGAGGTCTCTAACCGCCAAGATTTTCCACGTAATACCGCCAAGCCCTGTAATAAAAGAAATGTCATATAAAACTTGTCAACACATTCTAAATGTGTGTAAATTAAAAGTATCAAATAAATGTATAGTTTTAAAATGGAAAGGAAATCTTTGTAACGATCTGGTAGGTAATCGGCTGAGTCCAAGACTATTGCCAAACCCTGTGTTGGCTTGATAAAGATCATTATGTAGTGTTTACTGTACACATACAAACACACGTGTTAAGCTAACAATTAGCAATAATTTCTATTTTAATGTCATGTGTTGAACTTACTCGAAGTGGTAAGGAGGCTTTACGAGGTCCTTGCCATCTCTGACAAAGTTAAACATGGCATGTCGTATGTAAGCTTCAACTTCTGTCCCTCTATCCTTCTTTTGTTATGCGATTGATTTTCAATTTTTTTTCATGTGCTTGTACTGTACTGAGTCTCGATCCGCCTTAACATCGAATAGCATCTTTGCAATCCGTGTAGGGTCAAGGATACCTGTCTTGCGTTTCATCTTTTCATTATCATATATTGCATCTTATTGAAGAAGTTCAGAATTGTTATAATCTCATGAAATGTGTATGCGTGTAGTAAAAAAAGCAAACGCAAAATATTAGGGGCACTTACAAGCACCAAACGAGTGGCAGGTTGATTTCGAGCATGCCATGATGGAAAAGGACATGTAGATCTTCAAAGAAAAGGGCTCGTTTATTTGCTCCAGTGCTCCAGAATGCATCTTTTGGCACACGAAATGTGACGCAAGAAAGATCATATTTTGTGCTGGCAGTGATGTACCACTCGTGCATTCTTTTGAGCAGGATTGGTTGTTTTCTAAGTTGTACCGATGTTATGAACGGGTTCCCATTCACTTATTTAGGAGGAACATCCTCAAGCTTGTATATTGGAACTCCTGGTTTAACTAATGTTGTCCGTCGAATATACATGACACCGTCTTCTTCCCACGCCTCAATATTTTCTAATGCTGGCTCATGTGAAGAACGAGATGCACTAGATTTTCTAATATTTTCCTTCATATTTTCCAAATACTTTGACACTTTTGATGAAAGTTTCTTATTTTCATATGAGCTAACTTTGATAGGCACTGATGATCGAGGAGTAGTCGTCGGAAGTTGGAAATTGGCTTGTTGTTGAACCTGTTATTCAACTGATTGCTCTTTACTACCAGCATCTTGCTCTAGTACTACTTCAAGCTGTTGCTCAACTGGTTGCTCTTTACTAACAACAGCTTGCTTTGGTATAGCTTGAATCTGTTGTTCAACTTGTTGCTCTTGGTTATATTTACTAGCAAAGTTACTATTATCTTTGGTAGGACATAGCAGGAGTGGGTCTTCCTGGACTGGGAGTGGATCTTCCTGGACTTTTGCCTTAGAAGATGGGGTTGCAGTATTTTGAGATACGACGGGGCTAGAAATCGGCTCATCATCCAACACAATATTGTGTCAGTGCCACAGGATCAATTGGTTGACAGCCTACCCCTGAGTCGCGATCCCCTCGTGTGTGATGTGGTCTATTTCATAATATTCAAAATCATTATAAATGATCTAAAGAACTTGCACCACATCATAATACAACGGATGTTGATTGCCGTTGAAGTCACGATCAGGTTTTGCTATAGCAGTGACAACCTGTTTGGTTTTGTTCCCTGCTCTGCCGATTAGGACAAGAAGAGGACAAGATCTGTCCTTAGCAATATCATCGATAGTGAACTTATGGGTTGGCCCTGAGCCTGGCACAGAACCTACGCTGCTAGGGTAGGCAGTTCGAGATACCAAATGCTCCTTTGGCACGGGAACCATCGTTGTACTCGGTGCCACTAATTGTCCCAATTGTCTAAGTTGTTCTATTATTTCTTGCACATTTTCCTTGGCCTTTTGAGCAATCGTTTCATCAAGTGTTTTCTTGAACTTCTCACGTCTTCTATATGTCTCTTTATCTTTCAGGAAACCATCTAGCCAAGACATTTGAGAAGAGATTGCTCGAACCCGTCCACTGTGTTCGGGGTTTCCAAGAATAGTGGTAAGTTGGTCATTCTCCCTCTTCGGCTTGAAGAGACCCTTCTGTTGCTTTTCAATTACTTCTTTTAATTTTTCCTCTACTTCATTCATAGAATCAGGCTTTTCAAGCTTGCCCTTGCTGGTCAAACCTGACCGAGCAAAAACCCACCGCTAAGTTCTCTCATCACAGCCTTCTAACTGGTGAGGATTGCCCTTACTAGTAATTTTGTCTAATATCATATTCCATTTCTGGACTTTGGGGGCATATCTGGCAGACCCCAAGCGATGATGGTATTTGTTCTTTTTGGCAAGCTCTGACCTAGTTGGACTTAGGGCTTTAGCATCAGGTGTGGTCTTTTGACGAACAAATTCTTTCCATTGAGTTTGTGTGATTTTTCCCATCTTTCTCAGGCTAGTGACCTTATCAGCCTTAACATAAGCATTCATTTCACTATTCTAGCCACCAAACTTCTTGCCGCAAGAGACCAATGTTGCTTTCTTTACAACTTCTTCTGTGCCTTTCGGGAATTTGAATTGTTTCTTTATCCTTTCCCACAACTCATTCTTGGTCTCCTCAGGTAATTTTCTACAATTCTAGGTTGTGATCGGCACAAGCTCTCTAACAAGAAAACCGCATGCATTTCGGTACTTGGTAACTGAATCTAGTGGTTCATGGGGAAGCCCACCTGGACCGACCCTTGTTATTACATGATGCAGTCCAATGGACCCTTATTGGGACCTTGTTGCCCTCATTTCCGCTTGAGTGAACCTAAGGATTCATTCATTGGAGAACCTTTGAAGGTTTTAGTAGCCGAAGTCACCTCGTTGTCTTCGCGATTAATCTAGGTAGAAAAGAATTATAAGACTTCGTATACTTGACAACAAACATTAACTTGAACCGTTGAAGTTAAGATTCGCGATCCACACCTTGTCGGCAGGATCATATTCCGGGTCGAGATCCTCTAGGGTCTTTTTAATTTTTATATTCGAAAAAGGATCTGATGGACTGTGAAAGGAGCATGAACTACTGGAGTCACTAAACTCCATAAAACTGTCTGAACTTAGTTAATTTTTATCACAGGTGGGTTGTTCGTTAAAACACCCTGTGAAAACTGACACCGATATAAAGGGCCCCTCGGGCACCACAAAAACCTCACCCGGGAGATTTCCATCGACGCCGCTAGGCTACCAAAATTTTCCACCATGTGCGGGCCGGTCCTGTATTCATCAGTTGATCCAGTTTCGAACAGAGAAAAGGATAGTAGAAGAGACTTCTTCTTTACTGTCATGTTTTCAATTTGTTGTCCTATTTTTAGTTTTGTTTTGTTGAGTTTGCATGCCTCCAACCCCCAGCCCCCCCCCCCCCCCCTCCACTTGAGATTTGTAGTAGATTTGAAATATTAAAGGTTGAAAGATGTAGTTGAGTCTCCCCATGAGACCATCCATGAATTTTGTAAAAAAAAAAGAAGTAGATTTGAAGGCTTAAAGGTTGAAGATTAATACACGCACATCACGTGTTCGATGAAATGTTTCAATGAATAAGCCTAACTTCAAAAATCCATTATGGCCAGTAGGAAGCTGAGAAAATTATGAAACAAATTTTCTTGGAACCCTTATGTTCACTCATATGATACAAGCTGGTTATGTCTCTGTAAATTCATTTTAAAGAATACCATTAGGGAATATTTGTGGTCAATTTTTGCAAATCTTACAAAAATTATGTTAGTGAAGCAAGGACCGTCGAGCGTGGATGTATAACATGCAAAGACCCGATCCTATATATGTTCATAACGTTGCAAAATTTATTGAAGCATCCAAGAGACATGTGAAGTTGAAAAAGATAGATGGCATATTATGTCCATGTATCGACTGCGAAAATAAGATTACTTGGATAGATAATATAGTAATCCAATCTCATTTGGTGAAAAGAGGTTTCAAAAAAACTACACATTATGAACAGAGCATGGTGAGTTAGATACACATGAAGTGGATAAAGGTGATGAGAGAGGTTCAGATGATGATAATGCTCATATCGATGATGGTAGTGACAATCAAGATGGTGATGATGATGAGTTCGATTGTGAGGAGATGTTGCGTCCATTGAACCATATGTATTGACTTCTATGGGAGCAAGTAAAGGTTTAAGTAAAATGGAGACATTGCAAAATGCGGCAACGAAGCTTTTATATGATGAATCAAACAGTTGTGATAAAGAGTTTACTACATTGCGTGCAGTCCTAGAACTACTAAAGTTGAAAGCCACACACGGATGGTCCGATTGTAGTTTCTCTAATCTTTTGGCAGAAATTCTCCAAAATCCAAACAAACTTCCCAGAAGCACTTATAAAGCGAAGAAACTTCTTTGCCCAATTGTACTAGGTGTGAAAAAATTACACGCTTGTGTGAACCATTGTATTTTGTATCGCAAAGAGCATGAGCTTGCAACTAGATGCCCTATCTGTGGTGTCAGTAGATACAAGGACTACAATAACCATTATGTTACCAACATGAAGAAGTCTTAGAAGAATAAGAAGTTTATTATTGGCCCTTAAGGTGACGATGATGATACTTATGACAATGCAGACGGGAAGCTTAAGAGAAAAATTCCTACCTTGGTGATGTGGTACATTCCAGTAATTGATCTCTTGAACCGTTTGTTCTCAATCCCTAGGGAGGCTGAACTTACGTGTTGGCATTCTGAGCAGCACAAGAAGAATGCAAAACATATTTGACACCCTGGTGATGCAACACAGTAGAAAAATTTTGATATTCAGTATCCAGAATTTGCAAAGGAAATAAAAAAATGTAAGGTTTGTCTTGGGTACAGATGGAATGAATTCGTTTGGTGAAAAAAGGAGCATACACAACACATGGCCCGTGGTCTTAACGATGTACAACCTACCGACGTGGTTGTGTCACAAAAGAAAATATATCTTGTTTTCTATTCTTATCCAAGGTCCGAAACAATTCGGCATCGAAATTGATGTGTTCTTGGAACCTTTAATGGAAGATATAGCAAAATTGTGGAATGAAGGGGTACGTACATGGGATGAGTACAATCGGGAGTATTTCATGCTAAGAGCAATGATATTCGTTACCGTGCATGATTATTCCGGACTGTTTACATTACCGGGACAAATGAAAGGGAAGAAAGGTTGTGTAAGGTTCGTGGATAGAACAGGATTTCTATACCTTACTTCATGCAGAAAGACTGTGTACATGAGACACCGGCGGTTCTTGATAGATACACACAAGTATAGGAAGATGAAAGAACAATTTGATAACAAAATCGAAAAAGATATTGCACCAAAACCGTACGGTGGAAAACTCATTTTCGAAATGGTCAAGAACATTCATATTGCTTTCGATAATGGCAAAAAATGTAAAGGAACAAAGAGAAAGAAAAGTACATCTTTGGATGATACAATTGACATGGTTTTCAGGAAACAATCAATTTTTTTCAAGTATCTTCCGTATTGGAAGAATCTGGAATTTTGCCATAGTATTGATTTGATGCACGTTACAGAATGTATTTGACAGCATCATTGGGACCTTGCTGGACATGCCGGGGAAAACAAAGGACGGATTAAATTCACATATGGACCTAGTAAATCTTGATATGAGACCAGAGCTTCACTCAGTAGAAAAGGCGAACGGGAAGCATTACCTTCCCCCAGCCAGCTACAACTTGACACTACAAGAGAAAAAGGAAATTTGTGAAAGCTTGCGTGGGATCAAAGTGTCCACGAGTTTCTTATCAAATATCCGAAAACTAGTCTCGATGAAAGACTTTTCTTTATTCGGCTATAATTCTCACGACTGTCACATGATGATGACAATGTTCCTTGCCATTGCAATAAGAGTCATCAAACCTGAGCATATAAAAGTAGTCATCACACGTTTGTGTTACTTCTTCAATGCAATATCGCAAAAGGTGATATCACGTGAAGATTTAGACTATTGAAAAACATACATTGTCGAGACTATGTGCAAGCTTGAGATGTGTTTCTCACCATCCTTTTTTGATATGCAAGTACACCTAATCATACATCTTGTTGATCATATAAAAGCATTGGGGCCACTATATGTACATCATATGTTTACGTTGGAGAGATATTTAGGAGTATTAAAAGGTTATGTGTGGAGCCGTGCTCACCCAGAGGGTTCAATTATGGAAGGATACACCACTGAAGATGTGATTGATGGTTGCGCTGATTACATCAAAGATGGAAAACCGATAGTTGTACCTATACCAGTACATGAGGGTAGACTACATGGGAGAGGCAAAGTGGGTAAGAAAACTTCTATCATTCACGATTACAAGAATGTACACCGTGCACATTTTGGTGTACTACAACAGCTCGAAATAGCAGAGTTGTACATAGAGGAACACCAAATTGAGCTTCGCGAAAAAAAAACCAAGACCGCACAGAGGACTGGATCATGAAAGAGCACAGAAGATGTTTTACTGAATGGTTAATGGACAAAACGATGAAGAAGTAACAATGAAGAAGTTAGCTTCTGACCCATCTGCTTTGGAGACAACATGGCAAGCATATGACATCAATGGTTACACATTTTACACTAAGGAAAAAGACGATAAGAGTGCTGCAGAAAATAGTGGTGTTCGTATAGAGGCTTATAATTCACAAGTGCAGAGGACCACATACTTCACGTTCATAGAGGAAATATGGGAACTCGATTATGGTGAAAGAATGATAATGCCCGTATTTAAGTGCCAATGGGTCAAACATCCTGATGCTGTGAAAGTGGACAACTACAGGCTGACACTAGTAGACTTGAACAAAGTGGGTTATAAAGATAACCCGTGGGTTCTTGCCGATCGTCTTGCACAAGTTTTTTATGTGCAAGATCCAGAAAAAGAGAAGATGCACGTTGTTGTTTCTGGAAAGCAAAATATTGTTGGGGTTGAGAGTGTGGGTGATAATAAAGAGGAATATAATCAGTATGAAGAGATGTACCTTTTCGCCAAACCAGAAAACATCAAGCGCGTAGAGAGAAGCATTAAAAAGGATTTGAAACCCTATATGCGAGAAGATGTAAATGCTGGAAAAATGTATGATATATATTGTATATATTTGTATCCTCTGAAATGAACTTAGGACAACCCTCCATTTAAGCTTTAGATAGCATGTTTCGAACATTATTAAATTCATCTTCTCTAGAGAAGACTAATTTGGACAAGTGATCCTTTTCGGCTTGTTGACTATCATATTTATCACCTTCACCTGTTCCATATGTTATCAAATTGTATGTTTCTGACCTATGATGATCAGGCTTGCCTTCCAACAGCTTGGTTCCAAACCACATCTAGAAGCACAACTCTTGAAGCTTCTGTCAAGCTAACCCCTTTATAGCAAGCTCTTGTAGATGCAAGTAACACTCGGGACTAATCATTTGGATTGTTAAAAGCTTCAATTGAAGTCTGACGATAATTCCCATCCATTTGAGGGCTTGTTTGGATAGGAGTGATCCACTTCAATATAAGTGGATTGAGGTGGATTGAGGAGAAAATCAGTTTGTTATCCACTCCAATCCACTTCAATCCAATTAGATTGAGTAACACCCAAACAATCCCTGAATGATTTATTTCTCTTCTCTCCATTTTAAAAATTTACGAAGACGCTACATTATCAGTTCTAATAGCTGAATATATTGACTAAAAATCAATACCATATCTCTTAGTGCTTCACACAAGTGACGAAGCGAACAACTTCAATCACAAATCTTGTTTTTACCTTTTTCATAGGAATTTGACCTTAATCTTTTAAGCATAGATTTATCCATAAGTGAAGCTTCTCATCTGACATGTTAATGGTAGTTACATGTGAAGGGTGTGTTGAAGCTACAGAATCTCAACGGGACTGAAGACAAAAAGATGCTGCATATGAGTGGCAATGTCCAGATTAGACAGCATGAATCTATGATGGCAGCCTTCAACAACATGAAAAGTGATGCTAAAGTTATGCTTGCATCAACCAAGGCCTGTTGTGAGGGCATAACACTTGTTGGGGCATCATGTTTATACTTGCCCCAACAAGTGTTATTCCCTCACAACATGCCTTGGTTGATACAAGCATAAATTTAACATCACCTTTCATGTTATTGAAGATTGCAATCATAGCTTCATGCTGTCTAACATGGACATTGCCACTCATATGCATGATCTCTTTATCTTCAATCCAATTCAGATTTCGTTAGGTTCAGCACATCCTTCGCTTATAACTGCTATTAACATGTGTGATAAGGAAGCTTCACTTATTGATAAATTTATGCTTAAAAGAATAAGGCCAAATCCCTATGAAAGGGTAAAAACAAGATTTGTGATTGAAGTTGTTCGCTTCCTCGCTTGTGTGAAGCACCAAAAGACAAGGTACTGATTTTTAGTCAATATATTTAAGCATTAAAACTGATAAAGGAGCATTTTCTTAGGTTTTCAAATAGACAGGAGGGAAAGAAATCTTTCAAATAGATGAGAAAATCCTTCAAGGGATTGTCAGGCTTCAATAGAGGCTTTCAACAATCCAAATGATGAGTTTGCTGTGCAGGGATTAGCTTGA
Source organism: Tuctoria greenei (assembly GCA_036927565.1). NCBI lineage: Eukaryota > Viridiplantae > Streptophyta > Magnoliopsida > Poales > Poaceae > Tuctoria > Tuctoria greenei. The sequence goes on along the minus strand of JAYESD010000003.1, from coordinate 80,200,819 downwards.
CAGGAGCTTATCAGCATCACAAGAGCTTGCTGTGCAGGGATTAGCTTGACAGGAGCTTATCAGCATCACAGACGATTCTTAATTAACAAGCAGCCTGTGAGAACAAAGACTTTGCCCAGGCAGTTCTTCAATAAAAACCGCTTGTGATGTTTGAACCAGTACATATGGTTCTTAAACAATGACCGCCCGTGAAAATAATGTAATTACCCAGGCGTTGGTTAATTAAAAACTGCATGTGGAGTTTGTTACATTACAGACGGTTCTTAATTAATAGCTGCCTGAGAAAATCATGTATTTATGCAGACAATTGTTATTTAAAATCCGCCTGTGATGTTCTTTCATTACAGACGGTTATTGTATCATTCGCCATCACAGTCGCATTTTTTAAGGACCGCCTGTGTTTGAAAAATCGAGGCGCCTGTGAAAATGCTTTTTGTAGTAGTGGCAGATTCATTCCATACCGGGGTGATTGATGAGGGTGATTATTATGTAAAGTCAACTCGATGTATATAACACTTATATCACACGGAAACATAAGGAGAAATAGTATGTTGTGGACATTGAAGCTACCTCTAAAAATAAAAAATTTCTTGTGGTACTTAAAACGTGGAGTAGTATTAACGAAGGATAATCTAGAACGATGTAATTGGAACGGAGATAAGAAATGTATTTTTTGTATGCATGAAAAATCTATTCAACATCTTTTTTTTTCATTATGCCAGATTTATTTGGAGACTTGTTAATATTACTTTCAATGTTACTACCCCAATGTCTATTTCTCACATGTTTAATGGATGGTTGTTGTCTTTTCATAACAGTCAAATGAAATTGATCTTGGTTGGGGAAGCAACACTTTGCTGGACCTTGTGGTTATGCAGAAATGACATTGTTTTTTATAATGGTCCTTTGAAAAATTACATGTCGGTAATTTTCAGGGGCACATAATTGGTCCGCACTTGGGCATTGCTCCAAAGGTGTGATGAGAAGAAAAGAAAATAAGGGCAGCATGCAACACAATGGACGTTACTTTGATAAGCATCTTCACTTGATATGGATGGAGTTCTAGATATAGACTCTCATATTAGTAATGTGTCGGGTTTTAGCTACTACTTTCTCTTCATGAAACCATGCCTTTTTATTTGCTGTTGTAAGCCACATGTGACTACTCAGCCATAACTTCAGTTTTGAGGGGAAGGTCGGATTTTATCCCATTACCTAATAAAAGGACTTGGCCCATGAAAACCTGTATCCTTGAAGCAATTGCCTTATGAGTGTTAGCAAATAAATGTGTAAACAAGATCGAATACGAGACACAGATTTTACGTGGAAAACCCTTGCGGGAAAAAACCACGGGCGCCGACTGGCGATCTTCACTATATGATGAGAGTTTACAATGGGGATTACAAAGGGTCTCCTCTCTCTTGCTCTCCCTCAACAGCCTACAAGATGTATTTATAGGGGTGGCTTACAAAAAGAAATAAATCCCTCAAAATAAATACGACCCGTAACGTGAGAGGACTCCACCTCTCACATCCCCTAGGCGTCCCCAGCGAGATCAGAATTTGGATCATATTCCAACAAACTCCACCTTGAGATAAATTCCATCTTGTAGCCAATGAAAGGATCATCAATCAACTCCCTTCAATAATAAATAACACCGCGCGCCAATAAGTCACTAGGACTCAAACTGTAATACCAACCAAGCTTGAGCATAGCTCAAACTTGTTAGTAGGAACTGGCTTTGTCATCATATCAGCAGGATTATAATGAGTACTGATCCTGCACACTTTAATATCACCATGAGTTATAACATCTCAAATAAAGTGATATCTGACATCAATATGTTTCGTTCTCTCATGAAACATTTGATCTTTGGTAAGATGAATAGCATCTAGCTATCACATAATACAGTAGTGCAAGAATCATCTCCACAAAGCTCAAAATATAAACCTCTAAGCCAAATAGCTTCTTTACAAGCTTCAGAAATAGCCATATATTTAGCTTCTGTAGTTGATAAAGCAACAGTAGACTGTAAACAAGCTTTCCAACTAACAGCACAACCACCAATGGTGAAAACAAAACCCGTGAGAGACCTCCATTTGTCCAAGTCACCATCATAATCTGAGTCAACATAACCAACAAGTCCATCTCCAGATTTTCCAAATAGCAAACAAGCATTAGAAGTACCGTGCACATATCTCAAAATCCATTGAACTGCTTTCCAATGCTCTCTACCAGGATTAGCCATGTATCTACTGACAACACTTAATGCATATGACAAATCAGGACGAGAGCAAACCATAGCATACATAAGAGATCCAACTGCGCTAGTATACGGAACTTTAGACATGTACTCAATATCATAATCTGACTCAGGACATAAAGCTGAAGATAATCTAAAATGTGGAGCTAAAGGAGTACACTGGTTTAGCATCATGCATACTGAAACGATGAAGAACCTTTTCAATATAACTTTCCTGACTAAGATATAACTTGTCAGCTTGTCTCTCTCTGATAATCTCCATGCCAAGAATTTTCTTTGCTGCACCCAAATCCTTCATCTCAAATTCACTACTCAATTGAGCTTTTAATTTGGCTATTTCTGACTTATCTTTTGCAGCAATCAACATATCATCGACATAGAGAAGTAAATAAATAGCTGAATTATCAACAGTCTTCAAATAAACACAGCTATCATAAGATGACCGCTTAAAGTTTTGAGAGAGCATAAAAGAGTCAAACCTCTTATACCACTGTCTAGGATATTGCTTCAAGCCATAAAGAGATTTCTTCAACTTACATACAAGATGTTCCGAGCCTTGAACAACAAAACCTTCAGGTTGATCCATATAAATATCTTCATCTAATTCTCAATGTAAGAATGCAGTTTTAACATCGAGTTGTTCCAACTCATAATCATGCATAGCAACAATAATGAGTAAACAACGAATAGAGCTATGTTTCACCACAGGAGAAAATACATCATTATAGTCAATACCTGCAATCTGACTATAACCTTTAGCAACCAACCTTGCTTTATACCTAACAGTCTCATTAGGAGAAATAGGCTCTTTCTTTTTGAAAATCCACTTACAACGAACAGGTTTCTTCTCTTTAGGCAATGGTACTAAATCCCAAGTACCATTCTTTTCAAGTGACTCCATCTCATCTTGCATAGCGGCAACCCAATTATTGCAGTCCGAAGAAGTAATAGCCTCAGAATAATTAGAAGGTTCAGCACTACCTTCAACATCTTCTGCACAACTCAAGGCATAAGCAACAACATTGCATTCCTCAATTAACCTCTTGGGTCGAATATGAGGCCTCCTAGACCTGTCAACTGCAACAGAATGTTGTGGAGGCTGCACAATAGGAGAATGTGGGATAACAGATGAATCATCATCAATAAGTACATCCGAGTCATCATTATCTGGCATATTTGCTGAATAAATTAAATGCTCCACTTGCACACTAGAGGTCTGAGAACTCTGAGCAGGAGCATTATTATTCATAGCATTAGTAGTCATAGCAGATTCATTAAAGACAACACTTCTGCTAGTTATAACCTTTTTCGATTCAGGATCCCACAATCTATAACCTTTAACACTAGAAGCATAACCAAGAAAAATGCACTTAATAGCTCTAGGCTCCAATTTTCCATTATCAACATGCATAAGCAGGACAACCAAATATCCTCAACTCAGAATAATTAGCTGGAGAATCAGACCATACCTCAATTGAAGTCTTTTTATCAATGGAAATAGAGGGAGAACGATTAATAAGATAACAAGCAGTAGAAGCAGCCTCAGCCCAAAACCGTCTGTTAAGACCTGCATTAGACAACATGCAACGGGCCTTGGAGATGATAGTTCTGTTCATACGCTCAGCCACACCGTTCTGCTGAGGTGTGTGAGCAACAGTGCGATGTCTCACAATGCCATGAGACTTACAATAGGAATTAAATTCATTAGAAAAGAATTCCATCCCATTATCAGTACGAAGAACCTTCACCTTTTTCTCAGTTTGATTCTCCACCATAGTCTTCCACTCTTTAAATGCAGAAAATGCTTCTGATTTATGCTTTAAGAAATAAGGCCATACCTTTCTCGAATAATCATCAATAATAGTCAACATAAAACGAGCACCTCCAATAGATGTATTATGAGACAGTCCCCATAAATCAGAATGCACATAATCAAGAATATCTTCAGTTGTATGAACTGAAGTGTTGAATTTCACCCTCTTGTGTTTGCCAAACACAAAATGCTCACAAAAGTCCAATTTACTGATGTTGTGCCCATCAAGAAGACCTCTCTTGCTCAGAATTGATAAACCAAGTTCACTCATATGACCAAGACGCATATGCCATAAACTTGTAGCATCAAAATCAGGTGACTTAGAAGAAATAGCAACATTACCGATAATAGTAACACCATGTAGAATATATAAATTTGATTTTAACAAGTCACCTTTCATAACAACAAGAGAGCCTTTAGTTACCTTCATAACTCCACCTTCAGCAGAATACCTATAACCTTTGAGATCAAGAGTACTCAAAGAAATAAGATTTATCGTCATAGTTGGAACATGTCTCACATCTGTCAATGTCCTGACAATACCATCAGACATCTTAATCTGAACGGATCCAATGCCTACAACCTTGCGAGGTGTGTTATCACCCATCAAAACGGAACCTCCACCCTGGACAGATTCATAAGTGGAGAACCAATCTCTATTAATGCAAATATGAAACGTGCAGGCAGAATCAAGAACCCATTCATCATTAATTTTAGCACATCCAGCAAAAGCAACGAGAACATCACCATTAGAACTGCCATCGGAAGAGACAATAGAAGCACTACCATCATCATTGGATTTATTTGTAGACTTTTGAGCAACTTTTCTCTTTTCTTTATTCTGCAGCTTGTAACATTCAGAGATATCATGATTATCACGCTTGCAATATCTGCAAAACTTATCTTTACCTTTGGATTTAGAGCAGTGTTTCCGACCACTCGAATTTTTATTTGATTTCTTCTCTGTTCTACCACGAACAGACAAGCCTTCTCCATCAGAACTGGCATCAGAATCAGTAGACACAATCTGTTTCATCTTTTCTTTAACATGCAAAGCATCATAAACCTCTTGTACAGTAAGAGTATCATGACTGTATAATATAGTGTCTCTGAAATTTGAATAAGACGGGGGCAACGAACAAAAGAGCATAAGAGCTAAATCCTCATCATCATATTTTACCTCCACGGACGCTAGGTCCGAAATAATCTCCTTGAAGACTTGAACATGAGAGGATATTGAACCACCCTCTTGCAACTTGTGAGTAAACAATTTCATCTTCAAATGCATCTTGCTGGTAAGATCTTGGAGATGCAGATCGATTTCAGCTTGAACCATAAAGCAGCAGCGGTTTTCTGTTCCAAAACCTCTTGCAAAATATTATTAGATAAATGAAGATGAATTTGTGAAAGTGCCTTACGGTCACGACGCTTTTCATCGTCGGTCCAATTCTTCTGCTTCTTGGAGAATCCATCAAGCGCATCATCTATATCGGTGTGCGCTAATATTGCCCGTATCTTAACTTGTCATAGAGTGAATCGTGTATCACGGTCTAGCAGCGGAATATCATATTTTAGAGAAGCCATGTCAAAGAAAAATCTAAGAACGACAGATCTAGAATCTTGTAAATCCTCACGTGAAGCAGTCGAGATGGACCAAGTTCAATCAATAGTGGTGGCTGACGTTCTGTGCTTGATGATGCGTACCTGCTACGTGCATGCAAAAGTTGAAGAAAAACAGGGCCAACCTTGATTGATTTGATGGAGCAGCAGGGAGCACCAGTGGCACTAGTATAATTTCTTGGACTTGACGCTTGATTTGATTTTTCTTCACGGAAGCTGGAAATCTCCTTGGACAGGAGCAGCAATGCTGATTTGACGAGGTGCAGGCAGCTTCCAGCAACCCCTCACGACCAGGCAACGAGAGCCAACAGGGCTCGACTGCCCACAGAACTTCGATCTCTTGCACGGTGGCAGCCAGGAGCAAGAATCCAGCAGTCTTGGGACTTGAGCACAATGCTGAATCACGAGCAGGCCTCGATCTTGCGGAGGTTCTGGACAGCACCGAATAGAAAATACGGCACGGAGATTCGAGAAGAGGAACAAGACTTATGACCGTGCCTCGGTCTTAAGATTGGCAAAACCGAGGTAGCGATCACGCTTCGTGAGGCCCTGGCGAGGAGCCCAGCGAAGCAGCGGCGGCCGATTCAATCCGCGTGTGGCGGCGTACGACGAAGCGAGGCATTCGTCTGGCGGCGGCGCAACCGAACACGGAATAGAACCCTAATTTTTTTTAATCAATCTCGTGTCTGGCTCTGGTACCACTTGTTAGCAAATCAATGCGTAAACAAGATCGAACACGAGACACTGATTTTACGTGAAAAACCCTTGGGAGAAAAAACCACGGGCGCCGACTGGCGATCTTCACTATATGATGAGAGTTTACAATAGGGGTTACAAAGGGTCTCCTCTCTCTTGCTCTCCCTCAACAGCCTACAAGATGTATTTATAGGGGTGGCTTACAAAAGGAAATAAATCTCTCAAAATAAATACGACCCGTAACATGGGAGGACTCCACCTCTCACATCCCCTAGGCGTCCCCGCAAGATCAGAATTTGAATCATATTCCAACAATGAGCCCAATAATTAACTGAAGCAGTCAATCATCGTCTATTTTGGGTTATGTGCATCTTCCTACCCGTACGTAACTCCATGGATTTACTGAACAATACTGTTCAGCATTCTATGGGTCAGCAAAAAAAGCAAACTTGATTCATAATTGATTCCTCATTCATGGGCTTGGAACACAGATTGGCTCTAAATACGGATAATAGACAAGAACGGAGGAAACACATATTGGAACACCACGCACATTTACGAGCTGCTGCTTCCACCATCACAGTGCCAAGTCTCTATTGATAGTTTGTATGACGCTTCATAATCATTATTGGTCATGGTGTCTCATATTTATAGGGGAGAACATATATGAAATGTTACATGTGTTATAAGAATAGATGATCTCCTTCTATGTATAAATATAGACTTCTTTGTATAACAATCTCTACCAAATATATTAGAGACATATGTGGTAGTCTATCCATCATACCAAATGTAATCCTGACATATATAGCAACCTGTCTAGGCTATCAAATATTGATAGACTTGCATTCTTAACAACCCCTTAATCTAGACGGTATGAAATTAAATTCAGATTGACACAAATTTTGCTAAATGCCAGTCCTACCACTACAGGAATCCCGACAATAAACGACAACCAAAGTTATTGGTGACGGCATCGTTGTTATTTAAATAATTGGCGACGGGTAGGCCCAACCATCGTTTGCAAGTCCTTAATTGGCGACAGTTATCCTAGTCCCGTCGAGAATTAGTTATGAGCGATTGTCCACCGTCGTCAACAAGGGCTGTCCTCAATATGGGCGAGTTCCAGGACCACCCAAGCCATAATTGCAACGGTAAACCTAAATTGTAGCCAATACGGCCCATGATTGGTGATAGTCGACCTAGCCATCGCTAATATGCCCTTAATTGGCGACGGTTAACCTAACCATCATTCAGTATTCCTTTTTAGCTAGCCTGCCGCGCTTACCTCCTCGTTTCGCACCTTCCTCCACGTTTTCGCCGCCGCTGCGCCACCACGTTTTGCCGTCGAGCCTCGTCCTCGCGCTCGCTGCACCTCAGGTAAGTTCCCCTCCTCTCTCCCCCCTCCTCCACCCTCCCTCCATTGCCACCCTTCTGCCTCCCCACCCGAGCCCCTCCACCCTACCTCCATGGCCGACGGCCATGCCCCCCCCCCCCCGCCGCCCCACTCAATCCCCCCACTCGAGCCCCCACCCAAGCTCCATGGCCGACGGCCATGCCTCCCCGCCACAACACCTCCTCCCCACCCGAGCCCCCCACCCTCCCTGGCCGACGGCCATGGCTCCCCGCCTCCCCACCCGAGCTCCCCCATCCTCCCTCCATTGATGCAATTTTGAATGTAATGTGAATGAAATTGTGAATGCATTTTGAATGCAATGTGAACGTTAATGTTAATTACAAGTCATTTATTACCTTATAGACGATAAATAATCGTAGACGGCCGGAGACCAGCGTCAATAACCATATACCGTCGTCTAAAACTTATAGACGATGGTAGAGCCCTTATAAATAACAGTTTCTAGCCGTCGTTTATGATTGGGACTCCTATAGTGTACCAATGGCTTGGTCATGATGTTAGCCACTTGATATTTCGATGACATGATTCGAACATAGAGTTGTTGTGAAGGCACACGTTCCCGGAGGAAGTAATAATAAACTTCAACGTGTTTTGTGCGGTGATGAAAGATGGGATTAGTTGCAACGTATGCGAAACAATGTTATCACACCATGAAGTCGATGGTCTTGGTTGATAAATCCAAAAGGCAATGGAGTATTGCAACGTATGCGAAACAATGTTATCACACCATGAAGGCAATGGAGTATTGCATAACTACATGTGTGGGTAGTATAAGAATTTGTTAATAAGTATCTATGTAGGAAGGTAATCGATGGTAGTAGGGTAGTGACACACCTAAGCATTTACTCATATTATGGTGATTATTCTTAGTGAGAGTTAGACTAAGAAGGAGTTGTTCCTAATGTGTTTCTAATATTCATATGTATAGCCTAATAGTGTACATGTGAACATGCTACTAGTGAATCCTAGAGCTTACCGGTCCAATCATATTGGGCACGGACTTACAACTGATCTACCAAGTGACTCCTGTTAAGAACCTGTGGAATAGCCAAACATGAGGGAGTACAAAAGAAGGATGGAGCTATCACCACCTGTCGTCTGCCCCTACAACCTTTGGGTCTACGAGACATCCAAGATTACTTAAGTATCCAAACACCATGTTTACACAATAAGTAGGTACCACAGAAGACATGGTACAAATATCAATCTATGGCAATAACTAACCTAAGCATCGTTAATTTGCGCGTGAATCAGTCACCACCGCCTTCACGAGTGACTGGCCATTGGATTCCCTCATCCCCCTTGGATTCCCTCATCCCCCTTAGTCAACATGTGTCAAGAGACCATGTTTGGGGGGTTTACTGGTTTGACCGCATCCCCCTTGGCCCTGTTCGTCTTGTGTTTCCTCCGGGTGACTGTCAGGTGGACCCTCTAACTATTTCCGGGTGACTGGCCATTGGATTCCCTCGGATACTCTTGAAAGTGGGTCATTGGATCCATGAACTACCACGTGTCAATCTCTGATAGGCTGAGGAGTGCAGTTTTCAAGATCACTGTTCTGGATTCTCCTTATTTCTGTAATAAAATACTAACATGCACAACTTCACCATGTATAAGTGCAAATATGTTAAATATAAAGTTAATGCATGTAAGAAATATTTAATCCTCCACATAATTGAGATAGATTGATGTTCGAAAAATAGAATGTAATGACTGTCAACAAACTCTCCCAAGCTTCACCGTTGGTCATCCTAAAGTAAAGATTAAGACTCAGGTTGTTGATTAAGAGTTGTTACAATGTTCTACAATAGTACCAAGTGCGCCACAAAACATTCTACCATGTATTGAATAGCTTGACAATTCTACTTACCCTCTACCTTTATGGGTCTTTTGGCTTCTCCTCTTCTTGGGTGGTTGAAAAATAGAACATTTCATAAAGCATGTATTACCTAATCTCTAAGTTCCACTCAAATTCCGAAGATTTTCAAATGATTTTTAAAAATTGAGTATAAGTTCCTTAAATTATTACTCTCAGTCATTCACATTGTATGTGGAATTTCCTCAGCAGGATAATGTCTCTTTTGGTCATACATCTAAATATTTGTAATACATATTTTGGTAAGTCAAAAGAGGGAGCCTTAGGAGAAAATAAGTCACACTTTCAGATCAGGATGAGCAAGTTTGATGAAATATATGTGGGTTTGAAGATGACTCCTTTTTGTGTTGACTCCTTTTTGTGTGGACTCTCTTTATTGTAAGGATGAAGCATGACTATCCTTTTTTTTCTCATGCTCATTAGCATGCATTTTTTTCTTTTTCTTGTAGCCATGCCTTCTACTCATTTTTCAATAAATATTGAAGAGAGTACATAGCAATGAGAATATGGAGTATCTTTTTGTGGTGGAGTGGTATGCTAGAAAACTGATAACTTCTAGTGTAGAAGTTCAACATGTACACGTGGAGTCTTGATCATAAAAGTATGAAAAGGACCTCATGTAGGTCTATGCTAATCTAACTAGGTTCAATGTGAAAACAAATAATATATGCATAGGGTTTGTCAATTAAAAATATCATATGACTTTTGTAGGAAATTCTAATAACACGAGAAACTTCAATCTAAATCATTTTGAAAATTCTCAAGAAATCAAGTTTCACTTTTGATTAGGAATTCTGCAGCTCTATGTGCTATATCATATCTCACAACAATATTGAATTGGATCATATGCTCATGCTACGACAATTTATAACTTCAAGGTAAAATACATAAAGGCCAATAAACTCCATATTTGAAGAATACTGAGTTGTAAACTAGGCGCTAAGGAAGAATAAAATAGAGCAACTATTCATCATTTCAACTTATCAAAGGATGAAATATTCTTACTGTGCATATTTTATTTTATTCTCATCCTAATCTATTTTTTAGATGCTAATGATATGGAAAAAAGGAAACATGACACAAGTTATCTCCAATGGGGGTGCTCGCCCAAGCTTGTTCTTCATCAATCTCTATGATAAGGGTTGAACCCTTGATGACGGAAATAGGCCATGAGGTACACCTGTTGTTGCTACAGGGTGGCATTGATGTTGTTGAACTGTGTGTCGACTTGTTGGTACCATGTGTTGGTACCTTGCATGTGATCTTCAATGGTGTTGACGAGTTCACCCGTCCTCATCTCAAGGTCTCCCATCCGTTGTCTTAGATCCATCATTCCCTGGCCAAGGTCATGAACGCCTCTAGTCGAGAAGGAATGGCACACACCCAATGGTGGTGGAGGTAAGCTACGCGAGCTTGAATAGTACTTGGGTAGTTGGACCCATGTGGATTCCATCATCCTCCAGTGGCCCATTGGTCGCTTCTTGCAGTTTGCCACGATGAACCTCCGACATCATACTCTTGGGTTTGTGTCCAATCGGGTGCATCACTCGATGGGTTCCAATCCCCATGGCATTCATAGGCGGGGGTGTGTCATAGTTTCATCTCCATGGCTGCTTTTCTTGATCGTCTCCTTGTGATCCTGCCAGATACACACTCTTGCAGGCTTCTTCGAGGGGTCGAAGAGTAAAGGTTAGTTCCCGGTAGTTATACAAATGAAGACCTGGGTTAGATAACCGGATTTATTTTTATAGCCGGGGAAGAAAAATAATAAAGAGCTTCAGGTCCATGTTTTAGAGTATGTCCTTTTACAATATAATACTCATCGACAAGCACATTTTCTAAAGCCCCTACCCTCATATCAATGTGAGTAATAAATGATGTGCGCTCTATAGGACCTACGGTCTCAAAATTTTCTAACCATTGTGATACCATAGCCTTAACGGGAGAGATTTTGTTTCTTCTAACCATGACAAAAAGGGTCTTTAGTTCATCTTCTCATGTACAACTGTAATATCTCCCCTAGGGATCATAGTCATATCCACCCATCTATGCATGAAACGTTATGTGGGATTTTGAACATGCTACCTATTTGGTTAATTCTTGCCAAAAGCTTTATTTGTTATATTTTGGCAAAGTTTTCACATCAATTAAACCATGCTTATGGAAGCCTAAGTGCTCACTTAATTCTTTCCAGGTAAGAAAATGTTCTTTCCGACAAAATCTAAAAGTAATACCTTCACTTCTGTGTATGAGGGTGCATAGGAATTGAATGGTTAGGGGGCGTGAACCATCCTCAATAATTTGAGCAAAATTAACCCATCCTAATGCATGCCAAGCCGTAAAGAATTCAGAGGTCATACCAATTTTTAAGAGCAAATGGGGATCATAAACCTTTGTGTGAGAAAACTCATGATCTCAGATGATGTTTGTCAGTGTTCATACTACCGATGAGTATCGACTTTGCCACGTGTTCATCTTCTCGGTGGCCTAGCTACACAGACACAAATGATTTATACTGGTTCAGGCAAGTGCCCTATGTCCATTGTGGATCTCCCGCTCTTTGTTGATCGAAAGAGAAGAAATGGTGGTACAAGCAGGTGAAAGATCGGTGCCCGCATGCTAAGTCGTGTCTGCGTGATCCATTTGAGCTGGCCTTCAAGCCCCTTTTATAGGTAGCTCAGTGTTTGACCTGTCTAATCACCTTACCTACCCCTGACCTCCTCGTAAATGGGGTAGAGCTTACAACGATTCCTATCGCTAGGGTGTAGCCTCCGACGCACCGAGGAGCGTGGCTAGGTCCTGGAAGTCACTACCATACCTGCTCTAGTCTTGTTGCCTGCCAGGGCTGTATTGCAATGCAAGACCACCATTACACTGGATGGGACATGGCACAAAGAGTGTCAGCAGAGCCTACGGCCTCTGCCAGGAAAATGCTCGAGTGCGGCTATCTTATCGATTGTGAAGGCGTCTGCTCTGCCCATGTTGTATTGATTATCGATGCCATCTTGCCCCGAGCTCAGGCTTGGGCGGCTTTGATGCTGACCTTAGTGGTCATAAGTTGGCCACGGTTGTCACCGACCTTGTTGGTTAGGGCTCAGGTATCTAGTGTTGCACGAGCCAATCGGTGGGTATGGCTGTACTAGTATCTTATTGGAGCGATCCATGCCATCTGGTAATGATGTACAAAACACCATCAGTAGCTCCTGAGCCTTTGACCGAGCAGTCTGATCGGTCGAAGGCTGATAGAGCGTGATGTGTCTCTTGAGGATAGGGGGAAGTAAATGCATGAGTTTGAGGCTTGCATACGATCGCCACAGGGTTCAAGGTTGGAACAATAGGGCATTGGCCCTGGTTAAGATTCCTGAGCTCCGTAGGAAGCCCACATGCCCTCTTGCAAGGGTCAGGTTAACATTATTCGTGAATCTGCGTCACACCATGTCCACGATCCATTCGTGGCTCGGAGGGGATGTTCCGGTCGGGAATTTTCTTCGATGGCCGGATTCCCGAGCTGTGTGAGCTGTTTATCGGGTAAATCCGAGTGAAACTCGGTCACCCTATTTTGTAAGGGCGAGCGGAACCAGTCATCCTATTTCATAGGATCACCCTAGTCGGGCTCAGTGCCCACATTTCATTAGATCTCGTTCGGGACACTCAGGCAGATCTTGAGCCTTTTGGGGGCTCGAGCAGCTCGATGACGACCCTTCGAGGGGTTATTATGGAGTTGCTGAGCTGGTACATGGATATGGAGCATCGGATATGTTAGGAGAACTCCCTACCCCGATGTTGCCGCATGCGGGCCATCTCACGTTTGCTCATCCCTCACTTTGGTTCATACCGGGTGGCCTCGGAATCCTATGGGCCGACCTTCGAACCTGGAACTCGATCAGACCCGACTGTGGGCCAAAAGCTTACCTGGCTTACCTCAGCCCACTGGGATGGTGTCGTGGGAAATGAGGGGACACTATACGGTTCGGCTCCAGTGTGTTGGGGATCGAGCGTTTTAAATCAGGGCGGTTGCTCGGATTTAATGGGAACCAATTATGAGGAGTTGTGGGCGATTGTGCATCTTTTGACGGCATCAGAACACATCAGTTGCTATGCTGGCTTTTTAAGTCACGACAGTACGGTCCTCCCGACAGAATGCTCTCCCTCCTTTTTTCTTGCACCTTCTGTCCCCCTTTTCGCTTCCCAGTGCAGCGCTTTCGGTAGTCTTAGCGAGGAGACTTTGAAGAGAGGGAGAAAGAGAGTTACTGTGCCCGCATCTTGCTCCTTCAATGTGATGTCATCATGGTCGATGTTCCGCGCTAACTCGGCCTGTGTCTTTGACCTAGTTGGCAGGGGTCTGCTCTCAATGCAAGAATCCTACGCTGTCCAACTTGTCAACTGGCAGACCATCCTAAACCCACATCATGATGAGGTGGTGTCGTTCCTCGGCTTCCAAATTCAGGGGACTGGGCCTTCCAACGCACCCCTTGTTAGGGGGCTCCTCCATGAGTATAGCGTGGAGCTCCACCATTTGATGTTGAACGACATTCTCCACATGGTGGTGTTCATCACCTTATGTGATGCCTACTTAGGAATGGATCTGCATTTGAACTTCTGGTGGTACCACTTCTGGGTACGTGCCATCGCCAATGGCTCATTGCTTCTGGATGTTGGTGGCACCTGCATCCAACTCTACGGGCAGCAGCTATGGTGCTTCAACCTTCCCCTACTGTCATCCCTCAAGGGATGGCATCAAGAGTGGTTCTACCCACGGAATGTGGCACTCGACCTGCTACCCTTCTTTGGCGAGCCGTCGGTGTATAGAGAATCCTAACATGGGGGAGTCCCAGGGATGGAGATGGGCGAGTTGAGGCGATCCTAGACTAGGTGGAGGCCTTGAATGGGGAGGGGCTCATCAGTGAGGCCATCCTCTATTCCTTAATGGAGCAGAGGATTTGGCCCCTTCAGGCTCGTGGCCATCCAATGTGGCTCTACTCAAGCCTAGATGACCCAACAAGAGAGACGGCGTCTGTGCTCACCACCTTTGAGTTTTTTCATATGATGCAAGACCTCATGAGGAGTCGTTCATGGAAGATGGCGAGCCCCGACCCTTCCCGTTATCTACAGATCGGCTGTCCACTCAGGGGCATAGGGAGAAGAGGGTGACAAGGACCACCTGCACCGAGGCGGATAAGAGGAAGGATGAGCATCGGGCTTGTCAGCTAGAGCACCAATGGACAATTAGCATTGGTCAATCTCCTCTGGAGATGCCAACCTCCCTTGGCTTGGGTGACATTAACCCGATCAAGTCATCCTTGCCAGTTGGTCCTGGTTGGAAGTGGGCGGCGAGGCCTTCTAATCCGGTCCCGAAGCAAAGGAAAGTGTTGAGCAAGGCTTTCCTATCATAGTCGAGTGCCAAAGAAGATCTTCAACCGCTCATAGAGGTGAGGGTCGCCTTTCCATCTATGTTCTCGTAAATAAAGGTTGTGTGATCCAGCTTCACCGACGCTGATGGATAAAATGCTCCCCTCGTTGCCGCCTGTTATTGATGCCCTTAAGCAGGAGATTGATAGTGTGCGCCATGGCATAAGAACTAAAATCAAGAGCTTGTGCGAGGCCATGGGGATGCCCAGCAATTATAAGGCACCATGAATAGATATCCCTATGGGCCATTCGGTGGTTACCCCTTAGTTTGCTTATTTTATTTTCCCAATATATTGTAATTCAATAATTTAAGCACCCCCAATTTTCTGTTCAATAAAGTGAACTTACTGGTTAATCCAACACCGCTAAAGTCCCCTCTTTAGTTTATTTTGTGTCAAATAAAGATTCGAGGAAGAAGTGTGGGGAAGAGTCCCTTCGCGATTTTGCAATGTTTAAATCATGCATTTTACCCGATTACACGTCACAAACATACACGTGATACGACACAACGAAGCCAGGAACCTGGTGAGGTAGCCAGGGCTCGGTCGAACTCCTTAGTCGGTTGAGGTGTTGATAGCTTCTCTCTAGTCCGTTTTGCTACACAACGTCAGTTCGAATCTTTTATCCCCTGCTCTTGGTGATTCACTTCAATTTGAGTTCAAAATTTTGACGTATTCATGAAAATTCAACTTAAAATCAACTCAATTAAATTAAATATTGCAATTTGATTAAATATGAGATTAGTATACTTTGAATTTTGATTTCACTACCAAGCTTTTGTACCCATACCACTAAAGTAGGACAACATGCCATCTATGTTTTTGATTGGTGTGATATGGTCAGTAAAAATAAACCCATGGACAAACCTATCCTTGCATGAATTTTATTTTGAATTTTGCACAATTTCGAAGTCTTAAGGTTTTGCCTTCCTCTCTCATTGGAAATTGAATACCCACCAAGGCCATATGATATAAATATTGAAAGCCACATGCATATGTCACTTAGCATTTTTATTGAACTTTGTCAAACTCTTGACCCTATTGAGTGACTTGCATAAAATCATTGGATGACAAAATTTCTTGTGCACTCCACCATATTCCATCATTTTCATTATTCCACCATAAAAAAGGTACTCCATGAAAACCATTGCAAAATCATCTCTCGTTAAAAAAGGTGCACAAAAAAGGAGAAGGCATGGCTATAAGAGCTCTCAAATGAATTCAAAAAAATAGAAATCCAATAAGTAGTCGTGCTTTATCCTTGCACAAAAAGAGAGTAACCAAATGAGAGTTATCATCACCATTCATTATCCATCATTCACCCTCCATAATGAGTGCACAATAATTTCCTTAGTCATTGATTTTTATTGCATGGCCTTCTCATATGGATCTCATTTTTCACTTAGTAATATATGAACTTCAAGTGTGCTACTCTTTATCCCTACAGAGCTCCACAAAAATCCATATTTAGTTGTAAGGACAAAAGTGGCAGAATAATGCCAAGGTAGGGAATCAAACAATTTGAGTGAATTGAGCTAATCTAACAGAGGAGGAAAAGGCATTATCCTTTGTGATATTCAAAATATAGCAATTTTTCTATGTCATTTCAGCATGAGGAAGTCGGGGTGAGATAAACTCAACCGTTCCACCTCTAAAACACCTAAAATGATGTGGTAGCCACTCCACAAAAAGGGTTCAAAAGCAAGGTATGAATTAAAATACTTTGTATACTCATTTCATATTCACAAGCAATATTTATATTTACACCTAGTTCTTCTTGCCTTCACTCGAGGATTAGCAAAGGACTAACTGTGGCAGATTTTGTTGATGGTCCTTAGATGCAAAATTTGACTGTCAATTCACCACATAAAGGTTAGAAAATGGAGAACACAACATAGTTGATAGGAGTTAAAACTAACGAATTCCACAAATGTTAGTGTCTATTTCGTATGCAGGTCAATTAAACCCAAAAAAATACCCAAGCATGCACGGAGTGATCCAAAAAGATACTATTCGATGAATTAGGGGATGACACGTGGCATCACATGGATCAATGACTCATTCTCAGAAGTATCCAAGGGGATCCGACGGTGTTGCACCCAAAAAAGGGGTTAGGGCCCACTTGGCAAACACCCCGAAGAAGCACACCCGAGGGGGGGGGGGGCAGGACCAGGTCGGCCAACCCCCTAGTCGGCCAACTTGGCCCTGGCACCAAACTCAGTCAGGTTCCACGTGTTGGCCTCCCGTGGCTCCCTGATGGCGTTAATGACTGATTCGCGCGCTAATTATGGTGCCAAACTGACTGAACTCATGTATATGTACCCCCTCACTCCCTCACTTCTCCACGCACCACTAGTTTGAGAATAGTACTCCACTCAGAAGGTTTAGAGCTGCCCTAGTGGCCAGCCAAGTAGAAAGAGAGTGAGGAGGAGCTAGGAAGAGAAGGCTTGGGCTTGTCAAGTCCCACTTCCACACTTGTACCTCTATGGAAGTTCTGCCGGAATTGAGTAACAAACTTTCGTGAATTCAATACAATTTTGATTTCTATTTTATAGTAGTTTACCTTGGTAACAGCTTGCAGGTTCACTGCTTTAATTCATTAGAGGCTCCAGTAGTAGATTTGCATTTGAAACGATTAGAGTTGTGAATTGGAACTTAAGTATGGTGCTTAGGTTAGAATTCATCAGTGGGTATCTCGTAGACCCACAGATTGAAGAGGTAGGCAGTATGTGGTGATGACCCTATCTATCCTTTGTAATCCTCCACGTTCGGCTACGCCATAGGCTCTTGGAGAGAATCGCCTTGGGGTTGCCAAGGGTAAACCACTGCCCGAAGCAAGCAGCTGCCGTAGATTGCTGTGACCTAGATCTTAAACCATTGAATTCCTCTCAAATCCTTGCCTAGCAAACAAATTGTATGTCCTTGGGAGAACAAGTTAGAATATCTCACACACGTTCCTTGGATTTGATACCCTTGTGAATACTCTTTAAGTGGATGTGTTATAGTGGTTTCTCCGTGCGCTTGCGGGTTTTCATCTATGAGCTACCAACCGTTAACAAGCATTTTTGGTGTCGTTGCTAGGAACAGTTGCTATTGATCTTCGAACCTTGTTCACCCTCGTATCTATTTTCTTTTCTTTACTTCTTGCCTTTCAACCATTATTATGGGGCAGCCCACCATTCTTTCTTATTCTGCCCCAAAGGGCGAGTTCTATGAGCCACCGCCATCAGCGAAACCTATTTGTTCTACTAGATATGAACTCCGCCCTGACTTTATAGCCATGGTTCAGGAACAATCCTTCTTAGGAACAGATTGTGAAAATCCTTCGGAATTCCCATTTCACTTCGAGGAAGAGATTTTTGAAAATTATGGAAATACCTTGAAGTACTGTTACTAAAGAACGCCATTGTTGCCTCCAACTCCACCTGACCCGCCTGATGAAGTGTACCTCCAAAAGACGATCAAGGAGTTGACCTCTATGTTGAGTTCGTAATGGACAACAGAGGTTGAGAACTCACACGATATTCTTTGGATGTTCTCACCATTAGCCACCATTCTATGCCATATTAGAAGAGGAACAATGTGAGTCCTTTATAATCCCTATGTTGGAGCAAATATCATTTCCGATACTTGTGCTCTCGCCATTTTGGGCGATGCGCCTGTGGGACCAACGCAAAAATCCTTCCGAGATACATTTGGTAATATTCTTGAAGGATATGGGATTTTACAAGAAGTGTTGGTAAGACACAAAATGTGTAGGTTCTCCTTGATTTTCATGTGTTCTAAGTCCGAGACTTCGATATAATGATCGGGATACCCATTGAGAAATTTCTCATGGAATTCGCCTCTGAAGAAAACCTCAACATAAATCTTGGAGGGAATAAATTTTCCATTCCCATTTTGCGTTCAGAGAACACATCTACGGAACCTTCCCTTCAAAATGGGCCAATATAGGAGGTTAGGACTCTCAAATTTTTGGAGCCTCCTAAAGTAGAAGGAGAAGAAGATTTCATCCAAGAAGAGGATGAGCTTGAGGAGACATTTGACTTGCCAAAAGAAGAGCCCACACCCATACCTCCTATTGAGATAAAAATCTTGCCTCCAGGCCTACGATATGCTTTTCTAAATGGAGATTTGGAAGCCCTGTCATCATAACTGACAAGCTTTCAGATGATGAAACGTTGAAACTCATAGCTTTGTTAGAAAAGCATAGGACTATTTTTGGCTACTCACTCCAAGACCTCAAGGGCATCAACACTGCTCTTTGCACCCATCGCATTCCCATTGACCCCGAGAGTACCCCCTCATGGGAGTCTCAACGGCAGTTGAATTATGCGATGCGTGAGGTTGTCAAGAAGGAGGTTTTGGAACTCCTGATGTCGGGATTATTTATCCTCTGCATCATAGTGAGTGGGTTAGCCCAGTCCAAGTAGTGTCGAAGAAAGGAGGAATGACGGTCATTCAAAATGAGTTAATTCCTCAATAAAACATCACGGGATGGAGGATGAGCATTAATTACTGAAAACTCAATAAGGCAACTAGGAAGGATCATTTTCCACTGCCCTTCATCGATGATACGTTGGAACAGTTGGCAAAACTCTCTTTCTTTTATTTTCTTAATTGATATTCGGTCTATCATCGAATTCCCATTCATCCGATGATCAAAGTAAGACCAAATTCATATGTCCATATGGGACATACGCCTACCGGCGAATGTCTTTTGGACTGTGTAATGCACCTTCCTCTTTCCAAAGGTGTATGGTGTCTATTTTTTCCAACATGATTGAGGAAATCATGGAAGTTTTCATGGACAATTTTTCCATCTATGGAAAAACTTTCGAACATTGTCTGGAAAATTTAGACAATGTCTTACATGGATGCCAAGAGAAGTACCTGGTACTCAATTGGGAAAAGTGCCATTTCATGGTCCATGAAAGCATCGCTCTTGGACACTTAGTGTCCAAGAGGGGGATAGAGGTGGACAAAGCAAAAATTGAAGTTATTGAGCAACTTCCACCTCTAGTCAACATTAAGGGAATCCGTAGCTTTTTAGGTGATGCGGGGTTATACCGATGATTTATCAAGGATTTATCCAAAATTGCTAGACCTCTCCAAATCTATTAGCTAATGATGCTCCCTTTGATTTCGATGAAGAGTGCCTTAAATCCTTTGATACACTAAAAAAGGCACGTATCTCGGCTCCAATTAGCCAACCTCCTGATTTGGCGCTTCCATTCAAAATCGTGTGTGATGCCAGCGATTTTGCTGTTGGTGCGGTCTTAGGCCAAACCAAAGATAAGAAGCATCATGCCATAGTCTACGCTAGCAAGACTTTTACAGGAGCACATCTCAATTATGCCACTACAGAAAAAGAGCTCCTAGCAGTATTCTTTGCTATCGATAAGTTTAGGTCATATTTGGTTGGAGCCAAGGTCATTGTGTACACAGACCATGCTGCCCTGAAATTTTTGCTCACCAAATAGGATGCTAAACCAAGGCTAATACAATTGATTCTCCAACTCAACGAATTTGATTTGGAGATTAAGGATAATAAAGGAGTGGAGAATTCCATTGCGGATCATCTCTCACGTATGGAAGTCATAGAACACATGAATGTACCCATTAATGACTTACTACGTGATGAAATGTTACCTAAGGTGACCGACTCTCATCCTTGGTATGCAGATATCGTGAACTTCATGGTCACGGGGTACGTACCACCAGTTGAGAACAAAAAGAAGCTCATATATGAGAGTCATAAACACCTGTGGGATGACCCATATCTCTATCGAGTATGTGCTGATAGCCTTCTTAGAAGGTGTGTCCCCACAACCAAATGCACCAAAATCATTGAAAAGTGCCATGTTGGTCCCTATGGAGGCGATTACAGTTTTTAATGTACTCAGGCAAAGATTTGGCAAAGTGGATTCTATCGGCCTTTAATGTATGAAAATACCAAGGAGTTCATTTGCTGATGTTGGAAATGCCAAAAGCATGGAGGAATCACCACTCGTAATGCCATGCCCCTGACATATAATCTCCAAGTCGAATTATTTGAAGTATGAGGTATTGACTTTTTGGTACCTTTTCCAAAGTTCCATGAATGTGAGTACACTTTGGTGGCCGTCGATTATGTGTCAAAATGGGCAGAAGCGTTACCATGCAAAAATGTCGACTCCATTTTCCCACGCTTTGGCAATCCTAGCATGGTTATCAATGATGGAGGATCTCATTTCATCTATAAGACCTTCCAAAGCTTTTTAAGGGAGCTTGGAGTTCAGCAAAATATTGCTACTCCCTACCACCCACAAACAAGCGATCAAGCAAAAACATCTAATAAATCAATACAAAATATTCTACAAAAGTCCGTCTTGGAAATGGGAAAGGGATGGAAGCAAAGCTATCCAACGCATTGTGGGCATATAAAGCTGCCTACCAGACACCCATTAGCATGTATCATTTCCAACTTGTCTACGAGAAGACTTGCCATATCCCTGTAGAGTTGGAACATAGAGCTCATTGGGCCATAAAATAGTGGAACATGGATATTGATAAGGCTGGGAAGCACCGTTTGAGGCAGATCTCCGAGCTTGAGGAATGGAGGGATAAGGCGTACAATAGTGCCAAGACATATAAGGAAAGAACCAAAAGATGGCAGGATAAAAGGATTACGCCCAAGGAGTTTAAGCTTGGAGACAAAGTCTTTCAATTCTGTTCAATCCTATTTTCGCGGGTCATCTCCCCCGTGCAATCTCAATAGAAACCTCAATGCAATGGCTTCAATCTCCGCCTCGGCGATATTAAAAAGCCATGAACAGAGAGAAAACTTGCATCGTTCCAGAAACATCCTCTCCCATATTCCTCCTCGTTCCATCCACCATGGCAGACAAAGGCAAAAGCATCGTTCCCCATGCATCCTGTAGGTCCACCTTCAACCTCAACAGGGAACCTACGTCGGCTAACAACGACTCCACCATGGCCATTGAGGTTGTGATGACTTTGGACGTCACACCTCTTGTCGCGATCCTGCCTATTGGGGCACCCCGTGGATGTAGCCTTGCATGTCGCGGCGTGGCACGATCGCTTTCTCCTAGTAAAGCACCCATGAAGTCACGTACTCCTACACCACGCCCAACAATGGCGGCTATTAAGCCCATCATGACTCGTCTTTTCCATGCAAAAGATGAAGTTTGTCCCACGCTCCAGCCTGGCGAGAAGTAAAAGGACACTCTCAAAACAAAGAATGGGGGCGTAGTGGGCCACCACTACGAGTCGCCAACTCGTACCTCGCTGGAGCCCGTGAATGACTATTGCATAATCAAAGGCATGAGAACACCGAAGGGTTATGGAAAAGGTGTCTACAAGCGTGTGGACAACTTAACTTTGGAGGAACCGACGGGCACGTCTCCCTCCAGGGTGAGGCATAACCTCTCACCACATGCTATAAAAAGATCTCTGGGTCAATATCAAAGCAGCGGTGAGAACTCTCCTTGTGCCGATGCGGCGCAGCTGGCCAAGGAGATAGAAAATCTCCATTTGGAGAGCAAGAGGCTAGCACGCACGGTGGCTATTGACGGCTGTTATATACAAATTTTACCCATCAATATAACTCAATTATGTGAAGGAAAGATCATTTCTTGCACACATCACCTTTCAACTTAACCTATTTCCATTTGTCCTTGAAAAAGTAGTGCATGCAGACTTTTTTATACAGGAAATGAGGTGAAAGAGGGGGAGCAATCCTAAAAAGTATCATCCCAGCCAATCAAGCGCCGACACATGGCATCACATGGACCAAATGGCCCACAAACAGACGTATCCGAGGATATCCAAAGGTGTATCACCCATATCAATCAATAGGGCCCATCTGGAAGTGACATGTAGAAGCACATGTGAAACGAAGTGAAGACCAGTTCGGCCGATCAGGGGGTTCGGCTGAACCCTTCCTGGCGCCAAACTCGATCAACTTCCACGTGTCGACTCTCTGCGGTGCCTTGATAATGATGAAGACTGATTCGCGCGCTTTTGGTGGTGGGAACCGACCCTTCTCCAGCTAGAAATAGGACCTCCTACCCCTCACTTCAACACACACCACTTGAGCATCATTCTATTGTATACACTACTTTTCTTAGTCCTTAGAGGAGATAGGCTGTAGAGAGGAGAGTCTCTAGTCCCAATTCCAAAATTGGGAAGGAGTAGAGGGAGTCTCTCTTCCCAATTTTAAATTGGAAAAGTTATGGCTCATGTATTATGTAAAAGCTTACATTTGAAAACAGCAAGAATTCAAATTTGTGAACTTAATTTTTTTTCAGGTTTAAATAGAGTTTCAACTCACATGAGCTAGGTTTTGACTCCTAAAAACATTAGTACATTTCTCAGCTCAAAAATCAATTACTAAAAAAGAGAAAACTTGGGAAGAGAAAATAGTGCACTTAGGAATAGAATTTAAACCCTTAGAATGGAATTTCAAAAATCAAATCAAAATATTCTATTCAAATTTGGCAAACTCCAAAATTTAAATTCACTAATGTCATTCCTATGTATCAAACATCATCCCTGCCAAGTTTGCTGTGAGGACCGGGGTCCCGACATTCGAAAAATCGCATTGGGTGGTGCCGTGCAATGCGGCACCCAACAACACACACAAAAAGATAAATAAAATACATAAAACAAATGAGCGAGTCATATTCTTTTCTCTTTGTAAAACAAAAGTGTTTTTACAACAGCGGAAGTTATATAATACATCTCTCAACCTAGCTAATTCACAAGTGGTAGTATTCAGTCTGGAATACACCAAACTAGCAACACGAAGCAAAGTAGCGGCTCGTAGGGTTTCCGCTTAGCAATACAACCCGAGAGGAGTGATGCCACAAAGCAAAACCTATCAAATGCGATATTACCTGGAAAATATTAATCCACAAACCGTTAGCTTAACACTCAGCAAGACTTAACCATCTCACCTGAACAAGAAACTCTACATGCAGGAACATACTAACATAGGAAGCTGAAATTTGCATAAAGACACGCCTACAGTAGATCCTTACTTTCAGTTTTAGCCTCAAGTATGCAGTTCATCGAAATATAAACATAGTGAGCTATTCCTTAATACAATCACCAAGCATTACAATTAATAATTCAAAGGCAATAGTAGATTAAATATATCCATTCACTTCTTACTACGTCATAGCGCAGTGAACAAGTATGCTCAATCCATAACCGCGAGCGACGGTGATTCAAATCAATAACAACCCAGAACGCACGACACGTACGCCTGCAAGAAAGACACGTCGGTGCTCTTCTCTCTACATTGCATGCAACCACTTTTCACAAGAGGTCCTAATATGGAATCAACTCTCCATCCCGAGCCAAAGGTCCTCTACACGGACACATCAAAGTTGCCCGCTAGAAGATTTACACCTTTAAGCCTTCTCATCTCAATGCAAAGATGTCTGAGAAGTTTCCACACTAAGGTCATCGACTTACATCAGTTTCCTGGGTCCCACATACCAATATGCATCCGGTAAAGCTCAAACTTGCCCAGCAGGGCCGCATACGGCACAATCCTTAATCAACAAATGCAGTGCTACCCCTACAGTCACCACATTCTATTCTAACTGATTGCTGCCCGGTCTCATATTCATTTCCAATGAATACTCTCTAAACCTACCCATGTGTTCCCATGTGCTATAAGCAAGCAAGTGATAAATACTCTGACTTCTACCGGATCATCTATGAATCCTCAGTAGCATAGCAATAGTCCTACAGTAAATCCTATTCAACCCATACACTCCAAGGTGGGTTGGGGGTTATGCATTTGGAGTGCCATTCACCTTAGACGTAATGGACATTTCATATCTAACCCAAAGACAGTGAATAGAAAGCAAAACTTTAAAAATCGCTTAAATACAAACCCAGGCTTGCCTTGCTCAACGGTTCAGTTAGTAGACTCAAGTCAGTGAATCTTCCTCCGGAAAGTCCACTACAGCAGGAGCGAGATGGAATGCTTAGCCTTCGAGTTGGACTCCTCGTCGAGCTCCGGCGTCACGTCCACTATCGAAATGCAAATGCATATATAATCAAAAGTGATTTAGTAAATGATTCATTTATGTTGTAAAATGAACAAGGAGTGACTAAGAATGAAGTTTTTTTTGTTTCTGGAGTCAACAGCAACGGAGAGGAAAATGGTGCGGAATGGAGTAATCATAAGCATAATGTAATGTATGCTTCCAATTGAACATATGCATGTATCTGGAATGAAATCACAGAATCTTGTAGCAAAAAGGATTCTAATGGCTCTAAGAATTTTACAGTGAAAAGTACGTACTGGGATGAGGATTAGGGCCAAGAATTGTCACTGTTCAAGTAATCTTGTTGCCTCTAAAATTCCAACAAGGTTCTTGCTTTTCTGAATTTTGATCCTAAATATGGAGCTTTAACATGATCAACAGTGAGTGCTGTAGTTAGGTTTAGTATCACTGGTTCTAAAAAAAATTGTTTCACAATTTTCTAAGCTTTGTACAGAGAGATATTGATTTTATAGGTTGGGAGTAAATTCTGAAAACGTTTCTGTTCATTTTTGAATTTCCTATTGACATTGGGGACTTGAACACTATTAGACATAGTAAATCAAGTAAAATAAACTTGAAACTTTTACTGGAGTCAAATTATATTTGTAGGATCGAAGAGCACGTGAAAAGCTACCATAGGAGGGTGAATGATAGATTTAAAAATCTTACACAGCGAAAACAATTAAATCCCAACCCCTTCGGTAGAAAAACGACCTGTTAGAGAAATCGTGTGAGAAACTAATATAAACGTGTTTCACTGTGACAAAAGTGATATATATATATATATATATATATATATATATATATATATATATATATATATATATCAGAGAGAATCAAGTCACGAAGAAAACGCAAAAAGAATCACTCAAATCCGTCGAGAGAAACTCAAGTTATGATTGAAAAATCGAACAAAGGTCAATATGTCCTACCCGAGAAAAACAGCTCTGGAACGCTGCAAAGAAACTCGTGTAGATCACAAACCAAAAATCCAATGACCGTGAAATTTAAACAGATGATAGATAATCAAGTTTTGAAGACAACCCAAAAAGAACCACATCAATAGGATATGTAAAACTCGAGTTATGATAAAACTACCGACGAAAGGTAGTGCTGTCCAGAAACTCGACGAGTAAAACTTGCCTGGAACGAGTCGGACGAACAAGGCACAAAAGTTCCTTCAAACCATGAATTTTATTCAATAGAACACAAGAGGAACAGCCCCAAGTCATGCACCACGAGCTCTGGCCTCCCTTGCTTATATAACCAGCCCTTAGGCCAACCCAATCTCAACTAGGACTCCAATCCTACTCCAATCACGAATCAAAACTTTCTATAACTGCTTAGGACTCCTCTATACGCAGATAGAAGCAATCTTAAGACTTCCAAACACCTTAGGAACGTATACCACATTCCTAAAACAACTCAAATTCGTGACCCACACAAAATCCTATCATAATCAACTCAAATCTTTCCATATTTGAGTCAAACCTGACTCAGCTGCAGCCTGAGCCCATAACCTAGTCGGTTGGACCTTTCTGACCAATTCTTTACGTCCAAATCTCTTCATTACGCCTCGGAACCATGTAGCCACGTCCATGCACCGTATGCATACGTGCAAACACCTTCCTACGACATCCAGTAACCTTCATATGCACTGCCCTTGATTCAATCATCCTGCGCGACCTCCTGACCCGCTCAACCACAATTCCTCCTAAATTTGGTTGTTGGAACCTCATCTCCTCCGTGATACTAGTGCAAAGGATCCTGTCACCAGCCATGACTTGAACTCAAGCAACACCTGCACATTAACAAACAACCAATCCGTACAAGCCCAAGTCCGCGACTTGACTCAAGTTAGTTCCGAAGCTACAACACCTTACGTGAGCACCTCACATAAGCATGTTGCAAAGCATATCAAAACGATATCAGCCATAACCACCAAAACACACCAAAAACTTAGTAAAAGAATACTAAACAACTTTTCCATAAGTGTAAAGCAAGTTCGAAACATTTCACATGAAAATTTGGAACATTACAATCAAGCTCCAAACCTAGCCAAAGCTAACCGGAGCTTGAGCTGAAGCTTACCAAAGCTAGTACAACCTAGCGTTGGAGCTTACCAAAGCTACTACAACCTAGCGCTAGAGCTTACCAAAGCTAGTACAACCTAGCGCCGGAGCCTAGCGCCGGAGCTAACCAAAACTAGTCGGAACTAGTCAAACCAAAAGCCGGAGCTAGAAAAACATGTCGGAGCTAACCAACATAAGTCAGACCTAGCAAAACATATCGGAGCTTAACAAAGACATGCCGGAGCTAAAGACAAAACTCACCGGAGCTATCCAAAAACTTGTCGGATATAGATAAAGAAAGTTGGACCTATTGTCGGGCCTTGCAGAAGCTCGGAGCTAGAGTCGGACCTCGCTAAAAAGATGTTATGGCAGCATTCAAAACTTTTATTGTCAAAGCCAATGTATTCAGCACACATAGGTCTCACAATATTTGAATGAGAATTATGACCAAAATTGGTAATTTTCCAATTATTAGAACAACCACAATTAATTTCCCAAGCAATTAGATCAAAGGAATTAATAATGTAAATACTGGGACTTTCATGTCCAACAAATTTCACTGATGCAAAGTGTGAATAAATACGAGTCGACCAGAATTTATTTGGACTTTTTAGGATAATTCTACTAGGAGATATGTATTTTTAAAGTTTGGATGTATTCTGGAATTGTTTTCATGTAGAAAAGTTCAAAGAAAATCCACCCAGGCCCACTGGGTTTAAACCCTCCACTCATATGGAAGCCACATAGGGTCCACGGAATTACCGTGTATGGACGCAAAAGATCAAGAGGCCACAGGTGATCCACCCAAGGGCCATGTGCCACTGACCTGGGGGACCCGCACAGGTCTTCTTCCCTAGCTCCCCTGGCGGCGCGGTTGGTGGCACCAATGGCGGCACCCCCACTGGAGTATGCTGCAGGCGGTAAACTATGACGAGCTTGGGCACCAGGGCCTATTTATAGGCGAGGGACTCGGCCAAGGGGTCATATAGGGCTAAATCCGACCGGGGCCTAGCTCCTGCCGGCGACGGCACATGATGTCCGCCGGCGAGTGTGATTCTCCTTCAATATTGCCTCATTTGCATTGAGGTTTGTTGCAAAAGGACCCTGGGACAATGGTGAGCATGGAATTGGATCCAAGAATCGAGTAAAACACTTGCAACAGAGAGTTTGTCGATGACCTAGCTGTTTTTGGTCGGCGGCGCGAAGAACTTCAAGAAATCGTATTGTGTCCACGGTTTTCAATGGTATTTTTTCTTGCAGGTGCGCATGGACATATTGAACATGTTTGCTAACTGGAGTGATCGATTATTGTGCGTGTGCAACGACCTGGATCTAAACCTAGGGGCTGTTCTCAAGGTTGGCCGACGCAAGAACTCGAAATTCTACTCAACGGTGCAACGAGAAGCTGAGAAACTTGGGGAGCACAAAGATAGCATGATGGCGAACCTTGGAGCGAGGTTGTACAGCTGGGAGAGGGCTTGATGAGATGGGGCTTTGAGTAACCGAGGAGGACGGCTGGAACAGAGTCGATGAAGAAGCTTCGGCTTGGGGTGGTGCCAGGGGAATCAAGGCAGCGTCTTGCAGCTTGGGGAGAAAGATGATGACGGCGCGCACTTGTCTGCGAGCTCCACCGAGTTGGAGCAAGGCTGACGACGTCGAAGCAGCGGGGTTGGTGCCAAAACGGCGAGCAGCTCTGTTCACAGTGAAAGCCACAAAGCAACACATCACTTGCTCTGAGTTGATAAGAGGGAGGAGAAATATCTGCCTTGTTTTGCTGGTTTGCAAGGGAATGAAACAGGAGGTGGCTCATGCAATGGCCTTGCGTGGCACCATGGCAAGAAAACAGAAAGACACGGTAAGTTCCTCTGTTCCGGATACTGACAGTGGGTCCCATTTCTTCCCTTCCTCATCCTCTTATCTGTTTCATCAAATATCCTAACAAATTTTGGTTAAAACTCATAAAACTTGGCAGGTAGCCTAAAACTTTTATATAGTATTTGAATCTGAAATCAATTTCCCCACTGTCCAAGTTTCATTCAAAATTCAAATTTGAATTTGAATTTAAATGCAATTCAATATCACACTTGAATTACCTAGCAAATATGCTTCAAAAATTTTGAAAATTTTTGTGACAGCCATTTGGAATATTTGGAATCTATTTGTAGAATCAGAATTTTATTTTTACAAAGTTTGAACAAGAGCTACGCTTGAATTTTTTAATTCCCTCTTTTGGGGTTTGAGATGAATTAGTTTCGAATTGCCATTTTGATTGGATTTTTCTTTAGGTACTAATATCAACAGAGAAGTCATTTATTTATAAAGCATTAGAAGTGGAAGTTTACATTCCTCCCCCTTAAAAGAATCTCATCCCGAGATTACAAAAGATAGTACAAATGTAGATAAACTAATGGGCACGAGAAGCTAATAAGTCTGGATAATTCGAGCAGAGATAATCTCCGCTCACCCATGTCGCTTCTGCAGCGGTATGGTTGCTCCATAAGACCTTGTAAAACCACAACGTCCAGTTTCTTGTGGTTTGAGTCTTTTCATCAATAATCCGGATTGGATGCTCCGTATATGTGAGATCCAGTTGAAGAGCTTCGAGATCTTCCATGTGGATTGCAACTGGAGCTTTAAGGCATTCCCGAAGCTGAGATAAGTGGAAAACATTTTGAATTCCAGCCAGGGACGTCGGTAGCTCCAAACGATAGGCCACGGGTCCACATTTTTCAATGACGGCGAACGGACCGATAAATGGAGGAGCAAGTTTTCCCTTCGTTCCGAAACTGTAACACCATCATTTTCATGCATCATGCCCTACATACATTCATATACATGTTTAACATTAATCCACGTCAAGAGAACGAGTTTAAAATTGATTTGGAGCAAAACCGCACTTAAAATGCTAAAAAGTGCGGACTAGTCCGATTTTGGTGAGGACTAGTCCGATTTCTCTCTAACTAAAATCAGACTTGTCCTTTTTTGCTGCGGACTAGTCCGATTTTGCCTCTGGAAATTTTTGGACTTATCCGATTTTGTGCGGACTAGTCCAATATTCCAAGAATCCTTGAAAATTTGCTAAGTCCCTGGACTTTTCCGGACTAGTCCGATGTTCGAGCAGACTTGTCTGTTTTCCTCTCTGACTAAAGTCGGACTTGTCCGATTTTTGGCCAGACTTGTCTGATTTCTCTCTGGACACATTCGGACTAGTCCGGTCCTTTTCCGACTTGTCCGATATTTTGCGACTCTGAGTTGATCTTTTGTTTTACGACTTGTTTCTTGGGATTCATGATAAGTGGGCCTAGGGATGTCGTGCCTAACTCTTTTAGAGCCCATGTGGGACCCTAAACCGGCCTCTACTCCTCTCAAACTCGAAATCCATCTAACCTAGCCTCCACCTCTATATAAACAACCCCACCCCTTGGTTTGACATCTATTTGCCACTTTTCCACCCCACCCAAACCCTAGTTCGTGGAGAGCCACCATCCAGAAGGGGGAAGGAGATCCCAAACAAGAAGGAAAAGAGGAGGAAACAAAAGAGGATCAAGATCTTCATCAAATTTCGTTCTTCATAACCAATTCATCTCCAAGTTCATCATCAACCCTAGATCATCAAGATCCAAATGTTACCTCCAAGTTTCTTGATTCATTGGAGTTCTAAACACCTGGTATACCTTCTATTCTCTTTTCCTTACGTGAATTCAACCCCTAATCTCCAAATTTACGTCGATCTAGAAAACCCTAGTTCGCTAGTTCTGCGAAGTGCGGACAAATCCGGCCTTCTGCAGACTATTCCGATTTTGCTGACTAAATTCTGTTGAATTAATTCTAAAATTAGATCTACCAAACCTGTATAAACCTGTTAAAATCTATTAGCACTAGTTAGTGATCTTTAAAAGCAATCTATTAACAAGTTCTACCTTGTAGTTGCATCAATCATGCATGTCATGTCATATTGAGTAATATTTGTGCACTCTTTGATTGTGTTTCTTGTCTTGTATGTTTATTGTGTGTATTAGACGGATTTGCGCTAGAGAGTGCCGAGGAGGATCTACAGCACCAAGAGTTTGAAGGCTTTGAACCGAACCAATCCCAAGAGCAAGACAAGTGTCCTTGAAGCATATTGATCCTATTTTAAAATAAATGTTTTGTTTGCAAAATTGCATGCTTGTGTTAGTTTGATTGGAATCCTATGATAGGGAGTTTATTAGCTTTGTTTAACCACCCTTGTCACCTAGAATTTATGGTAGAGAGTCGAGAAGGGCTTTTTAGCTTTTTGCTTCTCTTAATCAAACTAGGATGGGAAAACAACTATACCACTCAATTTAATTGTGCATTAATGAGATTGTGGTTGACATGAACTGGTTAAAATTGATATGGTAATGGGTGATCTAAGCAAGCCTGGTATGTGGATGGGTTGGATGTCATGGTGGTTTGCTTGCTTTAGATCTAAGGACCGATTCATGCGAGAATAAGCCAGGACTACAGTGCCACCACGAGGCCAAGTATGGGTGCGGCGTAGATGATTAATTAGGGCTTTGCTAGTGCTATTTGGACCATTAAGGATGCTCGGGGAAGGGGTAGTCGGATTGGCTTTGTTGATGATTGGTGGGACTACCCTGGGATCCAAATGGCTCAAGAGGGGGCCCTTGGTTGAAGATGTGCTCTGTAGGAGACATCGCCACCGGTGAAACCTCAGTGAGGTCTAAATAGGCTAGTAATCCCTTTGTAAAGGTTATTTTGTGAACTTTTGGCCATACACCAAAGGAAGTGTAATTGGCATAAGGGAGGTTCTTTATTTGCTGACGGGTGATGAAATCACAAACACGTGGGTAAAGTGGTACAAACTCTGCAGAGTCGAATAAAACTATCATGATAGCCGTGCTCCCGGTTATGAGCACCTGGATAACTTCCATGATTAGATGAAAACTGGTTTTTGGATGGTTATGGTTTGGTAATGGTTATGGCTAGTTATGGACTAATTTCTGGAATTGAATATGATTATTGGCAAATGGTGAAATATGGAATTATTGATGATGGTAGTGAATTCAGACTGTTATTATGATATTACTTATGATTATGATGGGTTTACTTCACATACATATAATATATTGTTTTTCAAATGTTTTAATCTACTTATCAGCACTCAACCATTATTATTGTCGTCATTTGAATCAGCCACATGTCATACTTTCCACACTTGTTGAGTACGACATGTACTCACTCTTGCAATCCCCCCCCAACAGTTGCATGTCAGGATTGGGAGTTTAATGATGATAATGCGGAGTTCTAGGCCGTGTCTACCATCAGCTTGCCTGTGGTGTTTTGGAGCTGTGCTATACCCTATTGCTTATGATGCGTAGCCATTTAGTTTGCTTAATTAGTTTATTTCCGCTGCATTAGTTGAACTTGTCATTAATATTCATTAGAGCCTGTATTCGAGGATAATATGGTTTGTGTAATAAAATTTGGTTAATTAATCTTGTTCTGTGGTAATTTTCTGTATACTCTTTTGTGAATGCACTCGTGTATTTGTGATGAACATCCTGGGCACACATATGCGTTCACTTGGTTCATTTTTCGGAACCGGGTGTCACAGAAACGGTGAATCCCTTTCATCGGAGAGACACGACGATAAATGTGGTCTCTGATGTCGAAGTTGAGAGGGCGACGTCTTTTATCCGCATAGCTTTTCTGCCAAGATTGAGCAGCCTTTAGATTGGCTTGAATTACTCACACTCGTTCTTCGGCTTCATTGAGAAGATCAATTCCCTATATTACTCTTTCGCCAGATTCACACAAATTGAGTGGTGTGCGGCATTTCCGGCCGTAGAGAGCTTCATACGGTGCCATCTTTATGCTAGCTTGATAGTCCCAGTTTTTATGGTGAATGGCACAAGAATGTAACATGTCTTCAAGAATTTGGTTCATCCGTTCAGTTTGACCATTCGTCTGTGGGTGATATGCGGAGCTTCAAATTAGTTTAGTCCCCAATGAAGCGTGTAGTTGCTCCCAAAACCGAGAAACAAACAGCGCACCGCGATCTGAAATAATTGTGCGGGGAACTCCATGCAAGCACATAATTCTTGCAATAAACAACTCCACATACTTCTTGGCAATGTACTTTGTATGTACCGGAATAAAATGAGCCAATTTGGTTAGACTATCGACTATCACCAAATTGAATCATGCTTGTGGAATGTGAGAGGCAATCCGACGTTGAAATCCATACTAATGTCCTCCCATTTCCATGCCGGAATGTTCAATGGTTGCATCTGTCCTTCCTTTTGCATGTGGTCGGCTTTTACCCGCCGACACGTATCACACTTGGATACGTACTTTGCAATCTCCCATTTCATCCGAATCCACCAAAATCTTGTTTGCAGATCTTGATACATTTTGCTGCTTCCCAGATGAATAAAATACTTGGACAAATGAGATTCATCCATGACTTTCTTCCGAAGTGTCATATCACAGGGTACCACTATACGGTTGTTAAACCATAGCGTACAATGATCATCCTTTCGTAAGCATTTCATCTCACCTTTGTCTATTCTCTCTCATACGTGCAACATGCCTTCGTCTTTCCTCTGAGCTTCCATAATCTCCTCTCATCGTAGGGATGAGAGCAAGATTATATAGTGCTCCATATGGAACCAAGTATAAACTCCGTTCGTCCTCTTCCATCGGAGTAATTGACAAATTATTGACATGTGACTTGCAGCTTAGCGCATCGGCAACTACATTCGCATTGCCGGGATGGTAGTGAATTTCAATCTCATAATTTTTTATCAGCTCTAACCATCTCCTTTGCCGCATATTCAACTCCTTCTGAGTGAAGATATATTTTACACTTTTTTGATCGGTGTAGAGGTGTACAAGATTGCTGAGCAGTTAATGCCTCCATATTTTCAGCGCAAGCACCACGGCATTGAGTTCGAGGTCATGAGTTGGATAATGTTGCTCATGATTCCAGAGCTGTTGTGATCCATATGCGATAACGCGTCCTTCTTGCATTAATATGCAGCCGAGACCAATGTCAGACGCATCACAATAAATGTCGAAAGATTTGGTCATATCCTGCTGAAAGCATCTAGGCCCCTATAAGGAATGGTTTCGGTGATTAATGACAACCATTGGCTTTTACTAATGAATTTGTGGATGCAAGGTCTCCCATATCACTCATCACACTCAAATTAAATCTATATGAATATCATCTACTGCTCATTAAATATAATTGGAGACTCCTAAACAATCATTCTATGAGATCAATCAATGTTTATGAAGATTAGAAGTAAAAGCTCACATGTCAAAATTATTCAACCAAAATTGACAGCACTCAATGCTTGATAATCATCAAAAGCATATTTCCAATCAATGCCTAAGAGGTCAATCGAGCAAATTCCAAAAGAATCACTTAGAAAAACTCGAAGCAAACAAAATCAACTCACCAGATCAACCGATGATTCCAGAAAACAACACATCGGTCGAGTTGGTTCAGCAGAACAAGAAGACCTCAGAATTAAGTACTCATTGGATCATCCGATGATGAAGGGCATGTTACATCGGTCCATCAATATAGTAAGCAATCTCCCTGGACCAAGTGTAACACCGGACCATCCGATGTACAACAATGAACAAATCGGTCGATCACTCCAGTAAGCATCAATTCTGAACTAATTCTGGATGAAGTGCCACCGGATCATCCGATGAGAAGGCAAGGGTAACATCGGTCTAACAATGGTCATATCTGACACAGTGACATCAGCTAACTTGGATTTGACCGATGATAATTGAAGGGGGAGCATCGGATCATCCGGTGTTCGCAGAATAGTGATGTCAGCCTACTTTTCCAACGGCTATTTCGTGGAGGCTGGCTATTTATACCCCTTCAACCAGTCTATTCGACAAGTCTTGACAACCAGAGCTACTCTACACATTCTCAAGCATTCAAGACGTTGAGCTAACACTTCTAGATCATCTACACCACTTACACACCAAGAGATAGGCTAGAACTTGCTAGAGACAGTGCTTGTGTGCTTCCATTCTTGGTGATTGAAATCTCTAGTGTAGTGAGAGCTGTAAGGGAGTGTCCCTTGGTGATTGTATTTGAGAGAGCCTTCCGGAGTTTGCCAAGACGGTTGTGGAAGCCCGGAGGATCCAAGTTGTATAAGGCTTGAGCTCCACCTTGCCGAGGTTGGCAAACGGAGAAGTATAGTGAAGATCCCTAGTCTCGGTGACTTGAGAGTGGCTATACCCTTTGGTGGGTTCCACAACGTGGATGTAGGAAGATCTTGACGATCATGCCGAACCACGAGATAAATCTCCGTGTCTTCGTGTCTCTTCGGGAGTTTGTGCTTTCTTCCTCTCCCCTTACACTTATGCATTTCTTATACCACAAAGTTACTATTCACTTGAATGCATAGGTTGTTTGCATAGGGAATTGGGTTTTTAGTAATTAAGTTTTATTGCTTTAATTTTTGAAAAGAAGCCCAATTCACCCCCCCCCCTCTTGGGCATTCGATCCTTACAGGTTGTATCAGAGCAAGGTTGCTCATTGGATCATTCTAGCTTCACCGCTAGAGAGCTAAAATGGCCAAGAATGGGGGTTCGGTTCCTATCTTCGAGGGCAAGAACTTTGCCTATTGGAAAGCACGCATGCGTGCTTATCTAGAGGCTATTGCTCCCGAGGTATGGGAAGCGACCCATGCGGGGATTGGTGAGCACAATTATGTTGGTGATTAAATCAAGTGGGATGCTAAAGCTAGAAATGCAATCTATGAATGTATTAGTCAAGATGTATTTGCTAGGATTGCTAGCAAAGAGAAAGCTTGTGAAATTTGGGCTTGCTTGATAGAAATTCATGAGGGTTCTTCTCGTGTCAAAGAACTAAAATATCATATGCTTAAAGCCAAATATGATGAGTTCAAAATGTTACCTCATGAAAATGTCAATGAAATGTTTTCTCGCTTAAATGTGCTTATTGAAGAAATTAATGCTCTTGATATTGCTTCTCTTGGCAAGGGACTCATCAACCGCAAGATTCTTATGCTCCTCCCTAAGCCAAAGTACAACATCATCAACTTCATGCTTCAAAAAGAATCTCTTGATCACATTGAAGTTTCAGAACTTATTGGAGAAATTCACGCTCATGAGATGAGTGTACTTGGGATGATGGAGCAATCATCTTCAAAGACAATTGCTCTAAAGGCCTCCACCAAGAAAACAAGTCTCAAGAAAAAGAAAATGGTTGAGCCTATATCAAGTGAAGAAGAGCAAGCATCAAGTGAAGATGATGATGATGAGCATGCATTGATGATGAGGAAGTTCTCTCGCTTGAACTCCAAGATTGCCAAGAAGGGATACACCTTTGATCCCAAGAAGAAAGCATTTCTACCAAGGAGAGATGACCACAAGACTTGCTATAATTGTGGTGATCAAGGTCATATCTCCTATGATTGTCCAAAATCGGACAAAAGAAGAGAGAACCAAAAGAGCAAGCATTGCAAGCTTGAAGATAGTGAGGATGATGAAGAGGACAATCCCAAACCAAGATCCTTTGGGAAGAAGAAATATGACAAGGGAAAGAAGGAAAAACTCTTCCCAAAGAAGAGATAAGGACCACAAAAGGTGTTCATGTGTGAGGCAAATGAATGGATCACCGATGAAGAATCAAGTGATGAAGAGAGTGAAACAGAAGAAGAAAGCTTGGCCGGCCTTGCCATTGCCAACAATGATGATTCACCTCTTCATCCACCTCCCATGTGCCTCATGGCTAAAGGTAACACCAAGGTATGTGATGATTCTAGCGATGATGAGCTTTCCCCCGATGATTTAACTTCATTAATAAATGAATACCACACTATCATTAAGAGGGAAAAGAGTAAGGTCAAGGCTCTTGAGGAAACTCATGCTAAGCTTGAGGTGCTAACCTTGATTTGCTTGACAAGTATGAAAGCATACTTAAGTAGCATGACACGCTCAAATCTCATGTCAAGCAAGTTGAGGAGGATAAGGCTCAAATCAAGCTAGATCATCATGAGCTTGACTTAGCCCACCAAGCACTCTTGGGAAAGCACAATGAGTTAATCCAAGAGCATCAAATACTTAACCTTGCTTATGAAGTGCTTGATCAAGAATTGAAAAATATAAAGAAACAAACTCTTAATGATAAGGTATCCATTACTTCTCATGCCACTAATGTCTTGCACAAGTCTTTGCCTTTGAAAGAGAATGCTAGGGAGAAGGACTTGTTGGAAGAAATTGAAAGTTTCCGCACTAGTGTGGCAAGACTATCAAAAGGTGAAGTCAAGCACAAGGAAATCCTCTTCCAACAAGCAAAGGCCTTCAACAAGAGAGGACTTGGATCCTTCCGGGTGCCTAACAAAGGAAAGGTGCCCTCACTGGAGCTTAGAACAAGCTTCGTCAAGGAAGTTGGTTCCTATTGCCAACATTGTGAGGTCACCGGTCACCATACAAGGGAGTGTCCTCTTCCCAACCGACCTTCTCCAAAATTGCCTACTAACTACAAGTCTACTTTCAATGATCATTATTATCTCTTGAGTAAAGTAGATGGCAAGGTGAAGGCAAGGTTCATTGGCAAGGACATAAAGGGCATGAAGGGGAAGCTCCCCAAGCAACTTTGGGTCCCAAAAACACTTGTATCACACATACAAGGACCTAAGTTGGCTTGGGTGCCTAAAGTAAAAAATTGAATTCATGTGTGTAGGTGAACTACAAAGCCGGAGGAAAGCATTGGGTACTCGATAGCGGGTGCACTCAACATATGACCGGCAATGATGGTATGTTCACCACCATAGAAAACCCCGGCAATCATGAACAAGTCACCTTTGGTGATAACTCTAAGGGGAAGGTAATTGTGTTAGGTACGATTGCTATTTCAAATGATTTATCTATTTCCAATGTATTGTACATTAAGTCACTTAGTTTTAATTTACTCTCTATTGCACAATTATGTGATCTTGGACTAACGTGCACCTTTAGCAAAAATGATGTTGTTGTGACTAGTGAAACAAGCCAAGAACTAATCTTCAAAGGATTTCGGCATGGACATCTCTACCTAGTAGACTTCACCAACAAGGATGCTAGCTTGACCACTTGTCTTTTCACTAAGATGAGTTTGGGTTGGCTATGGCATCGACACATAGCGCACATTGGAATGATCAAGCTCAAGAAGTCATTCAAGCTTGGGATGGTGACCGGCGTGAAGGATGTCACATTTGAGAAGTACAAGCTTTGTAGCGCTTGTCAAGCCAGGAAGCAAGCTGCTTCACACCACCCGATGAAGACAATGGTGTCAACTTCCAAGCCTTTTGAGCTACTCCACATGGACCTCTTCGGATCGTCCACATATCAAAGTCTTGGCGGTAATCTCTATTGTCTTGTTATAGTTGATGACTACTCTCGCTATGCTTGGACTTTGTTTCTAGGTGACAAGAGTGAAACTCCGGAAGTGTTCAAGACCTTCGCTAACCGTGCCCAAAGGGAATTTCAACTTCCCATCATCAAGGTCCGAAGTGACAACGGCACTGAATTCAAGAACTACAACATTGGGGAGTGGTGTGACCGTGAAGGTGTGAAGCATGAGTTTTCGTCCACGTACACTCCTCAACAAAATGGTGTCGTTGAAAGGAAGAACAAGACTATCATCACTCTTGCACGAGCAATGCTTTATGACTATGGCACGTCCGAGAAGTTTTGGGCCGAAGCAATCAACACGGTGTGCCATGCCGCAAATAGGGTCTACCTACATTGACTACTTCAAAAGACCCCATACGAACTTCTCATTGGGAAAAAGCCCAACATCTCCTATTTCTGGGTCTTCGGGTGCAAGTTCTACATCTACCGCAAGAAAAGGCTCGGTAAGTTTGAAAGAAGATGTGATGTTGGTATATTTCTTGGTTATGCATCAAACTCAAAAGCATATCGAGTATTGAACCAAACCTCCGGTTTAGTTGAGGAAAGTTGTGATGTTGAGTTTGATGAAACTAATGGCTCCCAAGAGGAGAGTTTTGGTCATGATGAAATAGATGATGAGCCTCTACGAGAAGCTATGAAGAACATGACCATTGGAGACATCAAGCCTAAAGTTGAGGAGAGCCATGATCAAGGGGGAGCTTCAAGTTCCAACATCAACACTTCTATGGCGCCTCAAGTTGACAAAGAAGAGAAGGATGATCCATTGCCAACTCAAGATTCACAAGCCACACAACATCAAGAAGAAGAAGAAGTCCATGATCAAGTCCAACCACAAGAAGAGCAACACGCATCACCACCGCCAAGTGCTTCACAACCACTTATGAGGCATGGACGCATCTCCAAGGCGCATCCGATGGACCAAATTATCGGAAGTCCGTCAAGGGTAGTAAGTACACGTTCTCGCCATTTCGCTTCGTTTTGTGAGCACTAATTGTTTGTTTCATGTGTAGAACCCACTCACATTGAGGAAGCACTGCAAGATCCAAATTGGGTGATGGCCATGCAAGAAGAACTCAACAACTTCATCTGCAATGAAGTTTGGTTGTTGGAGGAGCGACCAAAGGACAAGAACGTCATCGGAACAAAGTGGGTGTACCGCAACAAACAAGATGAGAACGGCTTTGTGGTCCGCAACAAGGCAAGACTTGTGGCCAAGGGGTTCTCGCAAGTTGAAGGACTAGGCTTTGGGGAGACATTTGCTCCAGTCGCCCGACTAGAAGCCATCCGTATACTCCTTGCCTTTGCATCACATCATAACATAAAGCTTTATCAAATGGATGTGAAAAGTGCCTTTCCTAATGGTTATATTAATGAGCTAGTCTATGTTGAACAACCTCTCGGGTTTGAAGATCCGAGGAATCCTAATCATGTGTTTAGGTTGCACAAGGCGCTCTACGGGCTCAAGCAAGCACCTAGGGCGTGGTATGAACGACTACGGGATTTCTTGATCATGCAAGGATTCAAGATCCGGAGGGTGGACACTACACTCTTCACCAAAGACATCGACGGAGAATTATTTATTTGTCAAATTTACGTTGATGATATTATTTTTGGTTCAACTAACGAAGCTCTTAGCCATGAGTTTGGCAAAATGATGTCTAGGGAATTCGAGATGTCGATGATTGGAGAGCTCAACTTCTTCCTTGGATTTCAAATCAAGCAACTTCAAGAGGGGACCTTCGTCTATCAAGAGAAGTATACCAAGGACCTCTTGAAGAAATTTGAGATGGGAGATTGTAGCTCAAGATGCACTCCAATGGCAACAAATTGTCATCTCGACACGGATAAGGACGGTAAACCTATTGATCAATCTAACTACCGTTCTATGATTGGTTTATTGCTTTATCTTACCGCATCTAGGCCCGATATCATGTTTAGTGTATGCTTGTGTGATCGCTTTCAAGCGGCACCTAAAGAATCGCATCGGAAGGCGGTCTTTAGGATACTTCAGTATCTTAAGCATACCCCTAGTGTGGGCTTGTGGTACCCTAAAGGTGCAAAATTCCATCTCTTGGGTTACTCGGATTCGGACTTTGCCGGATCCGTATGGATCTCAAGAGTACCTCCGGTGGGTGCCACTTGCTTGGGTGTTCCCTAGTATCTTGGTCTAGCAAGAAGAAAAATTCCGTTGCTTTGTCCACGGCGGAAGCAGAATACATAGCGGCTGGTGCATGTTGTGCCCAAATTCTTTATATGAAGAAAACCCTTTTGGACTTTGGTATTAAACTTGGTTTTGTGACTCTCCTTTGTGACAATGAAAGTGCGGTTAAGATAGCTAAAAACCCTGTTCAACACTCCCACACTAAGCACATTGATATTCGACATCATTTCTTGAGGGACCATGAAGCTAAGGGAGACATCTCATTGAGAGGTGTTAGGTACGAAGAACAATTGGCGGATATCTTCACTAAACCACTTGATGAGAAAACTTTTTCTAGACTAAGAAGTGAATTAAATGTGCTAGATGCATCGAACATCATGTAAGTTGCCATGGTCATGTAACAATGCATCTCATATAGGTCTTGTCTAACTTTCTAAGGATAGGGGTGAGCAAGGGTTAGCTTGGGATGGAGGTTCTTTTGGGTTTCCCCAAGGCTTGGAGAGTGGCTCTCCCTGAAGAAGCCTTTGAAAGGTTCAAATTTGGCAAGATAGATTTACTTTATGTCTTGCATGATGCCTGCCATATAGACTTGCACTCATATTTAAATTTCCTGCATTATAAATTGTTTGTCATTGCATACAGTAGATTGTCACAAAGGGGAACCCACTTCATGAGAAAGAGACTTGTTTGAAATGCAATATCTCAACTCATATGATGTGGAAAGAAAAAAATGTTAGGTGCGTTAATGCCTAAAGGAACATGCTTTAAAGAGATAGAAGTATTCATCCTCTAGCTCACAAAGCATGGGCCTTACATTTTATTTGGATTTATTCCTTATTTTCTTTGGTGTTCTATTTGCTTTAGGGCTTAGCCAGGTTATTGGCAATTAGTATTTTTTAGGGGTAAGGGGTTGCCCAAAAAGTCCTAAGACATGTGTTTCTTCGTGTTTGTTTGTTTGAGTCAAAGGACATATATGGGATGTTGCTGTTTTGCAGTCATCAGATTATCCGACGCATAGGCCAGAAGCTCATCGGATCAGTTTGTGTTCAAATGCCAAGGGTCAGTTCAGTCAGTAAGACAAATCAACCGACAAGTTCAATCTGAGAAACATCGGTGCATCTGATGTTTACATTTCTGGAAATGTGCTAAATTCCACCAATGCAAATCCTTTCCACGTCGGACCATCTGGTGTCAACGTACCTTTTGGAATACCCTTACTGTGCCATTCGACTGATGTTCCTATCATCTAACTTCGGTTCATCCGGTGTTAAAATTTGAGCTAGG
This sequence comes from Tuctoria greenei, assembly GCA_036927565.1. Taxonomy (NCBI): domain Eukaryota; kingdom Viridiplantae; phylum Streptophyta; class Magnoliopsida; order Poales; family Poaceae; genus Tuctoria; species Tuctoria greenei. The sequence goes on along the minus strand of JAYESD010000003.1, from coordinate 80,158,703 downwards.
GTTCGTGCCCCACCTATTTAGCGCGCCGTTCCACCTCCCTTTCTCTCTCCCCGACTCCGCCGCTCGACGCTGCTCCACCGCCGCCGCTCCCTCGCCTTGCCGCCGCCATCCTTCGGCCGCCGCCGCCTCCGGCCGCCGCCGCCGCTCACCCTACGCCCACACAGCACCGCTCCACGCCGCGCCTCCGCCTCACGCCCGACCGCCGTCCTCTCCATAGCGCCGTCGCCGCCTCCCACGCACCACCGCCACCGCCCCAAGCATAGCCACCACCGCCCTCTGCGCCGCCGTGGTGCTTCCCCCTTTTAGTCGCTGTCGCTTCACCGCTAGGGTTCCCGGCCTCAACGACCTTTGCGTCGCCGTCCCCGAGCTCGCTTGTCACGCGTGCTCATCCTCGTCGTCGTCATGGGCCGTGACAAGAAGGGAAAGGGCAAGGCTATCGAGGAGCCGACCGCCAAAAAAGCAGAAGTTGTCGAAGGAGGCAAAGAAAGCCCTAATGGCCGCTCGCGCTGCCGAGGAGCGAGAGCATGGCCGAGGAGGATCGTTGAGGATCCACAAGGCCCGTCAGAGGCAGCCTCCCGTGCCAGAGGAGTCCGAGGAAGAAGAGGAGCCCGAAGTGCCTCTTGTTCGCTGGCGCTCAGCCAGGACCCGCAGGGGTCACCCAGCTGCAGCCCCGAGACCGAGACCATCAGCTGCTGACCTTTGAGAGGATAGGGCGGCCCAGAGAGTCGTCTATGAGATGGACACCAACATTCATGTCGCTGAGGGTGTCCGCCTGACCGATTACCTGAAGATGAAGGCCAAGCAGCTCAGAAAGCTCAGGTGGAGCATTTTACTTGAGGAGTGGTTCCCACATCCCAGAGAGTCACTTGTGGACAGCCGCTTTTGGACCTTGACACAGGCGTCACTGTATGAGACTTACAGATGTCGGGGCCATAAGCTCTTCCAGCATAATTTCCTGGATTGGGATCAGCTTGCACTGGTAGCCGAGACGGAGATACGCCCTTACTTTGAGAGGTATAGAGGGCTTGTGGAGCTGATGTCCTACGAGATGAGTGCCTACATGGAGGATTGGGTCTGAGTATTCTATGCCACACTCTACGTCTCTGAGGGCCGCAGATCTATTGATTTCATGTTCATGGGCCAGCATCGTCACTTGACCAGGCAGACTTTGGGACAGCTGCTAGGAGTGGACCTCCATGACACTTGCCTGCACGAGAGGGTGTATGGACAGGCTGACCCACCGAGGAGGCCGTTCACTGGAGGAGTGGCACCACCACTTGAGGAGACACGTTCACTGTTTGCTCAGCCTTTCTCTCCAGACCAGCCGAGGGTACTGGCACTACTCACTCCATCTGCACGCACTGTGCACCTTGCCTTGCGCTGCACACTTCTGCCGAGGTCTAGATACCTTGAGGGGTTCACCAGCCTGCAGCAGACTCTCCTGTTCTACATCATGAACAGGATGGAGTTTGACATTGTGGACATCCTCATATGTGAGATGGAGGACGTAATCACTGATGGAGTTGGGATGATGAGGCAGCTCGTATTTGGTCACTGGATCAGTTACTTGCTCTACATGGTAGCTCCAGAGGGGTCCGTCGTGCGTGACAGTCTCACCGATGAGAGCGTCACACGGTTCAGCCACTACCGTGCTCCTTCTCCTAGAGACCGCTGCCTTGTCCGTCCATTTGAGCATCAGGTGCGTGCCCGTCTCTCAGAGGAAGACTGGTCAGACCTGGAGAAGGAAGACGAGAGACTAGCACAGGCAGAGGCTCAGGGTGAGGACCTTCAGCATATTTGGTCCGAGAGTGACACCAGCGACAGTGTCGAGGAGTACTTCCCTCCTCCTCCCTCACCCAGGCAGCACGACGCGGAGGCTGGAGGCTCGACTGTGCCATCTCCTACTCCACCTCCAGTGTCTGAGGCACAGGTTTCTCAGCCATTTGAGTTGACTTCACTACTCCAGCAGATGGTTGAGCAGCAGCGCCTGGACCAGCTTGCAGCTGAGCAGGCCCGAGCTGAGCAGGTTGCGCGTCTCTTGGAGCTCCAGCAGCAGCAGCAGGAGATGCAGCGACAGATCGCTCGCGAGAGGTGAGGGGACACCGACAGGCTGACTAGGCTGATTGATCAGATGCACCAGCGCTCTCTTGACCAGCAGCAGCAGACGCAGCAGGCGATGATTGGCATCCGGGGGTTGATCACCAACCTCTACACGCAGACCAGGATTGCCCTACCGTCGCAGCTTCTAGTCCTTGCTCCAGGTCCGCCTGTCCTGGCACCAGCCTCAGCGCTAGTGCCGACTACGCCGATCTCGTCGATCAGCATGCCCCCACTGCTTGCTCCAGGTGCTCCCATTCACTCTCCCTTGCCGGCTACGACGCTTTTCTAGCATACGCCAGCGTCCGTTGTCAGTGCCCCGTTGCCAGTAGCTTAGACTCAGCAGGCACCGACAGCGGCTCCTACAGCTCCCGCCACCTCTAGCTTCGGCAGCAGCAGGCAGCAGCTCCGACGACAGCACCCCCGACGGTGACCAGTTCATCATCGCTCCGAGCGCTCAGGATCCTTAGGCACTCGGCTTCCTTTTTGGTGTCTTGATGCCAAAGGGGGAGAAGAGTCAGGGGAGTCTAGCTTAGCCTCAGGGGGAGTCCTAGCTGTAGGGGGAGTCTATCTTTTTGGAGTTTTTGGAGTCCTTTTGTAATTTGATGATTTGCTACTTCTTTGCTTTTCATTGAGTATTCTTGTGGCTCTTAATTCTCTCATATGTTATTGATCGTTAAGCTTTCAAGTTATTAATCTCTTTTGAGTCTTCAAGTTTAATGCACCATATCTTGTACTCATTGCATATCTTCTTGAGTATCGTATTGTCAAATTCATTACTATTATGCTTCACTTGTTGTGTTGTCATCAATCACCAAAAAGGGGGAGATTGAAAGCATCTAGGCCCCCATAAGGTATGGTTTCGGTGATTAATGACAACCATTGGCTTTACTAATTAATTTTTGGATGCAAGGTCTCCCATATCACTCATCACACTCAAATGAAATCAATATGAATATCATCTACTGCTCATTGGATATATTTGGAGACTCCTAAACAATCATTCTATGAGATCAATCAATGTTTATGAAGATTAGAAGTAAAAGCTCACATGTCAAAATTATTCAACCAAATTTGACAGCACTCAATGCTTGATAATCATCGAAAGAATATTTCCAACCAATGCCTAAGAGGTCAATCGAGCAAATTCCAAAAGAATCACTTAGAACAACTCGAAGCAAACAAAATCAACTTACCGGATCAACCGATGATTCCAGAAAACAACACATCGGTCGAGTTGGTTTAGCGGAAGAAGAAGACCTCAGAACTAAGTACTCACCAGATCATCCGATGATGAAGGGCATGTTACATCGGTCCATCAATACAGTAAGCAATCTCCCTAGACCAAGTGTAACACCAGACCATCCGATGTACAACAATGAACACATAGGTCGATCACTCCAGTAAGCATCAATTCTGAACTAATTCTGGATGAAGTGCCACCGGATCATCCGATGAGAAGGCAAGGGTAACATAGGTCTAACAACAGTCATATCTGACACAGTGACATCAGCTAATTTGGATTTGACCGATGATAACTGAAGTGGGAGCATCAGATCATCCGGTGTTTGCAGAACAGTGATGTCAGCCTACTTTTCCAACGGCTATTTCATGGAGGCTGGCTATTTATACCCCTTCAACCAGTCTATTCGACAAGTCTTGATAACCAGAGCTACTCTACACATTCTCAAGCATTCAAGACGTTGAGCTAACACTTCTAGATCATCTACACCACTTACACACCAAGAGATAGGCTAGAACTTGCTAGAGATAGTGCTTGTGTGCTTCCATTCTTGGTGATTGGAATATCTAGTGTAGTGAGAGCTGTAAGGGAGTGTCCCTTGGTGATTGTATTTGAGAGAGCCTTCCGGAGCTTTCCATGATGGTTGTGGAAGCCCGGAGGATCCAAGTTGTATAAGGCTTGAGCTCCACCTTGCCAAGGTTGGTAAACGGATAAGTATAGTGAAGATCCCTAGTCTCGGTGACTTGGGAGAGTTTGCGCTTTCTTCCCCTCCCCTTACACTTATGCATTTCTTATACCGCAAAGTTACTATTCACTTGAATGCATAGGTTGTTTGCATAGGGAATTGGGCTTTTAGTAATTAAGTTTTATTGCTTTAATTTTTTAAAAGAAGCCCAATTCACCCCCCCCCCCCACTTGGGCATTCGATCCTTACACCGGCTGAGCTAGCACTGGGGTTGTTGTGAGGTGTTTCACCAATGCCTGAAAAGCATCCTCACATGCTTTGCTCCAAATATATTTAGACCCTTTTTTTAGCAGCTCCGTCATAGGCTTAGCGGTTTTTGAGAAGCTCAAAATGAACCTCCGATAGTATCCTGCTAATCCGAGGAAGCTACAACTTCATGAATGGACTCTGGAGACTCCCATTGCAGCACTTGTACAATCTTGCTTAAATCAACAGCGATACCCTCAGCAGAAATAATATGCCCCAGAAATGGCACTTGATTGATCCAAAACTCGCACTTCCTAAGTTTTACATAAATCTTGTGATCTCGCAATCGTTGGAGCATGATATGCAAGTGTTTGGTGTGTTCATCCTCTGATTTAGAATAAACCAGAATGTCGTCGATGAAGACCATGAAAAATTTGTCCAACTCCGGCATGAACACAGAATTCATGAGATACATGAAGTGAGCGCGTTGGTAAGATCAAACGACATGACGAGATATTCATAGATCCCATACCTCATCGAGAATGTTGTCTTTGGTATATCTTCCGGTCGTATTTTGATTTGATGATATCCGAGCGGAAGATCCATCTTCGAGAATACCTTAGCACTCACTAGTTGATCAAATAAGATATCGATGTGCGGTAGTGGATACTTGTTCTTGATCGTCATGGTATTGGGCGGACGATAATCCACACATAGACGTAATGTCTTGTCCTTCTTCTTCACAAATAATGCGGAGCAGCCCTAGGGCGATGAACTTGGGTGAATTAGACCTTTGTCCAGCAGGTCCTTGGAATGCTCCTTCAATTCTACTAATTCACTTGGTGCCATTTTATACGGCCTTCGAGAGATAGGTGTGGTTTCCGGAACAAGCTCAATCTTGAACACTATGTCCCTATCAGGTGGCATACCCAGTAAGTCGTCGGGAAACACGTCCGGATATTCACGAACCACGGGAATATCTTCAAGCTTGGCGTCTTCCACATTATACACTGCTGAAACTTGTTGAGATGGAACCACAAGATTTAATGTGTTGCAGCCATGTATTGGAGAATTCAGTTGAACAGTCCGAGAGCCAATGTTGAAGATAGCTCCATAATGTGTCAACCATGACATTGCCAAAATGATATCAATCTTTTGATCCTTCAGTGTGATCATACTTGCAGGATAAAATTTTCCACCCAAACATAGAGATGCTCGGGTGACAACTTCATCGGCTGAAATCTTGCCTCCGGGTGAGCTAATATGAAATGGACCCGTCACGGTGATGAATGGTATTTGGTGTTTCAGCACAAAGGATCTTCTAATAAAATTATAAGTCACACCGGAATAAAAAAGAACGAAAGCCGGTTGATCTTGTACAATGAACATGCCCGCTAAAACAGGTCCGTCTTCCGGAATGTCCTCAATTGCCGCATACACTACAAGAAACGAGCAAAAAACCGTTGGCCTTATAGCCGTCGGTAACCTCTTAAAACCAACGCACATACGTTGAATATTACAAGTGTCGGCCCCGACAGCTTTAGATATTATATACGTTGGTTTCATCACCCGACACTTTTAACTCTGAGAACCAACGCTTATAATACAATTTGACTGTCGGCAGGAGCCACCCGACGGCTTTAAACGCAGGACAGAAAACAAAATGAAACACCACAATATACAGAAGTGGATTTCTCCAGGATCGATCGAGCCAGCTTCTGCATGATGCAGCACGGATAAAAATAGATATAAAGAGACATTATACACATCCAAATTTCTTGGTGATAAAACAAACATATGTTGATGATAAGAACAGACAGCTCACATAAAGGGGGAATGACTAGTATGCAATCTGATTTATAGTGCAAGCATGCAATCACCCATCATCAACCATTGGATGTCCATCCCATTGGATGTCCATCCTAGGGTGAATACATTTTTTCACTTAACCCCCTCCACCACACGGAGGGAGTTAAATGAAAAAACGCAACCACCCTAAGATGGACATCCAATAGTTAAGAGTAGATGATTGCATGGTTGCACCATAGATGAGATTGCATACTAGTCATTCCCCACATAAAGGTCAGACCACATTTCTTAGTGATACAAACAGATCAAACAATAATGCATTACAATCCAGTGCTAAATAGATCAAACGAAAATGTATGAGCGGGCAGTGCTTGGCATCCTCGGGTCCTCGTCGCCGTCCTCCGCGGTGTGGAAGTTAATGCAGGAGCACCGCTCCAAAGACGACGCCGTTCATGGATCTCGCCGTTGGGGTTGATGCCGGATCTCTCATAGCTCTCCACGACCGCAAAAGACGCCAGATCTCGCTGTTCTTGGAACTCAGGAGACGCCATCGCGCGCAACGAGGTGGAGCTGGCCGGAGGAGGACGAGGCGGCGGCGGATGCGAGGTGGACCTGGCCGGAGCCCGTGCCGGAGCGAAGAGGAGGATGAGGCAGGGGACGCCGGGTCTCGCGTACCTATCCACGAGAGCAGGGGACGGCGGAGTGCGGACGGATTGGAGATCGACGACGGCCGTGGATCGGAGGACGGGAGAGAAAGGGCAAAGAAGTCACTGGAGAGACAGAGAAAGCAGTGGGCGGTGACGGTGGGAGACGAAGAGACTAGTACTAGTTTGCTACGGTTGGCCTGGGTCTTGCATCGTGTGCCCTTAAAGAATCCAGAGACACGGTCTTGAACTCGGCGGTGGAAGTTACGGTGCGAGCTGTGGCCGCTAAAAAAATTTTGCGGCCCAGCGGGCGTATTAAAAATTTTGTGGTCGTCGAGCGCCAGAGATCTTAAAAATTTTGTACTCGGCGCGCGCGGACTAAAAAAATTCCCCATCGGTAGAGCGCCTTTTTACAGCCGTCGGTTGTTGAGAGACAGCCGACGGTTTTAATATTATAATGTCGGTTTGTTATACAGTCCAGATGCTTTTATTTAAAGCCGTCAGCTTTTGTTCCGGCGCCGACGTCTTTATTTATTGCTGTTGATTTTTCTTATCACGACGTTTTTATGTTATTTAAATGTGACGGCCCCGACTATTTTAAAGAAACCGACGGCCTTTTACTGTTTCCTTGTAGTGATAGTTAATGCTGCCAGCCTTTGATTTGACTTTCTTCGGATGTGCATGATGCTGATCTGAGCTTTTGTGAGATGGCATGTGGCTGCGGCTATGCTTAGCTTCACAACAATTTTGTGCCAAATGAATCCTCTGCTTTCCACTGAATTGAGGCGGACATAACCCTTGTACGTCTTGATGTGGTAGGGCTGCACAAATAGCATTTGGTTTCTGTTGTTGAAGTGTAAAAGGTATTTGCGTCCTCGGCTGAAGGGGAGGCGCATAAGTTCTAACTGCAGCCGTGGTTGTGGTGGTTGCACCATGTACTGAATGTCCCTACCGGATGGCAAGTAATACCTCAGCCGACATCTCGGGGGGATGCCACCATTACAGTCCGGGGGTATAGTACTCTTCCTCTCCGCTTGGTAACGGAGATCGACATCTTCTCACCGAATAACGGCATTCACCAGGTCATGGTAATTGCCATCATTGAATAGAGCAACTTCAGCCTTGAGTTTAGCATTTAAACCACGGAAAAAGTACTCACATTTTAGATTCTCAATGTCTACAAAATGAGTTGCATACTGCACCAAGCGGTTGAACTCTTTGAAATAATCAATAACCCTCATTTCTCCTTGTTTTAACTCCAAGAATTCTTCATATTTGGTGCTTATATTCCCAGCAGGGATGTGACGAGCACGAAATGCATCGCGGAATTCACTCCATGTGACACGATGTCCTACTGGCAGAGTGGTGAGATATTCTGACCACCAGGCAACAGCGGACGCTTGAAGTTTTTGAGCAGCCAACAATGTCTTCTGGTACTCCTCAAACTGAGATAGCCCGAATTTGCCTTCTATGACCCGGAGCCACCTCTGTGAAAACTGGTGGCCGTGATGAAAGAAACTCCACATAAGCACTCCAAGTTGAATTATGCAGTCAAGCTTCTGAGGTTCTGCCCTGTAGCACGAATTCTAGGAGTAAACCCGTGTTCTCGCGATCAGACTCAACCACGCTTGCCATGACTTCTGCAACCATAGTCGGGAACAACGATGAGGATGGTGGTGATGGTTGTGGTGTTGAGTTATTTCCGCCACGAATGGGACCACCTAGTTCATGCTCTGAATGAGTGTGATCCATGTTGCAAGAGTGAGAAATGCGGTTAAAATCCAAAGTTGAAATGTCAACTTGAACTCAAAAACATTAACCGTAATAGCAATGCAGCATGTGAAGGTGTAAACAAAGAATAGAAACTTTTAAACCAGATTCAAAAATCGAAAAAACTCGTCAAATACTTCCACCCAACAACCATGTTGAGGTTACATGACTCTCGAGCACATTCTGGAAGTTCACAAAGCATGAATACTTGAATGTCCATGACCAGTTCCAAAATGATTGGAACCTGTCAACATTCTGTCCAGATTTAGCAGTCTGCAACCAAACCAGAATTTGAATATGAAAATGGCTATTTCATGTCTCAAGCTGAATACCAAAGTTAAAGTTAACTTCAATATCTTTCCAACGAGTATTAATGTGCTTTCATATCAGTTCTTTGTTAAGAGATACAGATTTTTGAAATTTGACAAAGTTCCCAGAATTTTGGGACAATTTTGACAGCACCTCCTTTGTATATGGTGGTGTTTGGCCACAGTTTACAAATAGATAACTTCAAAATTTGCCAAAACTTTAACTTACAACATTGTAGTATACAGAATGCGGATTTTATAACCGTATCATATGAAGTCATTCGAGTCTTCTACTAAGAGATATGATAAAAATAGTGACAGGTGCAGAAAAGGTTCTAGTTTCTGTCCAGATTTGGCAGATTTTGGAACTTTGAAATTCTGAACATGTTAGAGGAGAATTCTGCTCTGGAGTTCAAAAGAAAAGATGTAGAAGACTTCCTAATATTTCCACCCATGTAAAATAACGTTCATTGAATTTTTCTTCTGGGAGTTATGGATTTTCAAAGTCAGGTCAAATTACTGACAGAAAACAGAGACTCTGATTTTTGAATGACTTGAGTTTAAACCTAGTCCAACTTTGAAACTTAGTTCAAACAAGAGATCAATAGCTAATAAAGGTATTCTTACATCTTCTTGAGTCCATTTTACAGTGATCTTCATAATGCATTGATGGGATACATGTCGGTACTACGTGCCTTTATAAAAGTGAAAATCCTAACCGGATTATACCAGCTTATACATCTTAATCAGTGGCACTATAAACGGTCACATGCAAACAATTTCTAAGCGCGATACGATAACACTGTTAGCGTACCTGCATAAGACACTCAATTTACAAAACACTCATTATGGTGCCGTACGGCACGGCCCACACGGGCGATCATTTCAGCCAGTCACAATAATATATATGAAAGTAGGAACATCCATCCCGTATCATTCCATACGGGCTGTCCCGAGCTGAGCCACGTCTCGGGGTACATGACCAGATCTTCTACCAACCGATGGGGGTCCCACGTCTTTGCCTAATGCTGCACCAGTAGGAGGCGCTTTCGCGTATTTATCAAAAAACACACTATGCTTTTCAACAGCAGGATAGGTGGCCATGTCATTTATCTCTTGTCCTAGGTATCAGTGCTGCATATGGCCCTTTGAACATTGAACGTTCAAGAGTTGCATACTTCGTGTTTTTGACCACACGATGGGGTATCCATGCTTTGCCTGGAGCATGCTGAGAAGCAGCGTTTCATATGTTCACAGAACCATGAGATGATTCAGAGACTCATATTAACTCTCGTGCCAAGCCACAAGGGACAATCACATGCTACCTCTCACATGGTGAGCTTACTGCAATTGACCCGCTTGTGGTGGTATACCTTACCTCTTACCTCACATTGGAGCATCGTTACAGAATATAATAACAAGCATGTTAGCATTGCCACCTTAATAACTATGCTATTATAGACCTTATGTGGGCATAATGACAAATCCTCACTCGACTACTTAGAAGTTCTTAAAAATAGGCTCTTTTTCACGAGTGCTATTTCCAATGTAGCTCTGATACCAGGCTATCAGGACCGGTGTCCTGACATTCCAGGAATCGCATTAGGTGGTGCCGTGCGATGCGGCACCCAACATCACACACAAAAAGATATAAAAAATACATAACACAAATGAGCGTGTCATATTCTTTTATATTTGTATAACAAAAGTATTTTTACAACAGTGGAAGTTATATAATACATCTCTCAACCTAGCTACTGCACAAGTAGTAGTATTCAGCCCGGAATACAACACACTAGCAAAACGAAGCAAAGCAGCGGCTCGTAGGGTTTCCGCCTGGCAATACAACCCGAGAGGGGTGATGCCACAAAGCGAAACCTGTCAAATGCGATATTACCTGCAAAACATTAACCCACAAACCGTGAGCTTAACATTCAACAAGACTTAACCGTCTCACCTAAACATGAAACTCTACATGCAGGAACATACTAACATAGGAAGCTGAAATTTGCATAAAGACACGCCTACAGTAGATCCTTACTTTCAGTTTTAGCCTCAAGTTTGCAGTTCATCAAAATATAAACTTAGTGAGCTCTTCCTTAATACAATCACTAAGCATTACAATTAATAATTCAAAGGCAATAGTAGATTAAATATATCCATTCACGTCTTACTACGTCATAGCGCAGTGAACAAGTGTGCTCAATCTATAACCACGAGCGACGATGATTCGAATCAATAACAATCCAGAATGCACGACACATACGCCCGCAAGGAAGACACGTAGGTGCTCTTCTCTCTACGTCGCATGCAACCACATTTCACAAGAGGCCCTAATATGAAATCAACTCTCCATCTCGAGCAAAAGGTCCTCTACACGGACACGTCAAAGTTGCCCGCTAGAAGATTTACACCTTTAAGCCTTCTCAACTCCATTCACAGATTGCTGAGAAGTTTTCACACTAAGGTCATCGAGTTTACATTAGTTTACTGGGTCCCACATACCAGTATGCATCCGGTACAACTCAAACTTTCCCAATAGGGCCGCATACGACACGGTCCTTAATCAACACAGGTAGTGCTACCACTACAGTCACCACATTCCATTCTACCTGATTGCTGCCTAGTCTCATATTCATTTCCAATGAATACTCTCTAAACCTACCCATGTGTCCCCATGTGATATAAGCAAGCGAGTGACGAATACTCATACTTCTACAGGATCAACTATGAATCCTCATTAACATAGCAATAGTCCTACGATAAAATCCTATTCTACCCATACACTCCAAGATGGGTTGGGGGTTATGCATTTGGAGTGTCATTCACCTTAGACGTAATGCAAATTTCGTCTCTAATGCAAAGACAGTGAATACAAAGCAAAACTTTAAAAATAGCTTAAATGCAATCTGGGGCTTGCCTTGCTCAGCGGTTTAGTTAGTAGATTCAAGTCAGTGAATCTTCCTCCGGGAAGTCCACCACAACAGTAGCGAGATGGAATGCTTAGACTCTGAGTTGGACTCCTCATCGAGCTCCGGCGTCACATCCACTATCGAAATGAAAATGCATATATAATCAAAAGTGATTTAGTAAATGATTCATTTATGTTATAAACAACTTAGGAATGAACAAGGAGTGACTAAGAATGAAGTCTTTGTTTCTGGAGTCAACAGCAACAGAGAGGAAAAATAATGTGGAATGGAATAAGCATAAGCATAATGTAATGTATGCTTCCAATTGAACATATGCATGAATCTGGAATGAAATCATAGAATTCTGTAGCAAAAGGATTCTAATGGCTCGAAGAATTTTACAGTGGCAAGTACGTACTAGGATGAGGATTAGGGCCAAGAAGGTTTGTACAAGGTTTTTGGTTTTCTGAATTTTGATCCTAAATTTTGGAGATTTAACATAAATAACAGTGAGTGTTCTAGTTATGTTTAGTCTCACTGGTCCTAACAAAATTTGTTCCACAATTTTCTACGCTTTGTACAGGGAGATATTGATTTTACAGGTTGGGAGTAAATTCTGAAAAAGTTTCTGTTCATTTTTGAATTTCCTATGGACATTGGGGATTTGAACACAATTATACATAGTAAATCAATTCAAATAAACTTAAAACGTTTACTGGAGTCTAAGTATATTTGAATGAGGATTCTGACCAAAATTGGGAATTTTCCAATTATTAGAACAGCCACAATTAATTTCCCAATCAATTTGCTCAAAAGAAATTAATAATGTAAATACTGGGACTTTCATTTTGAACAAATTTCACTTCTGCAAAAGTGTGAATAAACAAGAGTCTACCAAAATTTATTTGGAATTTTTAGGACAATTCTACTAGGAGATATTTATTTTTGAAGTTTGGATGTATGCTGGAATTGTTTTCATATAGAAAAGTTCAAATAAAATCCACACGGGCCCACTGGGTTTAAACCCCGCACTCACATGGCAGCCACATAGGGGCCACAGAATTACTGTGTATGGACGCAAAAGATCAAGAGGCCACAGGTGATCTGCCCGAGGGCCATGTGCCACTGACCTGGGGGACCCGCACGCCTCTTCTTCCCCAGCTCGCCTGGCGGCGCCAATGGCGGCGCCCCCACCGGAGGATGCTTCCGACGGTAAACTCCGACGAGCCTGGCCGCCAGGGCCTATTTATAGGCTAGGGACTAGACCAAGGGGTCATCTGGGGCTAAAACCGATTGGGGCCTAGCTCCCGGTGGCGGTGGCGCATGAAGTCCGTCGGCAAGCGTGATTCTCCTTCAATATTGCCTCATTTGCATCGAGGTTTGTTGCAAAAGGACACTGGGACGATGGTGAGCATGGAATTGGATCCAGGAATCGAGTAAAACACTTGCAATAGAGAGTTCATCGATGACCTAGCTGTTTTTGGTCGGCAGAGCGAAGAACTCAATGTTGCATCCACGGTTTTGAATGGTATTTGTTCTTGAAGGTGCGTACAGACGTATTGAACATGTTTGCTAACTGAAGTGACCGATTATTGTGCGTGTGCGACGACTTGGATCAAAAACTAAGGGCTGTTCTCAAGGTTGGCCGGCGCAAGAACTCAAAATTCTACTCAACGGTGCAACGAGAAGCTGAGAAACCTGGGGAGCACGAAGATGGCATGATGGCGAACCTTGTAGCAAGGTTGGAAAGCCGGGAGAGGGCTTGGGGAGATGAGGCGACAAGTAATCGAGGAGGACGGCTGGAACATAGTAGATGAAGAAGCTCCGGCTTGGGGTGGCGCCAGGAGAATCAAGGCAGCGTCTTGCAGCTTCGGGAGAAAGATGATGACAGTGCACACTTGTCTGCAAGCTCCACCGAGTTGGAGCAAGGGTGACGATGTCGAAGCAGCGGGGTTGGTGCCAAAACGGCGAGCAGCTCTTTTCACGTTGAAAGCAAAAGACAAAGCAACGCAGCACTTGCTCTGAGTTGATAAGAGGGAGGAAGAATATCTGCCTTGTTTTGCTGGTTTGCAAGGGAATGAAACAGGAGGTGGCGCATGCAATGGCCTTGCGTGGCACCATTGCAAGAAAACAGAAAAGAGGCGGTAAGTTCCTCTGTTTTGGACACTGACAGTGAGTCCCATTTCTTCCGTTCCTCATCCTCTTATCTGGTTCATCAAATATCCTACCAAATTTTGGTTAAACTCATAAAACTTGGCAGGTAGCCTAAAACCATTATATAGGACTTGAATCTGAAATCATTTTCTCGATTTGGCCAAGTTTCATTCAAAATTCAATTTGAATTTGAATTTAAATTCAATTCAATATCCCACTTGAATCACCTAGCAATATGCTTCAAACAATTTGAAAATTTGCGTGATAGCCATTTTGAATATGTCGACTCTATATGTAGACTCAGAATTTTATTTTGACAAAGTTTGAACAAGAGCTACGCTTGAATTTTTTAATTCCCTCTTTTGGGGTTTGAGATGAATTAGTTTCAAATTGCCATTTTGATTGGATTTTTCTTTAGGTACTAATTTGAACAGAAAATGCATTGATTTATACAGCATTAGGAGTGGAACTTTACATTTGACGACTTCTGAACCAAATTTACTTTCTATTTTGAATCAACCATTAAGTGGCCATCCAAAATTAGAATTCAAACTAAAATTTTACCTCAAACTTTGTCAAATGACAAATTTGGTTTGGCATTTCAATTCCCCATATTTAACTTACCCTAGCTGCCATGTTTCAATATTTTGAATGGCATTTAAATTTGACTGAGGACTTTGATGTTCTTGTGGGACCCACTGGTCAGCCAGTGAAACACTCCTCTGTTGTGAAGGCGCCAGACAGCTGCTTGCATGTGCCACCGAGGAGCTTCACCTCTGCATCGATTCCAGCTGCAAAGCACGCTAGCTCTGACTTTTCTTTCTTTCCTCCTTATCTTCTCCAAGCAGCAGAGCTGAAAACCTAACTCTGTTTTCTTACTCACTTCTCTGCTCTCTGCTTGCCACGGCACAGATAATTCCTTGCCACCTCCTGTTTTCACCAGCACTGGAAATAGCAAGGTAGCAGCTGGGTGTTCTCCTTATCCTTCCCGGTTAGGCAAAGCTGAGGATTTGCTCCGTTATTTGCTCAACGTGCTCTGTTCTTCGCTACCGATGTTTTCTTCAGCTGCCACCCAAACCACTGCAGCAAGGTGGGTTTTATTCATTTTCGTTCGAGCTTGGTTTCTCCTTGCTGTTTGGCGCATCTCACAGACCAGCTTTCTGCCCAGCTGGAGCTTCCCCGACGAACAGCTACGGCTGCCGAGCTGCTGACCTTGGTTTTCGGCCCCTGCACCATCGTCGCCCGGTGCTGTTGGCCATCTCCTCGCTCCACCAAGATCGCAGGGCTGCGCGACCTTCTTCTCTCCCTCCCAGATGCAAGCAATCGGTGCTTTCCCGAGCTATCAACTTGCACCAAGAGATTTTCATCTTCATCGTCTACTTTCGGCCGCCGCAACGCCTCGACGCCGCCCCATGGCCTCATCCTCGTTCCAGCTCCAATAATCTGTCTCTAAGGTCCGCCACCCTCTTCTCTCCACGTACTTTAATTTGGTTAAGGTGTTATGGGTCGGTTTTCTTAGAACACGAATTTTCGTGACCGCCGCTTGTTGACCTAGGTAATTGATGAACACCATGTTGTGTTCGATTTCCTTCCAATTAGAGATTATGTTCGAGTTCTCCATAGTACAGGGGTGCTGTAGGGTCAAAATTCCGAGCTTGTTCGACCATTTCCGAGCTATTCCCAAGTCACCGTCAAACCTCATATGCTGCCACCGTCGCCGGTGACATTCTGGTCGCTGCCGTGTCGCGTCATATTGCTAAATGTGTGTTCCACGTTCCTGGGATCGATTCTTGTTTTTGAAGCGCTTCCTTTTATCGCCCCCAGGCGTGGGACCAGCCGAGCGAAGTCTCTGTGATGCCACGGATCGAGCTGTCTCGAGATTGAAGAAAGCAAGGTACTGTGGACCCAACTATGAGCCAATCATTTTAATTCCAGATTTGCTCCCAAGTTAGAAAATCCATATCTCCTGTAATATTTGGCCACAAATTCCCAAATAAATTTTGTTAGCCTCCTTATGATCTCTACTTTACAGTGGTAAATTTCAGTAAGTATGGAAGTCCCTAATTTTCCCTGAATAATTCCGTTAAACAAAAATGCTTTAAAATTAATTCCAAATGTTCCATTTATTGGAATAATATCAAAATTTTCCATATCCTTTTTTTAATTCTCTTGAACTCCAGTAAAATTTCATACTCATTTCACTTGAATTGCTATGTCAAATTAAGTTTCAAACCTGTATGTACCTGAAAAATTCCAAAATGTCCACAAACATTTTCAGAAATTTGTCCAAACTTCTAAAATCAATATCACACATGCATAAAAAATTATGAAACCAACTATTTTGGATCACTCTTGACCTCATCTAAACATAAAACCAACTATTGGCCATGTTTAAGCTCCAGATGTTTCCAGAAAATTCTGGGAAGGGTTTAACTTCATTGAATTTTACAGAACGGAGATTGGCATGAACATTGGTCAAATTTGACCAGAACCCCACAGATAGCATCTGTTATTCACTATAAAACTTACATAACCATAAGACTTGATTTACTACAGTAAACTGTGTTTCACATCTCTACGTCCAAAACATTGATCATGTCACTTCATATCCACATTTCACTATGTTTCACTTTCATTTCTCCTTTGTTGTTTCCTGTTTACAGCAGAGCTCTTCCTGTAGTCCTTATGCAGCAGGTTAAGTTTCCTTGACATTCCTATAGTGTTCCTCCTTGCTTCACTATACATTCTTGTATGATGCATCCTCCACTTTGTTCCGTAACTCTACTATCCTTAATTTTGTTTTCTTCCTCTGTTATTCCACAGAACAGAGGCAAGCCTGTCATACTTAGAGTACTCCTCCTTGAGTTATACACCTCTTCACTATTTATTTGCTAAGTTATCTTTCTTATGTTCATATACATTTCCATAGTAATGTGACGAATGCGATATGTGACGCATGACCCGAAGGCAAGGAACTCTCTATGGATGCAGCTGAGACGAAGTTCATGACGGAGTTTATTAACTGATCTTCACTGAATTTGATTCTCAACCAAAGGCAAGCCCCGGTTTGCATTTAAGTCATTTCTAAAGTTTTGCTTTTTATCACTATGTTGATTAGTATATGAATTGTGCATTAGGTCTATTATGTTTGAATACTCCAAATGCATGACCCACAATCCCATGGAGTATTTGGGTAGATTTTTAGCTCAACGCGTAGAATTTCCATGCTAATGTTGTAGGAACTCCGGTAGAGGTCGAGTGGTTGGAATCCACCCGCGAGATAGCGACACTGTCACCAGGATTAAATATTTTAGAGAATTGTTTATGAACTGAATGTGAGACCGGGCAGCGGGATAGGATGCAGTGGGACGTGGTCTCGGGTGCGTTGTCCTGCCTGTGTCGATTGAGGACCGCGCTGTGTGCGGTCCTATTAGGTAAGTTTGAACTGTACCAGAGGTATACTGGATATATGAGATTCAGAAAACTGATATAACCTGTTCACCTTAGCGTCGAGGCATAACCCACCGCCTCATAGGTGTGGGTTGAGAGAAGCAAGGTGTAAACTTGCCAGTGGGCACATACACGCTCCGTGTGGGGGCCTCCTGCTCGTAGCTCTGTGGGACCGGTTCGGTGTGTAGGTGTCGAGTAAAGGTGGCTGCATACAACATCAGTGGAGTGTGCCTCTGCAGCTCCGAGTGTGGGTGTATGTGTCATGTTATTCGGGTGTTATTCATTCGAATCACCGTCGCTCGCGGTTATGGATTGAGCATACTTGTTCACCGAGTCGTGACATAGTAATAAAGAGTAGTTGAAATATTATGAATCTGCTGCCATGATTATTATATCGTATTGCAACCTTGGCTGAATTAGTGATAGCACAATTAAAGTTATCATTTCCAAACATTTAACTTAAATGAAGCTTATGCAGCTTTGGGCAAGTATCACCGTAGATGAAGCGTTTCTTGTCTGATTTTGGAGTTCATTATGATGCATGCCCACTGATATCGCATTTGCTACTCTAAAACTGAGCACTAAGGATTTACTTTTGGCGAGTTCATTTCTGCAAATTTTTGCTTCCTGTCTTTAGAGTTTCCAGCATCTAGAGTTTCATACCTTAGGTGAGATGATTAAGTCTTGTTGAGCCTTCATGCTCATGGTTGCTTAATATGTGGTTTGTAGGTTCACTTATTTTGTTGTTGTTATGGGTTGTCTGTGAGACCTCGAGCTGTCGAGATATATCTCTCACGAGACACCACGTCGTTGCCTTATGATCTTTGTGTTGCTAGTGAGAAGCGTCCGCGGGCATGGACGACTTATTCTCTTGTGCCTAGATAGGTTGAGAGTGTGAGTATGTACTTTTTCGCCGTGTGTGTACCGCTGTTGTATACTATGTTGTAAACAATATTTTATTATGAAATGAAAACTTTTATCTTTACTATGTCTTTTCGTGTGTGCTGTTGGGTGCCACATCAGACAGCACCACCCAATGCGATTCCTGGAATGTCGGGACTCCTCACACATTCTTTCTTGTATTTGTGACTTTATGCATAATAAAGATATTATCTTTAGTCTTCCTTTATACATATGATTTGATGAAGCGTTTCTTGTTTGATTGTGGAATCCATGTAAGTGGTAGGAATTGTCTTTATGATTAACCATATTGATCTTACTCTATCATCATAAGCACTATAAACCCCCACTATAGTCTATGTAGTTTTGATATGATCATGTTATTATGAATAACTTGTGCTATATCTCAACATTGGTGCAACAATGTTTAGGTTAGTCATTGCCTTAGAGAGGTACTTGTACTCAAGCCTCTAAGGTATTTACTTAACATGTAAGCGTGGTGCTTAGATAGTTAAGTAGCGTTGAATATCTCGTAGACACGGATTGAAAAGGCAGGCAGGAGGTCGTGACAATCCTATCTGTCCTTTGTAATTCTCCATGTTTGGCTATGCCATAGCTCTTGGCGGGAGTCGTCCAAGTATTGCTAGGGGTAAACAAGTGCCCGACGTGTTGAACAACTTAGCATAAGAATTCACCATTGACATTCTCATTAGTATCTAACCTAGGCTATGTATATGTATATTAGAAGCATTGTAGGACCAACTCATTAACTCTTAGTCTAATCTCCATTAGGACCTATCTACCCTCTAGAATAGATTGCTTAGGTGTGTGTCACACTACCCATATTATCAACTTACCCCTGTCATGATAATTGATCAATAACCCCTTGCTTAATCATAAGAATAGTGTTTACTTTTCTCAATTGTCTTCCTTTGGGATAAATATGATACCCTTGGGATAAAACTACATCGATAGTTTCTGTGCACTTGCGGAATTTATTCTGTACGTAAGAAACGTCAACAAATATTTCTGGCCCTGTTGCCGGGGAAGACAAAGGAAGTGAAGGATATCTATCACTTGTGATTAAGCTATAGGTACTAATAGTTATTAGATAGGATTACCCTTGTTTGTTTTCTCCTTTTGTGTGAAAACAGAGTAGTGTTGGCTAACTCATTTTATAGGATGACCAACGAGGATGCAAGTGCTCAACTGCAACATGGTTCAAGGCGTACCTCAACAAATGTCCGCTAGGCAACACCATTGCTTCTCGCGGAAGAATTTCAGCTTCTAGCAGGAGCCAAAGACATCCATTTCCAAGTTTGGGGGAGCTCCAAGAGTTCTTCTTGGTTTGCCTTCATCATGGTGTGAATAGTGGCTCTTCATCCAACACTCATGTCATGGGTTGACTCCACCAATCCATGACCACATTCGTGCTGGAGCTGAAGGAGCCCTATTCTCATTCATCATGGATAAAAATATGGTCTCCACTCAATGGGTGGATTGAATAATGCTCTAGTTCCCTTAGCTTGGCATGCACACCATTAAACAAGGTGCAAATGCTAGCTAAAGAACAACACCTCCCTTTGAAGTATCATGAAGATCAAGCACATGGAGAAGTGTTTGGAATTATGCAAGTCATGAATATTCACATGATTTGTGAAAATCCATGTCAACATGAGGCACGTGGAAAATTTTGCCAAAGACCCATGAGGACCATTTCCAAACAACAGCTCCAATGGATATTATCTACAAAGAGGTCAAGAGTGTAATCAATATCACCCTAGTAATCAAGGAGGCTATGGGCATTTCAAGGGATCTAAGTTCAACTAGCCTACCTTGAAGTATTTTGTCCATGATCATGCAGAAATAAAGACAACATTCACATCAAGCTCTTGGCTAAGGACAAGAAACTTAAAGAGCCTTCAACATCCAAGATATCCCATAATCACTTGCTGGGATTCCTACACTTCGACCAAGCCCGTGCAATGTAGGGCAAGTGACATTGTGGATGAAGCATTTCTTGTTTGGAGTCCACATGTCATCATGCCCAAGTAAACCTTTGATCCATGATCAAAGTATGGGTTAACTTAAAAGAACACCAAGAAGGTCGAAACAACACCCCTAAAGAAGGACAAGACTCACCATGCTCATGAAAGAATATCTTTAAGAGGGAAAAGCCATCGCAACATCAACAAGTCTTCATGAAGGCGACGAAGAGGCTAGGGACACCGTGTGGCCAACATGTGCGAATGATAGCCAAAGTAGTTTTGGCATTTCAAGCAGGAGAAGTTTCATCATCTTTAACTCCAGGATTGGACAACAAATCATCGCACAAAAGAGGACGGAGGAAAGTCCCACTCATCGGACTTCAAAAATTCGGTGAGTCCTTGCCAATAGGTTAATTGGTAGTTATCTCATATTTGTTTTCTCAATTGCATATTTGAATTTCCCATAAAATCTTGATTTGCATTTAGCATGTTTGAATTGCCACACTTGCATGTTGGAAAGTAAAATTTCCAACCAACATAAAACTAAAAATTTGGGTTAGGGAAGCAACTTAATTGGATATGAATTTTGTGCATGACCACTTAAATTTATTTTCCTAATTCAAACAAAAAAGATTTTCTTTATGCCTCATTGCATTCACAAGTTGTTTCAAGTCAGGCAAGACAATATGACAACAGGGTTCAATTTGCTTTTGGCTAACCTAACCCGTTTTTGAGTTGTTTTGTTTTTCTTGATTGAATTGCAGCAGGACAAAAATTGTAAAGTGGTGGTTTGGCAAGAAAGAGTAGGCCACATCAATCTCAAGCCACCACTGGAAGGATTTGAGAACACATCTCTCCTTCAAACTCATTTTGAGTTTGAGGTAGAGAAATGTTCAAGATGATGACCCAATGGAGGAGCAAGAACAAGCCTCAACCAAAATTTTCAACAAATCCAACCTCAACTTGGCATTTGACGTTGAACATCAAGCCTACTCCAAACTTGAAGGGTGTGAGTTTCTCACACAAAAGCCTTCATCACCAATTGCTCTTCAAATAAGGTATGAGTTTATGATTTTTCATTGTTTGGTTTGCCTTATAATTGAATGCCCTTGCTTGCAATTATGAGGAAGGTTCACACTTGCTCATCATTCAATTCTCATGCATCCTCACAAGAGTAAGTGTTGGTATTATCTTTTGGATCTCCAAAAAAATACCACCTTACTTGGAAAAAAACTAAAACAAGTACCTAAAACCCCTTAAGCATTGTTTTATAGACTTAGTCATTTTTGCCTAGGTTTAGAAAACAAAACTTTTGGCATAATTTAATGGGTGAATTGGCATGTAGCAACACAGACATAGTGATGACCATGATTTTTTATTTGAGCTACATACATATATGGTGTCACTAGATTTCAATGTCCTAAGAATAAGTGATATCCTTTATCTGAATTTAAATTGCATGTTTATGTGGAACTACTAAATTTGAAATTCCTAGAAAAAGTTCTGGAGGATAAAATTGAGAATCTTGCTTGCCATGATCCAAATGATAACATTTGCTCTTGTGTAAAAAGATATGATAGTTAGAAACTTTTCAAGATGAAGGGATCCATATAGTGTATTTATATCACTTGCATTGTTATGAGTAGGAGCTTTAGAAAATGTGCAAATTGATTTATCCATAAAGCCCCACTCTTATCAATGAATAATACATTGTTTATGGATACACTTGAAAGTGGACCCAATGCATCTTCGATTTTGTTCTTCCCCGTATGTACAAATGAAAATTCGATTACCTAACCCGGAGATAGATTCATTTGTACAAGTATCGGGAGCTAACCATCCCTCTCTATCATAGATTGGAAGTTGTAGGAGTGATATTACTATTCAGGCATTCAAAGATCCAATTGTTGCAAACCCTAAGAGTATTTCATTTCAACATCTCTTGGCCAAGGAGTAAATTAGGATGGTTGCTACCTATCAGAAATTAATCTCGAAGCTCAACCATAACTATACCAGGTCGGAGATTTGACATGGAAACCCTCAATGAGCAACTAATGGATTGCTACGAATATGTGACAACATTATGCTCTCAACTATTCTAAGCACTCATTCCAGCTCAAGGGAATCACCACCATCATTGGGTGTAAGTTATTCCTTTGTGGCAGGTATGATGTACCTTAACTAAGGAATGATAAGATCACATCCAATGTATATTAGGTGCAAGTTGTTTCTATGTGGCCAGAAGGAATTTAATACCTTAGCCAAGGAATAACAGATCACACTCAACCCATGTTGAGTGCACGTTATCCCTATCTGGTTATAGATATGTTGTACCTTAGACAAGGAACAACAAATCACATTCAACACATGTTGGGTACATGGCACTCCTTTGTGGCGAAAGTTTATCAATACCTTAGCCAAGGAATAATGGATCACACCCAATGCATTATGAGTACAAGTTATTTCTTTGTGGCAAAAAGGAATGCTACACCTTAGCCAAAGAATGTTGTAACACACTCAACGCATGTTGGGTGCACGTCATTCCTTTATAGCTAAAGGTTATCATTACCTTAGCCATGGAATAACAAAGTACATCCAACATGAGAGACCTTGAACTGCGGACGAGCAACATTAACAACATTGTCTTCAACCACACTCATGGCTCCCATAGGAGGCAGCACAACATCGGCACTCAACCCTCCATTGTCAAAGCCACGCTGGAACAAGGATAGTGCAAACTCATGGCCTACCTCTGTCGTTAGGGATTCAACCCCCATCACAAAACATGATCAAGAACAAGCTTGGGGGAGGACCCCCGCTTGAGGTAACCTGTATCACACCCATTGCATTTTAATTTCCATCCATTCATTCACCTTGCATCTAAAAAATTAAAATATAAATAGTAATGTAGATTTGCTTTCCATTAAATAAAGATGTGCGGTAAGAATGATTTAGAATTCACATAGATGAAATGATGAATAGTTGCTCTATTTTATTCTTCCTAAGTCCCTAATTTACAACTTGCTACTCTCCAAAATATTGATTTCATTGGCTTAAATTAACTTTGCCTTAATTTAGAAATTGTGGGTAGTAAAAGTTTAATCTAATTCTAGGTTGTTGTGAGATTTGAGATAGTGATAAGGATGCTATCCCTAGTATGAAAGTGAAACTTAGATTTCCGTAGAAAGTTGATTTAAGTAACCCTCATTTGCCTGAAAATGCCTACCAAAGCCATATGACATTTTACATTGATAAACCTTTTGCATACGCTATTTTCCTTTACATTGAGCCTAGTCAAACTAGCATAGTCCTATGTGAGAATTCATTCATTTCTTTTTGAATTCAAGACTTCACTTGCACATGCTATACTTCTACACTAGAAACTAGCAAAATTCCATCATATTCTCATTCCACTATAAAAAGAGAAACTCCATGCTTTTCATACTTAAAACTTTCTTCAAGTCTATTGCATAAAAAAAGAGTAGAAGACATGGCTACAAGAAAAAGAAAAAGAAAAAGAAAATGCATGCTTACATCATAAGCATGACAAAAAAATGCATGCTTACATCATAAGCATGAGAAAAAAAAAGAAAAAAAGAGAGAGAAAGTAGCCATGTTTCATCCCTGCAATAAAGAGACTACACATCAAAAGGAGTCATCTCAACATCCACTTCCAATCCATCACACATGCACAACTCTTTAATCAAAATGTTTTGAATTTATTTCTTCTAAGGCTTACTCTTTTTACTTACCAAACTTATGTGCTGCAAATATGCCTACTACATTCTCTACCAAGCTCCACATATAATCCTTATTTAGTGGTAGGATTAGTATAGGTCAATGCCTTGGTGAGAATATATTTTCACTACACAAAAAGGAGTGAATGAGATAATCAAATGGAGGTACTTAGAACCTAAATTGAAACTCTCCGGAATTTAAGTGGAAATTGACTCTAGGCTATGCTTGCTCCACTTGATGTTCTATCTTTCAACTACCCATGAATATAAAAAGCATAAGACCCATAATGACTTAAGAAGGGTAGAGTACCATAGCCAATTTTTGCAATACTAGGTAGAGTATTTTGTTGTACACTTGGTACTTTTGAAAGGTAGAACATTGTAGCAACTTCTGATCATCACCATAATGTCTTGACTTTGCTCGAGATGAGCAAAGGATAAGCATGAAGAGTTTGTTGACGGGTGTTATATACCAATTTCGCCCGTCAATATAACTCACTTATGTGAAGGAAAGATCATTTCTTGTGCACATCACCTTTCTACTTAACCTATTTCCACTTGTCCCTAGAAAAATAGTGCATGCAGACTTTTTATACAGGAAATGAGGTGAAAGAGGGGGAACAATCCTAAAAGGTATCATCCCAGCAAATCAAGCACCGACATGTGGCATCACATGGATCAAATGGCCCACAAACAGATGTATTCGAGGACATCCAATGGTATATCACCCATATCAGTCAATAGGCCCACCTAGAAGCGACTTGGAGAAAGCACACGCGAAACGGAGCGAAGACCAGTTCGATCGAACAGGGGATTCGGCCAAACCCTTCCTGGTGCCAAAATCGGTCAACTTCCATGTGTTGACTCCCTGTGGTGCCCTGATGAAGATGAAGACCGATTCGCGCGCTTTTGGTGGCGGGAACCAACCCTTCTCCAACTTTAAATAGGACCCCTACCCCTCACTTCAACACACACCGCTTCAGGATCATTCTATTGTATACACTACTTTTCTTAGTCCTTAGAGGAGTTAGGCTATAGGTTATAGAGAGGAGAATCTCTAGTCCCAAGTCCAAATTGGGAAGGAGTAGATGGAATCTCTCTTCCCAATTCCAAATTGAGAAAGGTATGGCTCATGTATTCCTTCTTGTATTTGTGACTTTATGCATAATAAAGATATTATCTTTAGTCTTCCTTTATACATATGCTTGGATGAAGTGTTTCTTGTTTGATTGTGGAATCCATGCAGGTGGTAGGAATAGTCTTTATGATTAACCACAATGATCTTAATCTATCATCATAAACACTATAAACCACCACTAGAGTCTAAGTAGTTATGATATGATCGTGTTAATATGTATAACTTATGCTATGTCTCAACATTGGTTCAACGATGTTTAGGTTAGTCATTGCCTTAGAGGTATTTACTTAACATGTAAGCATGTGCTTAGATAATTAAGTAGCATTGGATGTCTCGTAGACCCACGGATAGAAGAGGTAGGCAGTAGGTGGTGACAGCCCTATCCATCCTTTGTAATCCTCTACGTTCGGATATGCCACAGTCTCTTGGAGGGTGTCTGTCGACTATTGGAGCCGGCAGATCTCCCTAGACTGCTAAAGTGATTGGGGAGTTTGAAGTTCGGTGTGGGCGCGCGGAGATTCAAGAAGGTGAATAGGAGTTTGACACAGGAGACACAAGGATTTATGTGGTTCGGGCCGCCTGAGCGTAATACCCTACTCCACGGGTGTGTTGGTGTTGTATTAGCAGTAAGAGCTTGTCACGTATGATCGCTCGTCAACGTCCGTGAACGTCCGTGAATGTCTGTGAACGTCTGTGAACGTCCCTGAGTGTATCATCGGCCTGCCCTTTTATAGTAGAAGGACAGGCCGTTACAAGCTAGCCTGGCCCGACATGTGGCCCCGGCGGTTACTAGTATTGATACACGATTAATTGCTGTTAATGATCCTGTAACGGGCTCCGACAGTGCCATTACTGGTGTTAAGATCGTCCGTTTAAGTGTCATTAATATGGCATTAATGACATTTAATCGGGTCTTGAAGTCCTTGGCTCTCCTTTGAAGATCCGGAGCCGTTACAAGGCCTTCCGGAGGTTAGAGGCTGGCAGGTCCGACGATTTGACACGTGGAAGCTCTGGAGCTTGCTGTGGGAAGCAGGTAGCTCCGGGGCTACCAGACACGTGTTAGGTCCGGAGCTTCTCTCGGTCTGGGGTTAAGTCCGGAGGTGCCGTTTCGGTACGTGGCCCGGAGCTTCCCCCTTGTGGGCGGTAGCTCCGGGTTAGTCGTACGCGTGGCGACCCAGGGATTAACCATGTTGGAGAAGCGGGTCCGGTCATGTCTAACAAGTGGGCCTCCGAGGGTCTTCAAACCAAGTAGATGGCTTTCCTTTGAGATTTCTGTAACCTCAAGGGGTGTGCGGTTTTTAGGGTACCGACAGTGGCCCCCTGGACCTACCTCCGAGGAAGATCACTGGGGTGAAGTCATTCCGTCGGAGGTGGGTCCATCCTTGCGGCTCTTGAACTGGGTCTTCAAGGGTCTTTGGAGGTGCCGTTGGCAGGGATTTACAGTTAGATCCCGCCGCGTGGCGCTCCTCAGGCGGCAGATGAGATCTTTGACGTGCGGATCTCACGCAATTGAAGGTCGCCGGTTCCTGATACGAAAACCGTATCGGTTCCGCGCGCCCTGTCAGGCAGCCGCCTTTGGGTTTCCCGCCTCGTGATGACAACCGTTCGCCTGGGTAAGAGCCTCGACTTGATCGTCGGGGTGGTCCCGGGCCCTCTTGTCATCGGCTGGGTTGAATTCTTGAGTGGTATCTTCGACTTCCCTGCGGTTTCCATCCAAGCGTTGCGAGGGCTTACTTAAGAAGGAAAGCGCGCACGCGGGAGTTCTTTACGCCTCTCATCTGATCTTGCGCTCAAACTCCCGACTCGTACTTCGCTCCTCTTCTCTTGCCTAGCTGTGCCGCGATGGAGTTGGGTCTGCGCGAGAGTCGCTTGAAGACCGACAACGATTTGAAGAAGGTCCGGGCCCTCATGGGGTGGTCCTCGGACTTCTTCAACCGCTTGGTCCGTGCCGGCGGAGAGCTCCCCTTCGAGAAGGAGCGCGCTGGTGAGATGGTGTACTTTTCTTCGTACGCCATGGTGGGGTTGATCCCACCTTTTTCTTCTTTCTTCTTGATGCTGCTAGACTTCTATGGTCTGCAGCTATACCACCTTGGCCCTCACTCCATTCTCCTCGTGTCTATCTTCGTCCACTTCTGTGAGATGTGGGTGGGAATCCCCCCTGCATCGAACTCTTTCGAACCTTCTTCACCGTCCACACCACCGGCCGGAGCAATGAGTACCTTGGCTTCTACTACTTCGTGAAGCGCAAGAAGTGCCCATTCAAGTACCTCCGGTCGTTCCCTTCCGGGAAGTGGGATGACTGGAAGAAAGACTGGATAGTCGTCAGGGTGGAGGAGCATGAGAGATTGGAGCTGCCAGACGGTCTGCCCGGCATCGACACGACGATCTGGAGTGAGGTTCCGGTGCTGGCGGAAGCTTTCGACCCCGCCTTGACCAGGATCCGCCAATGCGTGGAGGGAGGATTGACTCCCCAGGCGGTATTATGCAATTTCCTGGCCAACAGGTGGGCGCCGCTGAAGAGGAGGGAGAAGCTCGCTTGGGCCCTCAACAGCGTGATGGACGAGGACCAGGTGGAGACCGGGTTGAAGTCCAACATGGTGGGGAAGACCTTGGAGTTCCACCTCAAGAAATTCCAGCACGGCATCGACGTCGACGGTGATGACTTGACTCCGCCGTCGGCCTTTCTCCCCCTGAACGTGGAAGTGGAGTTCAGCAGGGAGCTCCGGCAGACGATGCCCGCGCTTGACGACCTTGGTGTCGTCGAGAGAAGATCAACCACCCGGGTGGCAATCCCCGGGATGCCCGAAGACGGCTCCGCCCCTGTCCCACAGCCGAGGGTCGAGGTCGTCGGCAAGGGCAAGGAGCTGGCGGATGAGCCGGAGAGCCGGAAGAGGAAGCTGCGACATGCCGACGGAAGGTCCGCCAGGCCCGCTACTTCCGCCTCGGTTCCTTCTCCCCAGGGGGAAGATCTTCTGCCGCCGTGGCGACTGTCCCCGTAGTGGGGTCCTTCCGGAATGATACTGTTCCTGCAGTGGGATCCTCCCGGAGCACGTCTTTCCCCGTGGTGGAGCCCTCCTGGGGTGCTAGCTCCGGGCGCACGACTCCGGCACCTGGGACGGTGGGAGCCTCCAGGTCCAGGGGTTCCTCCCAATCGAGGAGAGCCTCGACCCGGGAAACGCCCGTGGCTGCGACAAGTTCTGGGGGGCCTTCCGGAGCTCCTACGCCGACCATGGCCAGCCCGGAACGTCCGGGAAAAAGGTTCCGCGCAAGCTGGTGCGGGAGCCTTCCAAGGTAATTTTTGATCTTCACCTTGGTTAACTTTTTAATTGTAGCAATTGTTTGTTAATTTTCTTTGTCCATCCTCTGCAGCGTCCCCAAGAAGGGGAGTGAAGCTCCACCCTCGACCATGATGTCTGAGGCCGTGGGAGCTTCTGCTCCTGTCCCGGTGCCGCCCCAGGTGGTGGCTGAGGCTGCGTCAGCTCCGGCGCCGGCTGTCGTGGTCATGAACCTCGACTCGTCCCCAGAAATTCCCGTGGTAGCGCCGGACCACGGGAGTGAAGACACGCCAGTGGCACTTGTCTTGGAGGTTGAAGCTCCGGGTCCTGGTGCTGCAGTGGTGGAAGCTCCGGCTGTTGAGCCGGAGGAAGTAGTAGTCCCGGCCTCGAAGCCGGAACTTGTCGAAGCTCCGGCGGTTGAGCCGGAGGTGACTGAAGCCCCGGCATGTGAGCCAGAAGTCGAGGTAGTTCCGGTAGTTGAGCCGGTTACCTCCGAAGCACCGGCCGCTGAGCCGGTTATTGTTGGAGCGCCGGTCACAGAGCCGGTGGTTGAAGAGGCGATGGAGCTCGAGCCTCCCTCGGAAGAGGTGTCCCAGCCGGAGCTAGTAGCAGCTCCTACTCCGGGGGCGACGACGTCGGTGGTACCTGCGGCCGAGCCGGAGTGCCCAAGCGCAGTCGCTGGCCCCCTGCCCGAGGGGGCGAATGAAGACTTGGCAGCGGGGCCTTCTTCGATGGCGACTGAGGCCATCCCGGAGGACGACCCTAGTGCCTTGGAAGCTCAGGGTTCCGCTCTCGTAGAGTGGGACCCAATTTTTGTATGTGAAGACCCGCTGGAACCAGCGGAGGAGACCCCAGCAGGTCCGGAGCCCATCCCGCTGTCGATGTCTATCGACAATGCCTGCTCCAGTCTGCGTCAAGTCCAACTGGCCTTCTTCCACGATAGCAAGGCTCTTGAAGAGGAGCGCCAAACCCTTAGGCGGTGGTGTAATCGGCTCCACTTCGAGACCAAGCTGGCGCAGTCGAGGCTAGCGGATTACAAGGAATGGATCAAGCAGGAGAAGATCCGCCTGGAGTACTAGGGCAAGCTGTTGGATGACAGGGAGAGCATGACTCATGCCCTCGACGCTCAATCCCGGGAGATCCACGATCAGGCCAAAGCTGCCAACGACGCGGCCAATGCTCGGCACGAACAGCTTGAGGCCATCAACACCGCACTCATCAAGCGCCGAGAGGCACTTGAAGAGAGGGAGAGACGGCTCGAGGACGAAGAGCAGAAACTCCTGGAGCTGCGGGATGACGTCCTGAGGAGGGAAGAGGAGCTCGCCGAGAAAGTAGCTCTGGCTGACAAGGGCCTCGAGGAGCGCACCAAGAAGTTGGAAGAGCGCTGCCACGAGGAAGAGGAGAAGACCTGGGTGCGGGGGCAGGAACTCTACGAATACGAGTGTGCCCTTGTTGCCCGGGAGAGAAAAGTGGAGGCTAGGGAGAAGGACCTGGTCGATCGTCGGAACAAGATCCACCTCCGGGAGGAGGAGCTCGGAAGACTTGAGAGGCGGGTTGCTGCAAAGATTCAGCAAAACGCCAA
The DNA here is from genome assembly GCA_036927565.1 of Tuctoria greenei. Classification (NCBI taxonomy): domain Eukaryota; kingdom Viridiplantae; phylum Streptophyta; class Magnoliopsida; order Poales; family Poaceae; genus Tuctoria; species Tuctoria greenei. Next base: position 80,128,765 of record JAYESD010000003.1, on the reverse strand, counting down.
AGAAGTTGAGCGCCTCGCCCGTGAGAATTCTGAACTGACGGCGGCCAAGAGATCCCTAGAAGAGATGAAGGGCTTGAGGACGGCGGACTCCCTACAGATTTGGGAGTTCCTGGGCAAGGCCAATGATGCGCTGACGCCGATGGGTTTCAGCCCCGTGCGCCCGGATGATCCGGAGCTGGAGCCGGACCTTGCGCTGCAGGCGTTGAGCGCAGCAGGTAGCAAGCTCTCCAAGGTGGGCGATGTCATCGCGGACCAACTGGAGGTTGAGGGGCAATCCCTGGCGAAGAACGTCGCAGAATATGTGCTGACGTGCTACACCAGCCGGAACCCCCAATTTCCTCTGGACCCGGTGCTTGAAGGCCCCGTCGAAGGAGAAGGCGAAGCTACCCGAGCCAGCGTATCGGAGGTTGCCCAGAAAGTCGCCGAGTTCTTCCATAGGGTCTAGGACCATCTCTTTAGCTCTCACTTGTATTTTCTCTTCTTCTTCCTCAATTTTGTAATCCCTTGTCTCCAGATGTAATCTCCTGTCTCCAGATGAATGAAATCCCCAAATTTTTGCGAATTTCACTTTTTGTCTTCAACATCTTTATCTTCACCTGGCCCCCTGGTAGATGTACACAATTTGATTGTGAACATGTACCAAAAGGATATTGAGTTTTGTTGAAGACTCATTTGCTCCGAACTTGTAGCATTTAGGTCTGAAGTCTTCGATAGTGAAGGTCCCCTGAGGTTGTCGGAGCTTAGAAGCTCCGGCATTGTCCATCGCTGGAGCTTGGTAGCTCCAGCAATAGCCTCTATCAACACCTAGAGCGTCGATAGTTAGTCCTCCGGGGTGTCGGAGCTGGGTAGCTCCGGCAGTGACCTTTGCCAACACTTGGTTTGTTGGCAGCAGACTCCATTTACGGGGTCTTCTCACCATCTTATATTCAACGTTGACGGATGGCCCCCTTAGGGGAGTCGGAGCTTGGTTAGCTCCGACTTTTCTCCATCAACGTAGACTTTATTTTTCCTGCACACTTAAGCCAAGAAAAATAGTAAAATTCGTTCCTTGTCTATAATTTCACCGCGGCTTATGATTCTCGAGAAAACTTTAAGTTGAACGCGATTTTAAATACAACCGTATGTGTTGCCTTTTCTCTTAGATTCAACTGTCCATGGACCCGCCTTACTTCGGCCTGCCGGGGTGTAGGTAGAGTGGCGTACTTAGGGTGCTTGACCAAGCTAAGTCGATAGCACACTCCAGCCCTAGATTGGCTTGGCGGCTTTCAGGCGAGTTGGCCATGAACGATATTTGAATCCAAAAGAACTGACAATGTAACTCGAATCGTATATAAACCGGTCAAACTAAAATTTCTTAAGAATTGCACGTCTCTGTTATAGACAAGAAAGAGAAAAATAAAAATGTTGAGCCTGTACAAAATAAATGCACATGGAGTCTATTTCAAATGAAGATGTCTTTCATTATAGGTCCGGGGTACAGGGGAAACAAGTACACTCTTAGGGTACGAAACCAGGCTAAGTGTGTTTGGTTTCTCGTTTGACCCAGGGTAGTTAGCCACACTTTTAGTCCGGAGACTGCGACAAGTGCTGCATGAGCTTTGCGGACCTTTCGGGAAAGGTCCGACTGCTCTCCCGGAGGAACTACCCGACTCTATACAATGACGGGGGAGAGTTTGTTTAACCCTTCTCTGGATAGTATTCTCCGTAGCACCAGATCGCCTTCCTCGAGCTGTCGGTTGTGTACATGCCGCTGGTGATAACGCCGTAGAGCTTGACGATATCGGGCATTCCGAACAGCTGCTTGGCACCTTCCCTCCTCGAGGAGGTCTAGGTCTTCACGTCGGAGCTGGTCCTGCGCGGCTTCATCGAAGGTTCGGACCCGGAGCGAACCCAAGGTGATTTCTGGAGGAAGGATTGCTTCGGCTCCGTGCACTAGAAAGAAGGGTGTTTCTCCGGTTGACCGGTTTGGAGAAGTCCTGTTGGCCCATAGAGTGGGCGGAAGCTCTTCGATCCAGTTGGCTCCGTGTTTTTTCAAGCGCTCATAGGTGCGCGTTTTGAGTCCTTTAAGGATTTCTGCATTTGCTCTCTCGGCTTGGCCATTGCTGGCTGGATGAGCTACGGAGGCGTAGCAAACTTGTATGCCGAGGTCTTCACAATATCCTTGGAATGCGGAGCTTGTGAATTGAGTCCCATTATCAGTGATGATTTTGTTTGGGACTCCAAATCTGCTTACAATGGATTGCAGAAAGTTGATAGCAGATTGCTTGTTGATCGTCACAACTGGAGTTGCTTCCGGCCACTTGGTGAACTTGTCAATGGCGACATACAGGAACTTGTAACCTCCGACAGCTCTTGGGAAGGGTCCCAAGATGTCCATCCCCCACACAGCGAAGGGCCATGTAGGAGGTATCATTTGTAAGGGCTGAGCCGGTGTATGAATTTGCTTTGCATGAAATTGGCATGCTTCGCATTTCTTCACCAGCTCAGTGGCATCCTGGAGCGCTGTAGGCCAGTAGAAGCCATGCCAAAAGGCTTTTCCGACCAGCGTGCGGGAAGACGCGTGGTTCCCGCACTCGCCTCCATGGATTTCTGCGAGGAGCTCGCAGCCTTCTTCCCTTGTGATGCACCGCATTAGGATGCCGTTGGCACCGCGCCGGTAGAGATCCCCTTCTACCAGCGTGTATCTTTTAGCCAATCTGACTACCCGGTCAGCGGATACATCATCATCAGGAAGGATGTTGTCTTTCAAGTAGCTCCGGATCTCCGAGATCCATGCATCGGAGCTAGCTTGAGCTTTTGAGTCTTGCGTGCTGGGTTGCTCGGAGCTCCCGGCAGCACCTACGACCCTTGATGGCTGCCATGGTAACATGGCCATCGGGACCGTCAGCTTCGGGATGCTGATCTCGCCCCCTTTGCTCAGTTCGGAAGGTTGAGCTGTGGGTTTTGACAATCTCCGGACAAAAGTTCCATCAGGAGCCGGAGCTCCGGTTGACGCTTTCGTCGAGAGTTCGTCGGCTTCAGCGTTGTGGGCACGCTGAACATGGTGAAGGTCTAGGACTTCAAAGTCCTTCTGAAGCCTCTGGACTTCTAGGAGGTAAGCAGCTAGCTGGAGATTATTGCAGGAGCATTCACCCTTCACCTGCTTGATAATGAGTTGTGAATCTCCTTTGACCAGCAGTTGCCTGACACCGTGTGACAGTGCCACCTTTAGTCCGTAGATGAGTGCTTCATACTCCGCCATGTTGTTGGTTGCCTTGAAGTCAAGGTGTACCATGTATTTTACATTCTCCCCAGTCGGTGCAAGGAGAAGGATTCCAGCTCCGGCCCCCTGCTTCTGCATGGAGCCATCGAAGTAGAGGGTCCAGTGAGGCTCGATGAAGGTTGGAGCTTGATGCTCCGTCTTCTGCTCGCTGGGGCCCCCAGGATTTGATGGAGAGGGAGTCCATTCCGCCACAAAATCTGCCAACGCTTGACTCTTGACAGCTTGTCTTGAAATAAATTCAAGATCGAATTCAGCCAATTCTGCTGCCCACTTTGCAATATTCCCAGTTGAATCGTGATTATGCAAGATTGCTCGAAGTGGATAGGAGGTCACCACCGAGACTTTGTGAGCTTGGAAGTAGTGGCGAAGCTTCCTGGAGGCAATAAGAACTGCATAAAGCAGCTTATGCGCCTCTAGGTATCGAGTCTTGGCATCATATAATACTTCACTGATGAAGTATACCGGGCGTTGAATGGTCCGGACCCTCCCGGAGGGGTCCGGAGCTTCCTCTTCATTTATCCGGACCCTCTCGGAGGGGTCCAGATTCTCTTCGGGGACTTCCGGGTTCTGGCTGGAGGAACCCGGAGCTTCTTCAGAAATGACCTGGACCCTCCCAGAGGGGTCTGGGTCTTCTGAAGTGACTTCTTGTGGGTTTGAGTCTGGGAGCTGGGACCCAGACTCGCTTTTAGGAACCTCCGGACCCTCCCGAAGGGGTCTGGATTCCTGAGTATGGGGTAGTTCCGGTCTCTCCGCAACCAGAACCATACTGACGACTTCGTCAGTAGCTGAAATGTAAAGCAACAAAGGATCACCAGGGTTCGGAGCTACCAGAATTGGTAGGGTGGTGAGGTACTGTTTCAGCTCCTGGAATGCCTTCTCTGCTTCTTCGGACCATTGAAATGGTCCGGACTTCCTCAATAACTTGAAGAAGGGAAGTGCCCGTTCCGCCAGTCTTGAAATGAACCGGCTGAGGGCTGCTAGACACCTAGTTAACTTTTGGACGTCTTTGATGCGGGTTGGTGGCCGCATGTCTTCAATGGCTTTTATCTTCGCCGGATTAGCCTCTATGCCCCAGTGACTTACCAGGAAACCAAGAAGTTTTCCGGAGCTAACCCCAAACACGCACTTGTCCGGGTTTAGCTTTGTGCGGGTGGCCCGCAGCTTGTCGAAGACAGCCTGCAAGGTGTCTAAGAGGGACTCCTTGTTCTTGACCTTGACCACGATGTCATCGACGTACACTTCCACTATGTCTCTGATGAGTTCTTCAAAAGTTTTGTACATAGCTCGTACAAAATTTGAAGCTGCATTCTTGAGACCAAATGTCATGGCTGTGTAACAGTACAATCCATCTACTGTGATGAATGAAGTATGCTCTTCATCCTCCCTAGACATCCTGATTTGATGATACCCAGAATATGCGTCAGGAAACACAGTAATTCACACCCGGAGGTGGAATCCACTATCTGATCTATTCTTGGTAGTGGGAATGGATCTTTTGTACATGCCTTATTCAGTGTGGTGTAGTCGATGCACATCCGAAGCTTCCCGCCGGCCTTGGGCACAACGACTGGGTTCGCCAGCCATTTTGGATGGAAGACTTCTCGGATGAATCCGGCTTCGAGTAGCTTCTTCACTTCTTGTCGGATGAAGTTCTGCCGCTCTACGGATTGCTTCCAAGGCTTCTGATGCACAGGCCGAGCATCGGGGTAAATCTTCAGATTGTGCTCAATCACTTCTCTGGGGATCCCAGGCATTTGTGACGGTTGCCAAGCAAACACGTCAACATTAGCCCGGAGGAAAGTGATGAGCGCGAGTTCCTATTTGTCGTTCAACCCTCCCGATATACGGGTGGTTTGAGCGGCATCGGAACCAATTTGGACGACTTTGACAGGAATGTCGGTGTCGCCGCTTGGCTGCACACGAGGTGCAGAGGTCGAGCCTCGTTGACGAATGCTCGGGGGTTTCGGAGCTTGCTCCTGTCTGGAGTCCTCCTCTTGCGCCGTGGTGAGTGCATGGAGTTCCTCTAGAGCAGTTACTCCGGCAGTGCGATCTCCGCGGATCCGGAGAACGCCTACTGGTGTTGGCATCTTCAACACCAGGTATCCATAATGAGCAGCTGCCATGAATTTGTATAGGGCAGGTCTACCCAAGATGGCGTTGAATGGTAAGTTGATCTGAGCGTCGTCGAAGACCAACTTCTCGGCGCGATACTTCTCCCGGGTCCCGAAGGTAACGGGGAGAGTTATAGCTCCGAGTGGGGTAATGGCCCCCGGACCTTCTCCGGAGAAAGGTCGAGAGGGCTGGAGATCCGAAGGTCGGAGCTGAAGCTTAGTGAAAGCTTCGAAGCTGATGAGGTTAAGCCCCGAACCTCCGTCTACCATGACATGGTGGAGCTGGATGTTGTTGATGGTAGGAGATACATTCAAAGGTAGCTGACCTGCTCCAACCATGCTCCGCGGGCAATCAGAGGCATCGAAAGTGATGGAGGTGTCCATCCACTTTCGATGAGGTTCTGGCCTGACTGTAGGGGCTACAACGGCCATATCCCGCCGCATAGTCTTGATGACGCGACGAGAGGTGATATCCCATGATCCACCAAAAATGGTGTTCATGGTCTTCCGACGCTCGTTGTCAGGGACGTCAGAGTCATCGTCGACGGAGGTGTAGACGGCCTTCAGGACCTTTTTGGGATCCTGAAACCCTAACTCCTCTTCAGCCGGAGCTTCATCGACCTTCTGTTTTCCTTCCCTCTGTCGGAAAAGGAGATCCTTCTCGGCGCTTGCTGTAGCATTCGGAAAGGTTTTGGACCTCCCGACAGTCTTCCAAACTGTGGCTGCCCGTTTTGTGAATGGGACACCACACTTTGGGTTTGCCACCGTCTTCAGAAGACGGTCGAGGTCGCTTCTCGGGGCGTGGCCCCCAGCCACCCGGGGTTGCAGCAGCTGCAACGTTGGATGTGCCGGCCGACGGCTTCTTCTTGCCGTTGGTCTTCTTTTTCTTCTTGCCACCCCCGGAGGTAGCGGCTTCTTCTTTGGAGGATTTCTTGTGATCCTCCGAGGCTGGTTTGGAGTGCATCTCACGGCCCTCTGCAGCTCTGGCACATTTGTCTGCCAGGCTGAAGAGTTCTGTGACGCTGGTGATCTCTTTGATCGCCAGCTTCTCCAACATCTTCTTGTCCCGTACGTCCTGTCTGAATGCCACAATGACAGAAGCGCTTGAGATAGAAGGGATAGTGTTGCGTACCTGAGAGAACCTCTGGATGAAGGACCGCAAAGATTCTCCCCCTTTTTGCACGACCGCAAAAAGGTCCAGTTCAGCGCCTGGTCGGGTGTATGAACTCCCGAAGTTGGCAGTGAACTGACGGCACAGCTCCTCCCAACTGTTGATAGAGTTGGGTGGAAGGCTCATAAGCCAGGACCTGGCGGTCCCAGTTAAGGCCACTGGAAAGTAATTGGCCATCACGGCCTCGTTTCCTCCAGCTGCCAAGATTGCAGTGGAGTATATCTGAAGGAATTCGGCGGGGTTAACAGTCCCGTTGAATTTTTCCGGCAGGTGTGGCCGGAACTTCTGTGGCCATCTAACCATGCGCAGGTGCATGGCTAGGGCTGAACAGCCTCCTCCTACCCCTTCCAGAGTAGAAAGGTCCTGAGCTTCCCGTCTTTCACGAGCACGCTCAATATGGACACGGCCATCCTGCTGGCGGTATCGGCGATCAAGCTCCGCCCAGAGGTCATGAGTCGAAAGCCTGGATACCATATGGGTGCGTCGTGCCCCAGAGGGCAATGATGTCACCTGTTGTGACGCAGCTCATCTCCTGTTGTTGGAGACGTGCGGACCAAGTCTACCAGATAAAGTTCGCCGCTGCGACAGGGCTCGTCCCGAAGGAGGAGGACCCTGATTGTTGAGGCGTTCGGCCGCTGCTGCGACCAAATGCTCCACATCGGCCCTCCACTGCTCCATTGCATCTCGAGATGCATCCGGAGGTGGTGGACGTTGGAGAAGAGCACGCGCTGCATGGAGCGCGTGTTCCGGGTTGTCATGACTCGCCGATGCCGTGATGGACGCCGGTGCACCATCGCGTTGTCCAGCTTGGTTTGCTGGAGGAGGCGGCGGTGGTGGCTGTGTGACTCCTGCTGGTGCTGAGGCTCCTGCTGGTGGCTGTCTGTTGGAGGGATTGCCCCCAACAGCCTGAGCAGCAGGTTGGCCGTTGGATGATCCAGCCGCGGAGTTCACCATTCTCGAAAATCTCAGGCCCTCCCCCTACCTAGCGCGCCAACTGTCGACTGTTGGAGCCGACAGATCTCCCTACACTGCTAAAGTGATTGGGGAGTTTGAAGTTCGGTGCGGGCGCGCGGAGATTCAAGAAGGTGAATAGGAGTTTGACACAGGAGACACAAGGATTTACGTGGTTCGGGCCGCCTGAGCGTAATACCCTACTCCACGGGTGTGTTGGTGTTGTATTAGCAGTAAGAGCTTGTCACGTATGATCGCTCGTCAACGTCCGTGAACGTCCGTGAACATCTGTGAACGTCTGTGAACGTCCCTGAGTGTATCGTCGGCCTGTCCTTTTATGGTACAAGGACAGGCCGTTACAAGCTAGCCTGGCCCGACATGTGGCCCCGGCGGTTACTAGTATTGATACACGATTAATTGCTGTTAATGATCCTGTAACGGGCTCCGACAGTGCCGTTACTGGTGTTAAGATCATCCGTTTAAGTGTCATTAATATGGCATTAATGACATTTAATCGGGTCTTGAAGTCCTTGGCTCTCCTTTGAAGATCCGGAGCCGTTACAAGGCCTTCCGGAGGTTAGAGGCTGGCAGGTCCGACGATTTGACACGTGGAAGCTCTGGAGCTTGCTGTGGGAAGTAGGTAGCTCCAGGGCTACCAGACACGTGTCAGGTCCGAAGCTTCTCTCGGTCTGGGGTTAAGTCCGGAGGTGCCGTTTCGGTACGTGGCCCGGAGCTTCCCCCTTGTGGGCGGTAGCTCCGGGTTAGTCGTACGCGTGGCGACCCAGGGATTAACCATGTTAGAGAAGCGGGTCCAGTCATGTCTGACAAGTGGGCCTCCGAGGGTCTTCAAACCAAGTAGATGGCTTTCCTTTGAGATTTCTGTAACCTTAAGGGGTGTGCGGTTTTTAGGGTACCGACAGTGTCGTCCTAGTATTGCTAGGGGTAAACCTGTACCCGATGTGTTGAACAACTTAGCATAAGGATTCGCCATTGACATGCTCATTAGCATCTAACCTAGGCTATGTGTATCTATATTAGAAGCACTGTAGGAGCAACTCACCAACTCTTAGTCTAATCTCCATTAGGACCTATCTACCCTCTAGAATAGATTGCTTAGGTCATAAGAATAGTGTTTACTTTACTCCATTGCCTTCCTTTGGGAAAAATATGATACCCTTGGGAATACTCATGGGTGAAATGCTACATCGATAGTTTATGTGTGCTTGCGGAATTTATTTTGTACGTAAGAAACTTCAACAGTGGCTGTAGCACGTATCAAGAAGGCTGAATTAAAGGATGATATTGATGCCCTTAAGGAGGAGATTGATGGTGCATGCCGTGGCATAAGCACTAAAATCAAGCGCTTGTGCGAGGCCATGGGGATGCCCAACAATTATAAGGCACCATGAATAGACATCTCTATAGGCCATTGGGTGCTTACCCCTTAGTTTGCTTATTTTATTTTGCCAATATTTTGTAATTCAATAATGTAAGCACCCCCAATTTTCTGTTCAATAAATTGAACTTACCGATTAATCTAACACCGGTAAAGTTCCTTCTTTAGTTTATTTTGTGTCAAATAAAGTTTTGAGAAACAAGTGTGAGGGAAGAGTCCCTCCGCAATTTTGCGATGTTTAAACCACGTGTTTCACCGGAGGACACGTCGTGAACATACACACAATATGACACGACGAAGCCGGGCACAAGATGAGGCAGCTAGGGCTCGGCCGAGCTCCCTAGTCGATCGAGCTGTGGACAGCCCCTCTCGGGCCCGTTTGGCTACACAACGTCGGTTCCAATCTCTTATCCCTGCTCTTGGTGATTCACTTCAATTTGAGTTGAAATTTTTTGTATTCATGAAAATTCAAATTAAAATCAACTCAATTAAATTAAATATTGCAATTTGCTTAAATATGAGATTAGTATACCCTAAATTTTGATATCACTACCCTGTTTTTCTACCCATACCACTAAATTAGGACAACATGTCATCTATGTTTTTGATTGGTGTGATATGGTGAGTAAAAATAAACCCATGGACAAACCAATCCTTGCATGAATTTGATTTTAAATTTTGCACAATTTTGATGTCTTAAGGTTTTGCCTTCCTCTCTCATTGGAAATTAAATACCCACCAAGGCCATATGATATAAATGTTGAAAGCCACATGCATATGCACTTAACATTTTTATTGAACTTTGTCAAACTTCTGACCCTATTGAGTACTTGCATGAAATCTTTGGATTACGAAATTTCTTGTGCACTCCACCATATTCCATCATTTTCATCATTCCATCATCAAAAAGGTACTCCATGAAAATCTTTGCAAAATCCTCTCTCATTAAAAAGATGCACAAAAAGGTGTAGAAGGCATGGCTATAAGAGCTCTCAAAAGAATTCAAAAAAAAAAGAGCCAATAAGGAGCCATGCTTCATCGTTGCACAAGAAGAGAGTAATGAAATGGGAGTTATCATCACCATTAATTATCCATTATTCACCCTCCATAATAAGTGCACAAGAATTTCCTTAGTCATTGATTTTTATTGCATGGTCTTATCATATGGATCTCGTTTTTGACTTAGTAATATATGAACTGCAAGTGTGCTACTCTTTATCCCTACCAAACTCCACAAAAAATCCATATTTAGTTGTAAGGACAAAAGTGGTAAAAATTATGCCAAGGTGAAGATTCAAACACTTTGAGTGACTTGAGAGAATCCAATAAAGGAGGAAAGGCATTATCCTTAGTGATATTCAAAATATAGCAATTTTTCGAAGTCCTTTCAGTAGGAGGAAGTCCTTGTGAGATAAACTCAACCGTTCCACCTCTCAAACACAAAAGATGATGTGGTAGCCACTCCACAAAAAGGGTTCAAAAGCACGATATGAATTAAAATACTTTGTATACTCCTTTCATATTCACAAGCAATATTTATATTTGCACTTAGTTCTACTTGCCTTCACTCGAGGACGAGCAAACGACTAAGTGTGGGAGAGTCTATTGACAGTCCTTAAATGCTAAATTTGACCAATTCACCCCATAAAAATATAAAATGGAAAACACAACATAGTGGTAGGAGTTAAAACTAACGAATTCCAGAAATGTTAGTATCTATTTGTGGCTTATAGGGATTAGGGAGGAGTGTTTTAAGGGATTGACTTCGGCTCCTATTATGTTTGTTTACCAATCTTCAAACTGGTGAATTGTTTAATAAGAAGTGCATGCTAGCACGCTTCATATTTCTAGTAACAAGGGTTGTTGCTTGTTTGGTCGTTAGATCAGAGGGCGCTCATCCCATGCAGGTGAATTAAACCCAAAAAATACCCAAGCATGCAAGGAGTGATCCAAAAAGATACCATTCAACAAATCAGGCAATGGCATGTGGCATCACATGGATCCATGACGCATTCTCAGAAGTATCTGTGGGGATCCAATGGTCGACGAAGGGGTTAGGGCCCACCTGGCAAACACCCCTAAAAAGAACACCCGAGGGGGGGGGGGGGGCGCATGACCAGGTCGGTCGAGCCCCCTAGTCGGCCGACATGGCCCTGGCACAAAACACGGTCAACATCCACGTGTTGGCCTCCTGCGGCTCCCTAATAGCGGTAACAACTGATTCGCGCGCTAATTGTGGTGCCAAACTAACTGAACTCATGTATAAATACCCCCTCACTTCTCCACACTCCTCTAGTTTGAGAATAGTATTCCACTCATAAGGTTTAGAGCTGTCCTAGTGGCCAGCCAAGTAGAAAGAGAGTGAGGAGGAGCTAGGAAGAGGAGGCTTGGGCTTGTCAAGTCCTTCCACACTTGTACCTCAACGGAAGTTCTACCAGAATCGAGTAAGAAACTTTTGTGAATTCAATACAAGTTTGATTCCTATTTTATAGTAGTTTACCTTCGTAACTGCTTGTGGGTTCACTGCTTTAATTCATTAAATGCTCTAGTCGTAGATTTGCATTCGAAACGACTAGAGTTGTGAATTAGAACTTAAGTGTGGTGCTTAGGTTAGAATTCATCAGTGGATATCTCGTTGTAAGACCTATGTGTGTTGAATACATTGGCTTGTAGTGAATACACTTGGCTTTGATGATAAAAGTTTTAAATATCACCAAAACACCTTTTTATCAAGGTCCGACTCTAGATTTGAGCTACAGCAAGATCCGACCATAGATCCGACTTGTTTTGGGTAGCTCCGGTTACGTTAGATGCTAGGTCCGGCTTCTTGGTAAGGTCCGACTAGCTTTGGTTAGCTTCGGTGAGCTTTATCTTTAGCTCCGGCATGTCTTTGTTAGCTCCGGCATGTCTTTGATAGCTCCGGCATATATTTGATAGCTCGGGAATGCTTTTGCTAAGCTCCGATGTACTTTGTCTAGCTCCGGCTTTTGGGTTTACTAGTTCCGACTAGTTCTGGTTAGCTCCGGCACTAGGTCCTGCTAGTTTTGTAAGCTCTGGCGGGAGCTTGGTTGTACTAGTTTTGGTAACCTCCGGTGCTAGGTTCTACTAGCTTTTGTTAGCTCCGGCTCAAGTTCCGGGTTGCTCTGGCAAGGTCCGGAACTTGACTGTAGTGTTTCTGCTTTTCATTTGCAATATTTCGTAATTGCTTTACATTGATTGGAAAGATTTCTTAGTATTCATTTGCTAAGTTTTTGGTGCGTTTTGGTTGATATGGATGATATCATGTTACTGTGGTTTTGCAACATGCTTATGTGAGGTGCTCACATAAGGTGTTGTGTTCGGAACTAACGTGAGTTAGGTCGAGGACTTGGGCTCATATGGATTGGTTGTTTATTCATGTGCAGGTGTTGCTTGAGTTCAAGTCATGGCTGGTGACAGGATCCATTGGACTAGTCTCAGGAGGAGATGAGGTTCCAACAACCAAGTTCGGGAGGAACTGTGGTTGAGCAGGTCAGGAGGTCGCGCAGGATGATTGAATCAAGGGCAGTGCATATGAAGGTCGAAGGAAGGTGTTCGCACGTATGCATGAGGTGCATGACGTGGCAATATGCTTCTAGAGACGGATTATGGAAGGAAGATCTGATCGGAAGGATCGGATCGTATCGGTTGAAGATTTTGGCTGCGGCGGAGTCGGTTATGGCTCGGTATGGAAAGTATCGAGTTGGTTATGTTAGGATTTCGTGTGGGTCACGAATTTGAGTTGTTTAGGAATGTGGGATACGTTCCTAAGGTGTTTGGAAGTCTTAAGATTGCTTCTATCTGCGTATAGAAGAGTCCTAAGCAGTTATGGAAAGTTCCGATTGTGATCGGATTAGGATTGGAGTCCTAGTTGAGATTGGGATGGCCTAAGGGCTGGTTATATAAGCAAGGGAAGGCCAAATCTCATGAGAGACGACTTTGGGGGCTGTTCCTCTTGTGTTCTATTGAATAAAATTCATTGTTTGAAGGAACTTTTGTGCCTTGTTCGTCCGACTTGTTCCAGACAAGTTTTACTCGTCGAGTTTCTGGACAGTACTACCTTTCGTCGGTGGTTTTATCATAACTCGAGTTTTACAGATCCAATTGACGTGATTCTTTTTGGTTTGTCTTCACAACTTGATTATCTATCATCTTTAAAAATTTCACGGTCATTGGATTTGTGGTTTATGATCTACACGAGTTTCTTTGCAGCATTCCAGAAACTGTTTTTTCTCGGGTAGGTCAGATTGACCATAGTCTGATCCTTCGATCATAACTTGAGTTTTTCTCGACGGATTTGAGTAATTCTTTTTGTGTTGTCTTCGTGACTTGATTCTCTCTGATATATATCACTTTTGTCAAAGTGAAACACATTAATTTTAGTCTCACACATGATTTCTTTAAGAGATCGATTTTCTGCCGAAGGGTTGGGGTTTAATTGTTTCCGCTGCGTAAGATTTTTAAATCTACCATTCACCCCCCTCTGGTAGCTTTTCACGTGCTCTTCGATCCTACAATTGGTATCAGAGCCACGGTGCTCTAATCTTTGTGATTTGCACGTGTTTTTGACTAATCATCATGGAGAAGTACTCCGCCAAACCTTGTGTGTTTTCTGGTATTGATTTTCAGGTTTGGAAGGCACGCATGGAGGCCTTCATCCAGGCACAAGGCTTTGCAATATGGGAGAAGGTGTATAAGCCTTACGAAGTGCCACCCAATGATCAAGTCACGGCCACAAACCTAAGGGACGTCGACAACAACAACAAAGCCCGAAACTTGATCATCCAAGGACTCACTCAAAGCGACTTTGATCGTGTCGCGCACCTCCGATCAGCATACGATGTTTGGAGAGCTCTTTGTGATTATCATGAAGGCTCCAACACAATCAAGGAGGTAAAACAAGATATGTTCAAAAAGGAATATATGCGTTTTGAGATGCAACCAGGTGAGTCTATCGATGACCTCTTTGCTCGTTTCAATAAAATTCTCAGCAACTTACGTAGTGTCAATGTTAATTTTTCTGATGCTGAGAATGCTAGGCAACTTCTTAGTGCATTAGACATGTCAATTTGGGAGATGAAAGTAACATCTATTCGTGAATCAACTGTCATGAGTTCTCTTACATTAGATGTACTTTATTCCAAGCTAAAAACTCATGAAATTGATATAATATCACGTAAGAACCCCAACAAATCTATTGCTTTTGTTTCTCAACGTGATATGCCTAGCTCCGGCCAATCTTCATCTTGTAGTACACTTGCTTTGTTGTCCTCACTAACCCTGGAGTAGATCGAAGAATTTCCAGAAGAGGAGTTGGCACTCATCTCTACTAGATTCTCAAAAGCATTGCAAAATGTGAGAACTAGGAGGAGAGGAAGCTCTGGAGCTCAACGCTGTTTTGAATGTGGTAAAACTGGACACTTCCGTACAGAATGCCCTAAACTTTCAGGTCCGACCACCCGGGAAGAAAAACAAAGCAAGGTCCGGACCTCCTCTGGAAATTCCAACAAGAAGAAGAAGGGTACCATAGGACGCAAGATGATTAACAGCTTCATCACCGCACTTCAAGAACTTAGTTCAAGTGATGTATACTTTGAAAGTGATGAAGATGATGACGATCTGACCAACTTATGCTTCATGGCGGGCAAAGCAAAATCAAGATGAAGTCAGGAAGATACAGAACACAACAGTGATGATGATGAGGTATGTTCTACCTTCAATGAAATGTGTGATGCTATTTCTCGTGCAACTATTATTGTCAAGAAAAAGGACAAAAAGCTTAGGGATAATGCTGCTAAAATTGAGTCACTAGAATCTGAAATTAATCGTTTGAAATCCTTAATTCCTAGTGATGATTCTTGTTCCTCATGTGACTTAATATATGAACAATTGTCCTCCCTAAGAAGTGCACATTCCTCCACTCTAGACAGACTTGATGAAGAAATTGAAAAGAACAAAAAGCTTGCTGCACTTAGTGATAAAAACTTAAAAGATGCTTCTTGTTTTACAGATGATTTGCATTGTTCTGCATATGAAAATCTTGATAAGAAACTAAAAGATGCAATGAATGAAATTTCCATTCTGAACAATGCTTTACGATATCATGAAGTTAAAAATTGTTCCAATTGCAAACTAAAAGGAAAAACTTCATGTGCAAACTGCCTAGACTTGTCTAAGAAACTTGATGACATGAATAGGACACTAGGTCGGTTTTGTAATGGGAATAAGAATCTAAACTTGCTGCTGAATTCTTCCAAGTCTTGCAAAGATAAAACTGGTTTAGGTTTTGATTCTCATGCTCATGCTAAGGAATATCCACCTAAAATTGTAAAGTCATTAGGAAGTGGTTTGGTTCAAACAGTTCCTAAACAAAAAGAAGTGGTTTTCAAATCTGCAGGAATGTTGCTTCATTCAACTAAAAATATTGCTTGCTCATCTAGACATGAACACAAAGTTAAATTTCATTGCACCTTCTGTGGTAGAGATGGTCATGTCATAGATTTTTGTTATAGACTAGCTAAACAACAGAAAAAGGAAAGAAAAATTGCTAGATCTTATAACTTTCATGCAATTAGAAAAACACAACCTGGTTTAGTGAGTCAGAAATTTGAAAAGGTAGCTTCCGTACCTTCTGGTAAGAAATCTACAAAGGCAGCTCCGGTAGTTATGATAGCTCCGAGAGCTCCCGGATCTTCTGCTGTTCCCTCCAAAGCTTTAGTTGTTGCCTCCGGACATTCTGCTTTTACCTCCGGAGCTACTGGTTTTCACTCTAAACAAGTAACAACTTCTAAATCAATTGTTAAGAACAGAAGACCTCAATCTTTGACTCATAAACCTGCTGTTTTGTCTCAGCTTTCGCGTGTTTTTCCTACTGCACGTCATGTGACTCAGTACTGGATACCTAAATGCCTTTTGACTAACCCCAATATTGAGTCATCGACGTATTGTACTTCTATGTAGGTTACACGTTTGAGGAAGGAGAACATTTGGATTGTGGATTCAGGTTGCTCACGCCACATGACCGGTAACAAAGATTGGTTCTCCTCCCTCTCTTTTGTGTCATGTGTAGAAAATGTTACTTTTGCCGATAATTCTTCAACTCCTATAATTGCTAAGGGTTCAGTTAGAGTAATGATCACTACACTTTGAAGGATGTGGCACTTGTCAAAAATTTGAAATACAACTTGCTTTCTGTTTCACAATTGCTAGATGAAAATCTAGAAATTATTTTCAATAAAAACTGCTGCAAAGTTGTAGGTTCAAATAGTGAGCTTATTTTTAACATGTCTCGGTTTGGAAGAGTTTTTAAAGCTGATTTTGATATGTTTTCCTCTAAGCATAGGTGTCTAGTTGCTAATGATTCAAAGGAATTATATTTTTGGCATTGTAGACTTGGTCACGTAGGCTTTGATCACCTAACGCGTGTTAGTGCTCCGCATACGTGGGCTACCTAAGCTTAAAGGGGACAAAGAAATTGTGTGCTCTTCTTGTAGACATGCTAAGATGGTTGCAGATTCACATACTCCTCTCACAATAATCATGACAACTGAACCATGTCAACTTTTGCATCTTGACACCGTAGGACCTTCACGTGTCCAATCCTTTGGAGGTAAATGGTATGTTCTTGTTATTGTTGATGATTATTCTAGATACTCTTGGGTTTACTTTATGGCGTCTAAGAATGAAGCTTTTAGTCACTTTAGGACTTTATTTCTTAGATTATCAATTGATCACCCAAGATCTTTAAAGGCAATTAGAAGTGATAACGGAACTGAATTTAAAAATCAATCTTTTGATCACTTTTGTGCTGAAAATGGAATAGATCATCAATTTTCTTCACCATATGTACCTCAACAAAACGGTGTTGTAGAAAGAAAGAACAGAACCTTAGTTGAGATGGCTAGGACTATGCTTGATGAATATCAAACTCCTAGGAAATTTTGGGCTGATGCGTTAGCAACCGCTTGTTATGTCTCAAATCGTGTTTTCTTGCGTGCTAAGCTAGGTAAAACACCATATGAGCTTCGGTTTGGACATAGGCCTAGTGTTACACACTTTCGGGTCTTTGGTTGCAAATGCTTTGTTAAAAAACATGGTAACCTTGATAAATTTGAACCTAGATCCATTGATGGCATGTTTCTTGGTTATCCATTTCATACTAGAGGCTACCGTGTGCTTTTACTTGACACTAACAAAATTGTGGAGTCTTGTGAAGTGTCTTTTGATGAAGCTAGCCCAGGTACTAGCTCCGGTGTTGCAGGACCAGATCCGTATCCTCAGGGGGAGGGTATTTTCGAAGATGAAGAAGAGCCGGTGATACTGCCTGGTAGTTCCGAAGCTGACACGTGTCCAGCTCCGGGCATTGAACAAGCTCCGACTATCACCTCTGCTAGTCCTGATCGTCCAGAAGTCACAAGCTCATCAATCTACTATGAACCTAATGAAGAAGAAGCTTGTGAGACATCTGTTCCCCTACGTTTTTACAAAGATCATCCCCCACAACAGATTGATTGGAAGCTTGCACGAACGAGTCACACGGTCCAGGTTTTGCGATCCAAACTCTCATGCTCATTCTGCTTTTGTTGCTTCTTTTGAACCCAAAGATATATCACACGCACTCAATAATGAATCTTGGATTATTGCCATGCAAGAAGAGTTAGAAAATTTTGAAAGAAATAATGTTTGGAAACTTGTACCTCCACCTCAAGGTCACACTTTAATTGGAACTAAATGGGTATTTAAAAATAAACAAAGTGGGGATGGGGTTGTGGTTAGGAATAAGGCTAGGTTGGTTGCTCAAGGTTTCACTCAAGTTGAAGGTCTAGATTTTGATGAAACTTTTGCTCCTGTCGCTTGATTAGAAGCCATAAGAATTTTGTTAGCTTTTGCAGCATCTAAAGGTTTTAAGCTATATCAAATGGATGTTAAAAGTGCTTTTCTTAATGGCTACATAGATGAGGAGGTTTATGTCAAACAACCACTGGGTTTTGAAAATCTAGATTTTCCTAATCATGTTTACAAACTGTCCAAAGCCTTATACGGTCTCAAACAAGCCCCTAGAGCATGGTATGATAGGTTAAAAACATTTTTACTTGAAAAGGGGTTTACAATGGGCAAGGTTGATAAAACTCTTTTTGTGCTTAAGCATGGCAATGACTCATTATTCGTTCAAGTGTATGTGGATGATATTATCTTTGGTTGTGCTTCTCATGATCTTGTGTCCAATTTTTCAGCAATGATGAGTTCCGAATTTGAAATGAGTATGATGGGTGAACTCACTTACTTTTTGGGGTTGCAAATCAAGTAAACCAAGGAGGGTACCTTTGTGCATCAAACGAAGTATACCAAAGACCTCCTAAGGCGCTTCAACATGGACAAAAGCAAGCCTCTTCGGACACCAATGGGAACAGCACCAACACTTGAACTTGATGAAGATGGTGAATCCATGGATCAAAAAGAATATAGAAGCATGATCGGATCACTTTTGTACCTCACAACATCAAGACCGGACATACAATTCAGCGTATGTCTTTGTGCACGGTTTCAAGCTTCCCCACGTGTTTCACATCATCAAGCCGTCAAAAGGATTCTCATGTACTTACATGGAACTCAAGAATTTGGCATTTTTCTTCCTTCTTCCTCAACCGTTACTTTGAAAGCTTTTTCGGATGCTGATTTTGGGGGTTGTAGGATTGATAGGAAAAGTACTTCCGGTGCTTGTCATTTTCTTGGTAATTCTCTTGTTGCTTGGTCCTCTAGAAAACAAAATTCAGTTGCACAATCCACAGCCGAATCTGAATATGTAGCTGCTGCTAGTGCTTGCTCACAAATTCTTTGGATTGTTCAAACACTTAAGGACTATGGGGTTGATCTAGATAGTGTTTCACTGTTATGTGATAACACTAGTGCCATTTGCATTGCTAAAAACCCCGTGCAACATTCTAGAACTAAGCACATTGACATTAGGTATCACTTTCTCTGAGATAATGTTGAAAAAGGAAACATTGTGCTTCACCATGTAGATACCGAACATCAATTGGCTGACATTTTTACAAAACCTTTGGATTTCACTCGTTTTTGTTACATTCGTAGTGAAATAGGAGTTATGCATCCTCATGGCTTAAATTGAGGGGGAGTTTTTGTAACTTGGGAAGTCTATATGTGAATCTGAAATTAAAATAATATGAGCATAGTGTTTCATACATATATGACTTTGTGATTCCTTTTACATACTGAAAGTTCTTACTACATTACTCGTGTTATACATTTTGTAGTTTTTGCCATGTCTAGTAATTGGAATAATTACTTACACTAAATCTGGTCATGGTTGAACTTTCTTGCTGTTTTGAACTTGTTGCATGCTCACAAATACTTTTAATCATTAAGAATTCATCAAGTAATCAACTCACATGTTGAGTTTTTATGAACAAATATAAATTGAGAAAAGATCAAGAGAATATGCATGCATCACACTTCTTCTTTTGAGATGGCTTGTCATTGCACTTAGATATGAACTTGGAAGAAGTTGTGTATGACTAAAACCATGTCCTTAAGCTTCTGATTGTCAAATGACATAGGCTTGGCTTGGTTGGTTAGAATAAGGCAGATGCACATATAATCTCTTGCAAATATCATATGATCTAAATTTATGCTTTGAAAAATAATAAAATGCAGCAACTAGTGTCATGCTTTCAGGTTTTGAAATAGTTAAGTTTGTGAGATCATGACTTGCTTAAATTGAAAATTACATTTGATCTCTAGCATGGCTTACACTACTTTATGTATTTCATTGATGTTATAATGTAAGGTACTTGATAGTATGACTTAGATGAGCTTTGTTTATATGTATATGTTATAATATGCTCATAACAACTAAAGTTGGAGAGAGAATATGACTTGCTGAATACATTGTCAAAGGGGGAGAGATAAGCATGAAGAGAGCATAAGGAGAGAATAAAGGGGGAGAGATAATATGGGATAAATTTTTCTTCTCATTTTACTTTTGATTTACAAAGGGGGAGAAATTTTCTTTAAAACTTTTAATGAGAATAAGCCAATGTTCGGATTTTAAATGGTGTTGCCAATGCATTCATCAAGGGGGAGATTGTAAGACCTATGTGTGCTGAATACATTGGCTTGTAGTGAATACACTTGGATTTGATGATAAAAGTTTTAAATATCACTAAAAAACCTTTTTATCAAGGTCCGACTCTAGCTTTGAGCTACAGCAAGATCCGACCATAGATCCGACTTGTTTTGGGTAGCTCCGCTTACGTTAGATGGTAGGTCCGGCTTCTTGGTAAGGTCCGACTAGCTTTGGTTAGCTCCGGTGAGCTTTATCTTTAGCCCCGGCATGTCTTTGTTAGCTCTGGCATGTCTTTGATAGCTCCGGCATATATTTGATAGCTCCGGAATGCTTTTTCTAAGCTCCAATGTACTTTGTCTAGCTCCGGCTTTTGGGTTTACTAGTTCCGACTAGTTCTGGTTAGCTCTGGCGCTAGGTCCTGCTAGTTTTGTAAGATCCGGCGGGAGCTTGGTTGTACTAGTTTTGGTAACCTTCGGTGCTAGGTTCTACTAGCTTTTGTTAGCTCCGGCTCAAGGTCCGGGTTGCTCTGGCAAGGTTCGGAACTTGACCGTAGTGTCTCTGCTTTTCATTTGCAATATTTCATAATTGCTTTACATTGATTGGAAAGATTTGCTAAGTTTTTGGTGCGTTTTGGTTGATATGGATGATATCATGTTACTGTGGTTTTGCAACATGCTTATTTGAGGTGCTCACATAAGGTGTTGTGTTTGGAACTAACGTGAGTCAAGTTGAGGACTTGGGCTCGTATAGATTGGTTGTTTATTCATGTGCAGGTGTTGCTTGAGTTCAAGTCATGGCTGGTGACAGGATCCATTGGACTAGTCTCAGGAGGAGATGAGGTTCCAACAACCAAGTTCGGGAGGAACTGTGGTTGAGCAGGTCAGGAGGTCGCGCAGGATGATTGAATCAAGGGCAGTGCATATGAAGGTCGAAGGAAGGTGTTCGCACGTATGCATGAGGTGCATGACGTGACAATATGCTTCTAGAGACGGATTATGGAAGGAAGATCTGATCGGAAGGATCGGATCGTATCGGTTGAAGATTTTGGCTGCGGCGGAGTCGGTTATGGCTCGGTATGGAAAGTATCGAGTTGGTTATGTTAGGATTTCATGTGGGTCACGAATTTGAGTTGTTTAGGAATGTGGGATACGTTCCTAAGGTTTTTGGAAGTCTTAAGATTGCTTCTATCTGCGTATAGAAGAGTCCTAAGCAGTTATGGAAAGTTCCAATTGTGATCGGATTAGGATTGGAGTCCTAGTTGAGATTGGGATGGCCTAAGGGCTGGTTATATAAGCAAGGGAAGGCCAAAGCTCGTGAGAGACGACTTTGGGGGCTGTTCCTCTTGTGTTCTATTGAATAAAATTCATAGTTTGAAGGAACTTTTGTGCCTTGTTCGTCCGACTTGTTCCAGACAAGTTTTACTCGTCGAGTTTCTGGACAGTACTACCTTTCGTTGGTGGTTTTATCATAACTCGAGTTTTACAGATCCAATTGACGTGATTCTTTTTGGGTTGTCTTCACAACTTTATTATCTATCATCTGTCAAAATTTCACGGTCATTGGATTTGTGGTTTATGATCTACATGAGTTTCTTTGCGGCATTCCAAAAACTGTTTTTCTCGGGTAGGTCAGATTGACCATAGTCTGATCTTTCGATCATAACTTGAGTTTTTCTCGACGGATTTGAGTAATTCTTTTTGTGTTGTCTTCGTAACTTGATTCTCTCTGATATCTATCACTTTTGTCACGGTGAAACACATTTATATTAGTCTCACACACGATTTCTTTAAGAGATCGATTTTCTGCCGAAGGGGTTGGGGTTTAATTGTTTCCACTGCGTAAGATTTTTAAATCTACCATTCACCCCCCCTCTGGTAGCTTTTCACGTGCTCTTCGATCCTACACTCGTATACCCACGGATTGAAGAGGTAGGTAGTAGGTGGTGACAACCCTATTTTTTCTTTGTAATCCTCCACGTTCGGCTACGCCATAGCTCGTAGCGGGAATCGTCTTGGTGTTGCCAAGGGTAAAACCATGCCCGAAGCAAGCAGCTGCCGTAGATTACTGTGACCTAGAACATAAACCATTAAGTTCCTCTCAAATCCTTGTCGACCAAACAAACTGTGTGTCCTTGTGAGAACAAGTTAAAAGATCTTACACACGTTTCTTAGATTTGATACCCTTGGGAATACTCTTTAAGGGGAAGTGCTACAATGGTTTCTTCGTGCGCTTGCGGATTTTCATCTGTGACGTACCAGCCGTCAACAGGCATCACTCTTGAAGCCCCGATCGTTGATGCTTTCAAGAGTATTGTCTTTAGTTGAGAGTCTCTTTGACATTGCTTCATTGCTCTGCAGTTGGCTAATGGCTAGTTCTTTCAAGTGGGGCTGACTGAAGTTTCCTCCATTGTTTCCATTGTTGTAGCCCCCTTGATAATATGGGCATGGTTGGCTCCACCCTTGACCTCCTAGACGGTAACCATTGATGTTGTTTCTATTGTTCGCCAAGTATAAGGCGTCCTCACATGTTTTGGGGCAATCACTCCCCATATATATTGTGTTGCCACAAACTTCACATGTCATGTTGTAATCCAAGGCTTGGACAGTTCCAAATACTTCATCATTGGCTGGACCTTTTATCTTCTTCATAAGAAGGTCCAATTTGGCAGTGATCATGTCCACCTCTTTCAAAGTGTGCACGCGTTGCTTTCAAGATTGGAGTCGCTCATCGGTCCAACCCATGTTTTCTATTATTTTCTCAATCAAATCTTTTCCTTTTGGAACCATCAGTGAGAAGAAGGCTCCTCCAGCAGCAACATCCACATGATCACTGGCTGATGCTGTTAACCCATTGTAGAATTTTTGGATGATGAACCAGTCATCTATCCCACGGTGAGAATAGGCCAGGATGTACTCTGTCTCTCCCAATCATCGAGAATAGATTCTGTTGACTCTTGCTAAAAGCTTAAAATTATTCCACGTAAGGCATTGGTCTTGCCTAATGGGAAGAACTTTATGAGAAACACAATATAACAATTTTCCCAATTGTCCATAGTACTTCTGTTCGTGTAGAACCACTGCTTTGTTCTCCCAAGTAGGGAAAACAAAAATTGTCAAAGGCGGATGGCATCCTGAGTAACATCCTTTACCTTGAAACTGTTGCAAACTCTAGGTATTGTTGCAAATGGGAACTTGCATTCTTGTTGGCTCCCATAGAAGGGACTAACATGCACCATAGTGATAAGGCATGTCTCTATCTCAAAGTTTGCCTCTCCTGTGTTGATAGCAGGCCCAATGGGCACATTTGCGGCAGAGGGAGCAAAGTACTTGCAAAGAGTCTTATGAGCCTTTGGCGGGAAGCTTGATGGTGCAGAAATGACTGGCTGGATTGCTGAAAGGATCATCTGAGGAGAATGACACGAGGTCGAACTCTTCTCGGAAGTGATTTAGGATATTCATGGCAGTTTGCCGGCAAGCAAAAAGTGGTCGTACACTACCCTTCTTTCACATTAGAAAAATGAAAAAACAAAACGAGGTTATCTTATTAAATAACTACTAGGATTCCTTAGCTATGTAGAGTAGTTATGCTTTACTTCTATGCCTTTCCCGACAATGGTGCCAGAAATATTTGTTAGTATTTCTTACGTCCACATGTCATTCCCAACAATTGATGCCAGAAATGCTTGTTGAAAACTAAGATACACTATTAAGACATCCATACCAATGGTGCCAGGCTATGTTTACTAATGTGTCTTAGGGTAAATGCAATATACTATTTGCAAGCGAACAAAAAATATTGTTGTAGCATTTCACCATGAGTATTCCCATGGATATCGTATTTGTTTATCCCAAAGGAAGGTTATAGAGTATGGCATAAGTACGTGTCTGGGTAGTATGGAAATTTGCTAATAGGTATCTAAGTTGAAACCGCTGGCTGGCAAGTGTGCCCGCAAGGGTTTGATCCCTGAAGCTGCACATAAGCTTGCCCGATGTGGGTGAATCACGCGATTAAAAAAAAGGATATCTAAGTAGAAGGTAATTGGTGATAGTTGGGTAGTGTGATTCACTTAAGCATTTACTCATATTAATGTAATTAGTCCTAGTGAAAGTTAGACTAAGGAGGAATTGTTCCTAATGTGTTGCTAATATTCATATGCATAGCCTAATACTGTATTTCTAAATATGCCAGTGGTGAATCCTAGAGCTTAGTGGTCCAATCATATTGGGCCCAAGCTTACTCTTGGTCTTCCAGGTGACTCTTGCTAAGAGCTCGTGGTGTAGCCGAACGTGGGGGAGTAGAAAGAATGGATAGGATTGTCATCACCTGCTGCCTAGCCCTACAACCTATGGGTCTACGAGACATCCATCACTATTTATGTATCCAAACACCACATTCAATAAGTAAATATCTTAGAAGCCATGGTACAGATATCATTCTAAGGCAAATACTAACCTAAATATTTTTGATCCAATGATGGTTCTAAGTACTAAGTTATTCATATTTTACTCAATTAGACTATAGTGGAGGCCTATTGTGTTTATGATAATATAATAACATTTACTATACTGTCATAATAACAACTAGTCCTACCCCGTACATGGATTCCACAATCAAACAAGAAACACTTCATCCATACCATATGAATATGAACATGCTAACATTATTAAATACCATAAAGTCACAAATAAAAGAAAAGATACATGAGCCATAGCTTTCCCAAAATGGACATGGGAACTAGAGGCTCCTCTCTATAGCCTAAACTCCACTAATGACTAGGGGAATACGAGAGAGTGATGCTCAATTAGTTTGTGTTCAATGAGGAGTGAGGAACCCTATTTATACTAGTTTCTGAGGCGGTTCATGCAACCATTTGTGCGCGAATTAGACGCAATCGCATTCAAAACACCATGGGGAGTCGACATGTGTCAGGAGATCGAGTTTGGGGGCTCTACTGGTTCGGTCGCTGCCTCTTGGCCCCATTCGTCGTGTGTTTTCTCTAGGTGACTGTCAGGTGGGCCCTCTAAATATTTTCGAGTGATTCCCTTGGATACTTCTGAAAGTGGGCCATTGGATCCATTGACTGCCACATGCAACCTCTAATTGCCTGAGAGTGCAGTTTGCAGGATTCTCCTCATTTCTACAATAAAATACTTGCTCGCAAAATTTCTCTACGAGCGCAAATATGTTAATTTAAAGGTAATGCATGTAAGAAATTTTTGCTCCTTTACATAGTTGACATAGATTGATAGTCAAAAACAGCATTTAATGACCATCAACAGCTGCTCGTGCAGCGATGGTCATCTAGATTGCCAGCCCAATCTGCATCAGAAAATCCCATCAAAAGAGAAGAACCAGACTAGTACATAGCCCAAAACCAGAAGTAGTCCAAAGATATCGCAATATACGCTTGACAACCGCCCAATGTGATGTGGTGGGTGCATACATAAACTGGCATACCCAGTTGACTGAAAAGGAAATATCAGGTTGTGTAAATGACAAATATTGTAGGGCACCCACCACACTGCGATAACTCATAACATCATCTGAGGAAAGAGGAGTACCATCATGTAATGACAATTTATCGGCGGGCAACATCAAAGTAGAGACACCTTTAAAATTATCCGTATTGATGCACATGAACAGATCATGAATATTTTTATGTTGTGTTAGAATGAGTCCCGTGCAGGATTCATTCACCTCAATGGCAAGAAAATAGCTAAGGGGCTAAGATCTTTTACTGCAAACTCATGTTGGAGTTGATGAAGTTGCCGCTACATGGCTCAGAGGGAAGAGGTAACTATTATGATATCATCCACATAGATGGGAATATACATTTAATGCTGGCTTAGTTAAATATGAAGATAGAGACATCAGCTTTGGAGGCTCGAAAACCCAACTGAATCAATGTGCCACTTAGACAAGAAAACCAAGCGCGGGGAGCCTATTTTAGACCATAAAGGGATTTGTTAAGCTTGCATACATGTTTAGAATAGTTAGATTCCTCAAAATCCGGTGGTTGTTTCATATAGACAGTTTCATTGAGGATCCCATGTAAGAATACATTCTGAATATCAATTTGTCGAAGACACCAGCTTCTAGAGAGTGCCAGAGACAACAATATGGGAATTAGTAGTAGGCTTTACAACAAGACTAAAGGTAGTATCATAATCAACATTGTACTGTTGTTTGAATCCCTTCGCAACTAGACGAGCCTCGAACAATATAACCATCTGGCTTATACTTGAGCTTCAAAACCCACTTAAAATAAATGTCATTGAGTCCTGCTTGCGGAGGTACAAGATGTCATGTCTTATTTTTAGGAAGTGCTTCAAATTCTTCCTGCATAGCATGTAGCCAGAGGGGATGCTTCGTACCAGCAACATGTGATGATGGTTTAGGACTAGGAGTCCGAGTAGCCGAATAAGTCACAGCGGCATCATTACAATTTTTAAGTTGCCAAATATTATTCTTCAGACGAGTACCATAGGTATGTCCCTGTGTAATTGGTGCAGCATCAATTGTATCTGAACCGGAAGAATTGGTGGGCCCAGGTGGATCATCATCGTCAGCAGATGGCGCTGATTCTACGCCACCTGGTGGCACCGGTGGAGTGCCCAAGGAAACAGGTGCCGAAGCAGTCAATGAGAACGCATCACCAGGACAATTTTTTTGCATTATACCGTGTTGCAGGCACATAGTTAACAGGAAGCAAATTATGCAAAGGGTTTGTGTTCCATTTAAAACTGTCGTTACACTGGGATTGTTCACCAAAGGTAGATGACGGATTAGAGAATGAAAAAACCACTTCATCAATATCACATCCCGAGAGATGTAGACACGACCGCTATTCATGTCAAGACATTTGTATCTCTTATGAACAGAACTATAGCCAATAAAAACATGGCGCTTGGAACAGAATGAAAGTTTGTGTTTGTTATACGGTCAAAGGTGTGGCCAACAAACACAACCAAAATCTTGCACATAAGATAATTTGGAACTTTGAAAAAAAGTTCCAAAGGGGACAAATTATCAGTGATACGAGTAAGCAGTCGGTTGATTAGATATGTGGCTGTTGTAAAGGCTTCATTCCAAAATTTATGTGATATGGCGGCATGGGAGAGAAGTGAAAGACCCGTTTCGACTATGTGGTGATGCTTTCGTTCGCTGTACCGTTTTGTTGATGGGTGTGACAACAAGAGACATGATGTGCAATGTCGAAGGAAGCAAAAACTTTGTTGTGAAGTTTTTGGTATTCCTCACCACAATAGGATTGAATGCATTTAATTTTGGTGTCGAGGAGCCGCTCAACATGAGCTTGGAAATGCATAAAAATGTGTTGTGAGTCAGCTCTATCAGTCCTAAGATAAATCCACACAGATTTGCTAAAGTCATCAATAATGCTGATGTAATATTTATGACCACCAAAAGATAGAGGAGCAGGACCCCAAACATCACAATATTCAAGTTCTAGTTGTTAGGTGAATCGGTGAATTGAATTATTATATGGTAATTGATAGTTCTTAGCTAACTAGCACACATTGCAAACTGATGACATACTGGACTCCTTAAAATACGAAATATTATGAAGACGTAAAATAGACATAACAACTTGAGAAGATGGATGACGAAACCGAGCATGCCATTGATTTCGAAACGCTGAGTAACTCACAAAGGCTTGTTTGATGATCTCGACATGAGATAGCTTAATTGGATAGAGACCAGATTTATATTTTCCTTCCAGAAGAAGATTTCGCGTTGCCTAATCCTTGATTAGAAAATATCAGGGATGAAATTTTAAAAAAGATGTTATTATCACAGGTTAATTATGAACTGAGAGAAGATGTTTAGATATTTTGAGAACATGAAGGACATTATTTAAAGCAAGAGGGTGAGTGTCATTATTAATAGAACATGAACCAGTGTGCAAAATTCGTAAACATGCTACATTGCAAACTTGCACAAAATCACCACCATGATTCATGGCTAGACAATCAAAAACACTTGTAATATGATCGGTGGCACCCGTGCCACTATACCATATTGGATTGACTTGATAGGGTGTAGTAACCACCATTGTCGTAGAGGGTGAATCATTGGTGTAGGACTCATCCATCTGGTACCAGCACCGAATAACCGTGTGACTCTCCTTGCGACAGATTTGATATGAAGGATGACATGAGGAACTAGAGCCATGACCAGGATTAGAGCGACCTCGAGAGTGGCCACAGCCCGACTGCAACCAGATGGGACACCAGGAGAGCTGTCGTGCCCGGCAATATGGGCAGAAGCACCCACATTCAAGGTTAATATGATAGTAGATGGGCATAAACATCATCAGGGGTAAGTGCCTCACACTTGGTGATCATGGAAGTGATGAACGGATCATAGTTTTTGCTAAGACTGGCCAAAAGGTAGGTGATCACCTCATCATCCTGAAGGGGAGCATCGACAACAACGAGTTCAACGGCGAACCCCCTTGATCTTGCTGAAATATTCAGCGGTGGGGAGACCCCGCTTCTTGGTGGTGGCAAGGTCGACTCGGATTTGCACGGTGCATGCATATGTCATGGAAGAAAATATCTTCTTGAGAATATCCATTTTTTTATGATGGTGACAGACACCACGTCCCATAGGACAGCCTCGGACATGAAGGAGAGAAGGCCGAAAAGGACAAAGTTCACCTTGGTATGCCGAATCATGACGGCATGGTGGATTGGAATAGCAGCGAAGGTGGTGGTGAAGGAAATGGTGGTGGAGGAGGGGGTAGTGGAGGAAGAAGATGGACTTGACATCTTCAAGAAATATTCCTTGGCTCCACTACCATGATAGTTTATGTTGCTTGATGAACACTATGGGTCATGTTGTCTCATATGTATAGAGGAGTACACGCATGGAATGTGACATGTGGTTAAAGAATAGATGATCTCCTTCTATGTATAAATATAGACTTCCACTGCTACAATAAGCTTCATCTCAGGCGGTGCCAAACGTATTATGAAACCCGGTTTTCAAAACTGCCTGAAACAAAGAGTCTGTGATAATCTGCAACTTCACAGGTGGAAAGTAAAACCACCTGTAAAATGGGTTTATCGCAGGCGGTTCTTTACCTATTACTAGCCGCCTATGAAGACAATTTATCACAGGTGGTTCGTACAGTATAAGTAACCATCTATGATGATGTTGTTGATCTATGTATAACGTATTCTCTAGCAAATATACTAGCGACGTATATTATAGTCTACCCATCATATCAAATGTAATCCTAACATATATGGAAACCTATCTAGGCTATCAAATATTTGATAGACTTCTATTCTTAACACCTACCACGTCCCATCACTCTTCCTCGGGGGGGGGGGGGGGTTCTCCTTGCAATTTCTTACCTCAATCTTGGTGAAGCCTTGATGAGAAACTGCTGGCGGATGCTCTCATCATCCCAATCACTCAGCATTCACCATCAAGAATCTACGTTCCAATCATTTGTAATAATGCATATGTATTATCCGGTGCTGACGTGTAGGTCAATGCCCCCATGTCCAACATGTCATCAACTCCTAATGCACATGCATCATTGCAGAGGATATGCACCACTAGAATCTAAGAGTTCAGCGTCGATCTCCTCCCATGAGTATCACTAGGTGTCCAAGCCTGCATGGGACTCCTCTGCAGTGCTACGGGGTAAAAAGTACGACGAGGAGGCTTAGTGATTACTCCATCTATTCTTAATTACTTGACCTTTAGGGTAAAAATTTTAGTTCAAAATCATATCCTAAATGTCAAGTGATTACCACCTCCTTCTACGAAACTGTCACCATCTTTATTGTCGTTGGGGAACTAAGCCTGTAAGGAAGATTGAAAATAGAAGACCGACAAAGAATCACCATTTTATTTTTAAAAAATATATTATCTATGACCCTTGCTCCTTATCTGTAGGGGAGAAAGAGCCGGCTTTGTACATGTAGTTACCATTTTACCTTTATGGAGAAGATTATAAGATTGTCCCTAATGATAAGCAAACTTTTGCTAGTTGCGGCTTTCCCTCATAGAGGTGAACGGAGGTCTTGTGTTCATGATCCGCTGTTGTGGTCTTGTGAGCCTTCACTGCCCTTCTGGTCCTTCGCGGGTACCCTTTCAGTCCCATTAGCTTTTTCTCATGTCTTTCACTATTGTTCACTCGACTTCTATATCACGGTTGTGGGCCTTCTGTAGATTTTGCCAACATTGGCCCTTACAGTTGACAACAAAGAAGTGATTGCGGTCTAGGGTTTCCTTGAAGATATTGACTATATTACCGAATGGAAACCAATGCATCACCATGCTCACGGTGAAGTCTTTCGTGTTAAATATATGGTGTATAGATACATACCAATGCTCGGAGAACATGGTAATTCCAAGGCAGAGTGCACATAGGCCTATGTTGTACTAACAGGAGTTCATTTAGGATTAGACTATCTGCACTTTTTTCTCCCCTAAAATGTTTCATCTAAAGGAATATAACTCGTGTTGATATACTATTAAAATATATAGGACATGAATCCACCCGTTAACCACTCCACTTGTTAACCACACGTTTTAGATTGATGAATAGTATTACTCTAACTTCATGAAATACTGTTCATTCTTCTATTTATAGTAATGCTTAGAGTAACTATCGCAGGCTACTTTGAGTGTAAGAATTTTGGGCTAGGCCCACAATAGGTTCTGAATTAATTCACAATAAATCTCAAAGGCACATGATAGAGGGGTAGTCTGATCTTCTCGATGAACATGACAATGGGTGTGGAGATAACTTGTGAGATGCTCACGAACTCTCCAGCTGTTCCCCTGCTGCCAATGCAATAGATTTCAACCTTTTGGATAATTGTAACACCACACACTCATGCTCGTAGCTGCCGACCACGAAGTAGTTTGCTATCAACCAATTCCAAATGCAACAACAGATTACACTTGATTTTCATAATAGAAGAATCACCAGGTTGCAACAAAATGGTGAAGGGAAAAATACTCTAGATCGAAAACAAGTGGAACATTTGAGCTTAGATGAATGCATAAAACAATTCAGTTCTAAAATTTTATGAACTTATTCAACACGCCCATAAAGCCACGACCTACAAGATTATATATGGGACTATGGGATGCATAGAGCATGTTTGGTAACAAACAAATCACAGCTCTAACTTCCCTAAATAAAAAAACTCTATTTGGAAGCAGACAAAAATGATTGTCAAATTTATTTGGTTGCCACAGCCTGTATTTGTCTTCCCATAAAATGAGGCCATACTTATTGGAAAGTATTTGGAGTTATCTTTCCAACAGATATTTATTTGCACGATTCAACGTTCGAGATAGAAATCTGCAGCTGTTTCAATTATAGAGCTTCTTGTTGCCATAACCAAACCTGAGTTGATTTTCATGATCAATTTTTTAATGGTGGTGTTCCTGCCTTTCTCTCCTCCATCACGTACTCTTTGATGTGGGGATCCAACTTGGAATTATCTTCACATATCTCCTATCCTCAACATGCATGCCATGGATGCTTCAGCCTCAAATCTGATCATGCAAACATGCAAAGACTTAGGTAGTAAAAAATTCTCATTTGTAAAAGTACTATATTCAACTAGGAGTGAATTCACCCGGTGTTCTAATAATTTTGCACGTGCTCTTATAATTGGTCCAACACATAGATCATTGGGTTCATATTGAATGTCAATCGGACCAGCATTGTCATGAATAGGATAAGATGGTAAAGCGCTAGGGATGACCACATCCCCCCCCCCCCCCCCCCCCCCCCCCCCCGGTCAAAAGGCGTCGTCCACGACGTGTCAACGTTGTTACCATCATATGGTGCCAAATCAGCAACATTGAAAGTACTATTACTGACACCAAACTCATCACTAGGTAGATCTATCTTGTAAGCATTATCATTGATCTTGGCAAGCACTTTATAAGGTCCATCACCTCGAGGCAGCAACTTAGACTTGCTCCATTTAAGAAATCTGTCTTTACGAAAGTGTACCAACACCATGTTACCTGGCCGAAACAACACCTCCTTTCTCTTCTTATTGACATGATCAGCATTATACTTGCAATTCTTTCCAGTTGCTTTTTTTTGTCTTCTCGTGTATCTTCCGCATAAAATCTGCCCGCTTGGATGCTACCATGTTGACTCTCTCTGTAGGATCGAAGAGCACGTGAAAAGCTACCAGAGGGGGGGGGGGTGAATGGTAGATTTAAAAAAAACTTACGCAGCGAAACAATTAAACCCCAACCCCTTCGGCAGAAAATCGATCTCTTAAAGAAATCGTGTGTGAGACTAATCTAAATGTGTTTCACCGTGACAAAAGTGATAGATATCTGAGAGAATCAAGTCAAAAAGACAACACAAAAATAATTACTCAATTCCGTCGAGAAAAACTCAAGTTATGATCGAAAGATCAGACTATGGTCAATCTGACCTACCCGAGAAAAACAGTTTCTGGAATGCTGCAAAGAAACTCGTGTAGCTCAGAAACCACAAATCCAATGACCGTGAAATTTTAACAGATGATATACAATCAAGATTTGAAGACAACCCAAAAACAATCACGTCAATTGGATCCGTAAAACTCGAGTTATGATAAAACCACCGACGAAAGGTAGTGCTGTCCAGAAACTCGACGAGTAAAACTTGTCTGGAACAAGTCGGACGAACAAGGCACAAAAGTTCCTTCAAACTATGAATTTTATTCAATAGAATACAAGAGCAACAGCCCCAAAGTCGTACACCATGAGCTTTGGCCTTCCCTTGCTTATATAACCAGCCCTTAGGCCATCCCAATCTCAACTAGGACTCCAATCCTAATCCGATCACAATCGGAACTTTCCATAACTGCTTAGGACTCTTCTATACGCAGATAGAAGCAATCTTAAGACTTCCAAACACCTTAGAAACGTATCCCACATTCCTAAACAACTCAAATTCGTGACCCACACGAAATCCTAACATAACCAACTCGATATTTCCATACCGAGCCATAACCGACTCAGCTAGCAGTCTAAGTCTTCAACCGATACGATCCGATCCTTCCGATCAGATCTTCCTTCCATAATCCATCTCTAGAAGCATATTGCCACGTCATGCACCTCATGCATACGTGCTGTCGGTACCCTAAAAACCATACACCCCTTGAGGTTACAAAGATCTCAAGGGAAGGACGTCTACTCAAATTGAAGATCCTCGGAGGCCCACTTGTCAGACATAACCGGACCTGCTTCTCCAACATGGTTAACCCCTAGGTTGCCACGTGTACTGCCAGACTGGAGCTACTACCCACAAGGGTGAAGCTCCGGGCTAGGTACCGAAACGGCACCTC
Source organism: Tuctoria greenei (assembly GCA_036927565.1). Taxonomy (NCBI): domain Eukaryota; kingdom Viridiplantae; phylum Streptophyta; class Magnoliopsida; order Poales; family Poaceae; genus Tuctoria; species Tuctoria greenei. The sequence goes on along the minus strand of JAYESD010000003.1, from coordinate 80,095,418 downwards.
CGGACTTAACCCCTGACCGAGAGAAGCTCCGGACCTGACACGTGCCAGGCCACCCCGGAGCTTCCCGCTTCCCACAAGCAAGCTCCGGAGTTGCCACGTGTCCAAACGTCGGAGCTGGCCGCCTCAAACCTCCGGAAGACGTTGTAACGACTCCGGATCGTCAAAGGATAGCCGCGGACTTCAAGACCCGATTAATTGTCATTAATTCCATGTTAATGACACTTAATTGGATAATCTTAACACCTGTAACGGCACTGTCGGGGCCCGTTACAGGGTTATTAACAACAATTAATCGTGTATCAATACTAGTAACCGCTGGGGCCACATGTCGGGCCAGGCTAACTTGTAACGGTTTGTCCTTGTACTATAAAAGGACAGACCGACGATACACGAAGGAGGCTCTCGAACGCTCTCAGGCACACAAGCTAATACAACACCACACACCCGTGGAGTAGGGTATTACGCTCAGGCGGCCCGAACCACGTAAACCACTGTGTCTCTCGTGTCCAATCGTGATTCACCTTCTTGAGTCTCCGCGCGCCCACACCGAACTACAAACTCCTTCAACACTTTAGTAGTGTCAGGAGATCTGCCGACTCCAACAGTCGATAGTTGGTGCGCCAGGTAGGGGGGCCTGAGATTTTCAAGAATGGTGAATTCTGCGGCTGGATCATCCAACGGGCAACCTGCTGCTCAGGCTGTCGGAGGCAATCCCTCCAACATGCAGCCACCGGCAGGAGCCTCAGCACCAGCAGGAGTCACACTCCCACCACCACCATCTTCTCCGGCAAGACGTGCCGAGCAACATGATGGTGCGCCGGCGTCACATACTGCGCCGGCAAGTCGTGACAACCCAAAACACGCGCTCCATGCAGCGCGTGCTCTTCTCCAGCGACCACCACCTCCGGATGCATCTCAAGATGCTATGGAGCAATGGAGGGCTGATGTTGAGCATTTGGTCGCAGCAGCGGCCGAACGACTCAACAACCAGGGTCCTCCTCCTTCAGGGCGAGCCCCGTCGCAGCGACGGACGTTGTCTGGAAGACTTGGTCCACATGTCTCCAACGACCGAAGACGAGCTGCATCACAGCAAGTGACGTCGTTGCCCTCTGGGGCACGACGCACCCATACGGCATCTCGGCTTTCGACACACGACCTCCGGGCGGAGCTTGATCGCCGATACCGCCAACAGGATGGCCGTGTCCATATCGAGCGAGCTCGAGAAAGACGGGATGCTCAAGACCTTTCTACTCTGGAAGGAGTAGGAGGAGGCTGTTCCGCCCTAGCCATGCACCTACGCATGGTTAGATGGCCACAGAAGTTCCGGCCACACTTGCCGGAAAAATTCGACGGGACTGTCAACCCCGTAGAATTTCTGCAGATATACTCCACTGCAATCTTAGCAGCTGGAGGAAACGAGGCCGTAATGGCCAACTACTTTCCAGTGGCCTTAACTGGGACCGCCAGGTCCTGGTTTATGAGCCTTCCACCCAACTCTATTGACAGTTGGGAGGAGCTGTGCCGTCAGTTCACTGCCAACTTCGGGAGTTCATACACCCGACCGGGCACTGAACTGGACCTTTTTGCGGTCGTGCAAAAAGGGGGAGAATCTTTGCGGTCATTCATCCAGAGGTTCTCTCAGGTACGCAACACAATCCCTTCTATCTCAAGCGCTTCTGTCATTGTGGCATTCAGACAGGGTGTACGAGACAAGAAGATGTTGGAGAAGCTGGCGATCAAAGAGATCACCAGCGTCACGGAGCTCTTCAGCTTGGCAGACAAATGTGCCAGAGCTGCGGAGGGCCGTGAAATGCACTCCAAACCAGCCTTGGATTATCACAAAAAATCCTCCAAAGAAGAATCCGCTACCTCCGGGATTGGCAAGAAGAAAAAGAAGACCAACGGCAAGAAGAAGCCGTCGGCCGGCACATCCAACGTTGCAGCCACTGCAACTCCTGGTGGCCGGGGGCCACGCCCTGAGAAGCGACCTCGACCGTCTTCCGAAGACGGCGGCAAATCCAAAATGTGGTGCCCCATTCACAAAATGGGCAGCCACAGGCTGGAAGACTGCCGGGAGGTCCAAAACCTTGCCGAGCGCTACAACAAGCGCCGGGAAGGGTCTCCTTTCCGACAGAGGGAGGGAAAACAGAAGGTTGACGAAGCTCCGGCTGAAGAGGAGTTAGGGTTTCAGGACCCCAAAAAGGTCCTGAAAGCCGTCTACACCTCCGTCGACGATGACTCCGACGTCTCCGACAACGAGCGTCGGAAAACCATGAATACCATCTTTGGTGGATCATGGGACATCACTTCTCGTCGTGTCATCAAGACTATGCGGCGGGATATGGCTGCTGTAGCTCCTACAGCTAGACCGGAGCCACATCGAAAGTGGATGGACACACCCATCACTTTTGATGCTTCGGACTGTCCTCAAAGCATGGTCGGAGCTGGCCAATTACCCTTGATGGTATCTCCCACCATCAACAACATCCAGCTCCATCATGTTATGGTGGATGGAGGTTCGGGGTTGAACCTTATAAGCTTTGAAGCTTTTACCAAACTTCAGCTTCGACCTTCGGATCTTCAGCCCTCTCGACCATTCTCCGGAGTAGGTCCGGGGGCCATTACCCCACTCGGAGCTATAATTCTCCCCGTTACCTTCGGGACACGGGAGAAGTACCGCACCGAGAAGTTGGTCTTCGACGTCGCTCAGATCAACTTACCATTCAACGCCATCTTGGGTAGACCTGCCCTATACAAATTTATGGCAGCTGCTCATTATGGATACTTGGTGTTGAAGATGCCAACACCAGCAGGCGTTCTCCGGATTCGTGGAGATCGCACCGCCGGAGTAACTGCTCTGGAGGAGCTCCATGCACTCACCACTGCGCAAGAGAAGGACTCCAGACAGGGGCAAGCTCCAAAACCTCCGAGCATTCGGCAACGAGGCTCAACCTCTGCTCCCCGTGTGCAGCCAAGCGGCGACACCGACATCCCCATCAAAGTCGTCCAAATTGGTTCCGATGTCACTCAAACCACCCGCATATCGGGTGGGATGAATGACAAATAGGAACTCGCGCTCATCACTTTCTTCGGGCTAACGTTGACGTATTTGCTTGGCAACCGTCACAAATGCCTTGGATCCCCAGGGAAGTGATTGAGCACAATCTGAAGATTTACCCCGACGCTCGGCCTGTGCATCAGAAACCTCGGAAGCAATCTGTAGAGCGACAAAACTTCATCCGACAAGAAGTGAAGAAGTTGCTCGAAGCCGGATTTATCCGAGAAGTCTACCATCCAAAATGGCTGGCAAACCCAGTTGTTGTGCCCAAGGCCGGCGGGAAACTTCGGATGTGCATCGACTACACCACACTGAATAAGGCATGTCCAAAAGATCCATTCCCACTACCTAGAATAGATCAGATAGTGGATTCCACCTCCGGGTGCGAGTTACTATGTTTTCTAGACGCATATTCTGGATATCATCAAATCAGGATGTCTAGGGAGGATGAAGAGCATACTTCATTCATCACAGTGGATGGATTGTATTGTTACACAGCCATGCCGTTTGGTCTCAAGAATGCAGCTTCAACTTTTGTACGAGCTATGTACAAAACTTTCGAAGAACTCATCAGAGACATAGTGGAAGTGTACGTCGATGACATCGTGGTCAAAGTCAAAAACAAGGAGTCCCTCTTGGACACCTTGCAGGCTGTCTTCGACAAGCTGCGGGCCACCCGCACGAAGCTAAACCCAGACAAGTGCGTCTTCGGGGTTAGTTCCGGAAAGCTTCTTGGTTTCCTGGTAAGTCACCGGGGCATAGAGGCTAATCCGGCGAAGATAAAAGCCATTGAAGACATGCGGCCACCAACTCGCATCAAAGACGTCCAAAAATTAACTGGATGTCTAGCAGCCCTCAGCCGGTTCATTTCAAGACTGGCGGAAAGAGCACTTCCCTTCTTCAAGTTACTGAGGAAGTCCGGACCATTCCAATGGTCTGAAGAAGCAGAGAAGGCATTCCAGGAGCTGAAAGAGTTCCTCACCACCCTACCAGTCCTGGTAGCTCCGAACCTTGGTGAGCCTTTGTTGCTTTACATTTCAGCTACTGACGAAGTCGTCAGTATGGTTCTGGTTGCGGAGAGACCGGAACTACCCAATACTCAGGAATCCAGACCCCTTCGGGAGGGTCCGGAGGTTCCTGAAAGCGGGTCTGGGTCCCAGCTCCTAGACTCAAACCCACAAGAAGCCACTTCAGAGGACCCGGACCCCTCTAAGAGGGTCCAGATCATTTCTGAAGAAGCTCCGGGTTCCTCCACCCAGAACCCGGAGGTCCCCGAAGAGAGTCTGGACCCCTCCGAGAGGGTCCAGATCAATGAAGAGGAAGCTCCGGACCCCTCCGGGAGGGTCCGGACCATTCAACGCCCGGTATACTTCATCAGTGAAGTGTTACATGATGCCAAGACTCGATACCTAGAGGTGCATAAACTGCTTTATGCAGTTCTTATTGCCTCAAGGAAGCTTCGACACTATTTCCAAGCTCACAAAGTCTCGGTGGTGACCTCATATCCACTTCGAGCGATCCTGCATAATCCCAATTCAACTGGGAATATTGCAAAGTGGGCAGCGGAATTGGCTGAATTCGATCTTGAATTCATTCCGAGACAAGCAATCAAGAGTCAAGCGTTGGCAGATTTCGTGGCAGAATGGACTCCCTCTCCATTAAACCCTGGGGGCCCCAGCGAGCAGAAGACGGAACCTCAAGTTCCAACCTTCACTAAGCCTCACTGGACCCTTTACTTCGACGGCTCCATGCAGAAGCAGGGAGCCGGAGCTGGAATCCTTCTCCTTGCACCAACTGGGGAGAAGGTGAAATACATGGTACACCTTGACTTCAAGGCAACCAACAACATGGCGGAGTACGAAGCACTCATCTATGGATTAAAGGTGGCACTATCATATGGTGTCAAGCAATTGCTGGTCAAAGGAGATTCACAACTCGTCATCAAGCAGGTGAAGGGTGAATGCTCCTGCAATAATCTCCAGCTGGCTGCTTACCTCCTTGAAGTCCAGAGGCTTCAGAAGGACTTCGAAGTCCTAGACCTTCACCATGTTCAGCGTGCTCACAACGCTGAAGCTGATGAACTCTCGACCAAGGCGTTAACTGGAGCTCCGGCTCCTGACGGAACCTTTGTCCGGAGGTTGTCAAAACCCACAGTTCAGCCTGCCGAACTGAACGAAGGGGGCGAGATCAGCATCCCGAAGCTGACGGTCCCGATGGCCCTGTTACCATGGCAGCCATCAAGGGTCGTAGGTGCTGCCGGAAGCTCCGAGCAACCCAACACGCAAGACTCAAATGCTCAAGTCAGTTCCGATGCATGGATCTCGGAGATCCGGAGCTACTTGAAAGACAACATCCTTCCTGACGATGATGTATCCGCTGATCGGGTAGTCAGATTGGCTAAAAGATACACGTTGGTAGAAGGGGATCTCTACCGGCGCGGTGCCAACGGCATCCTAATGCGGTGCATCACAAGGGAAGAAGGCTGCGAGCTCCTCGCAGAAATCCATGGAGGCGAGTGTGGGAACCACGCATCTTCCCGCACGCTGGTCGGAAAAGCCTTTCGGCACGGCTTCTACTGGCCTACAGCGCTCCAGGATGCCACTGAGCTGGTGAAGAAATGCAAAGCATGCCAATTTCATGCAAAGCAAATTCATACACCTGCTCAGTCCTTACAAATGATACCTCCCACATGGCCTTTCGCTGTGTGGGGGATGGACATCTTGGGACCCTTCCCAAGAGCCGTCGGAGGTTACAAGTTCCTGTACGTCGCCATCGACAAGTTCACCAAGTGGCCGGAAGCTACTCCCGTTGTGACGATCAACAAACAATCTGCAATCAATTTTCTACAATCCATCGTGAGCAGATTCGGAGTCCCAAATAAGATCATCACTGATAATGGGACTCAATTCACAAGCTCCGCATTTCAAGGATATTGCGAAGACCTCGGCATACAAGTTTGCTACGCTTCCGTAGCTCATCCTGCCAGCAATGGACAAGCCGAGAGAGCAAACGCAGAGATCCTTAAAGGACTCAAAACACGCACTTATGAGCGCTTGAAAAAGCACGGAGCCAATTGGATCGAAGAGCTTCCGCCCACTCTATGGGCCAACAGGACTTCTCCAAGTCGGGCAACCGGAGAAACACCCTTCTTCCTGGTGTACGGAGCTGAAGCGATCCTTCCTCCGGAAATCACCTTGGGTTCCCTCCGAGTCCGGACCTTCGACGAAGTCGCGCAGGACCAGCTCCGGCGCGAAGACCTAGACCTCCTCGAGGAGGGAAGGTGCCAAGCAGCTGTTCGGAATGCCCGATACTGCCAAGCTCTACGGCGCTATCACCAGCGGCATGTACACAACCGACAGCTCGAGGAAGGCGATCTGGTGCTACGGAGAATACTATCCAGAGAAGGGCAAAACAAACTCTCCCCCAGCTGGGAAGGGCCCTTTCGAGTGATCAAAGTATCCCGTCCCGGAAGCGTTCGCTTGGCTACCGAGGATGGGACACCTCTCCCAAATCCTTGGAACATCGAGCACCTTCGTAAGTTCTACACTTAATTCCACGGAGGTGAGTCTTAAGTAACTTGAAATGTATGTTATAGAGTCATTGTACAGAGTCGGGTAGTTCCTCCGGGAGAGCAGCCGGACCTTTCCCGAAAGGTTTGAAAAGCTCATGCAACACTTGACACAGTCTCCGGACTAAAAGTGTGGCTAACTACCCTGGGTCAAATGAGAAACCAAACACACTTAGCCTGGTTCCGTACCCTAAGAGTGTACTTGTTTCCCCTGTACCCCGAACCTATAATGAAAGACATCTTCATGTGAAATAGACTCCACGTGCATTCATCTTTGCATAGGCTCGACATTTTTATTTTTCTCTTTCTTGTCTATAACAGAAACGTGCAATTCTTAAGAAGTTCTAGTTTGACCGGCTTACATACGATTCGAGTTGACTTGTCAGATTTTTTGGATTTAAATATCGTCTGTGGCCAACTCGCCTGAAAGCCGCCAAGCCATTCTAGGGCCGGAGTGCGCTATCGACTTAGCCTGGTCAAGCACCCTAAGTACGCCACTCTACCTACATCCCGGCAGGCCGAAGTAAGGTGGGTCCATGGACAATTGGATCTAAAAGAAAAGACAATTCATCCAGTCGTATTAAAAATCGTGTTCAACTTAAAATTTTCTTAAGAACCGTAAGCCGCGACGAAGTTATAGACAAGGAACGAATTTTACCATTTTTCTTGGCTTAAGTGTGCAGGAAAATTGAACCCTACGTTGATGGAGAAAAACCGGAGCTAACCAAGTTCTGACTCCCACCAGGGCGTCAACCGTCGGCGTTGACTAAAAGATGGTGAGAAGACCCCGTCACTGGAGTCTGTTGCCAACAAACCAAGTGTGGCAAAGGTCATTGCCGGAGCTGCTAAGCTCCGACACCTTGGAGTATTAACTATCGACGCTCAACGTGTTGATAGAGGCTATTGCCGGAGCTACTAAGCTCCAGCGATGGATAGTGCCAGAGCTTCTAAGCTCCGACAACTTCAGGGGACCTTCACTATCAAAAACTTCGGACCTAAATTCCACAAGTTCGAAGCAAATTCGTCTTCAACAAAACTCAACATCCTTTTGGTACATGTCCACAATCAAATTGTGCACATCTACCAGGGGGCCAAGTGAAGATAAAGATGTTGAAGACAAAAGAATGAAATTCACAAAAAATTGGGGATTTCATTTCATCTGAAGACCGGAGATTACATCTGGAGACAAGGGATTACAAAATTGAGGAAGAAGAGAAGATACAAGTAAAGGCTAAAAGAGACGGTCCTAGACCCTATGGAAGAAATCGGCAACCTTCTGGGCGACCTCCGACACGCGGGCTCGGGTAGCTTCGCCTTCTCCTTCGACGGGGCCTTCAAGCACCGGGTCCAGAGGAAATCGAGGGTTCCGACTGGTGTAGCACGTTAACACATATTCTGTGACGTTCCTAGCCAGGGATTGCCCCTCGACCTCCAGCTGGTCCGCGATGACATCGCCCACCTTGGAGAGCTTGCTGCCTGCGGCGCTCAACGCTTGCAACGCGAGGTCAGGCTCCGGCTCCGGATCATCCGGGTGCACGGGGCTGAAACCCATCGGCGTCAGCGCGTCGTCGGCCTTGCCCAGGAACTCCCAAATCTGCAGGGAGTCCGCCTTCCTCAAGTTCTTCATCTCTTCCAAGGATCTCCGGGCCGCCGTCAGCTCCGAATTCTCGCGGGCGAGGCGCTCAACTTCTTTGGCGTTTTGCTGGATCTTCGCAGCAACCCGCTTCTCAAGTCTTCCGAGCTCCTCCTCCCGAAGGTGGATCTTGTTCCGGCGGTCGACCAGGTCCTTCTCCCTAGCCTCCACTTTCTTCTCCCGGGCGATAAGGGCACACTCGTATTCGTAGAGTTCCTGCCCCCGCACCCAGGTCTTCTCCTCTTCCTCGAGGCAGCGCTCTTCCAATTTCTTAGTGCGCTCCTCGAGGCCCTTGTCCGCCAGAGCTGTTTTCTCAGCGAGCTCTTCTTCCCGTCGCAAGACGTCATCCCGTAGCTCTAAGAGTTTTTGCTCCTCATCCTCGAGCCGTCTTTCCCTCCCTTCAAGTGCCTCTCGGCGCTTGATGAGTGCAGTGCTGATGACCTCGAGCTGATCAAACCGAGCATTGGTCGCGTCGTTAGCAGCCTTAGCTTGGTCATGGAACTCCCGTGATTGAGCGTCGAGGGCGTGAGTCATGCTCTCCCTCTCGTCCAGCAGCTCACCCCAGAGCTCCTGGCGGATCTTCTCCCGCCTGATCCATTCCTTGTCATCCGCAAGCCTCGACTGCGCCAGCTTAGTCTCGAAGTGGAGCCGATTACGCCACCGCCTAAGGGTTTGGCGCTCCTCTTCAAGAGCCTTGCTGTCGTGGAAGAAGGCCAGTTGGACCTGACGTAGACTGGAGCAGGCGTTGTCGATGGACATCGACAGCGAGATGGGCTCTGGACCTGCTGGGATCTCTTCCGCTGGTTCCAGCGGGTCTTCACTTACAAAAATTGGGTCCCACTCTACGAGAGTGGAACTCCGAGCTTCCAAAGCACTAGGGCCCTCCTCCGGGATGGCCTCAGTCGCCATCGAAGGAGGTCCCGCCACCAAGTCTTCACTCGCCCCCTCAGGCGGGGGGCCGGCGACTTCGTTCAGGCACTCTGGCTCTGCCATAGGTACCATCAACGTCGTCGCCCCCGGAGCAGGAGCTGCTACTGGCTCCGGCCGAGACACCTCTTCTGAGGGAGGCTCAAGCTCCCTCGCCTCTTCAGCCGCCGGCTCTGTGACCGGCGCTCCAACAATCACCGGCTCTGCGGCCGGAGCTTCGGAAGTAACCGGCTCAACTGCCGGAACTACTTCAACTTCCGGCTCGCATGCCGGGGCTTCAGCCACCTCCGGCTCAATCGCCGGGGCTTCAGCACTTTCCGGCTCCGAAGCCGGGACTGCTACTTCCTCCGACTCAACAGCCGGAGCTTCTACTACTGCAGCACCAGGACCCGGAGCTTCCACTTCCGGGACGGGTGCCGCTGGCGCATCTTCATTCCCGTGGTCCGGCGCTACCACGGGAACTTCCGGAGACGAGTCGAGGTCCATGACCACGACAGCCGTCGCCGGAGCTGTCGCAGCCTCCGCTTGGGGCGGCACCGGGGCTGGAGCAGAAGCCCTCGCAGCCTCAGACACTGTGGCTGGGGGTGGAGCTTCACTCCCCTTCTTGGGAACGCTGCAGATGAAGAACGAAGAAATTGAGCAAACAGATGCTACAATTAAAAAGTTAATCGAGGTAAAAAAGAAAAATTACCTTGGGAGGCTCACGCACCAGCTTGCGCGAAACCTCTTTCCCGGACGATCCGGGCTGGCCACGGTCGGCGTAGGAGCTCTGGGAGGACTCCCAGGACTTGCCACAGCCGCGGGCGTTTCCCGGGTCGGAGCTCTCCCTGATCGGGAGGAACTCCTGGACCTGGAGGCCCTCACCGCTCCAGATGCCGGAGTCGCGCGCCTGGAGCTAGCACCGCAGGAGGGATCCACTGCGGGGACAGTCGCACTCCGGGAGGATCCCACCGCCGGAACAGTAACGTTCCGGAAGGACCCCACCACGGGGACGGTCGCCACGGCGGCGGAGGATCTTCCTTCCTGAGGGGGGGAACCGAGGGAGAAGTGGCAGGCCCGACGGACCTTCCGTCAGCATGTCGCAGCTTTCTCTTCCGGCTCTCCGGCTCCTCCGCCAGCTCCTTGCCCTTGCCGATGACCTCAGCTCTTGGCTGTGGGACAGGGGCGGAGCCGTCTCCGGACAACCCGGGGATCGCCAACCGGGTGGTTGATCTTCTCTCGACGACACCAAGGTCGTCAAGCGTGGGCATATTCCGCCGGAGCTCCCTGCTGAACTCAACTTCCACGTTCAGAGGGAGGAAAGCCGGCGGCGGAGTCAAGTAATCTCCGTCAACGTCGATGCCGTGCTGGAATTTCTTGAGGTGAAACTCCAAGGTCTTCCCCACCATGCTGGACTTCAACCCGGTCTCAACCCGGTCCTCGTCCATCACGCTGTTGAGGGCCCAGGCGAGCTTCTCCCTCCTCTTCAGCGGCGCCCACCTGTTGGACAGGAAGTTGCAGAACACCGCCTGGGGAGTCAATCCTCCCTCCACACATTGGCGGATCCTGGTCAGGACAGGGTCGAAAGCTTCCGCCAGCACCGGAACTTCGCTCCATACCGACGTGTCAATGCCGGGCAGACCGTCTGGCAACTCCAACCGCTCATGCTCCTCCACTCGGACGACTACCCAATCTTTCTTCCAGTCATCCCACTTCCCGGAAGGGAATGACCGGAGGTACTTGAATGGGCACTTCTTGCGCTTCACGAAGTAGTAGAAGCCAAGATACTCATCGCTTCGGCCGGTGGTTTGGACGGTGAAGAAGGTTCGGAAGCGCTCGATGCAGGGAGGGATGCCCACCCACATCTCGCAGAAGTGGACAAAGATGGACACAAGGAGAATGGAGTGAGGGCCAAGGTGGTACAGCTGCAGACCATAGAAGTCCAGCAGCATCAAGAAGAAAGAAGAAAACGGTGGGATCAGCCCCACCATGGCGTACGAGGAAAAGTACACCATCTCGCCAGAGTGCCCCTTTTCAAAGGGGAGCTCTCCGCCGGTGCGGACCGAGCGGTTGAAGAAGTCCGAAGACCACCCCATGAGGGCCCGGACCTTCTTCAGATCACTGTCCGTCTTCAAGCGACTCTCACGCAGACCCAACTCCATCGCAGCACAGCTAGGCAAGAGAAGAGGAGCAAAGTACAAGTCGGGAGTTTGAGCGCAAGAACAGATGGGAAGCGTAAAGAACTCCCGGCGGTGCGCTTTCCTTCTTAAGTAAGCCCTCGCAACGCTTGGATGGAAACTGCAGGAGAGTCAAGGATACTACTCAAGAATTCAACCCTGCCGATGACAAGAGGGCCCGGGACCACCCTGACGATCAAGTCGAGGTTCTTACCCAAGCGAACAGTTGTCATCACGAGGCGGGAAACCCAAAGGCGGTGAACTGACAAGGCGCGCAGAACCGATACGGTTTTCGTATCGGGAACCGGCGACCTTCAATTGCGAGAGATCCGCACGTCAAAGATTTTATCTGCCGCCTGAGGTGCGCCACGCGTCGGGATTTAACCGTAAAGCCCTGCCAACGGCACCTCCGAAGACCCTTGAAGACCCAGTTCAAGAGTCGCGAGTATGGACCCACCTCCGACGGAATGACTTCACCCCGGTGGCTTTCCCCGGAGGTAGGTCCAGGGGGCCACTGTCGGTACCCTAAAAACCATACACCCCTTGAGGTTACAAAGATCTCAAGGGAAGGACGTCTACTCAAATTGAAGATCCTCGGAGGCCCACTTGTCAGACATAACCGGACCTGCTTCTCCAACATGGTTAACCCCTAGGTTGCCACGTGTACTGCCAGACCGGAGCTACTACCCACAAGGGTGAAGCTCCGGGCTAGGTACCGAAACGGCACCTCCGGACATAACCCTTGACCGAGAGAAGCTCCGGACCTGACACGTGCCAGGCCACCCCGGAGCTTCCCGCTTCCCACAAGCAAGCTCCGGAGCTGCCACGTGTCCAAACGTCGGAGCTGGCCGCCTCAAACCTCCGGAAGACGTTGTAACGACTCCGGATCGTCAAAGGATAGCCGCGGACTTCAAGACCCGATTAATTGTCATTAATTCCATGTTAATGACACTTAATTGGATAATCTTAACACCTGTAACGGCACTGTCGGGGCCCGTTACAGGGTTATTAACAACAATTAATCGTGTATCAATACTAGTAACCGCCGGGGACACATGTCGGGCCAGGCTAACTTGTAACGGTTTGTACTTGTACTATAAAAGGACAGACCGACGATACACGAAGGAGGCTCTCGAACGCTCTCAGGCACACAAGCTAATACAACACCACACACCCGTGGAGTAGGGTATTACGCTCAGGCGGCCCGAACCACGTAAACCACTGTGTCTCTCGTGTCCAATCGTGATTCACCTTCTTGAGTCTCCGCGCGCCCACACCGAACTACAAACTCCTTCAACACTTTAGTAGTGTCAGGAGATCTGCCGACTCCAACAGTCGACACGTGCGAACACCTTCCTACGACCTTCATATGCACTGCCCTTGATTCAATCATCCTGCGCGACCTCCTGACCCGCTCAACCACAGTTCCTCCTGAACTTGGTTGTTGGAACCTCATCTCCTCCTGAGACTAGTCCAATGGATCCCGTCACCAGCCATGACTTGAACTCAAGCAACACCTGCACATGAACAAACAAACAATCCATACGAGCCCAAGTCCTCAACTTGACTCAAGTTAGTTCCGAACACAACACCCTACGTGAGAACCTCACATAAGCATGTTGCAAAACCACAGTAACACTATATCATCCATATCATCCAAAACGCACCAAAAACTTAGCAAATGAATACTAAGCAATCTTTCGAACAATGTAAAGCAAGTACGAAACATTGCAAATGAAAAGCAGAAGCACTGCGATCAAGTTCCGGACCTTGCCAGAGCAAGCCGGAGCTTGAGCCGGAGCTTACCAAAACTAGTACAATGAAGCACCTGCCGGAGCTTACCAAAACTAGTAGATCCTAGCACCGGAGCTTACAAAAAACTAGTCAACCCAAAACCGGAGCTAGACAAAGTACGTCGGGGCTTAGCAAAAGCATGCCGGAGCTATCAAGTATATGCTGGAGCTATCAAATATATGTCGGAGCTATCAAAGACATGCCGGAGCTAAAGATAAAGCTCACCGGAGCTAACCAAAGCTAGTCGGACCTTACCAAGAAGTCGGACCTAGCTTCGAACATAGCCAGAGCTACCCAAAACAAGCCGGACCTACCGTCGGACCTTGCTGTAGCTCAGAGCTAGAGTCAGACCTTGATAAAAAGGTGTTTTGGTGATATTCAAAACTTTTATCATCAAAGCCAAGTGTATTCACTACAAGCCAATGTATTCAGCACACATAGGTCTTACAATCTCCCCCTTGATGAATGCATTGGCAACACCATTTAAAATCCGAACATTGGCTTATTCAATTAAAAGTTTTGAAAACAATTTCTCCCCCTTTGTAAATCAAAAGTAAAATGAGAAGAAAATCCAAAAAAAATTATCCCATATTATCTCTCCCCCTTTATTATCTCTTTCTCTTCATGCTTATCTCTCCCCCTTTGACAATGTATTCAACAAGTCATGAGCATATAAAGAAATTTTCTCTCCCCCTTTAGTTGTTATGAGCATATTATAACATATACATACAAACAAAGCTCATCCAGGTCATACTATCAAGTAACTTACACTATCACATCAATGAGATACATAAAGTAGTGTAAGCCATGCTAGAGATCAAATGTAATTTTCAATTTAGGCAAGTCATGATCTCACAAACTTAACTATTTCAAAACCTGAAAGCATGACACTAGTTGCTGCATTTTATTATTTTTCAAAGCATAAATTTAGATCATATGATATTTGCAAGAGATTATATGCGCATCTGCCTTATTCTAACCAACCAAGCCAAGCCTATGTCGTTTGACAATCAGAAGCTTAAGGACATGGTTTTAGTCATACATAACTTCTTCCAAGTTCATATCTAAGTGCAATGACAAGCCATCTTAAAAGAAGAAGTGCAATGCATGCATATTATCTTGATCTTTTCTCAATTTATATTTGTTCATAAAAACTCAACATTTGAGTTGATTACTTGATTAATTCTTAATGATTAAAAGCACTTGTGAACATGTAACAAGTTCAAAACAGCAAGAAAGTTCGACCATGACCAGTTTTAGTGTAAGTAATTATTCGAATTATTAGACATGGCAAAAACTACAAAATGTATAACACGATTAATGTAGTAAGAACTTTTAGCATGTAAAAGTAATCACAAAGTCATATATGTATGAAATACTATGCTCATATTATTTTAATTTCAGATTCACACATAGACATCCCAAGTTTCAAAAACTCCCCCTCAATTTAAGCCATGAGGATGCATAAACCCTATTTCACTACGAACGTAACAAAAACGAGTGAAATCCAAAGGTTTTGTAAAAATGTCAGCCAATTGATGTTCGGTATCTACATGGTGAAGCACAATGTTTCCTTTTTCAACATTATCTCGGAGAAAGTGATACCTAATGTCAATGTGCTTAGTTCTAGAATGTTGCATGGGGTTTTTAACATTGCAAATCGCACTAGTGTTATCACAGAACAGTGGAACACTATCTAGATCAACCCCATAGTCCTTAAGTGTTTGAACAATCCAAAGAATTTGTGAGCAAGCACTAGCAGCAGCTACATATTCAGATTCGGTTGTGGATTGTGTAACTGAATTTTGTTTTCTAGAGGACCAAGCAACAAGAGAATTACCAAGAAAATAACAAGCACCGGAAGTACTTTTCCTATCAATCCTACAACCCCCAAAATCAGCATCCAAAAAAGCTTTCAAAGTAACGGTTGAGGAAGAAGGAAGAAAAATGCCAAATTCTTGAGTTCCATGTAAGTACCTGAGAATTCTTTTGACGGCTTGACGATGTGAAACACGTGGGGAAGCTTGAAACCGTGCACAAAGACATAGGCTGAATTGTATGTCCGATCTTGATGCCGTGAGGTACAAAAGTGATCCGATCATGCTTCTATATTCTTTTTGATCAACGGATTCACCATCTTTCATCAAGTTCAAGTGTTGTTGCTGTTCCCATTGGTGTCCAAAGAGGCTTGCTTTTGTCCATGTTGAAGCGCCTTAGGAGGTCTTTGGTATACTTCGTTTGATGCACAAAGGTACCCTCCTTGGTTTGCTTGATTTGCAGCCCCAAAAAGTAAGTGAGTTCACCCCATCATACTCATTTCAAATTCGGAACTCATCATTGCTGAAAACTTGGACACAAGATCATGAGAAGCACAACCAAAGATAATATCATCCACATACACTTGAACGAATAATGAGTCATTGCCATGTTTAAGCACAAAAAGAGTTCTATCAACCTTGCCCATGGTAAACCCCTTTTCAAGTAAGAATGTTTTTAACCTATCATACCATGCTCTAGGGGCTTGTTTGAGACCATATAAGGCTTTGGACAGTTTGTAAACATGATTAGGAAAATCTGAATTTTCAAAACCCGGTGGTTGTTTGACATAAACCTCCTCATCTATGTAGCCATTAAGAAAAGCACTTTTAACATCCATTTGATATAGCTTAAAACCTTTAGATGCTGAAAAAGCTAACAAAATTCTTATGACTTCTAATCTAGCGACAGGAGCAGAAGTTTCATCAAAATCTAGACCTTCAAATTGAGTGAAACCTTGAGCAACCAACCTAGCCTTATTCCTAACCACAACCCCATCCTCACTTTGTTTATTTTTATATACCCATTTAGTTCCAATTAAAGTGTGACCTTGAGGTGGAGGTACAAGTTTCCAAACATTATTTCTTTCAAAATTTTCTAACTCTTCTTGCATGGCAATAATCCAAGATTCATTAGTGAGTGCGTGTGATATATCTTTGGGTTCAAAAGAAGCAACAAAAGTAGAATGAGCATGAGAGTTTGGATCGCAAAACCTGGACCGTGTGACTTGTTCGTGCAAGCTTCCAATCATCTGCTGTGGGGGATGATCTTTGTAAAAACGTAGGGGAACAGATGTCTCACAAGCTTCTTCTTCATTAGGTTCATCGTAGATTGATGAGCTTGTGACTTTTGGACGATCAGGATCAGCAGAGGTGATAGCCGGAGCTTGTTCAATGTCCGGAGCTGGACACGTGTCAGCTTCGGAACTACCAGGCAGTATCACCAGCTCTTCTTCATCTTCGAAAATACCCTCCCCTGAGGATACGTATCTGGTCCTGCAACACCGGAGCTTGTACCTGGACTAGCTTCATCAAAAGACAGTTCACAAGTCTCCACAATTTTGTTAGTGTCAAGTAAAAGCACACGGTAGCCTCTAGTATTAGATGGATAACCAAGAAACATGCCATCAATGGATCTAGGTTCAAATTTATCAAGATTACCATGTTTCTTAACAAAGCATTTGCAACCAAAGACCCAAAAGTGTGTAACACTAGGCCTATGTCCAAACCGGAGCTCATATGGTGTTTTACCTAGCTTAGCATGCAAGAAAACACGATTTGAGACATAACAAGCGGTTGCTAACGCATCAGCCCAAAATTTCCTAGGAGTTTGATATTCATCAAGCATAGTCCTAGCCATCTCAACTAAGGTTCTGTTCTTTCTTTCTACCACCGTTTTGTTGAGGTACATATGGTGAAGAAAATTGATGATCTATTCTATTTTCAGCACAAAAGTGATCAAAAGATTGATTTTTAAATTCAGTTCCGTTATCACTTCTAATTGCCTTTAAAGATCCTGGGTGATCAATTGATAATCTAAGAAATAAAGTCCTAAAGTGACTAAAAGCTTCATTCTTAGACGCCATAAAATACACCCAAGAATATCTAGAATAATCATCAACAATAACAAGAGCATAACATTTACCTCCGAAGGATTGAACACGTGAAGGTCCTACGGTGTCAAGATGCAAAAGTTGACATGGTTCAGTTGTCATGATCATTGTGAGAGGAATATGTGAACCTGCAAGCATCTTAGCATGTCTACAAGAAGAGCACACAATATCTTTGTCCCCTTTAAGCTTAGGCAGCCCACGTATGCGATCAAGAGCACTAACACGCGTTAGGTGATCAAAGCCTACGTGACCAAGTCTACGATGCCAAAAATATAAGTCCTTTGAATCATTGGCAACTAGACACCTATGCTTAGAGGAAGACATATCAAAATCAGCTTTAAAAACTCTTCCAAACCGAGACATGTTAAAAATAAGCTCACTATTTGAACCTACAACTTTGCAGCAGTTTTTATTGAAAATAATTTCTAGATTTTCATCTAGCAATTGTGCAACAGAAAGCAAGTTGTATTTCAAATTTTTGACAAGTGCCACATCCTTCAAAGTGTAGTGATCATTTACTCTAACCGAACCCTTAGCAATTATAGGAGTTGAAGAATTATCGGCAAATGTAACATTCTCTACACGTGACACAAAAGAGAGGGAGGAAAACCAATCTTTGTTACCGGTCATGTGGCGTGAGCAACCTGAATCCACAATCCAAATGTTCTCCTTCCTCAAACGTGTAACCTCATCGTCTTCACTGCTGTGTTCTGCATCCTCCTGACTTGATCTTGATCTTGTTTTGCCCGTCATGAAGCATAAGTTGGCCAGATCGTCATCATCTTCATCACTTTCAAAGTCTACATCACTTGAACTAAGTTCTTGAAGTGCAGTGATGAAGTTGTTAATCATCTTGCGTCCTATGGTACCCTTCTTTTTCTTGTTGGAATTTCCAGAGGAGGTCCGGACCTTGCTTTGTTTTTCTTCCCGGGTGGTCGGACCTGAAAGGTTAGGGCATTCTGTACGAAAGTGTCCTATTTTACCACATTCAAAACAGCGTTGAGGTCCGAAGCTTCCTCTCCTTCTAGTTCTCACATTTTGCAATGCTTTTGAGAATCCAGTAGAGATGAGTGCCAACTCCTCTTCTGGTAATTCTTTGATCTGTTCCAGGGTTAGTGAGGACAACAAAGCAAGAGTATTGCAGGATGATGATTGGCCGGAGCTAGACATATCACGTTGTGAAACAAATGTAATAGACTTATTTGGGTTCTTACGTGCTAGGATGTCAATTTCATGAGTTTTTAGTTTAGAATAAAGTACATC
This sequence comes from Tuctoria greenei, assembly GCA_036927565.1. NCBI lineage: Eukaryota > Viridiplantae > Streptophyta > Magnoliopsida > Poales > Poaceae > Tuctoria > Tuctoria greenei. Next base: position 80,077,091 of record JAYESD010000003.1, on the reverse strand, counting down.
TAATGTAAGAGAACTCATGACAGTTGATCACGAATAGATGTTACTTTCATCTCCCAAATTGACATGTCTAATGCACTAAGGAGTTGCCTAGCATTCTCAGCATCAGAAAAATTTACATTGACACTACGTAAGTTGCTGAGAATTTTATTGAAACGAGCAAAGAGGTCATCGATAGACTCACCTGGTTGCATCTCAAAACGCATATATTCCTTTTTGAACATATCTTGTTTTACCTCCTTGATAGTGTTGGAGCCTTCATGATAATCACAAAGAGCTCTCCAAACATCGTATGCTGACCGGAGGTGGGCGACACGATCAAAGTCGCTTTGAGTGAGTCCTTGGATGGTCAAGTTTCGGGCTTTATTGTTGTTGTCGACGTCCCGTAGGTTTGTGGCCGTGACTTGATCATTAGGTGGCACTTCATAAGGCTTATACACCTTCTCCCATATTGCAAAGCCTTGTGCCTGGATGAAAGCCTCCATGCGTGCCTTCCAAACCTGGAAATCAATACCAACAAACACACAAGGTTTGGCAGAGTACTTCTCCATGATGATTAGTCAAAAACACATGCAAACCACAAAGATTAGAGCACCGTGGCTCTGATACCAATTGTAGGATTGAAGAGCACGTGAAAAGCTACCATAGGGGGGGTGAATGGTAGATTTAAAAAAAAACTTACACAGCGGAAACAATTAAACCCCAACCCCTTCGGCAGAAAATCGATCTCTTAAAGAAATCGTGTGTGAGACTAATATAAATGTGTTTCACCATGACAAAAGTGATATATATCAGAGAGAATCAAGTCACAAAGACAACACAAAAAGAATTACTCAAATCCGTCGAGAAAAACTCAAGTTATGATCGAAAGATCAGACTATGGTCAATCTGACCTACCCGAGAAAAACAGTTTTTGGAATGCCACAAAGAAACACGTGTAGATCATAAACCACAAATCCAATGACCGTGAAATTTTGACAGATGATAGATAATCAAGTTTTGAAGACAACCCAAAAAGAATCACGTCAATTGGATCTGTAAAACTCGAGTTATGATAAAACCACCAACGAAAGGTAGTACTGTCCAGAAACTCGATGAGTAAAACTTGTCTGGAACAAGTCGGACGAACAAGGCACAAAAGTTCCTTCAAACTATGAATTTTATTCAATATAATACAAGAGGAACAGCCCCAAAGTCGTCCACCACGAGCTTTGGCCTTCCCTTGCTTTTATAACCAGCTCCTTAGGCCATCCCAATCTCAACTAGGACTCCAATCCTAATCCGATCACAATCGGAACTTTCCATAACTTCTTAGGACTCTTCTATACGCAGATAGAAGCAATCTTAAGACTTCCAAACACCTTAGGAACATATCCCACATTCCTAAACAACTCAATTTCGTGACCCACACGAAATCCTAACATAACCAACTCGATATTTCCATACCGAGCCATAACCGACTCAGCTAGCAGCCTAAGTCTTCAACCGATACGATCCGATCCTTCCGATCAGATCTTCCTTCCATAATCCGTCTCTAGAAGCATATTGCCACGTCATGCACCTCATGCATACGTGCAAACACCTTCCTTCGACCTTCATATGCACTGCCCTTGATTCAATCATCTTGCGCGACCTCCTGACCCGCTCAACCACAGTTCCTCCTGAACTTGGTTGTTGGAACCTCATCTCCTACTGAGACTAGTCCAATGGATCCCGTCACCAGCCATGACTTGAACTCAAGCAACACCTGCACATGAACAAACAAACAATCCATACAATCCCAAGTTCTCGACTTGACTCAAGTTAGTTCCGAACACAACACCCTACGTGAGAACCTCACATAAGCATGTTGCAAAACCACAGTAACACTATATCATCCATATAATCCAAAACGCACCAAAAACTTAGCAAATGAATACTAAGCAATCTTTCCAACAATGTAAAGCAAGTACGAAACATTGCAAATGAAAAGCAGAAGCACTGCGGTCAAGTTCCGGACCTTGCCAGAGCAAGCCGGAGCTTGAGCCGGAGCTTACCAAAACTAGTACAATGAAGCACCTGCCGGAGCTTACCAAAACTAGTAGATCCTAGCACCGGAGCTTACCAAAAACTAGTCAACCCAAAACCGGAGCTAGACAAAGTACATCGGGGCTTAGCAAAAGCATGCCGGAGCTATCAAATATATGTCGGAGCTATCAAAGACATGCCAGAGCTAAAGATAAAGCTCACCGGAGCTAACCAAAGCTAGTCGGACCTAGCTTCGAACATAGCCGGAGCTACCCAAAACAAGCCGGACCTACCGTCGGACCTTGCTGTAGCTCAGAGCTAGAGTCAGACCTTGATAAAAAGGTGTTTTGGTGATATTCAAAACTTTTATCATCAAAGCCAAGTGTATTCACTACAAGCCAATGTATTCAGCATACATAGGTCTTACACTCTCTCTTGAATTGGGAGCCGCAGCATATCAAGTGGTCTGTAATGGGTTTAAACCTATAGACCACCTGGAATGGACACAATTGTGTTGTTGTGTGCATCACCCTATTATATGCAAACTCCACATGTGGCAACCACTCCTCCCACACTCGCGGGTTCTTCTTGATCATGGATTGCAGCAACGTTGAAAGTGTGTGATTTACCACCTCTATTTGTCCATATGTTTGGGGGTGACAAGTAGTGCAGAATAATAACTTTGTCGACAGCGTTCCCCAAAGTGTCTTCCAAAAGTAGCTCATGAACTTCACCTCACAACCAGAAATGGTATTCTTTGGTACTCCATGTAAGCGCACAATGTCCCTGAAAAATAGATTAGTAATATGCGATGCATTTTTGCTGTTGTGGCAGGCAATAAAATGTGCCATCTTAGAAAATTAATCGACTACCACGAAAATTGAATCATGTCCTCTCTTGGTCCTAGAATCCTAACACGAAATCTATGCTTATATCTTCCCATGGTGTAGTAGGAGCAGGAATATGGGCATACAAACCATGAGGTTTCAGATTGGACTTTGACCTGTGACAAGTAATGCATCACCACACATATCTGTCCACATTGTGCCTCATCTTAGGCCAGTAAAAGTGATCAACAAGCATAAGCAAAGTCTTAAATGTCCCATCAAACCGCCGACGTGTGATTCTGATTCCTGCAATAACAACAAGCGCACGGATGACTCGATAATACATAGTTTATTACTTCTAAACAAGTAGCCTTTATGTATATGATATTTTTCCCGTGCTTTCTCATCTGTACGCAACTTATATGGCGTTGAAAAATCAGGTTCAGTAGCATATAAGTCACGCAAACTCTCGAAACCAGGAACTTTAACATCCAATTGTGTCAATAACATACTTTTTCGAGAGAGAGCAGCAATGACAACAATATCTTTACCCTTTATATACATAATGATGTATGGAAAAGACTCAATGAATTCAACGCATTTAGCATGTCATTTATTTAAATTGTACTGACTTTTCAAAAATTTCAATGCCTTGATCAGAATGTATGATGAATTCTTTTGGCCAAAAATAATGTTGCCAAACCTCAGGAACACGAACAGAAGCATATAATTCTTTGCCATAAACAAGATAATTCAATTGTGCACCATTCAACTTTTCAGAAGAATATGTAACCGGTCTACCCTCTTGCATCAACACACTGCCAATACCAAGTCCACTAGCGTCACATGCAACCTCAAATTGTTTAGTAAAATCAGGAAGAGCAAGTAAAGGTGGAGCAATCAAACGATGTTTCAGTTCATCAAAAGCATTTTTTGTTGGGATTTGGCCCATTTGGTGCAGCACATTTATGGGCTGATTTATTTGGGACAACTCCCCTGGCGGAAAGCCAAGGTGGTGTGAAGAGGTGGCTGGAGACTTTAGTCCCACATTGCCCACCTAGATGGGTGTTCCCCAATATATATAGTGGCCCTTGTACAGGTTCTCAACATGAGAATAATGAGGGATGAAGGCTACTGCTATGGACACAAAGACACATGCACGCACGCACGCGCGTTTTGCTACTTAACGTGTGATTATCGCGTGACTTGTGACTTGTGACGTTGCACGTTCGCGTCGTGACAAGTTATGTTCTTCTAAGCAGTTATTATTTTCTACCACACATACAAAAGGGAATATCTCATCAACACCTAGAATGCCACGTCAACATAAGGAGTAATTAGAGGTGTAACTGCAGGTGCAAATTATCAGTGTGTAATGCCTCATAACTACTCCCATTAGTTGCACATTGACAGATTTTATGGGGCGTTTCCTGAAATTATGGCAGATTGAATCTGAGGCTATTGGAGACTTGAGTATATAAGGAGACGTCATGTATACTAGAGGTATACACACAACACACAGAAAGCCTCTCTCACTAACTGCTCTGTGCTACCGTGTTTTTCCCTTGTCATCCCTTCGTCTGTTGTGCAGCGGATTGAGGAAGAGCGGTGTCTCCGAACCGACACCGACGATCTGAAGACCTACACAGGTGCCAGCGATCAGGTTTCTGGGAAGTGCGTTTGCACGGCCACTCGCTGCACTTCCACCATCCTCAATAGTTTCATCATCTACTTCATAGCAGGACGATCTGTAAGTGAGTCTCTCGAACTATTGCTAGTTCGATTTATTTGATGAGCGATTTATTCGCATTCGTTTCAGTTCGTGTTTGTGTGATACTAGCATTGTGTATTTTGACTGCTAGTAGATCTGCTCTAGTCGTTTTGCTGTTTCAGATCATCAAATTAATTGCATGCCATGTGTATTTTCCAACAATCTAGAAACATGATAGAATTAACATGGCTGGACTTACTAATGCGTTGAAACCTGAGCGATTTGCTGGGGGTGACAATTTTAAGAGATTGCAGACACGGGTCAAGTTCTGGCTCATGTCGATGAAGATCTAGTGGGTGATTTCCCCAGTTCTTCCTCTCACTGAGGAGCAACACCGTGGTTATGATCTGGACAATTCCACTTGTCTTGGCTGCCTATTGTCACTTCTATCAGATCAGCTATGTGACATTTAAATGAACCACACTTCGGCTAAGGAATTGTGGGAGGACCTACACCGCAAATCTGCGGAATCAGATGCTGGATGTGAACTCTATGTTAATGACCAGTACCACAAATATAAGATGGTTGATGACTGATCTATCGTGGAACAGGTTCATGAGATCTAGCTTCTGGTGGAGGAAATTGCACATTTTGATACGGTCTTGCCTAACAGGTTCGTGGTTGGTGGAATTATTTCCAAACTGCCTCCATCTTGGAGGAGTTTTGCCACGAGCCTGAAACACAAGAAAGAGGTTATGACTATTGAGAGTTTGATCTCAACTCTTGATGTTGAGGAGAAGGCAAGATCAAAGAATGTGCCTCGTTCTGTTCCGCGGGAAGGGACTCTATCTAATGTCAATGTGGTTGAAGGTAAATCTGGTGGTGGCAATAAGAACAACAAGAACTGGAAAGGAAAAGCCAAACAAAATACTAGCTTTAAGAAGAAGAAGAATAATAAAGAAGATCTGACTTGCTTTGTGTGCGGCGAGCCTGGCCACATAGCAAGGAAATGTCGCAATAGAAAATGCAAGAAAGGTTGTGGTCAGAACTCTATGATTGTCACCATTAGCGTGGCTGGAGGAACGTCTGGATCAGGGTATGTTCCAAAAGTTTTTCTAGCATGCCAATCCACCGATTGGTGGTTATACACGGGAGCTAATGTGCATGTTTGTTCTGACTACAATTTATTTTCTTCTTATCAGGCTACCGACAATTGCTCCGTCCTAATGGGCAATGGGTCTAGAACTGCTGTACATGGAATTGGAAGAGTCGATCTGAAGTTGACCTCCGGAAAGACTCTCTCTTTGAAGAATGTGCCGCATGTTCTTGGAATAAATAGGAACTTGATTTGTGGTTGTCTATTGTGTCGTGATGTCTATAAGCTACTGTTTGAGTCAAACAAATTTATTGTTTTAAAGTTTTGTTTATTTATCGGAAAAGGCTATGATAGTCGAGGCCTGTTCCGCCTTTCAATTGCTGAAGATTGTAATAATCTTGTGAACTCAGTTGCTTGTTCTAGTTCTGAATGCAATGGACGAGAGACTATTGTTTGGTACTCTCGTCTTTGTCACATTAATTATGATCGCATCATTAAATTGTCCAGACTTAATTTGATTCCAAAAATTCCTGTTGAAATAAGATCTAAGTGTCGTGCATGTGTGCAAGCTAAATAGCCACGTAAGCCTTTTAAAAGTGTAGAAGAGAAGAGATTGTCACCACTAGATCTTATTCACTCAGATTTGTGTGAAATGAATGGAATTTTGACTGGAGCTGGGAATAAATATTTTATATCTTTTATTGATGATGCTACTAGATATTGTTATCTCTATCTTATTAAATTGAAAGATGAGGCATTGGATGGTTTTAAAATCTATAAGGCGGAGGTGGAAAAAAACTAGAAAGAAAAATCAAACGTGTTAGGTCCGATAGAGGAGGAGAGTATCTTTCTAATGATTTTGGCGAATATTGTGCAAGGCATGGAATTATCCACGAGATGACGGCTCCCTACTCACCCCAATCTAATGGGGTGGCTGAGCGGAAAAACCGAACACTAACAGACTTGGTCAATGCCATGTTGGACAGTTCGGGTTTATCCAACTCATGGTCGGGGGAATACATTTTGACTGCATGTTTTGTGCTGAATCGAGTTCCATCATCTAAGGATGAAATAACCTCGTATGAAGGGTGGAAAGGAAGAAAACCTGCTCTCGATTTCTTACATGCATGGTGCTGTTTGGCCAAGGTTAATGTGCCTGCCTGTAAGAAACGAAAATTGTGACCGAAAACCGTTAATTGTGTCTTTCTAGGATATGCACAACATAGTGCGGCCTATAGATTATTACTTGTGATGCCACATTTTTCGAGGATATATTTCCAATGAAGGATAGAGTGACAGGTCATAGCGAGGCATCCACTAGGTTTACTCCTCATCCTTCTCTAATATTCGTACCTTGTTCTTACACTGAAAACCCCATTGAGGATGACAGTACAAATATTGTTCCTCGAAGGAGCGAGAGACAAAGGATTGAAAAATCCTTTGGTGATGATTTTACTGTCTACCTCGTTGATGATACACCTAAAACACTTTCAGAGGCATATGCATCACCAGATGCAGAGTACTGGAAGGAGGCAGCCCATAATGAAATGGAGTCCATTTTAACAAATGGAACTTGGGAAATATGCGACTGTCCTGTTGGGTGTAAACTTGTTGGGTGTAAGTGGATATTTAAAAAGAAGCTCAAACCAGATGGTACAGTCGATAAATATAGGGCTAGGCTTGTATCCAAGGGATTTACCCAAAAGGAAGGCAGGAATTTTTCGATACTTACTCACTTGTTGCTAGGCTAACCACAATTTGTGTGCTTGTTGCACTTGATGCGTGTCATGATCTTCTTATCCATCAAATGGATGTGAAGATGGCTTTCCTAAATGGCGAGCTCGATGAGGATATCTATATGAAGCAGACTGATGGTTTTGTGGTGCATGGGCAAGAAGACAAAGTGTGTAAGTTACAAAAATCCTTGTATGGCCTCAAGCAGGCTCCAAAGCAGTAGCATGAGAAGTTTGATTGAACTTTGACCTCAGCAGGCTTTGTGGTAAATGAAGCTGACACTTGTGTGTACTATCGGTTTGGTGGGGGTAAGGGAGTAATATTGAGCTTATATGTTGATGATATATTAATTTTTATGACTAGTATCGATGTGATAAATGATGTAAAATCATTCTTGTCCCGAAATTTTTTTATCAAGGATTTGGCAGTGGCATATGTTATTCTAAACATCAAACTGATTAAGGGCTAGAATGAGATTACTTTAAACAATCTCATTATGTGGAGAATATTCTAAGTCGATTTGGTTACTCAGATTCTAAAGCTTCTCCAACGCCATATGATCCCAGTCTAAAGCTTCGCAAGAATAGAGGACAAGGGATTAATCAGTTGAGATATTCCCAGATTATTGGTTCTCTCAAGTATCTTGCTGGTGCAACCAGACCTGACATCTCATTTGCAGTAAGAAAATTGAGCAGATTTATGTCCAATCCTGGAAAGATCACTGGTGTGCACTAGAACGTGTAATGAGATACTTGAAAGGTACATCAACATATGGACTTCAGTATACAGGGTACCCAGCTGTACTAGAAGGGTATAGTGACTCAAATTGGATCACAGATGCTGATGAGATAAGGGACACTAGTGGATACGTTTTCACTATTGGGGGCGCTGCAGTTTCGTGGAGGTCCCGTAAGCAGACTTTGACAAAGTCCACTACGGAGGCAGAACTTGTAGCACTTGAGACAGCCACAACTAAGGCAGAGTGGCTGAAACAGCTCTTGATGGACTTGCCATTGCTTGTTAAACCTGTGCCGTCCATTCTTTTGCATTGTGATAATCAAAGTGTGATCACAACTGTAGGCAATGCAAAAGAAAATTTGAAATCCTCAAGACATGGGAAACGGCGAATCAAATCCGTGGGACATTTGAGAAACACAAGAGAGATTGCCGTTGAGTATATTAATACTAAAAGAAACCTTGCAAACCCTTTTACTAAGGGATTAGCATGGGTTGTAATTGAAGAAGCATAAAAGGAAATGGGTTTGAGATCCACGTGATGTTATCATACAATGGTAACCCAAACTATGTGATTGGAGATCCCGTGAAGTAGATCTTGGGAAAAACAAGTTGAATAGATAACTGGAGACTACATATTAATTACTCATTTCCGCTAGTAGATGCGTACTCTCAGTACTGCATGGAAGGTTGACTTAATGTCTTAATGTTTTCAGAGGCCTAAATAGGCAAGATACTGTCTTGCAGGGTATACTTGTAAGAACACACCTATATGAGTTTGACTGTTAGGTCGCAGTCATGAGATGTGGGTAATCTCAAATAAAATCATGAATAAACACGGGAGAAGACCGTAATGCTCCAACCTGAGGCATGGCTTTAGGCGGCCTAGTATCAGCGATGCTTTCATGAGAAACTTGCTCACACAAAACTAGCATTTCAAGGCTATGTCCATTGCAAAGTTGTGAGTATGTGAATCATGGAATGCTAGGTGCAGCTCAACCCGCTACGGGTCTGCACTGCAAAGCTGGTATATTAAAGCGCAAAATTGTTACTTGTAGACCTTGGCTTTTGGTGGGGATTGTTGGGATTTGGCCCATTTGGTGCAGCACATTTATGGGCTGATTTTTTTGGGCCAACTCCCCTGGTAGAATGCCAAGTGGTTTGAAGAGTTGGCTGGAGACTTTAGTCCCACATTGCCCACCTAGACGGGTGTTCCCCAATATATATATATATATATATATATATATATATATATATATATATATATATAGTGGCCCTTGTACAGGTTCTCAACATGAGAATAATGAGGGATGAAGGCTGCTGCTATGGACACAAAGACACACGCGCGCGCAATTCGCGATTTAACGCGTGATTATCGCGTGACTTGTGACTTGCGATATTGCGCGTTCGCATCATGACTAGTTGTGTTCTTCTAGGCAGATATTATTTTCTGCCACATGTATAGAAGGGCGTATCTTATCAACACCTAGACTGTCACATCAACATAAGGAGTAATTGGAGGCGTAACTGCAGGTGCATATTATCAGTGCATAATGCCTCATAACTGCTCCCATTAGTTGCACGTTGAAGAATTTCAGGGGGCGGTTTCCCGAAATTATGGCAGATTGAATCTGAGTCTATTGGAGACTCGAGTATATAAGGAGACGTCATGTATACTAGAGGTATACACACAACACACAGAAAGCCTCTCTCGCTAACTGCTCTGCGATGCCGTGTTTTTTGCCTTGACATCCCTTCGTCCGCCGTGCAGCGGATTGAGGGAGAGCGGTGTCTCCGAACCGACACCGTTGATCCGAAGACCTCCACTAGTGCCGGCAATCAAGTTTTTGGGAAGTGCGTTCGCACGGCCGCTCGCTGCACTTCCATCTTCCTCAACAGTTTCATCATCTACTTCATAGCAGGACGATCTGTAAGTGAATCTCTCGAACTATAACTAGTTCGGTTTATTTGATGAGCGATTTATTCACATTCGTTTCAGTTCGTGTTTGTGTGATACTAACACTGTGTATTTTGACTGCTAGTAGATCTTCTCTAGTCGTTTTGCTATTTCAGATCATTAAATTAATTGCATGCCATGTGTATTTTCCAACATTTTCTTGGGTTCTGCCTCACACAAAGTCAACACCTTTCTTTGTCAGCTCATTCAAAGGTACATCAACGGTACTAAAGTCCATCACAAAAAGCCTATAGAAACCAGCAAGACAATGAAATCTCCGTACTTGACTAACATTTAATGGAGTATGCCAATTCTTTATAGCAAAAAATTTAGATTCATCTACCTCAACTCCATGCGCAAAAACAACATATCCTCAAAATGTCACCTTATGTTTGTAAATTGTGCACTTATCAAGATTACCATAAAGCTTGGCATTATGCAACACATGCAAGACTTGTCGAATATGAGCAATATGTTCAGATTCATTGCAGCTGTAAATAAGGATATCATCAAAATAGACAACCAAAAACTTGCCAATAAAATGCCTCAAAACATGGTTCATTAGTCTCATGAAAGTACTAGGTGCATTAGTCAATCTAAAATGCATAACTAACCACTCATATAATCCAAATTTTGTTTTGGAAAGCTGTTTTACATTCATCTCCTTCTTTCTTTCAAATTTGATTATAACAACTAGCAAATCAATTTAGAAAACAACATATCACCACTCAATTCGTCTAGCATATTTTTAACCGTGGAATAGGATGACGATATTGTCTATTAATTTCTCTACAATCTATGCACATGCGCCATGTACCTTCTTTTTTAGGAATTAAAATGACAGGAACTACACAAGGACTTACACTCTCACTTATGAACTCTTTGTCGAGAAGCTCTTATACTTGTTTCTGAATTTCTTTTGTCTCATCGGGGTTGTGCAGTATGGCACACGATTGGGAAGCAACACTCCCGAACTCAAATCAATTTGATAGTCTATCCCTCGCAATGGTGGCAAACCAGCAGGGATCGCCTCTGGAAATACATCATTGAATTCCTGTAAAACATCAGAGATACCAATAGAGAGAGAGAGGTGTCATATCGTTAAAAAATAAAATTTTACCCTTCCACATAAGCACAAGAGGTACAACTGTAGGATCCTCACAAAGCTCTCTTAAATCTGATTTGGTGGCTAGCATTACTAAGGAATTCATTTCTTTTTACCACTCAGATTTGGCTTCTGGCTCTCGCTCACTGAAAGTGGAGTCTCTCGTCAATCTAATCTCTCACATTCTTTGTCACAACTGACTTCATTTTCTGGTGGGACTTATTGACAATATGTTGCGGTGTCATAGGTTGCTAAGTAATTTCCTTGCCGTTGCAATTCAGGTTATTAACTGTTGGCTATCGCATTGTGACGAACATCTCGATCATATAGTCAAGGGCGGCCCAGCAGCAAGTGACATTCAGTCATAGGAATCACATCGCATTCAACGATATCTTTGTACGGTCCAATCTGAAAGTCTACTCACACTGTGTAGCTGATCTTCATCTCTCCACTATCAATGAGCTACTGAATGTAATAAGGATTGGGGTGCAGAAAGTATTTCAGGTTTAGCTTGGTACAAAGCTCTTTGCTGGCCAAATTTTGACAAGTACCACCATCAATAATAACTTTGCACGCTTTGCCGGGACCAATGATCTGGAACTAGGAGTAACACTCAACACCATAGGCAAGCAAACAATAGTCGGTAAATGCGTCGCATAAGCATCTAGTGAGCCATCCTCATCTTCCTCCCAACAATCTGATTCTGGATCAGCACTGTTGGACTGTGTTTAGTCATTAGTGTTAGCCTTTGAATCTGTGTAGCGTGAAATGGTTTAGCTTTAGTTTCACACTTCACTAGCTAGCCTATATAAGGTGTACCTATTTCCATTCCCTATAATGAATAACCAATACATTATTCTCTAATATAGTATCAGAAGGCAGGCATCCCTCCCCCAGCCGCCGCAGCCTCATGGCACAGACACTGCCGCTGCCTCCGGCCGCCGTGTCCCCCTCTGCTAGTGCCCCCTCCTGGTCGGTGCGGCCACTCTGGCTGGCATGCACCCTGGAGCGCCGCCCTTGGCTCACGCGCAGCCTCTAGTCGGTGCGCAGTCGTCGCTGATGCTGCTGGCCGCCACCCCTACCCTTGGCGGCACCTCCCTTCTAACCGGCGCCCTAGACGGCATTTGTCCATCGACCAGCGCCCCCCCTCTGACCGGCGTCTTGGCCCGTGCACGACCGCTAGTGCAGCCGCTAACTGCCGCACCTCCTCTGGCCGACGCGCACCCCAACATGGTTTCCTTGGCCGGCGCACGCCTCCTCGCCTTCGTGCCACGCGCGCATGCCACTGGTTCGGCGCCAGGCGTGCCCCTTGTTGTCGCGGCACCAACGGTTGCTGCCGCCGTGCCATCCCTGGCTGCCACCACGCCGGCTTCTTTCCAGATTGGACTGCCACCAGTCTCCTCTGCCCAGGTCTGGCTGCCGCCGGCCGCCGCTCTCCTATGAACATGTTGCCCATGGCGCCAGCCTTGCTGGCCGCTTTCTCCTCCTTGATCGGGCTGTTGCGGGTTTGCTTCACCCCGAACGAGCTGACGCCGGCCACAGCTGCGCCGTACGGCCCTGGCCCCACCTGGCCGACCGTCAGTGCCCACTGGACGGACCCAGGAGGTGCTGCCCCATGGCCGGCTGCTGGCAGGGTTGTCAGGCCGATCGTCACCAACGGATCCGCCACCCTTGGGCTGGCTGCCACGCCGCGTGTCCATGGCGGTCCACCTGCTGCTGACTGGGTGGCTGATTCCGGAGCATCATACCATACCACTCCTGATGCTGGCATACTTTCTTCCACACACCCTTCCCACCCTTCTTTTCCTTCATATATCATTGTCGGGAATGGGTCTGTTCTTCCAGTCACCTCAGTAGGTGACTTGGGCTTTCCGGGTTATTACTAGCTCAAAATTATTCTTGTTGCTCCGGATATTATTCAAAATTTGCTTTTTGTTCGTCGTTTTAGCTTCGATAATCATGTTTCTATTGAGTTCGATCCTTTTGGTTTATTAGTAATGGATCTTTCCACCCGTCGTATTCTTCTCCGATGTGATAGCTCGGGGCCTTTGTATATGCTCTGACTTCCTACTTCCGTTGCATCTCTGACTTTTGCTCTGGCTATGACACCTTTGTCCACAGGCACCGCCGGCTTGGCCATTCTGGCGCCGATGCTATATCCAAGATGTCCAGTAGTTCAGTTATCTCGTGTACTAGGGGCACACATGAGTCTTTATGTGATGCTTGTTAGCTTGATCGCTGTGTTCGACTTTCTTTTCCTGCTTGTGTGACTCATGTTGAGCATATCTTTGATCTCATTCACTATGATTTGTGGACATCTCCTATTATCAGTGTTTTTGGTTTTAAATATTACTTGGTGGTGTTGATAGCTACTAAGAAACACTAACAAATCATCCCCAGCAACAGCGCCAGAAATGCTTGTTGACATTTCTTACGTCACTGATCATCTCTCGAATGAGATGAGGACTGCAAGCGCACGAAAAATGTCGTGTAGCATTTCACCCAAGAGTATTCCCAATGGTATCATATTTATCCAAAAGGAAGGAAATAGAGTAAAGTAAACACCATTCTTATGATCAAGCTACGAGATACTAAGCAATTATCAAGATAGGGGTAAGTTGATAATATGGGTAGTGTGACACACACCTAAGCAATCTACTCTAAGGGTAATGTTGTCCTAGCGACGGTTAAACTACAAGACGGAGCCAATCCTACTGTGCTCTAATTACAAATATACATAGCCTAATAAACTACACATGAGTATGCTAATGGTGAATACTAGGGCTTAGTGGTCCAACATATCAGGCACGGGCTTACCCTTGTCTGCCAGGCGACTCCCGCCAAGAGCCTACGTCATAGCCAAACATGGAGAATTACAATGGACGGATAGGGCTGTCACCACCTACCTCTACAACCCATGGACTACGAGGCGTCCAACGCTACTTAACTATCCAAGCACCACGCTTGCATGCTAAGTAAATACCTTTAGAGTTGCAACGTAATATTCGTCCTAAGGCAATGACTAACCTAAACATCGTTGAACCTGTGTTGGGACCAAGCACTAACATATTCATATTAACATAATCATATTATTACCTAATTAGTCTATAGTGGTTGTGTATGATGTTTATGATAACATGATAATGACATTATGTCTAGATCATAACAACATCTACACCTAGCACATACATGGACTCCACAACCAAACAAGGAATGCTTTTCCCAAGTATATAAGTAAATAGAGACTAATAATATTATTATTATAAAGCACAAAGTCACAAAAGTAAAGAAATATACATGAGCCATACCTTTCCAAATTTGGACTTGTGACTAGAGGCTCCTCTCTGCAGCCTAACCTCCAATAAGGACTTGGAAAACTAATGTATACAGGAGAGTGAATGCTCAAGTGGTGTGTGTTGAAGTGAGGGGTGAGGGATCCTATTTATAGCTTCGAGAAGGGTTAGTTCCCGCCACCAAAAGTGCGCGAATCAGTCATTACAGACTTCTTCAAGTCGGGAGGAGCCAACACGTGGAGCTTGACCGAGTTTGGCGCCAGGAAGGGGTCGGCCGAACCCCCTAGTCGGCTGACCTGTTCCTGGCTCCAAACGGCTTGTTCTTCCTCCAGGTGACTAACAGATGGGTCCTATTCCATGATATGGGAGCTACACCATTGGATGGCCTCCTATACTTCTGTTTGTGGGCCATTTGATCCATGTGGTGCCACATGGCGATGCCTGATTGGCTGGGATGATAATTTATAGGATCCATCCGCTTGTTTCACTTCAATTCTATATAAAATACCTGCATGCACCAATTTCTCCAAGTACAAGTAGAACTAGGTTATTCCTAACTATGATGTGTGTAAGAAATATTCATTCTTTCACATAATTGAGTTATATTGACAGTAGAAATTGGTATATAATGGCTGTCAACAAACTCCCCCAAGCTTACCCTTTGCTCGTCCCGTAGCAAAGATAAAGACTTAGGTTGTTGATCAGGAGTTGCTACAATGTCATTTTTTCGCAAAAGTACCAAGTGCACAACAAAGTATTCTACCTTGCATTGAATAAATTGGCTATGGTACCTCACCCTTTTTCCTAGTCGTTATGGGGCTTATGCCTCATCCTTTTCTTGGGTGGTTGAAGGACAGAACAACAAAATGAGCATGCATCACCTAATGTATGAGTTCCACTCAAATTTCTGGAGAATTTCGAATGGTGTTTGGGTTTAAGTTCCTCAAATGATGCACTCAATCACTCCTATGTGGTAACTGGTATTTGTATCCTCACCAAGGCAATGTCTTTCTTGTCCTACATCTAAAAAAGGCTTGTATGTGGAGCTTGGTAGGGATTAAGAGTAGGCATATTTGCAACACATACATTGCTAAGTCAAAAGAGTAAGCCTTAGGAGAAAACAAATTATATTTTTGATCAAGATTTGTGCAAGTTTGATGGAATATTTGTGGAGTGGGAATATGAAGATGACTCCTTTGTATGCACTCTCTTTTTGTGAGGATGAAACATGGCTACTTATTCTCTCTCTCTTTTTCCTTTTCTCTCTCTTTTTTTTGTAGCCATGTCTTCTACTCCTCTTTTCAAATAATTTTGAGAGAGTATTATGCATGAAAATCATGGAGTATCTTTTTGGTGGTGGAATGGTATGATAGAAATTTGCAAACTTCTAGTCTAGAAGTTTAGCAAGTGTTCGTGTAATCTTGATCTTAAAAGTATGAAAATATTCTCACATAGGTCTATACTAATTTGACCGAGCTCAATGTAAGGAAAATAGCATATGCATAAGGTTTATCTAATCCAAATAATCATATGGATTTGGTAGGAATTTCTATCAAATGAGGAACTACCATTTTAAATTTTTTTTGTGAAATCAAGTTTTACTTTCAACTAGGATATTAGCAGCTCTTATCACTATATCATATCTCATAACAACCTAGAATTGGACTTAGCTTTTTCTACCCACAATTTCAAAGTTTCAGGCAAGAATATTATATGCCAATAAACCCAATACTTAAAGAATGCTAAGTTGTATGCAAGGGACTAGATGAAATAAAACGGAGCAACTATTCATCATTTCAACTTATGCAAAGTAAAAATATTCTTACCGCACATCCTTTATTTTATTAACCTAAGCCATACTATGTTATTTTTTAAGATGCATATGTGGTGGAAATAAAATTAAAGAATGCAAATGGGATGTGTACAAGTTACCTCAAGTGAGGTCCTCCCCCAAGCTTGTTCTTGGCCAAGGTCCCCCGATAGGGGTTGAAACCCTAACGACGGATGTAGGCCATGAGGTTGGCCTAACCTTGTTGTAGAATGGCTTTGACATTGGAGGGTTGAGTGTTGATGGTGGATTGCCTTCCATGGGTTCCACGAGTGTGGTCGAGGAGAGTGTTGTTGATGTTGCTCATCCACAACTCAAGGTTCCCATAGGTTGGATGTACTTGGTTATTCCATGGCTAAGGTAATAATAACACTTCGCAAAAAGGCATGACGTGCACTCAACATGCATTGAGTGTGTTGCATCATTCTTTGGCTAAGGTGTATCATACCTTCTTGCCATGAAGGAATAAATTGTACCCCTCATGCATTGGGTGTGATCGTCACTCCTTGGCTAAGTTAATGATAATCTTTAGCCACAAGGGAGTGACATGTATCCAACATGTGTTGAGTACGATCCATTATTCCTTGGATAAGGTACAACATACCTATAACCACAAAGGGATGACATGCACTCAACAAAGGTTGCGTCTGATTTGTTGTTCCTTGGCTAAGGTATAAAATACCTTCTGGCCACATTGGAACAACTTGCACCCAATATTCATTAGATGTGATCTTGTCATTCCTTGGTTAAGGTTCATCATACCTTTTACCACAAAGGAATAACTTACACCCAATGATGGTTGTAATTCCCTTGAGCTTGAATGGGTGCTTAGAATAGTTGAGATCATAATGCTCTCATATATTCATAGCAGCCCATTGGTTGCTCACGGAGGGTTTCCATGTCAAATCTCTGGCCTCGTATAGTTATGGTTGACTTCAGGCTTAATTTTCGATAGGTAGCAACCATCCTCATTTACTACTTGGCCAAGAGATATTGAAATGAAATCCTCTTAGGGTTTCCAACAATCGGATCTTTTAAGTTATTATCACTCCTGCAAAGTTCCTCTCTATGATAGAGAGGGATGGTTAGCTCCTGATACTTGTACAAATGAATTTTCGGGTTAGATAACCGAATCTTCATTTGTACGCACGGGGAAGAACAAGACCAAAGATGCTTTGGGTCCAATTTCTAGTGTATCCATGAACAATGTATTATTCATTGATAAGAGTGGGGCTTTATGGATAGATCAATTTGCACATTTTCTAAATCTCCTATTCATAACAATGCAAGTGATATAAATACACTATATGGATCCCTTCACCTTGTAAATTTTATAACCATCATAGTTTTTTATACCAGATTAAATGTCATAATTTAGATCATGGCAAACAAGATTCTCAATTTCATCTTCCTGAACATTTTTTTTCTTACCGAGGGATTTGAAATTTAGTGATCCATGAATGAATGAGTTTCAAATCAAGATTATGGATATCACAATTCCTAGGTTGCTACATACCAATTCAACCATTAAGTCATTTCATAAGTATTACCTAGGCAAAAAATGTCTAAGTCGATTTTAGCAATGCTTATGAAATTCTAGGTACTTGTTTAAATTTATTCCCAAGTAAGGTGACATTCCTTTTTAAAGAATCAAAAGGAGCAATGTCAGCACTTACTCTCATGAGAATGCATAATAATTGAATGATGAGAATGTGTAAACCTTCGTCACCAATGTAAGCAAAAATCATTCAATCCTAATGTAATTCCAACGAAGAAAAATTTAAACTTGTACCTCAATTGAAGAACAATCTTGGTTTAAGGTCGTTGTGTGAGAAACTCACGACTATGGATTTTGGTGTAGCCTTCATGTTCAATGTCTTCTGCCAAGTTGAGGTTGGAGTTGAATGGGCTTCATCTTGTTTCTCCATTGGGCCACCATCTTGAGCATTCCTCCACCATGAACTCAAAATGAGATCGATGGAGGGATATGCACTTGACGGGGCCTTCCAACCTCTTTACAAATTTTATCCTAGCTGCACTAAAATCAAGAACAAACAAAACAACTCAAAAACGGTTTACGTTAGCTCAAAAGCATGTTGTACCCTTTGTCAAACTGTTTTGCCCTTACTTGAAACAACATGCAAATGCAATGATTTTTTAAGGGAAATATTTTTTTGGTTTGAATTAGGAAGATGAATTCAAGTGGTTGCGCCCAAGGTTCATATCCAAATAAATTTATTTCCTAATTCAAAATTTTAGTTTTATGATGGTTGAAAATTTTACTTTCCAACATGCAAGTGTGAAAATTCAAACATGCTAAATGCAAATGCAAAGATTTGTGGGAAATTCAAATATGCAATTGAGAAAGCAAATATGAGATAACTACAAATTTACCTATTGGCAAGGACTCACCGAATTTTTGAAGTCCGATGAGTAGGACTTACCTCCATCACATTTGGTGCGATGATTTGTTGTCCAATCCTGGAGTTGAAGATGTGGAAAACATCTCTTGATTGACATGCCAAAACTCCTTTGGCATGTCGGTTGGACATGTGGACCACATGATGGCCCTGCCTCTCCGTCATTTTGATGAAGACTTGATGATGTAGTGACAACTTTTCCCTCTTGAAGATACTCTCTTGTGAGCATGGTGAGGCTTGTCCTTCTTTAGGGGTGTCACTTCGACCTTCTTGATATTCCTTAAGGTCAACCCATACTTTGATCATGGATCAAAAACTTCCTTGGGCGTGTTGACATGTGGACTCCACAATCAAACAAGAAATGCTTCATCCACAATGTCACCTGCCCTAGGTTGCATGGGCTTTGTCGAAGGGTAGGAATCCCAACAAGTGATTACGGGATATCTTGGATCTTGAATGCTCTTTTAAGTTTCTTTTCCTTGGCCATGACCTTCATGTAAATGTTGTCTTGATTTCTTGCTTGTCCATGGACAAGATACTCCAAGGTAAGCTAGTTGAACTTAAATCCCTTGAAATCTCCATAGCCTCCTTGATTACAAGGTTGATGTTGATTGCACACTTGACCTCCTTGTAGGCGGTAGCCATTGGAGTTGTGTTTGGAAGGAAGAATCCCCATGGGTCTTACGGAAATTATTCCCCAAGTGGCCCATGTTGACATGGATTTTCACAAATCATGTGAACATCCATGGCTTGGATCATCCAAACACTTATCCATTGGCTTGATCCTCATGATATTTCAATGGGAGGTGTAGCTCCTTAGCTAGCATGTCCACCATGCTAAGTGGTGTGCATGGTATCTAAGGTAACTAGAGCGTTCTTCAATCCAACCCTTGAGTAGAGACCATATTCTCATTCATGATGAATGATAATAGGACCCCTTCAGCTCTAGCACAAAGGACGTCATGGATTAATAGACCAACCCATGACATGAATGTTGGATGAGGAGCCAACTATCCATCCTATGGTGGAGGCAAAACAAGAAGAACTCTTGGAGCCTCCCCCAAGCTTGGGTATTGATGACTTTGGCTTCTACTGGAAGCTGAAATTGTTCCGCAGAAGGCAATGGTGTTGCCTAGCGGATATTTGTTGAGGTACGCCTTCAATCATCTTGCAGTTGAGCACTAGCATCCTTGTTAGCCATCCCATGAAATGGGTTAGCCAACACTACCCTGTTTTCACCACAAAAGGAGAAAACAAACAAGGGTAATTATGTCTAATAACTACTAGTACCTATAGCTTAATCACAAGTGATAGCTATCATTCACTTCCTTTGCCTTCCCTGGGAACGACGCTAGAAATGCTTGTTGACAGCTACTAAGAAACACTATCAAATCATCCCCGGCAATTGCGCCAGAAATGCATGTTGATGTTTCTTATGTCACAGATCATCTCTCAAAAGAGATGAGGTCCGCAAGCGCACAGAAACTGTCATGTAGCATTTCACCCAAGAGTATCCCCAAGGGTATCATATTTATCCCAAAGGAAGGCAATGGAGTAAAGTAAACACCATTCTTATGATCAAGCTATGGGATACTAAGCAATTATCAAGATAGGGGTAAGTTGATAATATGGGTAGTGTGACACACACCTAAGCAATCTACTCCAAGGGTAAGGTTGTCCTAGCGAGGTTTAGACTACGCGACAGAGCTACTTATACTGTGCTCTAATTAGTCATATACATAGCCTAATAAAGTACACATGAGTATGATAATGGTGAATATTAGGGCTTAGTGGTCCAACCTATCGGGCACGGGCTTACCCTGGTCTACCAGGCGACTCCTGCTAAGAGCCTACGTCGTAGCCGAACGTGGAGGATTACAATGGACGCATAGGGCTGTCACCACCTATCGCCTACCTCTACAACCCGTGGACTACGAGGCATCCAACGCTACTTAACTATCCAAGCACCATGTTTGCATGCTAAGTAAATACCTTAAGAGTTGCAACGTAATATTCATCCTAAGGCAATGACTAACCTAAACATCGTTGAACCAATGTCGGGACCAAGCACTAACGTATTCATATTAGCATAATCATATTATTACCTAATTAGACTATAGTGGTGGAGTCTGATGTTTATGATAACATGATAATGGTAGTACGTCTAGATCATAACAACATCTACACCTAGCACATACATGGACTCCACAACCAAACAAATAACGCTTTGCCCAAGTATATAAGTAAATAGAGACTAATAATAATAATATTATTATAAAGCACAAAGTCACAAAAGTAAAAAAAGATACATGAGCCATACCTTTCCCAATTTGGACTTGGGTCTAGAGGCTCCTCTCCACAGCCTAACCTCCACTATGGACTTGAAGAACTAATGTATACAAGAGAGTGAATGCTCAAGTGGTGTGTGTTGAAGTGAGGGGTGAAGGGTCCTATTTATAGCTTGGAGAAGGGTCGATTCCCACCACCAAAAGTGTGAGAATTAGTCATTACTGACTTGTTCAAGTCGGGAGGAGCCAACACGTGGAGTTTGACCGAGTTTGGCGCCAGGAAGGGGTCGGCCGACCCCCTAGTCGGCGGACCTGGTCCTGGCTCCAAACGGCCTGTTCTTCCTCCAAGTGACTGATAGGTGGGTCCTATTCTATGATATGGGTGCTACACCGTTGGATGGCCTCCTATACTTGTTTGTTGGCCATTTGATCCATGTGGTGCCATGTGGCGATGCCTGATTGGCTGGGATGATAATTTATAGGATCCATCCCCTTTTTTCACTTCAATTCTGTATAAAATACATTCATGCACCAATTTCTCCAAGTACAAGTGGAACTAGGTTATTCCTAACTATGATGTGTGTACGAAATATTCATTCCTTCACATAATTGAGTCATATTGACGGTAAAAATTGGTATATAACGACCATCAATAGTGGTCATTGATGATTTCTCTCATTTTTCCTGGACATGGCCCTTAGGTTTGAAGTCTGAGACATATGTCATTCTCTCTCACTTCTTCGTTTGGGTGTCTACTCATTTTGGACGTATTGTCTGTGCTCTCCAGTGTGATAACGGACGCGAGTTTGAGAACTTGGTGCTTCGTAATTTTCTACTCGCACATGGCGTCCAGTTGCGCATGTCTTGTCCATATACCTCCCCTCAAAATGGCAAGGAAGAGCACATGATTCACACCACTAATGATGTAATGCACTCCCTGATGTTTCAGACCTCTATTCCTGCTCGGTACTAGGTAGAGGCGCTCCACACTTCCAGTTTCCTCATTAATCGCCTTCCCAACATGGCGATTCAGGCACCTACCCCGTACTTTTCCTTGTATGGCGCCGCCCCTCTTTACGACCACCTTCGAGTTTTTGGGTGTGGTTGCTACCCTAACCTTTCCGCCACAGCTCCACATAAGCTTGCGCCTCGCTCTACTCAACATGTGTTTCTTGGGTACTCTCTCGATCATAAGAAGTACCTGTGTCTAGACCTAACTACCCACCATATTTTCATCTCTCAACACGTCGTCTTCGATGAGTCCTCTTTGCCTTTCAGCACTTCCTCCTCTATTTCAGACGCAGAATTGGACTCCCTATTTTCTACTAACACTGAGGCTGCCACACCACAGCTACATTGGCCTTTCTCTGCAGGTACGACACCCGCTGCGCCACATGTGGGCCCGATGTCCTCGACATCGGCTGCTGTGCCTCGTGCAGCCTCGGCATCACCGATGTCACCCTCTGCACCACACGCGGCCCCGGTGTCCCCGATGTCGACTGTTGCAGCCCGCGCAGTACCGACACCTCAGGCGTCACCGGCTGTGCCTCCCGTGGCCCCGGTGTCTCAGTTCACTTACCCTCCTCTCGTCTACCAGCGACGAGGGCAGGTTCGTGCTCAAGCTCCAAAAGCCTCGTTGTCCCCGATGTCCCCAGTCGCACCACACGTAGCCACGACATCTCTAGCTCCCTCAGCGGTGCCGTGCGTGACCCCAACATCTCTGACCTCCACTGTCGCGCCACGCACAGCCCCGGCATCTCCGACCGCCATGTCTGTGCCACGCGTGGTGCCGGCATCTCCAACCTCCACGATTGTGCCATGCACGGCCCTAGTGTCTACTATGTCACGCACTATTCTATGCATGTCCACGGTATCGTGTTTTGCTGACCCTGCTCTTGTCTACCAGCGACGAGGCCAAGTTGGTGACCCAACACCTGCTCGTGTCGAGCCCCCAGTGTACCACCCTCCTTTGCTCCATTAGGACCCAGGGCATGTTCACCTGATGGTGACTCGACGTGCAGCTGGGGTCCTTCAGACTATTGAGCGTTTCTCCGGGATCCCCCTGTCATAAACGACACCTCCACCATCCACCTCTCCTTTGATATTGCCTATACCGTCTTTCGTTCATAGCGCTCTCGCCGACCCTCACTGGGGCCATGCTATAGAGGAAGAGTATGCTGCCCTACTTGCCAATCGGACCTGGGACGCTGTTCCTTGTCCTACTCGTTGAAATGTTTTTGTAGAAAAGCACAATCGGGGAAGCCTCGACTGTGTTATATGAATATATATATATATATATATATATAGTGAATGGTAAAAGAGTTACAATTGAATGTGTGGATTGGGTCTGGAAGAGTTTGGTATTCCAAAGATAGGAATGGAGAAGTTCAGTCCAGAGATCCAGTCCAGAACAATATATTTTAGGGGAGAGGGGAATCTACTACATTGCAGGGTTAGGCGGGAGGAGAATTTTTTTTCAAGTCAGAGAATCTACTTGTGGAAATATTGTCACAAGCAAGTGGGTGTTCGCATAAGAAGAAGGCTTTACTCAGCACTCAAGCATGGACTACGACGAGACCTTCTGTTCGGTGGTGAAGCTGGCAACGGTTCGCACCGTACTGTCGCTGGCTCTCTCGCGTTCTTGGCCCATCCACTAGGTGGACGTCAAGAATGCCTTCCTCCATGGTACTTTGATGGAGAGGTGTAATGTAGTCAGCTGACAGGGTTTGTTGATTTAGCTCATCCAGACATGGTAAACAAGTCCTTGTACGGTCTAAAGCAGGCACCCCGAGCGCGGTATAGCCGATTTGCCACCTTCTTGGTTTCGTTGGGCTTCGTTAAGGCCAAGTCGGACATGTTGCTATATGTCTATCGATGGGAGCATGACATTGTCTACCTTCTCCTGTATATCGATGACATTGTGCTAACAGCGTCCATCCCGGCTCTCCTTCTACGTACTATCTCCGCCCTACATCAAGATTTCACTATGAAGGACTTGGGCCAGCTTGACCATTTCTTGGGTATTGCAGTTGAGGACCAGCCAGGTGGTATGTTCCTTCACTAGCGGCAGTACTGTGTGGACATCCTCGAGCGAGCGGGCATGGCTGAGTGTAAGCCATGCTCCACGCCTATGGATACCCAGGCAAATATCCCTTCCGCTGATGGGATAACCGTCAGTGACCCAACCGCCTAAAGGAGTCTTGCAGGTGCACTTCAGTACCTCACCATCACCAGGCCAGACATCTCCTATGCAGTTCAGCAGGTGTGCCTTCACATGCATGACCCACGAGAGTCGCACCTCACTGCTGTAAAACGGATCCTTCGGTAATTGTGCGACACCCTTGACTATGGCCTCCTCCTTCGACGTGACTTGGCCTCCGAGTTGGTCGTCTACACAGACGCTGACTGGGGCGGCTGCCCAGACACCCATCATTCCACCTCTGGCTACGCCATCTTCCTGGGCGGGAACCTCGTCTGCTAGTCCTTGAAGTGGCATCCTGTGGCGTCACGCTCGAGTGCTAAGACATAGTACCGGGCCGTGGCAAACGGCGTGGCTGAGGCTTCCTTGCTTCAGTAGCTACTTCAAGAGCTCCACTCCACCGTCGCCTGGAGCACACTGGTCTACTGTGATAACGTTAGCGTCATCTACCTCTTCACCAACCCCATCAAGCATCAGCACACGAAGCATGTGGAGATTGATCTCCATTTTGTTCGTGAGCGGGTTGCACGTGGCGAGGTCTGGGTTCTCCATGTCCTGACGACGTTGCAGTTCACCAACATCTTCACGAAGGGGCTCCCGTCATCACTGTTCTTGAAGTTTTGGTCCAGTCTCAACATTTCTTGTGGCTAGATGTTGAGACTGCGTGGGGGGGGGGTGTTGGACAGTCATTAATGCTAGCCTTTGAATCTGTGTAGTGTGAAAAGATTTAGCTTTAGTTTCACACTACACTAGCTAGCCTATATATGGTGTACCCATTTTCATTGCCTGTAATGAATAATCAAGACATTGTTCTCTAATAAGCATCATTCCTTGTCTCATACTCGGCAGTTTCTTCATTCATCAACATAACCTTTCTATTGGGACAATCTTTCTTGAAGTGAAACTGGCCACAATTCATGTCTGTATTTCCCGATGTGACATTAGAAGAACCAGCAGCACTAGCAGCAGGTTGTGATGGCTTCATAGCATTCGAAACCATCAAATCTGATTTGGATAATACATTCCCCGTAATCGAACAGTAGGGTTGTGTGTAGGCTCCACATTAGGTGCTGTACACAGTCGAAAACAACCTCTTTTCGCTGAAGAATGAGGTGTAAACTTGGTATCATCAACCAACTGCAATTTTGCCTCACCTGCTTGATGTAATAAATTTGTCATGTCAAAATACTGGTGATGCCGAATAGTGCGTTTGATGTTATAATTCAAACCAGCAAGGAAATGCTGCATTGTTTGTTCAGGATTTTCGTGCACTCGAGCACGCTGCATGATCAAGTTCATCTCCTGAAAATAATCTTCAACGGACAAAGGCCTTGCTTCAGATTCTTCAACATGTCATAGAGAGAATGAATATAGTTGCATGGGACAAACGAGCAGGCAACTCCTCCTTCATAGCTCTCCATGGAACAATGGGTGGATAACCATCTTAAATTCTGGACTGCACCAAATTGTCCCACCAAATCAAAGCAGTCATCAAATTCAGAATATGGTAACTTTATATTCTTGTCCTCTGTGTACTCATGCATACGCCATAATTTTCCATTTTCAACTCCCAATTGAGACTCTTCAACATCAGTAGAAACCACGAATTTTGGCATGGTGAATTTTGGTTTGCCCAGCTCATTCTCATCACGGTGGACTGGTTGTGCAAAATTAGGATCATCAAATTGACGACGCATACGGTGGGGAACAAATCAACGGCCTCCACCAGCTTGGCCTCCAACATGGCCTTCATTACCACAACCACCAGCTTGGCCAGCTAGATGGTCCCAAGCATTGGGGGCGTGAGCATCACCACCACCTTGTATACTTGCTTCGCCATCATCATCATGCTGACCACATTGATAACAATCAACTGATGCTTCCAAAGCTGTCATAGCTTGCTGCATTGCAGTGGGAGTTTGCTGAACTTCAGTAACTTGTTGCTTTGTGTCGGTGATGGTTTCAGTGGCATCCTTGAGGCCCATCTCCACATTCTGGGCACCATCATGAAGAGATTTGTTGCATTCAATTTTTTTTCACTGAAGATGATCACGAAGATCGTCATATTCATTCTAGTGTACCACATCAGTAGGACACTTTTTCTGAGTCACATCAATCTGCTTTAAAGACACGGTTAGTGTTGGTATTTCTTAACATCGGAGATCATCTCCAGGAGCAGATGAGGTCTATAAGCGCATAGACGATACTGTTGTAGCATTTTACCCAAGAGTATTCTCAAAGGTATCGTATTTATCCCAAAGGAAGGCGATGAAGTAAAGTAAACACTATTCTTTGATCAAGATATATAACACTATGTAATTATCACGAAAGGGGTAAGTATATAATAAGGGTAGTGAAACACACTTCTAAGCAATCTACTCCTAGAGATGAGGTAGTCTTGGTGAGGGTTAAACTATGAAAGGGTCATTCCTAATGTTCTTCTAAGATACATATGCATAGCCTAAGTAATGTACACATGGATAAGCTAGTGATGAATACTAGGGCTTAGTGGTCCAGCATATTGGGAACAGGTTTATCTCTGGCAAAACAAGAATGATTCGCGCTAAGAGCCCGTGGTATAGCCAAACATGGAGGAGCACAAAGGACGGACATGGCTGTTACCACCTGCCACCTATCCCTACAACCCGTGGGTCTACGAGACATCGAAAGCTACTTAACTATCTAAGAACTACGCTGACATATTAAGTAAATACCTTAGGAGCTGCAATACAAATATCTGTCTAAGTCAATGACTAATGACGTTGCTGACAATCAACCGATGCTTGCAAAGTTCTCATAGCTTGCTGCATTGCAGCGAGAGTGCACTGAACTTCTGTAACTTTTCATTGTGTGTCCGTGATGGTTTATGTTGCATCCTTGAGGCCCAACTCCACATTTGGACACCCTCATGAAGAGGATTCGTTGCATTCAAATTTTGTCACTGGAGATGATCACAAAGAGCATCATATTCATTCCAATGTACCACATTAGTAGGACTTTTTTCTGAGTCACATCAATGTCCATTAAAGACATGGTTAGTGTTGGTAATTCTTATGAAAGTGCATCTAGGAATCCCTTATGGGTTTTGGTTGATTTATGACAAGTAAATGAGATCCTAACCACATTTGTTGAGATGAGCACAGGTTCTAATGAGAAAGTGAGCAAAGTGCCAAAAAGAAAGGAGAATGAGGAGCAATGCGGAAAATAGTTCAAGAAACAAGTGTGGTAGATCATTGTGTATGGAGTGTGTTAAAGAAACACACCCCAAGAGCTCAAGCACAAATAATCTCACACATTGCACAAATTTATACAGGACCAGAATAGTCTGTTCGACACCGGAGTAGTCCGATATCTTTCTACACAAGATCGGACAAGTCCTCACAGTCTAGTTTTTCACTGACCGGACTAGTCCGATATCACAACGGACTAGTCCGATATCTATCTGACTAGAATCGGACTAGTCCTCCCCAGTGCGGGCTAGTCCTCAAACACTTCACAAGTTGCACAAAATCAGACAAGTCCGATAACCCAACGGACCAGTCCGATATCTTTCTGATGTCAATTAGACAAGTCCGATATTAGCACGGACTAGTTCAAGAACCCTCTAACCTTAATCGGACAAGTCCTCCAAGTGCGGACTTGTTCCCCAAATTCATTTAGGGTTTCACATATCTGGACAAGTCCGATATTTATTGGACTAGTCCGAAGATTTCCAGAACCAAAATCGGACAAGTCCGCTCTCAGCTGGACAAGTCCGATATTTCGGGACACCTAGGGTTTGCTACACGCAGCACATCGGACTAGTCCGGTGTCCACCACGGACTAGTCCAATCTTTCTAAACCCTAATGGTAACTTTTAGAAACCCGATATAAATAGGTGTGCACGACCCATCTTTCAAGAAGACTCGACCCCCTGCGCTGTCACACCTCCCAAGAGCCTAGAAAACACCTCTCTCCACGAAATCCAACGCAAGAAAGATCAATCCTTTGAGGATACACTCTTGATCATTGGAGAGACACGGTTCATCACTCATTGAGCTCTTGGTTTGATTCCCTAACACACTCCTGTGGTTTTCATTGTGATCTTAAGAGTGTGTTCTTGGTGGTGTTCATATTGTAATCTTGGGGAGCCCTCAACGTGTGAGAAGGTCCCTTTGAATTTGGTTATTTGCCCTTTCTGATTAGTGAAGAGGATTGTCCTCTGTGGCGATCCGACGAGGGTAGGGTTGGAGAAGACCCTGTCCTTTTGTGGACTCCTCAACGTGGATGTAGGTTGCCTCTGTGAGAACCGAACCATGGGATAAAGTGCTCGTGTTCTTACTTTGCGCATATCGTTCTTACTTTTCATATCAATCTAGGGTTCAACCAATCTTGTTCACTTTACATTGAAACATTGAATATAAGATTAACTTGTGGTACATCCTAGTTCATAGTTGTGTAACACTTGAAATACAAGTATATTTCCGCTGCATACATCCTAGGATCAAGATAATCGATCCAATTTGATCAACCTGTTCGGTACACACCGGACTATTCCTCACTCAACCGGACTAGTCCGATATCTCGAGATTTGATCTGGTTGTTAAGTGTTGCAAGTTCCGACAGAAAATCAAAAAGGCCTATTCACCCCCCTCTAGGCCACATTCAATTGGTATCAGAGCAGGACTCTTCAAAAAGGAGATTAATCGCTCGAAGAGATCATGCTAGACATGAAGGACGTACACAAGAGCGTCAACCAAGAGAAGTTTGAAGAAGAAAAGAACCAAAAATTGGAGAGGCTCCTCGAGGCCATTCAAGACTTTGAGGATGACGATGAGGAGACGCTGGAACTCAAGGCGCTCCTAAGAAAGAAAACCTTCTCCAAGGGAAAAGTTAAGATTAAAGATGAGAAGAAGAAGAAGGGGAGTAGTCATACCGACTACTCCTAATATCCTTTTAATTATGATCGTCTAAATACTAACAATAATCATTATCTATCTATTCCACTTGGAAAAGCCCCACACTTTGACGGCAATGACTACTCAATGTGGAGGCAAAACATGAAAATGCATTTGATTTCTCTCAATCCAAGTTTGTGGCACATTGTATGTACATGAATAGATACCCCGAACGATGATGAGGAGCTCACAGCTAGCCAAGAGCAAGCAATCCATCGAAATGCTCAAGCTACTACAGTCATCACCTCATCACTTAGTCGGGACGAGTTCATAAAGGTGGATGGACTTGAGATCGCAAAGGAGATATGGGATACATTGCAAACCGCACATGAAGGTGATTGTCTTGTGCGAGAAGCGAAGATCGAGATGATTGAAGGCGAGATGAGAAGATTCGCCATCGAAGAAGATGAGTCGCCACAAGACATGTACAACCGACTAAAGACGCTCATCAACAATGTGTGAGCATACGGAAGCAAGAAGTGGAACGACCACGAGGTGTTGAAGCTCATTCTTAGAGCTTTCATGCCTCGCAATGTCACCTTGTCCTCGATGATACGAGAAAGCCCCGGGTACAAGAAGATGACCCTGGATGAGTTACTTGGGAAAATCATCAACTTTGAGATGATGGAAAAGCAGACCAAGCACGTTAAGGAGATTGCCGATCTCACCTCAGCAAAGAAGAAAGGGGTCCCTTTGAAGTCCACTCTCAAGCCCTTGTCTAGAAAAGCTCGAGAATCTCAACTAGAAGAAGACGGTGATGATGAGAGCAACAACTTGGATGAAGACGACATGATACTATTCATGAAGAAATTCAAAAGAATGATGAAGAAAAGACAAGGGGCTAAATCAAGTGAAGGAAAGTACAAGGAAAAATCAAGACCAAAGTTGAGGCGGGCATGCTATAATTGTGGTGAATATAGCCACTTTATAGTTGATTGCCCATATGAAGAAAACAAGAAGAAGACCAAGGAAACGAAGCCTCAACCCAAGAAATTCTTCAAGAAGAAGAAACAAGCTGAACAAGCGCATCTAGGGAAAGAGTGGGACTCAAATGATGAGTCCTCATCCGAAGAAGAAGAAGAGATGGCTAGCATAGCCATCGAGAAGACATCCAAAAAGTCCGCTCTCTTCCCTACTCTCGGCGCATGGAAGGAGAACAACACTTTCCTCATGGCAAAGGAAGGTAAACGAAAGGTAACAACCAAACCCCCTTCCGTACATTCCTATTCTAGTGATAGTGAAATTGCTAGTGATAATGAAGATATGCTCATCGGCTTAGACAAGAAAACAGCTGCAAAAATGAAATTTTTTACTTGATCAACTTGTTGAGAAGGAGAAGTTGATAAACCGTCAAGAAGGCATGATTATCTCCAAAAAGGAGGATTACGTTGAACTTCACAAGCTTCTAGAACTTGAAAAGGAGGGAAGCAAGTCACTAGAGCTTGAGTTAGCTTCAAGCAAGGAAGCTTTCTTGGAGCTAAGCGACTCAAATGCTACAATCAAGGATGAACTTGCTAACCTAATCAAGGTTAACAAGATCCTTGAGGTACAAGTTGAGTCACTCAAGCAAAGTGACCCTTCATCCTCTTCAAGCTCGCCTTCTCAACCCCTTTAAAACCGAAACTGCTTCTACTTGTGCATGTGTTAAAGCTGACACCAGCTTGAAAGACAAGTCAACCTCTACCAAGGACAAGCATCCTTCACAAAATGGCATATTTGAGAAGGACAAGATCAAATATGCACGTAGTGCATACTTGGTCACAAGACCTCCAAATGCCAAATATGGCATTGGTTATTCTTATGGCGAAAAGCAACATGCTAGAAGTCATAAGAATAACAAGGAGAGCATTGTCTTTGTAAAGGGAAGACCCTCTCAAACTGGAAAGTCCAAAGTTAACACATCCAACACATATGATCACCGGACTAGTCGGGTCGGGACATGGACAAGTCTGGTCCTCTGGACAAGTCTGATCTCCCGGACTAGTCCTGTTTATCAACAACAACAATTGCTATTTAGAACCTTTGATGCATCTTATGTTTTAATGAGAAATAATTTTGTAAAAGTTTATGCTCATTATGTTGGGCCACGCCATGGGAACATTAAATCTCATGTGTGGGTGCCCAAATCCCTTGTGACTAACCTAAAAGGACCCAAGCAAGCTTGGGTACCTAAAACCAAGGCATGATTTGCTTCTGTAGGCATATTCCTCCGCTGGATTTAAATGGGTGCTACACAGTGGCTATACCAACCATATGGCCGGAGAAAGAAAGATGTTCGTTGAGTATGAATAAAATGAGGATCCAAGCGAGGGCATCTATTTTGGAAACAATAGTCAAGGAAAAGTGCTCAATACCGGTAAAATTGCCATATCATCTCAACATACTCTTTGTCATGTGTTACATGTTGATTCCTTAGATTATAACCTGCTGTCCATATCTCAATTATGTGACAAAGGTTATAATTGCTTGTTCACTAATGAGGGTGTGACCGTCTCTAGAAGGAGTGATGGTTCCATTGCATTCAAGGGTATGTTAAAGGGAAAGCTTTACCTTGTTGACATCAACAAAGATAAAGCCAAACTTGAGACATGCTTGATTGCAAAGACCAACATCGGTTGGCTGTGGCATAGACGGCTGGCACATGTTGGTATGAGGAATCTTCAAAAACTCCTCAAGGGCGATCACATCCGAGGTTTGAATGATGTTATTTTTGAGAAAGACAGGCCTAGTAGCACGTGCAAAGCCGGGAAGCAAGTTGGAGCACCTCATCCCGCTAAGAACGTCATGACTACAACAAGACCGGTCTAGCTACTCCACATGGACTTATTCGGTCCAATTGCTTACATAAGCATCGGCGGTAACAAATATGGCTTAGTAGTTGTTGATGATTTTTCTTGCTTCACTTGGGTTTTCTTTCTACATGATAAGGCAAAAACTCAAGGAACCTTGAAGAAGTTTTTCAAGCGTGCCCAAAATGAGTTTTCATTGACGATCAAGAACATTCGAAGCAACAACGGCACAAAGTTCAAGAACACACAAGTTGAGGAGTACCTAGATGAAGAAGGCATAAAGCATAAATTTTCAGCACCTTACTCCCCTCAATAAAACGGAGTTGCCGAAAGGAAGAACCGAACCCTCATAGAGATGGCAAGAACAATGCTCGAGGAGTACAAGACCTCAGATCGATTTTGGGCAGAAGCGGTTAACACCGCTTGCCATGCCATAAATCGACTTTATTTTCATCGACTACTCAAGAAGACATCCTATGAGATACTTGTAAAAGCCCGCTTTTCAGAAGAACAAAAATGCAAAAATGCAAACTTAAAAATTTGGAAAAAATGGACTTGGAAATCCAAACTCACATGAACCATATGAGTTAACCAATGTTCACTAAAAATAGGGACTTGTTAAAATTTTACATATAGAACATGTTTGCTAATGGGTATTGGAACTTAAGGTGTAAAATCTTTAATTTCCAAGTATTCACATTTTCAATGAAAAATTAAAGGAGAAATGAAAACAAAATAGAGAGAAAGAAAAGAAATTATTCCAACCCTAAAATGGGACATTCAAAAATATTCAAATCTAAGGCTGTAATTTTTTCCATGACCTTCTCATATTCCAAATTGACTCTCGGTAAAGTTTAAAAAAATTTTGAAGCACGTTTTCCGTTTATTGGACATGTACTAAGAGTTTAATCAAAATCGACTTCAAATTTAAACTTTGTACTTAACCTTGTCCAAATCAAATCCAAATTTTTCCTGAGGTACCTTATGGTTCAAAAAGGGTAACTTCAAAGTTTTAGGATTTTTGAACCTAATCTACTATTTATTTCATTGAGTCAAGTATCACCACTTGAATTCAAATTCAAACCTGAGTTCAAAATGCAACTTGCTCAGTTCTGAAATCTGATTGCACCATAAAATTCTTCACATTTTATTTAATCATTGGGCCAAAGTTGAATATTTTTGAAGCATGTTTGCTAGACCTAATTGAAATTGGAAAGAGGAATGAGGGAGGTGGGTCCCACAAGTTGTCCCCACAGGTCAGGTCGGCACAGTCTCTCTTTCCTCCCCTGCCCCCACGCAAACGCACTGCATGTGCCACCGCGATGGAAACACCCTTATCTACGTACCGTGAAACCAAGACAAGCAAAACTCCGTTCGATCTCTCAGCTCGAGCTCACCCGCCTCCGGTGCTGGCCCGCGCGCCTCCCCGCTGTCCACCTGCCTCGGCCGACGCCGCGCTTGCCCCCTCACTGGCCGCCATCTTCCCGCCTCCGGTGCCGTCCCTGCAAGTATTGCGCGCGCCCAACCCTGGCTTCCGGCCCGCGCGCGCCTCATCACCGTCGCGCTGCTTCGCCTCCTCACCAGCTTCTCCCTGCCGCGCCAGCGCCAGCCGCCGCTCACCCCGGTCCCCACACCAGCTGCCCCGACCACTTGTAGTGCCGCCCCATCCCCGCCGGCTCACCGTCCTCCCGTTCAACCACCGCCATGCGCGCCTCCCCATCAGCCACATGCCCTGGCCACGCGCGTTCTTGCCGCGCCCGCTCGTTGTGCACCGGCCTCTGCTCCGTGTCACTTCCCCGCCGTTGGCCCAGCTCCCTACGACGTCCGCCCTCGCCGCTGTCCAAGCCCACCATCCAAGCGCAGATGCCGATGCGCCCTGCGTCTCATGGCCGCCCCGCTGTTTCCCTCGCACTGGTTCCGTTGTTGGCGTCCTGCTCGCACTCGTGCTTAGCCTCGCGCCGCGTCGTCCCGTGTCTTGCCGCACTGCACCATCAACGGCGACGGATGTACACCACTGCTCGTGTCTCTCTGGGCCACGCTCCTTGCTGCTCCGCAGCACTGGCCACACCTCAACGCTCGTGGCCACGGCTCCAGTTGCATCGTCCGCGAGCGTCTCTTCTGCCACCGGCACCCGTGGCACTTCGTCCGCGCGTCCGCCAGTGAGACTCCTTGCTGCCCACCGTGCCGTCCCTGCTCGCGCTCATCGCCCTCGGCACGTCATCGCTATGTTCCACACCGTGGCTATGTTCTGGCAGCAAGGCAAGTGATGTGTGGGACAGAGGATATGCAGGAAAATGTCGTTGACACACCAGCATCGACAATTGATCCAAGGTTAGCTCTGATTTGTGCAAAGATTTGTCGGATCAATGCTGCATCCAAGGTGTTTGATGAAATGTTCACGAGGAAAGAAACAACTTTGTTGATGTTTAGAACTGGTCTATGATGCAGGGGTAGAATGATGTGGCAATCGACAGGGACATGTGCCAAGATACCCTTTGAATGGTGATGAAGCGACGGAATCAAGTACACACTCAAGATATTCGGTGAAATTCCTACAAGGTGTGCCTTGCCCTAAAATGCTTTGTTTGACATCACCGAAGTCCGTTCGTCGTGATCGCTAATGGTACTCATGTGTCGTCAAGCCGTACGCCCATTTTCCGCATTGATATCATTCCTATAGAAATCCCCAAGTTGACCTCCTTTGCCGTTTATATCACGTTGACTTGTCCGTGCACGCTCGTGATGCTCTACCATGAGCCGCATCGACGTCGTTGACCACATGACGTCGTCGTGACGTTCCGAGCCGTCATCGTGCCCCGGGCATCGAAATGAAGGATGTCTGTGATGAGTGTGGTGTTGAAACACAAGAACGACTCGTCGGACAATGGTTGTCAAGCCAAATGAGGTTTTAGTCATTGTGAGAGTGATTGAGTCCCAGGTGTAGCCAAGGTGCTCGATAAAATGCCTCCCAGGTCAAACCACGGATGTTGGTGATCACCGATCACCTGGGGTTGAGTAATGCAAGAACGTTGCGACCAACAAGGAGAACTAGACCAAGGGGAACCTTGGATAAGAGTTCCTTGGTTGTGTCGAGGATGTTCCCTAACCGATCACAGTATTGGTTAACTTGGTGTAGAACTTCTTCGACAGCAGGTTCGTCGAGTCGCTTATCAACAACCGAGTCAACATCACTAGCCTTAAGACTCACAAGGTGGTGTCCGGGATTCCGCTCACCCCATTGAAGAGTCCGGGTTGATGTGGACGTCGCTAAGACGATCTTCTAGAGATGGCAAATCATGCCTTCACGACAAGGTCTCGCATCATGTTTAAGTCCCAAGAGCTTACCGAGCTCACCTGGACAAGCTTGCAGGAGACACTACATTAGTGTCGTCGTGTAAGTACCTGAGCGATGCTTGCGACGTTAGTCGTAGCAACTGGTTTACCTAAAAGCGGTTTGAACGTTGTCTTGGTACTCATGCTAGGTTAACAGTGCTTGTAATGACTTCTTAAGTCCAAGCCATGTTGATCTCAATTCAATCGCAAGTGTCGTTAGGTTCCATCATGGTTCATCCTAAGTCAGGACCCTATAAAATCACTGCTCACTTAACTAGTTTTACTCCTTTATGAGTTAAGTCAAGTTCCTTGGTCGACTGCTAAATCGCAACCTTCGTCTTGTACACTCCACTCATACTCAAGCTTTCGATGTCTCACCTTGATTTTTGGGTCGTCCTTACACTCCTCCGCCCAACACTTCTTCACCATTCAGAATTGTCAATCTCGCGTGGCATAGCTTGAAGTGTGGTATGCTAAGTTGCAATGTAGCTTTATGTTGTAACTTTCAGTTCATATCGACACTACTATGTCCACCTTGACTCATCCTCTGGTTACACACACAACAGAGGCATATCTGTCCTTCCTAGTCAAACTCCTCGTTCCTAAAGTTTACACAACCCGGTGGAGTCTATTATTAAATTACTTAATTACTTATATGCATATCATGTCAATAGGAACGTGCTGATAGGTGATCGACAAGAAACTTCGCTTGGAGGAGAAGGCCAAGGTGTTTCCACTGAAGTTCCGTGGCAGGTTCTCCGGGGGAAGATCAAGCTCTAACAACTGACATTGTTATAGAGTCGCAAACAAGGCAAGCCCCGGTCTGCATTTAAAAGCTTTACAGAGTTTTGCAGTATTTCTCACATTACGTATTAAGTTTCATATGTGCATTACGTATAGGGTGATTGATACTCCACTTGCATGACCACAAATCCCAGGGGTTGGTTGGAACGGGTTACAGTTTGACCTGTAGTAACTGCTTTGCTAATGTATAGGAAATCCGATAGAAGTCGAGTAGTTGGAATCTACTCGCGAGATAGGAATAACAGTTCACATGAGGGTGGAAAATTAAAAATGTCTTATGAAATGAATACGAGACTGGGCAGGGGGAATAGGAGTCAACGAGATGGAATCTCGGGCGCATAGCCCTGCCTGTGTCGCTTGAGGACCGTGCCGTATGCGGCACCGTTGGGCAAGATTGAATTGTACCGGTTGAATAATGGTATATGGGCCCATTAAACTGATGTAACTCCATACTGTAGTGTGGAGACTCCTCGGTTGTCTTTGAATGGAGATGCGAAGTCATAAAGGTGTAAATCTTCTAGCGAGCAACTTCGACGTGTCCGTGTAGGGGACCTTTTGCTCGGGATGAAGAGGTTTGTCGACATTGGGGTCTTGGGTGAAAGGTGGCCACGTATGACGCGGGGAGGAGAGCACGTATGTGTCTCTCACACGGGTGTGCTTGTCGTGCAGTCCGGGTGTGTCCTGATTGCAATCACCGTCCCTCGCGATAATAGAGTACCACTTGTCCGTCGCTGTCATGATGTAGTAAATACTAAAGAAGCCAGAAAAATATGTTGTATTGAATTATAATTTCTTTTCAACCTTGTATGGCATAGAGATAGCACAATTAAAAGTTTACAGTTTCCAAATACTTATCCTGTAATAGCATTATGTGCTTTGGGCATGTCATATCATCGGCAAAGTGTTTCTTGTTTGATTGTGGAGTCTATGATGTGTCGTGCCTGAAGAATGTCATGTGCTACTTAAAACATGATTATAAGGATCCACTTGTAGGCGAGTCTTTTATGCTATTCCTTACCTATGCTTAGTATTCACCCCTGCATATGTCTAGTGAGACGGGTTAGTCTTTCTAAGCCTTATGCTCACGTTTGCGCTTTAACGATTTTTGCAGGTATTAGGTTTATTTCTGCTGTTCAGGTTGTACATGAGATCTCGAGATATCGAGATAAATCTCATGTGAATCACGCCGCTGCTGAATGTTCTTCTTGTTGCTAATGAGAAGTGTCCTAGGGCATGGACGTCTTCTCTCCTGCTTAGTTAGGTGAGATTATGATTATGTATTTTCCGCTGCGTGTGTATCCATGTTGTACATTTTTTTGTAAACTCTTCTTATTATGAATTGAAAACTTTATATGTTTTGGTATCCTTTTTGTGTGTGTGCTGTTAGGTGCCACATCGCACGGCACCACCCAATGAGATCCTCGGATGTGTGGACTCCGGTCCCCACACTACTCACCGGTAACAAGCCTAATATTTCATATTTTCGAGTCGTTGGTTCCAAATGTGTAGGATCAAAGAGCACATGAAAATCTACCAGAGGGGGGTGAATGGTAGATTTAAAAATCTTACGCAGCGGAGATAATTAAATCCCAACTCCTTCAGCAGAAAAATGATCTGTTAGAGAAATCGTGTGTGACACTAATCTAAACGTGTTTCACTGTGACAAAAGTGATAGATATTAGAGAGAATCAAGTCACGATAATGACACAAGAAGAATCACTCAAATCCGTCGAGAAAAACTCAAGTTATGATCGAAAGATCGAACAAAGGTTAATCTGTCCTATCCGAGAAAAACAGTTCTGGAACGCTGCAAAGAAACTCGTGTAGATCAGAAACCACAAATCCAATGACTGTGAAATTTTTACAGATGATAGATAATAAAGTTGTGAAGACAACCCAAAAAAAATCACGTCAATTGGATCTGTAGAACTCGAGTTATGATAAAACCACCGACAAAAGGTAGTGCTGTCCAGAAACTCGACGAGTAAAACTTGTCTGGAACAAGTCGCACAAATAAGGCACAAAAGTTCCTTCAAACTACGAATTTTATTCAATAGAACACAAGCGGAACAGCCCCAAAGTCGTGCACCACGAGCTTTGGCCTTCCTTGCTTATATAACCAGCTCGAAAGCCAACTCAACTCAAATTAGGACCCTAATCCTACTCCGTTCATGAATCGAAACTTTCTATAACTGCTTAGGACTCTTATATACGCAGATAGAAGCAATCTTAAGACTTCCAAACACATTAGAAACATATCTAATGTTCCTAAAACAACTCAAATTCGTGACCCACACTAAATCCTAACATAACCAACTCGATACTTTTCATATCGAGCCATAACCGACTCCGCCGCAGCCAAAGTCATCAACTGGTACGATCCGATCCTTCCAACCAGATCTTCCCATCCATAAACCATCTTTGGAACCATGTTGCCACGTCATGCACTGCATGCATACGTGCGAACACCTTCCTTCGACGTTCAGTAACCTTCATATGCAGTGCCCCTGATTCAATCATCCTGCGCGACCTCCTGACCCGCTCAACCACAATTCCTCTTGAATTTGGTTGTTGGAAACTCATCTCCTCCCTAAGACCACACCAAAGGATCCTGTCACTAGCCATGACTTGAACTCAAAAAACACCTGCACATGAAGAAACAACCAATCCGTACGAGCCCAAGTCCGCGACTTGACTCAAGTCAGTTCCGAACACAGCACCTTACATGAGCACCTCACATAAGCATGTTGTAAAGCGTATCAAAACGGTATCAGCCATATCAACCAAAACGCACCAAAAACTTAGTAAAAGAATACTAAGCAACCTTTCCATAAGTGTAATGCAAGTTCGAAACATTTCACATGAAAATTTGGAACATTACGATCAAGCTCCGAACCTAGAAAAAGCTAACTGGAGCTTGAGCCGGAGCTTACCAAAGGTAGTACAACCTAGCGCCGAAGCATACCAAAGCTAGTACAACCTAGCGCCGGAGCTTATCAAAACTAGCAGGATCTAGTACCGGAGCTAACCAAAGCTAGTCGGACCTAGCGCCGGAGCTGACCAAAACTAGTCGGAACTAGTTAACCTATAAGCCGGAGCTAGAGAAACATGTCAGAGCTAACAAACATAAGTTGAACCTAGCAAAACATATCGGATTTTAACAAAGACATGTCGGATCTATCAAAGACATGCCAGAGCTAAAGACAAAGCTCACCAGAGCTACCCAAAAACATGTCGGACCTATTGTCGGACCTTGCAGAAGCTCGGAGCTAGAGTCTGATGTAAAATTCCACATTTTCCTTCTTATGAGGTTCAGTTGTAAGTTGGTTGTTAACCCTAATGGAGACCAATTATAGCCATGCTTATAAACTTGATCTCATCAAATCTTTTCTTCTACTCATGCTTAAATTTATTAACATGAGGAATGAACTTCAACAATAAACTTAGATTAATTCTTTTGACCTCTCTTCAAAGTTTGGGATTATTTGAAGAAAGATTGCTAGGCCAAATTATTATGCAGTACCAAATAGATATTCAAATTAATATAAATTGAATATATACTACTGTATATTCGGCCCTGTCAAAATTATTCAATTCAAAGGCCATAAATTTTTCTATG
The DNA here is from genome assembly GCA_036927565.1 of Tuctoria greenei. Taxonomy (NCBI): domain Eukaryota; kingdom Viridiplantae; phylum Streptophyta; class Magnoliopsida; order Poales; family Poaceae; genus Tuctoria; species Tuctoria greenei. Next base: position 80,037,412 of record JAYESD010000003.1, on the reverse strand, counting down.
GTTTTCTAATATTCCAAATGGACTTCCTGCAAAGTTTCATAAATTTTGAACTCCATTTGCTATTTTAATTGAGACGCTTAGCAAATTCAAACCATGTTTTGAATTCAAATTTTGAATTCTGTTCAACTAGTTTGAACTTTAAGATTTGAACACACTCTCATGGTCAGCATAACTTGCTTGACTTATTCTCATTGTTTCATAATTTTTGGAACTCAATTTCTATTTAAATCAGTGACACCATTGAATTTCATCCAAATTCAAATTTGAATTTTAAATTCAATTGAAACTTGCCCCAATTCAAAATACAATTGAAGAATCAAATTTTAGATATTTATTTGAGCCTCCCCACAAAAATCTAGAATTTTTGGACAAAATTTGGTAGGAGAATTGAAGTTACAGAGAAAGGAAGTGGATAAGAGGAGGTGGGGCCCACTGTCAGCCAAAGCACTCGAGTGAAACCCACCGGGGGGGGGGGGGGGGTGCTCTGTCTCCAGCTCGCCCCGCTGATCGACGCCGATAGTGCGCGACACCGCGACGCGCATGCATCCACCGAGCTGCTTGCTTGCTTGATGCCGTGGCGCGCTCCCCTCTCCCCTCCGTCCCTATAAATACCCCCCTTGGCCGTCGCCTTGGACTTCATCCCGGTTCACGCCATTTTCGCTGCCCCTGTTCGGTCGAGCTCTCACCGACGATTGCAGCCAATTCTTCCCGAGCTATAAGTAGATAAAAGGCGTGTCACAAACTCCTCTACGTATTCTCTTCAGTCGTTGATCGTGACATAGCATCTGCTTGGCATATTTTGAAGTTTCCCAGTCGCCGTCGAGGAAGCCGCCGGGAACCTTCACTGTCTCGCCATCGAACTCCAGTTCTAGGCCATCTCCGGCCTCGATCCTTTAAGCAAAAAGGTTTGCAATCCTCTCTAGTTCATGCTCACAGAATCTAAGCTTATGACCTGCAGTGTAACTTGAGTTCTTGTTCGAGAACCGAACAATTTCTCATTAGAACAGCAAAGCTTCGCGCTTAAATTCATTTCATTCTTGCAATCATCCTTTAATCTGGTTAGCAGATAGCTTCTATGTGTCCTAAGGAAGCTCCATGCCCAAAAACCCTGAAAGTTATCAACTGAGCATCTTAGATTTCAAGTTTTCTCGGCCGCCGGTTGAAAAACCACACTTCACCGTCGAACTCAGCCTTGCTGGCAATTTCACCCCAATATGACCCCCAATTATACTACTAATGCTCCCAGAAACCTCCCCGACCTTTTCTCGAGCCTATTGAGCTATTCTCGAGCATTTCCGACAAAAGTCGAAACCCTAACTCCGCCGTCACCGTCGCACCGCCGTCTCCGGCCATCGCCGGCGTGATTGGACACCACCATCGGCTTACGCGGTCGATTTTAGGGTTGAGCGGTCACGACGAGGCCAAAAGGAGGTCAACGCACCTAAGTCCGGCGAAGCACCGCCACAGTTCCGGCGAGAAGCGCCGTCGCGTCGCCAGGTAGACGAAGGCCTATGGGCCCCACTTGTCAGGGCCTATTCGAACGCTCGGGATCAGCTGCAGCACAAGATCCGGTGCGGCTACACAGTTGAACTCCGTGGCCCCCGGTGTGGCCCAGATGCGATTGGCCCATTCAAATAAAGTGGGACCGGCCCCTTTTATTTGAAATTTCCAATAGGAAAAATAAATTCAGATTCAATTCAAACTTTGAAAATCCATAACTTCGAGTAGAATTATCCAAAAATTCCCAAATAAATTTCATTAGAACCAGCATGAAGAATACAGTCTAGTGGTTCACTTTAATTTGTATGAAAAGCCATAGAGATTCCTCCATAATTCAGATAAGCAAAATGCTTAAGGAATTTATTTCCACAGTTCTGTTAATTGGAAAATTTCCAATTTTGGTCAGAACACTATTGTTAATACCTTTGATCTCCAGTAAAATTTTCAGGCCCTTTAGACTTAAAATACTAGGTTGATCCAAATTCCAAATCTCTATGTAGTTATAAATTGAGAAAAATAGAAAAAATCAATTTCCAGAAATTTACCCAAACTTGAAAAATCAATTTCTCCCTGTAGGAAGCCCAAAAAAATTGTGAAACAAATTTTCCTAGAACCAGTGAGACTCCCTCTACATGATACAACCCTTGGTAGCCATAATACATCTCCAAAAATTTCAACCAAAATTTAGAGAAGATTATTGCTTACCATAATTGTTAAGAATAACAAACATCCTTTATCATCCCATGTTCTTTGCAAGAGTCTTCTCTATAATCTCTAGTATCCACCATAAAAATCCCAAAGTCAATTAAGATAATTATATTATTTTATCTTCATAGACTCACCCCACCTTAAGCATCTTAATTATTCAAAAAATCATTTATACCTAGTATATGCATATCGTGTAGTAGCTGAAATCGAGGAGCAGGCGGAAGCTTTGGAGCTCCAGCTGCCAGAAACTAACATAGACTCAAACTCATATTCAGCAGGCCCCAGTTTGCATTTAAGTTCCTTACAGTGTTTTTACAATTTTCATTCACCTTACGTCTTCAGATGATTGTGCATTATGTTTAAGGTGTTTGACATCCACTTGCATGGCCCACAAATCCTATGGAGTCTTGGGTAGGTATACAGCCCGTTGAGTAGACATTGCTATGCTTATGTGAATGTGACCTAGAGGGGGGGGGTGAATAGGCCTTTTTGAAATTTGTCGGAACCTGCAACACTTAATCACCAGATCAAAACTTGAGAAATCAGACTAGTCCGGTGTGTACGGACTAGGTTGATCAAGTTTGATTTATTAAGTTAGATTCTAGGGTGTAGCAGGGCAAATATACTTGTAATTTATGTGTTGCAAGATATGTACTAGGGTATATCACAAGTCAATCTTAAATTTGATATTTCAACGTAAAGTGAGCAAGATTAATTGAAACCCTAGATTGATATGATGTAAAGAACGATGAACACAAAACAATAACACAAGAGATTTATCATGTGGTTCGTTCCCACAGAGGCAACCTACGTCCACGTTGAGGAGTCCACAAAAGGATCGGGTCTTCTCCAACCCTACCCTCGTCGGATCGCCACGAAGGCCAATCCTCTTCCACTTATCACAAAGGGGTGAATAACCGAGTTCAAAGGGGCCTTATCACACATTGAGGGATCCCTTAGATTACAACACGAAATACCACCAAGAACACACTCAAAAGATTACAATGAAATCACAGGAGTGTGTTAGAGACTTCGTTCCGCTTGAAGTTGTTCAATTCTTCTTGCATTGCCACCACCCAGTCCGGATCTTTCAATGCATCCTCAACCCTACGCGGTTCCAAAAAGGATACAAACAAATAGTGCTCACAAAAGTTAGCTACGCGAGATCTAGTGGTTACTCCCTTTTGGATGTCACTGGTGATATTGTCAATTGGGTGATCCCTTTGGACGCATTATACTCTTGGGTGTGGCACTTGAGGCGTTATAGCTTCATGATCATCTTCTTCTCCCCCTAAATGGTTGTCTTCGTTGACTTGTTTATTATCTTTGTATTCTTGTGGTTGATCTTGTGTGGAAGCTCCCCCTTGATCGTTGACCTCCTCTTGTGGTTCATCTTCCTCATGCACGTGTAGAGGTGACTCTTGTGGTCGAACTTCACCTAAGGCCATTCTTTTCAATGCTTGACAAGGAGCTTCTTCTCTACATAGTACACATGGATAAACTTGCTCCTTTTGGGAGCCATTAGTTTCATCAAACACTACGTCACGTGCTACTTCAACAAGTCCGGAGGTCTTGTTGAAAACACGATAGGCGTAAGTGTTCGAATCATAACCAAGCAAGAAACCTTCATCGGACTTTGAAGCAAACTTTGAAGTCCTGGGATTGTTGTTTAAAATATAACATGGAGAACCGAAAACTCAAAAATATGAAATATTTGGCTTGTTACCAGTGAGTAGATCATAGGATGTCTTCTTGAGTAGTCGATGAAGATAAAGTCGATTTACAGTGTGGCAAGCAGTGTTAATCGCTTCCGCCCAAAATCGATCCGAGGTCTTGTACTCATCGAGCATTGTTCTTGCCATCTCTATGAGTTTGGTTCTTTCTTTCGGCAAGTCCGTTTTGTTGTGGGGAGTACGGAGCTGAAAACTCGTGCTTTATGCCTTCTTCATCAAGGTACTCCTCCACTTGTGTGTTCTTGAACTTCGTGCCGTTGTCACTTCGAATGTTCTTGATTGTCAATGAGAATTTGTTTTGAGCTCGCTTGAAGAACTTCTTGAGTATTCCTTGTGTTTCTGATTTATCATGCAAAAAGAAACCCAAGTGAAGCGAGAAAAATCATCAACAACTACTAAACCATATTTGTTACCACTGATGCTTATGTAGGCAATTGGACCAAATAAGTCCATGTGAAGTAGCTCGAGCGGTCTTGTTGTAGTCATGACGTTCTTTGCGGGGTGAGGTGCTCCAACTTGCTTCCCGGCTTGGCACGCGCTACAAGGCCTATCTTTCTCAAACACAATATCCTTTAAACCTCGGATGTGATCGCCCTTGTGATATCCTTTAAACACAATATCCATAGCCAACCCATATTGGTTTTTGCAATCAAGCATGTGTCAAGTTTGGCTTTATCCTTGTTGAAGTCAACAAGATAGAACTTTCCCTTTAACATACCCTTGAATGCAATGGAACCATCACTCCTCCTAGAAACGGTCACACCCTTGTTAGTGAACAAGCAATTATAACCTTTGTCACATAATTGAGATATGGACAGTAGGTTATAATCTAAGGATTCAACATGTAATACATGAGAAAGTGTGTGTTTAGATGATATGGCAATTTTACCGGTACCGAGCACCTTTCCTTGGCTATTATCTCCAAAATAGATGCCCTCGTTTGGATCCTCGTTCTCTTCATATTCCACGAACATTCTTCTTTCTCCGGCCATATGGTTGGTGCATCCACTGTCTAACACACACTTAGATCCACCAGAGGAATAGGCCTGCAAAAACAATTTATGCCTTGGTTTTAGGTACCCAAGCTTACTTGGGTCCTTGGAGGTTAGTTACAAGACATTTGGGCACCCACACATGAGACTTGGTGTTCTCATGGTGTGGCCCAACATAATGAGCATAAACTTTGCCAAAATTATTTCTTATTAAGACATACGAGGCATCAAAAGTTCTAAACAATAACTGTTGTTGTTTATGTACAGGACTAGTCTGGGAGGCCGGACTTGTCCGGACACCGATCGGACTAGTCCGGTGTTCATGTGCGATTAATGTTTTAATCTTTGACTTTCCAGTTTGAGAGGGTCTTCCCTTTACAAATGTAATACTATCCTTGTTATTCTTATGGCTTCTAGCATGTTGCTTTTCACCATAAGAGTAACCAATGCCATATTTGACATTTGGAGGTCTTTTGACCAAGTATGCACTACGTGCATATTTGATCTTCTCCTTGTCAAATATGCCACTTTGGGCAGGATGTTTATCATTTGTAGAGGTTGGCTTGTCCTTCAAACTGGTGTCAACTTTATTACATGTACAAGCATAAGCAACCTCAGTTTTAGTGGGTTGAGAAGGTGAACTTGAAGAGGATGAAGGTTCACCTTGCTTGAGTGACTCAACTTGCACTTCAAGGATATTGTTAACCTTGATCAGGTCAGCAAGTTGGTTCTTGATTGCAGCATTTGAGTCAGTTAACTCCAAGAAAGTTTCCTTGCTTGAAGCTAACTCAAGCTCTAGTGAATTGCTTCGTTCCTTTTCAAGTTCTAGAAGCTTGTCAAGTTCGACATGTTCCTCCTTTTGGGAGATGATCATGTCCTCTTGACAATGTATCAACCTCTCCTTCTCAACAAGTTGATCAAGTAAAAATTTCATTTTTGTGGCAGTTTTCCTATCTAGTCCAACAAGCATATCCTCATTATCACTATTGATTTCATCATCACTAGAATAGGAATGCACAGAAGGGGGTTTAATGGTTACCTTGCGTTTACCTTCCTTTGCCATAAGGCAAGTGCCATCTCCATTCCATGCGCCGAGTTTAGGGAAGAGAGTAGACTTCTTGGATGTCTTCTCGATGGCTATGCTAGCCATCTCTTCTTCTTCGGATGATGAGGACTCATCATTTGAGTCCCACTCTTTCCCTATGTGCGCTTGTTCGGCTTGTTTCTTCTTCTTGAAGATTTTCTTCGGTTGAAGCTTGGCTTCTTTGGTCTTTTTCTTGTTCTCTTCATATGGGCAATCAACTATACAGTGGCTATACTCACCACAATTATAGCATGCCCGCCTCGAATTTTTCTTTGTTCTTTCCTTGTACTTTCCTTTGCTTGATTTAGCACCTTGTCTCTTCTTCATTATTCTCTTGAATTTCTTCATGAACAATATCATATCTTCTTCATCTAATTCACTGCTCTCATCATCACTGTCTTCTTCTAGGTGAGCTTCTCGAGCTTCTTTAGATAGGGGCTTGAGGGTGGACTTCAAGGCAACCCCTTTCTTCTTTGCCGAGGTGAGGTCGGCAATTTCTTTAACATGCTTTGCTTGTTTTTCCATCTTCTCAAAATTGATGATTTTTCCAAGTAGTTCATCCAGAGTCATTTTCTTGTATCCGGGGCTTTCTCTAATCATTGAGCATAAGGTGACATTGCGAGGCATGAAAGATCTAAGGATAAGATTCACCAACTCATGGTCATTCCACTTCTTGCTTCCATAAGATCGAACCTTGTTGACGAGTGTCTTTAATCGGTTGTACATATCTTGAGGTGACTCGTCTTCTTAGATTGCGAATATTCCTAATTCGCCTTTGATCATTTCGATCTTTTCTTCACTCACATGTCAGTCACCTTCATGTGCAGTTTGCAATGTGTCCCATATCTCCTTAGCAATCTCGAGTCCATCCACCTTGGTGAACTCGTCCCGACTGAGCGAAGAGGTTATTACTGCCGTGGCTTGAGCATTTTGGTGAATTGCCTGCTCTTGGCTTGGTGTGAGCTCTTCGTCGTCGTCCGAGATATCTATCCCTGTGCACACAATATGCCATAAACTTGGATTGAGGGAAATTAGATGCATTTTCATATTTTGCCTCCACTTTGAGTAATCACTTCCATTGAAATGTGGGGCTTTTCGAAGTGGGATAGACAAATAATGATTATTATTGGAATTGAGACGATCATAATTAAAAGGATATCGGGAGTAGTCGGTGTGACTACTCCCTTCTTCTTTTCTTCAATCTTCACTTTCCCTTTGGAAAGTGTCTTCTTTCTTAGGAGTGCCTTTAGTTCTAGCGTCTCCTCATTGTCGTCCTCGAAGTATTGAATGGCTTCGAGGAGGTTCTCCACCTTTTGGTTCTTGTCATCATCAACCTTTTCTTGGTTGTTGCTCTTGTGGATATTCTTCATGTCCGACATGATCTTCTTCGAGCGGTTAGTCTCTTTCTTGAAGAACCTACTCTGATACCAATTGAATGTGGCCTAGAGGGGGGTGAATAGGCCTTTTTTAAATTTGTCGGAACCTGCAACACTTAATCACCACATCAAAACTTGAGATATCGGACTAGTCCGGTAAAGTGCGGACTAGTCCGGTGTGTACGGACTAGGTTGATCAAGTTTGATTTATTAAGTTTGATTCTAGGGTGTAGCAGCGGAAATATACTTGTAACTTACGTGTTGCAAGATTATGTACTAGGGTATATCACAAGTCAATCTTAAATTTGATATTTCAACGTAAAGTGAGCAAGATTAAGAACGATGAACAGAAAACAAGAACACAAGAGATTTATCCCGTGGTTCGTTCCCACAGAGGCAACCTACGTCCACGTTGAGGAGTCCACAAAAGGATCGGGTCTTCTCCAACCCTACCCTCGTCGGAGCGCCACGAAGGCCAATCCTCTTCCACTTATCACAAAGGGGTGAATAACCGAATTCAAAGGGGCCTTCTCACACGTTGAGCGCTCCCTTAGATTACAACACGATATACCACCAAGAACACACTCAAAAGATTACAATGAAATCACAGGAGTGTGTTAGAGAATCAAACCAAGAGCTCAATGAGTGTTGAACATGTCTCTCCAATGATCTAGAGTGTATCCTCAAAGGATTGATCTTTGTTGCACTTAATTTCGTGGAGAGATGTGTTTTTGAGGCTCTTGGGAGGTGTGACGGCGCTAGGGTTCGAGAGAGTTTAAAGTTGGGCCGTGCACCTCTATTTATATGGGGTTTCTAAAAGTGACCGTTAGGGTTTAGGAATATCGGACTAGTCCATGGTGGACACCGGACTAGTCCGGTGTGCTATGTGTAGCAAACCCTAAGTGTCCCGAAATATCGGACTAGTCCGGCTAGGAGCGGACTTGTCCGATTTCACTTCTGGAAATCTTTGGACTAGTCCGATGGACATCGGACTTGTCCGGATAGTGAAACCCTAAGTGGTTATGGGAACAAGTCCGCACTTGGAGGACTTGTCGGATTTAGGTCAGAGAGTTTTTCGGACTAGTCCGTGATAACATCGGACTTATCCGATTTAGATCAGAATGAATATCGAACTAGTCCGGTGGTGATCAGACTTGTCCGATTTTGTGTGACTTGTGAAGTGTTTTGAGAACCAGTCCGCACTGAGGTGGACTAGTCCGATTCTAGTCAGAGAGATATCGGACTAGTCCAATGGATATCGGACTTGTCCGATTTTGTGCAAAGAGTATATCGGACTAGTCCGGTGACATTCGGACTAGTCCGGTCCTGTATAACTTTGTGCAATGTGTGTGTTTAATTGTGATTGAGCTCTTGGGATGTGTTTCCTTAACACACTCCATACACAATGATCTACTATTCTTCTTCCTTGAGCTCATTTCCACTTTGCTCCTCATTCTCCCTTCTTTTTGACACTTTGCTTATTTTGCTATTTTAGCCGTGCTCATCTCAACAAAGAGGTTAGGATCTCATTTGCTTGTCATAAATCATCCAAAACTCACAAGGGATTCCCAGATGCACTTTCAATCTCCCCCTTTTTGGTGATTGATGACAACCAATTGAGATTTCAAAAAATATGGTAAAAATTGAGATTTTCATAAAGCATGCACATATGAGTCTAAAATACATCAAGCAATGAAAACATAATCCATATGTGCATTCTTTATGGTGGGATGCATAACTAAGTATATTGAAACAATGAGAATGACATAATTGACATTAATCAACCAAAAGCAAACATATATGCCATTCTAGGAGCAAAATCACATAATTCAACAATTGCTTCTCAAAAGATCATAACATTGCATCACAGAACCATAGTTAACTTGAGAACATAGTTAAAGCTTTACAACCCACAAAATAGTCAAAAAAAAGCATAAAAGAGAGCTCTCTCCTCGCATCGTACAACTAAGACTAATACTCCCCCTCAATCTCCTCCCCCCTTTGGCATCAAGACACCAAAAAGAAGGAGAGGAGGGTCCTAAAGTCTTCACTTCTCGCTGTCGGTCCTCTCATTGTCTTCATCGTTGTCTTCGGGCTGATGAGGAGGAGGAGGAGGAGGTGCGGAGCCACTTGAGCCCCCAATGCCATGTATGTCGCCATTGACAAGTTCACTAAGTGGCCGGAAGCAACTCCAGTTGTGACAATAAACAAGCAATCTGCTATCAACTTTTTGCAGTCCATTGTATGCAGATTTGGAGTCCCAAACAAAATCATTACTGATAACGGGACCCAATTCACAAGCTATGCATTTCATGGATATTGCGAAGACCTCGGCATTCAAGTTTGCTACGCCTCCGTAGCTCACTCGGCAAGCAATGGCCAGGCCGAGAGAGCAAATGCTGAAATCCTGAAAGGACTCAAACGCGCACCTATGAGCGCTTGAAAAAACATGGAGCCAACTGGATTGAAGAGCTTCCGCCCACTCTATGGGCCAACAGGACAACTCCAAATTGGTCAACTGGAGAGACACCCTTCTTCCAGGTGTACGGAGCTGAAGAAATCCTTCCTCCGGAAATCACCTTGGGGTCACTCCGGGTCCGGACCTTCGACGAAGCGACGCAGGACCAGCTCCAGCGTGAAGACCTAGACCTCCTTGAGGAGGGAAGGTGCCAAGCAGCTATTCGGAATGCCCGATACCGCCAAGCCCTTCGGCGCTATCATCAGTGGCATGTACACAACCGACAGCTCGAGGAAGGCGATCTGGTTCTACAGAGAATACAATCCAGAGAAGGGTTAAACAAACTCTCTCCCAGCTGGGAGGGACCCTTCCGAGTGATTAAAGTATCCCGTCCCGGAAGCGTTCGCTTGGCTACCGAGGATGGGACACCTCTCCCAAATCCTTGGAATATTGAGCACCTCCGTAAGTTCTACACTTAATATCACGGAGGTGAGTCTGTAGTAACTTGAGGTGTATGTTATAGAGTCATTGTACAGAGTCAGGTAGTTCCTCTGGGAGAACAGCCGGACCTTTCCCGGAAGGTCCGCAAGGTTCATGCAACACTTGTCACAGTCTCGGGACTAAAAGTGTGGCTAGCTACCCTGGGTCAAACGAGAAACGAAACACACTTAGCTTGGTTCCGTACCCTAAGAGTGTACTTGTTTCCCGTGTACCCCGGACCTATAATGAAAGACATCTTCATGTGAAATAGACTCCACGTGCATTTATTTTGTACAGGCTCAACATTTTTTATTTCTCTCTTTCTTTTCTATAACAAAGTTGTGCAATTCTTAAGAAACATTAGTTCGACCAGTTCATGTACAATTCGAGCTGCATTGTCAATTCTTTTGGATTCAAATATTGTTCATGGCCCACTCGCCTGAATGCCGCCAAGCCAATCTAGGGACGGAGTGTGCTATCGACTTAGCCTGGTCAAGCACCCTAAGTACACCACTCTACCTACACCCCGGCAGGCCAAAGTAAGTCGGGTCCAAGTACAATTGGATCTGGAAGAAAGAAGGTAACGCATTCGGTTGTATTCAGAATTGTGTTTGACCTAAAACTTTCTTGGGAATCGTAAGCTGCGAGGAAGTTATAGGCAAGGAGTGAATTTTACTATTTTTCTTGGCTTCAGTGTGCAGGAAAAATAAAGAATCCACGTTGATGGAGAAAAGCCGGAGCTAACAAAACTTCGACTCCCCCTAGGTGGCTTGTGATCGATGTTAAACATTGAAAACGAGCATTACCAGAGCAACCAAGCTCCGGCAAAGCTAGGGGGGCCGGCCGTCGACGCAGAATAAAAGATGGTGAGAAGACCACACAAGCGGAGTCTGCTGCCGACAAGCTACGTGTTGGCAAAGGTCACTGCCGGAGCTACTAAGCTCCGACACCGCGGAGGGCTAACTATCGATGCTCTACGCGTTGATAGGGACTATTGCCGGAGCTACTAAGCTCCGACGGTAGTCAATGCTGGAGCTTCTGAGTTCCGACAACCTCAGGGGGCCTTCACTATCAAAGACTTCGGACCTATACTCTACAAGTTCGAAGCAAATGAGTCTTCAACAAAACACAATATACTCTTGGTACATGTTCACAATCAAATTGTGTACATCTACCAGGGGGCCAAGTGAAGACAGGAGTGTTGAAGACAAAAAATGAAATTCGTTACCAAATTGTGGATTTCATTCATCTGGAGACAGGGGATTACAAAATTGGGAAAGAAAAAGAGAGAATACAAGTGGGAGCTACAGAGATGGTCCTAGACCCTATGGAAGAACTGGGCGACTTTCTGAGCAACCTCCGACACGTTGGCTCAGGTGGCTTCAGCTTCTCCTTCAACGGGACCTTCAAGCACCGGGTCCAGAGGAAATTGGGGATCCCGACTGGTGTAGCATGTCAGCACATACTCTGCAACATTCTTCGCCAGGGACTGCCCCTCAACCTCCAACTGGTCCGCGATGACATCACCCACCTTGGAGAGTTTGCCACCCGCCGAGCTCAACGCTTGCAACGCCAGGTCCAGCTCCGGCTCCGAATCATCCGAATGCATGGGACTGAAGCCCATTGGTGTCAGCGCATCGTTGGCTTTGCTCAGGAACTCCCAAACCTATAGGGAGTCTGCAGTCCTCAAGCCCTTCAGTTCCTCCAAGGATCTTTTGGCCGCCGCCAGTTCAGAATTCTAACGAGCAAGGCGCTCAACCTCTTTGGCATTTTGCTGAATATTTTCAGCAACCTGCTTCTCGAGTTTTCCGAGCTCCTCCTCCCGGAGGTGGATCTTGTTCTGGCGGTCGACCAGGTCCTTCTCCCGACCCCTAACTTTCTTCTCCCTGGCAGCGATGGCACACTCTTGCTTGTAGAGTTCCTGCCCTCGCACCCAGGCCTTCTCCTCCTCCTCAACGCGACGCTCCTCCAATTTCTTGGTGCGTTCCTCGAGGCCCTTGTCATCCAGAGCCACCTTTCCGGCGAGCTCCTCCTCCCTCTTCAAGACATCATCCCGCAACTCTAGGAGTTTTTGCTCTTCGTCTTCGATCTTCTTCTCCCTCTCCTCAAGTGCCTCCCGGCGCTTGATGAGGCTAGTGTTGATGGCTTCAAGCCTTTCTTGGCAATCATCAGCCGCACGATTAGCTGCCTTGGTCTGCTCATAAATGGCCCGGGATTGAGTGTCGAGGGAATGAGTCAAACTCTCCCTATCATCTAATAATTTGCCCCAGTATTCCAGGCGGACCTTCTCCTGTTTGATCCACTCCTTGTCGTCTGCCAGCCTTGACTGCGCCAGCTTGGTCTTGAAGTAGAGCCGATTATGCCACCGCCTAAGGGTTTGGCGCTCCTCTTCAAGAGCCTTGCTGTCGTGGTAGAATGCCAGCTGGACTTGACGCAGACTGGAGCAAGCATTGTCAATGGACAACGATAGGGGAATAGGGTCCGAACCTGCTGGGGTCTCCTCCGCTGGTTCCAGCGGGTTCTCGCTTACAAAAATTGGGTCCCACTCCACAAGAGTGGTCCCCTGAGCCTCCACGGCACTAGGGACGTCCCCTAGGATAGCCTCAGTCGCAACCGAGGAGGGTCCCGCAGAAGAAGTTCCGACCTCCGGATGTGGTTCCGAAGGCCCTGCCGCCAGGTCTTCATTTGCCCCCTCGGGAAGGGGCCCAGCGACTTCATCAGGGCACCCTGGCTCAGCAGCAGGCACCTCCGCCGTCATCTCTTCCAGAGCAGGGGCTACTTCCGGCTCCGGCCTGGGCTCCTCCTCCGCTGGTGGCTCGGGTGTTGGCGCCTCGACCATCATGGGTTCGAGTGCTAATGCCTCCGCAACGACCGGCTCAGGCGCCGGAAGGTCAACAACAACCGGCCCTGAGGCCGGAGCTTCAACCTCAACTGGCTCAGGCGACGGAAGGCCTTCAACTGCAACCGGCTTTGAGGCCGGAGCTTTGGAGGTAGCCGGCTCAACCGCCAGGACTTCCTCAACATCCGGCTCGCTCGACAGGACTTCAATAACCTCCGGCTCAACCGCCGGGGCTTTGACAACTTCCAGCTCTGGGGCAGGAATCACTGCTTCCTCCGACTCAGCGGCCGAAGCTTCCAACATCTCAGCATCAAGACCCGGGGCTTCAACCTCCGGGGCAGGTGCCGCTGGCGCATCTTCTCTCTCGTGGTCCGGCGCTACCACGGGAGTCTTGGGGGATGAGTCGAGATCCATGACAACGACAGCTGGCGCCAGAGCTGCCGCAGCTTCAGCCACCACTTGGGGTGGCACCGGGACAGGAGCAGACGCCCCCGCCCTCACAGCTTCAGCTGCTGTGGCTGAGGGCAGAGCCTCACTCCTCTTCTTGGGGATGCTGCAGATGATGGATGAAGAAACTTAAAAAACAGTTACTACAACAAAACAACTGTCTGAGGTAAAGATTAAAAATTACCTCAGAAGTCTTCCGCACCAGCTTGCACGAAATCTCTTTCTCGGGCGTTCTGGACTGACCATGGCCGCCGCCGGTGTGGTAGCTGCGGAAGGCCCCCCAGAACTTGTTGCAGCCGCGGGCATTTCCTTAGTCGAGGCCCCCGTCGACCGGGAAGGACCTCCAGACCCAGAGACCTCAGCTGGCCCTGGTACTGGAGTCACATGCCCGGAGCTAGCACCCCAGGAAGACACTGCTGCAGATGCAATCGCTGCAGTTGTAGAAGACCTCCCCCTCCGGGGAGAAGGAGCTGCTGCAGAGGATGCAGGCCTGACGGACCTTCTGTCAGCATGCTTCAGCTTCCTCTTCTGACTCGAGGGTTCGGCCGCCGGCTCCTTGCCCTTGCCGACGACTTTGGTCCTTGGCTTCGGGGTAGGGGTGGAGCCACCTTCAGAAGCCCCAGGGATCACCACCCTGGAAGTCGATCGTCTCTCGACGACACCGAGGTCGTCAAGCACCGGCATCATTCGCCGGAGCTCCCTGCAGAACTGTACTTCCACGTTCAGAGGGAGGAAAGCTAGTGGCGGGGTCAAGTCATCACCCGCGACGTCGATGCCGTGCTGGAACTTCTTGAGATGAAACTCCAAGGTCACCCCCTCCATGTTGGACTTCAGCCCGGTCTCGACCCGGTCGTCGTCCATCACACTGTTGAGGCCACAAGCGAGTTTTTCTCTCCTCTTCAGCGGTGCCCACCTGTTGACCAGGAAATTGCAAAATACTGCCTGAGGAGTTAATCCTCCCTCAACACATTGGCGGATCCTGGTCAGAGCAGGGTTGAAGGCATCCGACAGCACCAGAGCTTCACTCCAGACTACAGTGTCGATGTTGGGGAGGCCTTCGGGCAGCTCCAGCTTCTCGTGCTCCTGCACCCGGATGACTATCCAGTCTTTCTTCCAATCGTCCCACTTTCCAGAGGGAAACGACCAGAGGTACTTGAATGGGCACTTCTTGCGCTTCACAAAGTAGTAGAAGCCAAGGCACTCATCACCCCTTCCAGTGGTATGGACGGTGAAGAAGGTCTGGAAAAGCTCAATGCAGGGGGGGATGCCCACTCACATTTCACAGAAGTGGACAAAGACAGACACTAGAAGAATGGAGTGGGGGCCAAGGTGATACAGCTGCAGACCATAGAAGTCTAGTAGCATCAAGAAAAAGGAGGAAAAAGGTGGGATCAACCCCACCATGACGTACGCAGAAAAGTACACCATCTCACCGGCGTGCTCCTTCTTGAATGGGAGCTCTCGCCCGGCGCGGACTAGGTGATTGAAGAAGTCTGGGGACCACCCCATGAGGGCCTGGACCTTCTTTAGTTCACTTTCGGTCTTCAAGCGGCTCTTGCGGAGACCCAACTCTATCGCAGCACAGCGAGGCAAGGGAGGAAAAGCAAGCACAAGTTTGGGAGTTCGAGCGCAAGTTCAGATGAGCGGCGTAAAGAACCCCAGACGGTGCACACTTTCCTTCTTAAGTAAGCCCCCGCAACGCTTGGATGGAAACCGCAGGGAAGCCGAAGATACTATTCAAAAAATTCACCTTGCCGATGACAAGAGGTCCTGGGACCACTCCGACGATCAAGTCGAGGTTCTTGCCTAGGGGAACGGTTGTCATCATGAAAGGCGGGAAGCCCAAAGGTGGCAGCCTGACAAGGCGCGCGGAACCGATACGATTTTCATATCGGGAACTAGCGACCTTCAATTGCGTGAGATCCGCACGCCAAAGATCTCATTTGCCGCACCCCGGATATGCCACGCGGCGAGGATTTAACTCTAAAACTATCGCCAACGGCACATCTGAAGACCTTTGAAGACTCGGCTCAAAAGTCGAAGGATGGACCCACCTCCAGCGGAATGACTTCACCCAAGGGGTCATCCCCAGAGGTGGGCCCAGGGGGCCACTATCGGTACCCTGAGTACCGTATACCCCTTGATATTGCAAAGATCTCAAGGAAATGTCATCTACTTGATTTGAAGACCTTCGGAGGCCCACATGTCAGACATAACCGGACCTGCTTCTCAAACATGGTTAGTCCCAGGGTCGCCACGTGTACCATCAAACCGGAGCTACTGCCCACAAGGGGGAAGCTCCGGGCTATGTACCATAACGGCACCCCCGGACCTAACCCCAGACCGAGGGAAGCTCCGGAACTGACACGTGTCTCGTGGCACCAGACCTATCTGTTCCCCATAGTATGCTCCAGAGCTGCCACGTGTCCAACCGTCGGATCTTCAGCCTCAAACCTCCGGTAGAATCCACAACGGCTCCGGATCTTCAAAGGGGAATCAAGGACTTCAAGACCCGATTAAGTGTTATTAATACTGTGTTAATGACACACGATCGGACGACCTTTATTACCAGTAACGGCGCTGTCAAAGCCCATAACTCGGTCATTAAGGGTAATTAAGCACATCAAATGTGTATCAATATTAGTAGCCGCCAGGACCACATGTCGGGCCAGGCCAACTTGTAACGGCCTGTCCTTGTACTATAAAAGGACAGGTCGACGATACATAGGAGGGATCTAGGCTGATTGAGGCTGATAAGATTTGCTCTGATCTAGTCTGATCGGCTCACAGGCGCTCTCAACTCACGTCACCTGAGTTGAGTTCATACATCCAATACAACACCAACACACCCCGTGGAGTAGGGTATTACGCTCAGGTGGCCCGAACCACGTAAATCTTTGTGTCTCCTGTGACATTTTACATTTCACCTTCTTGAATCTTCGCGTGCCCACACCAAACCTCAAACTCCACAAACACTTTTAGTAGTGTCGGGAGATCTGCCGGATCAAAACCAACGACACCTGTGATGAGTGTGGTCCTGAAACACCAGCACGACTTATCAGACAATGGTTGTCAAGCCAAATTAGGTTTAATCGTTGTGAGAGCAATCGAGTCCTTAGTGTAGCCAAGATGCTCGATAAAAGGCCTTCTAGGTCAACCATGGGTATTGGTGATCACCGATCACCTATGGTTGAGTAATGCAAGAACGTTGCGATCAACAAGGAGAACTAGACCAAGGGGAACCTTGGATAAGAGTTCCTTGGTTGTGTCGAGGATGTTCCCTAACCGATCACAGGATTGGTTAACTTGGTGTACCACTTCATCGATGGCAGGTTCGTCGAGTCGCTTATCGACAACCGAGTCGACATCACTAGCCTTAAGACTCACAAGGTGGTGTTCGGGGTTCCGCTCACCGCATTGATGAGCCTGGGTTGATGTGGACGTCGCTAAGATGATCTTCTCGAGATGGCAAATCATGCCTTCACGGCAAGGTCTCACATCATGTTTAAGTCCCAAGAGCTTACCAAGCTCATCTGGACAATCTTGCAAAGGACACTGCAATAGTGTCATGTAAGAACATGGACGATGCTTGCGATGTTGGTCTCGGCAACTGGTTTACCTAAAAGCGGTTTGAACGTTGTCTTGGTACTCATGCTAGGTTAACAGCGCTTGTAATGACTTCTTAAGTCCAAGCCATGTTGGTCTCAATGCAGTCCCAAGTATCGTTAGGTTCCATCATGGTTCATCCTAAGTCGGGACCCTACGACAACACTGCTCACTTAACTAGGTTTACTCCTTTATGAGTTAAGTCAAGTTCATTGGTCGACTGCTAAATCGCGACCTTCGTCTTGTACACTCCACTTATACTCAAGCTTTCGATGTCCCACCTTAATTTTTGGGTCGTCCTTACACTTCTCCGCCCAGCACTTCTTCACCATTCAGAATTGTCAATCTCGCGTGGCATAGCTTGAAGTGTGGTATGCTAAGTTGCAATGTAGCTTTATGTTGTACCTTTCAGTTCATACTGACACTACTATGCCCACCTTGACTCATCCTCTGGTTACCCACACAACAGAGGCATATCGGTCCTTCCTAGTCAAACTCCTCGTTCTTAAAGTTTACACAACCCCGTGGAGTCTATTATTAAACTACTTAATCACTTAATTACTTATATGCATATCATGTCGATAGGAACGTGATGATAGGTGATCGACGAGAAGTTTCGCTTTGAGGAGAAGGCCAGGGTGTCCACTTGAAGTCCTTGGCGGAGTCTGCACAGAGGGACCACTAACAATTGACATTTATTCGAGTCGCAAACTAAGGCATGCCCCGGTTTGCATTTAAGTGCCTTTTTAAAAGTTTTGTTTTTATACACACTGCATTAAATAGACTTAATATGTGCATTAGGTCTATGTTGATTGAATACCCCACATGCATAACCAAATAGTCCTTGAAGTGGATGGGTAGTATAAGATCCCCTCGATTTATATTGCTATGCTTAATTTTTAGTTAGAAGATCGGTAGAAGTCGAGTATGTCGGATACTACTCGCGAGATTGGTCACACTTTACTGATCACAAGTCAAGTAGTTGAATTCTACTTGTGAGAGAAGTCGAGTGAGGGAAACTTACTCGCGAGTTGTTACCATAACGTTAACTCTTTAATATGAGACGTGGACGGGGATTTGTGTAGGTTGGTTTGCTCACATCGTGCTTGGGTCGGTAATGACGAGGTAGGTGTTGGGAGATGGATTGGTAGCCCCGTCTGTGCCGGTTGAGGCCCGTTCGTATGCAGCCTCTTCGGACAAGCTTGAATTGTACCGGCGACATAATGGACATATGGAATCCAGTAAACTAACGTAACTCGATAACTGGAGTGTCGAGGCCCATTAACTCACCATCGATAGGGGTGGGTTGAGGACAGTAAGGTGTAAATCGGTCGGCGGACACATGAGGTGTTCTGTGCGAAGACCTTCTGTTCGCGGAGGTGAGACGGGCTCAGCGTTCAGGTTTCTTGTGAAAGGTGGCCATATACGCCTAGTACTGAAGTGTTACGTAGGTACTGGTGTACACGCTGACACTTCCGAACGACGTATGTGTCGTGTTGTCCGGGTGTGTCCTAATTGCAATCACCGTCCCTCGCGGTAATAGAGTACCACTTGTTCACTGAGCTGTGACGTAGTAAATACTAAAGAAATCAAAAGGATATGATATATTGAATTATAATTGATGTGCAACCTTGTTTGGCTTAGAGATAGTATAATTAAAAGTTTACAGCCCCATACTTTACCTGTAATAGCATCATGTGCTTTGGGCATGTCATATCATCGGCAAAGCGTTTCATGTTTGATTGTGGAGTCTATGATGTGCCGTCCCTGAATAATGTCATGTGCTACTTAAAACATGATTATAAGGATCCACTTGTAGGCGAGTCTTTTATACTATTCCTTACCTATGCTTAGTACTTACACCTGCATATGTCTAGTGAGACGTGTTAGTCTTGCTGAGCCTTATGCTCACGTTTGCGCTTTAACGATTTTTGTAAGTATTAGTTTTATTTCTGTTGTTCAGGTTGTACATGAGACTCGAGGTGTCGAGATAAATCTCATGTGAACCACACCGCTGTTGAATGTTCTTCTTGTTGCTAATGAGAAGCGTCCTGAGAAGCGTCCTAGGGCATGGACATCTTCTCTCCTGCTTAGTTAGGTGAGATTATGAGTATGTATTTTCCGCTGCGTGTGTACTTCTATTGTACACTCTTTTGGAAACTCTTCTTATTATGAAATGAAAACTTTATATGTTTTGGTATCCTTTTCGTGTGTGCTGTTAGGTGCCGCATCGCGCGGCACCACCCAATGAGATCCTTGGATGTGTGGACTCCGGTCCCCACAATTATCAACATGGTGATCCTGTTCAACACATTGATGGACTCTTGGGTGAGGTACACTTGGTCTTGAGTCAGCTTCTTCATCCTCCTAATATCCATTGTCTCACCCTTGATCATTGCCACCATTTTGATCTTCAACATCTTGATTGTCGTGATCTTGATCTTGATTTTGGTGAACTTGGCCTTGATCTTGTGCTTGGGGCACCTCTTGTTATGAGGACGGGTCACTTGGGCCTTGTTGCTCTTGTGGTCGTATGTCACCAAGTGCCATCCTTCTCAACACCATACAAGGTGCCTCTTCTTCATCTAGCACACATTGACTAACTTTCTCCACTTGGGAGCCATTAGTTTCATCAAACACCTCATCACGTGCGATTTCAACACAATCGGAGGTCTTGTTGAAGACACGACAGGCGTAGGTGTTTGAATCATAGCCAAGCAAGAAACCTTCATCAGATTTCAAAGCAAACATCAAAATTTCTGGCTTCTTGTTAAAAATGTAACATTTGATGCCAAAGACTCTAAAGTAGAAGATATTTGGTTTGTTACCCGTAAGAAGTTTGTATGGAGTCTTCTTCAATAGGCGAGGTAGAGGCGGTTTGTGGCATGGAAAGTGGTGTTGACCGCTTCTGTCCAAAACCGATCGGAGGTCTTGTATTCATCATTCATGGTCCTTGACATTTTTATTAGATTTCGATTCTTCCTTTCGGCCACCCTATTTTGTACGGGTGAGAAGGGTGCTAAAAACTCATGCTTGATGCCCTCCTCGTCCAAGTACTCTTCAACTTGGGTGTTCTTGAACTCTATGTCGCTGTCACTTCTTATCTTCTTGATTCTCAAGGAGAACTCATTTTGAGCTCTCATCAAGAAATTCTTCAGGACAACTTGTGTTTCACCTAGTACCTTGCCTTGGTTATTGTCACCAAAGTAGATACTTTGACTTGGATCATCATTTTATTCATACTCCACAAACATCCTTCTCGCTCTGGTCATGTGATTGGTGCATCCACTATCTAGCACCCATTTTGTACAACTAGAGGAGTAAGCCTACAAAACAAGTTTAGGCTTTGGTTTTAGGTACCCAAGCTTGGTTGGGCCCTTTGAGGTTAGTGACAAGGCATTTGGGCACCCACACACAAAGCTTTGGGATCTTGCGGAGTGGACTAACATATTTAGCATAGGAACGACCAAATTTGTTTCTGATAAGCACATATGACGCATCAAAATCATGAAACATAGTTAAGTTGGTATTTTTAGCATTTTAGGTATCTTTGTCAAATTTCACTATTTCAAGAGAAGTAGATGCACGATATTCATTCTTTGGCTTGATATGAGCCTTCCTTAACAAACTCAATTCACATCTTGTTATTCTTGGGAATTCTAGCATTTTGCTTTCCTACCCTTGAATAGCCAAGACCATCTTTGACCAATGGAGATCTTGTGATCAAGTATGCACTAAATGCATACTTTATCTTCTCCTTGTCAAAGATGCCACCCTTCGGTGTACTCTTGCATTTTGCCATGTTAAGCTCATTTTTCAAGTCAAGCACAAGGTTAGCATATTTGCATGTTTAGTGTTCGCCTCCATATTATGCAAGTTTGAGCTTGCTGAGGCGGAAGAGGGGATACTTAACTTGAGAGTTGTGAATTGTGCCTCAAGATTCTTGTGAGCTTTGTTTAGACTCACAAGTTCATCTTTGAGCACAACATTCGAAATCTTGAGACTTGAGGAAGCCTCCTTGCATTTTGCAAGTTCAAGTTCAAGTTATTTGTTCTTCTCCCTCTCAAGCTCGAGGAGCTTGTCAAGGTCAAGATTCATTTGCTTCTCTTTGACAAGCAATTCATCTTGTTCTTCAAGTTGTTCCTCCTTGTCCAATATTTCATCAAAGATCTTTTTCATTTTAATTATGGCACTTTTACTCAAACCTTTAAACATGTACTTATTCTCACTAGCACTACCAAAATCCTCATCTTTAATAGAACACAAGGAGAGTTTAGATTTAAACTTTTGCTTTCCCTCCTTTGCCATGAGGCATGTGTGGCTTGAGCTTTTCCACTCTCCTTTGTTTGGCAAGAGAGTCTTCTTCATTATTGGCTTCTTGATGGCGATGGTTGCCACTCCAGCCTCAACATCGGAGGAGGACTCATCGTTGGAGTCCCAACTTTTGCCAACATGAGCGTGCCCATGTGCTTTCTTCTTCTTCTTTAATATATTCCTCTATTGAGGCTTCTCATCCTTGTTCTTCTCCTTCTTGTCCTCTTCCTTTTCGTATGGGAAATTCACAATGAAGTTCCCATACTCACCATAATTGTAGCAAGCTCTTCTAGATCTTGACATGCTCTTGTCCTTGCCCTTGCTCTCATAGTTTGACCCTCTTCTTTTCTTCATCATTCTTTTGAATCTTTTGATGAATAAGGCCAACTCCTCATCGTCCATGTCGGTGCTCTCCTCTTCTTCACTTTCATCATCATTACTTGAAGCTTGCACGTCTTTGCCTTTGGACTTGGGTGAGGCTTTGAGAGCGACACCCTTCTTCTTGGAGGGTGTGACTTTGGCAAGGTTGTTGACGTGGCGTGCTTCCATTTCCATCATCTCGTGGTTGATGATCTTGCCAAGCACCTCATCCGGAGTCATATTTTTTGGAAATTTGGACTCTCACGGATGAGTGTGCAAAGTGTCACATTTCGAGGAATGAAAGCTCTTATCGTCCTTTTGACCACTTCATGGTGTGTCAACTTCTTGCATTTGTATGCTTGACTCCTATTGATGAGGGTCTTGAGTCGGTTGTACATCTCTTGAGGGGTTTTGCCTACTTCCATGGTGAATCTTCCCAGCTCCCCTTCGATCATCTCAATCTTGGCTTCCCGCATGGACCGGTTTCCTTCATGTGCAATCTTGAGTGTGTCCCAAATCTCTTTGGCTTGCTCCAACCCATCCACTTTGTTGAATTCTTCTTGGCTCAAGGACGAGTTGAACATGGTTTCCGCTTGAGCATTGCGGTGGATTTGTTGTTCTTGCTCTGGGGTTAGCTCTTCATCATCCATGGGGATATCTACACCTGTGCAAACAATATGCCAAAGTGTAGGATTGAGATAAATAAGTAGCAACTTCATTTTGTGTTTCCACATGGTATAGTTAGTGCCATCAAAATGTTGAGGTTTGCCAATAGGAATTGATAGGTAGTTGGAATGTGAGTTCAAGCGCTCATAGTTAAAAGGATATCGCCTGTAGTCCTCTTCGAGCATCTTGAGCTTCTTCTCATTCTCAAGCCTTCTCCTCCTCTTGGCTTCATCTCTTGCCCTTTGAAGAAGGTCCAAAAGGCGCTTCACTTCTTCATCTTCATCTTCGGTCTCACCATCGAAGGAAGGAGGCTTTGCATTGCCCTTGGTGGTGTCACCGGTCTAGTCGGGCAAGTGATTGGATCCTTGTTCGCCGCTACCGCTGTTCTCATTGGTGCTGGTGGTGTCGATGATCTGTATCTCCTTCTCACCATTTTCCCCCATCTCGTCTCCAAGCGGTTAAACTTTTAGGGAGATCTTGGCTCTAATACCAATTGAAAGTTTGCCTAGAGGAGAGTGAATAGGCGAAAAACCTGAAATTTAACTTAATAAAAGCTAATAAGTAAGCAGAGTGCAAACTAGTTCAGTCTGGGGGCAGACTAGTCCGGTCACAAAAGTATAATGCGCAAAAGGTTCTTAGGAGTTTCAAAACGATCTACGAAATGAACTATGTCGAATAACAACCTAGAAATCTTGTGGTGAAGATGCATGAAGCATAAAAGACTAGATCTAGGTGGATTGCAAGATTAGGGCGAAGAACATAAAGAACCCTAAAGTTGAGCTAGCGAAGAAAGTAAGAAAAATCAAGAGCACAAGACACAAAATTTCTCCCGTGGTTTAGCTTCACGAAAAAGCCTACAACCACGTTGAGGAGCCCACAGAGGGTCGGGTTTCGCTCAACCCTTTCCTCCCCAAGCCACCATGAGGGTCGGCTTGTTCTTCCACTAAATCACGAGGAAATCACAAGATTCGTGGGGGCAACTCACAACCTGAGGCTCCCACAAAGTTACATCTCAAAGAGATCACGAATCAACACCCACACGATCTCAAATCAACGAATCAAACTGAGAGAATCGACCAAGAGCTCAAGTCAAAGCACACCCTTCTCTCTTCTCTCCCAAATCTCCCAAATCGTCAAGATTTGCTCTTAGGACTCAAAGAATCAAAGGGAAAGGGCTAGGAGGGCTCTTGGAAGGCTTTGGTGGTGCTAGGGTTCAAGAGTTGGGGCTTTGAGGCCCAAGGATCCCTTTTTATAGGGGTCCCATCAATTTGTCGTTGCCACTAGAAAAAGTGCGGACTAGTCTGGTCTTGGACCCCGTACTAGTCCACCTGTGGGGACCGGTGATGTTACCCTTGACCAACCACAAAGTCCCCCCACCTTTTGAATTCAAACGGTCACAACAACACGGACTAGTCCGTCCAAGAGCGGTCTAGTCTGATCTCACATAGAACTTTTTGTTCCGGTTGAGAATGGACAACACTGGTCCATCAGACTAGTCTGACCCCAAAGGCCAGACAAGTCCGGCCATCTAGGACTTAGTTCCACCAGCCACTTTCAAGTCCACAATAGACTAGTCTGACCCAAAACAGACTAGTCCGAACTCACACAGAAACTTCTTTTCAGGTCAAAAATGAACTATTCTTATTGGGCGGACTAGTGCGGCCCCCCAGGGCGGACTAGTACGTTCCTTCAAGACTTAGTCTCAGAATAACTCAGCGACACCCACCACAGACTAGTCTGTCTCCAAACAGATAAGTCTGAACTTACAAAGAACCTATTGGTCCACCTAACATCGGATCAGTCCCATTTGCCTGGACTAGTCCGGCCTTCCACCTCGGACAAGTCCGACCCTATCCATAGGGATGCCTGAACTCATTGCTCAATCTAATCGATCTAACTTGGACTAAAAGCTCTTAGGAGATTCTCAACACTTTGATACACTGAACACACTCATTCCATGAGGCTAAACTCGACACAAATAAATTTTAAATCCTAAAATTCTACGCTTCGAATTTCCCGCCTTTTTCTCCTCTTTTTCCTTTTTGGGTGTATCCAACTCCGTCCATTACTTAATCACCTGTACCCACAATTGTAATGCTCATTAGTCCCTTAAGTGTTGTCATTAATCATCAAAACCCACGGGGATTAGCCTAGATGCACTTTTAGCAACTTACATTATTCTTAGAGTTTTACACAAAAGTGCTTACATCAGCAGAAGTCTTCATACAACTCTCTCGTACCTGCACTACGGTAGTAGCAATGGTATCCAGCCCGCGGATACTCCACTCTAGTATCACAGAAGAAAGCAGTGGCACCCAGAGCTTCCATCAGGCTACATACCCGCAAAGGATACTACATAGAAACCCATCATAGCTATATACTTGCAAAACTTGTAGAAATGCAACCGTAAGCATAAGGATCAGCAAAACTGAACTGTCTCACCCAAGAACATGAAACTCTATATGTTGGAAATGTAAGACTTGATTTTAAACTACAGTAAGTAAATGTTCACTATTAAAAGATCCTTGTTTCCGGTATAAATAGCACGTGAAGTCATTGAGCACGACAATATCATGAAATCAATCAAACAAGAAATGTTTCATCCACGATGTTGCAGGCTCATGGTTACACAGTCCTTAGCAAGCGAATTTTTTAGAATAACGACTTTAGTTCTCGTATCCAACTACTTCAACCAAGTTGTTTAACCATACAGAATGTTTCACCCAGTTTCAGTTGTTACTACATCACAACTCGGTGAACAAGTATGCTCCCTTTCGTGAGCGACGGTGATTCGAATCAAGATACACCCGGCTTGCACGACACACACACCCATCTGAAATAGGGGATCCTTCAATTCTGTTGACGTCATGTATGGCCACCTTTCACAAGACACCCAAATATTGAGCCGGTCCTACTGTCCCAAAAGCAAGATTCACATGACGACTATGCCGCAGTGGCCCCTGCTCTCCTCATGACTTGTGTGGTGTCTGGGACAGTGGGGTATGCCTCAACACCCATATTAACATGTTACATCAGTTTGTTGGGTCCAATAGAACTAGTATGCATCTGGTACATATTCAAACTTGCATAGTAAGGTCGCATACGGTACGGTTCTTAATCAATATATGCAGGAAATATGCCCACAAATCCATGTTCTTGAGCGTCCTAGGCTTCCTGCCCGGTCTCAGATTAACCATTCCATACCATTCCTTTCCTCATCTTTCTTCCACCCATTTCCTCAACTCAATTTCATCCATTTCCTCAACTTTAATATAGCAATCTAATCATATAAAGTCCTATTCTATCCAGACTCCAGGGATTCAGGGGGCATGCATGTGGAGTATCATACATCCCGAGACTTAATGCACAATTACCATCGTATATATTATAAAAGCAAAACATATTAACAACTTAAATGTAAACCGGGGCTTGCCTTAAGTTACAACCAGTGGTGCTCCTCGTCGATCTTTGTCATCCTGAGTTCTCTCGATATGAATATAATGTATTAGTGTATTATTCAATCTATGAATGAAGCTAAAGTAATTGATGCATATTTTCCTTGAGATTCTTATAGAGATTTCATCAGTTCACAATGGATTTAGGATGAAAAGGCTTAGCTGGTTGCAAGGGGAATTATGCTCATGAGAATACGAGGAAAGTGCCTACTAGCAAAATCATTCAAGGAAATTAACCAGGTTTGTCATGTGAAACAGTATGATAAACTGATATATGCGATCATAGGGTGCTATGGAAATCTGTTTCATAATTTTTCTGATCATTTTACTGTTCATAATACATTTTTGAAGTTTGAATCATTTTTCTAGAATTTCTACTGGGCATTTTCTGCTATTTTCAGCAAGGCTGAGACAACTCACTTTATTTAACAAAGCTAATCAAGGTAAATAAGTATGAGAATTTTTCTAGAGAAACAAGGTGATATGGAGGATTTTCTTACCAAATCTGGGAATTTATAATGGCACAGAGTTGCCAGAATAATTCAGCAAAAGATTCGAAAGATTGGATGCTAAAGGCTGTTATAGGAATTTTCATCCCATGAATCTTATTTTTCTTAAAATTACTCACTGAGAGAGTTCCAACGAAATTGTTTTCATATTTTTGGAGTTATAAACATGGAGATATGATTTTCCTAAGTTCGAACCATTTTCTGAATTGTTCCTAGTGTTTTTCTGGGTTTTGTATTAATCTATAGCAAAGTTCCTTAATTAAACTATCATAAGAGTGGTTAATGGAGTTTTAATTTTTACTGCAGTTCATAGGTATATAAAGGAAGTTTGTGGAGCAATCTGAGAATTTCCCATCAAAGGATGCTCATGAAATAAAATTTCAAAGGTTTAATGGAAATGAATTTATCCAAGAATTTTCAGAAGATTTCATGTCAAGAAAGCTGCTCCATTGTAAAGTAGAGGTTTTCAAGAAGCCAACGCAATTTGTCTCAGATTTTTATGTTTTTTCTACTATTTTCAATGATTTTCGCAAGATCCTACATTTTTCTGGATTTGTTTTACTGAAGGAAAAGACTAGTTGACAGCCGGGGCCCACATGGATTAAAAATGACCAATAGGATTTAAGCCACATGGATCAAATGAATATTTGCTGTGGCCACATTCGATCAAATGTTCACAGAGGATCCCCGAGACCGCCAAGGGTGAATGACAGATGGACCTCACATCGGTCTTCTTCTACCTCTGGACAGCGGGCAGCAGACTGGCGGCAACACGTGGGTGTCCCCAAGCTGGAAGGCAACCAAAGGATGGGGTTCTTAGCGAAACAGTACCACCGCACCCTGGAACATACGTAGGGCAACCCCACGACGAGCAGCGATGATCAGAACGGCGCCGACAACAATGGAGGCGGCGGCAAGCTTGACGGCGACTTCGACACGGCCAAGAATAGTGGAACACGCTCTGGCCTTTGATTCCAAAGAGCCACTGGAGGTTGCGGAAACCGAATTAAAGCTTCAATTGCATGGTAAGCATCGGTAACAGAGATGTCGGCGGTGATTTAGATCAGTTCCTGGCGGCTACAAGATCTAAATGTCCTGAGTGCATGATTGCTTACTCTATGATTAATTTGATGTGGAACAATCCTGGGACTATCTAGTTTCTGTGGCTCAACTGGATTAGAGTTGAATTGAGAGCGCAGGGAGAATTGCAGCTACAATGGGGGAAATTGGAAATACTTGGGCAGAGACTAGGATACGACCAATTGGATACATGGAGACGAGTCGTGGCACGGCAGTTATGCACTAGAACGAGGATTCCCACCGTGGCAGCTGGAGGAAGGATGGGGCAGCTTGGGAAGGTTCATGGAGTCACGGCACAGCTCTTGGCGCAGCTGATGGAGCTTGGGAACGCCAGAGACGATCATGCCATGGTGAAACTGAGGCACTGTGCGGCCATGGCGTAGCGGCAGGGCAGCAACGCGGCCAAGCTGCAACAGAGGCAGCGATGGAGTTTGCCTGGGAGCTTGGCCGGGGTTCGAAGAGCAGCAGCGCAGCTCGGTGCAGCTCTTGAAGCAGAGGCGTCATGGCGCGGTTAACAGCAGGTAGCATAACCGAGCGGAGAGAGACTAGGGTTGTGTTCTGAGCTTTAGGGAAAATCATGGAAAGGATATGGGCGAGGGCACACAGCGGTAACCAGGCACGTGATGGCACCGCTGCATGCCTGTGGTGTCGGTCTCAGGTGAAACTGAGAAGTAGACACTTGCTGGAGTCACTTCCAGGTGGGTCCCAACCCTAGGTACCTCCTCTCTGGTCCAAATAAAGGAGTAGAAAAAAGTTCTAAAAACACTAAAATTTCACAGGTTGGCTAAATAAAATATTAGGAATTCAATTGTGAAATCGGATTCGCGTTTGGAGTAAATTGAATTCTAACATTTAAATTAAAATTTGAATATAACTATGAATATTCAGTTTTTCACATCCATCAATAATTCATAATATTTTTATGGTACTCGAAAATAAATTTTGAAAGGTATAAAAATGATATAAGTTCTTTCTTGTGGTCTGTTGACATTTCTTACGTACAGAATAAATTCCGCAAGCGAACAGAAACTATCGATGTAGCATTTCCCTTTAAAAGATTATTACAAGGGTGTCATTTATTTTATCCCAAAGGAAGGCTAGGTAGTAGTGTAGCAATCATCAAATGGAAATGGTAGAATGGTCTAGATAATGATCTAGTGAGGATGGATAATAGATAAGTGGTGGTAGTGTGACATACACAAGAGCATTCTATTCTAAGGGAGATTAGACTAAGAGTTAGGAAGTTGCTCCTACAATGCATCTAATACACATATATATATAGCCTAGGTTAGATACAAATGAGCATATGAATGGTGAATCCATATGCTATGTTGTTCAATACATTGGGCACGGGCTTACCCCTAGTAATAATAGGGCGACTCCTGCCAAGAGCTTGTGGCATAGCCGAACGTGGAGGATTATAAAGTACAGATAGGATTGTCGCCAGCTACTGCGTACCTCTTCAATCCACAGTTCTACGAGACATCCAACGCTACTTAACTATCCTAGCACCATGCTAGCATATTAAGTAAATATATTAAGAATCTAGACACAAACCATCTTAAGGCAATGACCAATCTAAACATCGTTGAACCAATGTTGAGACATAGCATAAGTTATTCATATTAACATGGTCATATCACAACTAATTAGAT
The DNA here is from genome assembly GCA_036927565.1 of Tuctoria greenei. NCBI lineage: Eukaryota > Viridiplantae > Streptophyta > Magnoliopsida > Poales > Poaceae > Tuctoria > Tuctoria greenei. Next base: position 80,008,150 of record JAYESD010000003.1, on the reverse strand, counting down.
TATAGTGGAGGTTTGTAGCGTTTATGATGATAGAATAAGGTTGTTATGGCATAATCATAAAGACTACTCCTACCACATACATAGACTGCACAATCAAACAAGAAATGCTTCATCCAAGTATATGAATAAAAGAAGACTAAAGATAACATCTTTATTATGCATAAAGTCACAAATACAATAAGGAATATGTGGGCCATACCTTTCCCAATATGGAATTGGGAAGAGAGAGACTGCTTCTACTCCTTTGCTAATTTGGACTAAGGACTATATGCTCTCCTCTCTACAGCCTAAACTCCTCTAAGACTATGGAAGATAGTTGATACAATAGAATGAAGCTCAAGTGGTGTGTGTGAGAAGTGAGGTGTTGGGGGTCCTATTTATAGCTGGAGAAGGTCGGTTCCTGCCACTAAAAGCGCACGGATCAGTCTTCAACCTGATCAGGGCACCACAGGGAGTCCACAGTCGAAGATGACTGAGTTTGGCGATAGAAAGGCTTTTTGCCGAACCACCACTTTAGCCAAAATAGTCTTCTGACCAATTCCAGTGTGCTTTCTCGAGGTGACCTCCAGGTCAGTCCCTTTGACTGATATGGGTGATACACCATTGGATCTCCTTGGATACGTCTTTTTGTGACATTTGATCCATTGGGATGCCATGTGTTGACGCTTGATTAGCTGGGATGATAATTTATCGGATTGCTCCTCCCCTTTTATTTCATTTCCTACATAAAAAGCTTGTATGCACCTTTCTTCCAAGGACAAGTGTAAATAGGTTAAGTAGAAAGGTGATGTGTGCAAGAAATGATTTTTCCTTCACATAATTGAGTTATATTGATGGATGGAATTGGGATATAACATCTGTCAACAAATGCACCCAAGCTTATCCTTTGCTCGTCCTGAGCAAAGTCAAGAGTTTAGGTTGATGATCAGGAGTTGCTACCATGTTCTACCTTTCAAAAGTACCAAGTGCACAACAAAATACTCTACCTAGTATTGCAAAAATTGGCTATGGTACTTCACCCATATTATGTCATTATGGGGCTTATGCCTTCTCCTATTCATGGGCAGTTGAAAGATAGAACGACAAATAGAGCAAGCATAGCCTAGAGATCAAGTTCCACTCAAATTTCGGAGAGTTTCAATTAGATTCTAAGTACCTCAATTGGATTCTCTCAATCATTCCTTTTTGTGTAGATGAAATATATCCTCACCAAGGCATTTTGCCTATACAAATCCTACCACTAAATAAGGCTTGTATGTGGAGCTTGGTAGGGCATGTAGTAGGTTAATTTGCAACACATAATATTGCTAAGTCAAAAGAGCTAGCCGTAGGAGAAATTAATTCAAAACTTTTTGATTCAAGACTTGTGCATGTGTGATGGAATGGAAGTGGTAGTGGATGTTGAGATGGTCCTTTTTTATGTAGACTCTCTTTATTGCAGGGATGAAACATGGCTACTTTTTTTTCTATCATGCTTTTGATGTCAGCATGCATTTTTTTCTCATGCTTATGATGTAAGCATGCATTTTCTTTTTTCTTTTTCTTTTAGCCATGTCTTCTACTCCATTTTTATGCAATAGACTTGAATAGAGTAATAAGCATAAAAAACATGGAGTTTCTCTTTTTATTGTGGAATGATGCTATTATGGAATTTTTCTAACTTCTAGTGTAGAAGTTTTAGCATGTGCGAGTGAAGTCTTGAATTCAAAAAGAAATGAATGAATTCTCACATAGGACTATACTAGTTTGACTAGGCTCAATGTGAAGGCATATAGCATATGCATAAGGTTTATCAATGTAAAATATCATATGGCTTTGGTAGGTATTTGCAATCAAATGAGGGTAACTTAAATCCTTTTTAGAATTTCTCCGGGAATCTAAGTTTCTCTTTCAAACTAGGAATAGCAGCCTTATCACTATATCATATCTTACAACAACTTAGAATTAGATTAACCTTTTGCTACTCACAATTTCAAAATCAAGGCAAATTTAACTTTAACCAACAAGAGCAATATTTGGAGAGTAGCAAGTTGTAAACTAGGGACTTAGGGAAAATAAAACATAGCAACTATTCATCATTTCATCTATGTGAATTCTAAATCATTCTTACTAGACATCTTTATTTGATGGAAAGCAAATCTACACTATTTATCTTTATGTTTTTTTATATGCAAGGTGAATGGTGGATGAATTGGAAACAAATATGCAATGGATGTGATACAAGTTACCTCAATTGGGGGTCTTCTTCCAAGCATGTTCTTCAATCACCTCCATGATAAGGGTTGAACCCTTGATGACGGAAGTATGTCGCGAGATTGGCTTGTTGTTGTTGTAGCATGGAGTTGAAGTTGGTGAACTGAGTGTCCATGTGTTGTTGCTAGTCTTGGGTACCTTGGACATGCTCTTGGAGTGTGTTGTAGATGTCACCCGTCCTCACTTCAATATCTCCCATACGTCTAGTGAGATCCGTCATTCCTTGGTTGTAGTCATGATGACTCCAAGCAGAAAAGGAGTGACGTCCTCTCATGGACGTTGGAGGAAAGCCGCTAGAGCTTGAAGTGGATAAGGATGGCTCCCATGCGGTACTCGGCCATCCATGTCAAGACGGCCCTCCAGTCTCATACGGTTGAGGTTGAGTCCATCTGGGTGCATCACCCGTTGGGTTCTCTTCCTCTTGGTACTCATGAACTGGGGAGGTTGTTGGAGGCATGGTCGTGGCCACTCTCTTTGCACGGCTTCTAGTTACCCTACCAGAGACATTACTTCTTCGAGCTTCCTCGATGGGAAGAAGATCAATGGTTAGCCTCCGACATTTGTATAAATGAAAATTCGGGTTAGGTAACCGAATTTCATTGACAAAGTCGGGATAGTAAAATACCAAAGAGTCGGTATGATCATGCTTAAGGGTATGTCCTTGCACTAGATAATCTTCATTAATCAATTCTCGTTCCGTTTCAGTGTACTCAAATGAATTATATTCTAATGTTCCTACCCTAGTAGCAGTGCGGGTAATCAATGAAGTGCATTCAATTGGCCCCATCCTTGAAATACTATCTAACCATTTTGTCATCACGACAATAACAGAAGCAACTTTTATCGTCTTAATCATGGCAAATAAAATTTTCAGTTCATCATCACAGACTACTCTAATATCACCTCTAGGGAACATAGTCATAGCTACCCATCTATGCATGAGACGAACAGTAGGATTTTGCAAGTGGATATTCCTAGAAGCACTACATGTGACCTCACTAGTCAATTCTTGCAAAAAACATTTTTTTTTAAATTTAGGCAAAGTGTCTAAATCTAGGAAACATTGTTTATGGAATCCTAGGATTTCACTTAATTCTTTCTATAGGATGTTGTATTCTTTTTGAAATAATCTAAAAGTAATACCATCAAATCCTATTCTGAGGGTGCAAAGAATTGTATAGTTAGAAGGCGTGAACCTTTCTCCTCTATATGAGAAAAATTTTCCCATCCCAATGCATGCCAAATGGAAAAGAATTTGGAATCCATACCTATTTTGGAGATCAAATCCGGACGATAAACTTTAATGTGATAAAACTCACGATCTTGGATGAGCTTGCGTGCTTGATCTTCAACTTCACTTTGTATGTCGAGGTCGTTGTTGTGGAGAAGTTGATGCGGGTTGCTCCTCTCATACATGAGGGTGTCTTCACACGCACTCCTCCTTCGTGGACTTGGTGTAGTAATGGAGGAGAGATGTGCCCTTGAGTCTCCACCATGGCTTGAGTTCGCAGCCCTCTCCCCCTTCCCAAACAATCTCTTCATTCCTTTCATGGCCACAACAAGCAAGAACACAACAAGGTGAAAACTCAAAAGGAAGTGATGTTAGTGAAAATAAAAGACTCGACGAATTTTCCCTTGAAGAAATTGAGAGCAAATTGCAAATGCAAATGAAAGCAAATCATTTTGAGTTAGATTTGAGCAAGAATGCTTTAATGAAGAGTAAGAAAAACAATGTGGCAAAAGAGTGACTTTGGGAGGTGTAAAATGAGGTGAAATGTGAAGAGGGGTGCTCCTCACGACCACTATTTATAGTGTACATTCCCCAACGGTCATAAGAGACACAAATGTAGCCATTGGAGGGGAGAGAGCCACTTTGGCCCTTTTCCCACTTCGGCCAAACAGGGGAGTTCGGTCGCACTGCAAGGTGGGCCACCCTGTTCCCTCTTTTGGTAGGTGGCTTCCCAATGACTATAAAATTAGCACGTTGGTGAATTTTCACATTTGCAACTCAAAAATTTTATTTTCGAATAAAACCCTTATTTTATACCCAACAGTTTTCTTTTTAAAAAATAAAAAAATAAAAATGATGGTTGAGAATATAAGATTCTCAACTTGCTAAGAAAAATCAAATATGCAGTGGGAAAAATCAAACCAAGTGGGAAAAACCAAATGAAAAAGAAAAGTCAAATAATGATAACTACCAATTATCCTATTGGCTAGGTCTCACCATTGTCCGATGAGATGGACTTTTCCTCCGTCTTTATTTCTTGGCATCCGAGCCCGGAGGAATGGGCTCCGACAACTTGTCTTGCTTCTTCCGCCACTCCTTATTGGCAGTTTGGTGGACTTGGGCTTTTGGGAAGGCTCGGGATTCTCCGTCTTCTTGGGATGTTGACGTAGACGATAAGACGGGTTTTCCGCATAGATTAATTGCCTAATGAATGCAATGAGCGTATCCACCTTTGTAGGTGTGAGTTCGAACTCTTGAATGTATTTAACATTTGTCTCATATTGATGCGAATAATGGAGCATTGCTCCAACTTTGGGCAAAAGTTAAACTTCTCCTCCTTACCATTGATATGGAAGTGGATTTCTCTAGCTCCCATATCAATGCGATCCTTCGCGGTGCCAAGGAACGAGCGCCGAAGAATGAGCGGTGTATCTTTCTCGACATCCATGTCGAGCACCACGAAATCCACGGGTATGAAGCAGTTCTGGATTTTCACCTGAACGTCTTCAGCAATACCCGCTGGATAACGGACTGAAGAGTTAGCCAGTTGGAGCTGAATTGGTGTTGGAGTGAGCTCCATGAAGTTTAGCTGGTCAAATACCACCTTGGGCATAACACTTGCACTTGCTCCAAGGTCACAAAGTGCCTTGTCAAAGTAGTGAGCCCCAATAGAGCAAGATATGAAGGGATATCCAGAGTCCTTCAGCCAGTTGCCTTCCCGTAGAAAAATCATGTTGACATTTTCCATGGGAGGCTTGGGCTTCCCTAGCATATTGCCATTTTCCAATGGCGCAACAGCAGCTGCCAGTTGAGCCAACTGAGTTTCCAACATCTTGTTGAAACTCAGTTGATTCTTGAAGGCTGAGGATAGTCCTTGAGTCTTGGTGTTGATGCTTTCTAGGGTCTTGTCATTAGTCGATAGTTTCTTGGATAAGTCATCATTGATCTTCAACTGGCTAATGGAAAGCTCTCTCAAGTTGAGTTGATTGCCATTGTTACCAATTTTGTTGTTGTACCGTCCTTGAAAGAAAGGGCGTGGTTGGCCCCACCCTTGACCTCCTGGATGATAGCCATTGTTGTTGTTGAAGTTCCCATTGTTGGCTATATATAGGGCGTCCTCACGAGTTTTTGGGCAGTTATTGCCCATGTGACCCGTGTCTCCACAGACATCACATGTGATGTCAGACTCTAAGGCACATGCATTGCCACATACTTCACCACTGGCTTGTCCATCGATTTTCTTCATGAGAAGGTCCAATTTGGCAGCGATCATGTCCACCGTTTTCACGGTGTGCATGCCTCGCTGACAGGGTTTGGAGACGCTCATCGCTCCATCACATATTAGACACCATCTTGTAAATCAAATCCTTAGCTTTTGGCACCATCAATGAGAACAAGGATCCTCCACCAGCAGCATCCACAAGGTCATGGGCAAAAGGAATCAACCCGTTGTAGATGTTTTGTACAATGAGTCAGTCGTCCATCCCATGGTGAGGACAGACCAGGATGTACTCCTGCAGCCTTTCCTATGCCTCGAGAATAGACTCCTTTGCATTTTGCTAGAAGCTGGAAATTCATCCACGTAGGGCATTGGTTTTGCCCAATGGAAAGAACTTGGCGAGGAATGTCGTAGAATACTTCTCCCAAGTGTATACAACACTTCGGTTTGCATATAACCACTACTTCGCTCACCCAAGAAGGGAGAATGGAAACAGTCTAAGATAGACAACATCAGGAGAGACATCCATGATCTTGAAAGTGTTGCAGATCTCAAGGAACTGCTGCAGGTGAGCACTTGCATCCTTATTAGTCTTCCTTGAAAATGGGTTGGCTTGCACCATAGTGATCAGGCCAGTCTTGATTTCAAAGTTCACGTCTCCCGTGTTAACAGTGGTCCCAACAGGCAGTTTGTTAGCAAAAGGAGTTGAAAACTCAAGAAGGGTCTTCTTGGCCATTGGAGTTTTGGTTGTTGGTGCAGAAGAGCTGGTTTGCTTTGCTGCACAAAGCTTCTGAGGAGTAATGGCACGAGTTCAATCTCTCAAAAAGGATTCGAGATCTTGAATAAAGTTTTCCGGCAAGCGAAAACCAGACATACATTACCATGTTTTCACATAAATGCAAAACAAAGAAAGGTTATCCTACTAAAAACAACCCGAGGTCCTATCCTATTCACTCAATCATGCAATACTTCAGCTGCCTTCCCCGTCAACGGCGCCAGAAATTCTTATTGACGTTTCTTACATACATGGTAAATTCTACAAGCACACGGAAACTATTGATGTAGCATTTCCCCTTAAAAGAGTACTCCAATGGTGTCATTTATTTTATCCCAAAGGAAGGCTAGGTAGAAGTGTGCAATCATCAAATGGAAAGGGTAGAATGGTCTTGATAAGATTCTAGTGAGGATGGATAGTAGATAAGTGGAGGTAGTGTGACACACACAAGAGCATTCTATTCTAAGGGGGATAAATTTGTCCAAGGGAGATTAGACTAAGAGTTAGGGAGTTGCTCCTACAATGCCTCTAATACACATATACATTCTATTCAACACATCGGGCACATACTTACCCCTAGCAATACTAGGACAACTCCCGCCAAGAGCCTGTGGCATAGCCGAACGTGGAGGATTACAAAGGACAGATAGGGCTGTCACCACCTATTGCCTACCTCTTCAATCAGTGGGTCTACGAGACATCCAACGCTACATAACTATCCTAGCACCATGGTAGCATATTATGTAAATACATTAAGAGCCTACGCACAAGCAATCTTAAGGCAATGACTAACCTAAACATCATTGAACCAATGTGGAGACATAGCATAAGTTATTCATATTAACACAATCATATTATAACTAATTAGAGTATAGTGGAGGTTTGTAGTGTTTATTATGATAGAATAATATTGTTATGGCATAATCATAAAGACTACTCCTACCACAAACATGGACTCTACAATTAGATAAGAAATGCTTCATCCTAGTATATGAATGAAAGAAGACTAAAGATATCATATTTATTATGCATAAAGTCAATAATACAATAAGGAATATGTGAGACATACCTTTTCTAATGTGGAATTGGGAAGAGAGAGACTCCTTCTACTCCTTTCCTAATTTGGACTAAGGACTAGAGGATCTCCTCTCAACAACCTAAACTCCTCTAAGACTATGGAAGATAGTGGATACAATAGAATAAAGCTCAAGTGGTGTGTGTGTGAGAAGTGAGCCGTAGGGGGTCCTATTTATAGCTGGAGAAGGGTCGGTTCCCGCCACCAAAAGAGTGTGAATCAGTCTTCATCGTGATCAGGGCACCACAGGGAGTTGACACATGGAAGTTGACCAAGTTTAGCGCCAGAAAGGCTTCGGCCGAACCACCACTTCGGCCGAACTGGTCTTCTAACCAATTTCAGTGTGCTTTCTCGGGGTGACTTTTAGGTGGGTCTCATTGACTGATATGGGTGATACACTATTGGATCACCTCGTATACCTCTATTTGTGGGCCATTTGATCCATGTGATGCCACGTGTTGGTGCTTGATTGGTTGGGATGATAATTTATAGGATTGCTCCCCCTCCTTTACCTCATTTTCTGCATAAAAAGCCTGCATGCACCATTCGGCCAAGGACAAGTGGAAATAGGTTAAGTAGAAAAGTGATGTGTGCAAGAAATGATTTTTTCTTCACATACTTGAGTTATATTGACGGATGAAATTGGGATATAACAGCCGTCAACATGGTCCATGTTGAGTTTGCACTTTAAATTTGAATTATCATGTTAGACCTGTGTGTGCTAAATACATTGGCTATGGCGATAAAAGTTTTGAATACTACCAAAACACCTTTATCATCAAGGTTCGACTCTAGCTCCGAGCTTCTGTAAGGTCTGAAAATAGGTCCGACTTGTTTTGTCAAGGTCCAACATGTTTTTGGGTAGCTCTGGTGAGCTTTGTCTTTAGCTGTGGCATGTCTTTGATAGCTCCGGCATATCTTTGTTAAGCTCCGATATGTTTTGATAGGTCCGACTTATGTTGGTAAGCTCTGACATGTTTTTCTAGCTCCGACTTTTGGGTTGACTAGTTCCGACAAGCTTTGGTAAGCTCCGGCGCTAGGTTGTACTAGCTTTGGTAAGCTCCGGTGCTAGGTTGTACTAGCTCTGGTAAGCTCTGGCGCTAGGTTCTACTAGCTTTGGTAAGCTCCGGCTCAAGCTCCAGTTAGCCTTGACAAGGTTCGGAGCTTGATTGCAATGTTCCTGCTTTTACTATGAAATGTTTTGAACTTCCTTTACTTTTTTGGAAAGATTGCTAAGTATTCATTTGCTATGTTTTTGGTGTGTTTTGGTGGTTATGGTTGATATCATTTTGCTATGGTTTGCAACATTCTTATGTGAAGTGCTCACGTAAGATATTGTGGTTTCAGAACTAACGAGAGTCAAGTCGAAGACTTGTGCTCGGAAGTATTGGTTGTTTATTCATGTGCAGGTGTTGCTCGAGTTCAAGACATGGCTGGTGATGGGATCCATTGAACTAGTTCAAGACATGGCTGGTAACCTCATCTTCTCCCTAAGACTAGTTCAATGGATCCCGTCACAAGCCATGTCTTGACCTCAAGCATCACCTGCACATGAACAAACAACCAATCTTTGTGAGCCCAAGTCCTCGACTTGACTCTCGTTAGTCTAAAAAACACAACACCTTACGTGAGCACCTCACATAAGCATGTTGCAAACCTTTGCAAGGTAATAAACAGCCATAAGGCACCAAAAACTTAGACCAAAAGTACTAAACAAACCTTCCTATCAGCCAAAATGCAAGTTTGAAACATTGCGAGTTAAAGCAGAGCAAAATAGAGCAACCAAACTCAATATCAAAACTCTATGCAGCAACTGTTACTTCCGATATGCATTGAGAAAGTTCGGACAGTCCTAAACCATTGAGGTTAACATTACTCCAAAAAACACGTTTTCAAAGATCGACCGTGTCGACACACGTGCCTCTCACGTATGTAAAAGTTCGGACACTCCTAAGTGCCGAACATGTTCAAATCACGTGAGACAAGTTCGGACAATCCGAAGCGAGAAAACATGTGCAACTCACATGCGATGAAGTTCAGACAGTGCAAAATGGATTCCCACATGTTCGGACAATTCGAAGTGGGCTTTTCAGGTAGGTTCAAAACTTAACATGTAAACCCTTCACTTTTTAACCTAATTGCCAATGTATTCAGCACACATAGGTCTCACAATCTTTCCCTTGAGGAATGCATTCGCAACACCACTTAGAATCCGAACATTGGCTTATTCATATGAAAAGTTTTGAAAACAATTTTCTCCCTCTTTTTGAAAATAAAAAATAAATGAGAAAGAAATTTCAAAAACAAATTCTCCCACTGAGAAGAATGCGCAAAACACATGTGAATGTGCAGTGTGTGACATATTCCCCCCCCCCCTTTGACAATGTATTCAGCAAGGTTCTAAAGAGAAATTTCAATTGTTATGAGCACATTATAACTTATGAGATACATAAAGTAGTGTAAGCCATGCTAGATATCAAGTGTAATTTTTCAATGAGATACATAAAGTAGTGTAAGCCATGCTAGAGATACATAAAGTAGTGTAAGACATGCTAGAGATCAAGTATAATTTTTCAATTTAAGAAAGTCATGATCTCACAAACTTAACTATTTCAAAACCTAAAAGCATGACACATATTGCTGCATTTTTATTATTTTTAAAGCACAAATTTGGATCATATGATATTTACAAGAGATTATATGTCGCATTAGCCTTATTCTAACCATCCAAGCCAAGCCTATGTCATTTGACAATCAGAAGCTTAAGGACATGGTTTTAGTCATACACAACTTCTTCCAAGTTCATATCTGAGTACAATGATAAGCCATCTCAAAAGAAGAAGTGTGATGCATGCATATTCTCTTGATCTTCTCTCATTTTTTATTTGATCATAAAAACTCCACATGTGGATACTTGATTGATTAATTTTTCATTTTTAAAAGCACTTGTGAGCATGCAGCAAGTTCAAAACAGCAAGAAAGTTTGATCACAACCAGATTTAGTGTGAATAATTATTCCAATTACTAGTCATGGCAAAAACTACAAAATATATAACATGAGTAATGCAGTAAGAACTTTCTGTAGGTAAAAAGAAACATAAAGTCATATATAAGTATGAAATATTATGCTCATATTATTTTAAATTCAGATTCACATATAGACTTCCCAAGTATCAAAACCCCCCCTCAATTTAAGCAATGAGGATGCATAACCTCCATGAGACTAGTGTTTTCATAAAACTGTAGAGCACTATCAAGATCAACCCCACAGTAATTAAGTGTTTGAACAATCCAAAGAATTTGTGAGCAAGTGCTAGTAGCAGCTACATATTCATATTTGATCGTGGATTATGCAACAGAATTTTGTTTTCTAGAGCGTCAAGCAACAAGTGAATTACCAAGAAAATGATAAGCACCCAGAGTACTTTTCCTATCAATCTTACAACCCCTAAAATCAGCATCGGAAAAGTTTTCAATGTAATGCTTGAGGAATAAGGAAGAAAAATTCCAAATTCTTGAGTACCATGTAAGTACCTGAAAATTCTTTTGACAGCTTGACGATGTGAAGCACGTAGGGAAACTTGAAATCGTGCACAAAGAGATAAGCTGAATTGTGTCCGGTCTTGATGCCGAGAGGTACAAAAGTGACCCGATCATGCTTCGATATTTTTTTTGATTTACGTGTTCATCATATTTGTCAAGTTCAAGTGTTGTTGTTGTTCCCATTGGTGTCCGAAGAGGCTTGCTTTTGTCCATGTTGAATTGCTTAAGAAGATCTTTCGTGTACTTAGTTTGATGCACAAAGGTTCCCTCATTAGTTTGCTTGATTTGCAGCCCCAAAACGTATGTGAATTCTCCCATCATACTCATCTCAAATTCTGAACTCATCATAGCTAAAAACTTGGACACAAGATCATGAGAAGCAAAACCAAAGATAATATCATCCACATACACTTGAACGAATATTGAGTCATTGCCATGCTTAAACACAAAAGAGTTTACTCGACCTTGCCCATGGTAAACCCCTTTTCAAGTAAGAAAGTTTTTAACCTATCTACCATGCTCTAGGGGCTTGTTTGAGACCGCACAAGGCTTTGGACAATTTGTAAACATGATTAGAAAAATCTGGATTTCCAAAACCTGGTGGTTGCTTCACATAAACCTCTTCATCAATGTAGCCATTAAGAAATCACTTTTAACATCCATTTGATATAACTTGAATCCTTTATATGCTGCTAAAGCTAACAAAATTCTTATGGTTTCTAATCTAGCAACAGGAGCAAAAGTTTCACCAAAATCTAGACCTTCAACTTGTGTGAAACATTGAGCAACCAACCTAGCCTTATTCCTAAACACAACCTCATCCTCACTTTTTTTATTTTTAAACACCCATTTAGTTCTAAATGAGGTGTGACCTTTAGATGGAGGTACAAGTTTCCAAACATTATTTCTTTCAAAATTTTCTAACTCTTCTTGCATGGCAATAATCAAGATTCATTAGTGAGTGAGTGTTATATATCTTTGGGTTCAAAAGAAGCAACAAAACCAGATTGAGCAACAAAACTCGGACCGTGTGACTCGTTCGTGCAAGCTTCCAATGATTTGTTGTGGATGATGACTTTTGAGGATGCGGAGGGGAGTAGACACTTCAAAAGCTCCTTCATCTTCATGTTCATCACAAATCAAAGAACTTGTGGGTCGAGGAAGATCTGAACCAGCTGTAGTGGTCGTTGGTGCTAGTTGTGGAGCAGGATCAAGAGCTAAAACATTATTGTTTATTTCTGAAATTTCTGGCTGCAGCTCCACTCCTTCTTCATATTCAATGGAAATACTCTCCCCTGTGGATATGGATCTGGACCTGCAATACTAGAGCTAGTACCTGGGCTAGCTTCATCAAAAGAAACCTCACAAGTCTCCACAATTTTGTTAGTGTCAAGTAAAATCACATGGTAGCATCTAATATGAGATGAATAACCAAGAAACATGCCATCAATAGATCTAGCTTCAAATTTATCAAGACACTTTGGACAATGAGATTGTGATGCAAAACTTGAAGGGGCTAGAGAGGGATGAGCTCACGTTCCTTTATGACACAAGAATGCCATAGAAGCTACCTACCATAAAATACATGAAGCCATTCTTTGTGATGCCGAACAGGATCCTAAGAAACACCATTGTTCCAAAGGATGGAGATGCAGGAAGCATCCAAGGATCACTAAGGTCCTTGATGAAAGTAATAAGCCAGAAAAGGACCTTCAACATGTTTGAGTATATCTACAAGGATATAGTGAACATCTCAATCACTCCCAATAGGTCTTGTGGCTAAGACCATACATAATGTACATGATCGAGAAGGTGACCGACCTTGAGTTTGTCAAGGATATTGAATATACTGGTCTCAGCCCTCCGAAGCCCGCAGCCTACAGTGTTCCCAATGCACCTGCTTCACCTGCAAGGGAACAAAGGTCAAAGCAAGCACATGAAGGCACAAGGGCTCAAGCTGCTACCTCCACTCCTCCACCCTCCAGAGAGTCCTCAAGCGTTGTTTGGAAGATGATTTCCTCCATCTTTGCATCCTGCCGCAAAGTGGAAGTGAAGCAACACAAGGAAAACTTGGCTAGGAAGGCACCAGAGGTACATGAAGGACAATATAAAGGTCATTTGTGAGAAGTTGGACATTGAACCAGTGGGATCTACTCAGATCTCCGAAGACTCAACAGATAACTTCACATAGCTCCCACCTCTCACAGAACAAGAGTTGGCTTCTCTTGGGCTTGGTGTTGTCTCTGTTCCTCCTCCTCCTCCTAAGCATGAGCATGAAGATGAAGACGAGGATAGGACCGAGAGTGAGAGAGTGAGTGACGGAGAGTAGCTTCATAGATTTTCCTTTTTTGGTGCCTTGATGCCAAAGGGGGAGAGATTGAGACTAGTAGTATATTTTGAGCCTTAAGGACTATTGATCATGGACTTCTATTTTTTTATGCCTTGACTTTCAAGCTTTTGTAATTTCTATTTGAATATTGCCTATTTTGTTTAATATTGATGCGTGTTGCTCATTATGATATTCTTGTGATGGTTATTCATTATGACTATTGTATTTTCAATTATGCTCATCAAAATATTTGCTCACACACACTCTATAGGCACCCCACCATAAAGAGTGCATATATGTGAGAAGTATCACATGTCCACATTTGTCATTCTCATATATGCACACTTTATGGAAATCAAATTTTTACTCTTAATTGTAAAATCTCAAATGGTTGTCCTCAATCACCAAAAAGCGGGAGATTGAAAGTGCATCTAGGCATACCCTTGTGTGTTTTGGACGATTGATGACAAACAAACGAGATCCTAATGAGATTTGTTGAGCTGAAAGCAGGTCCACAGAGAATAAAAATAATAAGTGCACAAAAAGGTGAAAAATGAGAAATGAGAAGGGAAGAGCTGAAGTGAAGACTTGAAGCACAAAGTAGTTGTTAATGTATAGGATGTGTGTGAAACACACATCCCAAGAGCTCACGACTTTGCGTAGAGAGTAAAGGCTAAAATCAACAAGTTAAGAATTCACTGAAGCACCAAACAAGTTCGTACACCAGTGGACTATACGATTTCCTTTCTGTTCCCATACGGACAAGTCCGAACAGGACCTGTACTAGTTCGGTTAACTCTCTGTTGTTCGCACGGAAAAGTCCCAAGATGCGAACTAGTCCATCAACGTAACACAAATGACACCTTGCACCGAATACGTCGTTTCATACGGACTAGTTCGATTTGGTTACTAGAATCACAACAAACTAGTCTAGTCCGATACGTACTAGTCCAGTTCACTCACAGTAGTTAGGGTGTCAGGTGTGCTCCACGTTTCACGCACATATCACACAGCACACCGGACTAGTCCGGTCATGAGAGCGGACTAGTCCGGTCGTCAGGTGTGGGGACCAGAATCCCGACATCCAAGGATCTCATTGGGTGGTGTCGTGCGATGCGACACCCAACAGTATACAAGAAAAGAACGAGAATAAAATACAAGACTAAGTCTTTTATTTATAATACAGTGGAAGTTTTACAATACTAGCGGAAGGAAACAAACCTATACATCATAGCTACACTCTCAACACTAGCTATGCAAAAGCAAAGTCATCCATGCCATGGATACTTCGCACTAGCAACACACAATTCACGGCGGCGTGCAGGGTTCCCACTCGGCTGTAAACCCTGGAGGGGGTGCAGCTTCGTCATCAAACCTGTCATCAATCGTATAACCTACAAAAACTCGTTAACTGCAAACATGAGCATAAGGCTCAGCAAGACTGACCCGTCTCACTAGACATATGCAAGGGTGAATACTAAGCATAGGTAAGGTGAAGCATAAATGACTCGCCTACAAATGGATCCTTATAATCATGTTTAAGGAACAAATGACATTCTTCAAGCACGGCACATCATAGACTCCACAATCAAACAAGAAACGCTTTGCCGATGATATGACATGCCCAAAGCACATAATGCTATTACATCTAAAGTATGGGGAACCTGTAAACTTTAAATTTGCTATCTCTAAGTCACACAAGGTTGCAAAGCAATTATAATTCAATACAACATATTCTTTTGGCTTCTTTAGTATTTACTACGTCACAACTCAGTGAACAAGTGGTACTCTATTACCACGAGGGACAGTGATTGCAATCAGTACACACCCGGACAACACGACACATACGCACGTTCGGAAGCGTCAGCGAGTACATCAGTACCTACGTAACACTTCAATACTAGTCGTATATGGCCACCTTTCACAAGAAACCCGAACGCCGAACCCGTCTCACCTCTGCGAATAGAAGGTCTCCGCACGGAACACATCTGTGCTCGCCAACCGATTTACACCTTATTGTCCTCAACCCACCCCTATCGATGGTGAGTTAATGGCCTCGGCATCCCAGTTATCGAGTTACGTCAGTTTACTAGAGCCCATATATCCAGTATGTTGCCGGTACAAGTCAAGCTTGTCCAAGGGGCGCATACAGACGGGCCTTAACTGACCAGTCAGAGCTATGCGACTAAGACCACGACTTGCCGCTCCCTATCCATCTCTAACCGGTCTCAAGTTTAGATTTAACAGTCGTTCTCTATAAATGTTAACCCAGTGTAGATGAGTGTCAACTGTCTATCTCGCGAGTAGATTCCAACTACTCGACTTCTACCGGTCCTCTTACAACATTAGCATGGCAATTGCTACACGAAGCTGGGAGCTATAATAACCATCCCCAGGATTATTTGGTTATTCAAGTGGATGTCAAACACCTTAACGTAATGCACAATACATCTTAAGACGTAAGGTGAACGAAAACTGGAAAAAGACTGTGTAAGGAACTTAAATACAAACTGAGGCTTGCCTGGATGCAGGTCCGAGTCTGTGTTAGTATCCGGCAGGTGTACCTCCAAGGCCTCCGGTTCCTCCTCGACTTAGGTCACTACACGATATGCATATAATATGTATATGAATGACTTTGAAAAATAATTACTACCAAGAGCATAATCTAATCTCTGGTGATCATTATATGATAATGATCTTAATTGGCTTTGGGACTTAATGGTAGATACTAAGGAATATGATAGAAGCTCTGGCAAAGAACAGGAGATGATCAAAGTAGTTTGTTGTCTCTAAAATTATGGTAAGCAATAAACTTCCATGAATTTTAGAGAAGAAATTGTGGCTTGAACATAGCTGCCAGTTGATGATCATGATAGAGGAGGTTGTCCTGGTTCTAGCAAAATTGGTTTCATAAATTTCTAAGCCTTGGTGAAGGAGATATTGAATTTCAAAGTTGGCAAGAATTTCTGGAATTATTTTATAACTGATTTTTAGCTTTTCAATTAACATTCAGTTGGCAACTGAATTAGGACTAGGAGACTAAGTCAATTAAATCCCAAATTTTTACATGAACTAGTGTATGACTAAAGAAAGGTTCAGTCCAAATTTGGGACATAATAAAGCAATTGAACATCTGTAATAATTCAATGACTGAAAAAGGTAATTGAATTATATAGAGGGTTATACAGGTGCATTGGCTCCCAAACTTTTTCTAGAGATCAAGAATAGGACAATGTATTTTATGTGAATTTTGGGGATTTTTCCAGTGGAAAGTTCATCAGGAAAATTGTATTTGTGTTTGGAAATATTGTTTTTCTATAGAATTTAAAAGTAAGTTTCACAAAACCTAATTGGTACTAACTGAAACTAGAGCTCAAGGAATTTCAAACAAAATTTGATTGAAGATTTTTGGAGCAGTCTACAGAGAGATATTGATTTTTCAAGTTTGGAAATGGTTCTGCATAAATTTGGAATTCCAGCTTTTAAATTTGGCGCCTGGGCCCACCAGATTTAAATCAGCCAACCAGGAGGCAGCCACGCCAGAAGCCACAAACATTTCTACATGGCCACACTAGATCCCCTGGCCACAGTCTGATCCAAGAGGCGCTGCACTCTCTGGCAGGTAGGACCCGCACCCCCTCCTTCTTCTTCCTCTGGCCACAGGCTCGGGCGGCGGCGCCCACGCCGGCGCGCGACGGTGCTCTCGCCGGCAACAGTTTCTGGCCCACGGTAACCCTCGAAACTCGCCACCCCACCCTACCTTCACGCGGGAAACACATTGGGGTACCTCCCGACGATGATGGGTGACTGGAAGTCCACTCCCGACGGCGGTGGCTGGTGCTAGGGTTCCGGTCATGTCGGAACTCTCAATTTCTTGGTGAAAGCTCTCATACGAAAGTTCGGGAAGCATCTTGGAAGCATGGGAAAGAGGTTAGGAAGGTCTAGAACTCGTGTCTTAGCCAGCAACACTACGGTCGATGGTGAACTGAGCTCTTTCAATGGCGGAAGGGGAAAAACTGGATAACTCGATAATTACTTGATGGTTCCTTCTGATTTTTGGAGGGAAGGTGCACTAGGAGACGTTGATCATATTGTCTAACTGGATCAAAGAATTATTGTACATACAATTGGAATTAAACCGAGGAACTAGCTCCAAAGCTACAAAAGTGCTTTGGTTTTTCACGAAATATGGACGCTAGGATGCACGATATGAGTTCAAACTTTACCAGCAGCTACACGAGATCATGGCGCACCTTTTTCCTAAAGACTGCAGAGGACGAGGAAGCTTGTAGCGGTGGCGAGGATGAGCGGCGTCCGGCGGAACCGAGGTGGTCGTGGCGGCGAGAAAATGAGCAGCGCGAGCGAGAGGCGAGCAGAGAGGCGACTGAGGTCGATGGTGGAGTGAAGAAAAGTTCTTCACCGCAGTAGATAAGGGGGCTGGGCAGCTGGAGGCGACCCACGGCCGAACCGGCGTGCTGGCGGCATGCAAGCGTCGTGGTGTCGAGCAAAGAAGGAAAAACAGAGGTGGTAAAACGGTTCACCGGCTGACATGTGGGCCCCACTGCTCCCTCTTCTCTGTTCCTCTAAATTCCACCTCAAACATTGCCCAAAAATTCCCAAAATTTACAGCCAGGCTAAGAAAATTATGAGGAACCAAAATCTGCAATCAAATTTCAATTTGGACACAGTTTGTTTCAAATTCAAATTCAAATTTGAATCCAAACTTGTTTATAAACCTTACTGAAATAAATAGTAACTGAGGTCCATAAATCCCCAAACTTTGAAACAAAGCTTACTGAACTATAAAGGGTCTTAGGAAAAATTGTGGGTTGATTTGGACAATGTTAAGTGCAAGGCTAAATTTTGAGATCGACGCGAAATAAACCCTCTGTACGTGTCCAACTAAGTTGAAGACGTGCTTCAAAAATCTTGAAACTTTACCAAGAAGTTATTTAGAATATTTAAGAGGCCAATGAAAAGTTTGGAGCCTTGGATTTGAATCTTTTTGTCAGGGCCAGATATACATAGCAACATAATCAATTTATATTTGTTTTGATTTAATATAATGCTGCAATATAATTTGCCCTAGCCATTCCATTCAATAAATTCCCAACTTTGCAGAAAGGTTTAATTAAATTGTTCTAGGATTAGTGGTGAAGTCCAATCCTCATGTTAATAAAATTTAACATGAGTATAAAGAAAGCTTTTTAGTGAGGTCAAGTTCATGTGCACAACTATATTGATCTCCATTATGTTTGTTAAACAACTTGTAGCTGAACGTCACATGAAAGTAAAAAGTGGGATTTTACTTCGGGATCCCTAACGACAACTTTTATAAATGTCTATAATAGGTGATCCACGACCCCATAACCATGAACCAAGAACCCTAGCGCCGTCACACGTCCCAAGAGAACAAAAACACTCCACTCCACACATCTGAAGCCCTAAAAGTTTAAATCTTTTGGAAATCGAGATTTGGGAAAGGGAGAGCAACGTCTACACATGTTCGAGCTCATGGGGTTTGATCTCTCATCCACTCTCGCATTTATTGTACATTTTTTTAGGGTATTCGATTTGCTTTCTTGCTGTAATCTTGTGGGAGCCATCAGCTTGTGAGGTTGCGCCATTGACTCGATGATTACCCTGTGATAGTGGAACTCAAGTCAGCCTTCGTGGTGACTTGAAGAGGTAAAGGGTTGGTTGAGACCTGACTCTGTGTGAGCTCCTCAACGAGGATGTAGATCTCTTTTGTGGGATCAAACCTCTGTAAAACTCTTTTATCTCATGTGTTCCAAATTTCACTTTTTGCAATCATCACTATCTAGGGGTAAACTTGATCATACCTGTAATCATCTCATATTTGTGTTTCTCGAGGAACTTAATTGCTATATTCACCTGTTAATCACGTTAAAGTTGACTTACCTTTCTGCTGCTATAATGTTCAAAGAAAAACACAAAAATAGTTAATCTTTTCTCACGTGTAACAAGCACACCGGACTAGTCCCCATCCTTTGCTGGACTAGTCCGACCTTCCTGTATTTTATAATTCTATTAAGTGTTGCAGGAAATAGTTTCAAACGCCTATTCACCCCACTCTAGGCCACATTCAATTGGTATCAGAGCCAAACTATCCATTTAGGAGACTCACCGCTCGGAGAGACACATGGCCATTGACAAGATTAACGAGATCTCAGAAATGACCGTCATGAAAGATGAACAAGACACCAAGGTGTTCGATGTGCTTAAGGACTATCAGAACGACGATCATGAAGTGCGCCAGCTGAAGGCACTCATGAGAAAGAAGCTTCTAAGCCAGAAGGGCAAGAACAAAGATGAAAAGCCAAAAGGGGGTTGTCATCAAGACTACTCCTGGTATCCTTTTAATTATGAGAAGCTCAACAACAACAATCACTATCTCTCTATTCAATTAAGAAAACCTCCCGACTTTGACAGAACAGACTATACCATGTAGAAGTACAACATGGAGATGCATCTTATTTCACTAAACCAAAGTCTTTGGCACATAGTCTGTACCAGTATAGATATCCCCGACAATGATGAAGAACTCACCTCATAGCATGAACAAGCAATTCATCACATGTCCCAAGAGCACAAAAACACTCCTCTCTACACATCTAAAGCCCTAAAAGGTTAAATCTTTTGGGAATAAAGATTTGGGAAAGGGAGAGGGACGTTACACATCGTTGCGCTCTTGGGGTTTGATCTCTCAAACACTCGCATTTCTTTTTGAGTGTATTCAATTTGCTTTCTCACTGTAATCTTGTGGGAGCCCTTAGCTTGTTAGGTTGCTCCATTGACTCGGTTATTACCCTGTGATAGTGGAACTCAAGTCAGCCTTTGTGGTGACTTGAAGAGGTAAAGGGTTGGTTGAGACCTGGCTCTGTGTAAGCTCCTCAACGAGGACGTAGATCTCTTTAGTGGGATCAAACCTTAGTAAAAATCCTTTGTCTCGTGTGTTCTAGATCTTTACTTTTTGCAGTCATCACTATCTAGGGTTAAACTTGACCATACATGTAATCATCTCATATTTTGTGTTTCTCGAGGAACCTAATTGCTATATTCACCTGTTAATCACGTTAAAGTTGACTTACTTTTCCGCTGCTATAATGTTTGAAGAAAAACACAAAAATAGTTAATCTTTTCGTAGGTGTAATAAGCACACTGGACTATACCGCATCTGTTGACGATTGTTATATATCAATTTCACTCGTCAATATAACTCAATTATGTGAAGGAAATACCATTTATTACACACATCACCTTTCTATTTAACCTATTTCTGCTTGTCAATGGAGAAATAGTGCATGCATACATTTATTGCATGAAATGAGGTAAAAGAGGGGGAGCAATCCTATAAAATATCATCCCAGGCAATCAAGTGCCAACATGTGGCACCACATGGATCAAATAGCCCACAAACAGAAGTATCCGAAGCCATCCAACGGTGTATCACCTATAATAGTAAAGGGGACCCACCTGTCAGTTACCTAGAGAAAACACAACCGCAACAAAGCACTGACCAGGTCGGCTGACCTCCCTAGTCGGCCGACCTGTTCCTGGCGCCAAACTCGGTTAATCAACCTGTGTTAGCTCGTCCCTGTGAGACCTATGTGTGCTGAATACATTGGCTATTTTGATAAAAGTTTTGAATATTGCTAAAACACCCTTTTCAACGAGGTCTGACTCTAGGTCCGAGCTCTGACTCTAGGTCCAATCTCCAACAAGGTCTGACAATAGGTCCGACATGCTTTGGGTAACTCCAGGAAGGTCCGACTTGTTTTGGGTAGCTCCGGCAAGATTCGGCAATAGGTCCGTCATGCTTTGGGTATCTTTGGCAAGGTCCAACGTGAGGTCCGGAAAAATTTGGCTAGGTCCAACGCAAGGTCCGGTTAGATTTGGCTAGGTGCAGCGAAAGTTCCAATTAGCTTTCATAAGGTTCGGCACAAGGACCGGTTAGCTTTAGCAAGGTCCAGTGCAAGATCGCAGTGGTTCCGCTTTTCGCTTGGAATGTTTCAAACTAGCTTTACACTTATGGGAAGTTTGCTTAGTATTCTTTTACTAAGTTTCTGAGTTCAGGAGGAATTGTGGTTTAGTTGATCGGGAGGTCACACAACATGTTTGGGTCAAGAACAATGCATATGAAGGTATCGTGGACATTGTTGGAAGGTGTCTACACATGTGCAAGGAGTGCATGAATGTGGCAACATGGTTCCAAGGCGACATGAAGAGAAGTGGACGTAAAGAATTGGTCAGAAAGGTCCAACCGGCTGGATTATGCCTCAGGTTGCTGCTGAGGTGGCTATGGTTCATTTATGGAAAGTTTCGAGTTTGTTTTGGTTAGATTTCATGTGGGTCATGAAGTTGAGTTGTTTTAGGAATGTGGGATACGTTTCTAATATGTTTGGAAGTCTTAAGATTGCTTCTATCTGCGTATGGATGAGTCTTGAGCAGTTATGAAAAGTTTTGGTTGAAACTGAGTAGTATCAGAGTCCTAGTTTTGATTGGGTTGGCCTTAGGGCTAGTTATATAAGCAAGGGAGGCCACAGCTCGGGGGAGATGACTTTGGGCTGTCTTCTTGTGTATTGATCAATAAAATTTGTAGTTTAAAGGAACTTTTGTGCCTTGTTCGTCCGACTTATTTTAGACAAGAGTTCCTGCACAGCACTATGTTGCATCGGTGTTTTTATACTAACTCGAGTTTTACGGATCCAATTGACGTGATTATTTTTGGGTTGTCTTCACAACATAATTATCTATCATTTTTTAAAATTTCACGATCATTGGATTTGTGTTTCTTATCTACACGAGTTTCTTTGCAGTGTTGCAAATCTGGTTTTTACTCGGGTGGAACAGATTGACCTTTGTTTGATCTTTCGATCATAACTTGAATTTTTCTCAACGGTTTTTTATGATTAATTTTTCATGTTTTTGTTACTTGATTATCTATAATATCTACCACTTTTGTTATGGTTGAACACATTTAGATCAATTGCACACACGGTTTCTTTAAACATATTGATTTTCTGCTGAGGGGTTTTCGTTGCTCTGCTGAAAAAGTTTAAATCTACCATTCATCCCCCTCTGGTAGCTTTTCACGTGCTCTTTGATCCTACAATTAGTATTAGAGCCACAGTGCTCTAATCTTTGTGATTTACACGTGCTTTGAGTAATCATCATGGAGAAATACTCCGCAAAACCTTGTGTGTTTAGTGGCATTGATTTCTAGGTTTGGAAGGCACGTATGGAGGCTTTCATCCAGGCGCAAGGCTTCAAAATATGGGAAAAGATGTTCAAGCCTTACGATGTACCACCAAACGATCAAGTCACCACTACGAACATGAGAGATGTCGACAACAGCAACAAGATGCAGAACTTGATCATACAAGGATTCACTCAAAGCGACTTCGATCGAGTTGCACACCTCCGATCTGCATACGATGTTTGGAAAGCTCTATGTGATTATCATGAAGGATCCAACACTATCAATGAGTTGAGACAAGACATGTTCAAGAAATAATACATGCGCTTCAAGATGCAACCCGATGAGTCAATCGATGACCGCTTTACTCGCTTTAATAAAATTCTCAGCAACTTGTGTAGTGTCAATGTTAATTTTTCAGATTCCGAGAATGCTAGGAAATTACTAAGTGCATTAGACATGTCAAGATGAAAGTTGCATCTATTCGTGAATCCACTATCATGAGTACACTTACATTAGATGTGCTATATTCTAAGTTGAAAACTCATGAAATTGACATAATCTCACGTAAGAACCCCAACAAGTCTCTTGCATTTGTTTCTCAACGTGTCATGCTTAGCTCTAGTCAATCTTCATCATGTGGTACACTTGCCTTGTTGTCCTCTCTAACCCTTGAACAGATTGAACTGTTTCCAGAGGAGGAACTTGCACTCATCTCTACCCGGTTCTCAAAAGCATTGCAAAATGTGAGAACTAGAAGGAGAGGAAGTGTCGGTTATCATCGATGCTTCGAATGTGGTAAGACAGGACATTTTCATACAAATTGCCCTAATCTTTCAGATCCTACTTCCCGTGATGAGAAGCAAACAAAGTTCAAGTCCCTCTCTGCAAGCAACAACAACAAGAAGAAGAGTTTTATAGGTCGTCAATTGGTAAACAGTTTTACTTCCACACTTTAAGAACATGGCTCGAGCAACGTGGACATCGGAAGTGATGAAGATGAAGACAATTTGACAAATATGTTCTTTATGGCGGGCAACTCAAGATCAAGTATGGAGGAGGCAGAACACAATAGGGACGATGAAGAGGTATGTCCCACTTGCGAAGAAATGTGTGATGTTATTTGTCGTGCCACTATTATAGTTAAGAAAAAGGACAAAAGACTTAGGGAAAATGTTGTTAAAATTGAATCACTAGAATATGAAATTAATTGTTTAAAATCTTTGATTCCTAGTGATGATTCTTGTTCCTCATGTGAGCTTATATATGAACAATTGTCCTCTTTAAGAAGTGCGCACACCTCCACACTTGAAAAACTTGAACTTGAAATTGAAAAGAACAAAAAGCTTGCTACACTTAATGATAAAAACATAAAAGATGATTGTTGTTCTACAATTGATTTGCATTGTTCTACTTGTGATGATCTATTTAAGAAACTACACAGTGCTATGAATGAGATTTCTATATTGAACAATGCTCTACGTTCTCATGAAGTTAAATATTGTCCTAATTGCAAACTAAAAGGAAAAACTTCATGTGAACACTACCTAGACTTGTTTAAGAAACTTGATGATATGAATAGGACACTAGAGTGGTTTTGTAATAAGAATAAGAACCTAAACTTGCTGCTGAATTCATCTGAATCTAGCAATGATAAAACTAGTTTAGGTTTTGATTCTCATGCTCATGCTTAAACACATCCACATAAAATTGTAAAGTCATTAGGAAGTGGTTTGATTCAAATAAATCCTAAACAAAAATAAGTGCTTTTCAAATCTGCAGGAGTGCTGTCTCATTCGGTTTCTAAGAAACATGTTGCTTGCTCATCTAGACATGAACACAAAGTTAAATTTCATTGTACCTACTGTGGTAGAGATGGTCATGTCATAGAATTTTGTTATAGACTAGCTAAACAACAGGAAAAGGAAAGGATGCAAGCTAGATCTCATAACTCTCATGCAAAATTTGCTGCTCATGCTGAATTGAAAGTTAGGAACATGCAACCTACTGTTATGAGTCAAAAACATGCAAAGTTTGCTCCCAAACCTACTGTTTTTCATGCTACACATGTAACACCTCATATGTCAGTAGTCTGGTACAAAAATCCTCAAAATTTGGCTAATAAACCTGCTGTTTTATCTCAGTTTTTGCGTGTTATTCCTGCTGGAAGTCGTGTGACTCAGTACTGGATTCCTAAATGCCTTTTGACTAACCCCAGTATTGAGTCATCGATGTATTGTGATTCTATGTAGGTTACATGTTTGAGGAAGGAGAACATTTGGATTGTGGATTCAGGTTGCTCACGCCAGATGACCGGTAACAAAGAATGGATCTCCTCCCTCTCTTTTGTGTCGCGTGTAAGAAATGTTACTTTTGCCGATAATTCTTCAGCTCCTATAATTGCTAAGGGTTCGGTTAGAGTAAATAATCACTACACTTTGAAGGATGTGGCACTTGTAAAAATTTGAAATACAACTTGCTTTCTGTTTCACGATTGCTGGATGAAAATCTGGAAATTATTTTTACTAAAAATTGCTGCAGGATTATAGATTCAAATGGTGAGCTCATTTTTAACATGTCTCGCTTTGGAAGAGTTTTTAAAGCTGTTTTCTTTTGTCATCCTCCAAGCATATGTGTCTAGTTGCTAATGATTCAAAATACTTATATTTTTGGCATCGTAGACTTGGTCATGTAGGCTTTGATCATCTCACGCGTGATAGTGCTCTTGATCGCATACATGGGCTGCCTAAGCTTGAAGGCGACAAAAAATTTTGTGCTCTTCTTGTGGAAATGCTAAGATGGTTGCAGGTTCACATGCTCCTCTCACAATGACCATGACAACTGAACCAGGACAATTTTGCACTTTGACACTGTAGGTCCTTCATGTGATCAATCTTTTGGAGGTAAATGGTATGTTCTTGTGATTGTTGATGATTATTCTAGATACTCTTGGGTTTACTTTATGGAATCTAAAAAAGAAGCTTTTAGTCACTTTATAACTTTATTTCTTAGATTATCAATTGATCACCTAGGATCATTAAAAGCAATTAGAAGTGATAACGGAACTGAATTTAAAAATCAATTGTTTGATCACTTTTGTGCTGAAAATGGAATAGATCATCAATTTTCTTCACCCTACGTACCTCAAAAAAATGGTGTTGTAGAGAGAAAGAACAGAACCTTAGTTGAGATGACCAGGACTATGCATGATGAATATCAAACTCCTAGAAAATTTTGGGCAGACGCAATTGCAACCACTTGTTATGTCTCAAATCGTTTTTTCTTGCGTGCTAAGCTAGGTAAAACACCATATGAACTTCGGTTTGAACATAGTCCTAGTGTCACACACTTTCGAGTCTTTGGTTGTAAATGCTTTGTTAAGAAACATGGTAATCTTGATAAATTTGAAGCTAGATCTGTTGATGGCATGTTTCTTGGTTATCCATCTCATACTAGAGGCTACTGTGTGCTTTTAGTTGACACTAACCAAATTGTGGAGACTTGTGAGGTTTCTTTTGATGAAGCTAGCTCAGGAACTAGCTCTAATATTGCAGGTCCAGATCCATATCTGCAGGGGCAGAGTATTTTCATCAAAGAAGACGAAGAAGTGGTGCTACTGCCCGAAAATTCAGAAGCAAATGATGGTGATCACGCTGCTAATTCTGCACCACTACCAACACCAACAACTATTGCAACTGGTATAGATTGTCCTCAAGTCACAAGTTCTTCAATCTGTTATGAATATGAAGAAGAATGAGCTTGTTAACTGTCTACTCCCCTATTCGTCCTCAAAAGTCATCCTCCACAACAAATCATTGGAAGTTTGCACAAACGAGTTACACGATCCAGGTTTTGCGATCCAAACTCTCACGCTCATTCTGCTTTTGTTGCTTCTTTTGAACCCAAAGATATATCACACGCACTCACTAATGAATCTTGGATTATTGCCATGCAAGAAGAGTTAGAAAATTATGAAAGAAATAATGTTTGGAAACTTGTACCTCCACCTCAAGGTCACACTCTAATTGGAACTAAATGGGTGTTTAAAAATATACAAAGTGAGGATGGGGTTGTGGTTAGGAATAAGGCTAGGTTGGTTGCTTAAGGTTTCTCACAAATTGAAGGTCTAAATTTTGATGAAACTTTTGCTCCTGTTGCTAGATTAGAAGCCATAAGAATGTTGTTAGCTTTTGCTGCATCTAAAGAATTCAAGTTATATCAGATGGATGTTAAAAGTGCTTTTCTTAATGGCTACAAATATGAGAAGGTTTGTTTCAAGCAACCACCGGGTTTGGAAAATCTAGCTTTTCCTAATCATGTTTACAAACTGTCCAAAGCCTTGTACGGTCTCAAACAATCCCCTAGAGCATGGTATGATAGGTTAAAAACATTATTACTTGAAAAGGAGTTTACTATGGACAAGGTTGATAAAAACTTTTTGTGCTTAAGCATGGCAATAACTCATTATTCGTTCAAGTGTATATGGATGATATTATCTTTGGTTGTGCTCCTCATGATCTTGTGTCCAAGTTTTCAGCTATGATGAGTTCAGAACTTGAGATGAGTATGATGGGAGAACTCACATACTTTTTGGGGCTGCAAATCAAGCAAACCAAGGAGGGTACTTTTGTGCATAAAATGAAGTATACAAGAGACCTTCTTAAGTGCTTCAACATGGACAAAAGCAAGCCTCTTCGTACACCAATGGGAACAATGACAACACTTGAACTTGATGAACATGGTGACATGGTCGACCAAAAAGAATATAGAAGTATGAATGGATCACTCTTGTACCTCACAACATCAAGACCGGACATACAATTCAGCGTATGTATTTGTGCATGGATTCAAGGTTCCCCACGTGCTTCAGATCGTCAAGCCGTCAAAAGAATTCTCAGCTACTTACATGGAACTCAAGAATTTGGCATTTATCTTCCTTCTTCCTCAACCGTTACTTAGAAAGCTTTTTCGGGCCGAGTCTTCTACTTCAACGTACGGATTCAAGCCCAGTAGGTCCACTCCGACTTAAAAAGAACCTTTCTTCAAATGTCCATTATATCAAGTTCCTTCAAACTTTTGAGACCACTCCTCAACTATCCAATTAATAGTATTCTTAGGTTTGAAGCTATTTTGATTCCTCCCTAGAATTCATACAGTCCAAAGTAATAACCTCTATCTTTCTTGTTGTGGATAAGTGTACTTACTCAGGTTGTGCACTTGGCTGAGCTGACACTTCTTCCTCACATGAAGAGGAAAAAGATTATTGACTTGCCGGGGAGGGTCATGGACTGGCTGGCACGGCCCTTATGACATAACTCGGGGTTTTCGTCTCCTTCCTTGTTGATTAACAAAGATTTAGGTGCATAATATAGAAAGATTGTACAGTGTCCTGGAGTAAGAACTTCGCTTTCTGCAGTGGCGGGGTTCTTTCCGTATGACTTTTGTCGTTTCGTCTGATCTTTTATTCCCCCATGGGCATATTTGGTTAGGCTACCCGTATCTTGTTCGTTCTGGAAACACGTCTTCCTATTCCATCTTTTCCCGAATCTCCCTTAACGGAAGAAACCTCCCTCCAGGGATAGCTGGTTCCGGGCAATAAAACAATCTAATCCTATCTACTTGCTTGCCT
Organism: Tuctoria greenei; assembly: GCA_036927565.1. Classification (NCBI taxonomy): domain Eukaryota; kingdom Viridiplantae; phylum Streptophyta; class Magnoliopsida; order Poales; family Poaceae; genus Tuctoria; species Tuctoria greenei. The sequence goes on along the minus strand of JAYESD010000003.1, from coordinate 79,979,877 downwards.
CGCAGGCGCTCAGGTCTTACCATCCCTCGAGTCCGATCTCGCTAGTTGCTCAAAAAATCGTATAAAAATCAAGCAAGAAAACGGATGCGCGTTAGCGCAACGGCTTTCGCGTTAGTTGCTCAATCCGTTGCTTGCTTCTCTTCTGCACCCCATCAAATCGAGGAGTAGCCCTTCTCGCTAGCGAGGTAGTTACTACGAAGCAAGCATACGAGTCTGCCATCTCCCCATGTATAGCTCTCCTCATGAGCCAAGGATTAGCTGAAAAAAAGGTTATCCTTACACAAAATTCAACAAATCGAATCTACCAAATTGGCAAGCATGCATCTAAACAAACAATTTCATACTCTTGCTCCAAGCGAGGGATAGGATAGATGAATAGGTTTAAGCCTTTATCCGCTTTTAGCGATTCATTTACAATTTCTAAGGCTTCGTTTTTATCCGGCAGCCGGGCGGGCATGAAAAGAGTAATTAAGTCTAAAAACCCGGATACAAATCTTTCACTCACTGAAAAGTGAAAAACTGTGACTGCCATCTGATAGTCCTTGGGTATTGAGTCGGATGGTTGGGAAAGAGTGAAGGCTTGAAATGTGGGAGCAGGAACAGCATTCCCAGTAGGATTTGTCGCCGTTGGTGTTCTTTCCGATCTCAATGCATTTCACCGCTCCACCGGAAATTCCCTCTCCATGTGGTGCACTCCTGCTTCTTCATACCCAGAAGACGTTTGAGCTGCTCCAAGGGAAAGCTTTTAGCTGCCGGATGAAGGTCTTACGTCGGCTAAGAAGACAGAAAATGCCATCTATTTTGCGGTCCTGACAGCTGCGGAATCTGCTATTGGATTAGCCATTTTCGTTATTACTTTTTGAGTCCGAGGGACAAGAATTCTCAAACAAATGGGGATAATCAACATCACGGTTCGAAGTAATCTGGTTGGGATTTCACACTACGGCTTGGAGTTGGGTTGGGGTTGCTCGAGTCACCTTACTCCAGGAGGGGGTGCCACGAAGAGTACCGTTTAAAGCCCGTTTCCTGTATCTTTTTGGATGGTGCTCACGCGAAATAAGTGGCTGTGTCGAGGTCAACTTTCCTCGATTTCTCGTAGATTCCTCTTCTACAAGTGTTCAGTGTAACAATCAAGCAAGAAAACGGATGCGCTAACGCGCAATGGCTTTCGAGCTAGTTGCTCAAAAAATCGTATAAAAATCAAGCAACATCAACTAACTATGGCTCTTGGCCCAGACAACGTCCTAGGCGTAGGGGAGATCAAAACAAGAAGTCACGCCTAGACGACGATGCCCGTCCTGGGCTGTTTTTTCTTTTATCCTAAATATATGCAGAACGAGTGTATTATGAAATGTTCGTTGTCTAGCTTTGCATACATAGCTACTTAATCGTTTAGTGGGAGGGAAGAAGGAGGAAGGACGGCCTGCGTATTACAGGGAACCAGTCTATATAGTTGGGTGAGCAACACAACAGAAACTAAATAGCTTGTTGCTCGCAATTCAAAAACGGAAATTCCACGAATCCCTGAGGTGGATAAGTCCGACGACTCAGCCCCAAGCTAGAATCGAGTTAGAGGTTCGGGCCAAACTTAGTATTGGGATATCGATCCAACCGAAAATAACAATAATGCACAGCACAATCTAACTCATTCAGGTTTTTTTTCTTAAAAAAAGGAATTCTTTGGCAAGAGAGAGACGCTTCTTTCGCCTACTCCTATCCCGCTCAGAAGTAGACCGATGATACGGACTAAAGTAAGTCAGATCTCAAAATATTTCATCATACTCAGTCCTGAAAGAACAAGCAAGGGATGAGCACACGCTGGTAGTAGAAGGAAGCGGAGATGGAGGCAGCTAGGCATTAGAGTTTTTTATAAGCCGAGTAAAGTGTTCCTTTTGCCAATAACAACCATTGCTAAAAGCACGGCCAATAAGGCCTGGTCAATTTAAGGGATTAAAAACAGTCAGAGGAATCCCAAAAAGTGCAATAAAACCCGGTTTGTTTGAATAATGGACTGGTAACCATTACTCATTTGAAAGTTTCCCACGGTGATCTAATATCTTTTAAAGAAAATGACACGAGAACTTTGTCCGTTCTTCTTCACTGGAACAATGCTGGCCATCCTGAAATTTCTCGCACCACCTCATCAGGGAGAAAAGAAGCTAATAAACTAAGATGCCAATCCCTATTAGGAATGAGATAGTAGGATAGTGAGAAAGTTTACAAACAAAATTGTATTTATTGAATGAACTGGAAGGTCCCTTGTAATGGCGCTTAGAACTTTTCCAACAGAAGATTCAATGTTTACGAGTGTTAAGTTCAATGTAAGTAAAAGTACCTTGGGCAAGTCTTTTACTACAAGAAGACTCAATGCATAAAGTTCAGGGCTCGAAAGTCAAGTTGGAACTTCTATTTCATATGATTAGTGAAATCAAACTTCGTAGAGAGAGTGATCATTTAGTGATTTGATCGTAGCCTCCGGGGGAAAAGAGCCCGGAAGGGTAAAAAACAACTAGAGCTGTTTTGCCAACCAATCCTTCCTTTCGGTCAAGCAATCCTTCTGAGAAATCCGTCCACGTCCTCCTACCTCGCCCATTTGCTGAGATCATCTACATTTTGCTTCGTGTCGAGCTCCAATCGTCCCAAACGTTTTCGACTCCTGTAGGTTAGGTTACTGATTTTCCTCCAACGGCCTTTGACTCACGAACTCGAGTCGGACTCATTCACTGCTGACTTGAGGATCGTTCGTTCTTCACTCTCTTACTATTACCCGCAGGGAGCGCAGCTTAGCTGGTCTTTTCGGATGATCATCCACACTGGGACTGAGACACAGCCCGGACTCCCACAGGGGGCAGCAGTGGGGAATCTTGGACAATGGGCAAAAGGCGAAGGACAATGTGCCGGGTCTAAAGTTAAGTAGTACAAGATTGATGGACTATCTCCGGCCTTCCAGAATCAACTGAGTTTTAACAAGATGCTAGAAACTCAATTGGCTCAACTGGCATCTGCTGTTCCATCAGTAGAGAATGGAAAAGTGCCAGGACAGCCCGAACCTCTCGTGGAAAATGTCAACATGATTTCTCTACGGGAAGGCAACTGGCTGAAGGACCCTGGATACCCCATAATATCTTGCTCAATTGGGGCTTACTACTTCGACAAGGCACTTTGTGACCTTGGAGCAAGTTGAGTGTAATGCCCAAGGTGGTCTTGACTAGCTGAACTTCATGGAGCTTACTCCAACACCAATGCAGCTCCAACTGGCCGACTCTTCAGTCCATTATTCGGTGGTTATTGTTGAAGATGTTCTGGTGAAAATCTAGAATTGCTTCATACCCGTGGATTTTGTGGTGCTCGACATGGAGGTCGAGAAGAATATCCCGCTCATTCTTGGGCGCCCATTCCTTAGCAATGCAAAGTCTCACATATATGTGGGAGCTAGAAAATTCCACTTCCATTTCAATTGCAAGGAGGAGAAGTTTAATTTTCGCCCGAAGTTGGAGCAATCCTCCATGATTCATATGAAGTATGGGTCAAATGTTAAATGCATTCAAGAGGTCGAAGTCACACCTCCAAAGGTGGATCCGCTCATTGCATTTATGAGAGAATTAATATATGCAGAGAACCCGTCTTATCGTCAACGCCGACACCCCAAGAAGACGGAGCAGTTCGATCCTTCCCAAAGGCCCAAGTCCAACAAGCCGCCAAAGCAGGAATGGCGGAACAAGCAAGATAAGCCGTCCGAGCCCATCCCTCTGGGCCCAGATGTCAAGAAATGAAGAAGGAGGAATTTCCATCTCATCGGACGGTGGTGAGACCTAACCAATAGGTTAAATTGGTAGTTATCTTTTCTTTGATTTTCTTTTCTCTTCATCTATTTTTTCCCACTTAGTTTAATTTTTCCCACTGCATATTTGACTTTTCTTAGCAAGTTGTTTTTATTTCTTTATTTTTCATAAAAAGAAAAATTGTTGGGTTTTGAAAAAGGGTTTTTATTCAAAAAACAACTTTTCTGAGCTGCAAATGTGGCATTTCACCAACGTGCCAATTTTATAGCAGTTGGGGAGCCACGTGCCAAAAGGGGGAACAGGGGGACCCGCAGTTTGTGTGGCCGACCACCCTGCTCGGCCGACTTGGGAAAAGGGCCATTTTGGTTCTCTCTCTCTCTCTCTCTCCTCCAAGGTCTACATTTGATCCTCTTGTGACCTTTGGGGAGTGTAGACTATAAATGTTGGTCGTGAAGAGCACTCCTCTTCATACTTCACCTCATTTTACACCTCCCCAAAGTCACTCTTTGCTCACATTGTTTTTCTTGCTCTTCATTGAAGCACTCTTGCTCAAATCCAGCCCAACAAGATTTGCTTTTGTTTGCATTTTCTATTTGATCTCAAGTTCTTCAAGGGAAAATTTGTCAGGGGTTTTGCTTTCACTAACATCACTTGTTTCGAGTTTTTGCTTTTGTTGGGTTCTTGCTTGTTGTGGCCATGAAAGGAATGAAGAGGTTGTTTGGGAAGAGGAAGTAGGCTTCAAGCTCAAGCCATGGTGGAGACTCAAGTGCACGTCCCTCCTCCATTGCTACACCAAGTTCACGGAGGAGGAGTGTATGTGAGGACACTCCCATGGGTGTGAGGAGCAACCCGCGACAACTTCTCCATGATGACGACCTCGACATACAAAGTGAAGTTGAAGATCTATCACACAAGCTCCTCCAAGATCATGAGTTTTCTCATACGAAAGCTTATCATATGGATTTGATCTCTGAAATAGGTATGGATTCTGAATTCTTTTCCATTTTGCGTGCACTAGGATGGGAGAATTTTGCTCACATAGAGGAGAGAGGTTTACGCCTTCTCCCCATGAAACTCCTTTGTACTCTTAAAATAGGATTTGATGGTATTTCTTTTAGATTATTTCAAAAAGAATATAACATCCTATGGAAAGAATTAAGTGAAATCCTAGGTTTCCATAAACATTGTTTGCTATATTTAGACACTTTGACTAAGTTTAACAAACAATGTTTTTGGCATGAATTGACTAGTGAGTTAGATGTAGTTCTCCGTGGAATAGCGACATGCACAATTCGACTTTACGCTTCATGCATAGATGGGTGGCTATGACTATGTTCCCTAGAGGAGATGTTAGAATAGTGCATGATGATGAGCTAAAAATTTTGTTTGCCATAACTAAAAAGATAAAAGTTGCTCCAATTATTGTCATGATAACACAATGGTTAGATTACATTTCAAGGACAGGGCCAATTGAATGCACTTCATTGATTACCCCATATTGCTACTAGGGTAGGAGCACCAGAATATACTTCATTTGAAAATATTGAAACCAAATGAGAATTCATTGATGAAGATTATCTAGTGCAAGGGCATACCCTTAAGCATGATCAAGATGGATCTTTGATATTTTATTATCCCGACTTTGTCAATGAAATTCGGTTACCTAACTCAGATTATCAGTTGTACAAATGCCGGAGGCTAACCATTGATCTTCTTCCCATCGAGGAAGCCCAAAGAAGTAATGTCTCTGGCTGGGTAACTAGAAGCCGTGCATGGAGAGCGGACATGCCTTCGACAACCTCCACGGTCCATGAGTACGAAGAGGAAGAGGACCCAACAGGTCATGCTCCCAGATGGACTTAGCCTCCATTGTATGAGATCGAAGGTCCTTCTTGGCATGGATGGCCAGGTGCTGCGAGGGAGCTACCCCTATCCACATCAAGCTCTAGTAGCTTGCCTCCAGCATCCATGAGAAGATGTCGTTCCTCTTCGGCTAGAAGTCATTGTGACTATATCCAAGGAATGACAGATCTCACTAGACGTATGGAAGACCTTGAAGTGAGAATGGGTGACATCTACAACACTCTCCAAGAGCATGTCCAAGGTACTCAAGATTGGCAACAACACATGGACGCTCAACTTACCAACTTCAACTCCATGCTACAACAACAACAAGTTGATCTAGCAGCATACTTCTGTCATCAAGGGTTCAACCCTCATCACGGAGGTGATTGAAGAACAAGCTTGGAGGAGGATCCCCACTTGAAGTAAATTGTATCACACCCCTTGCATATTTATTTTCCATTCATTCACCATTCACCTTGCATATAAAAATATTAGAGTAGATTTGCTTTCAAATAAAATAAAAGATTTGCGGTAAGAATGGTTTAGAATTCACATAGATGAAATGATAAATAGTTGCCCTATTTTAATTTTCCTAAGTCCCTAGTTTACAACTCACTACTCTCCAAAATATTGCTTCCACTGGCTAAAATTACTCCATCGCACATGCACAAGTAGTGAGTTGTAAACTAGGGACTCCATCACACATGCACAAGTCTTGAATCAAATAGTTTTGAATTGATTTCTCACAAGGCTTTCTTTTTTGACTTAGCAATATTATGTGTTGCAAATATGCCTACTACATTCCCTACCAAGCTCCACATACAAGCCTTGTTTAGTTGTAGGATGAGTATAGGCAAAATGTCTTGGTGAGGAAATATTTCCACTACACACAAAGAAGTACCATGCTAATTTTTGCAATACTAGGTAGAGTATTTTGTTGTGCACATGGTACTTTCGAGAAATAGAAAATTGTAGCAACTCCTGATCATCAACCTAAAGTCTTGACTTTGCTCGAGACGAGCAAAGGATAAGCTCGGGGGAAGGAAATACCATTTCTTGCATATATAACCTTTCTATTTAACCTATTTCCACTTATTCTTGGATAAATAGTGCATGCAGACATTTATTGCAAGAAATGAGGTAAAAGAGGGGGAGCAATCCTATAAATATCGTTCCATCCAATCAAGTGCCGACATGTGGAAGCACATGGATCAAATGGCTCACAAATAGAAGTATCTGAGGCCATCCAATGGTGTATCACCTATATCAGTAAAGGGGACCCACTTGTCAGTGACCTGGAGAAAACACAACCACAACGGAGCACTAACCAGGTCGACCGACCCCTAGTCGACCAACCTGGTCCTGGCAACAAACTCAGTCAATCGACACGTGTTGGCTCCTCCCGGCTTCCCTAAGATGATGATGAATAATTCGCACCCTTTTGGTGGTGGGAACTGACCCTTCTCCACCTATAAGTAGGACCCCCTACCCTCACTTCACACACACACCACTTGAGTATTCATTCTATTGTATCCACTACTCTGCATAGGTTTAGAGGAGTTTAGGCTGTAGAGAGGAGAGCCTCTTGTCCATAGTCCAAGTTAGGAAGGAGTAGAAGGAGTCTCTCTCTTCCCAATTCCAATTTGGGAAAGGTATGACTCTGATATTCCTATTTGTACTTGTGACTTTGTTCTGAATAAAAATGTTATCTTTAGTCTTCTTTAATTCATATACTTGGATGAAGCGTTTCTTGTTTGATTGTGGATTCCATGTATGTGGTAGGAGTAGTATTCATTATTATGCCATATCATTCAAATTATATCATCATAAACACTAGAAACACCAACTATAGTCTAATTACTTATGAAATGACCATGTTAATATGAATAACTTATGCTATGTTCCTACATTGGTTTAACGATGTTTAGGTTAGTCATTGCCTTAGGATGGCTCGTGCCTAGGATCCTAGGGTATTTACTTAATATGCTAGCATGATCCTAAGGTATTTACTTAATATGCTAGCATGGTATTTACTTAATTTACTTAATATCCTAGGGTTCATTTTCCCAATCGAAATCTAGGCTTTCTATCCTTAGAACCTCCTCCCCGTACCTAGCCTATAAAACAAGAAAACCGTGAAAGTTCAACAATCGATATAGTTAAAAATAATTTGGATGATTTTTAAACTTTCCATGCATTTGGATGCCACCTGACTGCACCCCTCTAGCAGAGAACGATCTCTATGACCTCTCTTCCAGAGCTGAGCAGGGGTTGGTGCCACCCCCATCTCGCCCTCATGTCAATATGTTTTAGTACGAACACTATATTATGAATATATAAAAATAAGTTAGACACACTTACCATGCATTTAGCTGAACGCAAGTGGTTATCTTGGCTGTGGTTTTACATCCCATCGATCCCTCTGCACTCCCGAGCCCTGTTTGACTTAGCCTTGAACTCATTGATAGCCCAATACCCGCAAAGGGTCTGGTATGTATCGGATCGACCCTGCAACCAGCTCACATGGCCTTGCACATATTTGTAGGTCATTTAAATATTGTTAACAAAATTATTAGAAATAATATTTATTACACTCAATGTACCTGTGCGTACTCCTCCTACGTCAGTTGTCTGTCGCTCTCCTATCGGAAGTGTCGCATGTCGTGCTGGTTTCCCCTCAAGTACTCGTTGTTTATTTGAGTGCGAGTGTTCGACAATGCTTGCTGAACGGTTTTGCAGTGTTGAATTGGAACACATCCCTCGCGTGCCGAAACATGCGAGGGTCGTCCGGGTCTTCTAAAATATACCTTTCATATAATAAATGAGATATTGAAGAGATGTACATTAATAATTTAAAATAGTTTAAGATTTGAAACTTATAACTTTTATTTAACGTACTTACCATGAAATCGGCCCATACAGCCTCCTGAATGTTGTCGTGCTCCTGGTGAGGGGCGCGAGCGTAGTCGTCCCACAAAGTAGCGGGCACCCCATCGATGACCCCTGGATAGTGCAAACGCACTAAGGACCCGAGAACACAGTTCACTAGTCTGTGGTGTTGTCTATCACCGGTGAAAGACGCGCCATACCAAGAGCTCCTAGATATTTATTAAATCATTACTTAAGTAACCAAAAGAAACCATAATTGAACACTACGATTATTTTACCTGTCTCCAACCGGCAGAATCACGATCCTCTGTGAAGCAACCAGAGGAGGACTGACAAAGTGAATCCTCCACGTCTGCCGCCTCTACTACGGCACAGTGTCTGGTGATCCAGAAGGCTTGTCACCAGCCGAGGAAGAGGCTTGAGCAGCCAAGGGCTGGCTAGCCGAAGGGTGGCCAAGCTCAACTGGCGCCCTAGCCTCTGAGTCAGACTGCACCATTAAAATGTTTTATCGATAAGTTTAATTGGAAACTGGATTTTAAGAATTTGTCAAAGACTAGTGAAATTCACCTCTATGAACTGTTGTGAAGGCACATCGCTGGCCGGCAAGTGACTCATCAGCTGAGAGTGTCTGCTCTCGGTCGACGAGGTACCATAGAAAGCGTCTGCTACCTTGGCGAGGAACCCCCTCGCCCTCGACACCACCTTCTTACCCTTGTTTGACAACATCATGTTTTAAACAATAATTGGTAAATATGCAAATAAGAAATACAAAATTCATGTTACTATCATGAAGAAAACATTACTTGTAATCACTTTCAAAATTCATCAACATCATTATCATGTGCCCTACTTCTTAAACCATCCCAACGATCTTCTATCGTGAGATGTTCCCATTTTCGTTTTTGCATATCAGCTGTCTCTACATCTTCAACGTCTCCAACTAATTGATCGAGTTCTACACCAAGCTTGACGACGAAAATGTCTGGCAACTCTTCTTCTTTGTAAATTTCTTCAACCTCTTCACTATCATGGTAATCATCATCTCCAGGAGTATATAACTGCTCACGATGATTCACTTTATTTTACCACCCACCAAGCACCAAGCTTTGTGCATGGATAAAGTAGATAATACACTTGCTCCACTTGGTGTGCAAGAACAAATGTATCGTAACCTCGTAGTCGCTCCTTGTGTTACACTTTCACCATGCGAAATTGGTTTTGTCGAGTTCCATGATTGCTAACAAACCAATCACAGTCAAAGAAGATAACTCAAAGTTTCTTATTTTTGGTAAAATTAAATTCAAGGATTTTGTTAATGATCCCATAGTAATTGGTTTCATGCCCTTGAGAGTCAGTTGCCCTCGTCACAACTCTGAAATTTGATGTTGCCGTGAGCGAAGAACTTCAAATTGAGTTGTATGAAATCAGAAGACATTTATGACATATCGACCATAACTTCAAACTTCCCCAATCCATAACATAGCTGCCACAAATTGTGATGGACGTCGTGAGTTAAGCATTGTCCAAAATGATCGTAAGTTATAAGAATACTTCTTTAATAATTGTAAATTATAACGGGCGTGTTTGGCATGGCTCCAGAGAGGAACTCCGTGAAAGAGCTGAAAAAATATTGCCAAACATCCCAACTCCCAAACTCCATAAGGGGAGCCAACTATGAGGAGTTTTTAGAGCCCTAGTTCAATTTTTCAGAGTACTCCTTTTTCTACTCCAAAACCGGCTTTTATGGAGCTTGACATGGAGTTGGGTGTTAATTACCCGCAATTGCTACTGGTTACACAACAAATCATTATTTCTTCTTTTCTCTCCTGTGACTTCGTCTACCGACGCGCGAGAGAGGACGCCAGCTGAACGCCGCCCCCTGCGCTGATCGGTGCTGGACCCGAGCACCCCGTCAAAGCGCATCGGCGCTGTGCGTGGAGGACGGCGAAACAGCACCGTGCGGCCGAGTCGGCTACACTCCGCATTGGGAGGATTCCGCCGTGGTAACCCTAAGCCGCCACCGCCTCAGTGAAGGATTGCGCCGCTGCCTGTCAAGAAATTGCCGCCGGTCTGACTTTCTCCAACCTGCGTTGTCGGCTCGAAGGATTCCTCATCGTATGATCTTCGCCTCTGTTGGTTGTAGATCTATTATCGTATGCACATGCTATCCTGTATCAAAGTTTGTTTTAGATCAGAGTTGCACTTGCTATCTGCTATTTTGCTGATGACAATGAGGTCAATTAGGTCACACGATGGCAGAATTTCGTTATTGGAATTATACTTGCTACGTTTACTCAAAATTTTACTGATCGATAGCTGCGCAATGTTGGCCACTTATCTGTACAGGGAATCTATAATTGTCTTTGCAATGTTTTCGTAGCCTGTGAGCGCAGGCATCACATTGCTCTACTTGTCAATGATTTTTATTGAGCATCTAGGAAAAAATCTCTTTTATATAAGTTTGCATAACATAGTAGAGAATTTTGATGAATATGAACCTGTATTCATATCAGTTGACATAGTGCAGTAATGAATAATCCCCTCGTCTTCCACCAGGCAAATGGCTTTGGCTCTGCCTCCTTTGCCTTTGCTGCTGCTGCCACATTTTTTGCCTGTGTGATTGAATCAATTTCTTTGCAATCTGTGTGATTGAATCAATTTATTTGAGCAACCTTTGTGATTGAATCAATTTGTTTGCATTGAGGCGTCTGCAGGACATCCATTAACATGGGATCAAGCTGAAACAAACTCCTTCACTGTTCTTGAGCTGCTGCAAAGATCAATATTTATGTAACGATTTCTGATATTTTTCACGCAAGTACAATAGATAATGGTTTATGTCTATTTTATATAAATAAATACTTCTATATATGAGCATATGTCCCTGTTCATTTACTGTACGAACCAAGAAAACGAAAAAAAAATCCAGATGTCACTGGCAGGCTTCATGTTTCAATGGAGTCACGGTGCAAAAAAATGAAAGAAAAAATGAAAAAAAAATCTCAACAGCAGCCGCACGTAGCTGCACATAACAATATAAAAATGATGACATCGAAGTGTTGTTCAATGCATCCACGTTAGAAATTTGGCCCAGAATAAATACAACAGGCCAACAACAGCCAGGGGTAAAATTGGCATTACATCCTAAAATCTCATTTTTTTAGAGCTAGGACAACTTTTTCAGGCAACACCTCCAGCAACAGCTTCAGCTCCAGTATTTAAGAGCAGAGTTGCTCTACTGAAGGGCAGAGCCATGCCAAATACGGCCAATATAAAGAAGACGAATGTGTATTACATAATCTCGAAACCAGGATAATAAATTTGGCCCTCTATTTATTCCATCTCGTCGCACCCCTTCTACTTGTTTGCTTGTAGGTTGATGCCTATGTGACCAATTTTGACAGTGGAACTCGGTGAACGGAAAGAATACTTTTTAGGATACTTGTGCAACAATATATGTTGATTAGCACAAATGTAGGAAAAATACTTATTCGAAATATTTTTCCATGCCATCTGTATTTGCGTACATGTAGAGTTAAGTAATCGTCCTACCACATTCGCTTGAATTGTAGGTCATATAGCTACCAACGGTAGTGCCTCCCATTTAAAAAATGGAGAGGTCACTACAAGGGGGTGCTTCGCTCACATTGTACCGCATCGGTGAAGTATTGACATTGTGTTCTTATGCAAAATAGATATTTAAAAAGTATCTTACTTCCTTATGAGTAAAAGTTTTAGCGACGCACCCTTCTACCCTTGCCCTATTGCCAACCAATGTTTCAGATATTGTAGCGCCCTGTAATGTGATACATCCACCTTTATTGCATAGGACCGCCAACTTTAGCTTTGAATGGAAGTTGAATAAGCAGATGTTGCATTAAATTGAAGAAGCTCGAGGGGAAAAAGTTTCCATCTTACATAATAGTACTTGTATCTCTTTCTCAAACTTATCCATTATCACTATCCTAATTTCATTAGCACAGAGCTGTCTATAGAAATAGCTAAGTTCAGCTAAAACCTTCCACACTGCATCATCTAGATAGCCTCGAAACATAACAGGTAGGAGTCTTTCCATGATTATGTGATAATCATGGCTCTTCAACCCAGTGAGGTTTCTAGTGTTCACATTCACGACTCGTTTCAGGCTAGCTGCATAACCATATGGGAATTTCAAAATTTTCAACCATTTCATGCCTTCTCTCCTTTCTTTAGATCTAAGACAAATAAGAAGCACGTGGCTTACCACCCCTTTTAGAGATTTCAATAGTTGGACAGTTACAAACCTCTACCAAATCTTGTCTAGCTTTTATATTGTATTTCAATTTGCCCATCATATCCATGTATGTGCTTATGATACATTTGCCAATGCTATGCTCATGATCAATGTTGTGCATTAGAATCAGCGATTTCACATACGGCAGCTCCCAAAGTCCAAATATGTGAGTCTAGTTGTGTTCCTCTCCGTAACCTATGAAATATCTAGGACAACCTTCATTTGATACCAATTTGTCCAACATATCAGAAATTTCTAACCCGTTATGAAGTTTCAGTGGTCCTTTAGTGCCAACGGTGTCCTTTCTGAAGACATGTCTCTGTTGCCTAGATATGTGATTCGGAGGCAGCCAACATCTGAGACAATCAAAGTAGGATATCTTGCCTCTCCATGAGTAAGTTGAAAGCAATCCATCTCCAAAGCACATACCGGACACGTCAAACTAGCGTGAGTGCTCCATCCAGAAAACATGTCGTATGTCGGCAAATCATGGACAAACCACAAATAAGCAGCTCGAAAGTTGAATTTATGCTTCTTCTAATAGTCGTACAATTTGACTCTTGTCCACAACATTTTCAATTCCTTGATCAGCGATTTCAACATCACACTAAGACGTGACCCAAGATGATTGGGCCCAGGCACAATGAGGCTGACGAACATGAACTCATACTTCATACCAAAAGCCGGTGCCAGGTTGTATGGAATGACAAAGATGGGCCAACGGGAGTATGGCGTGAAATTTGTTCTAAACGGTGAGAATCCATCCGCCGCAAACCCACTGCAAACATTTCTCACATCAATAGCAAAATTTGGATTGAAACGGTCCAACGCCTTCCATGCATCACCATCGGACGGGTGCGTCAAAAATTCTTTGTTCTCACGTACACCTTCTTTGTGTCATATCATGTGTCTTGCAGTTCTTCTTGAAAGAAACAACCGCTTCAACCAAGGTGTCACAGGCAAGTAACAAAGCTGCTTATGTGCGGCATCTATCATCACATTATCGCCATCATCATTAACAACTTCAACATAACTCGGTTTATCACATTTAAAGCATATGTTCTCGTTGGCGTGCTCTTTTGGGAATATCATGCAATTGTCTGGGCACACATCAATTTTATCATATTTCATACCGCGACTAAATATCAGTTTCTTTGACTGATACATATCTTTAGGCACTTTGTGAGGTTGTTGAAGGATATCGCTGATCAATGTAATTAGATCATTGTAGCAGTTGTTGGAGAAGAAGTACTTAGACTTAATTGCCATAAATCTGGTCATGAAAGCAAGGAGGGTCACATCCGTGTATTCATGCAATGGCCATTCTGATGCGTTCAGAAGCTTGGAGAACTCGTCTGCCTCTATTGTAGGAGGATCCTCCTTTTCTATAGCTTCTAGCATATCATCCATCCTATCAACCCCCGTGCTATCATCATCGTGATCCACTTCTTCTATGACTCAAGATTTAGTCTCGCCATGCGAGGTCCACACCTCACAATGTGGCGTGTAACCATTTCGACACAAGTGTATTGAAAGTTCCATTTTGTCCAAAAACGTGGTGTTCCGGCATTTCGTACATGGGCACCACACCTTATCTTACGTTGATAGTGAAAATGCTTGATCCATAAATTCATCTGTCCTGGCAAACCACTCATTGAGTGACCACCAGATTTGCTCTTCCAACCAGCATACATCCAATTGCGGTCCTCACCCATGTTTGACTCTGTAGTATAAAGCCATAGAAATTATTGTTATTTCATACATTGTTTAATGTCACGACCCTAAATCTATTGGAAAGGATAGGTCCTAAACCCACCCAAGAGTGACCGAGTGGGCGTGCTTATGATGAGACGCGTGGTCTGGATCCGAACAAAATTTCGGCAGCATAACCCCGCTGTTCTCCAACTGCACGCCCAAAATTTGTGCAGCAGAGAACATCAGGGTTAGGCCATCAAAATCTTGTCCGGATCCAGACCCATGTCTAATCACATTCCACGCCCCCTCGATCTCTCCCAAAGTGTCCAAAAAATGAACAATTCCGAACCTACACGCCTCACATGTGTAACACATGTGAGTTGGTCCGGTTCAAAACAGGTAACACATATTATACAGGTTACATTAATCTTTCATTTTCAAGTCATTTAAGATACTGAAGAAAGAGCGAGAGAGAGAAGGAGGAAAGAAGGAGAGACAGACAGAGTAGTGGGTCCATCGGGGTCCGCCATCCACATGCGTGGGTGCTTGCCATCCACACCATCATCGTTCGCCTTCACATCCGTTTAGACGCCTACTTTAACTTCCAACTAAGTAGGCCTTATCAGGCCCTAAATGGTTTGTGTCGGGTAAAGCCGACCCAAATAAATTTTTTGTACATATAGTAATACTCAATAAATCACATTAAAAAATATCACCATAATTAAAAAAACTAAGAAGTTCAGTTAAACGTAAACATAACAATTATTAAATTGTAGTTTATTAATTAAGAAACATAAACCTAAACATAAACAATTTTATTCTAAACATAAACATAAGCATTGACCTAAACATAAGCAATTCAATTCTCAACATAAACATAACCATAAACTGAAACATAAGCTTCAATTCAATCCAATTCTATTCATAAGTATCAATTCAATTCTTAACATAAATTCAATTTAATTCTACACATAAATTCGATTGTAAGTATCACAATTCCAACATAAGCATCACCTAAACATAAGCTTACAATTGTATCATTCTAAGCATGACAATTGTAGATGACGACACAGAATTCACAACATTGCATTACAAATGTAAATCACAACATAGCATCACAAATGTAAATCACAAGGCCAAAAATAACCTAAATTCATGGACGTTGCAAATTGGAGAGGGCGAGGGCATTGGAGGCGGTCGGGGAGTGTCGGGAAGGCGCCAGGGAGTGTCAAGGAGCGTCGAGGAGGAGGGCGGCGGGTGTCCGGCGGCGTCCACGGTGAGGCAGCGGCGGCTCAGGTGGCTCGAGCGCCGGGTGCTGCCGGCCGCTCGGGGCAGCTTGGGGGAGGCTGCCGGGAGATCATGGGAGTCCGTTGGCAACTTGAGCGACGGCGAGGAGTACGGTGGTGGATCTCGGGGGAGGTGACGACGGCGGGGGAGCTCGGGGGAGGCGGTGATTGGGGCAGCCGACAGTGCGCGAGCTATGGCGACGGAGGAGGCGGCGATGGCGGCTACGCTGCACAAGGTAGGAGGCGGCGGCGGTGTGAGAAAGTGAGGCGATGACAGCTAGTGCTGGAATGGGGGTCGGGCCGCGTGGGCCGGGGGTATATACTCGTAAATTGCGATGACCACTTAACTTGTGACGGCCATAGGGTTAGCCGTTGCAAGTTAACTAACTTGCAACAGTACCAGCGTTGGCCGTCGCCAGTTAAGCCTCTATTTGCGACGGCCTTGCAATTTGCGACAGCCATTGGGTCAGTTGCAAATTGATGTTCTATTGGCGACGGTGCAATAACTTGCGACGGCCATGTGCGAGCCATTGCAGGTTACCCTATTTGTGATGGCCGGTCGTTGCAAATTTATTTGGCCGTCGCAAATAATTGAGTTTCCTGTAGTGATGCCAGCCTAGTACGTTCCATTTGCAAGGATGGAGAATCCATTTGTGGACATGTATTTGAATCAAGTCACATGTACAATCCCACAGTAAAGAGTATACCAATATTAACCAAGAGAGATGAACCATATAGTTGCAACATTCTTCTCAACTTCCTCTATAAACTGTTTACACTCTGTCCAGCATGTCCATGT
This sequence comes from Tuctoria greenei, assembly GCA_036927565.1. Lineage (NCBI taxonomy): Eukaryota > Viridiplantae > Streptophyta > Magnoliopsida > Poales > Poaceae > Tuctoria > Tuctoria greenei. The sequence goes on along the minus strand of JAYESD010000003.1, from coordinate 79,963,308 downwards.
TGCACTCAAACGCGCATTTGACTATGCAAATGCCATTTTCATGACATGATCTAACTACCAATGTTGTAGCTGACTCTGATAACTTTCCAGCGGTTACTAATATGTCTTCATTGCTTTGGGGGTCAGTTTTCTGGAGCCATTTTGACAGAACATCCCCTAAAAGTGGGAGTTTTGGCCACAGTTTAAACAGTAAAAAATATGCAAATTATGCACAAACTTTACGTTAATACATTGCAGCACATCACATTAGCTTCCCTTAAATGCATAAATCACACCTTACAAACTTTGATACATGTGCATACTCGATAAGTTCCAAACAGTGCTCACAATGTCTAGATTCTGGACTGCCTGGATAGCTTTGACGATTTTTTTGAATTATACCCTGTTACATTGAGATTTAGCTCTGGAGTTCAAAATAAACTTGGTAGAGGACTTTCTTACATTTACAGAAAAGTATATATATGACTATGTTATATTTTTATATTCCAAAAGGAGTCCTATAAGAGCTGGCATCATGAGAGAAGCGCAAGCAACATGGCGAAGTATGAAGAGGCTAAGAAAATTCAAGGTGTGTTGTGAGTAAAGCAAGGGGCAGGCCTATGATGCGCTATATGAGAGACTATGGACAAAGGAAAGTGAAAAGGAAATATACAAGATGGTGCAACTTCACGAGAGGAAGATGAGGGATCTCAACCAAGTCAAATGCATTAAAGATGAGGCAGCTCGAATTCTATTGAAGGATGAAGAGATTAGGGACAGATGGCAGGACTACTTCAATGGACTATTCAATGACGGGAATGAGAGCATAAGTTTTGAGTTGGATGACTCATTTGATGACACCAACAAACAATTAATGTTGAGGATACAAGAGTCTGAGGTTAGGGAGGCCTTAAAAAGGATGAAAGGAGGAAAGACCCTCGACCCCGATGATGTCCCCATTGAGGTGTGGAGATGTTTGGGGGATGTAGAAATAGTATGGATCACAAAACTATTCAACCGCATTTCTCAGTCAAACAAAATGCCTGAAGAGTGTCGGAAAAGTATTTTAGTACCCATCTTCAAAAATAAAGGAGATGTTCAAAGTTGTACTAATTACCAAGGAATTAAGCTTATGAGCCATACTATGAAGCTCTGGGAGAGAGTGATTGAACACCGCTTGAGGAAATTGACAAATATGACTAAAAACTAGTTTGGTTTTATGCCTGGGTGCTCCACTATGGAGGCAATTTTCCTACTCTGTCAGCTTATGGAGAGATATAGGGAGCAAAAGAAGGATCTACATTATTCATTGACTTGGAGAAGGCATACAATAAGGTACCAAGACCGGTCATGTGGTGGGCGCTAGAGAAACACAAAGTCCCAACAAAGTACATTAACCTTATCAAGGATATGTACGATAATGTGGTGACAAGTGTGCGCGTAAGTGATAGTGAGACCGATACTTTTCCTATCACAATATGGCTACATCAAGGATCAGCCTTAAGCCCATACATCTTTTCCTCAGTGATGGATGAGGTGTCGAAGGATATACAAGGGGATATCCCTTGGTGTCTGCTCCTTGCTGATGATGTAGAGTTGGTAGATGAAACTAGGGATGGTGTTGATAGAAAATTGGAGCTATGGAGGCAGACCTTAGAGTCCAAGGGGTTTAGACTTAGTAGAACCAAGAACGAGTATATGAGGTGCGACTTTAATGATGTCGGCTGCGAGGAGGGAAATGTTAGTTTACAAGTACAAGTAGTACCTAGGAGGGACACGTTTCAATATTTATGATCAATGTTACAAAGCATTGGTGATATTGACAAAGATATTTGGCATAGGATTAAGATCGGGTGGATGAAGTGGCGGCAAGCATCTAGAATCTTATGTGATAAGAAGGTCCCACAAAAATTGAAAGGAAAAGTCTATAGGACGGTGATTAGGCCTGCGATACTGTATGAAGCAGAATGTTGACCAACTAAAAGGCAACATGTCCAACAAATGAGTGTGCTGAGATGTGCATGCTACGGTGGATGTGCGGTCAGACAAGAAGAGACAAAATTAGGAACGAGGTTGTTAGTACCATGGATACCAGGTACCCATTCTTACCATTATTAAAACTACAGCGTTCCACCTATCCGAGTTGAAGACTTCTGAACGCTCCACGTGTCCCGCCGCACTAGACCTGCCAACCTCAGTTGGGTAGCTTTGGCGCTGCCACGTGTATCGCAGGGCCAGACCTAACTCCATCCATAGGGAAGATTCGGTCATGCCATGTGTCCAGTGACCTCGGACCTAGCCCCCAGTAGAGGGAAGCTCCGGTGCTGCCACATGTTTTGTAGCTCCGGACCTGCCTCCCCGCAGAGGGAAGCTCTGGAGCTGCCACGTGTCAAGCCTCCAGACCTAAGCCTGCAACAGGAGGACCGTTGGATCTCCAATGGCACAAACATTAAAGAGGCTATTAAAACAGCCGCTACAAGACCAGATTAACGTGTCATTAATTTAGCTTTAATGCACACGATCAGAGGAGCATCAAGACTGATAACGTCTCCATTAATATGCGTTATTAGACAGTTAATTTCCCATAATGCCTGTAGATCATGTATAGGGTTTTCAATACAGTCGGGGCCACTTGTCGAGTCAAGCAAACCATGTAACGACCAGTCCTTAGCATATAAAAGTGTTGCGTAGCACGATAGAGAGAGGGACAACCAAGCTGACACACATACTACGCAGACAAACTCATCAACAACCACCCCGTGAAGTAGGGTATTACACTCAAGCGGCACAAACCACGGTAAAATCCTTTGTGTCACCGTATCGCTCTTAATCTTACGTGCGCCCCAACCAAATATGAACCTCCGTGGACTACGCTTTAGTAGTACCGGGGGAAGTGTCTTAGTCTACACTTTGACCTTTGGCGCACCAGGTAGGAGGGCTCAATATTTCGAGATGGTGAATTCCACCGCAGCATCGTCCAACGGCCATACTGAGCAGCCTATTGGAGGAAATTCTTCCAACATGCAGCAGCTGGCTGATGTTGTTGTCCTGGCGGGTGTTGTTCCACCACCACCTCCACCACCACAGCAAGATGGTGTGTTTGTGTCGGTCACTTCATTGGCGAACAACCCTAAGAACATGCTGAATGCAGTGCAGACTCTTCTCCAGCGCCCGGAGCTCCTCAGGGCACGATGGAGCAATGGCGAACTGATGTGGACCATTTGGTTGCAGCTGCAGCCAATGCCATCAGTAACCAAGGTCTGCCCCCTGCTGGGCAGACACCTTCAAGAAACAGGACCTTTTCTGGTATACTTGGACCTCAAGCGTCATAGCACAGGAGGCGTGCACCCTCCCAGCAAGTGACGTCACTACCCTTTGGGGCACAGCGCACTCATACGGCATCGAGGCTCTCGATGTATGATCTTCGGTCGGAGCTCGATCGCCGGTACATGAGGAAAGATGGTTGTGTCCTCATGGAGCACGCTCACGAAAGGCGAGCCACTCATGAAAACCCTTCTCCCTTGGGAGTAGGGGGTGGCTGTTCAGCCCTGGCCATGCAACTTCGCATGGTCGAATGGCCTTCAAAGTTCCAGCCTCATCTGCTAGAGAAGTATGACGGGACTGTCAACCCTGTCAAGTTCCTCCAGATCCACTCCACTGCCATCCTCGCAGCGGGAGGCAATGAGGCCGTGATGGCCAAATACTTTCCAATAGCTCTAACTGGGACAGTAAGGTCGTGGTTCATGAGTCTTCCTCCTAGCTCCATATACAATTGGGGGGAACTATGTTGCCAGTTCACTGCCAACTTCGGGAGCTCTTACACCCGACCTGGCACAGAGCTGGACTTATTTGCCGTACAACAGAAGGTGGGAGAATCGCTGCAATCATTCATCTAGCATTTTCTCAGGTACAAAATGCTATTCCTTCTATCTCCAACGCCTCTATCATTGTGCATTTTGACAGGGAGTTAGAGACAAGAAGATGTTGGAGAAGATGGCAATCAAAGATGTCAGCAGCGTCACAGAGCTCTTCTGCCTAGCCAAAAATTTGTTAGGGTTGCGAAGGGCCGGGAGATGCACTCCAAACAAGCTCGAAGGCTAGTAAATCCTCCTCCAAGGCTGAAGCTGCTGCCTCCGATAGTTGAAAAAAGAGGAAGAAGTCCAATGACAAGAAAAAGCCATCCGACAGCACACCTACTGCTGCTGCTACAACTGCAGCTCCTGGTGGCTGGGGGCCACGCCCCAAAAAATGACCCCGACTGTCGATGGAGGAAGGTGATGGTGAAAAGATGTGGTGTCCGATCCACAAGATGAACACCCACAACCTCGAAGACTGTCGCGAGGTCTAGCGGCTCATTGAACGCAGCAATGAGTGCAAAGAAAGAGCCCCTGCCAACGGGAAGGGAAACAGAAGGTCGACGAAGCTCCGGCTGATCAGGATCTAGGTTTCCAGGACCCCAAGAAGGTCCTAAAGGTCTTATATAATACCGTCGACGATGACTCCGACGTCTCTGACAATGAGCGTCGGAAGACTCTCCATATGATATATGGAGGGTCTTGGGATATTACCTCCCGACGTATCCTCAAGATGATGCGTTGGGAGATGGCTGCCGTAGCTCCCACCGCCAAGGTAGAACCTCATCGGAAGTGGATGGACACTACCATCACTTTTGATGCTTCGGATTGCCTGAAGAATATGGCCTGAGCTGGTCAGTTACCCTTGATCGTTTCTCCTACCATCATCAACATCCATCTCTACCATGTCCTGGTGGATGGAGGTGGCGCTTAACCTCCTCAGCTACGCAACATTCGTGAAGCTCCAGCTCGGCCTCTCGGACCTTCATCCCTCTAGTCCTTTCTCTGGGGTAGGTCTGGGAGCTATCACTCCTATCGGAGCAAATACACTCCAGGTGAATTTTGGGACCAGAGATAACTATTGGTCCGAGAAGCTAGTCTTTGATGTAGCGCACATCAGCCTTCCCTTCAACGCCATCCTACGCAGGCCGACCCTGCACAAGTTCATGGTCGTAGCTCATTATGGATATTTGGTGTTGAAAATGCTGACTCCTTCTGGCATTCTCTGGATCCGTGGGGATTCTACTGCTTGAGTCAGCGCTGGAAGAACTCCATGCGCATGCAACAGCGCAGGAGGAAGGATCTGACAAGGAGCAAGATGCTCAACTTCTGAGCTCTCATCAATGAGGCTCAACCTCTGCACCACGCATTCAACCAAGCGGCGACACCGACATTCCCATCAAAGTCGTCCAAATTGGTTCTGATGCTGCCCAGAACACCTGTATATCGGGAGGTCTGGGCAACAAATAGGAACTCACGCTCATCACTTTCCTCCGGGCGAATGTCGACGTATTTGCATGGCAACCATCACAAATGCCTGGGATCCCTATGGAGGTGATTGAGCACGTCTGAAGATATATCCCGACGCACGGCCAGTACATCAGAAGCCCTAGAAGCAATCAGTCGAGTGGTAGAATTTCATCAAACAAGAAATCAGGAAGCTGAATGAAGCTGGTTTCATCCGGGAGGTCCACCACCCATGGTGGCTTGCAAACCCAATTTTTGTACCAAAGGCAGGCGGGAATCTTCGGACGTGCATGGACTACACCACCTTGAATAAGGCATGCCCAAAAGACCCATTTCCACTACCTAGAATAGACCAGATAGTGGATTCCACCTCCAGGTGTGAACTATTGTGTTTCCTAGATGCATATTCTGGATATCCTCATATTCAAAGTTCTTGGGAAGATGAAGAGCATACTGCCTTCATGATAGTAGATGGGTTGTATTGTCATACTGCTATGCCTTTTGGTACATCGATGACATCGTCGTGAAGGTGAAGAACAAGGAATCACTCCTATACAACCTGCAAGCCATCTTCGACAAACTACGCATAACGTGCACCAAGCTAAACCCAGACAAATGTGTCTTTGGGGTTAGCTCCAAGAAGCTCCTTGGGTTCTTGGTGACTCACCGAGGAATTGAGGCAAATCCGGCGAAGATCAAGGCTATTGAAGAGATGCGGCCCCAACCCGCGTCAAGGATGTCCAGAAGCAAAGTGGATGTCTAGCTGCGCTCAACCGATTCGTCTCAAGACTGGCAGAGCGGGCGCTTTCCTTCTTCAAGCTATTGAGGAAGTTTGGGCCATTCCATTGGTCTGAAGAAGTTGAAAAGGCGTTCCAGGAGCCCAAGCAGCTCCTCACCACAGTCCCAATCTTGGTAGCTTCGGATCTTGGCAAGCCTCTGTTGCTTTACATTTCGACAACTATAGAGGTTGTCAGCATGGTCTTGGTCACGGAAAGACCAGAACCATCTTCAGTTCTGGAGTCCAAATCCCTCTGGGAGGGTCCGGAGCTACCTGAAGGCGAGTCTGGGTCCCAGCCCCCAGGCACGGATCCTAAAAGCATGTTTCCCAAGGATCAATCTCTCTCATCCGAGGGAGTTCTCACGGCTAATCAAGAAGATCCAAAACTTTCCAGGAGGGTCCAGGAAGCTCAAGAAGAAGGTTCGGACCCCTCCGGGAGGGTCTGGGTTGATGAAGAAGACGAAGCTCCGGGCCCTTCCGGAAAGGTCCGGACAGTCCAGCGACCAGTGTACTTCATTAGCGAAGTAATACATGACGCCAAGACTCGATACATTGAGGTACATAAACTGCTCTACGCATTTCTTATTACCTCAAGGAAGTTTCGTCACTACTTCTATGCCTACAAAATATCAGTAGTAACTTCTTATCTACTATGTGCTATATTGCAGAACCCCAACTCTATGGGAAATATTGCAAAGTGGGCAGTAGAGCTGGCAGAGTTCGATCTCGAATTCTTGCATCGACATGCTATCAAGATTCAGGCATTGGCTGACTTTGTGGCGGACTGGACCCCTTCTTCATCAAATCCAGGGGGCCACAGTGAAAAGAAGCTGGAACCCAAGGTCCCGATCTTCACCGAGCCTCACAGGACTCTGTACTTCGATGACTCCATGCAGAAGCAGGGTGCCAGAGCTAGAATCCTTCTCTTCACTCTGACTGGGGAGAAGGTCAAGTACATGGTACACCTTGACTTCAAGGCAACCAACAACATGTCAGAGTATGAAGCTCTCATCTACGGACTCAAGGTGGCGCCATCATATGGCATCAAGTAGTTGATGGTGAAGGGTGACTCACAACTCATCATCAAGCAAGTCAAAGGTGAATGCAGTTGCAACAACCCTCAACTCGCTGCTTACCTCCTTGAAGTTCAGAAGCTACAGCAGGACTTTGATGTCCTAGACCTCTGCCATGTCTAGCGTCTCAACAACGAGCAGATGAACTCTTGACGAAAGCTTCAACCTGATCTCAAGCTCGCGACGGAGTTTTTGTCAGGAGATTGTCAGGTTGTGAGACCTATGTGTGCTGAATACATTGGCTTTGACAAAATAGTTTTGAATGTTGCCATAACATCTTTTTAGCAAGGTCCGACTCTAGATCCGAGCTTCTGCAAGGTCTGACAATAGGTATGACTTTCTTTGTCTAGGTCCGACATGTTTTTGGGTAGCTCCGGTGAGCTTTGTCTTTAGCTCCGGCATGTCTTTGATAGCTCTGGCATGTCTTTGTTAAGCTCTGATATATTTTGCTAGGTCCGACTTATGTTGGTTAGCTCCGGCGTGTCTTTGATAGCTCTGGCATGTCTTTGTTAAGCTCCAACATGTTTCTCTAGCTCTGGCTTTTGGGTTGACTAGTTCCGACTAGTTTTGGTCAGCTCCGGTGCTAGGTCCGACTAGCTTTGGATAGCTCCGGTGCTAGGTCCTGCTAGCTTTGGTAAGCTCCGGCGCTAGGTTGTACTAGCTTTGATAAGCTCCGGCTCAAGCTCCGGTTAGCTTTGGCTAGGTTTGGAGCTTGTTCACAATGTTCCTGCTTTTATCTTGCAATGTTTTGAACTTGCTTTATATTCTTGGAAAGATGGCTTAGTATTTATTTGCTAAGTTTTTGGTGCGTTTTGGTTGATATGGCTGATATCGTTTTACTGTGTTTTTGCAACATGCTTAAGTGAGGTGCTCACGTAAGGTGTTGTGTTCAGAACTGACTTGAGTCAAGTCGCGGACTTGGGCTCGTACGGATTGCTTGTTTGTTCATGTGCAGGTGTTGCATGAGTTCAAGTCATGGCTGGTGACAGGATCCTTTGGACTAGTCTTAGGGAGGATATGAGGTTCCAACAACCAAATTTAGGAGGAATTGTGGTTGAGCGGGTCAGGAGGTCACGCAGGATGATTGAGTCAAGGGAAGTGCATATGAAGGTTATTGGACTTCGAAGGAAGGTGTTTGCACGTATGCATGCGGTGCATGACGTGGAAACATGGTTCCGAGGATGGTTTATGGATGGGAAGATCTGGTTGGAAGGATCGGATCGTATTGCACTGCTACAATAAGCCTCATCACAGGCGGCTCCAAACCTATTATCACAGGCGGCTTTTAAAACCGCCTGAAACGAAGATTCTGTGATAATCCGCAATTTCACAGGCGGAGAAGTGAATCCACCTGTGAAGACAAATTATCATAGGCGGTTCTTCACTAAGGCTAGCCACCTGTGAAGACATATTATCATAGGCGGTTCTTTACTCAGGCTAGCCGTCTGTGAAAATACTTTATCAGAGACGGGTCGTGCAGCATATATAACCGTCTGTGATAAACGTCTTATCACAGACGGTTATTGAAGAATAACTAACCGCCTATGATAATAAGTCTTCACAGGCGGGTATTGAAGCATAACTAACCGCCAATGATAATGTGTCTTCATAGGCGGATTTTGAAGCATAACTAACCGCCTATGATAATGAGTCTTCACAGTCGGGTATTGAAGCATAACTAACCGTCTATGATAATGTGTCTTCACAGGCGGATTTTGAAGCATAACTAACCGCCTATGATAATGTGTCTTCACAGACGGGTGTTGAAGCATAACTAACCGTCAATGATAATTTGTCTTTACAGATGGTTATTGAAGCATAACTTATCCGTCTATGATAATGAAGTTATCACAGACGGAGTTTACCTATATCAGCCGTCTGTGAAGACCCTTTAACGCAGCCGGTTTCTACCATAACAGACACCGCTTGTGAAAATTAGGTTATCACAGATGTTTCTTTACTTGTATCTAGCCGCCTGTGATAATTGTTTTTCACAGTCATGCAGTACTACTGCTGTTATTTCTAATTTCCAGGTCAATTCAATATAATCACAGAACAAAAAACAACAATCATCACAGAACAAAAGACAACAATATTATCATCACAGAAGTCAATTTCACTAAAACAATATACATATGTACAAGTTACATATACAATTCATCTCAAAGTTTACAAGTTTTCACTAAAAACTGTTTAGATTGGCATAGTCGCAAAGTTCTGGCACATCATCTGCTGAACCTCTCTTATCAAAGAACTTCCCCTTTTTGTGCAAAATTTCGCGACGAATGAACTGACAGAGTTCAGAAGCAATCCTGTCGGCACCTCCATCAGGAATACTTCTACAAACCGGCCATTCTTCATTCAGATTCTTCTTGTGCTGCAATATAACACATAACAAGGTTTAGAATGTGTTGGTTTGAACAATCTCAAAGTATAGATCAAAGTGAGAGTATACAAGAATTTAGTAGGTATTTTTGGAGCAGTTGTACTATGAGCAATTTAATTTTGAAGTTGGAATCAAAATATGAAATAATGTTTCTAGTAATATTGAACAGCAGAGAATATAAGCATTAAACTATGCTAGTTACAATGAAAATGAAACACAAAAGTAAGAAAATAAGGTATCGACATTAAGGATAACTTACATCCTCACGATTGACTCTATATACGGCGGCGGTCTGAAGATGCTCGCATACATAATACCCGCATAAGACACTCCCACCAGGCTGCTTCGGACAAGCATAATACGTTTTAATGTCCAATGCATTCGTATTAGGAGGTCTCTGACCGCCAAGCTCCGCGTAAAACTGCCAAGCGCTGTAATACAAGAAATGTCATATAAAACTTGTCAACACATTCTAAATGTGCGTAAATTAAAATTATTGAATAAACGTACTTTTTCAAAATGGAAAGGAAATCTTTGTAACGATCTGGTGGGTAATCGGCCGAGTCCAAGACTGTTGCCATTCCCTGCGTTGGCTTGATGAAGATCATTATGTAGTGATTACTGCAAACATACAAACACACGTGTTAACAATTACCAATAATTGCTATTTCAATGTCATGTGTCGAACTTACTCGAAGTGGTACGGAGCCTTTACGAGGTCCTGGCCGTCTCTGACAAAGTTAAACATCGCATGTCCTATGTAAGCTGCAACTTCTGTCTTTCTATCCTTCTTAAGTTTTGCAATTGCTCTTTCAAAATCTTTTTTTTTCATGTGTTTGTACTGGCTTGATTCTCGATTCGCCTGGACGTCGAATAGCGACTTTGCAATCCTAGTAGGGTCAAGGATACCTGTCTTGTGCACCAACTTTACATTATCCATGTATTGCATCCTATTGAAGAAGTCCAGAATTGTTATAATCTCATGAAATGCGTATGCGTGTAGTAAGAAAAGCAAATACAAAATATTAGAGCACTTACAAGCACCAGACGAGCAGCAGGTTGATTTCGAGCATGCCTTGATGGAAAAGGGAAAGCAGCTCGTCAAATAAAATGACTCGTTTATCTACTCCAGTGCTCCAGAATGCTTCATTTGGAATACGAAATGTGACGCAATTAAGACCATATTTTGTGCTGGCAGTGATGTACCACTCATGCATTCTTCTGAGCGCGACGGGTTGTTTGCTAAGTTGTACGGATGTCATTAACGGCTTCCCATTCTCAAATTTAGGAGGAACATCCTCAAGCTTGTATATTGGAACTCCTGGTTTAACTAAAGCCGTCCGCCGATTATACATGACACCGTCTTCTTCCCACTCCTCGATATCTTCTAATGCTGGCTCATGAGAAGAACGAGATGCACTCGATTTTCTAATATTTTCCTTCATAGCTTCCAAATAATTTGTCACTTCTGATGAAGGTTTCTTATTTTCGTATGAGCTAACTTTGACAGGCACTGATGATCGAGGAGTAGTCGTCGGAAGTTGGACACTGGCTTGTTGTTGAACCTGTTGTTCAACTGATTGCTCTTTACTCCCAGCAGCTGGCTCTAGTACTACTTCAAGCTGTTGCTCAACTAGTTGCTCTTTACTAGCAACAGCTTGCTCTGGTACTGCTTGAAGTTGTTGTCCAACTTGTTGCTCTTGGATATCATCATCCTTGCTCAGACATAGGGGGACTGGATCTTCCCGGACTGGGAGTGGATCTTCATGCACTTTCACCTTAGAAGATGGGGTTGCAGTATTTGGAGATGCGACGGGGCTAGAAATTGGCTCATCGTCCAACACGATATCGCGTCGGTGCCAAAGGATTAATTGGTTGACAGCCTGCCCCAGAGTCGCGATCCCCTCAGGTGTGACGTGGTCTATTTCATAATCTTCATAATCATTATCAATGGTCTGAAGAACTTGCACCACAGAATAATACAACGGAAGTGGACTCCCGTTGAAGTCACGATCAGGCTTTGCCATAGCAGTGGCAACCTGTTTGGTTTTGTTCCCTGCTCTGCCTATCGGGACAAGAAGACGACAAGATTTGTCGTTAGCAATATCATCGACAGGGAACTTATGGGCTGACCCTGAGCCTGGCACGGAACCAACACTGCTAGGGTAGGCAGTTGGAGATACTAATTGCTCCTTTTGCACCGAAACCATCATTGTACTCGGTGCCACTAATTGTACTGATTGTCTAAGTTGTTCCATTATTTCTTGCATATTTTCTTTGACCTTTTGAGCAATTGTTTCATCAAGTGTTTTCTTAAACTTCTCACGTCTTCTATATGTGTCTTTATCTTTAGGGAAACCATCTAGCCAAGACATTTGAGAAGAGACCGCTCGAACCCGTCCGCTGTGTTCAGGGTTTCCCAAGATAGCGGTAAGTTGGTCATTCTCCCTCTTCGGCTTGAAGAGACCCTTTTGTTGCTTTTCAATTACTTCTTTCATTTTATCCTCTACTTCATTCAGAGAGTCGGGCTTTTCAAGTTTGCCCTCGCTGGTCAAACCTGACCGAGCAAAGACCCAGCGTTGAGTTCGCTCATCGCACCCTTCTAATGGGTGAGGATTGCCCTTACTAAGAATTTCGTCTATTATCTTATTCCATTTCTGGACTTTGGGGGCATATCCGGCAGACCCCAAACGATGATGGTATTTGTTCTTTTTTGCAAGCTCTGACCTAGTTGCACTTAGAGCTTTAGCATCAGGTGTGCTCTTTTGACGAACAAACTCTTGCCACTGAGCTTGTGTGATTTTTCCCATCTTCCTCGGGCTAGGGACCTTATTGGCCTTAACATAAGCATTCATTTCACTCTTCCAGCATCGAAACTTCTTGCCGCAAGAGACCAATGTTGCTTTCTTTACAACTTCTTCTGTGCCTTTCGGGAACTTGAATTGTTTCTTTATCTTTTCCCACAACTCATTCTTGGTCTGCTCGGGTAATTTCCTCCAATTCTCGGTTGTGATCGGCACAACCTCCCTAACAAGAAAACCGCATGCATTACGGTACTTGGTAACTGAATCCAGTGGTTCTTGGGGAAGCCCACTTGGACCGACCCTTGTTATGTACATGATGCGGTCCAATGGACCCTTATTGGGACCTCGTTGCCCTCGTTTCCGCTTGAGTGAAGCTGAGGATTCATCCATTGGTGAACCTTCTGCGGTTTTAGGGGCCGATGTCACCTCATTGTCTTCGAGATTAATCTAGGTAGAAAAAAAAATATAAGACTTCGTATACTTGACAACCAACATTAACTTGAACTGCTGAAGTTAAGATTCGTGATCCATACCTCGTCGGCAGGATCATATTCCGGATCTAGATCCACTGAAGTCTTTTTAATTTTTATATTCGGAAAAGGATCCGAAGGACTGTGATAGGAGCCTGAACTGCTGGAGTCAGTAAACTCCATATTGTCTTCTTTGTTGTTACTATCAGGACCAGTCTTCTTAGGGCTTTCCATGCTAGATCTAATAAGACAAAAAAATCTAATAAATGGCATAACTAAATTTGGTCATATTTAAAACAAATTTTCTCAATTTTGGCTCAATTAAGTAAATTTAGCCAAAACACATTTTTGAAGTTATATAGGTCTAACTAAATTCTTGTATCATAGAGATCGGCATCATATGCTCAGACTCCATCGCCACACCTAGTGTTACCTAGATAAGGGCGTGAGGATGCTCCTGGCATCACAAATGAGTTGTCCAGCAACTTTTGTTTGGCTTCAGAGCTAAATATAGCATAACTTTGGTAGCTCAGATTAGGTACAATTGCTCAAATGAAGCTGATGGAGCCACAAGTGCAGACATCTTTCGTAGCACAGATTAGCTACAATTGCTCAAATGAAACTTAGAGAAATAAAAGCAAACTTAGCCAAACTTAGTCTAGCATAGCTAACTCTAAGCAAAAGTAGCCAAATATAGCTAAATATAGCATAACTTAGTCAAAATTAGTACCTGGAAGTGAGGAGGGCAAAGCTCGGCGTACCTGGAAGTGAGGAGGGCGAAGCTCGGCAGCGACGGCGAAGCTCGGCGGCGTACCTGGAAGTGACGAGGGGGAACACTTGGCGGCAAACGAAATTTTGGCAGCCTAACGACGTCTAAGTGTTTCGCCCAGGTTAGGTTTTTCCAATGCTGCCGAGGGGTATATATAGAATCACATTTTCTCAGGCGGATTTTAAGTACCGACCGTCAGGGAAGATTGTTACCTCAGTCGGATTTTACTTACCAACCGCCTGAGAAGATACAATTATCTCAGACGGTTGGTTAGTAACACCCGCCTGAGTTAAACATGGGCCTGTGAAGATATTTACTTCTTCTTAGTTTGATGAACGCCTACATAAAGACCCCTCACCAACCGGGATGAGGATCCCCTGACTTAATCAGCGGTCACTGACATGTGGACCCGGTCCCACACGTCAGTGACCATGTCACGCGTGCGCGACCTTTCTTTTCCCCGAGGTGCGACCTTTCTTTTCCACTCCGCGCGGCCTTAAAGACGCGCTATCGCTCACAAGTGCATCGCTCACTTTGAATCCTCTTGTTTTCTTCGTCTTCCTCCGCTCCGACGACCCAACACCACTATGGCCGACCTTCCGCCGCCAAGCCCTCCGAGGGAGCCACCTTGCAAGAAACAATGTTGCAGCTCCCCCGAGAAGATCAACACCGAGCAGCGCCTCCTCATGGCGCGAGAGGCGTACAACAATACGTCTCGCGCCATGAGTGCCTTGGGGCTGGGTACCCTTCCAGAGTATACTGGAATGGGTACCTTGGGCCACTACCTCTACGCCCTCGTGGGGGTGGCTGATCGTCTCGACATTCTGTTTGCGACGATGGCCCAGGTTCTTGGCCCCGAGGGCCGTAGAACGCTGGTGGAGGCGACGGCTAGCAACCTCGGGGTTGCACCGCCGGTGCAGCCGGTGCAGCCGGCCCTGTCTCCTGTTGCACCGGTGCCGGAGTCGCCGCCGGAGGACGAGGAGGAGGAGAAGGAAGAGGAGTAGGAGTAGGATTTAATTAGTTTTTCTTTTTGTTGTTTTTAGTTGCTTCTGTTTTGTAAATATTGTTAATGAATGAAATCTATCTTTTTTCATCTATGTGATTGAATATTACTTGTGTATCTTGTGTGTTCTTGTGTGTTCTTGTGTAAATATTGTGCATCTTGCGTGTTCTTTTGTGAGATGTGTGATTGAATATTGTTAATGAATGAGTATCTTGTGTGTTCTTCAACTGTGTGAATGATTGAATATTGTTAATGAATGTAGTGTGTTCATCGTTAATTAAAATTTCACGTCTGAGAAGAAGATTATCTCAGGCGGTTGGTAAGTATATTCTCAGGCGGTTGGTAATCACCAACCGCCTGTGAAGATATTTACTTCTTCTTAATTAATATTCTTGATTAAATGTGGTCCTTTAAAAAGGCAAAAATCCACTTTCTTGTAATATTATTGATAAGTAAAGGTTACCATTAAATTTCACTTCATAAATCCTTTGAAATTGGTCAGAACATAAAAAAATACAACAAATGCTATTTTTCATTTTCTATCTTGATGAATATAATGCTTTTTTCATTTATTTTTTTCAGTGGACATATTTACTCATCATACCAACCTCTACGAATTTTTTCATATTTTTTTAAATTTTTCGGAATCAATTTGTGTTCATAATTTGATGAATGCCTCATTTGAATATGAGCATTTAGTTAGAATGGTGGATAATTTGAAGTTTGACATGTTGGAATGCTTTTAAAAAAATTAAAAAAATTCATACATCTATAAATTATACAAATATGTTCATACCAACAATTTTGAGTGAAGGAACTTTTTTTTATGAGATACACAAATGTGAATAATATGTGAGTAGAAATTAATTTGATATTTACCAAAACATTACAATGTCAGCTATACAAGTTTTAAAAATATTTTTTTCAGGTGATAGATGTTAATTTTATACAAATGTAGAAGAAAGAATCATCGAATTTGGACACAATTTGCAGAATCTAAACATGTTTGAGTATTTATATTGGAATCTAAATAAAAAAGAAGCAAGGGATAAGGAAACTGAAGAACAGTATCGGGCATTATCTCAGGCGGGTGTTAAGCAATACCCGCCTGTGAAGATATTTACTTCTTCTTAATTAATATTCTTGATTAAATGTGGTCCTTTAAAAACGCAAAAATCCACTTTCTTGTAATATTATTGATAAGTAAAGGTTACCATTAAATTTCACTTCATAAATCCTTTGAAATTGGTCAGAACATAAAAAACATACAACAAATGCTATTTTTCATTTTTCTATCTTGATGAATATAATGCTTTTTTCATTTATTTTTTCAGTGGACATTTTTAATCATCATACCAACCTCTACGAATTTTTTCATATTTTTTTAAAATTTTTGTAATCAATGTGTGTTCATAATTTGATGAATGCCTCATATGAATATGAGCATTTAGTTAGAATGGTGGATAATTTGAAGTTTGACATGTTGGAATGCTTTTAAAAAAATTAAAAAAATTCATACATGTATAAATTATACAAAGATGTTCATACCAACAATTTTGAGTGAAGGAACTTTTTTTTTATGAGATACACAAATGTGAATAATATGTGAGTAGAAATTAATTTGATATTTACCAAAACATTACAATGTCAGCTATACAAGTTTTAAAAATATTTTTTTCAGGTGGTAGATGTTAATTTTATACAAATGTAGAAGAAAGAATCATCGAATTTGGACACAATTTGCAGAATCTAAACATGTTTGAGTATTTATATTGGAATCTAAATAAAAAAGAAGCAAGGGATAAGGAAACTGAAGAACAGTATCGGGCATTATCTTAGGCGGGTGTTAAGCAATACCCGCTTGTGAAGATATTTACTTCTTCTTAATTAATATTCTTGATTAAATGTGGTCCTTTAAAAAGGCAAAAATCCACTTTCTTGTAATATTATTGATAAGTAAAGGTTACCATTAAATTTCACTTCATAAATCCTTTGAAATTGGTCAGAACATAAAAAACATACAACAAATGCTATTTTTCATTTTTCTATCTTGATGAATATAATGCTTTTTTCATTTATTTTTTCAGTGGACATTTTTAATCATCATACCAACCTCTACGAATTTTTTCATATTTTTTTAAATTTTTTGGAATCAATGTGTGTTCATAATTTGATGAATGCCTCATATGAATATGAGCATTTTGTTAGAATGGTGGATAATTTGAAGTTTGACATGTTGGAATGCTTTTAAAAAAATTAAAAAAAATTCATACATGTATAAATTATACAAAGATGTTCATACCAACAATTTTGAGTGAAGGAACTTTTTTTTATGAGATACACAAATGTGAATAATATGTGAGTAGAAATTAATTTGATATTTACCAAAACATTACAATGTCAGTTATACAAGTTTTAAAAATATTTTGTTCAGGTGGTAGATGTTAATTTTATACAAATGTAGAAGAAAGAATCATCGAATTTGGACACAATTTGCAGAATCTAAACATGTTTGAGTATTTATATTTGAATCTAAATAAAAAAGAAGCAAGGGATAAGGAAACTGAAGAACAGTATCGCGCATTATCTCAGGCGGTTGTTAAGCAATACCCGCCTGTGAAGATATTTACTTCTTCTTAATTAATATTCTTGATTTAATGTGGTCCTTTAAAAAGGCAAAAATCCACTTTCTTGTAATATTATTGATAAGTAAAGGTTACCATTAAATTTCACTTCATAAATCCTTTGAAATTGGTCAGAACATAAAAAACATACAACAAATGCTATTTTTCATTTTTCTATCTTGATGAATATAATGCTTTTTTCATATTTACTTCTTTTTAATTAATATAACCCATAGTGTACAACACGTTATGGGAGAACAGGTCATACTCGCGCTCAATCCTACAGTTCTCAGTACAGAAGACGGTCTCGGACCACCCTTGCCTGCAGCAGCGGGCAGGCCCCTGGTTCTCCCCTGTTGGGTAGCGGCAAACGCCATCGTCAATGTCGGGCAGCGCCACCGGCGGCGGTCCGGGAGGAGGCCTACGCAGTAACCTCCAGCTCAAGAAAACGTCGAGCCTCTGCATGGCTTGATTCCGACACCGGCAACACTCCTTGTTGGTCCTCTTCATCGCGACGGACCCGACCGTGTTGTCGCCGACATGGGCCTCGCCTTCGACCTGCCGGATATACTCGAGGGCGTCGCGGTCCCCGCGGTCGGCGTCATAGCGGAGCATGGCGAGGACGTAGGCTGTCACCTTGTGGCCGTTCGCGGCCGCCCGAGCAAGGAACTGGGTGCCCCGCTGCGCCTGCGCGCGGCCGTAGTTGAAGACGAGGTCGAACCCGGTGACGTAGCACGCATGAGGGTTGCCCACGTTGGCCAGGCGCTCCACGAGGGCGTCGTAGCTCCCGTTCCCGTGCCGTTGGAACCACTCCCAGCTGCTCTCCCGCTCCAGCGCCATGCGCCTGCCCACGGTGGGATCACGGCACGCCGCGTGCATGGCCTTGCAGGTGGCGCGCAGACTGGAGAGGTCGTCCATGGGCTGGGTGGAGGTTGCGGCGACCCACCCCGCGATCAGGACCGCAATATCGTGTGGCAAGGGGAATTCCATGGGCTTATCTCAGGCGGTTGGTAAGTAACAACCGTCCCCGAGATAAATATATTCTCAGGCGGTTGGTAAGTACCAACCGCCTGAGAAGATGTTAATTAACTGATGCGCCGCACGAGGTCTGCGGAGAAGTTAAGAAGCCGTGGTGCAGGGGACGCGTGCGACGGAAGGATCTCTGAAGATCGTCTTCCACAGTGGTTTAATTGTGCGCCGCACGAGGTCTGCAAAGAGTTCAATGCGCAATGAACAAAATATTTTGTTCAGTTGGTAGATGTTAATTTAATACAAATGTAGAAGAAAGAATCATCGAATTTGAACACAATTTGCAGAATGTAAACATGTTTGAGTATTTATATTGGAATCTAAATAAAAAAGAAGCAAGGGATAAGGAAACTGAAGAACAGTATCGGGCATTATCCCAGGCGGTTGTTAAGTTATACCCGCCTCAGATAAACATATTTGTAGACGGTTGTTAAGTACCAACCGTCTGTGAAGATTTTTACTTCTTTTTTCTCAGGCGGTTTATAAGTAATACCCGCCTGAGATAATCATTTTTGAAACTACAATATGTTAATTAACGGCCTGAGAAGTGTTAATTAACTGACGCGCCGCACGAGGTCTGCGGAGAAGTTGAGAAGCCGTGGTGCAGGGACGCGTGCAAGGATCTCTCAAGATCGTCTTCCACAGTGGTTTAATTGTGCGCCGCACGAGGTCTGCAAAGAGTTCAATGCGCGGGAAACGAACCGCTCCCTCGTCTACTCCGCACAGACCTATATAAGGCGCGTCGTCGGTTATGTACAAGCACAGAACTTTTCTCCACTCCTTTCTTCTTCTTCCATCGTTCCACCTCTCCTAGCCCGGCGCCGATTAACCACCACAGCCATGGCCAACCTTCCGCCACCTAGCCCGCCGAGGCAGCCACCCTGCAAGCGGATACGCTGCAGCTCCCCCGAGAGGGTGAATGACGACCAGCGCATTCCACCGCCGGTGCAGCCGGAGCCACCGGTACAGCCGGAGCAATCAGCTCAGCCGGAGCAATCGGCTCAGCCGGAGCAGCCGACCCTCTCTCCTGCTGCATCGTCGCCGGAGGAGGAGGAGGAGGAGGAGGAGGAGGTGGAGGAGGACGACTTCGACGACGACGACGATGATGATGATGATGACGACGAGTCGTCCTCCGACGACGGCGACGACGAGTCGTCCTCCGACGACGGCGACGACCAGTCGTCCACTGACGACGGCGACGACGACGACGGCGACCACCACCATGGTGACGACTACGACTACGACGACGACGAGTCGGAGGAGGACCGCTTGGCTTGGTTTGAGAAGCTGGCGGAGAGGATGGAGGAGGCGGGACCGTAGTGTAGTTTTAGGATTTCAATCAAGTGTTCTTGTACATTTTTCTTGTGTTTTGGACATATTTCAATCAAGTGTCAATGAATACTGGTGGATAATTTGAAGTTTGACATGTTGGAGTGCTTTTAAAAAAATTAAAAAAAATTCATACATGTATAAATTATACAAATATGTTCGTACCAACAATTTTGAGTGAAAGATCTTTTTTTATGAGATACACAAATGTGAATAATATGTGAGTAGAAATTAATTTGATATTTACCAAAACATTTCAACGTCAGCTATACAAGTTTTAAAAATATTTTGTTCAGTTGGCATTATCTTAGACGGTTGTTAAGTAATACCCGCCTGAGATAAAAATCTTCCTTGGCGGTTATTAAGTACCAACAGCCTGTTAAGATATTTACTTCTTAATTAATAAACATCATCTCAGGCGGTTGGTAAGTAAAACCCGTTTGCGATAAAGTTAAAACCGCCTGTGAAAAACCTACGTCTATATAAAGACCCCTCACCGCAGTAAAAACGCAACCCTGGAGAATTTATATCGACGCCGCCAGGCTGTTGAAATTTCCCCTGCGCCGCGCCGCCGCTCCGCCGCCCAGCCCATACTGCCGCGCCGCCGCTCAACCCCGCACCGCCACTTCTCCACCCAGTCGGCCCACCGTGCTGACGCCTCCCCACCGTGCTGACGCCTCTGCAAGGTAAATGTAGTTTCCTTACTTTTTCTTTGTATATTTTCATTAGCTGATAAGCTGTTAGTTTTGTGTGTTCTGGTATATGGATTCTGTCCTTTTGCATGTGTAAGGACTGTATGGATTGTGTTCTGGTATATTGATGTATGGACTATGGATTGTTTCCTTTTTGTACCTATTATGTGACATGAATATGATGTTTAATTAACAGATGCTATTGTAATATATATAAGATGCATCTGGGCCTGTTTCCCGATATAACGGACTGGATCCCACCCAGACCTATCCCATGCTGCTGGGCCTGTTTCCCCCTTTGACTCCGTCCGCCTCAAGACGTCGCCCGTCTCCTACATTAGTCGCCCTAATCATACTTGTTATGTCTCTGTAAATTCATTTTATAGAAGCCCTTTAGAGAATATTTGTGGCCAAATTTTGTAAATCTGACAAAAAATTCTATTATTGAAGCATGGACCGTCGAGCGTGGATGTATAACATGCCAAGACCCGATCCTATGTACATTCGTAATGTTGCAAATTTTATTGAAGCATCCAAGAGACATGCGAAGTTGCAAAAGATAGATGACATATTATGTCCATGTATCGACTGCGAAAATAAGATTGCTTGGACGGATACTATAGTAATCCAATCTCATTTGGTGAAAAGAGGTTTCAAAAATAACTACACAATATGGACAGAGCATGGTGAGTTAGATACACATGATGTGGATAAAGATGATGAGAGAGGCTCAGATGATGATAATGTTCATATCGATGATGGTAGTGACAATCAAGCTGGTGATGATGATGATGAGTTCGATTGTGAGGAGATGTTGCGTCACATTGAACCATATGTACTGACTTCTATGGGAGCAAGCAAAGGTTTAAGTAAAATGGAGACATTGCAGAATGCGGCCACAAAGCTTTTATATGATGAATCAAAAGGTTGTGATAAAGAGTTTACTACATTGCGTGCAGTCTTAGAACTACTAAAGTTGAAAGCTACGCACAGATGGTTCGATTGTAGTTTCTCTGATCTTTTAAATCTTCTGGCAGAAATTCTTCCAAATCCAAATAAACTGCCTAGAAGCACTTATAAAGCGAAGAAACTTCTTTGCCCGATGGCACTAGGTGTGACAAAAATACACGCTTGTGTGAACCATTGTATTCTGTATCGCAAAGAGCATGAGCTCGCAACTAGATGCCCCATTTGTGGTGTCAGTAGATATAAGAAGGACTACAATCACCAGTATGTTACCAACATGAAAAATACTCAGAAGAATAAGAAGTTTATTATTGGTCCTGAAGGTGACGATGATGATACTTCTGGCGATGCACATGGGAAGAATAAGAGAAAAATTCCTGCATTGGTGATGTGGTACCTTCCGGTAATTGATCGCTTGAAGCGTTTGTTCTCAAACCCTAGGGAGGCTGAACTTATGCGTTGGCATTCCGAGCAACGCAAGAAGAATGAA
This sequence comes from Tuctoria greenei, assembly GCA_036927565.1. NCBI lineage: Eukaryota > Viridiplantae > Streptophyta > Magnoliopsida > Poales > Poaceae > Tuctoria > Tuctoria greenei. The sequence goes on along the minus strand of JAYESD010000003.1, from coordinate 79,941,595 downwards.
AAACATATACGACACCCTGGTGATGCAACGCAGTGGAAAAATTTTGATATTCAGTATCCAGAATTTGCGAAGGAAATCAGAAATGTGAGGTTTGCCTTGGGTACAGATGGAATGAATCCGTTTGGTGAAAAAAGGAGCATACACAGCACATGGCCCGTGGTCTTAACTATGTACAACCTACCGACGTGGTTGTGTCACAAAAGGAAATATATCTTATTATCTGTTCTTATCCAAGGTCCGAAACAACCCGGCATCGAAATTGATGTGTTCTTGGAACCTTTAATGGAAGATATGGCGAAATTGTGGAATGAAGGGGTATGTACATGGGATGAGTACAAGCGGGAGTATTTCACGCTAAGAGCAATGATATTCGTTACCGTGCATGATTATCCCGGACTGTTTACATTATCGGGACAAATGAAAGGGAAGAAAGGTTGCGTTAGGTGCGTGGATAGAACTGGATATCTATACCTCACTTCATCCAGAAAGATGGTGTACATGAGACATCGACGGTTCTTGACAGATACACACAAGTATAGGAAGATGAAAGAACAATTTGATAACAAAATCGAAAAAGATACTGCACCGAAACCTTACAGTGGAAAACTTGTGTTTGAAATGGTCAAGAACATTCATATTGCTTTCGGTAATGGAAAAAAGAGTAAAGGAATTAAGAGAAAGAAAAGTACATCTTCAGATGATACAACTGACATGGCTTTCAAGAAACAATCAATTTTTTTCAAGTATCTTCCATATTGGAAGAATCTGGAATTTTGCCATAGTATTGATTTGATGCACGTTACAAAGAATGTATTTGACAGCATCATTGGGACCTTGCTGGACATGCCGAGGAAAACAAAGGATGGATTAAATTCACGTATGGACCTAGTAAATCTTGATTTGAGACCAGAGCTTCATCCAGTAGAAAAGGCGAACGGGAAGCATTACCTTCCCCCAGCCAGCTACAACTTGACGCTAGAAGAGAAAAAAGCAATTTGTGAATTCTTGCGTGGGATCAAAGTGCCCACAAGTTTCTCATCCAATATCCGCAAACTAGTCTCGATGAAAGACTTGTCTTTATTCGGTTATAATTCTCACGACTGTCACATGATGATGACAGTTTTCCTTGCCATTGGAATAAGAGTAATCAAACCTGAGCATATAAAAGTTGTCATCACACGTTTGTGTTACTTCTTCAATGCAGTATCGCAAAAGGTGATAGCACGTGAAGATTTAGACTATCTGAAAACATACATCATCGAGACAATGTGCAAGCTTGAGATGTGTTTCCCACCATCCTTTTTTGATATGCAAGTACACCTAATCATACATCTTGTTGATCAGATAAAAGCATTGGGTCCACTATATTTACATCATATGTTTTCGCTGGAGAGATATTTAGGAGTATTAAAAGGTTATGTGCGGAACCGTGCTCACCCAGAGGGTTCAATTATGGAAGGATACACCACTGAAGAAGTGATTGAGGGTTGCGCTGATTACATCAAAGATGGAAAATCGATAGGTGTGCCTATACCGGTACATGAGGGTAGACTACGTGGGAGAGGCAAAGTGGGTAAGAAAACTTTTATTGTTCAAGATTACAAGAATGTACACCGTGCACATTTTGGTGTACTACAACAGCTCGCAATAGCTGAGCCGTACATCGAGGAACACCAAATTGAGCTTCGTGATAAAAACCAAGACCGCAAAGAGGACTGGATCATGAAAGAGCACAGAAGATGTTTCCCTGAATGGTTAATGGACAAAAATATATCATACGGAAACACTATAGAAGAGGCAACAATGAAGAAGTTAGCTTGTGGCCCATCTGCTTTGGTAACATCATGGCAAGCATATGACATCAATGGTTACACATTTTACACTAAAGAAAAAGACGGTAAGAGTGTTGCACAAAATAGTGGTGTTCGTATTGAGGCTTATGATTCACAAGGGCAGAAGACCACATACTTCGGGTTCATAGAGGAAATATGGGAACTCGATTATGGCGAAAGAATGGTAATGCCCGTATTTAAGTGCCAATGGGTCAAACATCCTGATGGTTTGAAAGTGGACAATTACGGGCTGACACTGGTAGACTTGAATAAAGTGGGTTACAAAGATGACCTGTGGGTTCTCGCCGATAATGTTGCACAAGTTTTTTATGTTCAAGATCCATAAACTGAGAAGTTGCACGTAGTTGTTTCTGGAAAGCAAAATATTGTTGGGGTTGACAATGTGGGAGATAATGAAGAGGAATATAATCAGTATGAAGAGATGTACCTTTTCACCGAACCATAAAACATCAAGCGCGTAGAGAGAAGCATTAAAAAGAATTTGAAACCCTATATGCGAGAAGATGTCAATGCTGGAAAAAATGTATATAGCAATGCGAGATGATATATATTGTATATATTTGTATCTTCTGAAATCAACTTAGAACAATGTTGGTATATGGATTGTGTCCTTTTGCATTTGTGTACATATGCGTTTGGACTCAATGATTTGGAAGTTTGGAAGTTTAGTCTTTCTTCAGATAATGATGTCTCGGGCGTGTAGCCGATTGAAGGAGGAGCGCTTGGCGTGGCGCAAGAACCATCCCCATGTATGTACATATGGCACACCGGTCACATGGTTGTATATACATATGTATCTGTAATGGACTGATGAACTTAACTGTAGTTTGTTTTTCCGTGTTGTTTGTTTTTGGTATTTTCAATTTCTCCGCGTAGGGTTTCTCTGCGAAGCCTGAATCGGGAGATTTATTGAAGTGGCAGTGCATTGTCCCCGGTAAAGAAGGGGTAAGTCATGAAGAACAAGCACAATATGAGTTTAACCATCGTCCTCCTATTAATAAATTTCTTTTGCAGACTGAATGGGAAGATGGTTACTACCCCCTGACAATCTCCTTCTCTGAGGACTATCCCTTGGTGCCTCCAAGATGCGCCTTTCCAATTGGGTTCTTCCACCCAAATGTCCATCGTTCGGGAGCACTCTGCATCAGGATTCTTGATCAAGAGATTGTAAGATAGACCTATTTTGTGCATGTAATTATTACTTATAATTGTTTTTGAACTTATTTGAACTGGTTTCTTATATTGCTTAAATTATATTTCGTAGGGGTGGTGCAGTGCTTTTACAATCAAAACTATACTACTTGAAGTTCAGCGTTTGCTGCATTAGCCAAATGTGCCTGATGTTGAAAATGATTGCTATAATCTACTTATCAAGGTTAGATGACACTTTGACTTAGTGACCAATGTAGGTTATTCATTCCTCCTTCGACATTTGTTAATTTAAATAATGTCAATATTTTTAGGATCCAGCGGAATATAAGAGACTTGTTCGGGAGCAAGCAGGACGGTACAATTTAGATTGATCGATGGGAGCTTCATCGTCGATCTACAATGAATGTAGCATGATTTTTGTTTAGTGTGTAAAGAAATTATCTTTGAACAATTGTAAAGCCTCTAATGGTGTATTATCACAATTAAGCCAGCCTCACTAGTGATCGAGCATTTCCTATAATGCATTACTGTACTAGTATCCGCTAGCTCATCTATGTTTTTTTCCTGATACAATTTTGCCTGCACGACTACATACGGCTGTGATATATAATTGCAACTACATCCCTGTAATTTTAATGAAAACCGCTTATGATAATTAAACAATGACCGCCAATGAAAATACATGATCTTCTCAGGCCGTTGTTAATCAAGAACCGGCTATGAAGTTCATTGCATTATAGATGGTTATTAATTAAGAACCGCCAATGAAGATCATGTATTTACTCAGACGGTTGTTCCTTAAAATCCATCTGTGAAGTTCATTGCATTACAGACGGTTATTAATCAAGAACCGCCAACGAAGATCATGTATTTACCCAGACGGTTGTTTCTTAAAATCCGACTGTGAAGTTCATTGCATTACAGACGGTTAATAATTAATAACCGTCTGTGAAGATCATGTATTTATCCAGACGGTTGTTTCTTAAAATCCGTCTGTGAAGTTCGTTGCATTACAGGCGGTTCTTAATTAAGAACCGATTCTGAAGATCATGTACTCCCTCCGGTCTGAAATAATTGTCACTGGCTAGTTCATTTTTGAACTAGCCGGTGACAATTATTTCAGACCGGAGGGAGTATTTACCCAGACGGTTGTTCTTTAAAATCCGCCTGTGTTGTTCTTTCATCACAGACGTTTATTATATCATTCGTCATCACAGTCGCATATTTTTAAGGACCGCCTGTGTTTGAAAAATTGAGGCGCCTGTAAAAATGCTTTTTGTAGTAGTGTTGATTGATGACTTTGGCTGCGGCGGAGTCGGTTATGGCTCGATATGGAAAGTATCGAGTTGGTTATGATAGGATTTCGTGTGGGTCACGAATTTGAGTTGTTTTAGGAATATGGTATATGTTCCTAAGTTGTTTGGAAGTCTTAAGATTGCTTCTATCTGCGTATAGAACAGTCCTAAGCAGTTATGGAAAGTTTCAATTTGTGATTGGAGTAGGATTGGAGTCCTAGTTGAGATTGGGTTGGCCTAAGGGCTGGTTATATAAGCAAGGAAGGCAAAAGCTCGTGGTGCACGACTTTGGGGCTGTTCCTCTTGTGTTATATTGAATAAAATTCGTAGTTTCAAGGAACTTTTGTGCCTTGTTCGTCCGACTTGTTCCAGACAAGTTTTACTCATCGAGTTTCTAGACAGCACTACCTTTCGTCGGTGGTTTTATCATAACTCGAGTTTTACAGATCCAATTGACGTGGTTATTTTTTGGTTGTCTTCACAACTTGATTATCTATCATCTGTCGAAATTTCAAGGTCATTGGATTTGTGGTTTCTGATCTACACGAGTTTCTTTGCAGCGTTCTAGAACTGTTTTTCTTGGGTAGGACAGATTGACCTTTGTTTGATCTTTCGATCATAACTTGAGTTTCTCTCGACGGATTTGAGTGATTATTTTTGTGTTTTCTTTTTGACTTGATTATCTCTTATATATATCACTTGTGTCACGTTTAAATACGTTTAGATTATTTTCACACACGATTTCTCTAACAGATCGTTTTTCTGTCGAAGGGGTTGGTATTTAATTGTTTCCGCTGCGTAAGATTTTAAAATCTACCATTCACCCCGCTCTGGTAGCTTTTCACGTGATCTTCGATCCTACAATTGGTATCAAAGCCACGGTGGTCGAATATTTCTGATTAGCACGTGTTCTTTACTAATCATCATGGAGAAATACTCCGCCAAACCTTGTGTGTTTGCTGGTGTTGATTTTCAGGTTTGGAAGGCACGCATGGAGGCTTTCATCTAGGCCCAAGGCTTCGCCATATGGGAAAAGGTGTACAAGCCTTATGATGTGCCGGAAAACAATCAAGTTACGACTACGAACCTACAGGACATCGACAACAACAACAAAGCTCGGAACTTGATCATCCAAGGACACACTCAAAGCAACTTCGACCGCGTTGCACACCTTCGATCGGCATACGATGTGTGGAGAGCGCTTTGTGACTATCACGAAGGATCCAACATGATCAAGGAGGTGAGACAAGATATGTTCAAAAAGGAATATATGCGTTTCAAGATGCAACCCGGTGAGTCTATCGATGACCTTTTCGCTCGCTTTAATAAAATTCTCAGCAATTTGCGTAGTGTCAATATTAACTTTTCTGATGCTAATGCTAGACAACTTTTTAGTGCAATAGACATGTCAATCTGGGAGATGAAAGTTACATCTAGTCGTGAATCAACAGTCATGAGTTCTCTTACATTAGATGTGCTTTACTCTAAACTAAAGACTCATGAAATTGACATCTTATCACGTAAGAATCCAAATAAGTCTATTGCATTTGTCTCACAACGTGATATGCCTAGCTCCAGCCAATCATCATCTTGCAATACTCTTGCTTTGTTGTCCTCACTAACCCTGTAGCAGATCGAGGAATTTCCAGAGGAGGAGCTAGCACTTCTCTCTACTAGGTTCTCAAAAGCATTGCAAAATGTGAGAACTAGAAGGAGAGGAAGCTCCAGACCTCAACGATGCTTCGAATGTGGTAAGACAGGACACTTTCGTATAGCATTCTCTAACCTTTCATGTTCTAGTTCCCGAGAAGAAAAACAATCAAGGATGAAGCACTCCTCAACAAATGATAGGAAGAAGAAGAAGGGCTTTACAGGTCACCAACTGGTGAACAATTTTATTTCCGCACTCCAGGAACTTGGCTCAAGCGACGTGAACATTGGAAGTGACGAAGATGAAGATGATTTGGCCAACTTATGCTTCATGGCGGGCAAAACAAGATCAAGATCAAGTCAGGAGGATGCAGAACACAACAGTGATAATGATGAGGTATGTTCTACCTGTAATGAAATGTGTGATGCAATTTCTCGTGCAACTATTATTGTTAAGAAAAAGGACAAAAATCTTAGGGATAATGGTTCTAAAATTGAATCACTAGAATCTGAAATCAACTATTTGAAAACCTTGATTCCTAGTGATGATTTTTGTCCCTCATGTGATTTAATCTATGAACACTTGTCCACACTAAGAACTGCACACTCCTCCACTCTAGATAGACTTGAACTTGAAATTGAAAAGAACAAAAAGCTTGTTGCACTTGACATTGGAAACTTAAAAAATTCTTCTTGTTCTACAATTGATTTGCATTGTTCTAGTTGTGATGATCTTGAAAAGAAACTAAAAGATGCTATGAATGAAATTTCAATATTGAATAATGCTTTACGTTCTCATGAAGTTAAATATTGTTCCAATTGCAAATCAAAAGGAAAAACTTCATGTGAAAATTGCCTTGATTTGTTCGATAAACTTGATAACATGCATAGGACATTACATCAGTTTTGTAATGGGAATAAGAACTTAAACTTGCTGCTGAATTCTTCCAAGTCTTGCAAAGATAAAACTGGTTTAGGTTTTGATTCTCATGCTCATGCTAAGGCACATCCACCTAAAATTGTAAAGTCATTAGGAAGTGGTTTGATTCAAACGGTTCCTAAACAAAATGAAGTGGTTTTCAAATCTGCAGGGGTGTTGTCTCATTCGGTTTCAAATAAAAATATTGCATGCTCATCTAGACATGAACACAAAGTTAAATTTCAATGCCTACTGTGGTAGAGATGGTCATTTCATAGATTTTTGTTATAGACTAGCTAAACAACAGAAAATGGAAAAATGATTGCTAGATCTCATAACTTTCATACAAAATTTGCTGCACATATTAAACTGAATGCCAGGAACATGCAACCTGCTGTTATGAGTCAAAAACATTCAAAGTTTACCTCCGGACCTCCTGTTTTTGCCTCCGGAGCTACTGATTTTTGTGCTACTCAAGTAACATCTTATAGGTCAGTAGTTAAGAGTAAAAAACCTCAAACTTTGACTCGTAAACCTGTTGTTTTATCTCAGCTTTTGCGTGTTTTTCCTGTTGCACGTCGTGTGACTCAGTACTGGATTCTTAAATGCTTTTTGACTAACCCCAATATTGAGTCATCGACGTATTGTGCTTATATGTAGGTTACATGCTTGAGGAAGGAGAACATTTGGATTGTGGATTCAGGTTGCTCACGCCACATGACCAGTAACAAAGAATGGTTCTCCTCCCTCTCTTTTGTGTCACGTGTAGAGAATGTTAGTTTTGCCAATAATTCTTCAACTCCTATAATTGCTAAGGGTTCAGTTAGAGTAAATGATCACTACACTTTGAAGGATGTGGCACTTGTCAAAATTTTGAAATACAACTTGCTTTGTGTTTCACAATTGCTAGATGAAAATCTGGAAATTATTTTCAATAAAAACTGCTGCAAAGTTGTAGGTTCAAATAGTGAGCTTATTTTTAACATGTCTCGGTTTGGAAGAGTTTTTAAAGCTGATTTTGATATGTCTTCCTCTAAGCATAGGTGTCTAGTTGCTAATGATTCAAAGGACTTATATTTTTGGCATTGTAGACTTAGTCACGTAGGCTTTGATCACCTAACACATGTTAGTGCTCTTGATCGCATACGTGGGCTGCCTAAGCTTAAAGGGGACAAATAAATTGTGTGCTCTTCTTGTAGACATGCTAAGATGGTTGCAGATTCACATACTCCTCTCACAAATATCATGACAACTAAACCGGGTCAACTTTTGCACCTTGACACCGTAGGACCTTCACGTGTTCAATCCTTCAGAGGTAAATGGTATGTTCTTGTTATTGTTGATGATTATTCTAGATACTCTTGGGTTTACTTTATGGCGTCTAAGAATGAAGCTTTTAGTCACTTTAGAACTTTATTTCTTAGATTATCAATTGATCACCCAGGATCTTTAAAAGCAATTAGAAGTGATAACAGAACTGAATTCAAAAATCGATCTTTTGATCACTTTTGTGCTGAAAATGGAATAGATCATCCATTTTCTTCACCATATGTACCTCAACAAAATGGTGTTGTAGAAAGAAAGAACAAAACCTTTCTTGAGATGGCTAGGACTATGCTTGATGAATATGAAACTCCTAGGAAATTTTGGGCTGATGCGATTGCAACCTCTTGTTATGTCTCAAATCGTGTTTTCTTGCACGCTAAGCTAGGTAAAACCCTATATGAGCTCTGGTTTGGACATAGGCCTAGTGTTACACACTTTTGGGTCTTTGGTTGCATATGCTTTGTTAAGAAACATGGTAATCTTGATAAATTTGAACCTAGATCCATTGATGACATGTTTCTTGGTTATGCATCTCATACTAGAGGCTACCGTGTGCTTTTACTTGACACTAACAAAATTGTGGAGACTTGTGAAGTTTCTTTTGATGAAGCTAGCCCAGGTACTAGCTCCGGTATTGTAAGATCAGATTCATATCCTCAGGGGGAGGGTATTTTTGAAGAAGAAGAAGAAGAAGAGCTAGTGATATTGCCTGATAGTTCCGAAGCTGACACGTGTCTAGCTCCGAACATTGAATAAGCTCCGACTATCACCCATGCTGATCCTGATCGTCCAGAAGACACAAGCTCATCTATCTACGATGAACATGAAGAAGAAGAAGCTTGTGAGGTGTCCACTTGCCTCCGGGTTTTCAAAATTCATCCTCCACAACAGATTATTGGAAGCTTGCACGAACGAGTTACACGGTCTAGGTTTTGCGATCCAAACTCTCATGCTCATTCTGCTTTTGTTGCTTCTTTTGAACCCAAAGATATATCACACGCACTCACTAATGAATCTTGGATTATTTCCATGCAAGAAGAGTTAGAAAATTTTGAAAGAAATAATGTTTGGAAACTTGTACATCCTCCTCAAGGTCACACCTTAATTGGAACTAAATGGGTGCTTAAAAATAAACAAAGTGAGGATGGAGTTGTGGTTAGGAATAAGGCTAGGTTGGTTGCTCAAGGTTTCACTCAAGTTGAAGGTCTAGATTTTGATGAAACTTTTGCTCCTGTTGCTACATTAGAAGCCATAAGAATTTTGTTAGCTTTTGCTGCATCTAAAGGTTTTAAGCTATATCAAATGGATGTTAAAAGTGTTTTTCTTAATGGCTACATAGATGAGGAGGTTTATGTCAAACAACCACCATGTTTTGAAAATCCGCGCTTTCCTAATCATACTTACAAACTGTCCAAAGTCTTGTACGGTCTCAAACAAGCCCCTAGAGCATGGTATGATAGGTTAAAAACATTCTTACTTGAAAAGGGGTTTACCATGGGCAAGGTTGATAAAACTCTTTTTGTGCTTAAGCATGGCAATGACTCATTATTTGTTCAAGTGCATGTGGATGATATTATCTTTGGTTGTGCTCACTGCTACAATAAGCCTCATCACAGACGGCTCCAAACCTATTATCACAGACGGCTTTTAAAACCGTCTGAAACGAAGAGTCTGTGATAATCCGCAATTTCACAGGCGGAGAAGTGAAACCGCCTGTGAAGACTAATTATCATAGGCGGTTCTTCACTAAGGATAGCCGCCTGTGAAGACCGATTATCATAGGCGGTTCTTTACTTAGGCTAGCCGTCTGTGAAAATACTTTATCACAGACGGGTCGTGCAGCATATATAACCGTCTGTGATAAACATCTTATCACAGACGGTTATTAAAGAATAACTAACCGTCTATGATAAGAAGTCTTCACAGGCGGGTATTGAAGCATAACTAACCGCCAATGATAATTTGTCTTCACAGGCGGATTTTGAAGCATAACTAACCGCCTATGATAATGAGTCTTCACAGTCGGGTATTGAAGCATAACTAACCGTCTATGATAATGTGTATTCACAGGCGGATTTTGAAGCATAACTAACCGCCTATGATAATATGTCTTCACAGGCGGGTTTTGAAGCATAACTAACCGTCAATGATAATGTGTCTTTACAGACGGTTATTGAAGCATAACTAACTCGTCTATGATAATGGTGTTATCACAGACGGAGTTTACCTATATCAGCCGTCTGTGAAGACCCTTTAACGCAGCCGGTTTCTACCATAACAGACACCGCCTGTGAAAATTAGGTTATCACAGATGTTTCTTTACTTGTATCTAGCCGCCTGTGATAATTGTTTTTCACAGTCATGCAGTACTACTGCTGTTATTTCTAATTTCCAGGTCAATTCAATATAATCACAGAACAAAAAACAACAATCATCACAGAACAAAAGACAACAATATTATCATCACAGAAGTCAATTTCACTAAAACAATATACATACACACAAGTTACAGATACAATTTTATCTCAAAGTTTACAAGTTTTCACCAAAAAACTGTTTAGATTGGTATAGTCGCAAAGTTCTGGCACATCAGCTGCTGAACCTCTCTTATCAAAGAACTTCCCCGTTTTGTGCAAAATTTCACGACGAATGAACTGACAGAGTTCAGAAGCAATCCTGTCGGCTCCTCCATCAGGAATACTTCTACAAACCGGCCATTCTTCGTTCAGATTCTTCTTGTGCTGCAATATAACACATAACAAGGTTTAGAATGTGTTGGTTTGAACAATCTCAAAGTATAGATCAAAGTGAGAGTATACAAGAATTTAGTAGGTATTTTTGGAGCAGTTGTACTATGAGCAATTGAATTTTGAAGTTGGAATCAAAATATGAAAATAATGTTTCTGGTAATATTGAACAGCAGAGAATATAAGCATTAAACTATGCTAGTTACAATGAAAATGAAACACAAAAGTAAGAAAATAAGGTATCGACATTAAGGATAACTTATATCCTCACGATTGACTCTATATACGGCGGCGGTCCGAAGATGCTCGCATACATAATACCCGCATAAGACACTCCCAGCAGGCTGCTTCGGACAAGCATAATACGTTTTAATGTCCAATGCATTCGTATTAGGAGGTCTCTGACCGCCAAGCTGTTCCGCGTAAAACCGCCAAGCGCTATAATACAAGAAATGTCATATAAAACTTGTCAACACATTCTAAATGTGCGTAAATTAAAATTATTGAATAAACGTACTTTTTTCAAAATGGAAAGGAAATCTTTGTAACGATCTGGTGGGTAATCGGCCGAGTCCAAGACTGTTGCCATTCCCTGCGTTGGCTTGATGAAGATCATTATGTAGTGATTACTGCAAACATACAAACACACGTGTTAACAATTACCAATAATTGCTATTTCAATGCCATGTGTCGAACTTACTCGAAGTGGTACGGAGCCTTTACGAGGTCCTGGCCGTCTCTGACAAAGTTAAACATCGCATGTCCTATGTAAGCTGCAACTTCTGCCTTTCTATCCTTCTTAAGTTTTGCAATTGCTCTTTCAAAATCTTTTTTTTCATGTGTTTGTACTGGCTTGATTCTCGATTCGCCTGGACGTCGAATAGCGACTTTGCAATCCTAGTAGGGTCAAGGATACCTGTCTTGTGCGCCAACTTTTCATTATCCATGTATTGCATCCTATTGAAGAAGTCCAGAATTGTTATAATCTCATGAAATGCGTATGCGTGTAGTAAGAAAAGCAAATACAAAATATTAGAGCACTTACAAGCACCAGACGAGCAGCAGGTTGATTTCGAGCATGCCCCGATGGAAAAGGGAAAGCAGCTCGTCAAATAAAATGACTTGTTTATCTACTCCAGTGCTCCAGAATGCTTCTTTTGGAATACGAAATGTGACGCAATCAAGACCATATTTTGTGCTGGCAGTGATGTACCACTCATGCATTCTTCTGAGCGCGACGGGTTGTTTGCTAAGTTGTACGGATGTCATTAACGGCTTCCCATTCTCAAATTTAGGAGGAACATCCTCAAGCTTGTATATTGGAACTCCTAGTTTAACTAAAGTCGTCCGCCGATTATACATGACACCGTCTTCTTCCCACTCCTCGATATCTTCTAATGCTGGCTCATGAGAAGAACGAGATGCACTCGATTTTCTAATATTTTCCTTCATAGCTTCCAAATACTTTGTCACTTCTGATGAAGGTTTCTTATTTTCGTATGAGCTAACTTTGACAGGCACTGATGATCGAGGAGTAGTCGTCGGAAGTTGGACACTGGCTTGTTGTTGAACCTGTTGTTCAACTGATTGCTCTTTACTCCCAGCAGCTGGCTCTAGTACTACTTCAAGCTGTTGCTCAACTAGTTGCTCTTTACTAGCAACAGCTTGCTCTGGTACTGCTTGAAGTTGTTGTCCAACTTGTTGCTCTTGGATATCATCATCCTTGCTCAGACATAGGGGGAGTGGATCTTCCCGGACTGGGAGTGGATCTTCATGCACTTTCGCCTTAGAAGATGGGGTTGCAGTATTTGGAGATGCGACGGGGCTAGAAATTGGCTCATCGTCCAACACGATATCGCGTCGGTGCCAAAGGATTAATTGGTTGACAGCCTGCCCCAGAGTCGCGATCCCCTCAGGTGTGACGTGGTCTATTTCATAATCTTCATAATCATTATCAATGATCTGAAGAACTTGCACCACAGAATAATACAACGGAAGTGGGCTCCCGTTGAAGTCACGATCAGGCTTTGCCATAGCAGTGGCAACCTGTTTGGTTTTGTTCCCTGCTCTGCCTATCGGGACAAGAAGACGACAAGATTTGTCGTTAGCAATATCATCGACAGGGAACTTATGGGCTGACCCTGAGCCTGGCACGGAACCAACGCTGCTAGGGTAGGCAGTTGGAGATACTAATTGCTCCTTTTGCACCGGAACCATCATTGTACTCGGTGCCACTAATTGTCCTGATTGTCTAAGTTGTTCCATTATTTCTTGCATATTTTCTTTGACCTTTTGAGCAATTGTTTCATCAAGTGTTTTCTTAAACTTCTCACGTCTTCTATATGTGTCTTTATCTTTAGGGAAACCATCTAGCCAAGACATTTGAGAAGAGACCGCTCGAACCCGTCCGCTGTGTTCAGGGTTTCCCAAGATAGCGGTAAGTTGGTCATTCTCCCTCTTCGGCTTGAAGAGACCCTTCTGTTGCTTTTCAATTACTTCTTTCATTTTATCCTCTACTTCATTCAGAGAGTCGGGCTTTTCAAGTTTGCCCTCGCTGGTCAAACCTGACCGAGCAAAGACCCAGCGTTGAGTTCGCTCATCGCACCCTTCTAATGGGTGAGGATTGCCCTTACTAAGAATTTCGTCTATTATCTTATTCCATTTCTGGATTTTGGGGCCATATTCGGCAGACCCCAAGCGATGATGGTATTTGTTCTTTTTTGCAAGCTCTGACCTAGTTGCACTTAGAGCTTTAGCATCAGGTGTGCTCTTTTGACGAACAAACTCTTGCCACTGAGCTTGTGTGATTTTTCCCATCTTCCTCGGGCTAGGGACCTTATTGGCCTTAACATAAGCATTCATTTCACTCTTCCAGCATCGAAACTTCTTGCCGCAAGAGACCAATGTTGCTTTCTTTACAGCTTCTTCTGTGCCTTTCGGGAACTTGAATTGTTTCTTTATCTTTTCCCACAACTCATTCTTGGTCTGCTCGGGTAATTTCCTCCAATTCTCGGTTGTGATCGGCACAACCTCCCTAACAAGAAAACCGCATGCATTACGGTACTTGGTAACTGAATCCAGTGGTTCTTGGGGAAGCCCACCTGGACCGACCCTTGTTATGTACATGATGCGGTCCAATGGACCCTTATTGGGACCTCGTTGCCCTCGTTTCCGCTTGAGTGAAGCTGAGGATTCATCCATTGGTGAACCTTCTGCGGTTTTAGGAGCCGATGTCACCTCATTGTCTTCGAGATTAATCTAGGTAGAAAAAAATTATAAGACTTCGTATACTTGACAACCAACATTAACTTGAACTGCTGAAGTTAAGATTCGTGATCCATACCTCGTCGGCAGGATCATATTCCGGGTCTAGATCCACTGAAGTCTTTTTAATTTTTATATTCGGAAAAGGATCCGAAGGACTGTGATAGGAGCCTGAACTGCTGGAGTCAGTAAACTCCATATTGTCTTCTTTGTTGTTACTATCAGGACCAGTCTTCTTAGGGCTTTCCATGCTAGATCTAATAAGACAAAAAATCTAATAAATGGCATAACTAAATTTGGTCATATTTAAAACAAATTTTCTCAATTTTGGCTCAATTAAGTAAATTTAGCCAAAACACATTTTTGAAGTTATATAGGTCTAACTAAATTCTTGTATCATAGAGATCGGCATCATATGCTCAGACTCCATCGCCACACCTAGTGTTACCTAGATATGGGCGTGAGGATGCTCCTGGCATCACAAATGAGTTGGCCAGCAACTTTTGTTTGGCTTCAGAGCTAAATATAGCATAACTTTGGTAGCTCAGATTAGGTACAATTGCTCAAATGAAGCTGATGGAGCCACAAGTGCAGACATCTTTGGTAGCACAGATTAGCTACAATTGCTCAAATGAAACTTAGAGAAATAAAAGCAAACTTAGCCAAACTTAGTCTAGCATAGCTAACTCTAAGCAAAAGAAGCCAAATATAGCTAAATATAGCATAACTTAGTCAAAATTAGTCAAGTATAACTATATCTAATGTAACTTAGCCAAAATTAGCCAAATTTGGTCAACTTAACCAAATATAGCTAAATCTTGCCCCTAATAGAGAATTATGTGGCATATGCAAGGCCGATGACAGAAATAGGGAATATACTGCTGTTACTAGAGTCTAGAATCATGTTTACCACTAACGTGTCAGAACAGTTTCAGACACACAGAACCAACTACCAATTTATCGTGATATAACCATCCACATAAATCTTGCCCCACCGAACCCTAACCAAAGATGCCACCGAACTTGACAGTTTTTCGAATTCCACCGAACCCTAACCAAGGATGCCTACCATTATCTAATTCCCGAACCCTAACCAAGGATATGCAAGGCGGCAGCGAGGGCGGGGAGGGAGGCGGCACGGCGAAGGAGGATGGAAGGTTGAAGGGTTTAGGGTTTACCTTGAAGCTCGGCGGCGACGGAAATGGCTTCGCTCGGCGTACCTGGAAGTGAGGAGGGCGAAGCTCGGCGGCGACGGCGAAGCTCGGCGACGACGGCGAAGCTCGGCGACGACGGCGAAGCTCGGCGACGGCGAAGCTCGACGACGGCGAAGCTCGGCGGCGTACCTGGAAGTGACGAGGGGGAACACTTGGCGGCAAACGAAATTTTGGCAGCCTAACGGCGTCTAAGTGTTTCGCCCGGGTTAGGTTTTTCTAATGCTGCCGAGGGGTATATATAGACTCACATTTTCTCAGGCAGATTTTAAGTACCGACCGTCAGGGAAGACTGTTACCTCACTCGGATTTTACTTACCAACCGCCTGAGAAGATACAATTATCTCAGGCGGTTGGTTAGTAACACCCGCCTGAGTTAAACATGGGCCTGTGAAGATATTTACTTCTTCTTAATTTGATGAACGCCTACATAAAGACCCCTCACCAACCGGGATGAGGATCCCCTGACTTAATCAGCGGTCACTGACATGTGGACCCGGTCCCACACGTCAGTGACCATGTCACGCGTGCGCGACCTTTCTTTTCCCCGAGGTGCGACCTTTCTTTTCCACTCCGCGCGGCCTTAAAGACGCGCTATCGCTCACAAGTGCATCGCTCACTTTGAATCCTCTTGTTTTCTTCGTCTTCCTCCGCTCCGACGACCCAACACCACTATGGCCGACCTTCCGCCGCCAAGCCCTCCGAGGGAGCCACCTTGCAAGAAACAATGTTGCAGCTCCCCCGAGAAGATCAACACCGAGCAGCGCCTCCTCATGGCGCGAGAGGCGTACAACAATACGTCTCGCGCCATGAGTGCCTTGGGGCTGGGTACCCTTCCAGAGTATACTGGAATGGGTACCTTGGGCCACTACCTATATGCCCTCGTGGGGGTGGCTGATCGTCTCGACATTCTGTTTGCGACGATGGCCCAGGTTCTTGGCCCCGAGGGCCGTAGAACGCTGGTGGAGGCGACGGCTAGCAACCTCGGGGTTGCACCGCCGGTGCAGCCGGTGCAGCCGGTGCAGCCGGCCCTGTCTCCTGTTGCACCGGTGCCGGAGTTGCCACCGGAGGACGAGGAGGAGGAGAAGGAAGAGGAGTAGGAGTAGGATTTAATTAGTTTTTCTTTTTGTTGTTTTTAGTTGCTTCTGTTTTGTAAATATTGTTAATGAATGAAATCTATCTTTTTTCATCTATGTGATTGAATATTACTTGTGTATCTTTTGTGTTCTTGTGTGTTCTTGTGTAAATATTGTGCATCTTGTGTGTTCTTTTGTGAGATGTGCATATTGTTAATGAATGAGTATCTTGTGTGTTCTTCAACTGTGTGAATGATTGAATATTGTTAATAAATGTAGTGTGTTCATCGTTAATTAAAATTTCACGTCTGAGTAGAAATTAATTTGATATTTACCAAAACATTACAATGTCAGCTATACAAGTTTTAAAAATATTTTGTTCAGGTGGTAGATGTTAATTTTATACAAATGTAGAAGAAAGAATCATCGAATTTGGACACAATTTGCAGAATCTAAACATGTTTGAGTATTTATATTGGAATCTAAATAAAAAAGAAGCAAGGGATAAGGAAACTGAAGAACAGTATCGGGCATTATCTCAGGCGGTTGTTAAGCAATAACCGCCTGTGAAGATATTTACTTCTTCTTAATTAATATTCTTGATTAAATGTGGTCCTTTAAAAAGGCAAAAATCCACTTTCTTGTAATATTATTGATAAGTAAAGGTTACCATTAAATTTCACTTCATAAATCCTTTGAAATTGGTCAGAACATAAAAAACATACAACAAATGCTATTTTTCATTTTTCTATCTTGATGAATATAATGCTTTTTTCATTTATTTTTTCAGTGGACATTTTTAATCATCATACCAACATCTACGAATTTTTTCATATTTTTTTAAATTTTTTGGAATCAATGTGTGTTCATAATTTGATGAATGCCTCATATGAATATGAGCATTTAGTTAGAATGGTGGATAATTTGAAGTTTGACATGTTGGAATGCTTTTAAAAAAATTAAAAAAATTCATACATGTATAAATTATACAAATATGTTCATACCAACAATTTTGAGTGAAGGAACTTTTTTTTATGAGATACACAAATGTGAATAATATGTGAGTAGAAATTAATTTGATATTTACCAAAACATTACAATGTCAGCTATACAAGTTTTAAAAATATTTTGTTCAGGTGGTAGATGTTAATTTTATACAAATGTAGAAGAAAGAATCATCGAATTTGGACACAATTTGCAGAATCTAAACATGTTTGAGTATTTATATTGGAATCTAAATAAAAAAGAAGCAAGGGATAAGGAAACTGAAGAACAGTATCGGGCATTATCTCAGGCGGTTGTTAAGCAATAACCGCCTGTGAAGATATTTACTTCTTCTTAATTAATATTCTTGATTAAATGTGGTCCTTTAAAAAGGCAAAAATCCACTTTCTTGTAATATTATTGACAAGTAAAGGTTACCATTAAATTTCACTTCATAAATCCTTTGAAATTGGTCAGAACATAAAAAACATACAACAAATGCTATTTTTCATTTTTCTATCTTGATGAATATAATGCTTTTTTCATTTATTTTTTCAGTGGACATTTTTAATCATCATACCAACATCTACGAATTTTTTCATATTTTTTTAAATTTTTTGGAATCAATGTGTGTTCATAATTTGATGAATGCCTCATACGAATATGAGCATTTAGTTAGAATGGTGGATAATTTGAAGTTTGACATGTTGGAATGCTTTTAAAAAAATTAAAAAAATTCATACATGTATAAATTATACAAATATGTTCATACCAACAATTTTGAGTGAAGGAACTTTTTTTTTATGAGATACACAAATGTGAATAATATGTGAGTAGAAATTAATTTGATATTTACCAAAACATTACAATATCAGCTATACATGTTTTAAAAATATTTTGTTCAGGTGGTAGATGTTAATTTTATACAAATGTAGAAGAAAGAATCATCGAATTTGGACACAATTTGCAGAATCTAAACATGTTTGAGTATTTATATTGGAATCTAAATAAAAAAGAAGCAAGGGATAAGGAAACTAAAGAACAGTATCGGGCATTATCTCAGGCGGTTGTTAAGCAATAACCGCCTGTGAAGATATTTACTTCTTCTTAATTAATATTCTTGATTAAATGTGGTCCTTTAAAAAGGCAAAAATCCACTTTCTTGTAATATTATTGATAAGTAAAGGTTACCATTAAATTTCACTTCATAAATCCTTTGAAATTGGTCAGAACATAAAAAACATACAACAAATGCTATTTTTCATTTTTCTATCTTGATGAATATAATGCTTTTTTCATTTATTTTTTCAGTGGACATTTTTAATCATCATACCAACATCTACGAATTTTTTCATATTTTTTTAAATTTTTTGGAATCAATGTGTGTTCATAATTTGATGAATGCCTCATATGAATATGAGCATTTAGTTAGAATGGTGGATAATTTGAAGTTTGACATGTTGGAATGCTTTTAAAAAAATTAAAAAAATTCATACATGTATAAATTATACAAATATGTTCATACCAACAATTTTGAGTGAAGGAACTTTTTTTTTATGAGATACACAAATGTGAATAATATGTGAGTAGAAATTAATTTGATATTTACCAAAACATTACAATGTCAGCTATACAAGTTTTAAAAATATTTTGTTCAGGTGGTAGATGTTAATTTTATACAAATGTAGAAGAAAGAATCATCGAATTTGGACACAATTTGCAGAATCTAAACATGTTTGAGTATTTATATTGGAATCTAAATAAAAAAGAAGCAAGGGATAAGGAAACTGAAGAACAGTATCGGGCATTATCTCAGGCGGTTGTTAAGCAATAACCGCCTGTGAAGATATTTACTTCTTCTTAATTAATATTCTTGATTAAATGTGGTCCTTTAAAAAGGCAAAAATCCACTTTCTTGTAATATTATTGATAAGTAAAGGTTACCATTAAATTTCACTTCATAAATCCTTTGAAATTGGTCAGAACATAAAAAACATACAACAAATGCTATGTTAATTAACTGACGCGCCGCACGAGGTCTGCGGAGAAGTTAAGAAGCCGTGGTGCAGGGGACGCGTGCGACGGAAGGATCTCTGAAGATCGTCTTCCACAGTGGTTTAATTGTGCGCCGCACGAGGTCTGCAAAGAGTTCAATGCGCAATGAACAAAATATTTTGTTCAGTTGGTAGATGTTAATTTAATACAAATGTAGAAGAAAGAATCATCGAATTTGAACACAATTTGCAGAATGTAAACATGTTTGAGTATTTATATTGGAATCTAAATAAAAAAGAAGCAAGGGATAAGGAAACTGCAGAACAGTATCGGGCATTATCCCAGGCGGTTGTTAAGTTATACCCGCCTCAGATAAACATATTTGTAGACGGTTGTTAAGTACCAACCGTCTGTGAAGATCTTTACTTCTTTTTTCTCAGGCGGTTTATAAGTAATACCCGCCTGAGATAATCATTTTTAAACTACAATATGTTAATTAACGGCCTGAGAAGTGTTAATTAACTGACGCGCCGCACGAGGTCTGCGGAGAAGTTGAGAAGCCGTGGTGCAGGGACGCGTGCAAGGATCTCTCAAGATCGTCTTCCACAGTGGTTTAATTGTGCGCCGCACGAGGTCTGCAAAGAGTTCAATGCGCAATGAACAAAATATTTTGTTAAGTTGGTAGATGTTAATTTAATACAAATGTAGAAGAAAGAATCATCGAATTTGAACACAATTTGCAGAATGTAAACATGTTTGAGTATTTATAATGGAATCTAAATAAAAAAGAAGCAAGGGATAAGGAAACTGCAGAACAGTATCGGGCATTATCCCAGGCGGTTGTTAAGTTATACCCGCCTTAGATAAACGTATTTGTAAACGGTTGTTAAGTACCAACCGTCTGTGAAGATTTTTACTTCTTTTTTCTCAGGCGGTTTATAAGTAATACCCGCCCGAGATAATCATTTTTGAAACTACAATATGTTAATTAACGGCCTGAGAAGTGTTAATTAACTGACGTGCCGCACGAGGTCTGCGGAGAAGTTGAGAAGCCGTGGTGCAGGGACGCGTGCAAGGATCTCTCAAGATCGTCTTCCACAGTGGTTTAATTGTGCGCCGCACGAGGTCTGCAAAGAGTTCAATGCGCGGGAAACGAACCGCTCCCTCGTCTACTCCGCACAGACCTATATAAGGCGCGTCGTCGGTTATGGACAAGCACAAAACTTTTCTCCACTCCTTTCTTCTTCTTCCATCGTTCCACCTCTCCTAGCCCGCCGCCGATTAACCACCACAGCCATGGCCAACCTTCCGCCACCTAGCCCGCCGAGGCAGCCACCCTGCAAGCGGATACGCTGCAGCTCCCCCGAGAGGGTGAATGACGACCAGCGCGTTCCACCGCCAGTGCAGCCGGAGCCACCGGTACAGCCGGAGCAATCGGCTCAGCCGGAGAAGCCGACCCTCTCTCCAGCTGCATCGTCGCCGGAGGAGGAGGAGGAGGAGGCGGACGACTTCGACGACGACGACGATGATGACGATGATGACGACGAGTCGTCCTCCGACGACAGCGACGACGAGTCGTCCACCGACGACGGCGACGACGGGTCGTCCACTGACGACGGCGACGACGACGACGGCGACCACCACCATGGTGACGACTACGACAACAACGACGACGAGTCGGAGGAGGACCGCTTGGCTTGGTTTGAGAAGCTGGCAGAGAGGATGGAGGAGGCGGGGCCGTAGTGTAGTTTTAGGATTTCAATCAAGTGTTCTTGTACATTTTTCTTGTGTTTTGTACATATTTCAATCAAGTGTCAATGAATACTGGTGGATAATTTGAAGTTTGACATGTTGGAGTGCTTTTAAAAAAATTAAAAAAATTCATACATGTATAAATTATGCAAATATGTTCGTACCAACAATTTTGAGTGAAAGATCTTTTTTTATGAGATACACAAATGTGAATAATATGTGAGTAGAAATTAATTTGATATTTACCAAAACATTTCAACGTCAGCTATACAAGTTTTAAAAATATTTTGTTCAGTTGGCATTATCTTAGACGGTTGTTAAGTAATACCCGCCTGAGATAAAAATCTTCCTTGGCGGTTATTAAGTACCAACAGCCTGTGAAGATATTTACTTCTTAATTAATAAACATCATCTCAGGCGGTTGGTAAGTAAAACCCGTCTGCGATAAAGTTAAAAACCGCCTGTGAAAAACCTACGTCTGGTCAGAACATAAAAAATATACAACAAATGCTATTTTTCATTTTTCTATCTTGATGAATATAATGCTTTTTTCATTTATTTTTTCAGTGGACATTTTTAATCATCATACCAACATCTACGAATTTTTTCATATTTTTTTAAATTTTTTGGAATCAATGTGTGTTCATAATTTGATGAATGCCTCATATGAATATGAGCATTTAGTTAGAATGGTGGATAATTTGAAGTTTGACATGTTGGAATGCTTTTAAAAAAATTAAAAAAATTCATACATGTATAAATTATACAAATATGTTCATACCAACAATTTTGAGTGAAGGAACTTTTTTTTATGAGATACACAAATGTGAATAATATGTGAGTTGAAATTAATTTGATATTTACCAAAACATTACAATGTCAGCTATACAAGTTTTAAAAATATTTTGTTCAGGTGGTAGATGTTAATTTTATACAAATGTAGAAGAAAGAATCATCGAATTTGGACACAATTTGCAGAATCTAAACATGTTTGAGTATTTATATTGGAATCTAAATAAAAAAGAAGCAAGGGATAAGGAAACTGAAGAACAGTATCGGGCATTATCTCAGGCGGTTGTTAAGCAATAACCGCCTGTGAAGATATTTACTTCTTCTTAATTAATATTCTTGATTAAATGTGGTCCTTTAAAAAGGCAAAAATCCACTTTCTTGTAATATTATTGATAAGTAAAGGTTACCATTAAATTTCACTTCATAAATCCTTTGAAATTGGTCAGAACATAAAAAACATACAACAAATGCTATTTTTCATTTTTCTATCTTGATGAATATAATGCTTTTTTCATTTATTTTTTCAGTGGACATTTTTAATCATCATACCAACATCTACGAATTTTTTCATATTTTTTTAAATTTTTTGGAATCAATGTGTGTTCATAATTTGATGAATGCCTCATATGAATATGAGCATTTAGTTAGAATGGTGGATAATTTGAAGTTTGACATGTTGGAATGCTTTTAAAAAAATTAAAAAAATTCATACATGTATAAATTATACAAATATGTTCATACCAACAATTTTGAGTGAAGGAACTTTTTTTTTATGAGATACACAAATGTGAATAATATGTGAGTAGAAATTAATTTGATATTTACCAAACATTACAATGTCAGCTATACAAGTTTTAAAAATATTTTGTTCAGGTGGTAGATGTTAATTTTATACAAATGTAGAATAAAGAATCATCGAATTTGGACACAATTTGCAGAATATAAACATGTTTGAGTATTTATATTGGAATCTAAATAAAAAAGAAGCAAGGGATAAGGAAACTGAAGAACAGTATCGGGCATTATCTCAGGCGGTTGTTAAGCAATAACCGCCTGTGAAGATATTTACTTCTTCTTAATTAATATTCTTGATTAAATGTGGTCCTTTAAAAAGGCAAAAATCCACTTTCTTGTAATATTATTGATAAGTAAAGGTTACCATTAAATTTCACTTCATAAATCCTTTGAAATTGGTCAGAACATAAAAAACATACAACAAATGCTATGTTAATTAACTGACGCGCCGCACGAGGTCTGCAGAGAAGTTAAGAAGCCGTGGTGCAGGGGACGCGTGCGACGGAAGGATCTCTGAAGATCGTCTTCCACAGTGGTTTAATTGTGCGCCGCACGAGGTCTGCAAAGAGTTCAATGCGCAATGAACAAAATATTTTGTTCAGTTGGTAGATGTTAATTTAATACAAATGTAGAAGAAAGAATCATCGAATTTGAACACAATTTGCAGAATGTAAACATGTTTGAGTATTTATATTGGAATCTAAATAAAAAAGAAGCAAGGGATAAGGAAACTACAGAACAGTATCGGGCATTATCCCAGGCGGTTGTTAAGTTATACCCGCCTCAGATAAACATATTTGTAGACGGTTGTTAAGTACCAACCGTCTGTGAAGATCTTTACTTCTTTTTTCTCAGGCGGTTTATAAGTAATACCCGCCTGAGATAATCATTTTTAAACTACAATATGTTAATTAACGGCCTGAGAAGTGTTAATTAACTGACGCGCCGCACGAGGTCTGCGGAGAAGTTGAGAAGCCGTGGTGCAGGGACGCGTGCAAGGATCTCTCAAGATCGTCTTCCACAGTGGTTTAATTGTGCGCCGCACGAGGTCTGCAAAGAGTTCAATGCGCAATGAACAAAATATTTTGTTCAGTTGGTAGATGTTAATTTAATACAAATGTAGAAGAAAGAATCATCGAATTTGAACACAATTTGCAGAATGTAAACATGTTTGAGTATTTATAATGGAATCTAAATAAAAAAGAAGCAAGGGATAAGGAAACTGCAGAACAGTATCGGGCATTATCCCAGGCGGTTGTTAAGTTATACCCGCCTTAGATAAACGTATTTGTAGACGGTTGTTAAGTACCAACCGTCTGTGAAGATTTTTACTTCTTTTTTCTCAGGCGGTTTATAAGTAATACCCGCCTGAGATAATCATTTTTGAAACTACAATATGTTAATTAACGGCCTGAGAAGTGTTAATTAACTGATGCGCCGCACGAGGTCTGCGGAGAAGTTGAGAAGCCGTGGTGCAGGGACGCGTGCAAGGATCTCTCAAGATCGTCTTCCACAGTGGTTTAATTGTGCGCCGCACGAGGTCTGCAAAGAGTTCAATGCGCGGGAAACGAACCGCTCCCTCGTCTACTCCGCACAGACCTATATAAGGCGCGTCGTCGGTTATGGACAAGCACAAAACTTTTCTCCACTCCTTTCTTCTTCTTCCATCGTTCCACCTCTCCTAGCCCGCCGCCGATTAACCACCACAGCCATGGCCAACCTTCCGCCACCTAGCCCGCCGAGGCAGCCACCCTGCAAGCGGATACGCTGCAGCTCCCCCGAGAGGGTGAATGACGACCAGCGCGTTCCACCGCCGGTGCAGCCGGAGCCACCGGTACAGCTGGAGCAATCGGCTCAGCCGGAGAAGCCGACCCTCTCTCCTGCTGCATCGTCGCCGGAGGAGGAGGAGGAGGAGGCGGACGACTTCGACGATGACGACGATGATGACGATGATGACGACGAGTCGTCCTCCGACGACGGCGACGACGAGTCGTCCACCGACGACGGCGACGACGAGTCGTCCACTGATGACGGCGACGACGACGACGGCGACCACCACCATGGTGACGACTACGACGACGACGACGACGAGTCGGAGGAGGACCGCTTGGCTTGGTTTGAGAAGCTGGCGGAGAGGATGGAGGAGGCGGGGCCGTAGTGTAGTTTTAGGATTTCAATCAAGTGTTCTTATACATTTTTCTTGTGTTTTGTACATATTTCAATCAAGTGTCAATGAATACTGGTGGATAATTTGAAGTTTGACATGTTGGAGTGCTTTTAAAAAAATTAAAAAAATTCATACATGTATAAATTATGCAAATATGTTCGTACCAACAATTTTGAGTGAAAGATCTTTTTTTATGAGATACACAAATGTGAATAATATGTGAGTAGAAATTAATTTGATATTTACCAAAACATTTCAACGTCAGCTATACAAGTTTTAAAAATATTTTGTTCAGTTGGCATTATCTTAGACGGTTGTTAAGTAATACCCGCCTGAGATAAAAATCTTCCTTGGCGGTTATTAAGTACCAACAGCCTGTGAAGATATTTACTTCTTAATTAATAAACATCATCTCAGGCGGTTGGTAAGTAAAACCCGTCTGCGATAAAGTTAAAAACCGCCTGTGAAAAACCTACGTCTATATAAGGACCCCTCACCGCAGTCAAAACGCAACCCTGGAGAATTTATATCGACGCCGCCAGGCTGTTGAAATTTCCCCTGCGCCGCGCCGCCGCTCCGCCGCCCAGCCCATACTGCCGCGCCGCCGCTCAACCCCGCACCGCCACTTTTCCACCCAGCCGGCCCACCGTGCTGACGCCTCCCCACCGTGCTGACGCCTCTGCAAGGTAAATGTAGTTTCCTTACTTTTTCTTTGTATATTTTCATTAGCTGATAAGCTGTTAGTTTTGTGTGTTCTGGTATATGGATTCTGTCCTTTTGCATGTGTAAGGACTGTATGGATTGTGTTCTGGTATATTGATGTATGGACTATATGGATTGTTTTCGTTTTTGTACCTATTATGTGACATGAATATGATGTTTAATTAACAGATGCTATTGTAATATATATAAGATGCATCTGGGCCTTGTTTCCCGATATAACGGACTGGATCCCACCCAGACCTAGCCCATGCTGCTGGGCCTGTTTCCCCCTTTGACTCCGTCCGCCTCAAGACGTCGCCCGTCTCCTACATTAGTCGCCCTAATCATACTTGTTATGTCTCTGTAAATTCATTTTATAGAAGACCTTTAGAGAATATTTGTGGCCAAATTTTGTAAATCTGACAAAAAATTCTATTATTGAAGCATGGACCGTCGAGCGTGGATGTATAACATGCCAAGACCCGATCCTATGTACATTCGTAATGTTGCAAATTTTATTGAAGCATCCAAGAGACATGCGAAGTTGCAAAACATAGATGACATATTATGTCCATGTATCGACTGCGAAAATAAGATTGCTTGGACGGATACTATAGTAATCCAATCTCATTTGGTGAAAAGAGGTTTCAAAAATAACTACACAATATGGACAGAGCATGGTGAGTTAGATACACATGATGTGGATAAAGATGATGAGAGAGGCTCAGATGATGATAATGTTCATATCGATGATGGTAGTGACAATCAAGCTGGTGATGATGATGATGAGTTCGATTGTGAGGAGATGTTGCGTCACATTGAACCATATGTACTGACTTCTATGGGAGCAAGCAAAGGTTTAAGTAAAATGGAGACATTGCAGAATGCGGCCACAGAGCTTTTATATGATGAATCAAACGGTTGTGATAAAGAGTTTACTACATTGCGTGCAGTCTTAGAACTACTAAAGTTGAAAGCTACGCACGGATGGTCCGATTGTAGTTTCTCTGATCTTTTGAATCTTCTGGCAGAAATTCTTCCAAATCCAAATAAACTGCCTAGAAGCACTTATAAAGCGAAGAAACTTCTTTGCCCGATGGCACTAGGTGTGACAAAAATACACGCTTGTGTGAACCATTGTATTCTGTATCGCAAAGAGCATGAGCTCGCAACTAGATGCCCCATTTGTGGTGTCAGTAGATATAAGAAGGACTACAATCACCAGTATGTTACCAACATGAAAAAGACTCAGAAGAATAAGAAGTTTATTATTGGTCCTGAAGGTGATGATGACGATACTTCTGGCGATGCAGACGGGAAGAATAAGAGAAAAATTCCTGCATTGGTGATGTGGTACCTTCCGGTAATTGATCGCTTGAAGCGTTTGTTCTCAAACCCTAGGGAGGCTGAACTTATGCGTTGGCATTCCGAGGAACGCAAGAAGAATGAAAAACATATACGACACCCTGGTGATGCAACGCAGTGGAAAAATTTTGATATTCAGTATCCAGAATTTGCGAAGGAAATCAGAAATGTGAGGTTTGCCTTGGGTACAGATGGAATGAATCCGTTTGGTGAATAAAGGAGCATACACAGCACATGGCCCGTGGTCTTAACTATGTACAACCTACCGACGTGGTTGTGTCACAAAAGGAAATATATCTTATTATCTGTTCTTATCCAAGGTCCGAAACAACCCGGCATCGAAATTGATGTGTTCTTGGAACCTTTAATGGAAGATATGGCGAAATTGTGGAATGAAGGGGTACGTACATGGGATGAGTACAAGCGGGAGTATTTCACGCTAAGAGCAATGATATTCGTTACCGTGCATGATTATCCCGAACTGTTTACATTATCGGGACAAATGAAAGGGAAGAAAGGTTGCGTTAGGTGCATGGATAGAACTGGATATCTATACCTCACTTCATCCAGAAAGACGGTGTACATGAGACATCGACGGTTCTTGACAGATACACACAAGTATAGGAAGATGAAAGAACAATTTGATAACAAAATCGAAAAAGATACTGCACCGAAACCTTACAGTGGAAAACTTGTGTTTGAAATGGTCAAGAACATTCATATTGCTTTCGGTAAGGGAAAAAAGAGTAAAGGAATTAAGAGAAAGAAAAGTACATCTTCGGATGATACAACTGACATGGCTTTCAAGAAACAATCAATTTTTTTCAAGTATCTTCCGTATTGGAAGAATATGGAATTTTGCCATAGTATTGATTTGATGCACGTTACAAAGAATGTATTTGGCAGCATCATTGGGACCTTGCTGGACATGCCGAGGAAGACAAAGGATGGATTAAATTCACGTATGGACCTAGTAAATCTTGATTTGAGACCAGAGCTTCATCCAGTAGAAAAGGCGAACGGGAAGCATTACCTTCCCCCAGCCAGCTACAACTTGACGCTAGAAGAGAAAAAAGCAATTTGCGAATGCTTGCGTGGGATCAAAGTGCCCACAAGTTTCTCATCCAATATCCGCAAACTAGTCTCGATGAAAGACTTGTCTTTATTCGGTTATAATTCTCACGACTGTCACATGATGATGACAATTTTCCTTGCCATTGCAATAAGAGTAATCAAACCTGAGCATATAAAAGTTGTCATCACACGTTTGTGTTACTTCTTCAATGCAGTATCGCAAAAGGTGATAGCACGTGAAGATTTAGACTATCTGAAAACATACATTGTCGAGACAATGTGCAAGCTTGAGATGTGTTTCCCACCATCCTTTTTTGATATGCAAGTACACCTAATCATACATCTTGTTGATCAGATAAAAGCATTGGGGCCACTATATTTACATCATATGTTTTCGTTGGAGAGATATTTAGGAGTATTAAAAGGTTATGTGCGGAACCGTGCTCATCCAGAGGGTTCAATTATGGAAGGATACACCACTGAAGAAGTGATTGAGGGTTGCGCTGATTACATCAAAGATGGAAAATCGATAGGTGTGCCTATACCGGTACATGAGGGTAGACTACGTGGGAGAGGCAAAGTGGGTAAGAAAACTTTTATTGTTCAAGATTACAAGAATGTACACCGTGCACATTTTGGTGTACTACAACAGCTCGCAATAGCTGAGCCGTACATCGAGGAACACCAAATTGAGCTTCGTGATAAAAACCAAGACCGCAAAGAGGACTGGATCATGAAAGAGCACAGAAGATGTTTCACTGAATGGTTAATGGACAAAAATATATCATACGGAAACACTATAGAAGAGGCAACAATGAAAAAGTTAGCTTGTGGCCCATCTGCTTTGGTAACATCATGGCAAGCATATGACATCAATGGTTACACATTTTACACTAAAGAAAAAGACGGTAAGAGTGTTGCACAAAATAGTGGTGTTCGTATTGAGGCTTATGATTCACAAGGGCAGAAGACCACATACTTCGGGTTCATAGAGGAAATATGGGAACTCGATTATGGCGAAAGAATGGTAATGCCCATATTTAAGTGCCAATGGGTCAAACATCCTGATGGTTTGAAAGTGGACAATTACGGACTGACACTGGTAGACTTGAATAAAGTGGGTTACAATGATGACCTGTGGGTTCTCGCCGATAATGTTGCACAAGTTTTTTATGTTCAAGATCCAGAAACTGAGAAGTTGCACGTAGTTGTTTCTGGAAAGCAAAATATTGTTGGGGTTGACAATGTAGGAGATAATGAAGAGGAATATAATCAGTATGAAGAGATGTACCTTTTCACCGAACCAGAAAACATCAAGCGCGTAAAGAGAAGCATTAAAAAGAATTTGAAACCCTATATGCGAGAAGATGTCAATGCTGGAAAAAATGTATATAGCAATGCGAGATGATATATATTGTATATATTTGTATCTTCTGAAATCAACTTAGAACAATGTTGGTATATGGATTGTGTCCTTTTGCATTTGTGTACATATGCGTTTGGACTCAATGATTTGGAAGTTTGGAAGTTTGGTCTTTCTTCAGATAATGATGTCTCGGGCGTGTAGCCGATTGAAGGAGGAGCGCTTGGCGTGGCGCAAGAACCATCCCCATGTATGTACATATGGCACACCGGTCACATGGTTGTATATACATATGTATCTGTAATGGACTGATGAACTTAACTGTAGTTTGTTTTTCCGTGTTGTTTGTTTTTGGTATTTTCAATTTCTCCGCGTAGGGTTTCTCTGCGAAGCCTGAATCGGGAGATTTATTGAAGTGGCAGTGCATCGTCCCCGGTAAAGAAGGGGTAAGTCATGAAGAACAAGCACAATATGAGTTTAACTATCGTCCTCCTATTAATAAATTTCTTTTGCAGACTGAATGGGAAGATGGTTACTACCCCCTGACAATCTCCTTCTCTGAGGACTATCCCTTGGTGCCTCCAAGATGCTCCTTTCCAATTGGGTTCTTCCACCCAAATGTCCATCGTTCGGGAGCACTCTGCATCGGGATTCTTGATCAAGAGACTGTAAGATAGACCTATTTTGTTCATGTAATTATTACTTATAATTTTTGTCGAACTTATTTGAACTGGTTTCTTATATTGCTTAAATTATATTTCGTAGGGGTGGTGCAGTGCTTTTACAATCAAAACTATACTACTTGAAGTTCAGCGTTTGCTGCATCAGCCAAATGTGCCTGATGTTGAAAATGATTGCTATAATCTACTTATCAAGGTTAGATGACACTTTGACTTAGTGACCAATGTAGGTTATTCATTCCTCCTTCGACATTTGTTAATTTAAATAATGTCAATATTTTCAGGATCCAGCGGAATATAAGAGACGTGTTCGGGAGCAAGCAGGACGGTACAATTTAGATTGATCGATGGGAGCTTCATCGTCGATCTACAATGAATGTAGCATGATTTTTGTTCTGTGTGTAAAGAAATTATCTTTGAACAATTGTAAAGCCTCTAATGGTGTATTATCACAATTAAGCCAGCCTCACTGGTGATCGAGCATTTCCTATAATGCATTACTGTACTAGTATCCGCTAGCTCATCTGTGTTTTTTTCCTGATACAATTTTGCCTGCACGACTACATGCGGCTGTGATATATAATTGCAACTACATCCCTGTAATTTCAATGAAAACCGCTTATGATAATTAAACAATGACCGCCACTGAAAATACATGATCTTCTCAGGCCGTTGTTAATCAAGAACCGGCTATGAAGTTCATTGCATTACAGACGGTTATTAATTAAGAACCGCCAACGAAGATCATGTATTTACTCAGACGGTTGTTCCTTAAAATCCATCTGTGAAGTTCATTGCATTACAGACGGTTATTAATCAAGAACCGCCAACGAAGATCATGTATTTACCCAGACGGTTGTTTCTTAAAATCCGTCTGTGAAGTTCATGGCATTGCAGACGGTTGATAATTAATAACCATCTGTGAAGATCATGTATTTACCCATACGGTTGTTTCTTAAAATCTGCCTGTGAAGTTCATTGCATTGCAGACGGTTAATAATTAATAACCGTCTGTGAAGATCATGTATTTACCCAGATGGTTGTTTCTTAAAATCCGTCTGTGAAGTTCGTTGCATTACAGGCGGTTCTTAATTAAGAACCGATTCTGAAGATCATGTATTTACCCAGACGGTTGTTCTTTAAAATCTGCATGTGTTGTTCTTTCATCACAGACGGTTATTATATCATTCGTCATCACAGTCGCATATTTTTAAGGACCGCCTGTGTTTGAAAAATTGAGGCGCCTGTAAAAATGCTTTTTGTAGTAGTGGCTTCTCATGATCTTGTGTCCAAGTTTTCAGCTATGATGAGTTCATAATTTGAGATGAGTATGATGGGAGAACTCACGTACTTTTTGGGGCTGCAAATCAAGCAAACCAAGGAGGGTACCTTTGTTCATCAAACGAAGTATACAAAAGACCTCCTAAGGTGCTTCAACATGGAAAAAAGCAAGCCTCTTCGGACACCAATGGGTACAACAATAACACTTGAACTTGATGAAGATGGTGAACCCGTGGATCAAAAAGAATATAGAAGCATGATCAGATCACTTTTGTACCTCCCGGCATCAAGACCGGGCATACAATTCAGCATATGTCTTTGTGCACGGTTTCAAGCCTCCCCACGTTCTTCACATCGTCAAGCCGTCAAAAGGATTCTCAGGTACTTACATGGAACTCAAGAGTTTGGCATTTTTCTTCCTTCTTCCTCAACCGTTACTTTGAAAGCTTTTTCCGATGCTGATTTTGGAGGTTGTAGGATTGATAGGAAAGTACTTCCGGTGCTTGTCATTTTCTTGGTAATTCACTTGTTGCTTGGTCCTCTAGAAAACAAAACTCAGTTGCACAATCCACAGCCGAATCTGAATATGTAGCTGCTGCTAGCGCTTGTTCACAAATTCTATGGATTGTTCAAACACTTAAGGACTATGGTTTGATCTAGATAGTGTTCCACTGTTTTGTGACAACACTAGTGCTATTTGCATTGCTAAAAACCTTGTGCAATATTCTAGAACTAAGCACATTGGCATTAGGTATCACTTTCTCCGTGATAATGTTGAAAAAGGAAACATTGTGCTTCACCATGTAGATATCGAACAACAATTGGCTGACATTTTTACAAAACCTTTGAATTTCACTCGTTTTTGTTACATTCGTAGTGAAATTGGGGTTATGCATCCTCATGGCTTAAATTGAGGGGGAGTTTTGAAACTTGGGAAGTCTATGTGTGAATCTGAACTTAAAATAATATGAGCATAGTATTTCATATATATATGACTTTGTGATTGCTTGTACATGCTGAAAGTTCTTACAATATTACTCATGTTATACATTTTGTAGTTTTTGCCATGACTAGTAATTGGAATAATTACTTACACTAAATCTGGTCATGGTCAAACTTTCTTGCTATTTTGAACTTGTTGCATGCTCACGAGTGCTTTTAATAATAAAGAATTAATCAAGTAATCAACTCACTTGTTGAGTTTTTATGAACAAATATAAATTGAGAAAAGATCAAGAGAATATGCATGCATCGCACTTCTTCTTTTGAGATGGCTTATCATTGCACTTAGATATGAACTTGGAAGAAGTTATGTATGACTAAAACCATGTCCTTAAGCTTTTGATTATCAAATGACATAGGCTTAGCTTGGTTGGTTAGAATAAGGCAGATACGTATATAATCTCTTGCAAATATCATATGATCTAAATTTGTGTTTTGAAAAATAATAAAATGCAAAAAAAAGTGTCATGGTTTCAGGTATTGAAATAGTTAAGTTTGTGAGATCATGGCATGCTTAAATTGAAAATTACATTTGATCTCTAGCATGACTTACACTACTTTATGTATCTCATTGTTGTGATAGTGTAAGTTACTTGATAGTATGACTTGGATGAGCTTTGTTTTATATGTATATGTTATAATATGCTCATAACAATTAAAATTTCTCTTTTGAACCTTGCTAAATACATTGTTAAAGGGGGAGAGATAATATGGTGAATTATGCAAGGGGGAGAAATATGTATAGGGGGAGAAATTTATTTCTATCTCATTTGATTTTCAAAAAGGGGGAAAATTGTTTACAAAACTTTTCATGCCAATGTTCGGATTTTAAGTGGTGTTGCCAATGCATTCATCAAGGGGGAGATTGTGAGACCTATGTGTGCTGAATACATTGGCTTTGACAATAAAAGTTTTGAATGCTTCCATAACATCTTTTTAGCAAAGTCTGACTCTAGCTCCGAGCTTCTGCAAGGTCCGAAAATAGGTCCGACTTTCTTGGTCTAGGTTCGACATGTTTTTGGGTAGCTCCGATGAGCTTTGTCTTTAGCTCCGGTATGTCTTTGATAGCTCCGGCATGTATTTGTTAAGCTCTGATATGTTTTGCTAGGCCCGACTTATGTTGGTTAGGTCCGGCATGTCTTTGATAGCTTTGGCATGTCTTTGTTAAGCAACGACATGTTTCTCTAGCACCGGCTTTTGGGTTGACTAGTTTTGACTAGTTTTGGTCAGCTCCGGCGCTAGGTCCGACTAGCTTTGGATAGCTCCAGTGCTAGGTCCTGCTAGCTTTGGTAAGCTCCGGCGCTAGGTTGTACTAGCTTTGATAAGCTCCGACTCAAGCTCCGGTTAGCTTTGGCTAGGTTTGGAGCTTGTTCGCAATGTTCCTGCTTTTATCTTGCAATGTTTTGAACTTTCTTTATATTCTTGGAAAGATTGTATAGTATTTATTTGCTAAGTTTTTGGTGCGTTTTGGTTGATATGGCTGATATCGTTTTACTGTGTTTTTGCAACATGCTTATGTGAGGTGCTCACGTAAGGTGTTGTGTTTGGAACCGACTTGAGTCAAGTCGCGGACTTGGGCTCGTACGGATTGGTTGTTTGTTCATGTGCAGGTGTTGCTTGAGTTCAAGTCATGGCTGGTCACAGGATCCTTTGGACTAGTCCCAGGGAGGAGATGAGGTTCCAACAACCAAATTCAGGAGGAATTGTGGTTGAGCGGGTCAGGAGGTCGCACAGAATGATTGCATATGAAGGTTATTGGACTTCGAAGGAAGGTGTTTGTACGTATGCATACGGTGCATGATGTGGCAACATGGTTCCGAAGATGGTTTATGGATGGGAAGATCTGGTTGGAAGGATCAAATCGTATCGGTTGATGACTTTGGCTGCGGCGGAGTCGGTTATGGCTTGGTATGGAAAGTATCGAGTTGGTTATGATAGGATTTCGTGTGGGTCACGAATTTAAGTTGTTTTAGGAATGTGGTATATGTTCTTAAGTTGTTTGGAAGTCTTAATATTGCTTCTATATGCGTATAGAAGAGTCCTAAGCAGTTATGGAAAGTTTCGATTCGTGATCGGAGTAGGATTGGAGTCCTAGTTGAGATTGGGTTGGCCTAAGGGCTGGTTATATAAGCAAGGAAGGCCAAAGTTCATGGTGCACGATTTTGGGGCTGTTCCTCTTGTGTTCTATTGAATAAAATTCGTAGTTTGAAGGAACTTTTGTGCCTTGTTCGTCCGACTTGTTCCAGACAAGTTTTACTCGTCGAGTTTCTGGACAGCACTACCTTTCGTCGGTGGTTTTATCATAACTCGAGTTTTACAGATCCAATTGACGTGATTCTTTTTGGGTTGTCTTCACAACTTGATTATCTATCATCTTTCGAAATTTCAAGGTCATTGGATTTGCAGTTTCTGGTATACACGAGTTTCTTTGCAGTGTTCTAGAACTGTTTTTCTCGGGTAGGAGAGATTGACCTTTGTTTGATCTTTCGATCATAACTTGAGTTTCTCTTGACGGATTTGAGTGATTCTTTTTGTGTTTTCTCCGTGACTTGATTCTCTCTGATATATATCACTTTTGTCACGTTGAAA
Source organism: Tuctoria greenei (assembly GCA_036927565.1). Classification (NCBI taxonomy): domain Eukaryota; kingdom Viridiplantae; phylum Streptophyta; class Magnoliopsida; order Poales; family Poaceae; genus Tuctoria; species Tuctoria greenei. Next base: position 79,906,561 of record JAYESD010000003.1, on the reverse strand, counting down.
CACGTTTAGATTAGTTTCACACATGATTCCTCTAACAGATCATTTTTCTGCCGAAGGGGTTAGAATTTAATTGTTTCCGCTGTGTAAGATTTTTAAATCTACCATTCACCCCCCCCTCTGGTAGATTTTCACGTGCTCTTCGATCCTACACAGGTCCTGCCGCTCAGCCTGCTGAACTGAGTGATGGGGGCGAGACCAGCACCCAGAAGTTGGTGGTCCCAGTGGCCCTGTTACCATGGTGTCCACCAAGGATCGTAGGCGCTGCTGGAAGCTTCGAGCAACCCAGCGCGCAAGATTCGGAAGCTCAAGTTAGCTCCGATGCATGGATCTCGGGATTCGGAGCTACTTGAAAGACAACATCCTTCCCGAAGACGGTGCTTCTGCTGACTAAATCATCAGATTGGCTAAAAGATACACACTTGTTGAAGGGGATCTCTATCGACGTGGTGCCAATGGCGTTCTAATGCGGTGCATTGCCCGAGAAGAAGTCCGCGAGCTCCTCACAGAAATCCATGGAGGTGAGTGTTGGAACCACACATCTTCCCGCACGTTGGTTGGTAAAGCCTTCCAACATGGCTTTTACTGGCCTACAACACTCCAGGATGCAGTTGAGCTGGTAAAAAAGTGTTAAGCGTGCCGATTCCACAGAAAATAGATTCACACATAGGCTTAGTCGCTGCAAATGATACCTCCTACATGGCCATTCGCTATGTGGGGGATGGACATTTTGGGACCTTTCCTAAAAGCCGTCGGAGGTTACAAGTTTATGTATGTCGCCATCGACAAGTTCACTAAGTGACCAAAAGCTACTCCAGTTGTTACAATTAACAAGCAATCTTCTATCAAGTTCTTGAAGTCCATAGTCTGTAGATTTGGAGTTTCAAACAGAGTCATAACTGACAATAGAACAAAATTCAGAAGTGCAGCATTCCAAGAGTACTCTGATGATCTCGACATACAAGTCAGCTATGCATCAGTAGATCACCCGACAAGTAATGGCCAAGCTGAGAGAGGAAATGCAGAGATACTAAAAGGACTCAAGACGCATACATATGAGCGCCTGAAGAAATACGGAGCCAACTAGATAGAAGAGCTTCCATCTGCATTATTGGCGAGCAGGACAACACCTAACCGGTCAACTGGAGATACACCCTTCTTTCTGGTGTACGGAGCTGAAGCGGTCCTTCCTTCAGAGATCACCATGGGGTCACTTTAGGTTCAGACCTTCGACGAAGCCGAGCTGGACAAGCTCCGGCGTGAAGACCTAGACCTCATCAACGAGGGAAGGTGCCAAGCAGCTGTTTGAAATGCATGATACCGCCAGGCGCTCCAACGCTATCCTCAAAGGTTCGTGCGCAACCGACAACTTGAAGAAGGTGATCTGGTGCTGTGGAGAATACTGACTCGAGAAGGGATGAACAACTCTCCCCAGGCTGGGAAGGTCCCTTTTGAGTTATCAAAGTTTCCCGCCCCAGATGCGTTCGCTTGGCAACAGATGATGGGACCCCGCTTCCCAATCCATGGAACATCGAGTGCCTCCGTAAGTTTTATGATTAGTTTCACAGAGGTGAGTCTGTATTTAAACCTAATGTAAATTATAGAGTCTATGAGCAGAGTTGGATAGGTCCTAGACAAAAAGCACACTTAACTTGGTCATTGTACTTTAAGTGTAGCATACCTACACTGGGTTAGAACAAGACGAATATCACACTTAGCTTGGTTCCATACTCTAAGTGTGTCCTTGTCTCCCCTGTAATTTGGATCTATAATGAAGAACATTTTTGTGTGAAAAGCAGACTCCACGTGCATTAATTTTTGTACAGGCTCCTTACTTTTATATCTTTTCCTTCTTGTCTATAACGAAGTTGTGCATTTCTTTTTGAAATTTAGTTCAGGTGATTCACATGGTATATAAGTTATATTGTTGTTCTTCATTCAGATCTTAGCATTGCTAGATGGTCTACTCGCCTGAAAACTCAAATTGCATCTAGGAATCCCTCGTCGGTTTTGGTTGATTAATGACAAGCAAATGAGATCCTAATAAAATTGTTGAGATGAGCGCAGATTCTAAAGAGATTAGAAGGAAATCACAAAAAGAAAGGAGAATGAGGATCCAAAAGGAAAAAGCTCAAGACTTGAAAAGAATATATTTATTTTGTAAGGAGTGTGTTGGAGAAACACACCCCAAGAGCTCAAGTAAAAAATATTGCACTCACTGCACAAATATCAAGAAGAGCGGACTGGTCTGATATCCACCGGACTAGTTCGAATACTCTCTTACTACAATCGGACAAGTCCTACAGGTGCGTACTTGTCCTCAGTTCTACATGTTTTTACCACACCGGACAAGTCCGATATCCACTGACTAGTCCGAAAACTTTCTGACTAAAATCGGACAAGTCCTCCAAGTGCGGAGTTGTCCTCAGTTCTACATTTTTTCATCACATCGGACAAGTCTGATACACAACGGACTATTCCGAAAAGTCTCTGACTAAAATCAGACTAGTCCGCACCTTAACGGACTGGTCTGGTATCGTCAACACTTAGGGTTTTTCACACACGCACACCGGACTAGTCCGGTGTCCAGCACGGACTAGTCCGGACCTCGCAAACCCTAACGGTAACTTTTGGAAATCCTAGTACAAAAAGAGATGCACGGCCACACAACAATATCTCTTGACTCCCTACGCCGTCACACCCCCCAAGAGCCCAAAAACACTTCTCTCCACTCATTCTAAACCTAGAAGGATCAAATCTTTGAGGATTAGGGATTGGACAAAGCAATGAACTTGTTCTACACGATCTTTTGCTCTTGGGTTTGATCTCTCGCACACTCTCATTGTTTATTGTACATCTTTTGAGTGTGTTTGGTGGTGTTCGATCATTGTAATCTTTGGGGAGCCCTCAACTTGTGAGAAGGCCCCTTGAACAAGTTATTTGACCCTTTGTGGTTAGTGATTGTGAATCGGCCTTCGTGGCGATTCAATGAGGGAAGGGTTGGTGAAGACTCAGTCGTCTGTGGACTCCTCAATTGGGATGTAGGTTCCTCCTTGGAATCGAACCTCGGGATAAAATCGTGTGTCTCATGTTCTTGTTCTATTTTCATCATACTCTAGGGTTTGCATAGTCTTGTGTAATTCACATTGAAACATTGGATTACACATGATAATTGCAATATCTTACTTCATTGTCATAATACACTTAAATTGTCAATTGCTATTCGGTGCATAGACTACTAGAAGTAAAATTAAAGATCTACATTGATTTTCAAGTCCACGTATACCGGACTAGTCTGCACCATAATGGACTAGTCTGGCCTCCCTGTATTTGATCTCTTTGTTAAGTGTTTTAGGGATCGCTAAAAGTTCAAAAAGCCTCTTCACCCCCCTCTAGGCTGCATTCAATTGGTATCAGAGCCAAACTCTTCAAAAGAGACTCATCGCTCGAAGAGACGATGTCAAACATCAAGGATGAACACAAGAGCTTCAACACCAAAAAGGGTGATGATGAAAAGAGCAAAAAATTAGAGGAACGTCTCGATGCCATTCAAGACTGTGGAGATGATGAGGAGGAGACGCTTGAACTCAAGGCCCTTCTGCGGAAGAAGGCACTCTTCCCAAAAGGGAAGAAGAAGATTGAAGATGAGAATAAAAATGGGAGTAGTCACACAGATTACTCCTGATATCCTTTTAACTATGAGCGTTTAAATTCTAATAACAGTCATTAATTGTCAATTCTTTTAGGCAAAGCGCCTTACATTGATGGAAATGACTATTCAATGTGGAGACAAAACATGAAAATGCATGTCATATCTCTTAGCCCAAGTCTTTAGCACATAGTGTGTACAGGGATAGATATTCCAGATGATGATGAAGAGCTAACTCCAAGTCAAGAGCAAGACATTCATCGAAATGCTCAAGCCGCAACTGTAATTACATCATCACTGAGCTGAGAGTTCACAAAGGTGGATGGACTTGAGATTGCCAAGGAAATCTGCGATACTCTCAAAACCACACATGAAGGTAATCGTCATGTATGCAAACCCAAAATTAAGATGATTGAAGGTGAATTGGGAAGGTTTGCTGTAGAAGAAGATGAATCACCCAAAGACATGTACAATCGACTGAAGTCTCTCGTCAACAAAGTCCAAGCTTACGGTAGCAAGAAGTGGAAAGATCATGAAGTGGTGAACTAATTCTTAGGGCATTCATGCCTTGGAACTTGACACTTTGCTATATGATTAGAGAAAGTCCAGGGTATCAAAAAATGACCCCGGACGAAATTATTGGCAAGATCATCAACTTCAAAATGATGGAGAAGGAAGCCAAGCATGTCAAGGAACTAGCCGGCCTTACCTTGGCAAAGAAGAAAGGAGTTGCTCTAAAGGCACCCTGCAAGCCCTCATCAAAAGAAGCTCATGAGGAAGATGATGGTGATGATGAAAGCTGTGATGTCGATGAAGAAGACATGATCTTGTTCATGAAAAAGTTCACGAAAATGATGAGAAGAAGAAAGGGTGGTAGCTCAAATGAAGGAAGACATAGGGACAAACAAAGATCCAACATGAGACGTCTGTGCTACAATTGTCGAAAGTATGATCATTTCATAGTAGATTGTCCACATGAGGATAATAATAGGAAGAGTAAAGACAACAAGCCTCAACAAAAGAAAGTATTCAAGAAAAAGAAGCAATATGGCCAAGCACATCTAGGGAAGGAGTGGGACTCCAACGATGAGTCCTCATCTGAAGAAGAAGAGGAGATGGCCGCTATAGCCATCAAGAAGCCTACCAAGAAGTCCACTCTTTTCCCAACCATGGGCGCATGGAAGGACACCAACCACACATGTCTAATGGCCATGGAAGGAAAAAAGAAAGGTTATAACTAAATCTTCCTCCTTGCTTTCTCTTACTAGTGATATTGCTAATTCTAGTGATGATGAAGACATGCTTAGTGGTTTAGATAAAAAGACCGCTGCTAAAATGAAATTTCTAATGGATAAGATTATTGATAAGGAGGAGCTAGTCAATCGCCAAGAAGATATGATCATCCTCCAAAAGGAGGAATATCTTGAGATTGAAAAGCTCCTTGAGCATGAAAAGGAGCGAAGTAAATCACTAGAACTTGAGTTAGCTTTAAGCAAGGAAGCTTGTTTGAAGCCAAAAGACGCAAACGTGACTATCAAGGATGAACTTGCTAACTTAAACAAAGTTAACAAGATCCTTGAGACACAAGTTGAGTCACTCAAGCAAAGTTGTTCTTCATCCTCTTCAAACTCACCTTATCAACATATCAAATCTGAAATTGTCATTAATTGTACATGTGCCAAAAATAACACCAACTTGAAAGAAAAGTCCAACTTGACAAAAGACAAGCATCCCTCCAAAAGTGGCATATTTGACAAGGAGAAGGTCAAGTATGCACGCAGTGCATACTCGGTCACAAGACCTCCTAATGTTAAATATGGCATTGGGTATTCTTATGGTGAAAGGCAAAACTCCTAATGTTAAATATGGCATTGGGTATTCTTATGGTGAAAGGCAAAATTCTAGAAGCCACAAGAATTATAAGGATCGCATTGCTTTTGACAAGGGAGACTCTTCCCAAGTTGGGAAACATGATAACATTGATAAATTGAACATTGTGGACTCATATGGACAACAAATCTTGTTTAGAACCTTTGATGCTTCATATGTGCTTATGAAAAATGGTTATGGAAAAATTTATGCTAAATATGTTGGGCCACGCCATGAGAACACCAAGTCTCATGTGTGGATGCCCAAATCACATGTGACTAACCTCAAAGGACCCAAGCAAGTTTGGGTACCTAAGACAAAAGCATGATTTCTTTTTGCAGGCTTACTCATCCGGTTGATCGAAATGGGTGCTAGATAGTGGATGCAAAAATCACATGACCGGAGAAAGAAAAATGTTCGTGGAGTATGAACAAAATGAAGACTCAAGCGAAGACATCTATTTTGGTGATAATAGTCAAGGAAGGGTGCTAGGTACCGGTAAAATTGCAATCTCGTCAAAGCATACACTTTCTCATGTTTTACATGTTGATTCCTTAGAGTATAACCTCTTGTCCATATCTCAACTATGTGACAAAGGTTATAATTGTTTATTCACTAATGAAGGTGTGACCGTCTCTAGAAGGAGTGATAACTCTATTGCATTTAAGGGTGTGTTAAAGGGAAAACTTTATCTAGTTGACTTAAAAACAAATATAAAGCTGACATTGACACATGCTTGATTGCAAAAACTATCATGGATTGGTTGTGGCATAGACGGCTAGCACATGCTGGTATGAGGAATCTACAAAAACTTCTAAAAGGCGATCACATCCGATGTTTGAAGTATGTTGTTTCTGAGAAAGACAGACCTTGTAGCGCGAGCCAAGCCGGGTAGCAAGTAGGAGCACCCCATCTCGCGAAGAATGTCATGACTACAACAAGATCGCTTGAACTCCTCCACATGGACCTATTCGGTTCAATTGCTTACATAAGCATCAGCAGTAATAAATATGGTTTAGTCATTGTCGATGAATTTTAACACTTCACGTGGATTTTCTTTTTGCATGATAAGACAGACACTCAGGGAACACTCAGAAAGTTTCTCAGGCGAACTCAAAATGAATTTTCATTGACGATCAAGAACATACAAAGTGATAATGGAACATAATTCAAGAATACTCAAGTTAAGGACTGTCTAGATGAGGAAGGAATAAAGCATGAATTTTCAGCACCACATTCTCCTCAACAAAACGGAGTAGCCGAAAGGAAGAATCGAACACTCATTGAGATGGTGAGAACAATGCTCAATGAATATAAGACTTCATACCGGTTCTTTGCCGAAGCGGTTAACACCGCTTGTCACGCCATAAACCAACTATACCTTCATCGTTTACTGAAGAAAACCTCATATGATCCACTTACCGATAACAAACCAATTATTTCTTACTTTTGAGTTTTTGGTTCAAAGTGTTATAATCTAAACAAGAAGCCTAGGGCTTCAAAGTTTGCTTCAAAGTTCGATGAAGATTTCTTGCTTCGCTATGATTCGAACTCCTATGCTTATCGTGTCTTCAACAAAGCCTCTGGACTTGTTGAAGTAGCACGTGACGTAGTGTTCGATGAGACTAACGTCAATCAAATAGAGCAAGTTAACCAGTGTGTCCAAGATCAAGAAGAAGCTCCAGGTCAAGCATTGAGAATAATGGCACTGGGCGATATTCGACCACAAGCATAATCTCAAAATCCGAATGAAAAATATGAACCATGAACAGAGGAAAATGATCAAGAGGGAGCTTCTACATAAGATCAACCTCAAGGAGATCAAGGGGCAACTATCCAGGGGGAGACGAAGAAGATGATGATCATGAGGATCAAGACCAAAAGTGCCACATCCATGAGTACACCAAAGCACACAAAGAGATCACCCCGTCAACAACTTAATTGGTGACATCCAAAAGTGAGTGACAACTCGATCTCATATAGCAAATTTCTGTGAATACTATTCTTTTGTATCCTCTTTGGAACCATTAGGGTTGAAGATGCATTAAGAGATCCTGATTGGGTCATGGCAATGCAAGAAGAATTGAACAACTTCAAGAGGAACGATGTATGGGAACTTGTTGAAAGACCCAAGTCCAATGTCATCGGCACTAAATGGGTCTTCTGCAACAAGCAAGACGAACACGGAGTGGTGACAAGGAACAAGGCACAACTTGTGGCCAAAGGTTACTCACAAGTCGAAGGTTTAGATTTCGATGATACTTTTGCTCCCGTAGCTAGGCTTGAATCAATTCAAATATTTCTTGCATATGCTACTCACCATGATTTCAAGCTATACCAAATGGACGTAAAAAGTGCCTTCCTCAACGGACCGATGAAGGAGGAGGTGTACGTGGAGCAACCCCCTAGGTTTGAAGGTCAAGAGTACCCCGACCATGTATTCAAACTGCGTAAAGCTCTGTATGGCCTGAAACAAGCTCCTATAGCTTGGTATGAGTGCCTTAGAGATTTTCTAGTTGAAAATGGATTCAAAATTGGTAAAGCTGGTTACACCTTGTTTACCAAGCACTTTTATGATGATCTATTCATATATTTATTTCAACTAAAAAATCATTTTGTCAATAATTTAGAAAAATCATGACAGATAGATTCGAGATGTCCATGATGGGAGAGCTAAGATACTTTTTGGGATTCCAAGTGAAACAACTAAAGGAAGGAATGTTCATAAGCCAAACAAAGTACATCCAAGACATTCTCAAGAAATTTGGCATGGACAAAGCGAAGCCCATAAAGACTCCCATGCCGACAAATAGACACTTAGACCTCAATGAAGATGGACCTAACGTGGATGAAAAGGTATACCATTCCATGATTGGCTCTCTACTTTATTTATGTGCACCTAGGCCAGATATCATGTTGAGTGTATGTTTGTGTGCGAGGTTACAAGACAATCCTAAGGAATGTCATTTGACAATCATAAAAAGGATCTTGAGATATTTAGTTCATACACCCAACCTAGGCCTTTGGTATCCTAAAGGTTCAAAGTTCAATCTCATTGGATACTTTGATGTAGATTATGCCAGATGCAAGGTACATAGAAAAAGCACCTCTCGTACTTGCCAATTTCTGGTTACGTCCTAGTTTCTCAGTCCTCCAAGAAACAAAACTCCATTTCCTTGTCCACAGCCGAAGCGTAGTATGTTGCAGCCGCGAGGTGTTGTGCACAACTCCTTTGGATGCAACAAAGTCTAAGGGACTACTGTTACAATATGAACCGTATTCCACTCCTTTGTGACAATGAGAGTGCCATTAAAATTGCACATAATCCTGTTGAGCACTCTAGAACCAAACATATTGATATCCGACATCACTTTCTGAGAGATCATTCAATGAAAGGTGACATAGCCATTTCCTATGTCAAAACAGATAAACAACTAGCCGATATCACCAAGCCACTTGATGAAAAACGATTTTGTGAGCTTTGAAATGAACTAAATATCCTTGATGCTTGGAACGTTGCTTGAAATATTGCATATCTGTATGCCATCTTCAAAATCAAGTTCTTTTTTGTTGAAAACTCATATGTCCCTGTTTTCTCCCAAAAACTATGTTAATTATTAGATCTTGATGAATTATGGTTGTAGCTTGATTGTCGTGTGTTTGTTGATCATATTCATCAAGGATATTTATGTCTTTTCCCCCTATTTCTTTATTAGGCACCTTCAGATATATATACGAAAGGTTCTTATACTTTCCTATCTAGGTGACCACGGATTAGTTTGTGGTTACCCCGGACTAGTCCGCACAAACCAGACTAGTTCGCGTAGTATGCGCTTGTCTGGACTAGTCCGGTATGACCACAAACTAGTCTGGTATATCGACGCCTTAACCCCTTAGGCCGATGCAGGCCCCTCCTCTCCCTCCTCACAACTTCGCTCACGTTATCTCTCCTCACTCAAGTGCTCCCAAGGCGATTTTGCGAGTTCTCCATCAAATCTGCTCAAATCTTCGTGGGAATTGATCTACATTGCAAGGAGATCGAAGACCCCGGACTAATCCGCACCAAAAATGCTTCAAACTTCTCAAATCAAAGGATTTGGTAATCTTTCTCACCAAACCCTAACTCTTCAATTTTCCTTGGTATTGCTCAAATAGCTTGATTCCTCTTGTCAACACATGTTTCCTTGATGCATTCCATCTACTCTATTTCACTTTTGCATTGAGAAACTCCAAATTTCATTTAGCTAGGGTTTGAACAGCCGCATATTGGACTAGTTCGTTATCTGTGTGGACAAGTCCAGTGCTCCGGACTAGTCCACATCAGAGCTACGGGTAGGTCCGGTGTGTACTGATGAAATATTTAGCGTATATCAACTCAATGCAATCCCTTGTCACCAATTCTTATGCATGCCACGTATCTCTTCTTTGTTAGGATAATGTCGATCTCAAATGATAATCTCTCCGACTTTGAGGCCGAAATGGATCAAGAGACATTGCCTCATGCTACGGAGCCTCGTTCCAACAAAAGACAAGAGCATGCTGCTGAACCTTCTCCAACTCCACCTCGGAGGTCCCAGCTAAGAAACCAACTTCCAAGGGCAATGATGTAGTTGGATCCAGCTCGACGGCTCTCCACCAAACTAAGGGCAAAGGGAAAGGAATTTCCTCTGGCCCAATTGGGCCCCTAAAGATGGCTTCTCCAAGACAGAGAAACAGAAGTTCTTTAGAAGAGAGATTCAATGGAAAGGGTAGCGATGTCGCTTGGAAGCTCGGGAAGGTTGATGCTTATAGCAGTGAGAAGGTAGCTGCTATTCGTGGTTTTGGAGTGATTCCCACTTGGACTACTACAGCAGCGTTTACCTCACGATGAAGAGTCCAGTAGTTTGCAGTCAGTGATAGATTGGAACTTCATTGAAAGGAAGAGCTCTGATGCTTTTGATTAGCTAGTGGTTGCAGCAGAGAGGCATGGTCTAAAGAATCTGTTATCTTTTAGATACAACTGGAATGATGATGTAATTGCTCAATTCTTTACCACTTGCCACTTTGCCAATACGGGTGAAGAAAGAGTAACTTGGATGGCTCATGTGTGGGGACCGGAGTCCGCACATCCGAGGATCTCATTGGGTGGTGCCGTGCGATGCGGCACCTAACATCACACAAGAAAAGGATACCAAAACATATAAAGTTTTCATTTTATAATAAGAAGAGTTTACAAAAGAGTGTACAACAAGGTAAACACGCAGTGGAAAATACATACTCATAATCTCACCTAACTAAGCAGGAGAGAAGACATACATGCCCTAGGACAATTCTCACTAGCAACAAGAAGAACATTCAGCAGTGGCGTGGTTCACATGAGATTTATCTCGATACCTCGAGATCTCATGTACAACCTGAACAGCAGAAATAAACCTAATACCTACAAAAATCGTTAAAGCGCAAACGTGAGCATAAGGCTCAGCAAGACTAACCCGTCTCACTAGACATATGCAGGTTAAATACTAAGCATAGGTAAGGAATAGCATAAATAGACTCTCCTACAAGTAGATCCTTATAATCATGTTTTAAGTAGCAAATGACATTCTTCAAGCACGACACATCATAGACTCCACAATCAAACAAGAAACACTTTGCCGATGATATGACATGCCCAAAGCACATAATGCTATTACAGGTAAAGTATGGGGAAACTGTAAACTTTTAATTGTACTATCTCTAAGCCATATAAGGTTTCAAAGCAATTATAATTCAATATATCATATTCTTCTGACTTCTTCAGTATTTACTATGTCAATACTCAGTGTCCAAGTATGCTCAATCCATAACCGCGAGCGACGGTGATTCGAATAAAAAACACTCGGACTGCACGACACGTACGCCCATACTCAGAGTTGCCTCGGCACAATCCACTGATGTCGCACGCAGCCACCTTTCCCCAAATTCAACCACATCGAAAATAGTTCGATCGACCCGAACAGTGAGCTCACCTCAAGGTGCATCTCCCACGTGAGATGTTCTTGAGTAAGTTACCTCCCACTGTACTAACAGCCGACAACTTAAGCCGATTGAAAAGGTTCCAACATAGGATCCTCAAGGTACATTGGTTTCCTGGGTTCCATATAGCCAGTATGCACCCGGTACAGTTCACACTTGTCCAACAGGGCCAAGCATGAGACGGGCCTTAACCGACACAGACGGGGCTACCAATCCATCTCCCAACACCTGCCTCGTCATTACTGACCCAGGCACGATGTGAGCAAACCAACCTACACAAATCCCCATCCACGTCTCATATTAAAGAGTTAACGTTATGGTAACAACTCGCGAGTAGGTTTCCCCCACTCGACTTCTCTCGCAAGTAGAATTCAACTACTTGACTTGTGACCAATAAAATGTGACCAATCTCGCGAGTAGTATCCAACATACTCGACTTCTACCGATCTTCTAACTAAACATTAAGCATAGCAATATAAATCAAGGGAGTCTTATACTACCCATCCACTTCAGGGATTATTTGGTCATGCATGTGGAGTATTCAATCAACATAGACCTAATGCACATATCAAGTCTATTCAGTACAGTGTGTATAAAGCAAAACTTTAAAAGGCACTTAAATGCAAACCGGGGCTTGCCATGCTCACGAATCAGCTCTAAGTCAATCAGTGGCTTGATGCTTCACGAACAGGTCCTCTTCGACTCCTTTCCGTCACGGCATCTATCGCAATGGATATGCATATAACACATAATATACTTTAATAACTTAACTAATGAATATGCACACATTATGCAATATCATACTCATAAAGGAAGTATGTTTGTAAAACAAGAATGAATAAGGTGTACTGTTGGGTATTAAATTGGATTTGGGTAGGTTAATTTGATATTACTTCATATTATAAGAATGTACATAAGAAATTTCTATATAGTCATGGATATAAGGAAACTATACAGAATTAATTCCTATGCAGATCAGTGCTATTGGCTCTGATAATTTAACTCTGGTATACAGATGTGATGAAGAAATTCTCATAAAAATTTCAGAGGATTTGATGGGAGAAAATGATCTACAAAATTCTATCAAGCTTTCATCATTTAGGAATTTTCAGATAAAACTGAGGTTTTATCATGTCCATAAATGGCACATCTAGATAGTACTGATCAAAAGGAAGCTACCAAAATTGGTTTCACAATTTTTCAAGCTTCCTACAGGAAGATATTGAATTTACAAGTCCTTATGAATTTCTGGATTTAATTTGTTATTTTCTGGAATTATAATTAACCTAGGCAAGGACTTTGAATTAAACCCTCTTAAACAACTTTGTTATGCTTGAAAATTTTACTGGAGCTTCTACATAACAAAATGATTGTTTGGGTAAATTTCCATAATTATCTGAATAGAATCCTATTTTCTATATTTTCCACAATGTAATACACTAATTGATTTAAAGAATATTCTCTAGGGCTTTTAATGAAGATTGGGATGAACCAATGGAAAGTAAAGATCCTAAGGAGAATTACAAAATTTGTTTTATCTAATTTGGAGCATCCTAACCAAAGTTATAGCATTTCAAAGTTTAGGCGTTTTTTTTGAATTCTTTTTGAATGGAAAAAGACAACCCTTTAATCAACTGACACATGTCCCCCACTGGTTTAATTCTTCCCACCCAGCCGATACCACACCGGGGCCACAGGATTTACTCGCGTTGTCACACGGAATCCCTGCGCCACAGAAAATCCCAGGGGGGGGGGGGGGGGGGGGGGGGAGGGTCTTCTTCTTCCCCCGACTCCGGCGGCCCGTGGCGGTGCCATGGCCAGCGGCCGGCCGGCGACTCGCCGAAGCTCGCAGTGCCACCTTCCCCGTGGCGGGGGCTTGCCACCCGGTGGTTTTCGACCCTCAGGAATTCACTGGTGGCCTCAGTTTGGACTAAAACGCCCCAGAAACGTGCCTACACCGGCGACCGGCGGAACTCGACGATCGGCGACGGCGTTCTCGGTGTACAAGGCATGGGAAAAGCTGCTTCTTGCTCTGGAAGCTTCGTGGTGATGCCCTGATCTTTGGCCAACACTCCAATCGGATTGGAATCGGTCGGAGGATAGGGTGCAACGTGAAACTGATTTTTGCGGTGGCGAGATTGGGAATTCCGGTTAGTCTGAGTGGGGATATGGCTAGTTAACGCCTCAGGAAGGAGCGCACACAAGTGTAGAAGCTGGGGGCGGCTGGAATTGTGAAAATACTCACCATGGAGGAAGAGCTTCACGTTGGAACAGAGGTATGTCCGCCGGCACTGTTTTGGAAAGAACTGGAAATCCTCGTCGATGTGCTCTGACCGGCGGCAGCTGGGTTCAGGAATACAGTGAGGGGAGGGGCGCGCATCATACTAGAGCGTCCTTGGAGCATGGGGCAGCTGGAATAGGGCGACCGACGGGAGCGATGCGGAAGAATGAAGAAGAGCCGAGCGCTCGGTCCTTGCGTGCTTTTATGCACCGACCGAACGGAGCCGAGCAAGGCATTGTCGTGGCCCTCCGTGGCGTGCATGCAGGCGGCCAACCATCGCGCTGGCGGTGCTTGCCGCTGCTGCTCAGCACTGACGCACGCGCGTGAGGTGAGACAGAGCAAACAGCTTTTGGGCTCCTCTTACAGGTGGGCCCCACTCTGCTCTTATCCCCTTAATTTTATTTGTTTTTGTTACCCATGCCTAGATGTGATAAGGAATCCAAATTCAGAAGAGGATTGGTCCTGTTACATTTGAATGGTTTGACAAATTTGAATATCCGAATTGGCCAATTTGAAATTTGAATTAGATTCAAATTCATTTTTATATGTTTTATGTATGTATTTTAATCTTTGTCAGTATTTAAGTTTAAAATGCCATGGGTTTTACTTAGCTAATATGAACAATCGGAGAATATGTTTTGTACTTTGATCACTTGATTTGAATATAATGTAAATTCACATATATACTTTTATTCACCCATGTTTGTCTCATTTCTTTTAATTTCACCCTTTTTGCCAAAGCTTAATAATTAAGGTTGTTTAGAATCCACATTCAAGAAATTTGGAATACTTAGGTGTAGTTGATTTAAAAATGAATTTTAGGTTTAGACTAAAGCTTCATATAAAAATTTGCATTCAAAACTATATGAATTTACTTGCTCTCATATTCATCGTCTTCATTCTTCATGTTTCATTATTATATTATGTGCCATACATAGGAGATAAAAGCTTCAAAAGTTTGGGATTTTACATCATGGATCAATCTATTCCATCACTTATGTTGACTTTAGCAAGTTGCTACATCTTGAGGATACTGGGAACGATGAGATCTAATCCACAATGACAGCCCTCTGGAGAAGGACAAGATGGAGTTCCTCTATGACACTCGTCTTCCTTACTATCCTCCATCAACCAAGAACATTAAGCCATTCTTTGTTGTCCTGAATCGAGTGCTTCGGAAGACGATTGCTCCTAAGGATGGGGATGCAGGCAGCGTGCAAGGTTACTTGAGAACCTTGATGAAGGTGATAAGCAAGAGGAGAAGATTTGATGTGTTCGACTACATTTTGAATGATATGGTGAACATCTCGTGCACTCCGAACCATTCCTGTGGCTATGCGCCATACATTATGTTCATGATTGAGAAGGTCAAAGGAATTGAGTTTGTGAAGGATGTGGAGCATACTACCTTGAGACCTTAGAAGCCGCCTCAACCTGCTCTCTGATCAGCTCCCTCTCCCGCGTCAAGTGAAGAGCTCCCTAGGAGAACCCAAGAGGAGACAAGGGCTCCCTCTAGATCTAGGGCCCCTCCATCTCGCAAGGGGTCCGCTAGTGGGATAATGAAGTATCTTGCTGCAATCTTTGGTTCTTGCCGCAAATCAGGAGTAAGGCTTCATAAGATCAACAAGGCACGAATAGAGCAAATGCGGTACATGAAGGAAAATGTGAAAGCCATTTGCCAAAAACTGGAGATTGAGCCTGTTGGGTCTCCTGTTATTTTAGAGGACTCTAGATCTGATTTCTCGAAGCTTCCTACTCTCACTGACTCCGAGCTTGCTTACTTTGTCCTTAGGGGAACGACGAGTGGTTCCTCTCCTCCTCCTCCTCAGCCTCATGAAGAGATGAAGAAAGGACCGACATCGGGTAGATCCCTCCTTCTCTTCTTTTTTGGCGCCTTGATGCCAAAGGGGGAGAGATTGAGGGGGAGTCCTAGGTCATAGCTCAGGTTGAGAAGGAGAGTCCTAGATCTCTTTTGTGTCTGCTGCTCTTATTTGGTCCTGTAAAAATTATATTATGTTCTCATTAAGCTTTTGTACATGTATTATGAAGTTATCATTATGCTTTATTATAATCAATGTTTTATGCCTTAAAGTTGTGATGTGTACTTGATAATCTTGATGATGTTATGATTATGCCTTTTACCTCATTCACATCAATATTATTGCTCACACATACATAGTTTTGCACACCACCATAAAGAGTGCACATATCAATAGTACTTCTACATTCACAATTTTTCTCAAAACACATATGTGCACACTTTATGAAAATCTGAATTTTTCATCATATTTATGTAATCTCAATTGGATGTCATCAATCTCCAAAAAGGGGGAGATTAAAAGTGCATCTAGGAATCTCCTGTGGGTTTTGGTTGATTAATGACAAGCAAATGAGATCCTAACAAAATTGTTGAGATGAGTGCAGGTTTTAAAGAGATTAGAAGGAAATCACAAAAAGAAAGGAGAATGTGGATCCAAAAGGTAAAGAGCTCAAGACTTGAACATAATAGATTTATTTTGTAAGGAGTGTGTTGGAGAAACACAACCCAAGAGCTCAAGTAAAAAAGACTGCACTCACTGCACAAATATGAGAAAGAGCGGACTAGTCTGATATCCACCAGACTAGTCTGAAAACTCTCTAACTAAAATCGGACAAGTACTCCAATTGCGGACTTGTCCTCAGTTCTACATGTTTTCACCACACCGGAGAAGTCTGATATCCACCGGACTAGTCCGAAAACTTTCTGACTAAAATCGTACAAGTCCTCCAAGTGCGGACTTGTCCTTAGTTTTACACTTTTTCATCACACGAGACAAGTCCGATATACACAGGACTAGTCTGAAAAGTCTCTGACTAAAAGCGGACTAGTCCGCACCTTAACAGACTAGTCCGGTATCCATCAACACTTAGGGTTTTTCACACACGCACACCGGACTAGTCCGGTGTCCTCCACGGACTAGTCCGGACCTCACAAACCCTAACGTTAACTTTTGGAAACTCTAGTATAAAAAGAGGTGCATGGCCACACAACAATCTCTCTCGACTCCCTACGCCGTCACACCTCCCAAGAGCCCAAAAACACTTCTCTCCACTCATTCTAAACCTAAAAGGATCACATCTTTGAGTATTAGGGATTGGACAAACGAGAGAACTTGTTCTACATGATCTTGACCTCTTGCATTTGATCTCTCGCACACTCTCATTGTTTATTGTACATGTTTTTGAGTGTGTCTGGTGGTATTCGATCATTGAAATCTTTGGGGAGCCCTCAACTTGTGAGAAGGCCCCTTGAACAAGTTATTTTCCCCTTTGTGGTTAGCGATTGTGAATCAGCCTTCGTGGCGATTCAACGAGGGAAGGGTTGGTGAAGACCCGGTCCTCCGTGGACTCCTGAACAGGGATGTAGGTTCCTCCTTGGAATTGAACCTGAGGATAAAATCTTGTGTCTCATGTTCTTGTTCTATTTTCATCATACTCTAGGGTTTGCATAGTATTGTGTAATTCAAATTGAAACATTGGATTAAACTTGATAATTGCAATATCTTACTTCATTGTCATAATATACTTAAATTGTCAATAGCTTTCCCCTGCATAGACTACTAGAAGTAAAATTAAAGATCTACTTTGATTTTCATGTCCGCGTATACCGGACTAATCTGCACCATAGCGGACTTGTCCGACCTCCCTGTATTTGATCTCTTTGTTAAGTGTTTCAGGGATCGCTAAAAGTTCAAAAAGCCTATTTAGGCTGCATTCAAAAACCAAAGCCAATGACGGGTCCGGAGTGTGCTATCGACTTATACTGGTCAGGCACCCTAAGTATGCCACTCTACCTATATCCTGGCAGGTCCTAGTAGGCCGGGTCCAGAAGGCATTCAGATCTATAGAGATTGCATCAATATACTAGTTATCATGTTGAACTTTTTTCGATCTAAAGTTCAAATAAGAACAATAAGCCACAAACAAATTATAGACAAGAGGACAAATTTTACTACTTTTCTTGTCATTATTGCACAGGAAAAATGAAAAACATATGGCAATGGTGGACGATGTCGGAGCTGCTAAGCTCCGACAACCCCCAGGGGGCCCGCCGTCGACGTTCTATATGTTAACAGTGGACGTCATCGAAGCTAGGAAGCTCCAACAGCCTCCAGGGGGCTCGCCGTCAACGTAAACAATTAACGGTGATCTAAACACATATGGTGGAGAAATCACTCCAAGGGGCCCACCGTCAACATTCTATGCGTTGTTAGTGGGTGTCGTCTAAGCTAAGAAGCTCCGACAACCCCCAGGGGCCTGCCATCGATGTTTTACATGTTGAAAGTGGGCGTCGTCGAAGCTAAGAATCTCTAACAACCCCCAGGGGGCCGCCGTCGATGTCCTATACATTTACATTGAGCACCGTTGAAGCTGAGAAGCTCTGACAACTCCCAGTGGGCCCGCTGTCAATGTTCTATACGTAGACAATGGGCGCTGTTGAAGCTATGAAGCTCTGACAACCCCCAGGGGGCCCGATGTCAATGTCCTATACGTAGATAGTGGGCACTGTCGAAGCTAAGAAGCTCCGACGACCCCCAGGGAGCCCGTCGATGTTCTACACGTTGACAGTCGGCACCGTCGAAGCTAGAAAGCTCCGACAACCCCTAGGGGACCTGCCGTCGATGTCCTATACATTGAGAGTGGGCGGCGTCAAAGCTAGGAAGCTCCGACAATTCCCAAGTGGCATGCCGTCAACGCCACAAAGGGCCTTCGGAGGTGTCGGAAGTAAACTTCGGACCTAGGAGCTAACATCCTAACTACAAGTTTGGAGTGATCGAGTCATCAAGTCATTGTCAAATCCTTATTGGTACATGTACACAATCAAATTGTGCACATGCCAGAGGCACAACAATATAAAAGGCAATGCATTGAAGACATATACAAAATGGGAAAATGGATTTCATTCATTCAAAAGATTGGATTTCATTGATTCAAAATTGGAAAATTACAAGTGAAGATAGAAGAAAAAAGCCCTAGCTACTGGAGGTCCTATGGAAGAACGAGGCAACTTTTTGAGCAGCTTCTTGAATGCTGTCCCTAGCGGCATCCACCTCTTCAACAACAAGTCCTTCGACTACCGAATCTAGAGCGAGATGGGGGTAATGGATTTTGAAACACGTCAGCACATATTAGACGACGTTCTTGGCCAGGGACTTCCCCTCTGTCCCTAGTTGGTCGATGATGACGTCACCCGTTGCATCAAGTTTGTTGCCGGCAGAGCCCAACGCCACCAGCGCCTTGTCCAACTTCAGCTCCGAGTCATCTAGACGTATCGGATGGAAGCCAAGTGGCACCAAAGCTTTGTTAGCTCACCCTAGGAAGTCCCAGACTCGCTGGGACTAAGTTTCTCTCGAGCTCCTTACTTCCTCCAGCGCCCTTCTGCCAGCTTAAAGATTTGAACCTTCCCAAGCGAAGCGCTCGACCTCCTTAGCATGTTGATGGATACTTTCGGACAGCTGCTTTTCACGGTCAGCCAGGTCCGACTCCCGGAGGTGGATGCAGTTTCGACGGTTCGCCAGGTCATTCTCCCTGCCTTTCACTCTCTCCTCTCTGGTGGAGATGTCAGTCTGTCTCTTGGAGACGTCTTTTCCCACCTGCTAAATCCTCACTTTCTCCTGAAAGCACCACTCCTCAAACTGTTTGGTGCGATAACCCAAACTCTGCGCTCCCAGTGACAACCTCTGGGCGAGCTCCTCCTGCCTCTTTATGAGGTCTTCCTCTTTCTCCAGGAGATTATCCTCCCTTTGATTGAGGGCTTCCCAGCGCTTGAGGAGTACATCATTTAACTCGTCGAGGCTGTCCGAGTGGTTGTCGGCAGCCTCATTTGTCTCCATGGCATGCTTGAGAATCCTTCGAGTCTTCTCGTCGAGGGCCTTGATGGCAACCTCTCGCTCATTCAACAAGCAGTCCCACCACGTCAGTTGGGCCTTCTCCTTGTCAATCCACTCCCGGTGGTCCGCAAGCCTTGATTGCATCAATTTCGTCTTGAAGTAAAGTCTTTTGCACCAACGCCTCAGGGTGTGGCACTCTTCTTCGAGGACCTTGCTGTCATGCTCAAAGGCAAGCTGGACTTGACGGAGACTAGAGCATGCATTTTCTATCGAAAATGCCGAAGGAATTGGCTCCGGACCAGCCTGGATCTCTTCTGTCGGCTCCATCGGGTCTTCCAAGATGACTGAGGGGCACCAAGGCGCGAGCTCCCTCTCCAGCAACTCCACGTCGGCTGGACCAATCGTCGGAAGCTCCAACACCTCCAAAACACCCGGAGCTGATGAGGAAGGTCCCTCTGGCGGATCTTCAATTGTTGGCTCAGTGGGAGGGGGACCCGCAGCTGCCTCTTCTAGGTGCTCCAGCTCGGACATGGACACCTCCGGAGTAATCACCTCTCAGGCTGGCATTGTAGCTTCGTTCGGGGCTCCCACCACTTTCGGCTCAGACACCGGAGCTTCAGGTACTTCCATCTCAGCTGCCGAAGCTTCAGTTACTTCCAGCTCATATGCCGGAGCTTCTGCTATCTCCAGGCTTCGATGCCGGAGCTTCAGCCGCCAGCCCTGAGACCACTGGCGCTTTTTCACGAGTCAATTCCCCATGATCTAGCGCTACCACAGGAACTTCTAGCCTTCTCACTAGACTTGTTTCCACGACAGCTGGCATCAGAGTTGTCGTGTCCTCAGCCACCACTAGGGGAGGTGCTTAGGTCAAAGTAGGAGCCTCTGTATGCACAACCTTAGTTGTTGCAGCAGGGGTTGGAGATTCAGTTTTCCTTTTCGACACCGTGGAAACAATGGATCAAGAAATTCAAAACGTTGTAAAGATAAAAGTAGCAACTCAAGGTGAGAAGACAATGCTTACATTGGGAGGCTTCCGATCCAGCTGCCGCATAACTTCTTCTTCTATGGCCCAGAGTCAGAGCTCACTTCAGACCTAGACCGGGTGCTTGCTACAAAAGTTGGAGTCGCTTCGGCCAAGACTTCCCTCAGCTAGGAAGGACCCCTGGACCTGGAGCCTTGAGCCGGCACTTCGGTCGGGGTCGATTTGGCGGAGCTAGTGCCCCTTGTGGATGCTGGCTCTGAAGAAGGTTTGGCTGTCGAAGTTTGGCTTGGTTGTGGGGAAGATGCAACTAGGGTTGGAGCCGATCTAATGGAGCTCTCATCAGCATGTCTCAGTTTCCTCTTTCGACTGGAAGATTCGGCAGGTTCCTTGCCTTTGCCCTTGTTGGCGTTGTGGACCCTCTGGCTTGGATTAGTGGGAGTGCTTCCTACCGAAGCTCCAGGACTAAAATTCCGGAGGTCCCACGCTTCTCCACCAGGCCGAGGTCGTCCAGCAACGACATCCCCTTTCAAAGCTCCCTCGTGAACTCAGGAACCATGTTCAGAGGGAGGAAGTCCGCTGGTGGAGTCAGGGAGTGCTTGGTGATGGCTTCGTGTTGAAGCTTCTGGAGATGGAGCTTCAAAGCCTCATCATCAAAATTAGTCCGAAAACCAGCTTCGATTCGGTTGTGATCCATCTCACTGTTGAAACCCCATGCGAGCCACTCCCTCGTCTTCAGCGAAGCCCTCCTGTTGACAAGGAAGTTACCAAAGACCATCTGAGGGGTCACTCCACCCTCCACCCACTCTAGGATTCTTGTCAAGACGGGCGTGTATGCTTCAGACAACCCCGGAGCTGCATTCCATGCGTCAGTGTCGACATTGGGGAGGCTTGTAGGCAACTCCAGCCTGTCGTGATGATCAACCATGATGACCACCCAGTCATTCTTCCAGTTGTCCCACTTCGTGAAGGGAAAATTCATTAAGTACTTGAAGGGACAGTTCTTGCGCTTCACAAAGTAGTAGAAGCTGATCAACTCACTCCCTTTCCCATTAGTGTGGACCGTGAAGAAGGTCCGGAAGAGCTCGATGCTTGGCGGCACACTCACCCACATCTCGCAGAAGTGGACAAAAGTCATCAGTAGCAAGAATGAGTGAGGGCCGAGGTGATGAAGTTGGA
Source organism: Tuctoria greenei (assembly GCA_036927565.1). Classification (NCBI taxonomy): domain Eukaryota; kingdom Viridiplantae; phylum Streptophyta; class Magnoliopsida; order Poales; family Poaceae; genus Tuctoria; species Tuctoria greenei. The sequence continues at coordinate 79,884,743 of JAYESD010000003.1, read as the reverse complement.
GCCTGTAGAAGTCCAGCAACATTAGGAGGAAGCTTTAAAAAGGTGGGACTAGCCCCACCATGGCATACACCGAGAAAAATACGATATCTCTGGCGCTTTGCTTCTTGAAGGGAAGCTTGCCTAATCAGATCAAGTTGTTGAAGTAGGCGTTGGACCACCCCATGTAGGTCAGGACTCTCGACAAACCTTCATCGCTCTTGATCTTGCTGCGGGGAAGACCCAACTCCATCGCAGCAAAGGGGAGTGAAAGTTGGAAGAGTTATGCGAAGGTGGAGAGACTCTGAGCGCAAGTTCGAATGAAGGCGCAAAGAGTCCTCTAACCGTGTAGGCTTTATCTTATGTAAGCCTTGGATGGAAACCGTGTTGGGATAAAAATCTCATTCCAAAAATTTACCCTGTCAATGACAAGCAGGCTCGGGTTCACTATGGTGGAAAAGTTGCACCAGGTGAACCGTTGTCATGATGGGAAGTTGGAAACTCGAGGGCTGCGGCCTGACAGGTCTCTAGAGGTGGCACTTGCAACCGATTCATTTTTCGTATTGGAAACCTGCGACCTTCAATTGTGTGAGATCTGCACACCAGGATCTCTTCCGCCATACCAAGAGTGGCCAGGTGGCAATGGTTTAACTGCAGACCGTCGTCCGAACAACCCAGGAAAAGACCTTTGAAGCTGTAGGGTAGGAATCGATGATGGCCCCGTCGTCCGAACAACCAAGGAAAAGACCTTGGAAGCCGCAGTGCGGAAATCGATGATGGCCCCACCTTGGGTATCGAAATCTCTCCCAGAGGTGTGCTCGGGGGCCATAGTCGGGTACCCATTCTTACCGTGATTAAAACTACAGAGTTCCACCTATCCGAGTTGAAGACTTCCAAAGGCTCCACATGTCCTGCCGCAATGGACCTGCCACCCTCCGTTGGGTAGCTCCGGTGCTGCCACGTGTATCGCAGGGCTGTACCTAACTCCCTCCATAGGGATGCTCTGGACATGCCATGTGTCTAGTGACCCCGGACCTAGCCCTCGGTAGAGGGAAGCTCTGGTGCTGCCACATGTTTAGCAGCTCTGGACCTGCCTCCCCGCATAGGGAAGCTTCGTAGCTCCCGCGTGTTAAGCCTCCAGACATAAGCCTACAACAGGAAGACTGTTGGATCTCTAATGGCACGAACATTAAAGAGTCTATTGAAACAGCCGCTACAACACCAATTAACACGTCATTAATGTAGCATTAATGACGCACTATCAGAGGTGCATCAAGACTGATAAGGCCTCCATTAATACATGTTATTAAATAGTTAGTCACCCGTAACACCAATAGATCGTGTATAGGGTGTTCAATACAGCCAGAGCCACCTGTCAGGCTAGGCAAACCATGTAACAGCCAGTCCTTAGCATATAAAAGGGATGCGCTGCATGATAGAGAGAGGGCCAACCAAGCTGACATGCATACTACACAGACAAACTCATCAACAACCACCCCGTGGAGTAGGGTATTATGCTCAAGCGGCCCGAACCACGTAAAAATCATCTGTGTCACTGTCTCGCTCTTAATCTTACGCGCGCCCCAACTGAATACGAACCTCCGTAGACTATGCTTTAGTAGTACCAGGAGAAGTGTCTTAGTCTACACTTCGACATAGGTGATACGTGATAGGGTAGGGGTGGCACCGATTGAGGGGAAGCTAGTTCAACCTCGCCTAGGGTGGTTTGGGTATATCCAATAGAGACCTCCAGAAGCACCGGTTAACAGTGGGATTATAAAGAGTAGAGAAAATTTTAGTAGAGGTAGAGGTCGACCAAGATTGACATAGAAGGAGGCGGTGAAACGAGACTTAAAGGAGTAGGACATAACTAGAGATTTTGCTCACGATAGGACTGCATGGAAATTAGCAAGTCATGTGCCAGAATCCTAGTTTATTTGTAGTTTGTTACTCTTTTATTCTTTCTTATTAATTCATTTCTAAAATAAATAAAATGTAGAATCTTATTTTTTTATTTTTTTACGTTCATCTTATTTTCTATTACTTCTTTTCAAAAATTGTTGGGTTTCGTTTCTAGCCGACCCCGACTTGTTTGGGACAAAGGCTTAGTTGTTGTTGACTGTTTAAAGTTCAGGTAATAGCTGGCAGAGCTGGGCAACACCTATACATATGTACCATTTTGAACTCAAAATTCCAAATCTTCCTGAGCTGAGTTTGGGAAAATTTTGAATTATAAAGCTGTTGTACATCATCTCCTCTTTCCAGAACTGTATCACAGTACTCCACAATATGTACCCAGAACAAGGTATTGCAAAAATACTGAGACTAGTTCTATAACTCAAAAAATTGTAGCAGTTTTGGTTTCTGTGGATTTTCACCAGTGTGATATGCTTTTCTGTCCTGGAGATCAAAAGAGAAGTTGTAGGGGACAACTCACCCTTTCCAAAACTGTTTTGCAAACCAGCATTGGCAAATTCCATTAAGAGATATGATCTGTCAAAGTTCAGTAACTTGCTGCTAGGACCAGACAGTCAAGTGTAGGTTTGATAGAGTTTGAATTTGAGTCATTTTCAAGCCTTAATTGTGGAAATTTGTCATGGAAGTTAACCAAAAGCTTGTATATAGAGTTACATCCTTGACACGGACTTCAAGTGTCAACGTGTCCGACGTAACTTAAATGACATGTTGGTACTACGTTTCTCACCAAATAGAAAATCCTAACCGGATTACCTACGGCATAGGTGGCACTAGAATCGAGCACTCGCAAACGTTTTCTACTCGCAATATGTCTAATGCGGTTAGTGTACCTGCATAAGACACTCAATTGACAGAACACTCATTATGGTTCTGTACGGCACGACCTGCACGGGCAATCATTTGAGGCAGTCATAATAATATATCATTTCCAATCTAACGCCCTGTATTATACCATACAGGCCATTCTCGAGGAGAACATGTCTCAAGAAACGTGGTCGCGTTTCAACACCACACGATGGGGTACTCGAGTAGAGCAGGAATGGGTAGTCACGAATGGGAATTTTATCAATCCAACAGATACAACCTACTGCCCCATAAGAGCCGAGGCACATCGATGGCGAGCACTGCGTATGGCCCTTTGAGCATCGAACGTTCAAGAGATACATACTATCGCATTTTTGACCACACGATGGGGTATACACACTTTTGCCCTAAGCATGCTGGGAAGCAGCATTTTGATATGTTCCTAGAACCATGGGAAGGTTCGGAGACTCATATTAACTCTCGTGCCAAGCCATAGGGGCAATCATCGTACAACCTTTCGTAAGGGGAAGCTTACCGCACTTGATCCGCTTGCGGTGGCGTACCTTACCTCTTACCTGACGTCGGAGCGTCATTACTGAATATAATAACAAGTATGTTAGATTGTCACCTTAAGTAACTATGCTAATATCAGTCCTAATGTGGGCTTAGTACCGAATCCTCACTTGCAAGTCTACAATTTTTAAATATGATCCTTTTTAGGTACACTACTCCCAATGTAGCTCAGATACCATGCTGTGAGGACCAGGGCACCGACAAACTAGGAATCACATTGAGTGGTGTTGTGCGATGCGACACCCAATAGCAGAACACAGAAAAGAACCAAGAACTCATAACATAAGTGAGCAAGTTATATTATTCTCACAGTTTTATACAAAAGTTCTTACATCAGCGGAAGTCTTTGTACAACTCCATCGATCCTATATTACGACAGTAGTGGTCGTATCCAGCCCACGGATACCCCACTTTAGCATCACAGAATAATGCAGCATCATCCTGAGCTTCCATTTGGCTACATATACACAAAGGATACTGTGTCATAGCTATATACCTAGCAAAACTCATAGAAATGTAACCATAAGCATAAGGCTCAGCAAGACTTAAGCGTCTCACTTAAGAACATGAAACTCTATATGCTAGGAACATAAGACCTGAATCTAAACTACAATAAGTAAATGTTCACTATTTGAAGATCCTTGTTTCTGGTATATGGTAGCACGTGAAGTCCTTGAGCACGACAACATCATGAAATCCACAATTAAACAAGAAACGCTTCATCCACGATGATGCAGGCTCAATGTTACACCTTAGCAAGTTAATTGCTTAGCATCATAGCTTTGGTTCTTGTATACAACTACTACAACCAAGTTGTTTAACCATACAGTAGGTTCCACCCAGTTCCAGTTGCTACTGCGTCACAACTCAGTGAACAAGTATGCTCTCGTCCGCGAGTGATGGTGATTCGAATAAAGATACACCCGGCTTGCACGACACAGATGCTCGTTTGAAAGAGGGGATCAGCCAATTCCCTTGACGTCATGTACGGCCACCTTTCACAAGACACCAAAATTTTAAGCCGGTCCTACCGTCCAAGAAGCAAAACTCACATGATGACCTATGTTGCAGTGACATCTGATGTATTCATGACGTGCGTGGTGTCTAGGTCGGTGGGGTATGTCTTATGCCTCAACAACCAGGTAAACATGTTACATCAGTTTGTTGGGTCCCTTGGAGCCAGTATGCATTCGGTATATTTTCAAACTTGCCCAGCAGAGCTGCACACAGTACGGTCCTTAATCGACACAGAAAGGAGCTATGCCCAAAGAACCATGTTCTTGAGCATCCTAGCCTTCCTGCCCGGTCTCAGATTAACCATTCCATCCCATTCCTTTCTTCATCTTTCTTCCATCCATTTCCTCAACTCATTTTCATCCATTTTCTCAACTTTAATATATCAATTCTAATCATATAAAGTCCTATTCTATCCAGACTCTAGGGATTCAAGGATCATGCATGTGGAGTATCATACATCCGTAGACATAATGCATAATTACCATCATATAGATTATAAAAGAAAAACATATTAAACACTTAAATGCAAATTGTGGCTTGCCTTAGGTTGCGACTAGTGTAAATTTCAATAAGTCAGTGCTTGATCTTTTGGTCGAAGCTTCTTGTCATTTTTCTCCTTTTCTTGTCTTTGATGCTGCTTGGGCGAATCTTGCTCTTATATTTTGCTTGTGCAAATCTTGTTCTCGTTTCCTACTTGGGCAAATCTCCATTGTAGTGGGTCCACGCTAGTCCTTCTCCTCCGAGTGGTGCTCTTCGTTGATCTTCATCATCCTGGGTTCTATAGATATGAATTTAATGCATTAGTGTATTATACAACCTATGAACATCGCTAATTGATCCATATTGTTTTTGAGATTCTTATAGAGATTTCATGAGTTCACATGGGATTTAGGATGAAAAGGCTTAGCTTGTTGCATGGGGAATTATGCTCAGGAGAATATGAGGAAAATGCCTACTAGCAATATCATTCTTGGAAATTAACCAGGTTCACCATGTGAAACAGTATTGTTGAAGTGTGCCAGCAACACTTCCCCCAGTACTAATAAGAAGTAGTCCGCGAAGGTTTGTATTTAGGCGGGGTGCTAATCAAGATCCAAGAACACAGTGACATAGAGGATTTTTACGTGGTTCGGGCCGCCTGACCCTAATACCCTACTCCACAGGGTGTTTGTGTATTGTATGAGCTTGAGTGAGTATGGATGGATTGTGTGTAGCTTAGCTTAGCTTGGAGTGACTTCTACCGAGCAACACAACCCTTCTATATGCCAAGTACTTGTTGTTACAGTGTGCGTTGTGGCCTGACAGGTGGCCCTGGCTGCAATAACTGCTCTATACATAATCTACGGGTGTTAAGGGTGGTTAATAGTGTAATAACGTGCCATAACAGTAGTGTTACTGGTCTTGATAGTGCTCTAATTGTGCGTCATTAATATGGCATTAATGAGTGTTAACTAGGTCTTGTAATGGCCGATTGATAGCCCTTGGATGTCCACACCGTTGAGGATCTCGCTGTCTTCCCGTTTGAGATATAGGTCCAAGATTGTGACACGTGGTAGCTCTGGAGGTTCCTTCTCGGTGAGGCAGGTCTGGAGTTACTGGACACATGGCAACACCAGAGCTTCCCCTGTCGAGAAAGCATGTCCAGTGCCCCGGGTCACGTGGCAGCACTGGAACCACCCTAAGGAGGGAGGCAGGTCTGGTACCGCGGGACACGTGGTAGGGACGGAGCTTCCCTAAGGAGGGAGGCAAGTTTGGATCCCAGGGACACGTGGAAGGGACGGAGCTTCCCTAAGGAGGGAGGCAGGTTGGGCTCCTAGGGACACGTCTCAAGAAACGTGGTCGCGTTTCAACACCACACGATGGGGAACTCGAGTAGAGCAGGAACGGGTAGTCACGAATGGGAATTTTATCAATCCAATAGATACAACCTACTGCCCCATAAGAGCTGAGGCACATCGATGGCGAGCACTGCGTATGGCCCTTTGAGCATCGAACGTTCAAGAGATACATACTATCGCATTTTTGACCACACGATGGGGTATACACACTTTTGCCCTAAGCATGCTGGGAAGCAGCATTTTGATATGTTCCTAGAACCATGGGAAGGTTCGGAGACTCATATTAACTCTCGTGCCAAGCCATAGGGGCAATCATCGTACAACCTTTCGTAAGGGGAAGCTTACCGCACTTGATCCGCTTGCGGTGGCGTACCTTACCTCTTACCTGACGTCGGAGCGTCATTACTGAATATAATAACAAGTACGTTAGATTGTCACCTTAAGTAACTATGCTAATATCAGTCCTTATGTGGGCTTAGTACCGAATCCTCACTTGCAAGTCTACAATTTTTAAAATATGATCCTTTTCAGGTACACTACTCCCAATGTAGCTCAGATACCATGCTGTGAGGACCAGGGCACCGACAAACTAGGAATCACATTGAGTGGTGTCGTGCGATGCGACACCCAATAGCAGAACACAGAAAAGAACCAAGAACTCATAACATAAGTGAGCAAGTTATATTATTCTCACAGTTTTATACAAAAGTTCTTACATCAGCGGAAGTCTTTGTACAACTCCATCGATCCTATATTACGACAGTAGTGGTCGTATCCAGCCCACGGATACCCCACTTTAGCATCACAGAATAATGCAGCATCATCCTGAGCTTCCATTTGGCCACATATACACAAAGGATACTGTATAGGAACCCGTCATAGCTATATACCTAGCAAAACTCATAGAAATGTAACCGTAAGCATAAGGCTCAGCAAGACTTAAGCGTCTCACTTAAGAACATGAAACTCTATATGCTAGGAACGTAAGACCTGAATCTAAACTACAATAAGTAAATGTTCACTATTTGAAGATCCTTGTTTCTAGTATATGGTAGCACGTGAAATCCTTGAGCACGACAACATCATGAAATCCACAATTAAACAAAAAACGCTTCATCCACGATGATGCAGGCTCAATGTTACACCTTAGCAAGTTAATTGCTTAGCATCATAGCTTTGGTTCTTGTATACAACTACTACAACCAAGTTGTTTAACCATACAGTAGGTTCCACCCAGTTCCAGTTGCTACTGCGTCACAACTCAGTGAACAAGTATGCTCTCGTCCGCGAGTGATGGTGATTCGAATAAAGATACACCCGGCTTGCAAGACACAGATGCTCGTTTGAAAGAGGGGATCAGCCAATTCCCTTGACGTCATGTACGGCCACCTTTCACAAGACACCAAAATTTTAAGCCGGTCCTACTGTCCCAGAAGCAAAACTCACATGATGACCTATGTTGCAGTGACATCTGATGTATTCATGACGTGCGTGGTGTCTAGGTCGGTGGGGTATGCCTTATGCCTCAACAACCAGGTAAACATGTTACATCAGTTTGTTGGGTCCCTTGGAGCCAGTATGCATTCGGTATAGTTTCAAACTTGCCCAGTAGAGCTGCACACAGTACGGTCCTTAATCGACACAGGAAGGAGCTATGCCCAAAGAACCATGTTCTTGAGCATCCTAGCCTTCCTGCCCGGTCTCAGATTAACCATTCCATCCCATTCCTTTCTTCATCTTTCTTCCATCCATTTCCTCAACTCATTTTCATCCATTTTCTCAACTTTAATATATCAATTCTAATCATATAAAGTCCTATTCTATCCAGACTCTAGGGATTCAAGGATCATGCATGTGGAGTATCATACATCCGTAGACATAATGCATAATTACCATCATATAGATTATAAAAGAAAAACATATTAAACACTTAAATGCAAATTGTGGCTTCCCTTAGGTTGCGACTAGTGTAAATTTCAATAAGGCAGTGCTTGATCTTTTGGTTGAAGCTTCTTGTCATTTTTCTCCTTTTCTTGTCTTTGATGCTGCTTGGGCGAATCTTGCTCTTATATTTTGCTTGTGCAAATCTTGTTCTCGTTTCCTACTTGGGCAAATCTCCATCGTAGTGGGTCCACGCTAGTCCTTCTCCTCCGAGTGGTGCTCTTCGTTGATCTTCATCATCCTGGGTTCTATAGATATGAATTTAATGCATTAGTGTATTATACAACCTATGAACATCGCTAATTGATCCATATTGTTTTTGAGATTCATATAGAGATTTCATGAGTTCACATGGGATTTAGGATGAAAAGGCTTAGCTTGTTGCATGGGGAATTATGCTCAGGAGAATATGAGGAAAATGCCTACTAGCAATATCATTCTTGGAAATTAACCAGGTTCACCATGTGAAACAGTATTGTTGAAGTGTGCCAGCAACACTTCCCCCAGTACTAATAAGAAGTAGTTCGCGAAGGTTTGTATTTAGGCGGGGTGCTAATCAAGATCCAAGAACACAGTGACATAGAGGATTTTTACGTGGTTCGGGCCGCCTGACCCTAATACCCTACTCCACAGGGTGTTTGTGTATTGTATGAGCTTGAGTGAGTATGGATGGATTGTGTGTAGCTTAGCTTAGCTTGGAGTGACTTCTACCGAGCAACACAACCCTTCTATATGCCAAGTACTTGTTGTTACAGTGTGCGTTGTGGCCTGACAGGTGGCCCTGGCTGCAATAACTGCTCTATACATAATCTACGGGTGTTAAGGGTGGTTAATAGTGTAATAACGTGCCATAACAGTAGTGTTATTGGTCTTGATAGTGCTCTAATTGTGCGTCACTAATATGGCATTAATGAGTGTTAACTAGGTCTTGTAATGGCCGATTGATAGCCCTTGGATGTCCACACCGTTGAGGATCTCGCTGTCTTCCCGTTTGAGATATAGGTCCAAGATTGTGACACGTGGTAGCTCTGGAGGTTCCTTCTCGGTGAGGCAGGTCTGGAGTTACTGGACACATGGCAGCACCAGAGCTTCCCCTGCCGAGAAAGCATGTCCAGTGCCCCGGGTCACGTGGCAGCACTGGAACCACCCTAAGGAGGGAGGCAGGTCTGGTACCGCGGGACACGTGGTAGGGACGGAGCTTCCCTAAGGAGGGAGGCAAGTTGGGATCCCAGGGACACGTGGAAGGGACGAAGCTTCCCTAAGGAGGGAGGCAGGTTGGGCTCCTAGGGACACGTGGCAGGGCTGGAGCTTCCCTAAGGAGGTAGGTCTAGCTTCCAAGGGCACATGGCAGCACCGAAAGTCTACACACTGGAAGATGGAACTCATTGCGTCTTCTTCTGGTGCAAAGGGATACCTGGTACGCAGGGTATCGACAATGGCCCCTGGGCCCACCTCTAGTGAGATTATGAGGTTTCGATGCAGGAGGTGGGGCCACTATCTCTCCCGCACTGCTGCTTCAGGCTTCCACTTAGGACACGGTGGCTATCTTGATTTGGTAGGTGAGATACATGACGTGCTGATCTCACGAAATTGAAGGATGTCAGTTCCCAATGGGATTTCTGTATTGGTTCCTAGCGTAATCTTTGTATCCAAGTCAGGCAGCCGTCCTCTGGCTTGCAACTTCTCATCATGAAAACGGTTCACCTAGTGTGACTTTTTTTTTTTACAAAGTGGACCTGGGCCCCCTTGTCCTTGATGAGGTAACTTCGCAGAGCGTGATTATAGTCCAAATGCAGTTGTCATCAAAGTGTTGCGGAGGCTTAATAAAGGAAGAGGTGATGCAAGGTGGGAGAACTCTTACGCATCGATCTATTCTTGCAATAGAGTTCTTCGCTTGAACCCTTGCATCGCAGTCCCACTTTTGCTCCACTTTGAGGCGATGGAACTTGAACTTCCCCCCAACAAGATTGTGAGCGATGATGAGCTCACAAGAGTCCAGAAGTTGATGGGCTGGCAAAGTGACTCCTTCAACAATGCTATTCGCTGCGGCAAGCTCCCATTCAAGAACGATTCTTCCGACGACATTGTTTTCTTCGCAGTGTATGCCATGGTTGGGCTGGTTCTCCCAATGTCCAACTTCTTGCTGATGCTGCTGGAGTCTTACGGGCTCCAACTGCACCACCTCAGACCTCACTCCATCTTGCTGGTGGTGATCTTTGTCCACTTCTACGAGATGTGGGTTGGTGTTTTGTCCTGCATCCCTATGTTTTGGACCTTCTTCACTCTTCAGATGATAGGCAAAGGTAACTGCTTGTTGTGGTTCTACTACTACATAAAGCATAGAAATGCCCCATTCAAGTACATCAAGACCTTTCCTTGCACAAAGTTGGAGACCTGGAAGACCGATTGGGTTGTGATCTAGGTGGACCCTCATGATCGACTGGAGCTGCCAGAAGGGCTTTTGACAACAGATTCCGACTCATGGGAAGAGCTCCTAGAGCTGTCTGAGCAATACAATCCCGTGCTGACAAGGATCTAACACCTAGTGGATGGAGGATTAACATCAATGATGGTGCTCGACAACTTTGTGACCAACCACTGGGCGCCGCTTAAGGAGCGAGAGTTCGCGCCCTAGTCTTTCTCTGGAGAAATGGATTTTCTCCAGATTGAGGTTGGCCGGGACACCATTCTGGACGAGCGAGCCTTGATGCTCCATCTGCAAAAGCTGAAATGTGGAACTTTTTGAAGGGACGACCTCGACTTTCTTCTGAGTTCCTGTATCTAAACATAGTTCTGGGGGTCAGGAGATAGTTGCGGAAGATGATGCCACTGATTGATGACATAGGTCTTGCGGTGCGTCAAAAGAGCACTCTGCCGACGGGGATTGTAAACCCCAGAGCTTCAGCCCCCTGCCCGCATGAAGGGTCCAACTTTGCACCCTCGGTAGGAAGGGCAAGGCTCCTGCAGATCCAAGCGAGAAGAAACCTGACTCAAGTAGGGGCAAAGGCAAGGAGCCAGTCGACACCTCCAGTCGGAAGAGGATGTTGACGCGGGCTGATGGCAGCTCCATCAGATCAACTCTGACACAAGCGGTACCACCGCCTTGGCCAGACCTCAAGTCAGTGCTGGTTGTGCCTCAAGGAATGGCAAGTCTGACTCTGATGGCCAGATCATTCTCGGATCCAATGCCTACAAGGGGCACTAGGTCCGGCAGGTCTTCTCCAATCTTGGTGCTGCCGGCGGGCTCCCGGTCTTCTCGGACATCAGAGACCTCATCAGAAGCTGCACCGGTGGCTGCAATGACCTCTGGGACAAAGTCTAGAGCTTCTGCCATGCTGACGACAGGGGGTTCTGACTCCGGGCACCCCAAGAAGAAGTTTTGTGCTGTTTGAAGTGGTAGCGTCTCTAGGTAAGGGTCCGCTCTTTAGCTTGTGTCTTTTTTGCTTTTTGCTTTTTCATGAATTATCTTTCCTCTGTTTCTAGAGTTTCGAAAGGTGGAGGTGCTGCTCCGGCACCCGCCAACACTTCAGCCGCGGAGACCGCACCAGATGTGATCCCTGCTGCTGATCCAGCTCTTCCTACGATCATGGCAGATGACACGGTAGCTCTGACGCCAGCTGTTGTCGAGACAACTTCAGCATCGATAGCTGAAGAATCCATGGTTGCACCGGACCGGGAAGAAGAAGTGTTGGAGCAAGCTTCAGCTGCTTCGAAGCCAGCACCGGAGGTACCAGCTCTGGAAGTTGCGGTAGAAGCACTGAAGCTGATAGTGTCACTAGCTGATGTTGAAATTCCAGAAGCGACCATGCCTGCGCCATTGCCTGAAGATCTAGTTGTGGGACCTTCATCATCTGCACCGGACATCGATGAGCTTCTAGAGCTCAGCCCCGCTGATGTTGAGCTGTTGGAGTCCATGCTCGTGCCATGGGCTCCGACGACTATTCCAGAAGATCGATAGGAACCAAAGGAGGGACCTCAAGCAGGTCCGGAGGAAATCCCCCTAGCCTTGTTAATTGACAATGCCTGCTCAAACCTACACCAAGCCCAACTCACCTTCGATTATGAGCGCAAGGCTCTGGAAGAAGAGTGTGGCACCCTGAGGGGTTGGTGCAAGCTGATGTACTTCAAAATGAAGTTGACGTAGTTTCGGCTTGCGGACCAAATGGAGTGGCTGGAGGCTAAGAAAGCTCGATAGTCGCATTTGAACAAGGTGCTAGATGAACGAGAGGCTGCTATAAAGTCCCTCAATGAGAAGATCCAAGAGATCTACGATCATGCCAAAAGGTCAATGAAGTGGCTGATAGTCACTCGGAGAGTCTCAACATTGTGACGGAATAGCTCCTCAAACACCAGGATAATAAGGAGGATGAGCTCCAATGGAGAGAGGAATAAATCTCTTAGAATCTAGCATGCTGTGAGCAGGACTTGGCTGACCGTGTGGAAAAATTCAAGTCCTGGTGCGAAAAAGAGAAGCACCAAGTATGGCTGACAGGGGAAGGAGTCAGCAAAAGAGAGAACACTATCTCTACAGGGAGAACAAGGTGAAGGAGAAGGAAAAAGACCTTGCGGAAAGGAGAGACCGCTTGCACCTCCGAGAGAAGCAAATTGCTGAACAAGAGAGGCTGCTGGCTGAAGGGATCCAACAGCACACCAAAGAGGTCGAGCGATTCTCGAAGGAGGGTTCTATGTAGCTTTCATCCACAAGGAGGTCACTGGAGGAGCTCCGGAGTACAAGAGCAATTGAGTCCCAGCAGGTCTGGAACTTCCTCAGGCGTGCGAATGAAGCTCTGGTGCCTTTGGGATTTAGCTCGGTCGGACTGGCTGACCTAGAGCCATAGATGGACAAGGCATTGATGGCGCTTAACTCCGTCGGTGCTAAGCTGGACGTACTAGGATATGTGGTCATTGACCAGCTCTAGACTGAATGAATGTTCTTGGCTAAGAACGTCACAAAATATGTGCTGACGTGTTACTGAAGCTGGGATCCCTCGATGTCTCTAGCTCTAATGGTTGAAGGACCCATCGCGGAGAAAGAAGAAGCTGCCAAGGCTAGCGTCCAAGAAGCCGTCTAGAAGGTTGCTTCATACTTCGAGAGGAACTCCAGTAACTAGGACCTTTCTCTTTTGTACCTTCATTTTGTAAATCTCCAAATTTGAATGAATGAAATCCTTTTCAATTACATTTTTTATTCAATACATTGCCCTTATCTTGTTTGCCCCCTGGTAGATGCGCTCAATTGATTGAGGTCATGTAACATATGGAATTTTACATTTTGTTAAAAACTTGATTGCACCAAACTTGTAGCCAGTATGATAGCTCCAGGTCCGAGGCTTGCTTCCGAAATCTCCAAGGACCCTTTGTCGCGTTGACATCAATAGCAAGGCCCCTTGTGAGTTGTTGGAGCTTGATTGCTTCAACGGTGCTTACTATCAATGCATAAAACATCGATGGCGGTTCCCTTGGGGGTCGTCGGAGCTTGGTTGCTTCGTAGGCTCCCACTATCAATGCATAAAACATCGACGGCGGCCCCCCTGGTGGTCGCCAGAGCTTGATTGCTTCGACGGCACTCACTGTCAATGCATAAAACATCGACGGCGGGCCCCCTGGGTGATGCTGGAGCTAAGTGCTCTGGCAGCATCCATCATCGCCGTGCAGATTGCCGTCAATTATTCATTTTTTCTGAGCATGAGAGACAAGAAAAGCAGTAAAATTCGTCCTCTTGCCTATAGCTTATTTGAGGCTTATTACGGTTCTATGAATTTTAGATCCTAACAAACTCAATGTGACAACATATGTATACTGATTAAACTTCCTTAGATCTCTATGCTTTTCAGAACTGCCTTACTGAGACCCACCAAAATAGGTAGAGTGGCATACTTAGGGTGTTGGACCAGGCTAAGTCTATAGCGCACTCCGGACCTATCATTGGCTTTGGTTTTTAGGCGAGTAGACCATCTAGTAATACTAAGATCCAACAGAAGATTACCGATAAAACTTATATATCACATGAATCTGTAGGACTAAATTTCATGTCTATTGCACAACATTGCTACTGACAAGAAGGTAAAAATGGGAAAAACAGTGAGCATGCGCAAAATTAATGCACATAGAGTCTGTTTGTATATAAATGCATTTCATTATAGGTTCGAATAACAGGGGAGACAAGGACACACTTAAAGTATAGGACCAAGTTAAGTGTGCTATTCATCTTGTACTAACCTAGGAAAGGTAAAGACACACTTAAAGTACAGGACCAAGTTAAGTGTACTTTTGATCTAGGACCAACCCGACTCTGTTCATAGACTCTATAATATACATTTTATACAAATACAGACTCACCTCCGTGTAACTAAGTGTAGAACTTACGAAGGTGCTCAATGTTCCAGGGATTGGGAAGTGGTATCCCATTCTCTGTTGCCAAGTGGACGCACTCGAACAGGAAACTTTGACTACTCGAAAGGGACCTTCCCAATTGGGGGAAAGTTTGTTCATCCCTTTGTGAGCAAGTATTAACCGTAGCACCAGATTGCCTTCTTCCAACTGCCGGTTGCGCACATACCTTTGGTGATAGCGCTAGAGCGCTTGGCGATATCGTGCATTTCGGACAGCTGCTTGGCACCTTGCCTCGCCGACGAGGTCTAGGTCTTCACGCTGTAGTTGGTCCTGCGTGGCTTCGTTGTAGGTCTAGACCCCGAGAGAACCCATGCTGATCTTTAGAGGAAGGACTGCTTCAGCTCCGTACACCAAACAGAAGGGTGTCTCTCCTCTTGCTCGACTGGGTGTTGCACGGCTTGCCCACGGTGCAGACGGAAGCTCTTCTATCCAGTTGGCGCTATGTTTTTTCAAGTGCTCATAAGTGTGCGTCCTGAATACATTGAGTGTTTCTCCGTTTGCTCTCTCATCTTGGCCATTGCTTGCCGGATGAGCTACTGATGTGTAGCTGACTAATCTATCAAGATCTTCGCAGTACTCTTGGAATGCTGCACTTGTGAATTGGGTTTCGTTGTCAGTGATGACTCTGTTCGGAACTCCAAATCTGCAGACAATGGTCTTCAAGAACTTGATAGAAAATTTCTTGTTGATTGTCACAACTCGAGTGGCTTTTGGCCACTTTGTGAACTTGTCAATGGCGACGTATAAGAACCGGTACCCTCTGACGGCTTTTTTGGGAAAGGTCCCAAAATATCCATCCCCTACATAGTGAATGGCCATGAGGGAGGAATCATTTGCAGTGACTGCGCCGGTATATGAATTTGCTTCGCTTGGAGCTTGCATGCTTTGCACTGCTTGACCAGCTCGACTGCATCGTGCAGTGTTGTAGGCCAGTAAAAACCATGCTGGAATGCCTTACCGACTAGCATGCGTGATAACGCATGATTCCTACACTCGCCTCCATGGATCTTTGCAAGAAGTTTGCAGCCTTCTTCTCGGGAAATGCATCGCATTAGAACGCTGTTGGCACCACGTCGGTAGAGATCCCCTTCTACCAACGTTTATCTTCTAGCCAATCTGACAATTCGCTCTGCGGATGCACCGTCTTCAGGAAGGATGTTGTCCTTCAAGTAGTCCCGGACAACCGAGATCCATGCATGGGGACTGACTTGAGCTTCTGGATCTTGCACGCTTGGTTACTCGGAGCTTCCTGTAGCACCTATGATCCTCGGTGGACGCCATGGTAACAGGGCCACCGGGACTGCCAGCTTCAGGAAGCTGGTCTTGCCCCCATCACTCAGTTTGGCAGGCTGAGCGACAGGTGCTAGTAGTCTCCCGACAAAAACCCTGCCGGGTGCTTGATCCCCGGTTGAAACCTTCGTCGAGAGATCGTCAGCTTCAACATTGTTGAGATGCTGGACATGGCAGGGGTCCAGGACGTGGAAGTCTTTCTGCAACTTCTCGACTTCAAGTAGATATGCAACAATATGATGGTTATTGCAACTATATTCATCTTTGACTTGTTTGATGATGAGTTGCGAGTCACCCTTCACCAGCAGCTGCTTGATGCCATATGATAGCGCCACCTTGAGTCTGAAGATGAAAGCTTCATATTTTTCCATGGTGTTGGTTGCCTTGAAGTCGAGTTGCACCATGTACTTGACCTTCTTCCCGATCGGAGCAAGGAGAAGGATTCCAGCTCGGGCGCCCTGCTTCTGCATAGAGCCATTGAAGTAGAGAGTCCAGTGAGGCTCAGTGAAGACCGGGACCTTAGGTTCCAGTTTCTACTCGTTGAGGCCTCCCAGACTTGATGAAGAAGGTGTCCACTCCGTCATGAAGTCAGCCATCGCATGACTCTTGATTGCGTGTCGAGGTAAGAATTCGAGATGGAACTCTGCCAACTCTGCTGCCCACTTGGCGGTATTTCCCATTGAATTGGGAACATGTAGAATAGCTCGTAGTGGATAAGAGGTTACCACTGATATCTTGTGTGCTTGGAAGTAGTGTTGAAAATTTTTTGAGGTGATAAGAATTGCGTAAAGCAGCTTATGCACCTCAATGTATCGAGTCTTGGCGTCATGAAGTACTTTGCTGATGAAGTACACAGGCCGTTGGAATGTTCAGACCCTACCGGAGGGGTCCGAAGCTTCTTATTCATTAACTTGGACCCTCCCGGAGGGGTCCAGGTCTCCTTCTTGAGTAGTAAATACTGCCTCAGATGAGAGAGGTTGATCCACAGAAATCTTGCCTTTAGGATCCGTGCCTGGGGGCTGGGATCCAGACTCGCCTTCAGGTAGCTCCAAACCCTCCTAGAGGGGTCTTTGCTCTTGATTTAAGATGTTTCTGGTCTATCCGAAACCAGAACCATGCTGACAACCTCCATAGTTGCAACGATGTAAAGCAGAAGAGGCTCACCAGGTTCCGGAGCTACCATGATTGGTAGTGTGGTGAGGAGCTGCTTGAGCTCTTGGAATGCCTTCTCTACTTCTTTAGACCAATGGAATGGTCTGGAGTTCCTCAACAGCTTGAAGAAGGGAAGTGCCCGCTCTGCCAGCCTTGAGATGAACTGGTTGAGTGAAGCTAGACACCCAGTAAGCTTCTGGACGTCCTTGATGTGGGCTAGAGGCCGCATCACTTCGATGGCTTTGATCTTAGTCGAATTTGCTTTAATTCCTCGATGGGTAATCAAGAAACCAAGAAGCTTTCCGGAGTTAACCCCGAAGAAACACTTGTCAGGGTTGAGCTTCGTGCACGTCAAGCGTAGCTTGTCGAAGACGGAATGAAGGTTGTCGAGGAGTGAGTCTTTGTTCTTCACCTTGACAATGATGTCATCGATGTAGACTTCCACAAGGTCCCGAATGAGCTCCCCAAAGGTTTTGTGCATGGCTCGGACAAGGGTGGAGAGTGCATTTTTGAGACCATATATAAGGTATTGTTGTGTAGCAGTAGAGACCATCTACCGTAATGAAAGCAGTGTGCTCTTCAACTTCCTTAGACATTGGAATTTAATGAAATCCAGAATATGTGTAACACAAAAGCTCACACCCAGAGGTAGAATACACTATCTGATCTATTCTTGGTAGTGGAAAGGGGTCTTTGGGACATGCCTTATCAATGTGGTGTAGTCAATGCACATCCGAAGTTTCCTGCCTGCCTTTGGCAAAACGACTGGGTTTGCCAGCCATCGTGGTTGATGAACCTCCCAGATGAATCTAGCGTCAAGCAGTTTTTTAACTTTTTCTAGAATGAAGTTCTGCCGCTCAACAGTTTGCTTTTGAGGCTTCTGTTGTATAGGTCGTGTGTCAAGGTATATCTTCAGATGGTGCTCGATCACCTCCCTGGGGATCCCAGGCATCTATGATGGTTGCCATGCAAAAAGGTCAACATTTTCCCGAAGTAAAGTGATGAGCGCGAGTTCCTATTTGTCACCCAAACCTCCTGATATACGAGTGGTCTGAGCAGCATTAGAACTGATTTGGACGACTTTGACGGGAATGTTGGTGTCGCCGCTTTGCTGCACTCGAGGTGTAGAGGTTGAGCCGCGCATGATATCGGTGGTTGTTGAGCAGGTTGCTCCTTGCCGGACTCATCTTTTTTTGCTGTTACGAGCGCATGAAGTTTCTCCAGTGCAGTGACTTCAGCAGTGCAATCCCCTCGAATCTGGAGGACAGCTGACGAAGTTGGCATCTTCAACACGAGGTAGCCACAGTGGGCCACCGCCATGAACCTATACAGGGCTGGCCTTCCTAGGATGCTGTGGAAGGGAAGGTTGATGTGTGCTACATCAAACACCAGCCTCTCAAACCTATAGTTGTCCGGTGTCCCAAAGGTCACCAGCAGAGTAATTGACCCGAGAGGGGTGATAGCCCCAGGACCCACTCTAGAGAATGGGTGCGAGGGCCTGAGGTCTAAGAGGCTGAGTTGGAGCTTCACAAAGGCTGCGAAGCTAATGAGGTTGACTTCCGCGCCTCCATCCACCAAGACATGGAAGAGCTGGATATTGTTGATAGTCGGGGAGACCATCAGAGGCAATTGTCCAGCTCCTGCCATGTTCTTCAGACTCTCTGAAGTGTTGAAGGTGATGGGAGTTTCCATCCACTTTTGATGAGGCTCCACCTTGGCGGTGGGAGCAGCAACAGCCATCCACCGACGCATAGTTTCCAGAATGCGTCGAGACATGTGAAAGCATCTAGGCCCCCATGAGGTATGGTTTCGGTGATTAATGACAACCATTGGATATTACTAACGAGTTTGTGGATGCAAGGTCTCTCATATTTCTCATCACACTTAATGGATTCTACACTTATATCATCTACTGCTCATTGGATATGATTGGAGACCCCTTAACAAATCATTCTATGAGGTCAATCGATTTTTATGAAGATTAGAAGAAAAAGCTCATATGTCAAAGTTATTCCATCGAAATTGACAACACCCAAGACTTGGTAATAATCAGAAGAATATTTCAAACCAATGTATAAGAGGTCACTCGAGCAAATTCCAAAAGAATCACTTAGAAACAACTCGAAGCAGACAAAATCAACTCACCGGATCAACCGATGTTTCCAGAAAACAATACATCGGTCAAGTTGGTTTAACAGAAGAAAAAGACCTCAGAACTTAGTTCTCACCGGATCATCCAATGATGAAGAAAGTGTTACGTCAGTCGATCAATACAGTAAGCAATTACCCTGGACCAAGTGTAACACCGGATCATCCGATGTACAACTATAACACATCCATCAATCACTCCAGTAAGCATTATTTCTGGACCATTCTGGATGGAGTGCCACCGGATCATCCGATGATGAGGCAAGTGTTACATCGGTCGATCAACAGTCATATCTGACATAGTGACATCAGCTAATTTGGATTCGACAGATGACAACTGAAGGGAGCACATCGGATCATCCAATGTTTGCAGAACAGTGATGTCAGCCTACTTTTCCAATGGCTATTTCATGGAGGCTGACTATTTATACCCCTTCAACCAGTCATTTCGATAAGTCTTGAAAACCAGAGCTACTCTACTCATTCTCAAACATTCAAGACATTGAGCTACCACTTCTACATCATTTACACCACTTGTACACCAAGAGATAGGCTAGAACTTGCTAGAGATAGTGCTAGTGTGCCTCCATTCTTGGTGATTGGAGTCTCTAGTGTAGGGAGAGCTCTAAGGGAGTGTCTCTTGGTGATTGTACTCACCGTGTAAGAGTCGGTGATTGGAGAGAGCCTTCTGGAGCTTGCAAAGATGGTTGTGGAAGCCCGGAGGATCAAACTTGTACAAGGATTGAGCTCCACCTTGCCGAGGTTTGCGAACGGAAAAGTTTAGTGAAGATCCCTCGTCTCGGTGACTTGGGAGTGGCTACACCATTTGGTGGGTTCCACAACGTGGATGTAGGAAGATCTTGACGATCTTGTCAAACCACGGGGTAAATCTCCATGTCTTCGTGTCTCCTCGGGAGTTTGCACACTCTTTCTCTCCCGTTACACTTATGCATTTAATTTACCAAGATTACTATTCACTTGAATGCATAGGTTGTTTGCATAGGGAATTGGGCTTTTAGTAGTTAAGTTTTTATTGCTTTAATTTTTGAAAAGAAGCCCAATTCACCCCCCCCTCTTGGGCATTCGATCCTTACAATTGGTATCAGAGCAAGGTTGCTCATTGGTTCATTCTAGCTTCACCGCTAGAGAGCTAAAATGGCCAAGAATGGGGGTTCGGTTCCTATCTTCGAGGGCAAGAACTTTGCCTATTGGAAAGCACGCATGCATGCTTATCTAGAGGCTATTGCTCCCGAGGTATGGGAAGCGACCCATGCGGGGTTTGGTGAGCATAACTATGTTGGTGATCAAATCAAGTGGGATGCTAAAGCTAGGAATGCTATTTATGAATGTATTAGTCAAGATGTGTTTGCTAGGATTGCTAGCAAAGAAAAAGCTTGTGAAATTTGGGCTTGCATAATTAAAATTCATGATTGTTCTTCTCGTGTCAAAGAACTAAAGTATCATATGCTTAAGGCCAAATATGATGAGTTCAAAATGCTACATCATGAAAATGTCAATGAAATGTTTTCTCGCTTGAATGTGCTTATTGAGGAAATTAATGCTCTTGATATTGCTTCTCTTGGAAAGGGACTCATCAACCGCAAGATTCTTATGCTCCTTCCTAAGCCAAAGTACAACATCATCAACTCCATGCTTCAAAAAGAATCTCTTGATCACATTGAAGTTTCGGAACTTATTGGAGAGATTCACGCTCATGAGATGAGTGTGCTTGGGATGATGGAGGAATCATCTTCAAAGACCATTGCTCTGAAGGCTTCCACCAAGAAAACAAGTCTCAAGAAAAAGAAAGTGGTTGAGCCTAGCTCAAGTGAAGAAGAGCAAGCATCAGGTGAATATGAAGATGATGAGCTTGCATTGATGATGAGAAAGTTCTCTCGCTTGAATTCCAAGATTATCAAGAAGGGATACACCTTTGATCCCAAGAAGAAAGCATTTCTACCAAAGAGAGATGACAACAAGACTTGCTATAATTGTGGTAATCAAGGCCACATCTCCTATGATTGTCCAAAACCAAACAAAAGAAGAGAGAACCACAAGGGCAAGCATCGCAAGCTTGAAGATAGTGAGGATGATGAAGAGGACAAGCCCAAACCAAGATTCTTTGGGAAGAAGAAGCATGACAAAGGAAAAAAGGCAAAACTCTTCCCAAAGAAGAGGAAAGGTCCACAAAAGGTGTTCATGTGTGAGGCAAATGAATGGATTACCAATGAAGAATCAAGTGATGAAGAGAGTGAAGCGGAAGAAGAAAGTTTGGTCGGCCTTGCCATTGCCAACAATGATGATTCATCTATTCATCCACCTCCCATGTGCCTCATGGCTAAAGGTAACACCAAGGTATGTGATGACTCTAGCGATGATGAGCTTTCCCCTAATGATTTAGCTTCATTGATAAATGAATACCACACTATCATTAAAAGGGAAAAGAGTAAGGTCAAGGCTCTTGAAGAAACTCGTGCTAAGCTTGAGAGTGCTAACCTCGATTTGCTTGACAAGTATGAAAGCATACATAAGGAGCATGACACGCTCAAATCTCATGTCAAGCAAGTTGAGGAGGATAAGGCTCAAATCAAGCTAGATCATCATGAGCTTGACTTAGCACACCAAGCACTCTTGGGAAAGCACAATGAGTTAATTCAAGAGCATCAAGTACTTAACCTTGCTTATGAAGTTCTTGATCAAGAATTAAAAACTATAAAGAAAGAAACCCTTAATGATAAGGTATATAGTAATTCTCATGACACTAATGTCTTGCATAAGTCTTTGCCTTTGAAAGAGAATGCTAGGGTGAAGGACTTGTTGGAAGAAATTGAAAGTCTCCGCACTAGTGTGGCAAGACTATCTAAGGGAGAAGTCAAGCACAAAGAAATCCTCTTCCAACAAGCAAAGGCCTACAACAAGAGAGGATTTGGATCATTCCCGGTTCCCAACAAAGGAAAGGTTCCCTCACCGGAGCTCAAAACAAGCTTCATCAAGGAAGTTGGTTCTTATTGCCAACATTGTGAGGTCACCGGTCACCATACAAGGGAGTGTCCTCTTCCTAACCGGCCTTCTCCAAAATTGCCTACTAACTACAAGTCTACTTTCGATAATCATTATTATCTCTTGAGTAAAGTAGATGGCAAGGTGAAGGCAAGGTTCATCGGCAAGGACATGAAGGGCATGAAGGGGAAGCTCCCCAAGCAACTTTGGGTCCCAAAAACACTTGTATCACACATACAAGGACCTAAGTTGGCTTGGGTTCCTAAAGTCAAAAATTGAATTCATGTGTGTAGGTGAACTACAAAGCCGAAGTAAAGCATTGGGTACTCGATAGCGGGTGCACTCAACATATGACCGGCAACGATGGTATGTTCACCACCATAGAGAACCCTGGTAATCATGAACAAGTCACCTTTGGTGATAACTCTAAGGGGAAGGTAATTGGGTTAGGTAAGATTGCAATTTCAAATGATTTATCTATTTCCAATGTATTGTATTTTAAGTCACTTAGTTTCAATTTGCTTTCTATTGCACAATTATGTGATCTTGGACTAACGTGCACCTTTAGCAAGAATGATGTTGTTGTGACTAGTGAAACAAGCCAAGAACTAATATTCAAAGGGTTTCGGCATGGACATCTCTACCTAGTAGACTTCTCCAACAAGGATGCTAGCTTGACCACTTGTCTTTTCACCAAGACAAGTTTGGGTTGGCTATGGCATCGACGCATAGCACACATTGGAATGAGCAAGCTCAAGAAGTCATTTAAGCTCGGGATGGAGACCGGCGTGAAGGATGTCACATTTGAGAAGAACAAGCTTTGTAGCGCTTGTCAAGCCGGGAAACAAGTTGCTTCACACCACTCGATGAAGACAATGGTGTCAACCTCCAAGCCACTTGAGTTGCTCCACATTGACCTCTTCGGACCGTCCACATATCAAAGTCTTGGTGGTAATCTCTATTGTCTTGTTATAGTTGATGACTACTCTCGCTATGCTTGGACTTTGTTTCTAGGTGACAAGAGTGAAACTCCGAAAGTGTTCAAGACCTTTGTAACCGTGCTCAAAGGGAATTTCAACTTCCCATCATCAAGGTCCAGAGTGACAACGGCATCGAATTCAAGAACTACAACATTGGAGAGTGGTGTGATCACAAAGGCGTGAAGCATGAATTTTCGGCCACATACACTCCTCAACAAAATGGTGTCGTTGAAAGAAAGAACAAGACTCTCATCACTCTTGCACGAGCAATGCTTGATGACTATGGCACGTCCGAGAAGTTTTGGGCCGAAGCAATCAACACGGCGTGCCATGCCGCAAATCGGGTCTACCTACATCAACTACTTCAAAAGACCCCGTACAAACTTCTAATTGGTAGAAAGCCCAACATCTCCTATTTCCGAGTCTTCGGGTGCAAGTGCTACATCTACCGCAAGAAAAGGCTCAGTAAGTTTGAAAGAAGATGTGATGTTGGTATCTTCCTTGGTTATGCATCAAACTCAAAAGCATATCGAGTATTCAACCAAACCTCCGGTTTAGTTGAGGAAAGTTGTGATGTTGAGTTTGATGAAACTAATGGCACCCAAGAGGAGATTTTTGGTCATGATGAAATAAATGATGAGCATGTGGGGACCGGAATCCCGACATGCGAGGACCTCATTGGGTGGTGTCGTGCGATGCGACACCCAACAGTTATACAAGATTAGAACCTGAATAAGTACAAGACGAAGTCTTTTATTTATCATACAGTGGAAGTTTTTACAATACTAGCGGATGTAAAGAAATATATATATATCATAGCTACGCTCTCAGCACTAGCTATGCAAAAGCAAAGTTATCCATGCCTGGGATACTTTGCACTAGCAACACTCAATTAGGGCGGCGTGCAGGGTTCCCACTCGGCTGTACACCCTGGAGGGGGTGTAGCCTCATCATCAAACCCTTCATCAATTGTATAACATGCAAAAACTCGTTAACTGCAAACGTGAGCATAAGGCTCAGCAAGACTAACCCGTCTCACTTGACATATGCAGGGTGAATAATAAGCATAGGTAATGTATGGCATAAATGACTCGCCTACAAGTGGATCCTTATAATCATGTTTTAAGTAGCAAATGACATTCTCCAAGAACGGCACATCATGGGCTTCATAATCAAACAAGAAACGCTTTACCGATGATATGACATGTTCAGATCACATAATGCTATTACAGCTAAAGTATGGGGAAATTGTAAACTTTTAATTGTACTATCTCTAAATCATACAAGGTTGCAAAGTAATTATAATTCAATACAATATGATTTTCTGGCTTCTTTAGTATTTACTACGTCACCGCTCAGTGAACAAGTGGTACTCTATTACTGCGAGGGACAGTGATTGCAATCAGGACACACCCAGGCAACACGACACATACGTCGTTTGGAAGTGTCAGCGAGCACACCTGTACCTACATAACACTTCAGTACTAGGCGTATATGGCCACCTTTCACAAGAAACTCGAACGCCGGACCCATCTCACCTCCGCAAACAGAAGGTCTCCGCACGGAACACCTCATGTGTCCAAATTTGAGACATAGTAAAGCAACTGAACATCTGTGAAAATTCAATAACTGAAAAAGGTAATTGAACTATACAGATGGTTAAACAGGTGCAATGGCTCCCAAACTTTTTCTGGTAGTCGAGAATTGGACACTAGATTTTATGCGAATTTCGGGGATTTTTCCAGTGGCTATCTTGTCTAGAAAAATTGTATTTGCATTTGGAAATATTACTTTCTACAGGATTTAATATTAAGTTTCACAGAACCTACCTGGTACTAAAAGAAACTAGAGCTCAAGTGCTTTCAAACAAAATTTGTTTGAAGATTTTTGGAGTAGTCTACAGAGAGATATTCAATTTAGAAGTTTGAACAATTTTCTGGAATTAATTTAATAACCCATTGGCGCCAGAATTCAAATTCAATCGGGCAGGTCCCATGGGCCACGTGGCGTGCTCTGGTCGATGCAACACCGTGGTCCACAAATTTATTCGCGCGCAGCCGCACGGAATCCCAACCGCACCATGATCCCGCAGCTACTGGCAGGTGGGGCCCCCCGGGTTGTCTTCTACCTCGGGCCAACGCCCGCGCGAGGCGGCGCCCGCGGCGGTGACTCGCTGGCGAGCTCGCCGCCGGCTAAACCGATGGGCCAAACTTGCCCAAACACGCCGCCTGGGGGTTTTTGGAGTCGCTGAGCACGACGGTGAGGTCAGTGGGACCAGCAACTCGCCGGAAATGGCCGTGCGACGGCGGCGGCGGCGGTGAGCACTCGGGCAACCTGGAACTCGCTCCAGAGTAGCTCAAACCACTCGGGATCTTCTTCAAAACCTTCCTGGAACGATGCAGATCATGGAACTGGACGTGGAAGAGGGGGAAACAACCGGAAACTATGAGCTCGACGGCGAACCGAGGTTTCCTCACCGGCGGCGAGCAAAACTCGATTTCCTCGGACGTTGCTCGATATCTTTTAGGGGTTTTTCCTCAGGTAGGAGCGCTAGGACCTATAGAAACTATCTCTAAGCAATTGCATAGAATGATTACTTGTAGAAACGGAATTTAAACGAAAACAGAGCGAGCTTCCTCCCATCGGCTGGAAAGAAGAAGAACAATAACTTGTTCATTTCTCAATGAAAAGGGAAACGGTTTGCACCGTGAGTTAGAGCTCGACTAGGCGCACCTTTAAGCTTTTGGGATCGTGGCTTGAAACTGTGTTAAACAGCGGTGCACCACGGAGCAGAGGTGGGCGGCGACGATGGCGCGCGGCGGAGAAGGAATCGCGAGAGGGGGAACCACTGATCGGGAAAGGGGAAATACTGGGGCTGCGGCCGGCCTTTTATAGCGCCGCGGCAAGCAAGCAGGCAGCTCTCTGGAGCTTGCATGCGCGCGCGCTGTCGAGCGGGCGAGCGCCGGTGCAGAGATGGCAGGCGGCCGACCTGACCCGTTCAGCAGCGGCTGACCTGTGGAGCCCACAGGTCAGTCAGACCCCAACACAAAAGTTAATAATTCATTTAAAAATAGAAGATCAACTCCAAAAATCATTAAACTTTGTGGAGATGGTAAATGAATTATTCTGAACCCCATGGTGAACTCAAATCTTATGTTAAAAGAAGTTGGAAAAGAATTTAAAATTCAGATTTGAATTTGATTCAAATTTGCTAAGCGCCTCAAATAAAATAGCAAATGAGTTCCTAAAATCTTGAAATTTTGCAGGCAAGCTATTGAGAATATTAGAAGGTCAAGGAAAAATGTAGAGCCTCTAATTTGAATATTTTTGGCAGGGCCCATTTAGTACTGCACTTTGAATTGCCTTAATAGACTTCATCCAAATAATTCTAATGTTTGAAAAGGGGTGAATAGAATCATTCTATAATTAGTGGTTAAGTCCAATACTCATGTTAATAAAATTTAACCATGAGTGCAAGAAAGGTTTGGATGGTATTAAGTTCATGTGTACCATTATATTGGATCTCTAATATAGTTGATCACAAAACTCATAACTGAATTCACATGCCACAAAAGTGGGGTTTTACATTCCTCCCCCCTTAAAAGAATCTCATCCCGAGATTACAAAAGAAAGCAAAAGGAACATATCTAATGAACATATGCCGCTAACAAGTCCGGATAGTTTGTTCTAAGATATTCCTCGCTTTCCCACGTGGCTTCTTTAGCACTGTGGTTGCTCCACAAGACCTTGTAGAAACGCAAGGTGCGGCTTCTTGTGGTGCGAGTCTTCTCATCGACGATATGAGTTGGATGCTCGGAATAAGTGAGATCTAGTTGGAGAGCTTCCAAATCTTCTATACGGACATCAGTAGGAGTTTTAAGACATTTCCGTAACTCAGAAATGTGGAATACATTGTGAACCCCTAAAAGTGACGACGGTAACTCCAATTGATATGCCACAGGTCCGCATTGTTCTAGGATTGCGAATGGCCCAATAAAACGTGGAGCTAGCTTCCTTTTACTCCAAATCGATGATCCCCTTTCATCGGAGACACACGAAGATAGACGGGATCCCCCACGTTGAAGTGAAGTGGTCGATGTCGTTTGTCCGCATAGCTCTTCTGACGAGACTGAGCGGCTTTGAGATTGGTTTGAATAGTGCAAACTTGCTCTTCAGCTTCTTTTATTAAGTCGATGTCATATACCACTAGTTCACCAGATTCATACCAGTTCAAGGGTGTGCGACACGTCCGGCCATAAAGAGCTTCATATGGCGCCATCTAGATGCTAGCCTGGTACCCTTTGTTGTACGAAAGTTCCGCCAATGGTAGATGATCATCCCAATTCCTACCATAGTGGATGGCACAGGCACGAAGCATGTCCTCTAGCACTTAATTCACTCGTTCGGTTTGTCCATCAGTCTGAGGATGATAAGCCGAGCTTCGAATCAGTTTGGTACCCAGTGCATCATGGAGATGCTCCCAAAAGTGAGCAACAAAAATAGATCCACGATCTGAAATGATAGTACGGGGTACTCCGTGTAGACACAAAATTCTGGAGATATAAAGTTCTGCATACCGCTTTGTATTGTAATCCACACTGACCGGTATGAAATGAGTTGATTTGGTCAGTCGGTCAACGATCACCCAAATTGAGTCGTGCTTATGGAGGGTGGAAGGCAACCCAACAATGAAATCCATGCTGATATCCTCCCATTTCCAAGCTGGTATGCTTAAAGGTTGAAGTTGTCCGGCTGGCTTCATATGGTCGGCCTTCACTCGCCGGCACGTATCACACTCGGATACATATTTAGCTACTTCCCTCTTCATCCGAGTCCACCAGAATTTCTTCTTCAAATCCTGGTACATCTTGTTGCTTCCTGGATGAATGGAATACTTGGACAAATGAACTTCATACAGTATCTTCTTTCTAAGCTCCATGTCTCGTGGTACCACTATACGGCCTTTGAACCAAATGGTACCTTCATTGTCACATCGGAAACATTTCATCTCCCCCTTTTCCATTCTTTGCCGAATGTGTGACATTCCTTTATCTTCCTTCTGAGCTGCTACAATATCCTCCCTGATAGTAGGAATGAGAGCGAGATTGTAGAGTGCCCCATATGGAACCAAGTAGAGACTCGGTTCTCCTTCTTCCATTGAGTTGATGGAAAGACTGTTGACATGGGACTTGCGGCTCAGTGCATCTGCGACTACATTCGCTTTGCCTGGATGGTAGTGGATCTCAATCTCATAGTCCTTGATCAACTCTAACCATCTCCGCTGTCGCATATTCAAATCCTTCTGGGTGAAGATGTATTTCAAGCTCTTGTGATCAGTGTAGAGGTGTACTAGATTACCCAGTAGATAATGCCTCTACATCTTCAATGCCAGTACCTCAGCAGCGAGTTCTAGATCATGAGTCGGATAGTGATGCTCATGGTTCCGAAGATGCCGTGATCCATAAGCGATCACTCGTCTATCCTGCATCAACACACATCCCAAACCAATTCCTGATGCATCACAATACATGTCAAAAGATTTGGTTGTGTCTGGTTGAGCTAATACTGGTGCCGTTGTGAGGTGTTTTACTAATGCTTGAAAACCTGCCTCACATGCCTCAGTCCATACATACTTCGTCCCCTTCTTCAGAAGTTCTGTCATTGGTTTAGCTATTTTGGAGAAACTGGGAATGAACCTCCGGTAATACCCAGCTAGACCTAGGAAACTTCGAACTTCATGTACAGACTTTGGAGACTCCCATTTGAGGACTTGCTTGATCTTGCTTGGATCAACTGCAATCCCTTCCGCTGATATGATGTGCCCCAAAAATGGCACTTGGTTGATCCAGAATTCACACTTGCTGAACTTAGCATATAGCTGGTGGTCCCGTAACCGTTGAAGCACGATAGGCAAGTGTTGAGCATGTTCTTCTTCGGATTTTGAATACACAAGTATGTCATCAATGAAGACTACGACAAACTTGTCCAATTCAGGCATGAACACCGAGTTCATGAGATACATGAAATGAGCCGGTGCGTTGGTCAACCCGAAAGACATAACAAGGTACTCATACAGTCCATACCTCGTCGAGAATACTGTCTCTGGTACATCTTCTGGTCGAATTCTAATCTGATGATATCCAGAACGAAGATCCATCTTCGAAAATACTTTAGCACCCACCAATTGATCGAAAATAATATCAATGCGTGGTAGCGGATACTTGTTCTTGATGGTGACAACATTAAGTGGACGATAGTCTACACACAGTCTCGAGGTCTTATGTTTCTTCTCTACGAATAGTGCAGAACAACCCCATGGTGATGAACTTGGACGAATGAAACCCTTGTTCTCAAGTTCGGTTAACTGCTCATTAAGTTCTGCAAGTTCCTTGGGTGCCATTTTGTAGGGTGGTCTTGAGATTGGCACTGTTCCCGGTGCAAGTTCAATCTTGAACTCTATATCTCTTTCTGGGGGCATACCAGGAAGATCTTCAGGAAACACGTCCGGGTATTCACATACTACCGGAATATCCTTAAGTTCCATAACCTCGGTATTGTGAGTAGATGAATTCACTAGAATGGCTTTCTCAAGCTTGAGGACTTGAGAGGGATGGAGTGGAGAATTTAGATATATTTTTCGATGGACCAGATCTAGAATAGCACCATGGTATTGTAACCATGCCATTCCCAAAATGACATCTAATTTCTGATGCTCTAGTATCATAAGTGAAGTAAGATATATGGTTCCATCTAGGTTATGTAGTATCCCAGGAACCAATTCATTTGTTATTGTTTTCCCGGCTGGAGTGATAATCACATATGGAGTTTTGGTGTAGATAACAGGCAATTGACTTTTAATGACAAAAGATTTACTAATGACATTGTGTGAAGCTCCGGGGTCAAAGAGTATGACTACGAGATGATTGAAGATAGAGAACGTACTTGTGAGCATGGGTGCGCCTTCCGGAACGTCCTCGATGGCGAGGTGGTGGACGTTGCCAAGTATGGGAACTGACTTCTTGGGCTGGTTACGGGGTTGGTTGGCCCCCTGGTAGGATGATTGCCCTCCGACTTGTCGATTCTGCGGACAGTCCTTGGCGAAGTGCCCCGTGCGCCCACACGTGAAACACGTGTACGGGGTTCGGCCAGTACGAATGGAAGGACGGAATCTCGGTGCACGTGGTGGAGGTAGAAGTGCACATGGGATCATCCCCAGTTGTTGCTGCGGTCGGAATTCGGAGTTGCTGAACTGGCGACCACTGAACATTAATGATCGCGGTTGCCACCTCTGGCCGGATGGTGATCGATACACCATACAGTACTTCTGAGGAGCACCACCTCCGCTACCCTGCGGAGCACTTCTCTTCTTTTTATCTAAGGACAGCTCGTGCGTAGCGTCCTCCTACATGATAGCGGCATTGGGGATGTCATTGAAGCGGCCACGGTTGAACATGACAAGCTTGTCCTTCAACTTGGGGTTCAAACCCCGGTAGAAGCATTCGCGCTTCTGATCTTCGGGATTCACTTGGTCCTGAGCGTATTGTGCCAAGTGGTTGAATGATTTGGAGTACTCGTATGCACTCCTTCCTCCCTGCCTTAGCTCCAAGAACTCTTGAAGCTTCCTCCTCATAATCCCGGGAGGGATGTGATAGGCACGAAACACCTCCCGGAATTTGGCCCAACTTACGACATGGCCTGCGGGGCGGGCGGCAAAGGTAATTGGCCCACCATGCACCGGCCGACCCCTGCAGTTGCTGTGCTGCAAACAGCGTCTTCTACCGTTCGGTTACCTCGAGTAAACCGAACTTCCCTTCAATGGTGCGGAGCCAATTATCCGCCTCCAAAGGCTCATCGGCCTCTCTGAAGACCGGTGGATGTGTCAATGAGAAATCAGAGTAGGAACTCTGATATTGATGACACGGTCCACCATCCTGTCGTCCCCCTTGACGGGACGAGTGCTGCACCAGAGTTCGCAGTAGCTCGGTTTGCTCGTCGCGCGAGCCGAGCACTACAGCGAGAACCTCCGCGAGGCTCCTGGGAAGTGTGGGTGGAGGTTGTGGCGGTGGTTGCGTTTGAGGCGTATTCTGCCCCGGGGGTGGTGTGTCATCCCCCTGCCCTCCACTTGAGCCTCCCACTTCTGCGGCTGCACATGTATGCACCATGCTGCAATACAACGGTTCACACCATAAGTCTCATTGTCTCATGTTCATCCTTCCAATTAAATAGTAATGCGGTAGATAACAATAGATGATGCATAACATTCACATATATTGATAAAGCACAAACTTTATACAATATATATTATCTTGGGCCCAAGTTTACAATAGATCTCCAAAAATAGACAGACCTCACCTAAAGAAGTCGTCTCATCTATGCTTGGTCACCACAAGTCATCATGTCCATGTCATCATACACAGACCTCGCTACTATTTAGAACAAGACTCATAAAGTCACAAAACACACGTGGTGTTTACTACACATCATTACACTCGGCCTAAAGTGATAAGTACATCAACACTGCCCTCTACTCATAAAACTCAACCTCCTGAGGATCTTCTTCTTCCTCGTCATCCTCAGGATTAGGCACCACTGGTATGGGTGCTGGAGCAGAAGATGATGCCTCGCTCAAAAGCGACGTCCTCTTGGCCATCTTAGCTTGCCAATCTGTCTGTATCATAAACATCCTCCAGGCCTCGTTCTCCTGCTGAGCCTGCTCACAGCTGGTCTTCCAGCTCTGAGCCTCCACTCTGGACTGATCCCGATCTGCAGTCACCGTGTTCAACTGGGTGTCCCACTGGTGTCCATAGAGTAGGATCGCCTCCAAGTCAATTTCCATTTCTAGAGTCTCCTGGCGAGACGCGGCTAAATCCATAACAGCGTCATGCCATTGGTTCTCCCTAAGGTTCAAACGATGGTTGAGAGGAGCCATCATATCCCTAAGTCCGTCATTTGCCCACTCAAAGTGATCCGCTCGAATCATGGCTTGTTTCAGATTGTCCGTCAATTCCTTTATGCATGCCCTTTGATTACCCTTCTCGCGATGTGATGCGGATGCATACACCGCAAAGGCCGTTGCGGATGTTTCACCGTGCTCGTCCACCTCCGCAAGCAAGCGGGTTGCCCAGGCTTCAGAAGCCCTGCCGTTAACTGGAAAGAACTCATACGGAGTACCCACCGGATTACGGTAATGAAGTTTGCAAAACCTCCCTATGGCAACGCTTGCGGCGTAGCTCCATGTTTCCTCTAATATCAACCCTTTGATCTTGATGGAGTATGGAGCCCATCCGAGGTGCGGTGGACCAGCAGGCACATCGACGTAGATGGTGCAACTCCACATACCGCTTTCCTGGAACTTCTTGCCCCAATAGCTAGGCAACACCAGGTAGCCAAACTGGCGAAGCAACCTAACAAACACGTCCGGGAAACCGGCTTGCCCGGTGCACGTGGAGAACACCCATCCATTAGGCAACTGAATTCTTGGTGATGACATCTGTGGACAAACATACCCGGACATCAATACACCGTATAAGTATTCCACTCAATCAATGATAATGTTGGACAAAAGAAAATATCCATAATCAATTGATCCAAGAAAATCTGCAAACTGGAAGTGATCACAGTTCTGGTTCAGCTGACCTTCCTGTATCAACCCAAAAGTTTCATACAGGAAACGCCAGAATTATGAGTTAAGTTGAACATAAAAGTTGTAGTAAACTTCAAAAACTTTCCATATTGTACACATACAGCTCCAGGGGAACTTATATGAAGAATCTATACAGGTTTTAAGTTGACTCAAGTTTTCTGGAAATTTTGACAGAACCTCCCCTGTATATGGACTTACCTCCACATTCTATACAGGTTTATCATGATAAGATATTGAGGTAATGACAAAATAAACATTGTATAACATCGCTTTAAAAATCCATAAATAAAAGAGTTCCACCCCAAAAACTTTGTTATATAGGTATCGCGCACAAATTCACAACCCTGTGCAAACTGTTCCAAGTTCTGGACTGCAAGAACCAAGTTTGCGACAAATGGAATTAGGCATAGCTACACCCAGTGTCAGGAGTGACAAATAAAGTTGATAGGGGACTTCCTAAGATTTCTAGAAATGTATATAGGTGACCATGTCACTATTCTGGATTAAGAGCTATAACTATTCCAACTTAACAGTTGAACTGACTGGTTTGCACCAGCAGTCCTGCAGTTCACTGTGTGGACTTCCCAATTTGGTTTAACTCCAACCCAAATCAGGAAAAACCTCCCATACCAAACTTTTAAAGCTCCTCCTACCCTTTCCAAACATGTATCACAATAAGGCAGGGGATTTTTCTACAGCAAGTTATGGCAAAAATACAGAGACTGGTACAATGGTAAGGTCATCTGGAGCAGTTACAATACACCCCAGATTTCAACAGATTATAAGGCTTTTCTGTCTTTATGGTCAACAGAAAAGTTGTAGAGATCTTCAAAAGATTTCCATCCATATATGATACTCCTATTCTATCTATTAAATAACCAAGATTACAATCCTGCGAAGTTGAGCCAACTTCTGCCAGAAAACAAGAATCTTGATTCTATTCATTCTATCGAGTCGGAACCCTTTTTGCGGGGTTCCTACCTACCAGCACCTGATAGTCGGACTTTCCAAAACACAATGCAGCCATTCTGTCAGTGGGGATGGTCTAGTATCATAATTGATACTGACGGTACTACGTGCCTCACGAAAGAAATTGCTATCCGGTATATCCGGTTGCGTCTATAGGTGGTTCCTATATCGTTCTCTCGCAAACGGTTTCTACACGGTCTTCTACCGTAGTTAATGCTGCAAAAGACAAACAATCCCCTTTCACACCTTCACACCTCAAGGGTGGCACAGGGAAACACGACAGGCAGTCACAATAATATATATGAAAATAAATGCATACGACTCTAGTGTGAGTCGCCCTCGAGCGAGGTCATGTCTCGAGGTACATGGCTGTAAATACGTCTGTACAGCAAAGACTCCTGTACGATCCGGCTTATACACGCTCGGGCATACGTGTTTCGCATGCTCCCATAGAACATGAATAGTTCTAGAGAGGCATACTATCGGGTTATACACACCCCGATGGGGGCTCCCACTAACTTTGAAGCACGCTGGGGTACCGCGTGTCATAGGTTCTCAGAAACATTGAAAGCTTCAGAGACTCCTATTAACTTCCCGTGCCAAGCCACGGAAATTTTACATACCAGTCCTCGTATGCTGAGCTTACCGAGATTGATCCGCTCTCGGTAGCATACCTTACCTCTTACCTGACGTCAGGGAATCGTTACAGAATATAATAACACATAGTTAGTTTACCACCTTTATACCTTATACTAATAATACTCCTTATAAAGGCATATACCTAATTCCTCACTCAAGTCCTAATTTTTGAAAATATGTTCTTTTCAAGTACCCTGTTCCTAATGATGCTCTGATACCATGTCTGTGGGGACCGGAATCCCGACATCCGAGGACCTCATTGGGTGGTGTCGTTCGATGCGACACCCAACAGTTATACAAGATTAGAACCTGAATAAGTACAAGACGAAGTCTTTTATTTATCATACAACGGAAGTTTTTACAATACTAGCGGAAGTAAAGAAATATATATATATCATAGCTACGGTCTCAGCACTAGCTATGCAAAAGCAAAGTTATCCATGCCTGGGATACTTTGCACTAGCAACACTCAATTAGGGCGGCGTGCAGGGTTCCCACTCGCTGTACACCCTGGAGGGGGTGTAGCCTCATCATCAAACCCTTCATCAATTGTATAACCTGCAAAAACTCGTTAACTGCAAACGTGAGCATAAGGCACAGCAGGACTAACCCGTTGTGACGCCCGGTTCCGAAAAATGAACCAAGCTAACGCATATGTGTGCCGAGGATGTTCATCACACATACACGAGTGCAATCACAAACGATATACAGATAATTACCACAGAACAAGATTAATTAACCAAATTTTATTACACAAACCAGATTATCCTCGAATACAAGCTCTAATGAATATTTATGACAAGTTCAACTAATGCAGCGGAAATAAACTAATTAAGCAACTAAACAACTAGGCAGCATAAGCAATAGGGTATAGCGCAGCTCCAATCAACACCACAGGCAAAGCTGACGGTAGACACGGCCTAGAACTCCGCATTACCGCCATTAAACTCCCAATCCTGACCTGCAACTGTTGGGTGGGGGATTGCAAGAGTGAGTACATGTCGTACTCAGCAAGTGTGGAAAGTATGACATGTGGCTGATTCAAATGACGACAATAATAATGGCAAAGTGCTGAAAAGTACATTAAAACATTTGTAGAGCAATATATCATATGTGTGTGAAGTAAACCCATCATAATAATAAGTAATACCATAATACCAAACTGAATTCACTACCATCATCCATAATTCCAGATTTCACCATTGCCAATAACCATATTCAATACCAGAAATTAAATCCATAACCATTACCAAACCATAACCATTCCAATACCAAATTCCCTCTAATCATGGAAGTTGTCCAGGTGCTCATAACCGGGAGCACGGCTATCATGATAGTTTTATTTAACTCTGCAGAGTTTGTACCACTTTACCCACGTGTTTGTGATTTCATCACCCGTCGGCGACTAAGAACCTCCCTTATGCCAATTACACTTCCTTTGGTGTATAGCCAAGATATCACAAAATAGCCTTTACAAAGGGATTACTAGCCTATTTAGACCCCACTGAGGTTTCACCGGTGGTGATGCCTCCAACTGAGCACACCTTCAACCAAGGGCCCCCTCTTGAGCCATTCGGATCCCAGGGTAGTCCCACCAATCCTCAACAAACCCAATCCAACTACCCCTTCCCCGAGCATCCACAATGGTCCAAACAGCACTAGCAGAGCCCTAATTATTCAGCTACACCGCACCCATACTTGGCCTCGTGGTGGCACTGTAATCCTGGCTTATTCTCGCATGAACCGGTCCTTAGATCTAAAGCAAGCAAACCACCATGACATCCAACCCATCCACAGACCAGGCTTGCTTAGATCACCCATTACCATACCGTATCGACAAGTTCACATTAACCAGAATATCATTAATGCATAATTAAATTTGTAGTGTTCGTTTCCCATCCCAATTAATTAAGCGAAGCAAAAAGGTAAAAGCCCTTCCCGACTCTCTACCATATATTCCAGGAGACAAGGGTGGTCAAACAATTCTAGTAAACTTCCTATCATAGGATTCCCATCAATTTGACACAGCATGCAGTTTTGCAAACAAAACATTTATTTTAAAATAGGATTAATATGCTTCAAGGACACTTGCCTTGCTCTTGATGTTGATTAGGATCAAAGCCTTCAAACTCTTGGTGCTGTAGATCCTCCGCGGCACTCTCTAGCGCAAATCCTTCTAATCCACACAATAAACATACAGGACAAGAAACACAATCAAAGAGTGCACAAATATTACTCAATATGACATGACATGACATGCATGATTAATGCAAATGCAAGGTAGAACTTGTTACTTGATTGCTTTTAATGATCACTAACTAGTTCTAATAGATTTTAACAAGTTTATACAGGTTTGGAAATGATTAGATCAAATTTTAGAATTAATTCAACACAATTTAACCAGGAGGATCGGACTAGTCCGCTAGGGACCGGACAAGTCCGCACTCCG
The DNA here is from genome assembly GCA_036927565.1 of Tuctoria greenei. Classification (NCBI taxonomy): domain Eukaryota; kingdom Viridiplantae; phylum Streptophyta; class Magnoliopsida; order Poales; family Poaceae; genus Tuctoria; species Tuctoria greenei. Next base: position 79,847,954 of record JAYESD010000003.1, on the reverse strand, counting down.
CGAGATCAGCAGATTAGGGTTTTCTAGATCGACGTGAATTTGTAGATTAGGGGTTGAATTCACGTAAGGAAAAGATAATAGAAGGTATACCAGGTGTTTAGAACTCCAATGAATCAAGAAACTTGGAGGTAGCATAGGATTTTGATGATCTAGGGTTGGTGATGAACTTGGGGATGAATTTGTGATGAAGAACGAAACTTGGTGGAGATCTTGATCCTCTTTCGTTTCCTCCTCTTCTTCTTCTTGCTTGGGATCTTCTCCTCCCTCCTTGATGGTGGATCCCCACGAACTAGGGTTTGGGTGGGTGGAAAAGTGGCAAATAGATGTCAAACCAAGGGGTGGGGTTGTTTATATAGAGGTGGAGGCTAGGGCTAGATGGATTCCGAGTTTTGGGAGGAGTAGAGGCCGGTTTAGAGTCCCACATGGGCTCTAAAAGAGTTAGGCACGACGTCCCTAGGCCCACTTAACGTGAAACCCAAGAAACAAGTCGTAAAAGAAAAGATCAACTCGGAGTCGCGAAATATCGGACAAGTCCGGACAGGACCGGACTAGTCCGAAGTCGTCTAGAGAGAAAATCGGACAAGTCTGGCCAAAGATCGGACAAGTCCGACTTAAAATAGAGAGGAAAACAGACAAGTCCGCTGGAACACCGAACTAGTCCGAAAAAGTCCCAGGACTTAGCAAATTTTCAAGGATTCATGGAATATCGGACTAGTCCGCACAAAATCGGATAAGTCCGAAAGTTTCCAGGGGCCAAAATCGGACTAATCTGCAGCAAAAACGGACAAGTCCATTTTTAGTCAGAGAGAAATCGGACTAGTCCTCAGCAAAATCAGACTAGTCTACACTTTCCTGCGTTTTAAGTGCGGTTTTGTTCCAAATCAATTTTAAACTTGTTCATCTTGATGTGGGTTAATGTTAAACATGTATATGAATGTATGCAAGGCATGATGCATGAAAATGAGGGTGTTACAAACCTACCCCCCTTAAAATGAATCTCTCCCTCGAGATTCGACGCGGAAGAGAAGAGAGAGGGAAATTCTTTCTTGAGATCATCCTCCAATTCCCACGTCGTTTCTTTTTCTGTGTGGTGCTTCCATTGAACTTTACACCATCTAATGATCTAGTTCCTTGTGACTCTCTCCTTAGTTTCCAAGATTTTGACCGGTTGCTCGGCATAAGTCAAGTCTTCCTCTAGTTCGAATTCTTCCATTGGCACTTGTTCTTCCGGTACTCGCAAACACTTCTTGAGCTGGGAAACATGAAAGACATCATGTATGTTTGAAAGATGAGCTGGCATCTCCAACTTATATGCTACTTCTACTCTTTTGTCCAGAATCTTGAATGGTCCAATATAGCGAGGTGCTAGCTTTCCTCTTATGTTAAACCTCTTATGACCCCTCATTGGTGACACCTTGAGGTAAACAAAATCTCCTATTTCAAAGGCTAATTTCCTTCTCCTATTGTCCGCATAGCCTTTTTGCCTTGATTGGGCAGCCCTCAAGTTTTCACGAATTATTTGGACTTGCTTTTCGGCTTCTTGCAACACATCCGGACCAAATACTTGAGTTTCTCCTGCCTCATTCCGGAATAAAGGTGTCCTACACTTCCTCCCATAAAGTGCTTCATATGGTGACACCTTCAAACTTGCTTGGTAACTATTGTTGTATGAAAATTCCGCGTATGGCAAGCTTTTGTCCCAACTTTTCCCATGCTTTAAAGCACAAGCTCTTAACATGTCCTCCAAAATCTGATTGGTCCTCTCGGTTTGTCCATCCGTTTGAGGATGATATGCTGAACTAAAATTCAACCTCGTTCCCAAAGCTTCATGCAATTTTTGCCAAAATCTGGAGGTAAATTGAGAACCTCTATCCGACACGATCTTCTTCGGGACTCCGTGTCGACACATAATATGCTCCATGTATATTTCGGCCAATCGTTCAACTGTATATTTGGTCTTCACAAGGACAAAATGAGCCGACTTGGTTAAGCGATCCACAATTACCCAAATTGAGTCATGCCCGGACTGAGTACGTGGTAACCCAACTATGAAGTCCATACCAATTTGTTCCCACTTCCATTCCGGAATCTTTAATGGTTGTAATAGTCCAGCTGGCCTTTGATGTTCTGCCTTGACTCGTTGGCACACATCACACAACGCTACGTATTCAGCTATGTCCTTCTTCATGCTATCCCACCAATATCTAGTCTTCAAGTCTTTGTACATCTTGGTACAACCAGGGTGAATTGAGTAAGGTGACTCATGTGCCTCTTTTAATATCATCTCCCGAATATGATTCACATTAGGCACAATGATTCTCTTTCCAAGCCATAAGGTACCATGTTCGTCTTCATCAAATCTGAATTCTCTCCCTTCTTCGGCCCTATCCTTGATTTCCTTGATCTCCTCATCCGTGGTTTGTGCTTCTCAAATTTCTTGCTCCAAGGTTGAATTTAACTCCATTGTTCGCATCTCATTCACGAATCCGAGGTTCAACCGTTCGAATTCCTTACATAGCTCGGATGGCAATTCTCGAACCGTGAGTTGATTACTTACTCCTTTCCGACTCAAGGCATCAGCCACTACATTGGCCTTTCCTGGATGATAGTTGATCCCCACATCATAATCCTTGATAAGCTCCAACCATCTTCGTTGCCTCAAATTCAGATCCGTTTGTGTGAATATATACATCAAACTCTTATGATCCGTATAAATTTCACACCTATGTCCAAGGATGTAGTGTCTCCAAATTTTCAATGCATGTACCACAGCCGCGAGTTCCAAATCATGCGTTGGGTAATTCTGCTCATGTTTCTTCAATTGTCTTGACGCATAGGCGACCACTTGACCTTCTTGCATCAATACACATCCAAGTCCTTGTCTTGATGCGTCACAATAAATATCAAAACTCTTGCTCACGTCTGGCAATATTAAGACTGGGGCTGTTGTTAACCTCTTCTTCAACTTCTCAAAACTGTTTTGACAAGCTTGAGTCCATCGGAAAGCCTTTCCCTTCATTAGCAATTCCGTCATTGGCTTGGCTATCTTGGAGAAGTCCTTAATGAATCGGCGGTAATATCCAGCCATTCCAAGAAAACTCCTTATTTATTTTACGTTTTGTGGTGGTTCCCACTTCAACACGTCCCTCACTTTACCGGGGTCAACCGATACTCCTCCTCTTGAGATGATATGACCCAAAAATGGCATCTCTTTCAACCAAAACTGACACTTGTTGAACTTGGCATACAATTGATGCTCCCTCAATTTCTGCAACGTGAGCCTCAAGTGTTCCTCATGTTCCTTCTCATCCTTCGAGTAGATCATAATGTCATCAATAAACACCACGACGAACTTGTCCAAGTACTCCATGAAGACCTTATTCATGAGGTACATAAAGTAGGCAGGCGCATTTGTCAATCCAAAAGACATCACGGTGTACTCATAAGATCCATACCGTGTTCTAAAAGTTGTCTTGGGTATGTCCGATGGTCTAATCTTCATTTGAAAGTATCCCGTCCTCAAATCAATCTTGGAGAAGACACAAGCACCCTTCATCTGATCAAACAAGTCCTCTATACGTGGCAAGGTATACTTGTTCTTGATTGTTACCTCGTTGAGAGCTCGGTAATCTACGCACATCCTTTGGGATCCATCCTTCTTGTCCATGAACAGCACGGGCGCTTCCCAAGGTGAAGAGCTAGGGTGAATAAAACTATTCTCTAATTGCTCTTGAATTTGCTTCTTGAGCTCCGCTAATTCCATAGGAGGCATCCTATACGGCCTCTTAGCTATAGGTGCAGTTCCAGGTATCAAATCAATAACAAACTCAATGTCTCGATCAGGTGGCATACCTGGCAACTCGTCCGGAAAAACATCCAAAAATTCACACACCACCGGAATCTCCTCAATTGCGGCACCTTCCATATGATTCAGCTCCAATTGCTTTGGTGCGGTTTGAGATGCTTCAAATTCTATAGTGATCCCCTCTTCGTTGGTCAACTTCACCGTCTTAGTGGCACACTCAATAACACCATTGTGCTTCCTCAACCAGTCCGTACCAAGTATAATGTACAATCCTTGAGAATCCAAAACAATGAGGTTGGTGGAGAAGTCTACCCCCCTTATTCTAAGGCTTACTTTTGGACATACTATATTTGTCCTCATCTCTCCTCCAGGAGACTTAACCAATATAGTAAACTTCATATGAGAGATAGGAAGACTACACTTGGCAACATACTTTGATGCAATGAATGAATGTGATGCTCCAGAATCAAATAACATAGTCGCGTGGTTGGAGTTGGCGAGAAACATACCAATGACCATGTCATCCGCTTGTTGAGCATCCTCCGTAGAGACATGGTTCACGTTGCCACCAGCAAAATTTTGCTGTCCACGGTTCCCTTGTGGTTGTCCTCCATTGGGTCTTGGGTTTTGCCTCGGTGCATTGCTCCCTTGACCAAGGCATGACTTAGGACATTGATGCACAAAGTGTCCAGCTTCTCCACAAGTATAGCACTTCTTAACTCCACCAGAATTATTGGGACGAGCTTGGTTTTGAACATTAGCACTAGGAAAATTAGCATGAGGTGCATAAGGCATTGGAGGCCTAGGTGCTTGCATAACAGGGCGCTACTGCACAAACTGAGTTGGGCGCGGTGCAAATCCAGAGCGTTGAGCAGGAATAGAAGAGCTGAAACGAGGCGTATTGGGCGGCGCAAAGCGAGGGCGCACATTACTTCCTTGTTGCTGTCCTTGATATGGCGCCTTTCTCTTGATTTCTTGCTCCATCTCACGGATCTTGTTCTCAACCACAATTGCTTTGTCCACGAGCTTCTGAAAATTTGCGTAATCGCAATTGAGCAATTGCACTTGAATTTCATTGTTGAGGCCTCTCATGAACAAGTATTGCTTCCGGCTGTCCCGACTAACATCCTCAGGCGCGTACCTTGAGAGTTGAGTGAACTTATTGAGATATTCACTCACGCTTGATCTTCCTTGCCTTAAATTCTCAAATTCTTGCCTCTTCAAGATCATAACACCTTCCGGCACATAATGGGAACGAAAATTCTCCTTGAATTCGGCCCAAGTAATTCTCTCTTGGTTCTCATGAGCATTGCAATAAGAATCCCATTAATCCGCAGCTGCTCCAACTAGTTGATGAGAAGCAAACAAGACCTTCTCCCGGTCACTGCATTGGACAATAGCAAGTTTCTTCTCCACGGACTTGAGCCAATCATCCGCATCCATAGAGTCAGTGGCTTGAGCAAAGGTTGGCGGCCTAGTCCTCATAAACTCTCCCAATCGGTTATGAGGATGCGGGGGTGGCGGTGGAGGCATGTGGGGCTGATTGTTGATGTTGCCAGCCTGCAGCTGTCCCATAGTCTGTATCATGGTCTGCATGAGCTGGTTTTGCATAGCCAAAAGCTGCTCAATGTTGATAGCTCCATGAGCAGGTCCTTGCCCATTGTTGTTCTGAGGTACTCCATTGTTCTCCTCCTCATCATTGCCATCCCTCTGGTTGCGAGTCCTTACCATCTGAAGAAAAGCAGTAGGTAAGAATTAGAAAATGTCCCCAACTATATGCATCAAGGGATATGAACTAAACAGCTAGGTACACTAGCCTAGGTGGACATGGCAATGCTAAAGCATCCCAAAATCCTCTATTAAGCACACAAGCAAACAATGTATATATCAAACAGCAAGCCAACAAAATCAAATCAATTCCTGAGTGCTCCTATGTGCTCTAAAGTGTCCATTCTATCTAGGCTGCATCCTACGGTCAACCTGTGGCTCTGATACTAATCTGTGATGCCCGGTTCCGAAAAATGAACCAAGCTAACGCATATGTGCGCCCAGGATGTTCATCACACATACACGAGCGCAATCACAAACGATATACAGATAATTACCACAGAACAAGATTAATTAACCAAATTTTATTACACAAACCAGATTATCCTCGAATACAAGCTCTAATGAATATTTATGACAAGTTCAACTAATGCAGCGGAAATAAACTAATTAAACAACTAAACAGCTAGGCAGCATAAGCAATAGGGTATAGCGCAGCTCAAATCAACACCACGGGCAAAGCTGGCGGTAGACACGGCATAGAACTCCGCGTGACCGCCATTAAACTCCCAATCCTGACCTGCAACTGTTGGGTGGGGGATTGCAAGAGTGAGTACATGTCGTACTCAGCAAGTGTGGAAAGTATGACATGTGGCTGATTCAAATGGCGACAATAATAATGGCAAAGTGCTGAAAAGTACATTAAAACATTTGAAAAGCAATATATCATATGTATGTGAAGTAAACCCATCATAATCATAAGTAATAGCATAATACCAAACTGAATTCACTACCATCATCCATAATTCCAGATTTCACCATTGCCAATAACCATATTCAATACCAGAAATTAAATCCATAACCATTACCAAACCATAACCATTCCAATACCAAATTCCCTCTAATCATGGAAGTTGTCCAGGTGCTCATAACCGGGAGCACGGCTATCATGATAGTTTTATTTGACTCTGCAGAGTTTGTACCACTTTACCCACATGTTTGTGATTTCATCACCCGTCGGCGACTAAGAACCTCCCTTATGCCAATTACACTTCCTTTGGTGTATAGCCAAGAGATCACAAAATAGCCTTTACAAAGGGATTACTAGCCTATTTAGACCCCACTGAGGTTTCACCGGTGGCGATGCCTCCAACTGAGCACATCTTCAACCAAGGGCCCCGTCTTGAGCCATTCGAATCCCAGGGTAGTCCCACCAATCCCCAACAAACCCAATCCGACTACCCCTTCCCCGAGCATCCACAATGGTCCAAAGAGCACTAGCAAAGCCCTAATTATTCAGCTACGCCGCACCCATACTTGGCCTCGTGGTGGCACTGTAATCCTAGCTTATTCTCGCATGAACCGGTCCTTAGATCTAAAGCAAGCAAACCACCATGACATCCAACCCATCCACAGACCAGGCTTGCTTAGATCACCCATTACCATACCGTATCGACCAGTTCACATTAACCAGAATATCATTAATGCATAATTAAATTTGTAGTGTTGGTTTCCCATCCCAATTAATTAAGCGAAGCAAAAAGGTAAAAGCCCTTCCCGACTCTCTACCATATATTCCAGGTGACAAGGGTGGTCAAACAATTCTAGTAAACTTCCTATCATAGGATTCCCGTCAATTTGACACAGCATTCAGTTTTGCAAACAAAACATTTATTTTAAAATAGGATTATTATGCTTCAAGGACACTTGCCTTGCTCTTGCTGTTGATTAGGATCAAAGCCTTCAAACTCTTGGTGCTGTAGATCCTCCGCGGCACTCTCTAGTGCAAATCCGTCAATCCACACAATAAACATACAAGACAAGAAACACAATCAAAGAGTGCACAAATATTACTCAATATGACATGACATGCATGATTAATGCAAATGCAAGGAAGAACTTGTTACTTGATTGCTTTTAATGATCACTAACTAGTTCTAATAGATTTTAACAAGTTTATAAAGGTTTGGAATTGATTAGATCAAATTTTAGAATTAATTCAACATAATTTAACCAGGAGGATCGGACTAGTCCGCTAGGGACCGGACAAGTCCGCACTCCGCGAGATCAACATATTAGGATTTTCTAGATCGACGTGAATTTGGAGATTAGGGGTTGAATTCACGTAAGGAAAATATAATAGAAGGTTTACCAGATGTTTAGAACTCTAATGAATCAAGAAACTTGGAGGTAGCACTTGGATCTTGATGATCTAGGGTTGGTGATGAACTTGGGGATGAATTGGTGATGAAGAACGAAACTTGGTGGAGATCTTGATCCTCTTTTGTTTCCTCCTCTTCTTCTTCTTGCTTGGGATCTTCTCCTCCCTCCTTGATGGTGGCTCCCCACGAACTAGGGTTCGGGTGGGTGGAAAAGTGGCAAATAGATGTCAAACAAAGGGGTGGGGTTGTTTATATAGAGGTGGAGGCTAGGGTTAGATGGATTTCGAGTTTTGGGATGAGTAGAGGCCGGTTTAGAGTCCCACATGGGCTCTAAAAGAGTTAGGCACGACGTCCCTAGGCCCACTTAACGTGAAATCCAAGAAACAAGTCGTAAAACAAAAGATCAACTCGGAGTCGCGAAATATCGGACAAGTCTGGACAGGACCGGACTAGTCCGAAGTCGTCCAGAGAGAAAATCGGACAAGTCTGGCCAAAGATCGGACAAGTCCGACTTAAAACAGAAGGAAAGCGGACAAGTCCGCTGGAACACCGGACTAGTCTGGAAAAGTCCCAGGACTTACCAAATTTTTAAGGATTCATGGAATATCGGACTAGTCCGCACAAAATCGGATAAGTCCGAAAGTTTCCAGGGGCCAAAATCGAACTAATCCGCAGCAAAAACGGACAAGTCCGTTTTTAGTCAGAGAGAAATCGGTCTAGCCCTCAGCAAAATCAGACTAGTCCGCACTTTCCTGCGTTTTAAGTGTGGTTTTGTTCCAAATCAGTTTTAAACTTGTTCCACTTGATGTGGGTTAATGTTAAACATGTATATGAATGTATGCAAGGCATGATGCATGAAAATGAGGGTGTTACACCCGTCTCACTAGACATATGCAGGGTGAATACTAAGCATTGGTAAGGTATGGCATAAATGACTCGCCTACAAGTGGATCCTTATAATCATGTTTTAAGTAGCAAATGACATTCTCCAAGCACGGCACATCATGGGCTCCACAATCAAACAAGAAACGCTTTACCAATGATATGACATGTTCAAAGCACATAATGCTATTACAGCTAAAGTATGGGGAAATTGTAAACTTTTAATTGTACTATCTCTAAATCATACAAGGTTGCAAAGTAATTATAATTCAATACAATATGATTTTCTGGCTTCTTTAGTATTTACTACGTCACTGCTCAGTGAACAAGTGGTACTCTATTACTGCGAGGGACAGTGATTGCAATCAGGACACACCCGGACAACACGACACATACGTCGTTCGGAAGTGTCAGCGAGCACACCCGTACCTACATAACACTTCAGTACTAGGCGTATATGGCCACCTTTCACAAGAAACTCGAACGCCGAACCCATCTCACCTCCGCAAACAGAAGGTCTCCGCACGGAACACCTCATGTGTCCGCCGACCGATTTACACCTTACTGTCCTCAGCCCACCCCTATCGATGGTGAGTTAGTGGGCCTTGACACCTCAGTTATCAAGTTACATCAGTTTATTGGATTCCATATGTCCATTATATTGCCGGTACAATTCAAGCTTGTCCGAACGGGCCGCACACGAAACAGGCCTTAATCGACACAGGCAGCGCTATGAGACCGAGACTCAATTCTTGCCGCTTCCTATCCATTCCCTGCCCGGTCTCCATTTCGTTATATTCTGCCATTTTGTATCTAACCAATCCTGTGAGATATGTCCTACATCTCTCGCGAGTAGATTCCAACTACTCGACTTCTACCGAATTTCCTATGCATTAGCGAAGTAGTTACTACAGGTCAAATTGTAACTCGTTCCCTCCAATCCCTGGGATTTTTGGTCATGCAGGTGGAGTATCAATCATCCTAAACGTAATGCACATTTCATATGCTATTCATCATATTGATAAAGTAAAATTTTTATAAACGACTTAAATGCGAACCGGGGCTTGCCTTGTTGCAGGTCAGAGTCTGAGTTAATATTTGGAAGGTGCTCTTCCAAGGCTTCTGGCTCCTCCTCGACTTCGGTCACTATACGATATGCATAGAATATGTATATGAATGACTTTAAAAAATAATTATTACCAAGACCATGATTTAATTTAGGGTGTCCACTATGTGATAATGACCTAATTGACTTTGGAACCTTGAAGGGAGATACTAGGGGATATGAGAGATGCTCTTGCAAAGAACAGGAGATGATCAAAGTAGGTTGTTGTCTCCAAAATGATGGCAAGCAATTATCTTCCAAAAATTTTAGAGAATAAACTGTAGCTTGAACATAGCTATCAGTTGATAATAAAGATACAGGAAATTGTCCTAGTTCTAGCAAAATTTGTTTCATAATTTTCTAAGCTCTGTTGAAGGGGTTATTGTATTTCTAAGTTGGCAATAATTTCTGGATTTATTTTATAATTGAATTTTTTAGCCTTTTACTCAATATTCAGTTTGTGACTGAATTAGGACTAGGATGGTAGGTCAATTAAACCCAAGATTTTTACAGGAACTAGAGTATGACTAAAGGAAAACTCAGTCCAAATTTGAGACATAGTAAAGCATTTGAACATCTGTGAAAATTCAATAACTGAAAAAGGTAATTGAACTATACAGAGGGTTAAAAAGGTGCAATGGCTCCCAAACTTTTTCTGGTGTTCTAGAATAGGACACTAGATTTTATGTGAATTTTGGGGATTTTTCCAGTGGATATATTTTCTGGAAAAATTGTATTTGCATTTGGAAAGATTACTTTCTACAGAATTTAATATTAAGTTTCACAGAATGGTACTAAAAGAAACTAGAGCTCAAGTGCTTTCAAACAAAATTTGTTTCAAGATTTTTGGAGTAGTCTACAGAGAGATATTCAATTTAGAAATTTGAACAATTTTCTGGAATTAATTTAATAACCCATTGGCGCCAGAATTCAAATTCAATCGGGCGGGTCCCATGGGCCACGTGGCATGCTCTGGTCGATGCAACATCGTGGTCCACAAATTTATTCGCGCGAAACCGCACGGAATCCCAGCCGCACCGAGATCCTGCAGCTACTGGCAGGTGGCCCCCCCCCCCCCCCCCCCCGGGTTGTCTTCTACCTCGGGCCAACGCCCGCGCGAGGCGGCGCCCGCGGCGGTGACTCGCCGGCGAGCTCGCCGCCGGCTAAACCGACGAGCCAAACTTGCCGAAACTCGCCGCCTGGGGGTTTTTGGAGTCGCTGAGCACGACGGTGAGGTCGGTGGGACCAGCAACTCGCCGGAAATGGCCGTGCGACGGCGGCGGTGGCGGTGAGCACTCGGGCAACCTGGAACTCGCTCCAGAGTAGCTCAAACCACTCGGGATCTTCTTCAAAACCTTCCTGGGACGATGCAGATCAAGGAACTGGACGTGGAAGAGAGGGAAACAATCGGAAACTATGAGCTCGACGGCGAACCGGGGTTTCCTCACCGGCGGCGAGCAAAACTCGATTTCCTCGACCGTTGCTCGATAACTTTTAGGGGTTTTTGCTCAGGTAGGAGCGCTAGGACCTATATAAACTATCTCTAAGCAATTGCATAGAATGATTACTTGTAGAAACGGAATTTAAATGAAAACCGAGCGAGCTTCCTCACATCGGCCGGAAAGAAGAAGAACAATAACTTGCTCATTTCTCAATGAAAAGGGAAACGGTTTGCACCGTGAGTTAGAGCTCGACTAGGCGCACCTTTAAGCTTTTGGGATCGTGGCTTGAAAATGCATGAAACGGCGGTGCAACATGGAGCAGAGGTGGGCGGCGACGATGGCGCGTGTCGGAGAAGGAATCGCGAGAGGGGGAACCACCGATCGGGGAAGGGGAAATACTGAGGCTGCGGCCGGCCTTTTATAGCGCCACGGCAAGCAAGCAGGTAGCTCGCTGGAGCTTGCATGCGCGCGCGCTGTCGAGCGGGCGAGCGCCGGTGCAGAGATGGCAGGCGGCCGACCTGACCCATTCAGCAGCGGCTGACCTGTGGGGCCCACAGGTCAGTCAGACCCCAACACAAAAGTTAATAATCCATTTAAAAATAGAAGATCAACTCCAAAAATCATGAAACTTTGTGGAGATGGTAAATGAATTATTCTGAACCCCATGGTGAACTCAAATCTTATGTTCAAAGAAGTTGGAAAAGAATTTAAAATTCAGATTTGAATTTGATTCAAATTTGCTAAGCGCCTCAAATAAAATAGCAAATGAGTTCCTAAAATCTTGAAATTTTGCAGGCAAGCTATTGAGAATATTAGAAGGTCAAGGAAAAATGTAGAGCCTCTAATTTGAATATTTTTGGCAGGGCCCATTTAGTACTGCACTTTGAATTGCCTTAATAGACTTCATCCAAATAATTCTAATGTTTGAAAAGGGGTGAATAGAATCATTCTAGAATTAGTGGTGAAGTCCAATACTCATGTTAATAAAATTTAACCATGAGTGCAAGAAAGTTTTGGATCGTATTAAGTTCATGTATACCATTATATTGGATCTCTAATATAGTTGATCACAAAACTCATAAGTGAATTCATATGCCACAAAAGTGGGGTTTTACAGAGCCTCTACGAGAAGCTATGAAGAACATGACCATTGGATACATCAAGCCTAAAGTTGAGGAGAGCCATGATCAAAGGGGAGCTCCAAGTTCCAACATCAACACATCTATGGCACCTCAAGTTGACGAAGAAGAAAAAGATGATCCATTGCCGACACAAGATTCACAAGACACACAACATCAAGAAGAAGAACAAGTCCATGATCAAGTCCAACCACAAGAAGAGCAACACGCATCACCACCGCCAAGTGCTTCACAACCACTTATGAGGCATGGACGCATCTCCAAGGTGCATCCGATTGACCAAATTATCAAAAGTCCGTCAAGGGGAGTAAGTACACGTTCTCGCCATTTCGCTACATTTTGTGAGCACTACTCGTTTGTTTATGTGTAGAACCCACTCACATTGAGGAAGCACTCCAAGATCCAAATTGGGTGATGGCCATGCAAGAAGAACTTAACTACTTCATCCGCAATGAAGTTTGGGTGTTGGAGGAGCGACCCAAGGACAAGAACGTCATCGGAACAAAGTGGGTGTACCGCAACAAACAAGACGAGAACGGTGTTGTGGTCCGCAACAAGGCAAGACTTGTGGCCAAGGGTTTCTCGCAAGTTGAAGGACTAGACTTTGGAGAGACATTTGCTCCGGTCGCTTGACTATAAGCTATCAGTATACTTCTTGCTTTTGCATCACATCATAACATAAAGCTTTATCAAATAGATGTGAAAAGTGCCTTTCTTAATGGTTATATTAACGAGTTTGTTTATGTTGAACAACCTCTCGGGTTTGAAGATCCGAGGAATCCTAATCATGTGGAAAGTGCCTTTCTTAATGGTTATATTAACGATCTTGTTTATGTTGAACAACCTCTCGGGTTTGAAGATCCGAGGAATCCTAATCATGTGTTTAGGTTGCACAAGGCGCTCTACGGGCTCAAGCAAGCACCTAGGGCGTGGTATGAATGACTATGGAATTTCTTGATCATGCAAGGATTCAAGATCGGGAGGGTGGACACTACACTCTTCACCAAAGACATCGATGGAGAACTATTTATTTGTCAAATTTATGTTGATGACATTATTTTTGGTTCAACTAACGAAGCTCTTAGCCATGAGTTTGGCAAAATGTTGTCTAGGGAATTCGAGATGTCGATGATTGGAGAGCTCAACTTCTTCCTTGGATTTCAAATCAAGCAACTTCGAGAGGGTACCTTAATCTATCAAGAAAAGTATACCAAGGACCTCTTGTAGAAATTTGAGATGGGAGATTGTAGCTCAAGAAGCACTCCAATGGCAACAAATTGTCATCTCGACGCGGATAAGGACGGTAAACTTGTTGATCAATCTAATTACCGCTCTATGATTGGTTCATTGCTTTATCTTACCACATCTAGGCCCGATATCATGTTTAGTGTATGCTTGTGTGCTCGCTTTCAAGCGGCACCTTAAGAATCGCATCGGAAGGCGGTCTTTAGGATACTTTGGTATCTCAAGCATACCCCTAGTGTTGGCCTATGGTACCCTAAAGGTGCAAAATTCCATCTCTTGGGTTACTCAGATTCGGACTTTGCCGGATGCCGTGTGGATCGCAAGAGTACCTCCGGTGGGTGCCACTTGCTTGGGCATTCCCTAGTATCTTTGTCTAGCAAGAAGCAAAATTCCGTTGCTTTGCCCACGGCGGAAGCGGAATACATAGCGGTCGGTGCATGTTGTGCCCAAATTCTTTATATGAAGCAAACCCTTTTGGAGTTTGGTATTAAACTTGGTTGTGTTCCTCTCCATTGTGACAATGAAAGTGCGGTTAATATTGCTAAAAACCCCCTTCAACACTCCCGCACTAAGCACGTTGATATTCGCCATCATTTCTTGCGGGACCATGAAGCTAAGGGAGACATCTCCTTGCGAGGTGTTAGGTCCGAAGAACAATTCGCGGATATCTTCACTAAACCACTTGATGAGAAAACTTTTTCTAGACTAAGAAGTGAATTAAATGTGCTAGATGCATCGAACATCATGTAAGTTGCCATTGTCATGTAAGAATGCATCTCATATAGGTCTTGTCTAACTTTCAAAGGATAGGGGTGAGCAAGGGTTAGCTTGGGATGGAGGTTCTTTTGGGTTTCCCCTAGGCTTGGAGAGTGGCTCTCCCTGAAGAAGCCTTTGAAAGGTTCAAATTTGGCAAGATAGATTTAATTTATGTCTTGCATGATGCCTGCCATATAGACTTGCACTCACGTTTAATTTCTTGCATTAAAAATTGTTTGGCATTGCATACGGTAGATTGTCACAAAGGGGAACCCACCTCATGAGAAAGAGAATTGTTTGAAATGCAATATCTCAACTTATATGATGTGGAAAGAACAAAATGTTAGGTGCATTAATGCCTAAAGGAACATGCTTTAAAGAGAGAAGTCTTCATCCTCTAGCTCACAAAGCATGGGCCTTACATTTTATTTGGATGTTTTCTTCCATGATTTTTCGGTGTCCTATTTGATTTAGGGCTTAGCCAAGTTATTGGCAACTAGTTTTTTTGAGGGGTAAGGGGTTGCCTAAAAAGTCCTAAGACTTGTGTTTCTCGTTGTGTGTTTAAGTCAAAGGACATATATGAGATGTTGTTGTTTTGTAGTCATTGGATTATCTGATGCTTAGGCCAAAAGCATCATCGGATCAGTTTGTGCTCAAGTGCCAAAGGTCAGCTCAGTCAGAAAGTCAAATCAACCGACAAGTTCATTCTGAGAAACATCAGAGCATCCGATGTTCACTTTTCTGGAGTTGTGCCAAATTCAACCGATGCGAATCCTTTCAACATCGGATCATCCGGTGTCAATGGTGCCTCTGGAATACCTTTACTGTACCATCGGTCGAATGGTACCGCACCCTGCCATTGCCCTCCGGCCACCGCCGCCTCCGGCCGCCGCCGCTCTCCGACCGCCGCCGCCCTCCGGCCGTCGCCGCCACTCAGCGTCGCCGCCCCACGCAGCGCCGCCGCCTCCCCACGCAGTGCCGCCACTCCACGCACCACCGCTGCCGCTGCCCCACGCAGTGCCGCCGCCGCCCTGTGCCACCGTCCTAGGCGCCATGCCGCCGCCCTCTGCGCCACCGTGCTGCCGCCCTCCGGTTGTCGTGCTCTCCGTCGCGCCGCCGCTAGGGTTCGCCAGCTGCGTCGTTCCTTGCGTCGCCATCTCGTGCGATCAGCTTCGTTGTCCCGCGACCTCATCTTCGTCGTCATCATGGGTCGTGACAAGAAGGGAAAGGGCAAGGCTATTGAGGAGCCGACCGCTAAGAAGCAGAAGTTGTCGAAGGAAGAGAAGAAAGTCCTGATGGCCGCTCGCATCACTGAGGAGCGAGAGTGTGGCCAAGGAGGATCGTTGAGGATCCGGGAGGCCCGATAGAGGCAGCCTCCGGTGCCTGAGGAGCCAGAGGACAAAGAGGAGCCTAAAGTACCACTTGTTCACCTGCGCTCAGTAAGGACCTGTGGGGGTCATCCAGCTGTAGCCCCGAGACTGAGACCTTCAGCAGCTGACCTTCGGGATGATAGGGCGGCCCAGAGAGCCATCTATGAGATGGACACCAATGTCCGATTTGGTGAGGGTGTCCGCCTGACGGAAGTTGAAGGCCAAGCAGCTCAGGAAGCTCAGGTGGAGCATTTTACTTGAGGAGTGGTTCCCGCAGCCCAGAGAGTCACTTGTGGACAGCCACTTCTGGACCCTCACACAGGTGTCGTTGTACGAGACTTACAGACATCGGGGCCATAAGCTCTTCCAGCATAACTTTCTTGACTGGGATCAACTCAAACTTGCAGTCGGGACTGAGATACACCCTTACTTTGAGAGGTACACAGGGCTAGTGGAGCTGATGTCTTACCAGCGGGGTTCCTTCGTGGAGGACTGGGTCCGAGTGTTCTATGCCACTTTACGTTTCTGAGGGCCGCAGATCCATTGACTTCATGTTCATGGGCCAGCATCATCACTTGACCAGACAGACATTGGGACAGCTGCTAGGAGTGGATCTCCATGACACCTGCCTGCACGAGAGGGTATATGGACAGGCTGACACACCGAGGATACCACTCACTGGAGGTGTGGCACCACCTTATGAGGAGATACGATCACTGTTTGCTCAGCCTTTCTCTCCAGACCAGTCGAGGGTACCCGCTCTACTCTCTCCAGCTGTGCGCACTGTGCACCTTGGCTTGCGCTGCACACTTCTGCCGAGGTCCGGATACCTTGAGGGATTCACTAGCTTGCAACAGACTCTCGTGTTCTATGTCATGAATGAGATGGAGTTCGACATTGTGGATATCCTTATCTGTGAGATGGAGGATGTCATTACTGATGGAGTTGGGATGATGAGCAAGCTTGTGTCTGGCCACTGGATCAATCACTTGCTCTACATGATAGCTCCAGAGGGGTCCGCCGTGCGTGACAGTCTCACCAACGAGAGTGTCACACGGTTCGGGCACTACCGTGCTCCAGCTCCTGGAGACTGCCGCCTTGGCCGTCTAGTTGAGCGTCAGGTCCGTGCTCATCTCTCAGAGGAAGTCTGGTCAGACCTGGAGAAGGAAGACGAGATCCTAGCACAGGTTGAGGCTCAGAGTGGGGATCTACAACACATCTGGTCCGAGAGTGACACCAGTGACAGCACCGAGGAGTACTTCCCACCTCCTCCCTCACCCAGGCAGCACGACGCGGAGGCTGGAGGCTCGACTGTGCCACCACCTACTCCACCTCCGGTGTCCGAGGCACAGGTTTCTCAGCCATCTGAGCTCACTTCTCTACTTCAGCAGATGGTTGAGCAGTAGCGACTAGATAGGATTGCAGCTGAGCAGGCCCGAGCTGAGCAGGTTGCGTGTCTCTTGGAGCTCCAGTAGCAGCAGCAGGAGATGCAGCGACAGATTGCCCGCGAGAGGCGAGAGGACACTAACAGGCTCACTGGGCTCATTGATCAGATGCACTAGCGTTCTCTTGACTAGCAGCAGCAGACGCAGCAGGCCATGACGGGCATCCTAGGGTTGATCACCAACCTCTACTCTTAGACCGGGATTGCCCTGCTGTCTCAGCTTCCAGGCCTAGCTCCAGGTCTGCCCGTCCTGGCTCCAGTCTCAGCACCAGTGCCGACCACACCGATCCTGACGATCAGCATGTCCCCACTGCTTGCTCCTGGCACTCCTATCCACTCTCCCTTGTCGACTATGACGCTCTTCCAACAGACTCCGGCGTCCGTTGTCAGTGCCCCGCTGCCAGCAGTCCAGACTCAGCAGGCACCGACAGCAGCTCCTGCAGCCCCCGTCACCTCCACTCCAGCTTCGGCAGCAGCAGGTAGCAGCTCCGACAACAGCACCCCCGACGACGACCAGTTCGTCATCGCCCCGAGTGCTGAGGATCCTTAGGCACTCGGCTTCCCTTTTTGGTGTCTTGATGCCAAAGGGGGAGAAGAGTCAGGGGGAGGGATAGCTTAGTCCTAGGGGGAGTCCTATTTGTAGGGGAAGTATTTATCTTGGGAGTCTTTTGTAATTTGGGAGATTTGCCACTCTTTTGCTATTCCTTGAGTATTCGTGTGCCTCTAAATTCTCTCATGTGTTATTGATCGCTTTTTGAGCCTTCGAGTTTCGTACGATGGATCTTGTACCTATTGCATATCTTTTTGAGTATCGTATTCTTAATTTCACTACAATTATGCTTTACTCATTGTGTTGTCATCAATCACCAAAAAGGGGGAGATTGAAAGCATCTAGGCCCCCATGAAGTATGGTTTTGGTGATTAATGACAACCGTTGGATATTACTAATGAGTTTGTGGATGCAAGGTCTCTCGTATATCTCATCACACTTAATAGATTCTACACTTATATCATCTACTTCTCATTGGATACGATTGGAGACCCCTTAACAAATCATTCTATGAGGTCAATCGATTTTTATGAAGATTAGAAGAAAAATCTCATATGTAAAAGTTATTCCATCGAAATTGACAACACCCAAGACTTGGTAATCATCAGAAGAATATTCAAACCAATGTATAAGAGGTCACTCGAGCAGATTCCAAAAGAATCACTTAGAAACAACTCGAAGCAGACAAAATCAACACACCAAATCAACTGATGTTTCTAGAAAACAATACATCGGTCGAGTTGGTTTAACAGAAGAAAAAGACCTCAGAACTTAGTACTCACCGGATCATCCGATGATGAAGAAAGTGTTACGTTAGTTGATCAATACAGTAAGCAATTACCCTGGACCAAGTGTAACACCAGATCATCCGATGTACAACTATAACACATCGGTCAATCACTCCAGTAAGCATTATTTCTGGACCATTCTCGATGGAGTGTCACCGGATCATCTGATGATGAGGCAAGTGTTACATCGGTCGATCAACGGTCATATCTGACACAGTGACATTAGCTAATTTGGATTCGACCGATGACAATTGAAGGGAGCACATCGGATCATCCGATGTTTGCAGAACAGTGATATCAGCCTACTTTTCCAATGGCTATTCCGTGGAGGCTGGCTATTTATACCCCTTCAACCAGTCATTTCGATAAGTCTTGACAACCAGAGCTACTCTACTCATTCTCAAGCATTCAACACATTGAGCTACCACTTCTACATCATTTACACCACTTGTACACCAAGAGATAGGCTAGAACTTGCTAGAGATAGTGCTTGTGTGCCTCCATTCTTGGTGATTGGAGTCTCTAGTGTAGTGAGAGTTGTAAGGGAGTGTCTCTTGGTGATTGTACTCACCGGGTAAGAGTTGGTGATTGGAGAGAGCCTTCCGGAGCTTGCCAAGACGGTTGTGGAAGCCCGGAGGATCAAACTTGTACAAGGCTTGAGCTCCACCTTACCGAGGTTGGGGAACGGAGAAGTTTAGTGAAGATCCCTGGTCTCCGTGACTTGGGAGTGGTTATACACTTTTGTGGGTGCCACAACGTGGATGTAGGAAGATCTTGATGATCTTGCCGAACCACGGGACAAATCTCCGTGTCTTCGTGTCTCCTCGGGAGTTTGCACACTCTTTCTCTCCTGTTACACTTATGCATTTCATTTACCACAAGATTACTATTCACTTGAATGCATAGGTTGTTTGCATAGGGAATTGGGCTTTTAGTAGTTAAGTTTTTATTGCTTTAATTTTTGAAAAGAAGTCCAATTCACCACCCTCTTGGGCATTCGATCCTTACAACGTGATATCTCAGGACCTTCCATACATCATATGGAGAGTCTTCCAACGCTAATTATCGGAGTTGGTTTTGGAGTCGTCGACTGTGCTGTAGACTGCCTTTAACACCTTCTTAGCATCTTGGAAGCCTAGCTCTTGATCAGACGGAGCTTTGTTGACTTTTTCCTTTCCTTCCCACTGGCAGAAAGGAGTTTCGTATTGACGCTTGTTGTTGCGTTCAGCAAGCCTCTTGACCTCGCGATAGTCCTCAAGATTATGGCCCATGGATTTGTGAGTCGGGCACCACATCTTGTCACCATCCTCAGACCATTGTCGAGGTCGCTTGTCGGGGCGTGGCCCCCGGCCACCAGGTGCTGCGGCAGTAGGAGCGGTGGGTGTACCGGCAAGTGACTTATTCTTGCCACTTGACTTCTTTTTCTTTTTGCCACTGCCAGTGGCAGTAACTTCAGCTTTGGAGGCAGATTGACCAGCCCCTGCAGCTAGTTTGGAGTGCATCTCTCGGCCCTCTGCAGCTCTGGCACACTTGTCTGCCAAGATGAAGAGTTACGTGACGCTGCTGGCATCATTGGTTGCCAACTTCTTCAGCATCTTCTTTTCTCGAACCCCCCGTCGGAATGCATTGACGACAGAAGCGTCAGAGATAGAAGGTATAGTTTTTCGTACCTGAGAGAATCGATGGATGAATGATCATAGTTACTCTCTAGACTTCTACTATAAATACAGCTCGGTGCCAGGCTGGGTGTAGGAGCTCCCGAAATTAATAGTGAACTAGCGACATAGTTCCCCACAACTGTTGATGGATTTAGGGGATAGGACCATAAACCTGGACCTTGCAGTCCTGGTCAAAGCCATGGGAAAGTAGTTGGTCATGTCGAGTCACGAGGATGGCGATGCAGTAGATTTGAAGAAACTCAACGGGGTTGACTGTCCTGTCGAGTATTTCTCTGGCTGATAAGGTCAAAACTTGGGTGGCCATTCCACCATGCGGAGATGCATGGTGAGAGATTAACAGACGCCAGGAACTCCCAGAGGAGAAGGGTTTTCCCGAGCAAGTTGCCTCTCATGAGTACACTCGATGTTGATGCGGCTGTCCAGCCTTATATACCGGCGTTCGAGCTCCGACCGAAGGTCTTGAGTCGGGATCCTCGACGCCGTATGATTACAACGAGACCTGGAGGGCAGAGACATCGCATGCTGAGAGGGTGCACATCTCCTGAGCTACGACAATGCTGGAACAAGACTTCAAACAAGGTCCTGTTATGAGAAGGTGCCTACCTTGCATGAGGTAGACCTTGGTTGTTGATCGCAGTAGCTATGGCTGCAATCAGTTGCTCAACATCAGCGTGTCATTGTTCCAGTGCGGCCGGAGGAGCTCCCATCGCTGGAGGACGCTAAAGAAGAGTCTGAGCTGCATTCAGTGTGTTCTTTGGGTTATTTGTTGATGCCGTGACCTACGTGAATTCACATCCTACTGTCCAGCGTTGGCTGCTGCAATAGACGGTGGTGGTGGTGGAACGACGCCCACCGGAACAACAATGATGGCTAACTGCTGAACATTGGAGGAATTTCCTCTAACGGCTTGTGCAGTCAGTCCTTTGGAGGCGGTGGTTTAGTTCACCATCTTGGAGATCTTGAATACCCCTACCTGGCACACCAAATGTCGAAGTGTGCCAACAACACTTCCCCTAGTACTACTAAGAAGTAGTCCACGGAGGTTCGTATTTCGGCGGGGCACAAATCAAGATCAAAGAACATGGTGGCACGCATGATTTCTACGTGGTTCGGACTGCCTGAGCGTAATATCCTACTCCACGGGGTGTTTGTGTATTGTATGAGCTTGAGTGAGTATGGATGGCTTGTGTGTAGCTTAGCTTAGCTTGGAATGACTTCTACCATGCAGCGCAACCCTTTTATCTGCCAAGAACTGGCTGTTACAGCGTGCGTCGTGACCAGACAGATGGCCCCGGCTGCAATAACCACCCGATACACGATCTATGGGTGTTAAAGGTGGTTAATAGTGTGATAATATGCCATAACAGCAGCGTTACCGGTCTTGATAGTGCTCTGATCCTGTGTCATTAATACGGCATTAATGACGCATTAACCAGGTCTTGTAATGGCCGATTGATAGCCCTTGAATGTCCGCGCCATTGGAGATCCCGCTGTCTTCCCATTGCAGACATAGGTACGGGCGTGTGACACGTGGTAGCTCTGGAGGTTCCCTCTGCGGGGAGGCAGGTCCAGAGTTACTGGACACGTGGCAGCAATGGAGCTTCCCCGGTCGGGGAAGCAAGTTCGACGCCCCAGGTCACGTGGCAGCACCAGAGCCACCCTGAGGAGGGAGGCAGGTCCGGCTCTCAGGGGCACGTGGCACTACCGGAAGTCTATACACTAGAAGTTGGAACTCAGCGCGTCTTCTTCTGGTACAAAGGGATACCTGGTATGCAGAGTATCGACAAGTATGATAAAAATATATATGAGATCATTAGGGTGCTAGAGAAATTTGTTTCATAATTTTCTGATCATTCTACAGTTCAAATACATTTTTGAAGTTTGAATCATTTTTCTGGAATTTCTACTGGGCATTTTCTGCTATTTTCAGCAAGGCTGAGACAACTCACTTGATTTAACTAAGCTAATCAAGGTAAGTAAGTATGAGAATTTTTCTGGAGAAACTAGGTGATATGAAGGATTTTCTTACCAAATCTGGGAATGTAACATGGCATAGAGTTCCCAGAATAATTCAGCAAAGGATTTAAAAGATTGGATGCTACAGGCTGTTCTAGGGATTTTCATCCCATGAATCTTGTTTTTCTGAAAATTACATACTGAGGGTGTTCCAATGAAACTGGTTTGAGAATTATTGGAGTTATAAACATGGAGATATGATTTTTCTAAGTTCGAACCATTTTCTGAATTGTTCCTAGTGTTTTTCTGGAATTTATATTAATATATGGCAAAGTTCCTTAATTAAACTATCGTAAGAGTGGTTACTAGAGTTTTAATTTTTACTGTAGTTCAGAGGTATATAATGTAAGTTTGTGGAGCAATCTGAGAATTTCCCATCAAAGGAGGCTCCTAAAATAAATTTTCAACGGTTTAATGCAAAGGAATTTATTCAAGAATTTTCAGGGGATTTCATGTCAAGAAAGCTGCTCCATTGCAAGGTAGAAATTTCCAGGAACCCAGCACAATTTGTCTCGGATATTTAGGGTTTGTCTACTATTTTCAATGATTTTTGCAAGATTCTAAATTTTCTGGATTTGTTTTACTAAAGGAAAAGACTAATTGACAGTCGGGGCCCACATGGATTTAAAATAACCAATTGGATTTAAGCCACATGGGTCCAATGAATTATTTGCTGTGGCCACATTCGATCAAATGTTCACAAAGGATCCCCAAGACCTCCAAGGGTGAATGACAGATGGACCTCACATGGGTCTTCTTCTACCTCGACAGGGCACAGCGGGCAGCAGACCGGCGGCAACCCGTGAGCGTTCCCGAGCTGAAGGCAACCAAAGGATGGGGTTCTTAGCGAAACAGTACCACCGCAACCTGTAACATACGTAGGGCAACCCCACGACGAGCGGCGGCGATCAGAGCGGTGCCGGCAACGATGGAGGCGGCGGCAAGCTTGACGGCGACTTGGACACGGCCAAGAATAGTAGAACATGCTCTGGCGTTTGATCCCAAAGAGCCGCTGAAGGTTGGGGAAACCGAATTAAAGCTTTAATTGCGTGGAAAGCACCGATAACAGAGATGTCGGCGGTGATTTAGATCAGTTCCTGCGACTACAGGATCTAAATTTTCCGTGTGCATGATTGCTTACTCTATGATTAATTTGATCTGGAACGATCCTGGGACTGTCTAGTTTATATGGCTCAACTGGATTAGAGTTTAATTGGGAGAGCAGAGAGAATTGCCATGAAGCTTGGCCATTGTTTGAACGAGCTACAATGGGGGAAACTGGAAATACTTGGGCAGAGACTAGGATACGACCAATTGGATACATGGAGATGAGGAACAGCTTAAGGAGAATCTTTGGGTGCTGTTGAATACCCGGGAGGAGTCTCCAGAGCGCCAGGCGATGATGGCACGTCGTGGCACGGCATTTCTGCACCAGAACGAGGATTCCCACCGTGGCAGCTGGAGGAAGGATGGGGTAGCTTGGTAAAGGTTCATGGAGTCACGGCACAGCTCTTGCGCAGCAGCTGGAGTTTGGGAAAGCCGGAGACGATCATGCCATGGTGAAACAGAGGCACTGTGTGGCCATGGTGCAGCAGCAAGGCAGCAAAGCGGCCAAGCTGCAACAGAGGCGGCCATGGAGTTTGCCCGGGAGCAAGGAGTGACGAGCAACCGTGCACACGTTGACAATGCAAGAATTCCGGTTAATCGCAACGAAAAAAATCGTCGCAATAAGTTGTTTTTCGTCACAATAGGTCATTGTTGTAATGAAAAAGAGTGTGGCAATAGTTTTTACGAATCGTCGAAATAAGTCCCGTGGCGATAGGTTATTACGATGACTTGACATCCGTGACAAATAGTATGGTATTCAACGATTTCACATCGGTGACAAATAGTATGCTATTACAATGATTTCATGTATTGCGACGATTTAACGTATTGCAACAAATAGTATGGTATTGCAACGATTTCACAACCGTGGCAAATAATACAGTGTTGCAACAATTTCACATTTGTGGCAAATAGTATGTTATTGCAACAATTTAGCGTATTACGACGATTTAACGTATTGCAACGAATAGGTTGGTATTGCAACGATATCACATCCGTGGCAAATAGTATGGTATTGCAACGATTTCACATCGGTGGCAAATAGTATAGTATTGCAATGATTTCACATCGGTGGCAAATAATACAGTATTGCAACGATTTAGCGTATTGTGACGATTTAACGTATCTCAACGAATAGTACGGTATTGCAACAATTTGACAATCGTGGCAAATACTATGGTATTTCAACGACTTCACATTTGTGATAAATAGTATGTTATTGCAACGATTTAGCATATTGTGACAATTTAACGTATTGCAACGAAGCATGGTATTGCAACGATTTCACATTCGTGGTAATAGTATGTGATTGCAATGATTTTACATTCGTGGCAAATAACATAGTATCACAACGATTTAGCTTATCGCGACGACTTAACGCATTGCAATGAATAGCAGGGTATTGCGACGATTCCACATTCGTGGCAGTAGTATGTTACTGCAACGATTTCACAGCCGTGGCAAATAATACGGTATTACAACGATTTAAAGTATTGCGATGATTTAATGTATTACAACGAATATCACAGTATCTCAACGATTTCACATTCATGGCAAATAGTATGGTAATGCAACAATGTCATAGCCGTGGCAAATAGTATGGTACTGCAACGGTTTAATGTCCATGGCAAATAGTAATTTATTGCAACGAGTTCACAAACGTCACAAATAGTACTGTATTGTAATGATTTCAGATCTGTGGGAAATAGTATGGTACTGCAATGATTTAACATCCGTGGCGAATAGTTTGGTATTTCAACAATTTCTTATCTGTGGCGATAGGTTCGTAATGCAACATTTCCTAATCTGTGGCAATAGGTTTCTAATGCAACATTTCCTGATCTGTGGCAATAGGTTCGTAATGCAGCGTTTTCTGATCTGTGGCAGTACGGTTGTAATGCAATGTTTAATGATTTGTGGTGATAGAGGTGTAATGCAATATTTTCTCATCTGTGGCAATGGTGTTGTAATGCAATGTTTTCTGCATGGTGGCAATAACAGTCTAGTGCAATGTTTTTTGAGTCGTGGCCAAATGTTTATACTGCAACTTTTTGTAATTCATGGCAATTGCTTCCTATTGCAACAATTTATCATTTGTGATAAGAAATTCATAATACCACATTTGATAATTAGCGGCAGTAGAATCCCAATGCACTAGGTTTGAAAATTAGTGGCAACAGAATCACGAGTTTAACAATAAACATCCATCAACTGATAATGCAACACACATAACAACACTCAAATATTACTAACACGACGTGTTTGCATGTTAAAAGTTTGCCTAAGCTGACTGGGACTAATTGTTGGAGCAGGTGACTTTTGGCAGCCCTTTTGTTGGACCTTTTGTGGAGTGGTCTCCAATATTTTGCGCATTTCAGTCCTTATTGAGAGGCGCATGACCTCCATTTTCTGAGCTCTCTGTTCACGATCAGCTGCTATTTGACCTTCTAAGTTCTGGACTTGAAGGTTTAACTCTTCATTCTTCTGGTTTATGTAGTTCATCTGGGTTTTCAAGCTATCATTTCTTCCTTCCAACTCCTGCACTTGGTGATTCAGGCCTGCATTTCTATCTTCTAAGTTTTAAACTTGGTTGTTGCGGTGTTCAGCCATCTAGATACGCATACGTCCACGTTCAGGACCAGTAGGGTTAGCCATACAACAACGCCCCCAAACCTGTGATCTTGCACAATCGATTGAGGATCTACAACAACACTGGTAGATGATGATTCTCTAGTCATTTGGAATTGGGCCTCCCTGCTCAGCTTCCTTGTCGTCCACTTGGGCATGTGCCTGGCTCTATATACGAAAAGAAAAGTCATAAGTACATTAGGAATATTTTTTTAATTAGGGATTGTTTGAAGTGTTACTCACATGTATAGCTTCTTCCTGCTCGTTTGCCCAGTCACCGTTCTTCAAACGTCTTGCCTCCCACAGTTGTATGTCATCGGGTTCTTCTCCGGTCTCTGAGTCTTGCTACATAAAATACAAGTAAAATTCAACATGTAGGTACATATATTGATTGCAGCGCAAAGAAAACGCGTGATTTATTTTTCATACGTTCTCGTAACTAAGTTGGGCGCATGATTTGAAGCCAAGCAAGTGATTCGTCTTTTGTCTTCTTCGATTTTGGGAATTAGTCCTACTTATTGACTGAAATAATTTTAAGAATTAATTCCACGAATGAATGTAAATCAAATAGTTTTTGTATGATGTGTAGTTATTGAAAAGTTAGCTGACCTTGAATCGCTCAGACCCAAAATATTCTATTAGGTGCAACCACTTGGGCGCCTGTACGTCAGCAGGCTTGTTTTGTATACGTTCTTCATCGGTCGAATAACTCTTATAGGTGGCATGCAAAGTCGAGCGCCACCCCTTGTAGTGCTCACCAGCAATTTTCAAAATTTTTCTTGCGCTCTCCTGTGTGTCCTCCATGTCCCAGGAATTCTATACACTGTATAACAAGTTGTTGTAAATGTACAAGATGAAAATTGCAAGAAAAAATACTAATGTGGGGTGTGACGACACTAACCAGAATGTCTCGTACTGTATCTTTCTTGTTACTATCGCCAACCTCTGGCCGCTTCCTTGCACCGCTGAGGGATGCATGTTTTTTATTGTAAACATAACTACATCATCGACAAAGTGCCACTCATTAATACCAACCGCAACACCCAACCTAGTGGAAAACTGAATTGGTAGCTTCACCTCCTCCGTTCTACTAACTCTAGATGCATAAAGTATTCTGGCAACCTTAATTCCTTTAGCCACACTTCTTCCAAACTTCTTTTCCTCTGTTACATTGATTTAAATGGTAAACAATTAAAGCAAATTACCGCTTGACCAAGTTTAGTATCATGTACAAATAGTGTGAAAAGAAAGTTTTCTAAAAAATAGTGCGAAAAGAAGAAAAGTTTGATGTTCGTACCATCTTCAGGACGAGTATGGCAAATACAAGCTTGGGATGACTGCGTCCCAGCAGCATTTTATTCTGTATTACTCCCTCCTGGCTTGTATTAATTGTCGTATCAGACCAACAAATGAAATAAAAACGAACTAGCTAGGACTGTCTGAACGACAACTATTTTGATCGAGGGAGAGTACATTGTTGACTTCTTTATTGCTGTTCATACCCTAAAATGACCCATCAGGTACCATGTCAGTGGCGCTACTGCACTCGTAGTATTGCAGAGGATTTTTAGTCCTGCAGCGAAACAGGCAAGACTGAGGGGGCGGGCATGCAGCTGGCAACGCTAGACTAGAAAAGATAGGGTTCGCCGGTTTGGTCTAGCTGACATCAGCCGGAGCGCATCTTGAAGAGAATTGGTTGCGAGGCGAGTAATGAACGCCAGTGGTAGCAGGTGGCGAATGCAAGACAGATAAGGCAGTCAGCTTGCAAGATTGAAATCCTCTGTAGTACTGCACATGCAGTAGCTACCACTGACATAAGGGCCCATGAGACATTGGGTCCGCTTGTTAGTGGCGGCTACTGCAGGTGCAGTACTGCATAGTCCCAATTTGTGACGCTTAACAAAGTGAGGGTTCGGTCTGGCCGAGATCACCAGGAGCAACTCCTGAGGAAGATTGGTGGCAGGGTGAGTAATGGCCAGGGATTTGTGGGCAGCGGGATCATCATGGCACGCGAGGATGGGACGTGGCGATGGGCGAGGGAGATGCGTTGGGGAGGACACTGAACTGACCAGCAGCAGAGCGTGGGCGCCGGTGCTGGCCGAAGTGGCCAGCGGCGAGAGAGCACAACGTGGAGGCATAAAAAATCATGTTATCACATAGGCTGATGAACTGTTCACTATAAAGACTAAGAAATTAGAATCACAAGGCATGCTAAAACAATTAGGAGAGCCTAGAAAAGAATGCAAATGACCATGATACATCCATCATCAATACATTTAAAGGACAGAACATAGTCTCGCAAAATGCTCAAATTCAATTCCAAAGGAGTAAAAAACTAACACGCTCTGCCAAAACAAATGGCACGGTAGAGAGGCAGGTAGTAATGTGATGTGATATGGGTAGTTGGAAGCTACCGATAGAGTTGGAGTGGCATATTTTTTAAGCTCCAAAAGTATAGTTACGCTGACACGGAAGGAGTATTTCTGGTTTGTATATCTATACATGCTGCTGGTTCATGCATTGTAGTACCAGGCACTAAAGAATCTTGGGGTTCCTGAACATCATGTGCTGCAATATTCTGTGCATACCATGCAAAGGAATTAATGTTTACTAAATTTTTTCAATATTTATAGTAAAAACGTTGATAGTTATACCAGGTGCTTGTTGGCCACCATGAATGCTTGTAGACGACATCACGATTTGATGTCTTGTTCCTAAAGTAAAGAGCATTGTAAGAAGTCATTTCAAATAACAGTGATAACGTCAGATTACATGACCGACGTAAATTTTGGATCGGACGGTATGGTTTCTATAAACTGACAATGTTTGTTTGGAATGGAGGAATTAGAAATGAAGGAATAGGAAAAAAAACGTATGATCCAAGAAAGCCACAAGAAAGAAAAAATTATAAAAACCGTGGGAAATGAAAATTTTAGGAATACAAGTTTGTAAAACAGGAATAAGAGTACAACATTTGGAGTGGTTGATTAGATAACCCGTGTGTCATTTACTTCTAAATCCAGAAATTATATACTATCTTCGGTTTTTAATATTTGTCATTCCCAGCCTGGAATTGAACTATAAATACACTAC
Organism: Tuctoria greenei; assembly: GCA_036927565.1. NCBI lineage: Eukaryota > Viridiplantae > Streptophyta > Magnoliopsida > Poales > Poaceae > Tuctoria > Tuctoria greenei. The sequence goes on along the minus strand of JAYESD010000003.1, from coordinate 79,818,976 downwards.
CGTAAGAAGCTGTCGAAGCGACATTTATTTCAGGACAGAAGTAGTACATGCTATATATATATATATATATATATATATATATAACACTTAATTCATGAAACATAAGAGCATATTTCTTCTTTGTTAATTTATCTAATCTTCGTATATTAGCATGCATCGTGTAGAACTTAACTAGCCCAAAACTGCATGGATCGTGTAGAACCTAGCAAATATAGCTCTATAAAAAGACGGCATGGATCGTGTAGAACTTATCTAGCACAAAACTGGAGTCCGAGATGTCGTAGGGAGGTGTCGGCGACGAAGAGGATCGGTAGAGCCCGTCAAACTTAGTCGCCCGACTTCGTACCCACGAGTCACCACCATCAAAAGCTTCAATGCGTCACTGCGAGATCCATGGGGAAAAATTTGTAAAAACCGTGGGAAATGGAAACACGGGAATTTCTTAGGAATACAAGTTTGGAACACAGGACAGAGAGACAACACATTTGGAATACTGCGAGATCACTGGAAGGGCGGGGCAGCGGTGTGCCAGGAACGGAGGCCAGTGTTTCCATTTATACTCATCGTGGTTGAAATAGGGTTACAATAGGCGGGACTGAAATTGGAGGCGCAGGGAGTGAAAATTGAATTGTCAAAATCTCAATTGTGGTGCGCCAAGAAGAACGAAAAAATTTTCGTGGGCGTGGAGAATTTGACGCTAGCCGTGCCCTTGTGCACGCATGCAATCATGATTAATTACATGTCATGTCGCGTCCTGCACATGGTGCATGTAGCTAGAGGGGTAGACTTCTTCAGACAACTTGCTCGCTTCTTAATTACAGTATGTCCTAGCTGCTTGCTCGCTGTGCGACCGCTAGCTCCCCTTCATCTTTGTTGCCATGCATGGAGATCAAAATCTAAAAGCAGTCATGTGCTAGCTAGTGGTACATTCCAAAAAATACAAACAAAAATATGAATTGCCAAATGTATGTGTGCTAATGCAAACGACATGTAAATACAGAACATTCGAGTCCACGAAAGGACGATGCCAAATCCATGGTATAGTAAAAGGTAAACAATCAGCATTCTGTAACATTGATCACTATGAAATGATAACATATAGTATATACTACTACTAAAAATATATTTTCACATGCGCCACGATTTTTCGTCAATGTATGAGCTATAGAAAAAAAATCTCGTCAATTATGAAATTTTACCGAATTAGTGTTACCTAAGGTTGCTTTTACCGGATTTCAGTCTTTCAGACACATGCAATATAAACGGTCCCTAGTTACAAATAAACAAGAAATATTTTTTGATACTGCATAGGACACATTGTTCATGAACATAAAAGACATTTTTCATTAACATAAAAACAATACATGTATTACAAACAAGAAATGTGAAAACACATAGAAAACAAGAAAAAGAAAAACTACTCCTAATCGTACTCTACTCGTAGGAGGTCTCCTCAACCTCAGCCGCCGCATCCTCTTCCTCCTCCGGCACCTGAGTCAGAAGCTTTCGGGCAACTGTGTCTAGAAGGTGCCGGTGCCTCTCCACACCAGCCACCTCCGCGATCGTCTCGTGGAGGGCGTTGAGACGAGCGGCCACAAAGCTTAACTTGAAGCAGTAGTGGCCAGCGCTGCAGAGTCCATGATGGTGTTGACGGGAAGGGTCCCAAGAACCAGACGTCGACACAAGCAACTGCATGAAATCGCGTCCTTGAAGAGATCATCGAAATCCTTAGAATCTGATGCATGACAGGGATGTTACACTCTGTGCCTCCACGTGCGATAGGCAATAACTAAAATTTTATTGTAAATATGCACCGATGAGAATATCAGGAGCCCGATTCGGAGATCAAACCCCAAATTGATCAGTGGCCACCCATCCTTAATGTTGATCCATAAGTATGTTCTCCATGAACTTTTAGTATGAAGATAGCAGTAATCTTAGCCTTGGTCATGTTTGATCGCCAGATCAACCACGAGCTAAGATTATGTAAAATCGGTCACCATCGGTCTTCTTTTTGGAAAGATGATGATAACAATTGCAGTATGTAAACCGCTCACTACAAATGAAAAAATTGAGTGAAAGTACACAAAAGAGGAGAAATGTATCCTCAACCACACTCTCAATGGAGTCCCAACCAAGAACCGTCGATTGAACGCCAGTTATCTCGCCCTTTTTTCAAGAAGGAGTTGTTTTCCTATACTGCATAGGACACATTGTTCATGAACAGAAAGACATTTTTCATTAACATAAAAAAACACATATATTACAAACAAGAACTACGAAAGCACATAGAAAACAAGAAAAATAAAAACTACTCCTAATACTACTCTACTCGGAGTCGGAGGAGCTCTCCTCCACCTCCTTCTCCACCGCCGCCGCCGTCGCCTCCTCCTCCGGCAATTGAGTCCAAAGCCTCCGGGTGACGGTCTGCAGAAGTTGCTGGCGGCCCTCCACCCCAACCACCTCCCCGATCGTCTTGTAGAGGACGTGGAGACGACCGGACACAAAGCTTAACCCAAAGCAGTAGTGGTCGGAGGTGTCCATGCCGGTGTAGACGAAAGTTTCCCAAGACCCAGACGGTCACTCGAGCGAGATGTATCAGAAAATACATCTCGCTCCAATATGTTGAGCTTTTTTGTGCGCTCGGCGGTGGCGGACAGGTGCTCGGTGGCCTCTTTCAGGCGCCGATAGAGTTCATCGATGAGATATTTGAGGAGGCAGAAAGTATCTTGAACCCAAATGGGATGAGGAGGTGCAGGCGCAGCGGGCAAAGAAGGGGACAAGGAGGTGCAGGCGCTGCCTCCAGTTCCACCGGCATTGGCAGTGAGGGAAACAGAGAAGGAGATTTGGAGGACGTCGATGGCCCGGAGCATTTCAGTGCAGGGCTACCCATTTGTGCAGCAACGGAGGTGCGAAGATAGAGCGAGAGGTGGTCGATGGTGGTGCAGTGGAGAAGCAAGAGGAGCAGTTTGGACGCTACGATCGATGGAGTTGTGCAGCGGAGTAGAAATAGGACAATGTGCCTTTATAGCGGGTCGTTGTCTAAGCGCGAGAGTGGAGATGATCGGACGCTTCAAAAACTGTGCTTTCAAACCGGTGGGTGGGTTAGTGTTACTCCGAACTGCAGTTTGCCTCCACTAGGTTATCGCAATGGCTCGACGCGTCCCATCTCAGCTTCACACGCTGTTTTTTATTTTGACACGCAAAGGATCCATGGTATCAATGGCCCACTTGGCATACTTTGTAGGTTTGTCCTGCGGTGTTTCAGTTTTTCAGTTCCAGTTTTTAAGTTTGACACGCAAAGGCCCCAGGGTATGCAATGTTCCAATTTTTCAGTTTGTCACGCAAAAGACCTCGATCATGTTTCATGACATTGCGTGTTTTCTCTTTTTGTTGAAAGATCATCATATATTGTTGAAAGATCATCACAAAACACAAGAATAAACTACAAGCACACACAAGAAAAGAAAAACTACAAAAGAAAATCTAAATCCTCCTCCTCCTCCTCCTCCATAGAGACAACACATCACTGATCTTATAGCACATTCACTTGGTAACTAAATCATTCATTTGTCCAAAAAATAATCAAGTCCTCTCTTATGAATTTTCATTCTTGAGGGACACGATGAACACAACACACATTCATTCATTAACACACACTACAGGAAATACAAAAATAAACGACGGCCAAAATAATTAACGACAGTACTGTCGTCTTTAACGTAATTGACGACGGCTAAATCGAGCTATAGTAAATTAGTCATAATTGACGACGGTGGACCTAGTACCGTCATCTATTAGTTAATGGATGACGGTTTTTTTTTGGCCGTCGTCCGTAAGAGATAATAAATGACAGTTAACCTACACCATTGTTAGTTAAAGATTATATCACGAACTACCGCACGTCTTCCTCTCATTTGGCTCGCCTGTTTCTTTTAGCGGCCGACCTCCTCCCACCTTCGCTGTCGCCGCTCCGCGCAGTCGCCCCGCCTCCACGCCGCGCGCCGCCCAGGCTTCTGTCTTACCCAACCCGAATCGCCGCCGCCGCTTCGAGCTCCGGAGCGCACCCAAGCCCCACACCCCACTCCCGAAGCTGGCGCGCGAGGCGGCCGAGTTGAGCGCCCGAAAGCGCAAGGCGGCGGACGGCGGCGAGGCTGAGGCCACAGCGGCAGCGCTGCCGGTCCCCGGGGAGGAGGTGGCCATGGGAGACGCTCCCCATGCGGGAGGGGACGGGGCCGCAGACCCTAACCCGATTGCGAGCCTCGGCTGTGGCTCCTCGGACCCAATGTCGGGGGAGCTCTCCATGGGCAGCGACGACTACTACCATGCCTGGGTAATGCTAGTTATGGTCACCGTTATTTGTCGTATGGTAGGCGATTGTTGGGACTGTTTAGGGATCGAAGTTTTGATAAAATAAAATGGATTGCTCCTTATTATTATCTTTCCTTATGATAGAAAGCGGGATCCTCACTGTCCAGTTCTAATTTGGGTAGAGGTAGGAACTAGGGAGTAACTTAGTACAGTAACAGGTCCACTTGTGCACCATTTGTGAGACATGTTGTTTTCTTCCAAGTTAAAAAGTAACAAACATACTAACTTATTATCTTTATTCTCTACCTGCTCTTCGTACCCTGTATAAATTCATCATTGTGTGTTGAATCATGTGGATTACCAGCATCTTGTAAATGTTGCAGGAACCTCTCTCCGCTTTAGCAGCTGAATTCCAGTCTGGCAGCCCCATTTTACAGGAGAAATTCAGGTCCTTGTGGATTCGGCAATTTTAATATGTAATAGCTGTATTTCATGCTAATCTCTTTTCTCGATATTTAGTGCTCTAGTTTGTTCTTATAGTTCATTCTCTTACCTGCAGCTGCTAGGTGAACAATACATTGCTTTAAGACGGACACCAGGAGATTGAAACTGCTTCTATCGATGCTTTATGTTTTCGTACTTGGTAGGATCTGTGTTGTATGTACCTTCCTCAAAAGTATCACCATTGATGTCCTAATTTCTTATATTTCGCTTCTAAGAACATATCCTAGAGACACAAGACAACGCTGAGGTTGATCACAACATGAAAAAAAATCGAGCAATGCAAGGAAACGCTCCAGTCCCATGGATACATTGAGTTTACCTTTGAGGACTTCTTCTCTATAAGTTTTGTTTTATGTTTTTATGTTACATTCAGTTATTTGCCTCCTTATTGCCTTCTACTCCCTTTAAAAGGTGATCATGCTCAATCTCCAAATGGACTGCTTGTAGATTTATTTTATTACATTTATAGATTTTTTCTTTGTGATTTTGAATATTTGGTTAGATATGTCGCTAATGATCACAGGCCAGTGCAAGTGTCTGGCTGTATATATTTTTATCTTTAGAAAATAATCAGATGATTGTATTGTGATCTTTGGTCAATTGTTTGAACTCATGGTTGGGTGTCTGGTATGATGATAATTTTACCCAGATTCAAAATGTTCTGCAGCGACATGCATGAAACTTATATAGGGTAAATATCCTATATTTTCTCTCATAAATATGAATAATTAAGGAAAATAAATGTTGATTACGAATTTATTTTTTTTGAACTGTTCACAAAGAATGATATACCCATCATAATTTTTCCTTGTGTAGTAACCTACTTTGTTTTTGGTATCTTTAGACCGGAAGAGATTCTAGAAAGAACCAGAGATGATAATGTTTCAGATTATGGTTTGTATGACCATATGTGATGAGGACATCACAACAGCAGAGACGCGCATTGAACTGCAAGGACCAATCACAAGAGCACGGGCACGGTTATTAAATCAGCAGGTGAATTCGTTCTTAACTTCTTTTGCATGTGAGTTTGAGAATAGATTGCTATGTGATGATTTAATTGTTATTAGGAATAATGGAGAAGATCAACAAGTGAAGGAAGGAGGCCTTGGGAGCGTGGACAACCACCTGAGACGTCCACAAGTAGATGGAAATAGTTTACAACTCGGACTCGAGTTCAACTCGGAGTCCAGGAGCAGTCCACCTTAAAACAGACGCCCAGGAGGCATACGGACTCCGTTTTCGACGTTCTACATATGCACGGAAAGAGGAGAAGATAAACTTTCCAATGGTTCTGGTCCCACCTCAAAATTCCTCCGGAGTCATTGGGAATCGTCGAAACAAGTCGAGTCCAGATTTCTGTCCGGTGCTGCGCCACCGAATCGGGCCTTTGGGCCTTGTATCCCGTAAGAGTCCATTAGGGACGCGTCTAATCGTGTTTTGGTCGAACCCTAGCCTATAAATACTGCAGCCGCCGGTCATATTCGGTGGGTTTTGCTTAGATCAATAAAATCGCCGTTCTACGGTTTGTGAGACCCCAATTTCGCGATTTCCGATCGTGTCTTCTACGTTCTTGCTCGTGTTCTCGATTGCACTTGCAGGGATTAGCCTTCTTGGCGAGGTCAAGCGTGTGCAGCACGGTTGATAACCAACGGAGCCGTGGTGTAGTGATTGCAGGGGTACTCGAACCGCTCGAGTGCCGCGGATCATCAACGTCGAGTTCTCCACCCCAATCGACATACCTTTCGGAAGATCGGGCCTAAACCTACTCATCAATTGGTATCAGATTTCCAGGTTACCCGTGAGGTATCTTGTTTTTCTTCCTTCCATTAGATCGATTTTGTTTCGTACCTAGAGTCCACAAAAAAAAGCCACAAAAAAAATTAGATCGTTTTTCCCGCTTCCCAGACTATAGTGCCTGCAGTTTCGTTTTTCAGTTTGCATTGTTGAGTTTGCATTCGTGTGGTTGAGTCTTGTTGCTGGTTTAGCTTTGTGTTTTTGGTCCTAGTTATCGTGTTTCGTCCTTGTTTTCTTGCTATTCGACACCTATTCCACAATCCCTAAATAACAAACCGATCCGCCACGTTCATCGGTTTGCCCTAGCTAGCCGCCTTGCGTGAACTCCCGCATCGCCAGCCCTAGATTAGGTGACAAATATTTGTGCCATTCATCCTTGAATCATCACACACCACCCCATTAGTTGCTGTGCAAATTCCCGATCGTTTTCGTATCCGTTTGCGAGTTCTGTTCTCAAACCGAGTTGGAATCAACATCCAAAAAAACGTAACTCGGACAGCCTACCTTAAAACGGCCATAACTTTCGCATACGAACTCGAAATCGGGCGAATTTTTTTTTCAAATTCATCTACGCGAAATTTCGCATCTGATTTTCCGCGGCATAGCCGCGTTCGGCGAAATTAGATTGCCCAAATTCCCCTCGGAAGATAGGCTATCCGGCCTCCGAAGTTTCAGCACGAATTTTAAAGAACCTTCTTGATTTTCTATAGGCCGCATATTACATCCAATTGAGCTGCAAATTTGTGTGCTTCCTATATTTTTGCTACTGAGTAAAGAAAAAATATCAAAAAAATATTACAAAAAAGAAAAAAAATAGTGAAGAGCACGCATATTAAAGCAATTGGCCTATACCACTTGGTGCTGTTTGTTTGGTTATATCATTCTGTCTTTCTTTTGCCTTGATACTTCCTTGTGTTGTGCTAGGCTCTAGGGCACTCAGTTGACCAGCAACAGTTTCCTACATTGAATACTTATTCAACTTTGTTTAGCTGTTAACGATTTTCTGCTTATTAGCCACCATATTATACCATCCAAGCTCCACCTTTCTCTTGAGCATAACAGGTACCTTTGCAATCACCCCACGCTTCATTGGTTCATCTCACCGTCCACACCACCTGCTGTGTCGGTAAGAACACTTGTAAGAGCGTGGTAAGACGCTTGAGCGAGAGAGATTCTTTTCTTCCACCTTCCACATTGTCACTGTAGTTGATAGGGATAACATTTTTTTTGTTGTCTTTTGTTTCTTACTAACAATGGCAGGAGAAGAAAATAATGACGAATGTGTTCAACATGTTGAGTTACGTGATATGTTCGCCAAATACAACGCATCAACGGAGGAGTCATTGGCGAACTTGACTCGCAAACTGGATGACCTTGCTCTTCGGATGAATACTTTTGAGGCTCGGTTGCCTCTCGCTGGAAGACAAGAAGACAATGCTTATGATGAACTGGAAGATCACAGTAATCAGCCAAGACTGCCACTTTATCGTCGAGGTATGGGAGGTAATAATCATAACAATTATAACCGCCCTCCTGATGATCCTTTTGCTAAAGTGAAATTTACTATACCCTCTTTTTCTGGTGCTTATGATGCTGAGGCTTATCTTGATTGGGAGATGACAGTAGAGCAAAAATTTAATTCCCATCTTGTTCCTGAACAACATAGAGTTCGTCAAGCCACTAGTGAGTTTAAGGACTTTGCTATCATATGGTGGAATGAACTTGTTAAAACTAGAACTGATCCTCCAACATGGGATAGATTAAAGGAAGCTATGCGTGTTCGATTTGTTCCTCCATCTTTTCAGCGGGACCTTCGCAAAAAATTGCAGCGTTTAGACCAAGGTAACATGTCCGTAGAGGAGTATTATCAAGAGTTACAAAAGGGTATGCTGCGTTGTGGGGTAGTGGAGGACATGGATGATAAAATAGCTCGTTTTTATGGGGGGTTGAGGCGTGAAATTCAGGACATTGTTGATTACAAAGAATATGATACTGTTAACAGATTGTTTCAGCTTGCTATGTTGGCAGAAAAAGAATTGCAGGGCCGACAACAACAGCAACAACGCACGAGGAGCAACTTCACGCCGCGTGCAGCAACTACACCATCCAAAACAGCACCATCTTCGGCCCCCCGTGCAGCGACTACACCACCCAATGGCGGCCAACGAACTATACCTGCTGCTCCACCTTCTCGCGTGCCGGAAGGCAGCAAGGCGACATCATTCAAGCCTTCGTCGTCCACTCCTTCTACGGGTCGTACTTCCGACATTAAGTGTCACCGCTGCCAGGGACTTGGTCATATGATGAGAGATTGCCCGAGCAAACGAGCATACATAGCACGCGACGATGGCGGGTATGATAGTACTTCGGATGTTGAAGATGAATATTCTCTTGCTACTGACTTTACAGATCCAAATGACGAACACACCGAAGAAGAGGTACTTGGTGCAGCGGCGACGGAGAACTATAGGAGCATCATTGTGCAGCGTGCCTTGAGCTCCAAAGTGGAGACCGACGACAAGCTACAACGACACAACCTCTTCCACATGTTTCTCGTCATCAAGGACTGCCGTGTACACACTATAATTGATGGAGGTAGCTGCAATAACTTGGTAAACACGGACGTCGTCAAGAAACTCGGTTTGACAACAAGAGCACACCCTCATCCGTACCACATTCAATGGTTCAACAACAGCGGTAAGGTTCGGGTAACACAAACAGCGAGAATCCATTTTTCAATTGGTTCATACCATGATTTTGCTGATTTTGATGTTGTTCCTATGGATGCTTGTTCTCTTTTATTGGGTCGTCCTTGGGAATTTGATACAGATGCTATTCATCATGGTAGAACCAATAAATATACTCTCATGCATAAGGGAAAGAAAATCACTTTGCTCCCCATGACTCCTGCTGAAATTGTGCATTTTGAGAAGAGTAAAATTCGTGAGGGCAACGCAACTAAATTAGAATCTGAAAAACAGCAAGTTATTAAGTTAAAATCACCATCATTGCTCGCAACTAAATCTGAACTTGCTGATTTATTCGATGCTAAGGGGATGTGCTATGCTTTAGTTTGCAAAGAAGCCATGTTTTCACTTCATGAATTGTCTATTGCATTGCCCCCTGCTGTTGCTAACCTTTTGCAGGAGTTTGAGGATGTGTTTCCCTCCGAGATACCCCCTGGTTTACCACCGATGAGAGGCATTGAACACAAGATCGATTTGATTCCAGGAGCAAGTTTGCCAAATCGTGCAGCTTACAGGGCGAATCCACAAGAAACTAAGGAAATTCAGCGACAAGTCCAAGATCTTTTGGACCGCGGGTACATTCGTGAAAGCCTTAGCCCTTGTTCCGTTCCTGTTCTTTTGGTTCCTAAGAAAGATGGTAGTTGGCGCATGTGTGTTGATTGTCGAGCGATTAATAACATCACCATTCGATATCGTTATCCTATTCCTCGATTAGATGACATGCTTGATGAATTGAGTGGTGCTATCATCTTCACAAAAATTGACTTGCGTAGTGGTTACCACCAAATTAGAATGGCACTAGGAGATGAATGGAAAACTGCATTTAAAACCAAGTTTGGACTTTATGAGTGGTTAGTCATGCCTTTTGGTTTAACTAATGCACCCAGCACCTTTATGCGATTAATGAACGAGGTTTTACGTGCTTTCATTGGACAATTTGTGGTGGTTTACTTTGATGATATCCTCATTTACAGCAAGTCATATGATGAACATCTTGATCATTTACGTGCTGTTTTTACTGTTTTGAGAGATGCACGTTTGTTTGGTAATCTCGAAAAGTGCGTTTTTTGCACCAATCGAGTCTCGTTTCTTGGCTATGTCGTTTCCTCGCAGGGAATTGAGATGGATGAGGCAAAAATTGAAGCAATCACCAGCTGGCCAGCCCCAACTACCGTCACACAGGTTCGTAGTTTTCTTGGTCTTGCAGGATTTTATCGGCGCTTTGTGCGGGATTTCAGCACCATTGCAGCACCTCTACATGAGCTAACGAAGAAGGGAGTTCCATTTCGATGGGGCGAACAGCAGCAACAAGCTTTTGATGCTCTCAAATCGAAGCTTACACAAGCACCATTACTACAACTTCCTGATTTTGACAAGACCTTTGAGCTAGAATGCGATGCAAGCGGCATTGGTATTGGAGGCGTTCTCATACAAGGAGGTAAACCCGTTGCTTTCTTTAGTGAAAAACTTCATGGTCCTTCTCTGAATTACTCCACTTATGATAAGGAATTGTATGCCTTAGTCCGTGTATTACAAACTTGGCAACATTATCTTTGGTCTAAGGAGTTTGTCATACATTCCGATCATGAATCATTGAAGTATCTTAAGTGTCAAACCAATCTGAATAAACGACATGCTAAATGGATTGAGTTCATAGAGTCGTTTCCATACATCATTAAGCATAAGAAAGGGAAGGAAAATATCATTGCCGATGCATTATCTAGGCGTTATACCATGCTGTCCCAACTTGATCATAAAATCTTTGGTTTGGAAACAATTAAAGCATTATATCCTACTGATTTGGACTTCAAAGTTGCTTTTGAAAATTGTAGAGAAGGAAGAACTTGGAATAAATATGTGCTGCGAGAGGGTCTCCTCTATCGTGCTAACAAGCTATGCGTTCCAGCTAGCTCCGTTCGTCTATTGCTTTTGCAGGAAGCACATGGAGGAGGTTTGATGGGACATTTTGGAGTGAAGAAAACTGAAGACGTGCTGTCCACACACTTCTTTTGGCCAAAGATGAGGCGTGATGTCGAGCGCTACGTGTCACGATGCACTACTTGCAACAAAGCTAAGTCTCGTCTTAACCCACATGGTCTTTATATGCCTCTTCCTGTTCCTAGTGTACCTTGGGAGGATATTTCTATGGACTTTGTTTTGGGATTGCCTAGGACTAAGAGGGGGAGGGATAGTATTTTTGTAGTTGTTGATCGTTTTTCCAAAATGGCACACTTTATACCTTGTCATAAGAATGATAATGCCTCACACATTGCTGATTTATTTATGACGGAAATTGTTCGTTTACATGGTGTGCCAAATACCATTGTTTCTGATCGTGATGCAAAATTTTTAAGTCATTTTTGGAGAACTTTGTGGTATAAATTGGGAACCAAGTTGCTGTTTTCAACTACATGTCACCCACAAACGGATGGACAGACCGAGGTAGTTAATCGTACTTTATCCACTATGTTACGGGCTGTCTTGAAAACAAATTTGAAGTTGTGGGAGGAGTGTTTACCACATATAGAATTTGCTTACAACAGATCCGTTCACTCCACGACAAAGGTAAGTCCATTCCAGGTAGTGTATGGTTTCAATCCCCATGCTCCTATTGATTTACTACCTTTGCCTCCTTCTGAAACTATAAATTTGGATGCTACACAACGATCTGAATTCATTCTTAAGATGCATGAAACTACAAAGAAAAATATTGAAATGATGAATGAGAAGTATAGGATTGCAGGTAGTAAAGGTGGAAAAGAAGTAAAACTTGAACCGGGCGATTTGGTGTGGTTACATTTGAGGAAAGAGCGATTTCCCGACTTGAGAAAATCTAAACTTATGCCACGAGCTGCTGGTCCTTTTAAGATCATTGAAAAGATTAATGATAATGCATATAAGCTTGAATTGCCTCCCGATTTTGGGGTTAGTCCTACATTTAACATTTCAGATTTGCGACCGTACTTGGGAGAAGAAGATGAACTTGAGTCGAGGACGACTCCAATTCAAGAGGGGGAGGATGATGAGGACATCACAACAGCAGAGACGCGCATTGAACTGCAAGGACCAATCACAAGAGCACGGGCACGGTTATTAAATCAGCAGGTGAATTCGTTCTTAACTTCTTTTGCATGTGAGTTTGAGAATAGATTGCTATGTGATGATTTAATTGTTATTAGGAATAATGGAGAAGATCAACAAGTGAAGGAAGGAGGCCTTGGGAGCGTGGACAACCACCTGAGACGTCCACAAGTAGATGGAAATAGTTTACAACTCGGACTCGAGTTCAACTCGGAGTCCAGGAGCAGTCCACCTTAAAACAGACGCCCAGGAGGCATACGGACTCCGTTTTCGACGTTCTACATATGCACGGAAAGAGGAGAAGATAAAATTTCCAATGGTTCTGGTCCCACCTCAAAATTCCTCCGGAGTCATTGGGAATCGTCGAAACAAGTCGAGTCCAGATTTCTGTCCGGTGCTGCGCCACCGAATCGGGCCTTTGGGCCTTGTATCCCGTAAGAGTCCATTAGGGACGCGTCTAATCGTGTTTTGGTCGAACCCTAGCCTATAAATACTGCAGCCGCCGGTCATATTCGGTGGGTTTTGCTTAGATCAATAAAATCGCCGTTCTACGGTTTGTGAGACCCCAATTTCGCGATTTCCGATCGTGTCTTCTACGTTCTTGCTCGTGTTCTCGATTGCACTTGCAGGGATTAGCCTTCTTGGCGAGGTCAAGCGTGTGCAGCACGGTTGATAACCAACGGAGCCGTGGTGTAGTGATTGCAGGGGTACTCGAACCGCTCGAGTGCCGCGGATCATCAACGTCGAGTTCTCCACCCCAATCGACATACCTTTCGGAAGATCGGGCCTCAACCTACTCATCAATATGTTCATCTTATATCACTCTCGACTGTGTTATCATATTCTATTATTATCTAACTCAAAACTAACTTGCTCAAACATAAACAAAAATAGTTGATTTTGCTTAAACTTACTAAAATATGAGCAAACTTACTCAAACATAGTCAAAACTAGTTGAACTTGCTCAAACGACAAAAAAAAAAGTAGTCGATCTTGCTCAAACTTAATAAAATATGAGTAAATTTTCCAAACATAGCCAAATCTAGTTAACTTGCTCAGTTCTAGCTTTTAATAAGCAAATTTAGTCAAATATACATTTTTGTAGTTAGAACTTGTCTAACCACACTTGCACATCACAAGTATCGGCGACGAAGGCTTAAACTCCATCGCCCCAGATTTCGGCGCTTCGACGACTGCAGGAGGATGAATTTCTAAACTCCGGTAGCAGTGGATGGGATAGCGTGTAGTGTGGCGTGTGTCTTGTGTGTATAGTGTTTTTGAATTAATGTTTTACAATGCTTGTTGTGATATATAAATATACCTGTGTGATCTCTGTTTTCTATGCCTGTATGAGCTGGCAATCGAGCCAGCAACATTTTCTATTTTTTTTTAAATACATACCTAATAGACGATGGTTTTTTATGGCCGTCGTCTATAAGGTGTCTTATAGACGATAGTTTTTCTAAAACCGTCGTCTATAAGGACTCTTATAGACGACGGTTTCTCTATGACCGTCGTCTATTGGCGTCTCTTGCTGCCACGTGGCATTGTTGGCTAATTGACGACGGTTAGATTAGGACATCGTTAATTGTGTTATAGAGCACAGTTACCATCGTCTATAAGCTTATAGATGACAAATAATCGTAGACGGTCGGAAACCGTCGTCTATAAGCTATAGACGACGGTAAGGTCCTTATAGACGACGGTTTTTGGCCGTCGTCTATTGTCGCAATTCCTGTAGTGAAAATATATATATCACAAACCCTTGATCATGTTTTTCAGTTTCACACGCAAAAGACCTCGATCATGCATGTTTGATGATGTTAGGTGTCTTCTCTTTTTGTTGAAGGATCATATATATATATATATATATATATATATATATATATATATATATGTATGTATGTATATATATATAGTTTGAGGCTCGTTGATTATATGCTTGGGGCGTAGCATGCATGGACAACTAACATGCATATGAGAGAGACGTCGACGATCATGTATGATGATGTTACACGTGTTTTCTCTCTTTTTGTTGAATGATCGTCATGATTGAGGCTCGTTGATCATGTTTGGGGCATAGCAAGCATGGAACATGTATGATGATGTAACATGCACTTGAAAGACCTCGCAGTCATTTTTGATGACGATGTTACCTGTTTTCTCTTTTTATTGAAAGATCATCATATATATTGTTTGAGTCTCGTTGATCATGTTTGGGGCATAGCATATGCATGACAACTAACATGCATGTCAAAATAATGGCGGGCCTATGATTTAACAGAATGGTATGCGCTTTGAAAAATATATACAACTTGTTAATAATTCAATAAAAAATATAAAGTTTATAATTCCATACACAGGTAGTAAATAACGTCATAAATTTGATAATTTTTCATGATTCAGATTGTGCAATCAATTTTTTTTATTAGCGTGTTAATTGTCCAAATGCTATTCAAATTTTCCATCACAGCACTAGCTAGAATGTTTTGTCATTTTTTTCTTATATAAGGGAATACAATAAATGTTAGATATATAAACTAAGTCCTTGTTGTGTTGAATATGTATTGATAAGAAGAATTCATTTGCGATAGCTACAGGATGCAAGGATTAAATTTGTTGGCTAGCTTGTTTAAGAGAACGCATGAGTATATTCAAATAAGGAACATTAATTGAGAACAAATAATATTATTTGCTTGAGTTAGACAATATTTTAATTCAAGGGAAAATTGGTGCCTCACTCCTGGTTTGAAATATTTGTCACCGATTAGTTCAAAAATGAACTATCCGGTGACAAATATTTTGAACCAAGATGGAGTATTAATTAAATAATAAAAACTATAGAAACTAAATAAATTTCATGATTAGTGAATAAAATCTAGAGTCTAGGCAAAGTCCTTATCCATTCTATTCTTTATTGTTGTAGTTCCGTTCGTTCTTATCCTTGGCTCATCGTCTCTCTCTTCTAACATGTGCTCCATCAAGAGCAATTTTTTCCTCAAGCTAAGTCTGCATAATCACTTCGTCTTCAAGATGCACTCAAGAGTTTGATCTCCCGTGTCATGCTCATACTCAAACCATAACATCAAGGGGTGTTCGCCGTTTCCAAGCACGGAGTTCATGGCAGGTGAGGCTGTAGCGCTCTTTCCATGTTGTCAATTTTTTCGGCCGAGGGTCACGGAGCCGTAGGAAACTCTCAGCACCGCTTATTATTGTTGCGTTGTCCATGTTAGTGCTAATCCTGACTTGTTGGGCTAATGAACACTTGATGAATTCATGTTGTGTTTGTGAGTTCGTGCACACAAGAGTGATCTGGTGCTGATTATTAATGGCCGCATTAGAAGAGCTTTTTTGATTCGTGGCCAAGAAAAATACTTTGTACGTATTACAAAGTAAGTTGTTCGGCATTACCGTTCATACGCGAAGATGCGGCCAGGTAGTTTCTGTTGAAGGTGTATGCTAATTATGTGAGTGTTTGGCCGGGTCATGTGGTTAGTCCACGATGCACCCTAAACTCAGTGTTGAGGTCGTGTATGTGCGTACACTAGTGACATGTGACAAAGTGCTCAGTCAATTGCGTTTGGTTTCACGCCGAAGTTGGATTGGATAGGATCATCCATTTCTTTATGTATTGGATCATCCAAATTAATGTTTGGTTGGATAGTGTTTTTTGTTTCCTCTGTTTATAGTTCGCTCACTCGTTCATCATTAGTTCTAACAGTCCGTCGGCTTTTTCCATGCATGGGTCGCTTCACACTTTGAAATGACGTTCATCGATTGTTGGATTGCGGCGTTGTGCACGTGCGCGCTGCAATATTCGGGGCGTTGGCGTACATGGAAATCATGAGGGCAGGGTGGCACAGTCGTTGGAACCGTGCAGTGCACCCTTGGCTGTATGGCTGTAAGATTCGGAGCGTGAACATACATGGCAACCATCAGGGCAGGATCGCACAGAGATGGCTGTGCGGCCATGCCGTTGAGAATTCAATTCCTGCACCAAGGGTTAGACCATTCACAGTGGTTCATTGTAAAGCTTACTGAACTTTAAATATAGAGTAGATTACTGGAAGTATAGAGTAAGTGTCCAAGTGAAATGCTGGTAGTATAGAGGATATATTGGAAGTATAGAGGGATAGAGTAAATTTTAGAGGAAACCGCTGTGGATGGTCAAAGGCACGGCTCTAGGCCTAGGCAGGAGGGGCAACCGCCTAGGGCCAGGGCGGGGAAAGGCCCACGATGCCAGTTGTTAAAGATAAAAGAAATAAAATTAATTAGTATTTGCGTCATCCGTATACGATGTACAGTTACATGGTCTAGCTTTTTATTTTCGTAATTTTTGGAAATATAATACTACGTCCTAATGTGTTTAATATTTATTAGAGATAATATTACTAATGTGTTAATTCTCCATATGCGATGTTTTCCGATAAAAGGAGGAGTTTTTCGTTAATGCATACTGTAGGACACATTGTTCATGAACGTAAAAGTCATTTTTCATTAACATAAAAACAACACATATATTACAATCAAGAAAAAAACACACATAGAAAACAAAAGAAAAAACTACTATTAGTTCTGCTCTACTCGGAGGAGGACTTGTCCACCTCCGAGTACGTCGCCTCCTCATCCGCCGGCGGCACCTCCGCATCTGATGGCAGTGCCTCCGCCTCTGCCGCCACATCCGCCTCCGCCTCAACCGCCGGCGGTGCCTCCTCTAACACCAGACCAAACTTCTGACTCACGGTGTTCACCAGTTGCTCACGAAACTCCACCCCAGACTCCTCACTGATTGTCTCATAGAGGAAGTCGAGAAGAGAGGCCACAAAGCCTAATCCGAAGACATAGTAGCCAGCGGAGTCCATGCTGGTGTGGTGGGGAAGGATCCCAAGTCCTAGATGGTGACAGGAGCGAGATGTATTGTCAAATACATCCTGCGCCATTGTGTCGAGCGCGCTTGCTTGCACATTGATGGCGGACAGGTCGCCGGTGACCTACTTAAGCTGGTCCTCGAGTTTGGTGATGTGGTCCTCGAAGAGGCGGACAGTGTCATCATAGTCGGTCGAAGGAGGTGCGGGTGTCGCGGGCGGTGACGGGGGCAGAGGAGGTGCGGGCGCCACCTCCTGTTCCACCGGCATTGGCAGCGACTGAAACAGAGAAGGAGGTTCAGAGGACGTCGATGTCCTGTAACACATCAATGCGGGGCTACCCATTTGTGTGGCGATGGAGGTGCAAAGAAAGAGCGAGAGGTGGTCGACAGTGGTGCGGCGGAGAAGCAAGAGGAGAAGTTTGGAGGCCAATATCAATGGAGAGTTGCGGTGGAGAAGAAGAGGGCGTTGTGCAGTGGAGAAGTTTGGAGGCTAATATGGGTTGTCATCTAAGAGCGCGAGTGGAGATGATCAGACGCCTCGAAAACTATGCTTTTGAATCGATGCCTCCTCTCGGTTATCGCAACAGCTCGACATGTCCCGTCGGTCATTTTTTAATTTGACACGCAAAGGGCCTAGGGTATGCAATGGCCCACCTAGCATACTTTGTAGGTCCATCCGGCGGTGTTCGTAACATTTTGTGTGAACGCGCGTGGCAATCGACCGAGAGTCCATATCTTTTTTTTCAAGGATCCGACCGTTGCCGACTGAGAATCCATATCGAACCGATGATAATTGTCATGATCATAGATATGATGGTGGACATGAATATAATTTATGTGAAAGAGACTTGCGATCAAGCATGTTTGATCACGTGTTGAGGATTGTTGTGCCCCCTTGTTGATGATCATGTTAATTTGATAACGTTGATGATGGGATGTGGCTTACGTGTTTTCACAAGTGTGTTAATTTGTTCCTAAAATCAGAACACGTAGCGGCTAGTGCCTACGGCTGTCATTTCTTCAAAAGACGAGTACAGCACATGCATGTTAGAAAATATACTATATACATGGCAGCATGCGATCAATTAATTTGATGAACCACGTACATAGTGAGAGTTGTGTGCTTATTAGATGGTAGTACACATTCTATCCTCGTACCCTCAGGGAACATCCTTCCTGTCAAACATAGTTTGTTATCTCTATTGATGATAAGATAATATTCTTCATCAGCGTGGTAGAGAAATTGCCATTTAGGTTGAGAGTATACACATGCATGGTAGAGAATATGATAAATACAGAAATATATATCAATACATGGTAGGAAATATTCCATTCCTGGAATACATGTTTGGGGTGTAGCATGCAAATGGACATCTAACATCCATGTGAAAGACCTCAATCATGTTTGATGACGTTACATGTTTCTCATTTTGTTGAGAGACTGTCATGTTTGAGGCTCGTTGATCATGTTTGGGGTGTAGCATGCATGGACAACTAACATGCATGTGAAAGACAATGATCGATCATGTGAAAGACCTCAATTCATGTGAAATAACATGCATGTTTTTAAAAGCCCTCACCTTGGCCTGCGCCGCTGATCTAACAGATGGTGGCGGCACGCCGAGGCGACGGCGAGGCGGAGGCCAGACCGATGGTGCGCGGTGCCGACCTTTTGGTTTGTAGTTTGCAGCCTCATGGTGGAATGCGAAGGCGGGGCACGGTGTGCGGTGGCGCGCGTGGAGCTCGGGATGGCAGTGCTCGAAGCTCGCAGAGGCAGCACCGCGCCGAGGCGACGGCGAGGCGGAGGCCGGACCGATGGCGCGCGGTGCCGACCTTTTGGTTCGCAGTTTACAGTCTCACGGTGGAATGCGAAGGTGGGGCACAGCGTGCGGTGGCGCGTGTGGAGCTCGAGATGGCAGTGCTCGAAGCTCGCAGAGGCAGCACCGCCGCCAGCCGACTGGCCGGAATTAAAGAAGGGTGAAGTAAGTTTCCTAATTATTCAAAATTATTAATATGTACTCCCTCCATCTCCCAAATTACTTGTCACTCTTTAATTATTTAGTTCATTTTTGAACTAAAAAGAGTGACAAATAATTTGGGATGGAGGGAGTAGTTGTAATTCCATAATTGTAAGGAATATGTTAATTTGTAATTGCTCAACTCATAAAACTAATGGTTAATGATTAATTGCAAAATAAGTGACTAATGACAGTAATTATTATCTTCTAATGATCCATTGCCTAAAATTTTCTCAAATTTCAGACACATGACAAATAGACTCCAGCTAATTCTTCCATCACAAAAACTATTCTTTTTTTTGAACAATCATCACAAAAACTACTAAAACATTAACTTAAACACCAAGGCAGTGGCGATGAAATCCTCTGCCCTGGAGTTATTACTGCAGCTGACATGTGGACCCGACAACGGTGGGGAACACATGTGATATGAACCCAAGATAGTGTTTCCTCAAGAAAAAAATAATTTTATGAGAGATTGAGCGCACAAGCAGAAAAGCTCAAACTTGAGCACTGCACCTGCGAATTCCATGCCGAGATGATCGAAGACAACCGATTCGCAAACTCGGTGGTTAGATCAGTAGTCGCCGGAGAGCAGCTTGCGGCCGACCTCAAAGGAGACGAAGGCGTCAATGCAGGCATAGTTGATCTGCTCGCCGGAGATAATGTACGCGTCCCAGTTGCTCGTCCCCACCCGGTAAGGCTTTTCCATGTCAGTGCCCATCACGGCGATCGCGATGTCCTTCAGCCCCGCACGACGGAGGCTCAGGCCATCCATCTCCTCCACCGCAAGCTCGGTCAGGTCCATCGTTTTGGCCACCATCAGCTGCTAGTCCTTCCATAGTCGGTCGGTGTCACCCTCCATGCCCACGCCGACAAAGTGTGAGACCTATGTGTGCTGAATACATTGGCTTGTGTTAAAAACATTAAATTTGATAATAAAAAGTTCTAAATTCTACCAAAACACCTTTTTAGCAAGGTCCAACTCTAGGTCTGAGCATTTGCTAGGTCCGACTTATGTTGGTTAGCTTAGACATGTTTTTGGGTAGCTCCGGTGAGCTTTATCCTTAGCTCCAGCATGTCTTTGATAGCTCCGGCATGTCCTTGTTAAGCTCTGACATGTTTTTTTAGCTCCGGCTTTTAGGTTGACTAGGTCTAACTAGCTTTGGTAAGCTCCGGCGCTAGGTCTGACTAGCTTTGGTAAGCTCTAACGCTAGGTCCTGCAGGCTTTAGTAAGCTCTGGTTCAAGCTCCGATTAGCTTTTGCAATGTTCGGAGCTTGATCGCAATGTTCCTAATTTTCCTGTAAAATGTTTCGAACTTTCTTTACATTGTTGGAATGACTGCTTAGTATTCATTTGCTAAGTTTTTGGTGCGTTTTGGTTGGATAAGGTTGATATCGTTTCTACTGTGGTTTGCAACATGCTTGTGTGAAGTGCTCACGTAAGATGTTGTGTTCCGGAACTGACATGAGTCAAGTGGCAGACTTGGGCTCGTATGGATTGGTTGTTTGTTCATGTGCAGGTGTTGCTTGAGTTCAAGTCATTGCTGGTGACATGATCCTTTGGACTAGTCTCAAGGAGGAGATAAGGTTCATCAACCAAGTTCAGGAGGAATTATGGTTGAACGGGTCAGGAGGTCGCGCAGGATGATTGAATCAAGGGCAGTGCATATGAAGGTTACTGGACATCGAAGTAAGGTGTTCGCACGTATGCCTGCAGTGCATGACGTAGCAACATGGTTCTGCAGACGGGTTATGGAAGGAAGATCTGAAGGATCAGATCGTATCGCATGATGACTTTGGCTGTTGGCTGAGTCGATTATGGCTCAATATGGAAAGTATTGAGTTGGTTATGATAGTTTTCGTGTGCCGCACGAAAGTCAAACTGTTTAGGAATACGAGACGTGTTCCTGGTTTGTTAGGGAGTCTCAAGATTGTTTCTATCTGTGAAGGAAGATCTTGAGCAGTTTTGGAAAGTTTTGTTCATTAACTGAGAAGGATTAGAGTCCTCGTTTGAGTTGAGTTGGCCTTCGGGCTGGTTATATAAGCAAGGGAGGCCAGAGCTCGTGTTGAAGACTTTTGGTCGGTTCCTCTTGTGTTATATTGAATAAAATTCGTAGTTGGAAGGAACTTTTGTGCCTAGTTCGTCTGACTTGTTTTCTTCAAGTCATTCTAGTCGAGTTTCTGTATAGCACCACCTTTATTCGGTGGTTTTATCATAACTCGAGTTTTACAGATCCGATTGACTTGATTCTTTTTGGGTTGTCTTCACAACTTGATTTTCTATCATCTGTTCACAGTAATTGGATTTGTGGTTTCTAATCTACATGAGTTTCTTTGACGAAAAACAAAACTTTTTTACTCGGTAGAACATATTGATCCTAGTTCAATCTTTTGATCGTAACTTGAGTTTTTCTCGACAGATTTGAGTGATTCTTATTATGTTGTCATTGTGACTTTATTTTCTCTAATATCTACAATTTTTGTCACGATTGAACACGTTTTAAGATCATTTGCAGACGGTTTATCAATTGTTTGATTTTCTACCGAAGGGGCTGGGATTTAATTGTTCTCGCTGCGTAAGATTTTAAATCTTAAATCTACCATTCACTCTCCCCTCTGGTAGCTTTTCAATTGCTCTTCGATCCTACAATTGGTATCAAAGCTTTGGTGCTCTAATCTCTGTAATTTGTACGTTTTTTGACTAATCTTCATGGAGAAGTACTCTGCAATACCTTGTGTGTTTGTTGGCATTGATTTTTAGGTTTGGGAAGCACACATGTAAGTTTTTATCCAGGCGCAATGCTTCGACATATGGGAAAAGGTATAGAAACCTTATGAAGTGCCACCAAATGATCAAGTTACGGCTACGAACCTATGGGATGTCAACAACAACAACAAAGCCCGAAACTCGATCATCCAAGGACTCACTCCGAGCAACTTCGACCGCGTTGCACACCTCCGATCAACATACGATGTGTGGAGAGTGTAAGGATTGAAACGCCCAAGAGGGGGGGTGAATTGGGCTTTCTTTCAAATTTTAAGGTAATTAAAAACTAACGACTTAAAGCCCAATTCCCTATGTGATTACTCAATGCAATCAACGAAATTTAAGTTGCGAAAAGAATATTGCAGAAATGTAAAAAGGAGGGAGAGGGATGCAAACGCTCAGAGGACACGGAGACACGGAGTTTATCCCGTGGTTCGGCAAGATCACAAGGATCTTCCTACGTCCATGTTGTGGCACCCACCGAAGGGTTTTGCCACTCCCAAGTCACCGAGACAAGGGGGTCTTCACTATTCTTCTCCGTTCGCCATCTCCGACAAGGTGGAGCTCAAGCCTTGTACAATCCTTGATCTTCCGGGCTTCCACACACACCTTGGCAAGCTCCGGAAGGATCTCTTCAACCTCTCACTAGCCTAGAGACTCCAATCACAGAGAATGGACGCACACAAGCTTTTCTCTAGCTAGATCTAGCCTATACAAATGATCTAATGGGTGAAGAAGTGTAAGCTCTTGGTCTTGAGTGCTCTTGGATGTGTTGTTAGCTTCTGAGTATCAAGACTTGCCGTAATGACTGGCTTAGGGGGTATTTAAAGCCAACCTCCCCGAAATAGCCATTGGAAAAGTAGGCTGACAGAACTTTATTGTACACATTTGATGATCCGATGTCTCCCCCTTTGTTATCATCGGTCTAATTAAGCTGGCTGACGTCATGGTGTCAGATATGACCGTTGTTAGACTGATGTAGCTTCATCTTCACCATCGGATGATCCGGTGGCTCTTCCTTTAGAATTATCTTGAACTTGAGGCTTACTGGAGTAATCAACCTATGTTCACACCTCTGTACATCGGATGATCTGGTGCTTCACTTGGTCCAATGGTGTTGCAAACTGTACTAATGGACCGATGTGACTGAGCCATACATCGGATGATCTGGTGAGTGCTTTGCTCTGAGGTCTTCTTCTTCCGTTGACACAACTCGACCGATGTAGTCAACTCAGAAATCATCGGATGATCCGGTGTGTTCAACTTGTTGACTTCGAGTTGTTTTGAGTTGTTCTTTTGGAATTTGAACTTGTGACCTCTTTGACACTTGTTTGAAATGTTGTTCTGATAGTCTTCAAGCATTGAGTGATGTCAAGTTAGAGCTTTCACTTCTTGTCTTCATATGATTTGATTTGATCCCATTAGTTGATTTTATATGGGTCTCCAATGTCATTTTGATTTCATTTGATTGAGTGATTATTGGGACCTTGCATTCACAAATTCATTAGTAAAATCGAATGGTTGTCATTAATCACCGAAACCGTACCTCATGGGGCCTAGATGCTTTCAATCTCCCCCTTTTTGGTGATTGATGACAACACAATAATTTAAAGCGCAATAGTAATGAATTTGATGGTACAATACTCAATTAGATATGCAATGAATACAAGATAAGACACATCGAGCTTGTAGAAATCAAATGAAATTAATGGCACGAAAAGCTCAATCGATTAATACCATAAGCAAATGTCACAAGTAGAAAGGTGCTTAATTAATATTGCAAAAGTACTCAAGCACACAAGAAAATAGATAGAAATATACACTCCCCCTGAGACTGAGATACTACTCCCCCTGACTCCTCTACCTCTTCTCCCCCTTTGGCATCAAGACACCAAAAAGGGATCAGAGAGCCTACTGACCCTGAGAACTAGGTGCGATGACAAACTGGTCACCGTCGCTGTCGTCGGAGCTGGAGTCGCCGGTCGTAGGAGCTGGAGCGGAGGGAGCTGGGGGAACCGCTGTCGGTGCTGGAGAGGAGGTAGCAGGTATAGGAGGCGCCAGTGGAGCTGGAGGAGGCTGGGCACTGACCACAGATGCCGGTGTCTGCTGGAACAGAGACGTCGCCGGCAGAGGAGAGTGGATCGGTGCGTTGGGTGCCAGAAGTGGTGACATGCTGATAGAAGGAATCGGAGTAGCAGGCACCTGAGTTGCACCTAGAGCCAGTCCCAGTCCAGGCTGCTGTGGAGGAAGGGCGATCCCAGTCTGAGTGTATAGGTTGGTGATCAACCCTAGGATCCCCATCATAGCCTGCTGAGTCTGCTGCTGCTGGTGGAGGGTACGTCGGTGCATCTGATCAACAAGGTTCGTGAATCGGTCCATATCCTCTCGCCTCTTTCGGGCGATCTCCAGCTGAAGCTCCTGCTGCTGCCTCTGAAGCTGTGCCAGGTGAGCAGCCTGCTCTGCCCTGGCCTGCTCAGCCGCGAGCCTATCCTGGCGCTACTGCTCTATCATCTGCTAAAGAAGTGTCAACAGCTCTGATGGCTGTGACACCTGCGCCTCGAACACAGGGGGTGGTGTCAGCGGTGGAGCAGCTGATCCTCCTGCCTCTGCGTCGTGCTGCCTCGGTGAGGGTGGAGGAGGAGGGAAGTACTCCTCGACACTCTCGTCTGTGTCGCTCTCAGACCAGATATGCTGGAGGTCTCCTCCCTGAGCTTCTGCCTCTGCTAGTTGCTCATCCTCTTTCTCTAGGTCAGACCAGTCCTCCTCGGAGAGCATCGCCCTGACCTCACGCTCAACAGGGCGGCCAAGGCGGCGGTCCCCTGGAGCTGGAGCACGGTAGTGTCCGAACCGTGTCACACTCTCGTCAGAGAGACGGTCATGCACGGCGGACCCCTCGGGAACCATCATGGTAAGCAGGTAGCTGATCCAGTGCCCATAGACAAGCTGCCTCATCATGCCCACACCGTCTGTGATCACATCCTCCATCTCGCAAATAATGACATCCACTATGTCAAAGTCCATCCCGTTCATGATGTAGAACAGGATCGTCTGCTGGAGGCTGGTGAATCCCCCAAGATAGCCGGACCTCTGCAGGAGCGTGCGGCGCAAGGCGAGGTGCACTATGCGCGCAGCTGGAGTCAACAAAGCTGGAACCCTCGGCTGGTCAGGAGAGAAGGTGGGACTGAACAAAGAGCGAATCTCCTCCAGCGGTGGTGCCACTCCTCCAGTGAGCGGCCTCCTCGGTGGATCTGCCTGACCGTAGACCCTCTCATGTATGCAGGTGTCGTGCAGGTCTACTCCAAGCAACTGTCCCAGCGTCTGCCTCGTCAGGTGGTAGTGATGACCCATGAACATGAAGTCAATGGATCTTCTGCCCTCAGAGACATAGAGGGTGGCGTAGAAGACGCAGACCCAATCTTCCACATAGGCACTCCGCTCATATGCCATCAACTCCACCAAGCCTCGGTACCTCTCAAAGTAAGGACGGATCTCCGTCTCTGCTGCCAAAGCTAGCTGTCCCCAATCCAGATAATTGTGTTGGAACAGCTTGTGGCCTCGGCGTCTGTAGGTCTCGTAGAGAGACGCCTGGGTGATAGTCCAGAAGCGACTATCCACCAAAGCTTCCCAGGGCTGCGGGTACCACTCCTAAAGTAGCACATTCCATCTGAGCTTCCGAAGCTGCTTCGCCTTCATCTTCCGGTAGTCGGTCAACCGGACTCCTTCTGCGACATGGACAGTGGTGTCCATCTCGTAGATCGCACGCTGGGCCTCCCTGTCCTCACGACGGTCGGCAGCCGTCGGTCTCGGATGAGGAGCAGCCTCGATGTGTCCCCCACGTGTCCGGGCTGAGCACCGGCGGACGAGAGGCTCAACGAGCTCCTCTTCGGTCTCGGAGTTGTCGATCACGGGAGGCTGCCTCGGACGAGCCTCACAGATCCTCAATGACCTTCCTTGGCCTCGCTCACGCTCCTCGGCGGCGCGAGCGGCCATCAACGCCTTCTTTTCCTCTTTGGACAGCTTTTGCTTCTTCGCGGCGGGCTCCGTGATGGCCTTGCCCTTGTTCTTCTTGTCACGAACCATTGCAATCGCCGAGGTGAGCTTTGACGGGTCGAGCGCACGGGGATACGACAATTGTGTCGCGGTCGAAACCCTAGCGGCGATGGAGCTTGGGAGGCACCACGGAGATGTCACTTGGGGCTGCTGTGGTGCCGGGGTGGAGCAGAGGCGGTGGAGGCGGTGGCAGCGACTTGGGTGATGGTGAGTGAGGTGGCGGCTTGGCGAGGGAGATGCGGCGGCGGCGCCTAGGTCGGCGGCAGCGCGAGGTTGCAGCGGTGGCGGCGGCAGTGCGAGGTTGGTATCAGAGCAAGGTTACTCATAGGATCATTCTAGCTTCACCGCTAGAGAGCAAAAATGGCCAAGGTTGGGGGTTCGGTTCCTATCTTCGAGGGCAAGAACTTTGCCTATTGGAAAGCACGCATGCGCGCTTACCTAGAGGCTATTGCTCCCGAAGTATGGGAAGCGACTCATGCGGGGTTTGGAGAACACAATTATGTTGGTGATCAAATTAAATGGGATGCTAAGGCTAGAAATGCAATCTATGAGTGCATAAGTCAAGATGTCTTTTCTAGGATTGCTAGTAAGGAAAAGGCTTGTGAAATTTGGGCTTGCTTGATACAAATTCATGGGGGTTCATCTCGTGTAAAGGAACTTAAATATCACATGCTTAAAGCAAAATATGATGAATTTAAGATGCTTCCTCATGAAAATGTTAATGAAATGTTTTCACGCTTAAATGTTCTTATTGAGGAGATTAATGCTCTTGACATTGCGTCTCTGGGCAAGGGACTCATCAACCGTAAGATCCTCATGCTTCTTCCCAAGCCAAAGTACAACATCATCAACTCCATGCTCCAAAAAGAGTCACTTGATCACATTGAAGTTTCGGAGCTCATTGGAGAAATACACGCTCATGAGATGAGTGTACTTGGGATGATGGAGCAATCATCATCAAAGACTATTGCTCTAAAGGCATCCACCAAGAAAACAAGCCTCAAGAAGAAGAAGGTGGTTGAGCCTAGCTCAAGTGAAGAAGACCAAGCATCAAGTGAAGATTATGATGATGAGCTTGCACTAATGATGAGAAAGTTCTCACGCTTGAATTCCAAGATTACCAAGAAGGGGTACACCTTTGATCCCAAGAAGAAAGCGTTCCTACCAAGGAGAGATGATCGCAAGACTTGCTACAATTGTGGTGATCAAGGCCACATCTCCTATGATTGTCCAAAACTGGACAAAAGAAGAGAGAACTACAAAGGCAAGCACCGCAAGCTTGAAGAAAGTGATGATGATGAAGAAGAGGTCAAACCCAAACCAAGAGCCTTTGGGAAGAAGAAACAAGACAAGGGCAAGAAGGCAAGACTCTTCCCAAAGAAGAGAAATGGCCCACAAAAGGTGTTCATGTGTGAGGCAAATGAATGGGTCACCGATGAAGAAACAAGTGATGAAGAGAGTGAAGAGGAAAAAGAAAGCTTGGCCGGCCTCGCCATCGCCAACAATGATGATGCACCTCTTCATCCACCGCCCATGTGCCTCATGGCGAAAGGTAACACCAAGGTATGTGATGACTCTAGCGATGATGAGCTTTACCCTGATGATTTAACTTCCTTGATAAATGAATATCATGCTATCATTAAGAGGGAAAAGAGTAAGGTTAAAGTGCTTGAAGAAACTCGTGCTAGGCTTGAGAGTACTAACCTTGATTTGCTTGACAAGTATGAAAGCATACTTAAAGAGCATGACACGCTCAAATCCCATGTCAAGCAATTTGAGGAAGAAAATGCTAAAATTAAGATAGATAATCATGAACTTGACTTAGCACACCAAACACTCTTGGAAGAGCACAACAAGTTAATACAAGAACATCAAACACTTAACCTTGCTCATGACATGCTTGATCAAGAATTGAAAAATATGAAGAAGCAAACTCTTAATGATAAGATATCCATTACTTCTCATGCCACTAATGCTTTGCACAAGTCTTTGCCTATGAAAGCTAATGCTAGGGAGAAGGACTTGTTGGAGGAGATTGAGAGTCTCCACACTAGTGTGGCTATACTTTCAAAAGGAGAAGTCAAGCACAAGGAAATTCTCTTCCAACAAGCTAAGGACTTCAACAACAGAGGACTTGGATCCTTCCCGGTGCCTAACAAAGGAAAGGTGCCCTCACCGGAGCTAAGAACAAGCTTCATCAAGGAAGTTGGTTCTTATTGCCAACATTGTGAGGTCACCGGTCACCACACAAGGGATTGTCCTCTTCCTAACCGACCTTCTCCAAAATTGCCTACTAACTATAAATCTACTTTCAATGATCATTATTATCTCTTGAGTAAAGTACAAGGCAAGGTGAAGGCTAGGTTCATTGGCAAAGACATGAAGGGCATGAAGGGGAAGCTCCCCAAGCAACTTTGGGTCCCAAAACATACAAGGACCTAAGTTGGCTTGGGTTACTAAAGCCAAAAATTGAATTCATGTGTGTAGGTGAACTACAAAGCCGTAGGAAAGCATTGGGTACTCGATAGCGGGTGCACTCAACATATGACTGGCAATGATGGTATGTTCACCACCATAGAAAACCTCGGCAATCATGAACAAGTCACCTTTGGTGATAACTCTAAGGGAAAGGTAATTGGGTTAGGTAAAATTGCTATTTCAAATGACTTGTCCATTTCTAATGTCTTGTACGTTAAGTCTTGATACTCAGAAGCTAACAACACATCCAAGAGCACTCAAGACCAAGAGCTTACACTTCTTCACCCATTAGATCATTTGTATAGGCTAAATCTAGCTAGAGAAAAGCTTGTGTGCGTCCATTCTCTGTGATTGGAGTCTCTAGGCTAGTGAGAGGTTGAAGAGATCCTTTCGGAGCTTGCCAAGGTGTGTGTGGAAGACCGGAAGATCAAGGATTGTACAAGGCTTGAGCTCCACCTTGCCGGAGATGGCGAACGGAGAAGAATAGTGAAGACCCCCTTGTCTCGGTGACTTGGGAGTGGAAAAACCCTTCGGTGGGTGCCACAACGTGGACGTAGGAAGATCCTTGTGATCTTGCCGAACCACGGGATAAACTCCGTGTCTCCGTGTCCTTTGAGCGTTTGCATCCCTCTCCCTCCTTTTTACATTTATGCAATCTTCTTTCCACAACTTAAATTTACGTTGATTGCATTGAGTAATCGCATAGGGAATCAGGCTTTAAGTCGTTAGTTTTTAATTACCTTAAAATTTGAAAGAAAGCCCAATTCACCCCCCCCTCGTGGGCGTTTCGATCCTTACAGAGAACACTTTGTGACTATCATGAAGGACCCAACACGATCAAGGAGTTGAGACAAGATATTTTCAAAAAGGAATATGTGCATTTCGAGATGCAACCCGATTATCCTATTGGTGACCTTTTTGCTCACTTCAATAAAATTCTCAGCAACCTGCGTAGTGTCAATGTAAACTTTCCTGATGCTGAGAACGCTAGACAACTTCTTAGTGAATTAGACATGTCAATCTGGGAGATGAAACTTACATCTATTCGTGAATCAAGTGTCATGAGTTCTCTTACATTATATGTGCTTTACTCTAAACTAAAAACTCATGAAATTGACATCTTATCACGTAAGAATCCAAATAAGTCTATTGCATTTGTCTCACAACGTGATATGCCTAGCTCCATCCAATCATCATCTTGCAATACTCTTGCTTTGTTGTCCTCACTAACCCTAGAGCAGATTGAGGAATTTCCAAAACAAGAATTATCACTCATCTCTAGATTCTCAAAAGCATTGCAAAATGTGAGAACTAGAAGGAGAGCAAGCACCAGACCACAACGCTACTTTGAATGTGGTAAGACAGGACACTTCCGTATAGAATGCCCTAATCTTTCAGGTCCTACAACCCGTGATGAGAAGTAGAACAAGGTCAAGACCATTTCTGGAAACTCCAACAAGAAAAAGAAGGGTACCATAGGACACAAGATGATAAACAGCTTCATCACCGCACTTGAAGAGCTCAGTTCAAGTGATGTAGACTTTTTAAGTGATGAAGATGATGACGATCTGGCCAACTTATGCCTTATGACGGGCAAAACAAGATCAAGATCAAGTCAGGAGGATGCAAAACACAACAGTGACGACGATGAGGTATGCTCTACTTGTAATGAAATGTGTGATGCAATTTCTCATGCACTTGTTATTGTCAAGAAAAAGGACTAAAACATAGGGATAATGTAGCTAAAATTGAATCACTAGAATCTAAAATCAAATGTTTGAAAACATTTATTCCTAGTGATGATGCATGCCCCTCTTGTGACTTAATCTGTGAACAATTGTCCACATTAAGAAGTGCACACTCCTCCACTCTAGATAGACATGATGAAGAGATTGAAAAGAACAAGAAGCTGTCTGATTTTAATGTTAAAAACTTAAAAGATTCTTCTTGTTCTACAGATGATTTGCATGGTTCTGCGTGTGATACTCTTGATAAAAAATTAAAGATGCAATGAATGAAATTTCCATTATGAATAATGCTTTACGAACACATGAAATTAAAAATTGTTCTAACTGCAAACTTAAAGATAAAGCTTCATGTGAAAACTGCCTAGACTTGTCTAAAAAGCTTGATGACATGAATAGGACACTAGAGCGATTTAGTAATGGGAATAAGAATCTAGACTTGCTGTTAAATTTTTTTAAACCTCTCAATGATAAATCTGGTTTAGGTTTTGATTCTCATGCTTATTTTAAAACACATCCATCTAACGTTGTAAAAATGTTTGGATGAGGTTTAATCAAAATTGTCCCTAAACAAAAGGATGTGATTTTTAAATCTGCGGGAGTGCTTTCTAATTCTATTTCTACTGCTGAATGCTCATCTAGACATGATCACAAAATTAAATTTCATTGTACTTACTGTCATAAAGATGGTCATGTTGTAGATTTCTGATATAGACAAGCTAAACAAATTAAAAAGGATAAAATGACTGCTAGATCTCATAACTTTCATGGTAAATTTGCTATGCATGCTAAACCTAAAATTAGAAACATGCAACCTGCTTTAATGAGTCAAAAAATTGAAAAGGTAGCATCCAGACCTTCTGGTATGAAATCTGCAAAAGCACCCCTGGCAGTTCTGATAGCTCCGAGATCTCCCGGATCTTCTGTTGTTTCCTCCGGAGCTTCAACCTTTTTTCTGAAACTTCCACGTTCACCCCCGGAGCTACTGGTTTTCGTGCTAAACGTGTAACAACTTTGAAATCAGTGGATAAGAACAGGAAACCTCAATCTTTGACTCATAAACCTGCTGTTTTGTCATAGTTTTTGCGTGATGTTCCTACTGGACGTCGCATGGCTCAGTAATGGATTCCCAAATGCTTATTGACTAACCTCAGTATTGAAACATTGACGTATTATGCTTCTGTGTAGGTTTCACGCTTGAGGAAGGAGAACATATGGATTGTTGACTCAGGATGCTCAAGCCACATGACCGGTAACAAAGAATGGTTCTCCTCCCTGTCTTTTGTGTCACGTGTAGAAAATGTTACTTTTGCTGACAATTCTTTAACTCCTATTATTGCTAAAGGATTGGTTAGAGTAAATGATCACTACACTTTAAAAGATGTGGCACTTGTAAAAAATTTGAAATACAACTTACTTTCTGTTTCTCAACTGCTTGATGAGAATTTAGAAATAACTTTCTCTAAAAATTGTTGTAAAGTTGTAAATTCAAATAGTGAGCTTTTGTTTAACACGTCTCTCTTTGGAAGAGTTTTTAAAGATGATTTTGATCTGTCAACTTCTGAGCATAGGTGTCTAGTTGCCAATGATTCAAAAGATTTATTCTTCTGGCATCGTAGACTTGGTCACGTAGGCTTTGATCACCTCACTCGTGTTAGTGTTCTTGATCGAATATGTGGTTTACCTAAACTCAAAGGGGACAAAGATAGTGTATGCTCTTCGTGTAGACTTGCTAAGGTGGTTGCAGGTTCACATGCCCCTCTTACGATGACAATGACAACTAAACCTGGTCAACTTTTGCACCTTGACACCATTGCTCCGACACGTGTACAATCCTTTGGAGGTAAATGCTAGCCCAGGTACTAGCTCCTGTATTGCAGGACCATACCCATATCCTTAGGGGGAGGGTATTTTCGAAGAAGAAGAAGAAGAGTCGGTGATATTGCCTGATCGTTCCGAAGCTGACACGTGTCCAGCTCCGAATCTTGATCAAGCTCCGACTACCATCTCTGCCAGGCCGGATCGTCCATGAGCCATAAGCTCATGAATCTGCGATGAACCTGATGAAGAAGAAGCTTGTGAGACATCTGTTCCCTTACGGATTTACAAGACTCATCCCCCGCAACAGATAATTGGAAGCTTGCATTAACGAGTTACAAGATCCAGGTTTTTCGACGCCACCTCTCATGCCCATTCCGCTTTTTTGCTTCCTTTGGACCCAAAGATATATCACACGCATCACTAATGAATCTTGGATTATTTACATGCAAGAAGAGTTAGAAAATTTCGAAAGAAATAATGTTTGGAAACTTGTACCTCCACCTCAAGATCACACTTTAATTGGAACTAAATGGGTGTTTAAAAAATAAACAAAGTGAGGATGGGGTTGGGATTAGGAATAAGGCTAGATTGGTTGCTCAAGGTTTCACACAGATTGAAGGTCTAGATATTGATGAAACTTTTGCTCCTGTTGCGAGATTAGAAGCCATAAGAATTTTGTTAGCGTTTGCTGCACCTAAAAGTTTCAAGTTATATCAAATGTATGTAAAAAGTGCTTTTCTTAATGGCTTCATAGATGGAAGGTTTATGTAAAGCAACCATCTGGTTTTGAGAATCCAGAATTTCCTAATCATGTTTTCAAACTGACTAAAGCCCTATATGGTCTAAAACAAGCTCCTAGAGCATGGTACGATAGGCTAAAAACTTTCTTAATTGAAAAAGGTTTTACCATGTGCAATGTAGATAAAACTCTTTTTGTACTAAGGCATGGCAATGAATCATTATTCGTTCAAGTGTATGTGGATGATATTATCTTTGGTTGTGCTTCTCATGATCTTGTGTCCAAGTTCTCAGCTATGGTGAGTTCATAATTTGAAATGAGTATGATGAGAGAACTCACGTACTCTTTGGGGCCGCAAATCAAGCAAACCAAGGAAGGTACCTTTGTGCATCAAACAAAGTACAAAAGAGACCTTCTCAAGCACTTCAACGTGGACAAAAGCGAGCCTCTTCAGACACCAATGAGCACAACAACAACAGTTGAGCTTGATGAAGATGGTGAACCAGTTGATCAAAAAGAATATCGAAGCATGATCGGATCACTTTTGTATCTCACGACATCAAGATCGGACATACAATTCAACGTATGTCTTTGTGCAAGATTTCAAGCCTACCCACGAGCTTCACATTGTCAAGCCATCAAACATATTCTCAGGTACTTACACGGAACTCAAGAATTTGGCATTTTTCTTTCGTCATCCTCAACTATTTCTTTGAGAGCTTTTTCTGATACTGATTCCAGAGGTTGTAGGATTGATCAGAAAAGTACGTCTGGTACTTGCCATTTTCTTGGTAACTCTCTTGTTGCTTGATCCTCTAGAAAAAAAAACACTTAGTTGCACAATCCACTGCTGAATTTGAATATGTAGCTGCTAGTGCTTGCTCACAAATACTCTGGATTGTTCAAACACTTAAGGATTTTGCGGTAAATCTAGATAGTGTTCCACTTTTTTGTGATAATGCTAGTGCTATTTGCATTGCTAAAACCACGTGCAACACTCGAGAACTAAGCACATTGACATTATGTATCACTTTCTCCGTGATAATGTTGAAAAAGGTAAATTTGTGCTTCACCATGTAGATATCGAACATCAATTGGCTGACATTTTTACATAACCTTTGGATTTCACACGTTTTTGCCTTATTCGTAGTGAAATTGGGGTAATGCATCCACAAGGGTTAATTTGAGGGGGGGTGGTTGATTTTAAAATTTGGAATATGTAAATCAGAACTTGAAAATATGAGCATAATATTTCATACATGTAGGACTTTGTGATTCGTTTTTGTGCTGAAAGTTCTCACTACATTACTCATATTTTACATTTTGTAGTTTTTGCCATGACTAGTAATTGGATTAATTACTTACACTAAATTTGGTCATGATTGAACTTTCTTGTTGTTTTGAACTTGTTGCATGATCACTAATAATGATTTAATCAAGTAAGCAACTCACATGTTGAGTTTTATGAACAAATATAAATTGAGAAAAGATCAAGAGAATATGCATGCATCGCACTTCTTCTTTTGAGATGGCTTATCATTGCACTTAGATATGAACTTGGAGGAAGTTGTTTATGACAAAAACCATGTCCTTAAGCTTTTGATTGTCAAATGACATAGGCTTGGCTTGGTTTGTTAAAATAAGGAAGATGCGCATATAATCTCTTGAAAATATTATATGACCAAATTTATGCTTAAAAGATAATAAAATTGCAGCAACAAGTGTCATGCTTTCAGGTTTTGAAATAGTTAAGTTTGTGAGATCATGACTTGCTTAAAATTGAAAATTACACTTGATTTCTACCATGTCTTACACTACTTTATGTATCTCATTGATGTGATAGTGTAAGATACTTGATAGTATGAATTTGGATAAGCTCCATTTTATATGTATATGCTATAATATGCTCATAACCTTTGAAATTTCTCTTTTAAACCTTGTTGAATACATTGTCAAAGGGGGAGAAGTAAGTATGCAAGGGGGAGAAATATGGATAGGGGGAGAAGTTATGTCTATCTCTCATTTGATTTTCGAAAAGGGGGGATTGTTTTTTTGTTTTCAAAACTTTTTATGTGAATAAGCCAATGTTTAGATTTTAAATGGTGTTGCCAATGCATTCATCAAGGGGGGTATTGTGAGACCTATGTGTGCTGAATACATTGGCTTGTGTTGAAAACATTAAATTTGATAATAAAAAGTTCTAAATTCTGCCAAAACACCTTTTTAGCAAGGTCTGACTCTAGGTCCGAGCTTTTGCTAGGTCCGACTTATGTTGGTTAGCTTAGACATGTTTTTGGGTAGCTCCGATGAGCTTTGTCCTTAGCTCCAGCATGTCTTTGATAGCTCTAGCATGTCCTTGTTAAGATCCGACATGTTTTTTCTTAGCTCTGGATTTTTGGTTGGCTAGGTCCGACTAGCTTTGTTAAGCTCTGGCGCTAGGTCCGACTAGCTTTGGTAAGCTCCGACGCTAGGTCCTGCGAGCTTTGGTAAGCTCTGGTTCAAGCTCCGGTTAGCTTTTGCAATATTTGGAGCTTGATCGCAATGTTCCTAATTTTCCTGTAAAATGTTTCAAACTTGCTCTACATTGTTGGAAAAATTGATTAGTATTCATTTGCTAAGTTTTTGGTGTATTTTTGTTGGATAAGGTTGATATCGTTTTTACTGTTGTTTGCAACATGCTTATGTGAAGTGCTCACGTAAGGTGTTGTGTTCTGGAACTGACGTGAGTCAAGTCGCGGACTTGGGCTCGTATGGATTGGTTGTTTGTTCATGTGCAGGTGTTGCTTTAGTTCAAGTCATTGCTGGTGACAGGATCCTTTGGACTAGTATCAGGGGGGAGATGAGGTTCTAACAACCAAGTTCAGGAGGAATTGTGGTTGAACAGGTCAGAAGGTCGCACAGGATGATTGAAACAAGGGCAGTGCATATGAAGGTTACTGGACGTCGAAGGAAGGTGTTCGCACGTTTGCATGCGATGCATGACATGGCAACATGGTTCTGAAGACAGGTTATGGAAGGAAGATCTGAAGGATCAGATCGTATCGCATGATGACTTCGACTGTTGGCTGAGTCGGTTATGGCTGAATATGGAAAGTATTGAGTTAGTTATGGTAGTTTTTGTGTGCCGCAGAAAAGTCAAACTATTTAGGAATACGAGACGTGTTACTGGTTTGTTAGGGAGTCTCAAGATTGTTTCTATCTGCGATTAGGAAGATCTTGAGCAGTTATCGAAAGTTTCGATTTGTTCATTGAGTAGGATTATAGTCCTTGTTTGAGTTGAGTTGGCCTTCAGGCTGGTTATATAAGCAAGGGAGGCCAGAGCTCATGTAGAAGACTTTTGAGCGGTTCCTCTTGTGTTCTATTGAATAAAATTCGTAGTTGGAAGGAACTTTTGTGCCTAGTTCGTCTGACTTGTTTTCTTCAAGTCTTTCTCGTCGAGTTTCTGTACAGCACTACCTTTTTTGGTGGTTTTATCATACCTCAAGTTTTACAGATCAGATTGACATGATTCCTTTTGGGTTGTCTTCACAACTTGATTTTATATCGTTTGTTAAAGTTATACGGTCATTGGATTTGTGGTTTCAAATCCACACGAGTTTCTTTGACGAAAAACAAAACTGTTTTTACTCGGTAGAACAGATTGATCCTAGTTCAATCTTTGATCGTAACTTGAGTTTTTCTTGACGGATTTGAGTGATTCTTATTATGTTGTCATTGTGACTTGATTTTCTCTAATATCTACAATTTTTGTCATGATTGAACACGTTTTAATATTATTTGCACATGGTTATCAATTGTTTGATTTTCTACCGAAGGGGTTGGGATTTAATTGTTTCCGCTACATAAGATTTTAAATCTACTATTCACCCCCCTCTCTGATCCTACACAAAGCAGTAGTTGGAATCACCGAGGAAATCTTCTAGATCGTCAGGGAAATAGTCAGCGTGGATGACCTAGAAGATAAGGCAGCTACGACCGACTCAGAGCTGCAGAATGATGACGGGGTTCTGGTCGGCAGAGTAGCTGGAGCGCCACTTGACGTCAAGCACGACGATGAGCTTGTGAAGGCGCCGGCGGTGGATGAAGAGAACCTCGTCAAGCCAGTTCTCCATGGCCATGCTGGAGGACGTCATGGTGGTGGTGATCACGTCAACCTCGAACGTCACTTTGTACACCTGAGTCCCCGCCATTGGGTCCTCTCCTTGTCCCTATGGTTGTGGTCTGCGGCGGCCCAACACAACTTCTTTCTTGTGCAAACCTTCCTCTACCTCTAGTTTGGATTTTGGAAATGAACGTGGATATATAACTGATACAGTTACAATATGAATGGAGGAGTTTCCGAAATTGACGGTCCCGAGCCCCGAGTAAAGAATGTAATGAAGATTTTTGAATCTGATATACTTTTTCTATTATTTTTCTTTAGAAAGCTCTGAGTTTTCTTTAGAAAGCTCTGAGCCCGTGCTCAGCTATTACCATAGGCAAGGAATAAAAGGTACAAAGTCAGAGTCATATAGAAACAAATTCATGCACAAGTTGAGCATCGAAAAAGATAACGAAAGACACCTAAAACAAAACAAAAGAAAAATAGGCATCCAAGAACCCTCAGGAGATCAAAGTGGGGGCTCCCGCAAAAGTCCAAGTATAGGCCGTCTCCTTTATCTCAAAAAGTAATTGTTGTTCAGTCTTCTCTTTCCCATCGAGAAAACACTTTCTATTTTTGAATTCTTATTGTTATGACCACAAGTTGCATTGTCTCAACTAAACACCACACATAGCAACAACAACTTTTCTTAGGGGCGCACCCACTGGGTTTGCCAGGTGGGCCACAGGATACCTTGGCTCCAGCCACCAGAGAGTAGCTAGTGTGAATGCATGCTGGAGAGATGAGCAGAATCAGGAACTGGCCAATGAAGATGGAAGTCAGTAGTCTCAAGGTTCATGGATCAAAACGTGCGCCATCCTTTTTCTTCTTCCTTTTTTCTTATATTATTTTTCCACCAATCTTCTAGCCCTCCTTTATTTGATGTTGTACGGTTGGATCAAGATATGTGGCCGGCGTGAGGCGGGAGCTGTGTGTGCAACACCAAGCGGAACACCGTGGAGAGACGTTGCTCCCCTTGTTGAGGATCATGTTAATTTTATGACGTTGAGGATCGGATGTGGTGTACGTGTTTTCACAAGTGTGTTCATTTGTTCCTAAAATGAGAACACCTAGCGGCTAGCGCCTACGGTTTTGAAAGGATGAGTACAGCATGTTGGAAATATACTGTACAAAGGCATGTAATTAATTTGATGAACCGTTAAAAAATCAGGCTCCAAAAGGAACTGAGGGCTCTGGTTGATGTTATCAGCACCTGGAGCGAGCGGTGATTCAAGGGTTGCTGCGGACCAGAAGTGATGCACTAGAAAGAAGTGAAAAGCGCTCCAAAAAATGATCATGAATGAAGTTGATGCTATTTTGCTATGCTGCTTCTAGGACCTGTGGTCTATTATGTTTAGCTTTATTAACTTGGGCTAAAGTTGATACTCGAGCAACTGTTCTAGTGTCTTTTGTGATTTACTACGTACTTTTCTTAGCTTGATGTAGTAGGCTGTGAGTGTTTGATCACTTATTTTTTTGGATCCGTGTTGGGTTTCCACATAGAGAATGCTCCCTGGTGCTGTCAGAGAACTAGGTGTAAGTCACTTTCTAGATATCCAGCTCAGTAGAGTTGGAAGTGGAAATATATTCCATTCTAAAAAATAAAAGAGATAAATAGTCCACTAGTTTATTGTTAGAATAGCAACATTAGAACTATTTTTGCGCACCAATGAACAGCAAAATAAAGTCCATTACCTTAGGAGGATATATTACAAACAAGACAAAAGAAAAACACAAACTAGAAACAAGAAAAGAAAAACAACACAACTAAAAACAAGAAAAAGCCTACTTATTCTTCTTCTCCTCCACCACCTCCTCCTCCTCCTCCACCTCCTCCTCTTTATTGGGCTCCTGGCTGCAGGGCGGGGGTGCCTCCCACAGCAGAGATGGCAAATCCAGTTTCTTGGACGTCACCGTCACCAGGTTGTTGTGGCCGGCGACGCCGAGCTCGACCGCCAGTGTGTCCCAAAGGACATCTAGGCAACCGGCCAAGTGCGTCATGTCGAAGACGTAGTGGCCCGTGGTCCATATTCCTGTATGCTCTGGAAGGGGACCAAGCCCAAGGCGACGCATGGATTGTGATGTGTCGTCAATTACATCACGGGCCATCTTTCAGAGAGACCACTCCATGTCGTCCGTGGGGGCGAGGGGAGGAGTCCGGTGGGGGACACTTCCCTTTGGCGTCCTTCGGCGGGTTTGGCGGCGGCGTTTTCTTGTCAGCCATGGTGTTCTTGGTGCGGTTTTGGGAAGAGAGGAAGAGTGGTTGTGCAGAGAAGACGATGGCGTGCCCGGGTGATCTTATTGCACAGTAGCAGCCTGGTGGTTCGTCTCTCGATACACGCAGTAGTGGTGATGGGACGCAGAGCGGTTCAAATTGAATTCAAAGATGCGCATGAGCTGCGCGCGTTTAAGGCGCCTCGGTAACTGGTGCACAAGTAAGCTCGGTGCGCCCACTCACATCAGCCGCCTGTACAATGGCTACTGCTTCAAGGACCAAAACTTATGCGGCAAACAACTACATAACACTTCCTCTGTCCCAGCTCAACTCTATTTCTAGTTTTGGTCAAACTTACCTCTTACCAATGATTTATATAGATTTTATTAACTTCAATAACATGTAAATTGTATATTCTGGAAATATATTTCATGGTGAATCGGTTGTGTGAAGTTGAGGGACTAAATTGACCCATTTGAAAGTTCAAGAACCAAACTGACTTTTGATTGAAAGTTTGAGGATCAAGTTGAGTATTGTGCCTATTCTAAACGAGCCAAGCTTGAGCTTGCGATCTTGATGAGCTCATGCTTGAAAAGATCGAGTAAGCTCATTTATTGTTGTCATCTATGATATGAACGTATGATTAACTAAACAATATAATTCTATTAAAAATGTTTTATGGGACACAATTTTTATATATGATAGCGAAAAATAATGTGCAACATCGTGCACTTTCCTACTCCATTAGTTGTGAATCCTAAATTTAGTAGATTCTATTGTATATACATGAATTCTGGGCTTGACTTGAGATCGACTCGGCATTTTATTAAACTCAAGATTAGAAAGACAAGCTCGCTCGAGTTCGCCTCATTGACAACCCTAGATGCAATTAAAGTGTTGGTGCAATCGTGTAATCGACGAGTTTCATCCGTTGGATCTACATCTTACAGTTATTCCATCTTTTCATTTAACCCCTTCCACCACGCCAATCGACGAAGTGGTAATCGGAATCGCCGAGGAAATCTTCCAGCCACCACAAGGATTCCGCCCTGTTGCATTGATTGTACTGCAACGAATATTAAATCATTGCAGTAACCTTGGTCTTTTGCCACGGCTCACTAGTTTGTGGCATTAGCATCTATCACCACGGAACACGATCATTGCATTAGGATCTATTGCCACGATTCACTAGTTCGTGGCATTAGGATCTATCGCCACGAATCTGTTGCCACGATTCACTAGTTCGTGGCATTAGCATCTATTGCCACAGAACCCGATCGTTGCATTAGGATTTGTTGCTACGATCCAATAGTTCGTGGCATTAGCATCTATCGCCACGGAATCCGCTCATTGCATTAGGATCTGTTGCCACGATTCACTAGTTCGTGGCGTTAGCATCTATCGCCACGGAACACGATCATTGAATTAGGATATGTTGCCATGATTCACTATTTCGTGGCGTTAGCATCTATCACCACGGAACACAATCGTTGCATTAGGAACTTTTTCCACGCATTACCAATTCGTGGCTATAGGATCTATCGCCACGAAACACAACCCATTAGGATTTGTTGCCATGAATACCGGTTCGTGGCGTTAGGATCTATCGCCACGAAACACAATTGTTGCTTAGGAACTTTTGCCATGATTCACCACTTCGTGGCATTAGGATCTATCGCCACAAAACACAAACGTTGCATTAGGAACTTTTGCCACGATTCACTAGTTCGTTGCGATAGGATCTATAGCCACGAAACACTATCGTTGTATTAGGATCTGTTGCCACGAAATACCGGTTGGTGGCATTAAGATCTATCGCCACGGAACATAATCGTTGCATGATGAACTTTTGCCACAATTCACTAGTTCGTGGCGTTAGGATCTATCGCCACGAAACACAGACGCTGCATTAGGAACTTTTGCCATGATTCACCAGTTCGTGGCGTTACGATCTATCGCCACGAAACAAAAACGTTGCATTAGGAACTTATGCCACGATTCACTAGTTCGTGGCGATAGAATCTATTGCCAGGAAACACTATCGTCGTATTAGGATCTGTTGCCACGAAATACCGGTTGGTGGCGTTAAGATCTATGGCCACGGAACACAAACGTTGCATTAGGAACTTTTGCCATGATTCACCAGTTCATGGCGTTACGATCTATCGCCACGAAACACAAACATTGCATTAGGAACTTATGCCACGATTCACCATTTCATGGTGATAGGATCTACCGCCACGAAACACTATCGTTGTATTAGGATTTGTTGCCACGAAATACCGGTTGGAGGCGTTATGATCTATCTCCACGGAACATAATTGTTGCATTAGGAACTTTTGCCACGATTCACCAGTTGAGTCGTGGCAAAAGTTTGTAATGCAACGATTGTGTTCCGTGACAAAAGATCCTAATGCCACGATTCAATATCGGCTTGCTTCTAAGCTAGCTGCTAAATAGAATAGCGGCTTCTATCTTTTCAAAAAAAAAAATCAAATAGTTCACGTACAGCTAGGTCACACAGTATTTATATAAAAAAATCATCATCTTCGCTGTCCTCCCTCAATATTGGAGGTACAATACCATCATTGATATGTGTATCATCATCATCGTCGTCATCATCATCTTCATTTGAAAGAGCGGAAGCATCACCGGTTGATCCCTCAATGTCATTCCTATCCCATGCGGTACTATCCTCATTTATATCAGTAAGTCACCGATCATCAAATGTCTCAGCCTCCATCGTCTCAATGACATTATTTTCACTGTCTCCAAGGGCATGGAAAAAAGGTTTCGTGGCTTCGTTTTAACAACTGTAGCCCATTTAGGTTGCTTCACACTTCTAACGTAAAAAACTTGTTCTACCTGGGTGGCTAGAATGTAAGGCTCGTACTT
The DNA here is from genome assembly GCA_036927565.1 of Tuctoria greenei. NCBI lineage: Eukaryota > Viridiplantae > Streptophyta > Magnoliopsida > Poales > Poaceae > Tuctoria > Tuctoria greenei. Next base: position 79,776,797 of record JAYESD010000003.1, on the reverse strand, counting down.
AAATTGAGAAATAGTAGTGTCAACATCTATCATTCCATATAGATCCATTTTGTAGCATCTGCTTTGCCTCTGGTCGGAACGAGGCCGATCAAACAAGTCACATTAACATAACAAAGCCTCTTGTTTTTTTTTTCAAAATACACATAAATCATTTTCTTGATTACTCCATACCACTCATGATCACCATCCCGAACAACAACACCACTGTTTTGCGTCCGTAAATCTTTTTCCACCTCTTCTGTTTGAAATAAGAAGTCATTTATGAATGATCGACTAAAAAAACGTGCCGACGATCAGGTCCTCTAGATAATGCACAAAAATAATCGGTTACTTTGCCTTCTTTGTGTAATATCGTAATCTATACACATTAATTAGTATAAAAGGGGTCATTGATAAACCAACTTCAGAACACATATTTCTTCAATATTTCATCAAAGTAAAAACTTGCATGTACTTACTCCTTTCTGAAACCCATAAACAAACTCATCTCTATGGCGTTTTTCAACATCATGAGAATGAATCTTTTTCAGCTCTGCTCACTGAAAATGGTACAAAATTAAATCATCCATGTACAATAAGCATGATCCAATATAGTATAGAACATCTGAGTTATACGTACTTGATCCATGGAGTGGCCTCTTGAACATTAGAAATAATATAATGCCTGATGTTATGTAGTTCCACCATAGTAAGTTGGCCCCATTTAAACCTTTTTTTAGAATTATCAACTTCTGTAAATATATTAGACTTGAGAGAAGGTTCATTCCTAGCTGCAGCTTCATGACATTCTGGCCTATTAAGCTTGGCGTTGATGTTATCCAAAAGCTGACTACAAAAAGTCATACACTCTTCCATAATATATCCCTCAGCTATAGAACCCTCCGCGTGAGCTCTGTTATGTACATACCTCTTCAATGTACCAAGGTACCTCTCAATTGGATACATCCATCTGTAAGAAACAGGTCCACCCAAGCGAGCTTCTTCACAAGATGGATTGGAAGATGTACCACGATATCAAAGAAAGCGGGATGAAGCAACATATCAAGCTTACAAATTGTTTCAAGAAATTGTTCAATCATCTTATACAAATTTGGTTCCGCCAATTCTTTAGACCAAATTCCAGAAAAGAATATGCTAAACTCAATTAAAGGTTCAACAACCTTTTCAGGCAATATGTCACGTATTGCAATAGGAAGGAGCATCTGAAATATAATATGGTAGTCATGAGTTTTTAGACGTGATACCTTACGTTTTGTTATGTCCACACTTCTCTTGATGTTTGAGGCATAACCATCGGGCATCTTCACATCCACCAAAAACTTGCACAAGGTGGTCTTCTGATCTTTTTGCAGAGTATATGATGCTGATGGACAATCATACTTCCCTTTCGTATCCACCGGATGTTGCTTTGGCCGTATACCCATTTCCTGCATATCAAAACAAACTTGTAGACTATCTTTTGTTTTACCATCCATATTAAGCAATATCATAAATGTTTTTCTCAATGTGCATGACATCCAAGGTATGCCTTATTAGCAATGTCTTCCAATACGGGAGCTGAAAAAATATACTTTTCTTCTTCCAACTATGCCACCTATCTTCCTCAGTGCGCTTTCTCTTATTATTCGTCTGTCCAAAACTCACTTGATGAAAAGTATCGTATTGTTGGAGTACTTCGTGACTAGAGAGTGATGTTGGAGCCTCTCTATTCTCTATCTTGTTGTCGAATGAAGCTTTGTCCCAACGCCACCGGTAATCTTGAGGTAGGAAATGATGATGACCCATGTAGCAATACTTTCTTCCATATTTCAACCACAAGGCGTCAGTGTTTACATGGTAATATGGACATGCTATCCTACCTTTTGTGCTCCATCCACATAGCATTGCATATGCTGGAAAATCATTTATTGTCCACAATATAGAAGCTCGCATGAGAAATATCTCTTTCTTTGAACCGTCGTATGTTTCAACACTATCAGACCATAATTTCAGTAGCTCAACAATCAAAGGCTGCAGATACACATCAATGTTGTTTCCAGGTGACTTTGGCCCATGAATTATCATTGACATCAACCAATAAGGCTGCTTCATACACAACCAAGGTGGTAGATTATAAGGGATTAGAATCACAAGCCATGTACTGTAAGAAACATTCATTACTCCAAAAGGATTGAAACCATCAAATGCTAGCCAAAGTCTTATGTTGCGAGGATCAGATGAGAAATTTGGGTGAATGCTATCAAAATGCCTTCATGCTTTCGAGCTTGCAGGATGGCATAATATTCCATCATCAATACGTTCTTCTTTGTGCCATTGCATGTTTGACGCCATTGATTCTGCCATATAAAACTTTTGAAGACGGGGAATAAGAGGGAATTATGGTAGAATCTTGCGTGCTACAAGCTTCTTGGCTATTCCACAAGGTAAAGCCTCTCTTGCATCCCCACAAGTACTATTTTTCCATCTTAATTCACCACATTTTTGGCATCGATCCAGCAGAGAAAAGTCCTTCTGGAATAACACACAGTCATTGACACATGCATCGATCTTTTCGTAGCTCAGCCCGAGGTCATGAACAACCTTCTAAACTTTATCAAGTGTATTCGGAATCCAATGGCCCTCTGGAAGCACATACGAGTATAGTTCAAGGATCAACTCACACGCTTTTTTGCTCAAACCAATTAAACACTTTATCTGGTACAACTTGACAATGAAGGATAATTGGCTCACCTTCTCACAACCTGGATACAACTCCTTTTTGGCATCATTTAATAAGTCATAGAATGCCTTTGCACACCTAGTTGGCTCCTGCTGGTTTATAGCATTTTCTAGATCATCAACATCTACTGAAGTACCACCACGATCAGTCCCTCTAAGTAGACAGGACATCATATTTTTGATAGCAGCATCATCAGAAATTTACTCCTCATTATTTGCTAATTGCTCAACAATATTTTCTCAACTCGTTTTTCTCCATAGTGTACCCAACAAGTATAATCAAATGACATCCCATTATGAAGAAAGTGAAGATGAAAGTTTCATGCAAGGACAAGACTTAGTTTCTTCTTCATGAGTGCCCTGGAATGCTAAATTTAAAAATGACTTCATTCCATCCTGCCACTCCTTCGTACGCCTGTCTTTTCCCATCCGTGTCTTATCTTCTAACATCGCTTCCTACAATTCAATCAACGTATCCGTAAGAGGATTGAACTACAATAACATTATGCGAGTAATTGTACCTAGCGCTGTTTCTCCTCCACATGCAGCGACCGGCAGATGCTCCTCCAAGAGTGTGGCGGCCGGAGGATGCACCTCCAAGAGCGTGGAGTCCGGCGGATGATCCTTTAGGTGTGTTTCGTGCAATTGGGGGAGGAGCCGTTGTGGATCGAAGGGTCCGGCGGGGAGGCAGCCAGGACAAAGCGTACGTGAAGCTATCAGTGTAGGCCCAACACTGCGTTGGGCCGCTTGTTATTCGTGGGCTGAAACTGCGCTGAGTCACTTTGTATTCCTGGGCTGAAACTGCGCTAGGACGCTTGGTGTTTGTCCCCATGACTCATGAGCCCATGTACGGGTGCACGTCTAGCTCTGGCAATTTGTAATCTATATAAGTTAATGTAGCAATGGGGGTGGTATTCCAATCGAAGGGGAAAATTTGGCGACCTTAAAGGAGATGTTTCTCGATAAATGGAGAAATTTTTAATTTGACACGGAAAGGGCCTAGCGTATGCGGGGAAAATTATGCTTATAAAAAACCGCGGTTTGCATCCCTCTCGGTTATTGCAACCGCTCGACGTGTCTCATTGGCTTCACTAGCAGTTTTTTTTTATTTGACACAGAAAGGGCCCAAAGCATATATAAAAAAAACATCCGCCCCGTACATGCCTCATTCACGTCCCATTCGACTTCGACCGGACAAGCGGACGATGTCGAAAGGAACGTGGCCGAGTCTTGTACGACATCTTTTCTCAGTTGGATGTGTAACGACAATACCGTGCGTTGCCTTATATGCTCGTTGCAACGAGCTCAACTTTCCGAGGTGGGACAAATCGTTCACAGCTTGTTAAAATCGCTCACACGAATTCGTTACGGACAACTGGTATAGGAGTACTGGTAATGCTTACACCGTGTATAGGGGCATTGGGCCAGTGTTACATTGGGGCCAGTGGTATATAGATGGAGCCACGATCAGGGAACGACGATTGAAGACACAAAGGAAGTACGTGTGGCACCATATGAGAACGGTATGCACTTGCTATCCGGTGCGTTGTTAAAGGAGATGTTTTTCGATAAAAGGAGAAATTTTTAATTAGACATGCAAAGGGCCCAGCTTATGCGGGGAAAAATTATGCTTATAAAAAACTATGGTTTGCAACCCTCTCGGTTATCGCAATGGCTCGACGTGTCCAATCGGCTTCACTGGCAGTTTTTTAATTTGACGCGAAAAGGGCACATGGTTTTATATAAAAAACATCTGCCCCGTACATGCCTCCTACACATCCCGTTTGATTTCGATGGGGCGGGGGCGGGGGGGGGGGGGGGGGGGGCGATGTCAAACAGAGCTCGCCAAGTCAAAATCGAACGGAGCGTGTAGAAGTCTTGTACGACATCTTTTTTTTTAATCGAATGTCTGACTACAATAGCGTGTGTTGCCTTATATTCTCGTTGCAACGAGCTCACTTTCTGAGGTGGGACAGATCGTTCACATCTTGTCAAAATCGCTCGCACGAATTCGTTACAAACACTGCGCGTGGGGGCAAACGTAGGGAATATGCTAGGTGACCAGTGCACAACTTGGGCCCAGGTGGTGCATAGATTGCAAGTGACGAGGATACGATTCCTGGAATTAATCCTGGTGTTATCCCTGTCATGCCCGGCCATCATACGACCTCGTTCGTTTAAGTGGACACATGTCACAGTCATGGAACTGCTTCATCCGTCCTTTCATGTGGACACATGTCACAAATCTTGAATGGTATGCACAACCTTGAATATGCATACCGTATCCACAAATTTTTTTCCTTGTTTGGGTAGGTGTGGATCCACTTCAATATATGTGGATTGGAGAGTGTCCAACCATCATACGACCTGGCGTATGTAATGAAGATTTTTGAATCTGATATACTCCTCTTTTTAATTCTTTGTTATGACCACAAGTTGCATTGTCTCAACCAAACACCACGTACAACAACAGTGACTCAGCGGAATCGGGAACTGGCCAATTAAAATGAAAGTCAGCAGTCTCACGGTTCATAGATCGAAATGCGCGCCATCCTTTTTCTACTTCCTTTTTTCTATCCATAACTGTGATACTGCTGAGTTCCATCTTCACCGGCACATATGTACGGTCCGGGTGTGTCGGTGTACCTTAATCCCCATCGTGCGTCCCCGGTGGTGGTTGGAAGACCCCTGCTGGTATGTTCTGGTTCCTGTCCTCCAACTCCATCATAAGGCTCTGTTGCATACCTATAAGTCAGTTTTTCATCAAAAAACTTGCATGCCGCTCAACACCGAGGCTTTGTTGGTTTGTCTGGTGGTGAACCGCCTGCATAATCAGAAACCTAGAGATGGAGTAGGAGGACAGGTATCAGATCATACCTATAAGGCTCTTCCCAACAATCACCGGGGTTGGACGACGGGGGATTAAGGTACACCGGCACACCCGTACCGTACGTGTACCCGACCAGCCGTGTACTAGTTTCCTTCGAACCTCCGGTAGAAGAAAGCGGAAGCATGCAGGGAAAGATTAATGGTATCGAGACTATTCTGTATGGAGAATGTTTGTTGTGTATTCATCAGGGAACACATATACACTTTATATAGGCTAGATAGTGTAGTGTGAAACCAAAACTAAACCCTTTCGCACTACACAGATTCAAAAGCTGGCGTTAATGACTAAACGTAGGCCAACACAATCAAACAATGACGTTAGACCAACGCAGTCAACAATGACTGTTACATATGTGCGTGCTTATCCTTTCTACAGTCTGGTCGTGAACCGCCTGCATCATCCGAAGCCTAGATAGAGTTGGAGGACAGGAATCAGAGCATACCTGCCTGGACCAGGATTGCCTGATGTAGCGACATTTTACTGCATGCGTGCAGTAAAGACTGCATCCACCGTTTGTTTTGATCCCACGGTTGTACTTCCTAGCTATCCAACTAAAGGGTCCATTCAAATCGTTTCTTAAACTCTTGCCTGCTTGCTTCAACATGAGAAAGAGTTTACATGCATATAATGATGCATACTTCAAACATCTAAATAAAACAAACTTCTATAACAAATTAACAGGATTAAAAACACATTAACTATCGAGGACATTAGGGAGGGTTTCGATGCTTTCATTTTGTAAACTTGACAAGAACTCAAGGGTTATTTTCATTGCCTCTTGTTTGCATCAGCATGAAGTACAATCTTGTTTCTTTTTTGCCTAGAGCATGAAGTGTCCTATAGATCGATGGCAATAATTAATGAGAAAATGCCATATTTAAAAAGACTCCTGAAAATAGGATGCGGTAAAATTCACTACGTCAGGCGATCCTGGTCTGCCTGCAAGGGTCTTCCCAACAACCACCGGGGACGATGCACGACGGGGGTTAAGGTGCACCAGCACACCAGCCCGGACTGTAGTGTACCCGGCCAGCCTCGTAGCTTCGTTTTATATTTTACAGTATTCCCTAGGCTTAAAAGTTTGCTCTTCCTCTCTGTTTTTGCTCTGTTTGCTCTTCCCTAGGCTTAAAAGTTTTATATTGTAAAATATTTTTACATACGTAATACGACATAGGATATATCACTTGATGGTTTTGCAAAAAAAAAATGGAGGAGAAATATGTATATCCCATGCAACTACGTAAATCCACCCTAGTTAATTAGCTAGTTATTTTTTTAGATGATAAGAAATTATTATCTTTTCCTATGTGAGGTGGCCGGGGTAGATGATGTACATGGCATAATAGCTTATGTGGCATGCCAATGTGGATGTCCAACTCAGACTAAGGATGAAAGTGAAACGGTTTTTTGAAGTTGATGGACTAAATAATTGACCCATTTGAATGTTCAAGGACAAAACTTAGTTTTGATTGAAAGTTTGAGGATGAAGTTGAGTATTGCCAGATTGATGAGCTCAAGCTCGAAAAGTTTAAGTAAGCTCATTTGTTGTTGTCATCTATGATATGTACGTATGATTAACTAAACTATATAATTCTATTAAAAATGTTCTATGTGACACAATTTTTATATATGATAGAAACAAACTCGCTCGAGTTTGACTCGTTGGCAGCCCTACATGCAATTAAAGTTTTGGTGCAATCGTGTAATCAAAGATTTTCATCCGTTGGATCTATACATCCTACGGTTATTACATCTTTTTATTTAACCTCTTCCACCACCACCACCACCCCTTCACCTAGTGGAGGGGGTTAAATAAAAAGATTCAATTACCGTAATGTAGATCGATCCAGCGGTTGAAGATGGTTGATTGCACAATTGCACCAAACATCTGATTACATTCTAGTTCAACCCAACTTTAAAACAGGAAATCTTTTGACACTGATTAATCCAGTCGTGATGTTTTTCTCTTCTTGTTTTTGTGATGTTTTATTCTTTCTTGTTTCATGATGCTGATTTTCATGTTTTGTACTTCCTCCTTCCCATATTACTTGTCGTTAATAATTAGGACAAGTTTTCTAGTTCAAATATGAACTAAAAAACTTGTTCTAACGACAAGTAATATAGGTAGGAGGGTGTAATGTTTTATGATAATGAACTCAATGTTAAGTCGTCTGTTCGATCTGTTATTTTGTTTTATATCTGCTGTTTAGTGAACTATTTGTTCTATCTGTATTCTCTGTTAATGAATGACCCTCCACACCGCCACTGGCTTCTAAAGTTGCCTGTACGATACTTTAGCCGCTGGAGGTGCCAGGAGATCGCCCGCAGTGGGGCCTGCAAAGCTGTCTATAAAGTAGTATACAGTACTAACAGGTAGCAACTACTATAAAGGAAAGTGGAGACAATCAACTTAGATAAAAGAAAAGAGAAGACGAGAAAAATGTTAGAAAAAGATAGGTAGAACTCCAATGTACTACTGGCCCTATGCCCCTATATGCGGTGTAATCATTACCACTACTCCTATACATGGCCAGAAGTTATTACCACTGCTTCAAGGGAAGTGTTGCGGACTAGATGTGTCGATTAGTTTATTTTGTGTTTATTGGGGATTATGTAACAGCAAGTTCTGTTGATTAGCGACGACTGGAATGAAAAGTGGAGACAATGAACAGAGAGAAGGGAACACTTATTTCCTTTGTTCCAAACTACTGTATGATTGAATGTATTTCATTTCCGGAAGAATCAATTTCTTTAAACTATCTCGTGAGTTTCCTTTGATGCAAACGGGGCTAAACAAAAGACGAGCGCACATAGGGGAAACCCAACAAGTGCAACATTCATCAGAGACGAGCAGGCATAGGGGAAACACATACAAGTCTATTTTATATACTCCCTTTGTTATCTTTTAATTGGCCTTGGGAGAACTAGGGGTGCATTAAAACGGGAATGGAGGGAATATAATCCATAAAGTACAATGCCTGATGACAGAACAGGTCATGCTCGTGCTTAATCCTACAGTTCTCAGTGCAGAAGATTCTCCACTCCTCCCATGTACCTGGCCTGCCGCAGCGGGCAGTTCCCTAGTTCCCCCCTATTGAGCAGCCCCAAGCATCATCGTCAATGTTGGGCACCACCACCGGCGGCGCTTCTGGACGAGGCCTAGCAGGAACCTCCAAACGACACCATCAATACTATTCTTGGCTTCATGTTGACACCGTCAGCACTCCTTGTTGGTCCACTTCATCGCAATGGACCCGGCCGCGTTGTAGCCAATGTGGGCCTCAAGTTCGACCTGCCGGATATACTCGAAAGCGTCACGGGCCCTGCGATCGACGTTGTAGCAGAGCATGGCGAGGACGTAGGACGCCAACATGTAGCCGTTTGTGGCCATCTGGGAAAGGAACTGGGTGCCCGGCGGCGCGCGACTGTGCAGGAAGACGAGGTCGAACCCGGTCACGTAGCATGCATGAGGGTTGCAGACGATCGCCAGGCGCTCCACAAGGGCGTTGTAGCTCCCGTTAAGCTTCCAGATGCTCTCCCGCTCCAGCACCATGCGCCTGACCACGCGACCCCGGCACGCCGCGTGCATGGCCTTGCAGGTGGCGCTTAGACTGGAGATGTCGTCCATGGGCTGCGGGGAGGTTGCGGCAACAAACCACGCGATCAGGACCACAATATCATGCGGCAAGGGGAACTCCATGGGCTTCGAAGGGAACCAATGAGGGTGCGCGCGATGGAGACAAAGAGGAAAAGTACGCGCGGAGAAGAGGATGGCCTGTGTGTGTTGCGGAGAAGAGGATGGTGTGCTTTTATTAGTACGCATGGAGAAGACGATGAGACGCGTGCAGACGCGCGCAGTGATGGTTATAGCTTGTAAAGTGCACCTTTTGGAATGCTACTTACAAAACTCGTATGAAAGTCTTTCCCTTCCGGAGAATTCCATTCCTTTAAACTGTCCTGTGAGTTTCCTTTGATGCAAACTGGGCTAAACAAAAGACGAGTGCTGGAGTTATGGCTTCTAAAGTGCAGCTGTACGCTACTTTAGCCGCTGGAGTTGTCAGCAGGCAGGAGATCGCCCGCAGCGGGGCCTGCAAAGCGGTCTGTAAAAAGTACTCCTCCCTCCGTCCCAACTCAACTCTAGTTTTAGCTTTGGTCAAACTTACCTTTGACAAATGGTTTCTTGCCTGGTCCTTATCCTGATGGTCAAGGTCCTCCGCCTGCTGCCCCAGATGACTTGGGGCAGAATGATCCTGGCGACCAGAATGAAGTGTCAGATATGTTGTCCACGGCGCAGGGTTATTCAACACAAGCACAAGGTAGCATATCCTAATCTTTCTCCTCATATATAGCGTGTTAACTAATTTCTTGGGCCCAAATGATATAGAAAAATTACTCCAGATTTGATGATTCCATAAACTAATCGCTACTCAAAACAATGACGGTGCTCATCAAGTTCGCCAGCTCAACTTCATCCTCAAACTATCAATCAAAACTCAGTTTTTGGTCCTTGAACTTTCAAATATGTCAATTATTTAGTCCCTAGACTTCAAACAACTGTGGCATGCCACATAAGCTAATATGCCACATCATCTACCCGGCCACCTCACGTAGAAAAAGTTAATAATTTTTTATCATCTTAAAAAGTAACTAGCTAATTAATTCGGGTGGATTGACGTAGTAGCATGGGATATACATATTTCTCCTCCATGTTTTTTTTATAAAACTATCAAGTGATATATGTAAAAATATTGTAAAATATAAAACTTTTTCAAAGGGAAGTCTTAGGTTTCATCAAATCTATCTTTGTCCAATGATTTACGTAATTTTGATCTGTTTTAACAATACAAGGATTGTACTTTTAGATTCACCATGAAAATATTTCCATAATATACAATCTAATACTACATGTTATTGAAGTTAATATATTCCATATAAATCATTGGTCAAAGGTAAGTTCGACCAAAACAGAAATAGAGTTGAGTTGGGGCGGAGGAAGTATTATACGTTGCTGTTTGCCGCATAAGGTTTGGTCCTTGAAGCCGTAGCCATTTGTAAAGGCAGCTGATGCGACTGAGCGCACCGAGCTTACATGCGCATCTTTGAATTCAATTGGAACTGCTTCGCGTCCCATCACCACTACTGCGCGCGTCAAGAGACGAACAGCCAGGTTGCTACTACGCTATAAGATCACCCGGGCACGGCATCATCTTCTCTGCATAGCCACTCTTCTTCTGTTCCCAAAACCGCGCCAAGAACATCATGGCTGACAAGAAAACGCTGCCGCCAAGCCCACCGAAGGACGCCAAGGGGAAGCGTCCCTGACCGAACCCCCCCCCCCCCCTCGCAGACAAGGACTGGGCTCTCCTGATGATGGCACGCGATGTATTTGACAATACATCATGCTCCATGCATCGCCTTGGGCTTGGTCCCCTTCCAGAGTATGTTGTAATGGGGACCACGGGACACTACGTGTTCGACATGACACACTTGGCCGGCCACCTCGATGTCCTCTGGGAGACGCTGGCGGACATGCTCGACGTCGCCGGCCGCGATAACCTGGTGGCGGTGATGTCCAGGAAACTGGGCTTCCCGTCTTCGCCGTGGGAGGTGCCCCCGCCCAGCCAGGAGCCCAAGGAGGAGGAGGAGGAGAAGGAGAAGTAGGTGGAGCTAGGTGGAGGAGAAGTAGTTTTTTCTTGTTTTTAGTTGTGTTGTTTTTCTTTTCTTATTTGTAGTTTGTGTTTTTCTTTTTTCTTGTTCGTAATGTATCGTCTTAAGGTAATGAACTTTATTTTGCTGTTCATTGGTGCGCAAAAATAGTTCTAATGTTGTTGTTCTAACGATAAACTAGTGGACTATTTATCTCTTTTATCTTTTAGAATGGAATATATTTCCATTTCCAACTCTACTAAGCTGGAGATCCAGAAAGTGTCTACCACCTAGTTTATCTAACAGCACCAGCAGGGAGAAACCCACTCTCTATGTTGAAACCCAACACGAATCCAACATAATGTGCAATCAAACAGCAAAGTACGTAGTAAATCACAAAAAATGCAACAACAATTTTTGGAGTACATATCAACTTTAGCCCAGATTAAATGCTCATGGGCGTCATTGCAAAAGGGTGAAGACAAAATAGAATTAATTCGGATGGCTTGAAAATACAAACTAGAAGTCAGGGTCATCGAAGTTTTTGACCGATTTGGATTGAGTCTTAGTTATAGACTTCCATAATAATAAAATGTATCGGGTATTTTACTTTCACTAGTGTGTCATAAAAAGTATCCGGTGTTTTACTTTCACTAGTGTGTCGGGTTGAGTCTTTTGTTGTTGATCTCCACAACTTGCTGTATCAGTGTGGCCGTACTGTACAATATAATCGCATGCCTTGCACAGTACAATATAATTTCCATCCATGTTGTACTCGTCCTTTTGAAGAAACGACAACCGTAGGTGTTAGCCGCTTACTTTAGATTTTAGGAACAAATGAACACACTTGTGAAAACACGTACGCCACATCCGATCCTCAACATTATCAAATTCAACAAGGGGAGCAACGTCTCTCCACGATGTTCCGCCTGTTGTTGCACACACGACTCTCGCCTCACGCCGACCACATATCCTGATCCAACCGTACAACTTCAAATAAAGGAGGGCTAGAAGATAGGTGGAAAAAATACGTATAAGAAAAAAGGGAAGATGAAAAAGGATGGCACGCGTTTCGATACAGGAACCGTGAGAATGCTGGCTTCCATCTTCATTAGCCAGTCCGCTGATCTCTCCAGCATGCATTCACACTAGCTACTCTCTGGTGGCTGGACCCAAGGTATCCCGTGGCCCACCCGGCATACCCAATGGGTGGGCCCTGAGAAATGTTGTTGTTGTTGTACGTGGTGTTTGGTCGAGACAATGCAACTTGTGGTTATAATGATAAGAATTAAAAATTAGACAGAGTATATCAGATTCAAAAATCTTCATCTCTTTACTCCGGGCTCGGGCCCGTCAAATTCGGAAACTCCTCCGCTCATATAGTAACTGCATCAGTTATATATCCAGGCCCGTTTCCAATTAAAATCTAAACTAAAGGTGTAGACGAAGGTTTGCACAAGAGAGAAGTAGGGATGACAAGGAGAGAGGACCCAATAGCGGGGACTCAGGTGTACAACATGACGTTCGAGGAAGATGTGATCACCACCACCGTGACGTCCTCCGGCGAGGACATGGAGGACTGGCTCGGTGAGGTTCTCTCTGTCCACCATCGGCGCCTTCACAAGTTCGTCTTTGGGCTTGACGTCAAGTGGCGCCCCAGCTACTCTGCCGACCAAAACCCCGTTGATGTTCTGCAGCTCTACGTCGGCCGCTGCTGCCTCATCTTCCAGGCCATCCATGCTGACTACTTCCCTGATGAGCTGGAAGATTTCCTCGGTGATCCCGACTACCGCTTCATCGGCGTGGGCGTGGAGGGTGACACCGACAGACTTTGGAAGGACTGGCAGCTGAATGTGGCCAAAACGGTGGACCTGGCCGAGCTCCCAGCGGAGGAGATGGATCGCCCGAGTCTCCACCGCGCGGGGCTGAAGGACATCGCAAGCGCCGTGATGGGTGCCAACATGGAGATGCCTTACCGAGTGAGGACAAGCAACTGGGACGCGTACAATCTCTCCGGTGAGGAGATCAGCTATGCGTGCATCGACACCTTCGTCTCCTTCGAGTTTGGCCGCAAGCTGCTCTCTGACGACTACTGATCTAACCACAGAGTTTGTGGATTGGCTACCGTCGATCATCCTGTCATGTTATTCGCAGGTGCATTGCTCAAGTTCTAGCTTTTCTGCTTGTGCGCCCAATCTATCATAAAATTATTTTATCATGAGGAAACACTATATCTTTCTTTTAAGAACATGCTTTTTATTTCACATGCATCGAGGTCTTTCACATGCATGTTAGTTGTCCATGCATGCTACGCCCCAAACATGATCAACGAGCCTCAAACATGACAATCTCTCAACAAAAAGAGAACACGTAACGTCTGCAAACATGATCAAGGTCTTTCACATAGCTGTTAGACGTACATATGCATGCTATGTCCCAAACATGTATTCCAAGAATAGAATATTTCCTGCCATGAATATATATTTCTATATTTATCATATTCTCTACCATGAATGTGTATGCTCTCAACCTATATGGCAGTTTATCTACCACACTAATGAAGAATATTATCCTGTCATCAATAGAGATAACAAATTTGACACAAGGATGTTCCCTCGATGGTACGAGGATAGAATGTGGACTACCATCTTCTAATAAGCACACAGCTCTCACTACGTACGTATGTGGTTCATCAAATTAATCGATCGCATGCTGCCATTATGTATCGCTGTACTCATCTTTTGAAGAAAGGACAGGCGTAGGCGCTAGCCACTATGTGTTCTGATTTTAGAAACAAATGAACACACTTGTTAAAACACGTACGCCACATCTGATCCTCAACATGATCAAAATAACATGTTCCTCAACAAGGGGGCACAAAAATCATCAACACGTGACCAAACATGCTTCATCGCGAGTGTCTTTCACATGCATTACATTCATGTCCACCATCATCCATGATGACAACAGTTATCATCGGTTCGATATGGACAATCGGTCGGCAACAGTCGGATCATTCAAAAAAAAAGATATGGACTCTCGGTCGATTGCCACGCGCGTTCACGTCATTCTCTGCACCTCGTTGAAATTATTCGCACGAAATGTCACGAACACCACGACAGACCTACAAGTATGCCAGGTGGGACATTGCATATCCTGGGCCCTTTGTGTGTTAAATTGAAAAAACTGGCCCATGAAACGTGTTGAGCCATTGTGATAACCGAGAGGAGGCGAACCGCGGTTTGGGGTAACTCTGACCGTCGATTCAAAAGCACAATTTTTGAAGTGTCCGATAATTTCCACTCACGCGCTTAGACGATGACCCGCTATAAAGGCACATCGTCCTTTTCTTCTCCACCGCACCTCTCGATTGATTTTAGCCTCCAAACTTCTCCTCTTCCTTCTCCGCTGCACCACCATCGACCACCTCTCTGTCTTTGTTCACGCCTTCATCGCCGCACAAATGGGTAGCCCCGCACCGAAGTGCCCCAGGTCATCGGTGTCCTCCGAACCTCATCGCCGCCAAGGCCGGTGGAACTGGAGGCGGCACCCGCACCTCCTCCACTCCCGTCACTGCCCGCGGCACCCGCACCTCTTCCGTCTGACTATGATGAGACTGTCTGCCTCATCGAGGAAAGCATCAACAAACTCGACGGCAAGCTTAAGGAGGTCACCGACAACCTGTTCGCCGCCGACATGCAAGCAAAATCGCTTGACAAATGGCGCAGGATGTATTTGACAATACATCTCACTCCTATTGCCGACTGGGACTTGGTATCCTTCCCCACCACACCAGCATGGACTCCGCCGGCTACTACATCTTCGAGTTAGGCTTTGTTGCCGCGTGTCTCGACTATCTCTATGAGATGATTGTTGAGGAGGCTGGGGTGGAGTTTCGCGAGCAACTTGTGAACGCCGTCAACCAGAAGAAGTTTGATCTTGTGTTGGAGGATGCTCCGCCGGCAGTTGCGGCGGAGGCGGAGGCGCCGCCCGCGGATGCGGAGGCGGAGGCGCCGCCCACAGATGCGGAGGCGGCAGCAGAGGAGGTGGACACGTCCTCCTCCGAGTAGAGTAGGATTAGTAGTAGTTTTTTTCTTTTGTTTTCTATGTGTTTTTTTACTTGTTTGTAATATGTGTTGTTTTTATGTTAATGAAAAATTTCTTTTATTTTATGTTCATGAAGAATGTGTCCTACAGTACATGCACTAACGAAAAACTCCTCCTTTTATCGAAAAACATCGCATATGGAAAATTAACACATTAGTAACATTATACTCCCTCCTTATTCTTTTATTTGATGTTTTGGACAAAGCACTGAACTATATATGAACTAGAACTTGCTGTCTAAACGACAATTAAAAAGATAAGGAGGGAGTATCTAATTGTGAGATCTATGTGTGCTGAATACATGAGCTTTGACAATAAAAGTTTTGAATGCTCCCATAATATCTTTTTAGCAAGGTCCGACTCTAGCTCCGAGCTTCTGCAAGGTCCGACAATAGGTCCAACTTTCTTTGTCTAGATCCGACATGTTTTTGGGTAGCTCCGGTGAGCTTTGTCTTTAGCTTCGGCATGTCTTTGCTAGCTCCGGCATGTCTTTGTTAAGCTCCGATATGTTTTGCTAGGTCCGACTTATGTTGGTTAGCTCCGACATGTTTTTCTAGCTCTAACTTTTGGGATGACTAGTTACGACTAGTTTTGGTTAGCTCCAGCGCTAGGTCCGACTAGCATTGGTAAGCTCCGGCGCTAGGTTGTACTAGCTTTGGTAAGCTCCGGCTCAAGCTCCGGTGAGCTTTGGCTAGGTTTGGAGCTTGATCGCAATGTTCCTGCTTTCATGTAAAATGTTTCAAACACGCTTTATATTCTTAGAAAGATTGCTTAGTATTCATTTGCTATGTTTTTGGTGCGTTTTGGTTGATACGGCTGATATCGTTTTGATATGCTTTGCAACATGCTTATGTGAGGTGCTCACGTAAGGTGTTGTGTTCAGAACTGACTTCAATCAAGTCGCGGACTTGGGCTCGTACGGATTGGTTATTTATTCATCTGCAAGTGTTGCTTGAGTTCAAGTCTTGGCTGGTGACATGATCCTTTGGACTAGTCTCAGGGAGGAGATGAGGTTTCAACAACCAAATTCAAAAGGAATTGTGGTTGAGCGGGTCAAGAGGTCGCACAGGATGATTGAATCAAGGGCAGTGCATATATAGGTTACTGGACATCGAAGGAAGGTGTTTGCATGTATGCATGTAGTGCATGACATGGCAACATGGTTTCGAAGATGGTTTATGTATGGAAAGATCTGGTTGGAGGGATCAAATCGTATTGGTTGATGACTTTGGCTACGGCAAAGTCGGTTATGACTCGATATAGAAAGTATCGAGTTGGTTATGATAGGATTTCATGTGGGTCACGAATTTGAGTTGTTTTAGGAATGTGGGATACATTCCTAAGGTGTTTGGAAGTCTTAAGATTGCTTCTATCTGCGTATAGAAGAGTCCTAAGTAGTTATGGAAAGTTTCAATTCATGATTTGAGTAGGATTAGAGTCCCAGTTGAGATTGGGTTGGCCTAAGAGCTGGTTATATAAGAAAGGGAGGCCAAAGCTCGTGGTGCACGACTTTGGGGCTGTTCCTCTTGTGCTCTATTGAATAAAATTCGTAGTTTGAAGGAACTTTTATGCCTTATTCATCTGACTTGTTCCAGACAAGTTTTACTCGTCGAGTTTCTGGACAGCACTACCTTTCGTAGGTGGTTTTATCATAACTCAAGTTTTACAGATCCAATTGACGTGATTCTTGCTGGGTTGTCTTCACAACTTGACTATCTATCATCTGTCAAAAAATTCACGGTCATTGGATTTGTGGTTTCTGGTCTACACGAGTTTCTTTGCAGCGTTCCAGAACTGTTTTTCTCGGGTAGGACAGATTGATCTTTGTTCGATCTTTCGATCATAACTTGAGTTTCCCTCGACAGATTTGATTGATTCTTTTTGTGCTTTCTTCGCGACTTGATTCTCTCTGATATATATTACTTTTGTCATGGTGAAACACATTTAGATTAGTTTCACACATGATTTCTCTAACAGATTATTTTTCTATCGAAGGGGTTGGGATTTAATTGTGTATGCTGCGTAAGATTTTTAAAATCTACCATTCACCCCCCTCTGGTAGCTTTTCACGTGCTCTTTGATCCTACAATTGGTATCAGAGCCACGGTGCTCGAATATTTGTGATTAGCACGTGTTCTTGACTAATCATCATGGAGAAATACTCCGCCAAAACTTGTGTGTTTGCTAGTGTTGATTTTCAGGTTTGGAAGGCACACATGGAGGCTTCCATCCAGGCCCAAGGCTTCGCCATATGGGAAAAGGTGTACAAGCCTTATGATGTGCTGGCAAACAATCAAGTTACGGCTACGAACCTACGGGACGTCAACAACAACAACAAAGCCCGGAACTTGATCATCCAAGGACTCACTCAAAGCAACTTCGACCGCGTTGCACACCTTCGATCGGCATATGATGTGTGGAGAGCGCTTTGTGACTACAATGAAGGATCCAATACAATCAAGGAGGTAAGGCAAGACATGTTCAAGAAAGAATACATGCGCTTCGAGATGCAACCCGGTGAGTCCATCAATGATCTCTTTGCTCGCTTTAACAAAATTCTCAGTAACTTGCATAGTGTCAACATTAATTTTTCGGATGCTGAGAATGCTAGGCAACTTCTTGGTGCATTAGACATGTCAATCTGAGAGATGAAAGTTACATCTATTCGTGAATCTACTGTCATGAGTACACTTACTTTAGATGTGCTTTACTCTAAACTGAAAACTCATGAAATTGACATCTTATCACGTAAGAACGCAAATAAGTCTATTGCATTTGTCTCACAACGTGATATGCCTAGCTCCAGCCAATCATCATCTTGAAATACTCTTGTTTTGTTGTCCTCACTAACCCTGGAGCAGATCGAGGAATTTCCAGAAGAGGAGTTAACACTAATCTCTACTAGGTTCTCAAAAGCATTGCAAAATGTGAGAACTAGAAGGAGAGGAACCTCCAGACCTCAACATTGTTTTGAATGTGGTAAGACAGGACACTTTCATACAGAATTCCCTAACCTTTCAGGTCCTACTACTCGTGAGGAAAAATAGAACAAGGTCAAGACCACCTCTGGAAACACCAACAAGAAAAAGAAGGGTACCATAGGACGCAAGATGATTAACAGCTTCATCACTGCACTTCAAGAGCTCGGTTCAAGCGATGTAGACTTTGAAAGTGATGAAGATGATGACGATCTGGCCAACTTATGCTTCATGGCGGGCAAAAAAAGATCAAGATCAAGTCAGGAGGATGCAGAACACAACAGTGACGACGATGAGATATGTTCTACCTGTAATGAAATGTGTGATGCAATTTCTCGTGCAACTATTATTGTTAAGAAAAAGGACAAAAAGCTCAGGGATAATGCTGCTAAAATTGAATCACTAGAATCTGAAATCAACCGTTTGAAAACCTTGATTCCTAGTGATGATTCTTGTCCCTCATGTGATTTAATCTATGAACAATTGTCCACACTAAGAACTGCACACTCCTCCACTCTAGATAGACTTGAACTTGAAATTGAAAAGAGCAAAAAGCTTGCTGCAATTGACATTGGAAACTTAAAAGATGCTTCTTGTTCTACAATTGATTTGCATTGTTCTAGCTGTGATGATCTTGAAAAGAAACTAAAAGATGCTATGAATTAAATTTCAATATTGAATAATGCTTTACGTTCTCATGAAGTTAAATATTGTTCCAATTGCAAATTAAATGGAAAAACTTCATGTGAAAATTGCCCTGATTTGTCCGATAAACTTGATAACATGCATAGGACATTAGATCGGTTTTGTAATGGGAATAAGAACCTAAACTTGCTGCTGAATTCTTCCAAGTCTTGCAAAGATAAAACTGGTTTAGGTTTTGATTCTCATGCTCATGCTAAGGCACATCCACGTAAAATTGTAAAGTCATTAGGAAGTCGTTTGATTCAAACAGTTCCTAAACAAAAAGAAGTGGTTTTCAAATCTGCAGGGGTGTTGTCTCATTCAGTTTTAAATAAAAATGTTGTTTGCTCATCTAGACATGAATACAAAGTTAAATTTCATTGTACCTACTGTGGTAGAGATGGTCATGTCATAGATTTTTGTTATAGACTAGCTAAACAACAGAAAAGGGAAAGAATGATTGCTAGATCTCATAACTTTCATACAAAATTTGCTGCACATATTAAACTGAATGCCAGGAACATGCAACCTGCTGTAATGAGTCAAAAACATTCAAAGTTTACCTCCAGACCTTCTGTTTTTGCCTCCGGAGCTACTTATTTTTGTGCCACTCAAGTAACATCTTATAGGTCAGTAGTTAAGAGTAAAAAACCTCAAACTTTGACTCGTAAACCTGCTGTTTTATCTCAGCTTTCGCGTGTTTTTCCTACTGCACGTCGTGTGACTCAGTACTGGATTCCTAAATGCCTTTTGACTAACCCCAGTATTGAGTCATTGACGTATTGTGCTTCAATGTAGGTTACACGTTTGAGGAAGGAGAACATTTGGATTGTGGATTCAGGTTGCTCACGCCACATGACCGGTAACAAGGATTGGTTCTCCTCCCTCTCTTTTGTGTCACGTGTAGAGAATGTTACTTTTGCCGATAATTCTTCAACTCCTATAATTGCTAAGGGTTCGGTTAAAGTAAATGATCACTACACCTTGAAGGTCGTGGCACTTGTCAAAAATTTGAAATAAGACTTGCTTTCTGTTTCACAATTGTTAGATGAAAATCTGGAAATTGTTAGATGAAGGTGTTTGCATGTATGCATGCGGTGCATGACGTGGCAACATGGTTCCAAAGATGGTTTATGGATGGAAAGATCTGGTTGGAAGAATCGGATCGTATTGGTTGATGACTTTGGCCGCAGCGAAATCAGTTATGACTCGGTATGGAAAGTATCGAGTTGGTTATGATAGTATTTCGTGTGGGTCATGAATTTGAGTTGTTTTAGGAATGTGAGATACGTTCTTAAGGTGTTTGGAAGTCATAAGATTGCTTCTATCTGCGTATAGAAGAGTACTAATTAGTTATGGAAAGTTTCGATTCATGATTTGAGTAGGATTAGAGTCCTAGTTGGGATTGGGTTGGCCTAAGGGCTGGTTATATAAGCAAGGGAGGCCAGAGCTCGTGGTGCACGACTTTGGGGCTGTTCCTATTGTGTTCTATTGAATAAAATTCGTAGTTTGAAGGATCTTTTGTGCATTGTTCGTCCGACTTGTTCCAGACAAGTTTTACTCGTCGAGTTTCTGGACAGCACTACCTTTCATAGGTGGTTTTATCATTACTCGAGTTTTACAGATCCAATTGACGCGATTCTTTTTGGGTTGTCTTCACAACTTGATTATCTATGATCTATAAATAATTTATGGTCATTGGATTTGTGGTTTCTGATCTACACGAGTTTCTTTGCAGCGTTTCAGAACTGTTTTCTCGGGTAGGATAGATTGATCTTTGTTCGATCTTTCGATCATAACTTGCGTTTCCCTCGACGAATTTGAGTGATTCTTTTTGTGATTTATTTGTGACTTGATTCTCACTGATATATATCACTTTTGTCACGATGAAATACGTTTAGATTAGTTTCACACATGATTTCTCTAACAGATCATTTTTCTGCCGAAGGGGTTGGGATTTAATTGTTTTCGCTGCGTAAGATTTTTAAAATCTACCATTCACCCCCCCTCTGGTAGCTTTTCACGTGCTCTTTGATCCTACACTAATAAATATTAAACACATTAGTAGGACGTACGTAGTAGAGTTATATTTCAAAAAATTGCGAAAATAAAAAGCTAGACCGTGTAACTGTACATTGCATTTGGATGATGCAAATACTAATTAATTTTATTTCTTTTCTCTTTACCAGCTATCATCGTGCCACCCCCCACCCACTGGACTGGCCCTAGGCAGTAGCCCCTCCCGCGTAGGCCCAGAGCCGGGCCTGCCTTTAAGACCATCTGCAGTGGTTCACATTAAAGCTTGGCTGTGTTTGAGAGCACAATATTTCACTACTAAAGTTTTGGAAAGCA
The DNA here is from genome assembly GCA_036927565.1 of Tuctoria greenei. Classification (NCBI taxonomy): domain Eukaryota; kingdom Viridiplantae; phylum Streptophyta; class Magnoliopsida; order Poales; family Poaceae; genus Tuctoria; species Tuctoria greenei. The sequence goes on along the minus strand of JAYESD010000003.1, from coordinate 79,755,422 downwards.
CAATTTTTGAAATGACATGGCAATACCAAAGTATTTCAATAACACAGTTTTGTAATACCATGATTTTGCAATACATAGGACAGTTTTGTTGACAAACTCCATTCTGTAAAAAATACCATAGTAATCTCAAATACCACGGTATTGCTCTAAAACTCCAAAAATACCGTGTTCCCAAACACCATTACTGGACTGTGGCCTGCGAATCAGATGGTCTTATCTCTTAACCCCTTGGTGTGGCAATCGAATTCTCCGCGGCCCTTCCGCACAGCCGTCTCTATGCGACCCTGCCCAGATGGTTGCCACGTATGTTCACGCTCCAAATCATACAGCCAAGGGCGCACTGCACGGTTCCTGGGATTGTGCCACCCTGCCCTGATGATTGCCATGTAAGCGAACGCACTGAATCTTGCAGCGCGCACAGGCACACGATCTCCACGTCCGAAATTTGCTCAGCGATCCAAATAACTCGGCGCTCGGCGTGCACGATCCATCATCATGCGCACGAGCACGTACGACACGGCCAAAAAGATATGTGTTTGGTTGCTTGTCTTAGATTGAATTGACTTGGATTAATTGGATGGTCCAGTCATGTGTTATTTGTTTTGCGGACAGACGGTTGATCCAGGTTTGAGGAATATAATATGTTCCTCGCAGATGTTGGATGAGACGGTCCAAGATATTTGGTTGGATGTGAGTCCATCCACCTTATCTAATTATGCTTCTTAGTAATGTAATTAGTGATAATTATCTTGTTTATTATTGATTAATAATTACAAATATGATAATTAGTATTTGCTAGTAATATGATAATTAGTATATAAAAAATTAATATTATGAAATTATCAACATATATGATTCAATAATCCAATCAAGTTTCATCCAACCTACCAAACAAAAAATTGGATCGTCCAGTCCATCCAACCAAACGTTAATTGGGATGATCCAAGATATAAAGAAATGGAGGATCCTATATCTCCAATCCAACTTCGACGTCAAACCAAATGCAATTGATGACTGAGCACTTTGTCACATGTCACTAGAGTGTACAAACAAATGACAAATACACGGCCTCAACACCGGGTTTAGGGTGCATCGTCGACTAACCACATGACACGCCCAAACACTAACGTAATTAGCATACACCTGCAAGAGCAACTACCTGGCCGCATCCTTCACATACGAACGGCAACGCCGACCAACTATACTTTTTGTACTATGTACAAAGAATTTTCCTTGTCCATGAGCCAATAAACAAGCTCTTCTGATGCAGCTTTGTAGTTAAAAAATGAACTACAAAGCGACAAGTTCATGGACACGGGGGGAGTATATATATATATATATATATATATATATATATATATATATATATATATATATATATATATATATATGATGTTTCAAAAAAAAGAGAAAAAACATGCGTCACGTCATCATATATGATCATTGACATCTCTCACATGCATGTTATAGTTGTCCATGCATGGTACCCTACGCCCTAAACATATGATCAACAATCAGAAATCTCTCTCTCTCTCTCTCTATATATATATATATATATATAAATATATATATATATATATATATATATATATATATATATATATATATATATATATGATGATCTTTCAACAAAAAGAGAAAACTATATATATATAACATGTTAGTTGTCACGAGCCTCAAACTGTATATGATGATGTTTCAAAAAAAATAGAGAAAATACGTAATAATGTTGTCAACAAACATGATCAACGAGCCTCAAACTATATATGATGATGTTTAAAAAAAACAGAGAAAACACATAATAATGTTGTCATCAAACATGATCATCGTGAGGTTTTCAAGTGCATGTTACTTCTCCATGCATGCTTGCTTGCTACGCCCGAAACATGATCAACGAGCCTCAAATATGACGATCTTTCAACAAAATTAGAAAACACCTAACGTCATCAAACATGCATGATAGAGGTCTTTTGCACGTCAAACTGAGAAAACATGAACGATATATATCTATATATCTATATATATATATATATATATATATATATATATATATATATATATATATATATATATATATATATATATATATATATATATATATATATCTGTGTGTGTGTGTGTGTGTGTGTGCGTGTGTGTTAATGAATGCATGAGTCTTGTACTTTTTCCTTGTGTTTTCTGATGATCTTTCAACTATATATATATATATATGTGTATATATATATATATATATATCGGTCTTTCAAAAAAAAGAAAACACGTAACGTCATGAAACATGATCGAGGTCTTTTGCGTGTCAAACGGAAAAAAACTGGAACATTGCATATACCTTGGGCCGGTGGGCCCTTTGCGTGTCAAACATAAAAGCTAGAATTGAAAAACTGAAACACCGTCGGACAGACCTACAAAGTATGCTAGGTGGGCCACTGCATACCCTGGACTCTTTGCGTGTCAAATTAAAAAACTTCTTGTGAAGAGGAGATGGGACGCGTCGAGCCGTTGCGACAACTTAGATGAAGCCAACTTCAGTTTGGATGAATTCGAAAGCGCATTTTTTGATGCATCCAATCATGTCCACTCGCGCGCTTAGAAGGCAATGACTACTATGCAATCTGAATTCTTGTGCAAGTGTGCAATCTGCGAATCCCAGCCATTGGACGGACATCCAATGGTGGCTGACATTTTACACATAGATCCTTCCCTTTACACAGACAGGTGGAAGGATTTATATGTAAAATGTTAGGCACACTTGGATGTCCGTTCAATCACTGAGATTCGCGGATTGCACGCTTGCACATGAGTCCAGATTGCATAGCAGTCCGCTTAGACGAGGACCCGCTATAAAGGCACACCCGTTCTCTTGCGTCTCCGCCGCACCACTCCATCTCCATCGATCATAGCCTCCAAACTTCTCTTGCTTCACAGTCGCACCATCGCCGACCACCTCTCGCTCTTTCTCTGCACCTCCGTCGCTGCACAAATGGGTAGCCCCGCACCGAAGCGCTCCAGGTCGTCAGCGTCCTCCGAACCTCCTTCTTCTCCATTTCCGTCACAACCAATGTCAGTGGAACTGGAGGCGGCGCCCACACCTCCTCCATCCCCTTCTCTAGATGCGGCGCCCGCACCTCCTCATCCCGTTTGGGTTCAGGAGACTATTCGCCTCGTCGAACACCGCTTCGATGAACTCGATCGATGCCTGAAGGAGGCCACCGAGCACCTTTCCGCCACCGCCGGGCACACAAAAAAGCTCGAAAAATTGGCGCGGGATGTATTTTCCGATACATCTCGCTCGTGTGATCGTCTGGGTCTTGGGAAACTTCCCGTCTGCACTAGCATGGACACCATCGGTCACTACTGCTTCGGGTTAGGGTTTGTGGTCGGTCGTCTCAACGTCCTCTACGAGACGATTGGGGAGGTGGCTGGGGTGGAGGGCCACTAGCATCTTCTGTAGACCGTCGCCCATAATCTTCGAACTCAATTGCCGGAGGAGGCAGCAACAGCGGCGGCAGCGGAGAAGGCAGCAGCGGTAGCGGCGGAGGAGACAGCGACAGCAGCAGCGGCGGAGGAGGAGGCGGCGGCGGCGGAGAAGGAGGAGGAGGAGATCTCCTCCGACTCCGAGTAGAGTAGTATTTGTAGTTTTTCTTTTTCTTGTTTTCTATGTGCTTTCGTAGTTCTTGTTTGTAATATATGTGTTGTTTTTATGTTAATGAAATATGTCTTTTCTTTCCATGAACAATGTGTCTTATGCATTATCAAAAAACAACTCCTTTCTAAAAAAGGGGCGAGATAACTATTATTCAATGTCTAACCAAGAATTATTTGTGTTGCGACAATCGTAGACTCTTGGTTGAAACTCCATTGAGATCGTGGTTGAGGTTGCATTTCTCCTCTTTTGTGTTCTTTCACTCATTTTTTTCATTTGTAGTCGGCGCATGGGAAAATATATTTTTAGTAGTAGTATATACTACATGTTATAATTTCATTGTAATTAATGATACAGAATGCTGATTGTTTGTCATCGTCCTTTCATGGACTTGGGTGTTCTGTATTTGCATATCGTTTGCATTAGCACATATACATTTGGCGATTCATATTTTTGTTCGTATTTTTTTGGAATGTCCAACTAGCTGGCAGATGACTACTTTTAGATTTTGATCTCCATGCATGGCAACAAAGATGAATTAAGAAGCGAGCAAGTTGTCCTAAGAAGTCTACCCCTCTAGCTACATGCACCATGTGCAGGAATCGACGCGACATGACATGTAATTAATCACGATTCTATGCGTGCACAATGGCATGGCTTGCGTCAAATTTTCCACTCTTGTGAAATTTTTTTCGTTCTTCTTGGCGCGCCACATTTGAGATTTTGACAATTCAATTTTCACTACCTGTGCCTCCAATTTCAGTCCCGCCTATTATTGTAACCCTATTTCGGCCACGATGAGTATAAATGGAAACACTGGCTTCCATTCCCGACACATCGCCGCCCTACCCTTCTGTGATCTCGCAGTACTCCAAATGTGTTGTCTCTCTGTCTTGTGTTCCATACTTGTATTCCTAAGAAATTCCCGTGTTTTCATTTCCCACAGTTTTTACAATTTTTTCCCCCATGGATCTCGCAGTGACGCATCGAAGCTCTTGGTGGTGTTGACTCTTGGGTACAACACCGGGCGACCAAGTTTGACAGGCTCTACCGAACCTCTTCGTCGCCGACACCTCCCTGCGACATCGCATCCCGGACTCCAGTTTTGTGCTAGGTAAACTACACGATCCAAGTCGTCTTTTTATAGAGCTATATTGGCTTTGTTCTACACGATCCATGCAGTTTTGGGCTAGTTAAGTTCTACACGATCCATCCTGATATACGAAGATTATATAAATTAACAAAGAAGAAATTTGGTCTTCTGTTTCACGAATTTAGTTATATATATATATATATATATATATATATATATATATATATATATATATATATATATATATATATACACTACATCTGTCCCTAAATAAATGTTGCTCCGACAGCTTATTACGGTAGTGTATTTCTAGTTCAATTCCTGGCCGGGAACGACAAATACTAAAAACTAGAGGTAGTAGTATGTAATTTATGGATTTAGAAGTAAATGACGCACGGGTTATCTGATCAACCACTCTAAATGTTGTACTCTCATTCCTGTTTCACAAATTTATATTCCTAAGATTTTTGGTTCCCACAATTTTTACACTTTTTTCTTTCTTGTGGCTTTCTCGGATCGTACGTTTTTTCTATTCTTTCATTTCTAATTCCTCTGTTCATAACAACCAGTGCAGTTTATAGAAACCACACCGTCCGATGAGAAATCTACGTCGGTCATGTAATATGACGTTATCACTGTTATTTGGAATGACTACTTACAATGCTCTTTACATTAGGACCAAGACATCAAACCGTGATGTCGTCTACAAGCATTCATGGTGGACAACAAGCACCTGGTATAACTATTAATGTGTTTACTATCAAAATTAAAAAGTTTTAGACAACATTAAATCCTTTGCATGGTACGTAGAGAATATTGCAGCACATGATGTTCAGGAACCCCGAGGTTCTTCACTCCTTGGTACTACGATGCATGAACCAACAACAAGTATAGATATACAAACCAGAAATATTCCTTCCGCCCCAGCGTAACTTTACTTTTGGAACTTAAAAATTGTCCCACTCCAACTCTATCGGTAGCTTCCAACTACCCATATCACATGACCTTACTACCTGCCTCTCTGCCGTGCCATTTGTTTTGGAAGAGCGTGTTAGTTTTTTACTCCTTTGGCATTGAATTTGGAGCTTTTGTGAGACTACGTTCTGTCCTTTAGATGTATTGATGATGGGTATATCATGGTCATTTGCATTCTTTCTAGGATCTACTAATTGTTTTAGCATGCCTTGCGATTCTACTCTCTTAGTACTTAGTCTTTATAGTTAACAGTTCATCACTCTATGTGATGACGTGATTTTTATATGCCTCCATGTTGTGCTCTCTCGCCGCCGGTCACTCCGGCCGGCACCGGCGCCCATGCCCTGCTGCTGGTCACTTCAGTGTCTTCCCCGACACGTCTCCCTCGCCCATCGCCACGTCCCGTCCTTCGCATGCCATCATTACCCCGCTGCCCGTAAATCCTTGACCATTACTCGCCCTGCCACCAATCCTCCTCGAGAGTTTTTGCGAGACTGAACCTTCACATTGTTGAGCGTCGCAAGTTGGCACTATGCAGTACTGCACCTACAGTAGCCACCACTAACAAGTGGACCCGATGTCTCATGGGACCACATGTTAGTGGCAGCTAATGCAGGTGCAGTACTGCAGAGGATTTCAATCCCGCAAGCTGCCTGCCTTATCTGTCTTGCATTCGCCATCTGCTATCGCTGGCGTTCATTACTTGCCCTGCAACTAATAATTCTCTTCGAGACGCGCTCCGGCTGATGTCAGTCAGATCGAATCGGCGGACCCTATCTTTGTCGAGTCTACCGTTACCAGCTGCACGCCCCTCACGGTCTTGCCTGCTTCGTTGCTGGAATGAAAATCCTTTGCAACACTACGAGTGCGTACCACCACTGACATGTGTACCTGATGGCTGATTATAGGGTATGAACAACAACAAAGAAGTCAACAATGTACCCCCCCCCCCCCCCATCAAAATAGTTGTCGTTCAGACAGTCCTAACTAGTTCATTTTTAATTCATTTGTTGGTCTAATATGACAATTAATATAAACCAGGAGGGAGTACTATGGAACAAAACGGTGTTGGGACGATGTGGTCGTCCCACGCTCGTATTTGCCGCACTCGTCCTGAAGATGGTATGAACATCAGACTTTTCTTCTTTTCACACTATTTATACATGATACTAAACTTGTTCTGACGGTAATTTGCTTTAATCATTTATTGTTTGAATCAATGTAACAGAAGGAAGGAAGCTAGGAAGAAGTGTGGTAAAGGACTTAAGGTTGCTAGAATATGCTATGCATCACAAGTTAGTAGAACGGAGCATGTGAAGCTACCAATTCAGTTCTCCTCTAGGTTGAGTGCTGTGATTGGTATTAATTAGCGGCACTTTGTCGATGATGTGCTTATGTTGACAAAAAGACATGCATCCCTCCGCAGTGCAAGGAAGTGGGCAGAGGTTGGCCATAGTAACAAGAGAGATATAGTATGAGACATTTTGGTTAGTGTTGCCACACCCTCACACAAGTATTTTTTTCTTGCAATATCCATCCTGTACGTTTACAGCAACTTGTTATACAATGTACAAGATTCCTGGGACATGGAGGACACACCGGAGAGCGCAAGAAAAATTTTGAAAATTGCTGGTGAGCACTACAAGGGGTGGCGCTCGACTTTGCATGCCACCTATAAGAGTTATTCTACCGATGAAGAACGTATACAAAACAAGCCTACTGACGTAACGGCGCCCGAGTGGTTGCACCTAATAGAATATTTTGGGTCTGAGCGATTCAAGGTCAGCTAACTTTTTAATAGCTTCGCGTCATACAAAAAATATTTGATTTACTTTCATTCGTAGAATTAATTCCTAAAATTATTGTAGTCAATAAGCAGGACCAATTCTCAAAATCGAAGAAGACAAAAGGCGAGTCACTTGCTTGGATCCAAATCCTACACCCAACTTAGTTACGAGAAGGTATGAAAAATATATCACGCTTTTACTTTGTGCTGCAAACAATATGTATACCGACATGTTGAATTTTACTTGTATTTTATGTAGCGAGACTCAGAGACCGGAGAAGAACCCGATGACATACAACTATAGGAGGCAAGCCATTTGTTGGAGAACGGTAACTGGAAAAACAAGCTGGCAGAAGTTGTACATATGAGTAACACTTCAAACAATCCCCAATAAATAAATATTTGCAAATTACCTGTGACTTTTCTTTTCGTATATAGATCCAGGCACGTGTCCAAGTGGACGACATGGAAGCTGAGTAGGGAGGCCCAATTCCAAATTAGGAGAGAAACCACATCTTCTAGTGTTATTATAGATCCTCAATCAGTTGCGCAGGATCACAGGTTCGGGGGCGTGGTTATATGGCTAACCCAAATGGTCCTAAACGTGAACGTATGTGTATCCAGATGTCTGAACACCTCAACGACCAAGTTCGAAACTTAGAAGATAGAAATGCAGGCCTCAATCACAAAGTGCAGGAGTTGGAAGGAAGAAATGATAGCTTAACCACACAGATGGACTGCATAAACCAAAAGAATGAAGAGTTAAACGTTCAAGTCCAGAACTTACAAGGTCATATAGCAGCTGATCGTGAACAGATAGCTAAGGAAATGCAGGACATGCACGCCTCACTGGCTGAAATGCACAAAATGGTGATGCAGACCACTCCACAAAAGGACCACCAAAGGAACCGCCAAAAGCCACCTGCTCCAACAATTAGTCCTGGTCAGCTTAGGAAAACTCTTAGCATGCAAACACGTCGCTTTAGTAATCCTTGAGTGTTCTTATGCGTGTTGCAATATCAATTGATGGATGCTTATTGTTAAACTCGTGATTCTGTTGCCACTAATTTTCAAACCTAGTGCAATCTAGTTCTACTGCCGCTAATTATAAAACATGGCATTACGAAGTTCTTGTCACGAATGATAAATTGTTGCAATAGGAAGCTATTGCCAGGAATTACAAAATGTTGCAGTATAAACATTTGGCAATGACTCAAAAAACGTTGCACTACACTCCTATTGCCACCACGCAGAAAACGTTGCATTAAAACACTATTGCCACATATGAGAAAATGTTGCATGACACCTCTATCACCACAAATCATTAAACATTGCATTACAACCGTACTACCACAGATCAAAAAATGCTGCATTACGAACCCATTATCACAGATTAGGAAACGTTGCATTAGAAACCTATTGCCACAGAGTAGGAAACGTTGCATTACTAACCTATTGCAATAGATAAGAAATCATTGCAATATCAAACTATTCGCCACGGATGCAAAATCGTTGCAGTACCATACTAGTTCCCACGGATCTGAAATCGTTGCAATATGGTACTATTCGCCACATTTGTGGACTCATTGCAATAACATACTATTTTCCACAGAAGTTAAACTGTCGCAGTATCATACTATTTGCCACGGTTGTGACATCGTTGCAGTACCATACTATTTGCCACGAATGTGAAATCGTTGCAATACCGTGATATTCATTGCAATATGGTAATTCGTCGCAACAACATAAATCGTTGCAATACGGTACTATTTGCCACGACTGTGGAAATCGTTGCAATAATGTAGTATTTGCCACGAATGTGGAAATTTTTGCAATCACATACTATTACCACGAATGCGAAATCGTTGCAATACCATGCTATTTGTTGCAATATGTTAAATCGTCGCAATACGCTAAACCATTGCAATAACATACTATTTGCCACGAATGTGATATCGTTGCAATACCATACTATTGCCATGGCTATGAAATCCTTGCAACCACATACAATTACCACAAATGTGAAATCGTTGCAATACCATGCTATTTGTTGCAATACGTTAAATCGTTGCAATACGCTAAATCATTGTAACAACATACTATTTGCCACAAATATGAAATCATTACAATACCGTACTATTTGCCACGATCGTGAACCTGTTGCAATACCATACTATTCATTGCAATACGTTAAATTGTCGCAATACATGAAATCATTGCAATAGCGTCCTATTTTCCATCGACGTGAAATCGTTGCAATACCGTACTATTCGCCACGGATGTCAAGGCGTCACAATAACCTATCACCACGGGAATTATTACAACGATTCATAAAAACTATCTCCATGCTCTTTTTCGTTGCAACAGCGACCTATTGCGATGAAAAACAACCTATTGCAATGAATTTTTTCGTTGTGATAAACCGGAATCCTTGCAGTGAGCTCATCGGGGAAGTAGTCAGCGTGGATGACTAGGAAGATGAGGCACCAGTGGCCGACGCAGAGCTTCAGAACGGCGACAAAGTTCTGGTCCACGGAGTAGCTGGGGCACCACTCGATGTTGAGCACGACGACGAGCTTGTGATGGCGCCGACGAGGGACGGAGAGGACCTAGTTGAGCTAATCCTCCACGGCCTCGCTGCAGGATGTCACGGTGGTGGTGATCAAATCCTCATCGAATGTCACGTTGTACACTGAGTCCCCGCCATTGGGTCCTCTCCTTGTCGTCCCTACAGTTGTTGTCTGCGGTGGCGTGGCACAACTTCCCTCTTGTGCAAACCTTCGTCTACACCTCTAGTTTTGATTTTGGAAACGGACGTGGATATATAACGGATGCAGTTACGATATGAGTGGAGGAGTTTCCGAATTTTATGGGCCCAAGCCCTGAGTATAGAAAGTAATGAAGATTCTTGAAACTAATATACTTTTTATTTTTTAATTCTTATCATTATGACTACAAGTTGCATTGTCTCAACCAAAACACCACATACAACAACAAAAACTTTTCTCAGATGCGCACCCACTGGGTATGTCGGGCGAGCCACGACATACCCTAGGTCCAACCACCAGAGCATAACTAGTGTGAATGCATGTTGGAGACATCAGCGGAATCGGGAACTGGACAATTAAGATGGAAGTCAGCAGTCTCACGGTTCATGGATCAAAACGCGCACCATCCTTTTTCTTCTTCCTTTTTCTATCCATAAACTGTGAGACTGCTGAGTTCCATCTTCACCAGCACACGTACGGTCCGGGTGCGCCAGTGTACCTTAACTCCCATCGTGCGTCCCCGACCGGTGGTAGTTGGAAGACCCCTGCAGGTATGCTCCGATTCTTGTCCTCTAACTCCATCTAGATTTGTGATGATATATGCAATTCACCACCAAACACACCAGCAATGTCTCGGTGATGAGCGGCATGCAAGTTTCTTAATGAGAAACTAACTGCGGAGGAGGCCCCCAGCATGCATGTATGATAGGAAGGATGTTCCTCAAGGGTTTGAGGATAAAAGGTATACCATCGTCTAGGCAGCTAGACAGAGGTTCAAACGCAACAGGTAGCGACTACTGAAAAGAAAGGTGGAGAAAATGAACAACGAGAAAAGAAAAGAAAGGATGAGAAAAATGTTAGAAAAAGATAGGTAGAACTCCAACGTACCTTCAAGCAGTAGTGTTTATATAATGTCTCCATCTTCAACGTACCTTCAACCCCATCAATACGCGCGAAGAAGACGATGGGGTGTGTTTTTATATAATGTCTCCATCTTCTTCTCCGTGCGTACTCTACAGACACACCACCTCTTCTGCGCACATACTCTAGATTCCTCTTTGTCTCTTCCGCGCGCACCCTCATTGGTTCCCTTCGCAGCACGGTGATGCCGAAGCCTATGGAGCTGCAGTTCACTCATGATATTGCGGTCGAGATCGCGGGGTGCGTCGCCAAAAGCTTTCTGCGACCCTTGGAAAACCACTCCAGTCTGCGTGCCACCTACAAGGCCATGCATGTGGCATGCCGGGATGGTGCTGTGGGAAGGCGTGTGGCGCTAGAGCGGGTGATCCGGAGGATGTGGCGCAACCCGAGGCGCTACAAAGCCCTCGTGGAGATCCTGGCAATCGTCGGCCACCCTTATGCGTGCTACGTCATCGTGCTCAAGCTCGTCTTCGCGGTCGATTGCGCGCACTTGGGCGCCCAACTTCTCACCCGGGCGGCTAGGGCTGGCCACATGGAGCCGGCCTACATCCTTGGCTTCCTGCGCTACGACGCTGACTACGGGGCCCGCAACACCGTCGAGTATATCCGGCAGGTCAAAGGTGAGGTCGACATCTATGAGAATGCGGTCGGGTCTATCGCCATCATAAGGACAAACAATGAGTGCAGGCGGTGTCAGATTCAAGCCCTGGCTGAAATCTATAATTTGACGTGGGCGCATCCGTGCCCGCCTCCGAGACCGCCGATGGTGTCACTGCCCAACAAGGAGGTTGACCCGTGCATGGCTGTCGGCTGCGGGAAGCAAGGGTGGAGCGGCTGCAGGGTCTTCTGTACTGAAGACTGTACAATTAGACACGATCATTTCGTATTCTGCCGTGCGTTGTTATTCGGTATGGGCTATATACTTATAAGGTTGTGATGTTGTTTTTCATGTTTCATGATGTCGTTTTTCTTGTTTTGTAGTAATGTTTTATGTTGATGAACTAAATGTTGTTCCTCTGTTCCAATTGTTATTTTGTTTTCTATCTGTTTGTTTAGTGAACTATTGTTCTATCTGTATTCTCTGTTAATGAACGACCCTCCACACCGCCGGTAGCCTCTAAAGTGGTCGGTATGTACTTTAGCAGCTGGTGGTGCCAGAGGAGATCGTCTGTAGCAGGGCCTATAATGCGGTCTATAAAGCAGTATACAGTACTAATATGTAGTAACAAGAAAATGCAACATGTAGCTACGATTGGAAAGAAAAGTGGAGACAATGAACAGAGGGAAAAGAAAAAAAAGGACAAGAAAAATGTTAGAAAAATATAGGTAGTACATACAAATTAAGGTGAAAGAGCATGGAGAACCAAACTATAAAACATTAAATTTTTGGCACAGATTACTCCAGTCTTAGGCTATGTTTGGGAACACATTTTTTAATGTCAAACTTTTTGTAAACCACAGTTTTTAAGATGTCATCACAATATCAAAGTATTTCAATACCACAGTTTTGTAATATCGCAGTTTTGCAATACATAAGATAGTTCGGGGGCAAAGTAGCAAGCATCAAGAGGAAGCAAGCAAAGAAAAACTTAGGTTTTAAATACCATAGTATAGACAAAATCATAGTTTTAAATACATAGTTTTTTGAGTTTGTTGCCAAACACCATTCTGTAAAAAATACCATGGTAATCTCAAATACCAGAGTATTGCTCTAAAGCTCCAGAAATAATGTGTTCCCAAACAAAGCCTTAATCCTGTCAAACATAGTATGTTATCTCTATTGATGAAAGGATATTATTCTTGTGCTGATGTTGAAAATAGAGCGGTTCCATTACTTCGCGCGTCCTATCAGTGCATGCGAGAGGTGTGGTTCCCATAGGCTGTGGTGTTCACATGTCAGCCACCCTTAATGAACCTGCAGTACTGCAGAGGATGTGAATCCGCCACTGCCAGAAGCCAAACCATCACTGCGTGCAAGCCCCATCAGTACACGCGGAGAAGACGATGGCGCGTGTCTTTATATACTGTATCCATCGTCTTCTCTGTGCGTACTCTATAAAGACACACCACTGTCTTCTCCGCACATACTCTAGCTTCCCCTTAGTTTCCGCGGCGCGCACCTTCATTGGTTCCCTTCGTAGCACAGTGACGCTGAATCCTATGGAGCTACCGTTCACGCATGATATTGTGGTCGAGATCGCTGGGCGCCTCGCTGCAAGCTCCCTGCAGCCCTTGGACGACCTCTCCAGTCCACGTGCCACCTGGAAGGCCATGCATGTGGCATACTAGAATGGCACCGTGGGCAAGCGCGTGGCGCTGGAGCAGGTGACCCAGAGGATGTGGCATGACCCAGTGCGCTACGAAGCCCTCGTGGAGAACTTGACCATCGTCGGCAACCCTCGTGAGTTCTATGTCACCGGGCTCGAGCTCATCATCACGGACGAAGTTTCTCACGGGGGCTGTCGGGGTCGACCACATGGAGGCGGCCTGCATCCTTGGCCTGCACTGCTAAAACACCGACCACGGGGCCTGCAGCACCTTCGAGTATATCGGGCGGGTCAAAGGCGAGGTTGACATTGGTGAGAAAGCAGTCGGGTCTGTCGCCATCACGAGGACCAACAATGAGTGCGGACGGTGTCGGATTCAGGCCCTGGCTGAAATCAGTAATCTGACGTGGGCACATCTGCGCCTGCCTCCGAGGCCGCCGATGGTGTCACTGCCCAACAAGGAGGTTGACCCGTGCACGGCCACCGGCTGCGGGAAGCAAGGGTCGAGCAGCTGCAGGGTCTTCTATAGTGAAGACTGTAGGATTAGGAACGAGCATGTCACATTATGATGTGCGGTATTATCCGGTATGGGATATATTTAAAATAGACTTAAAAGGCTCTGATGTTTTTTTCGTGTTTCATGATGTCGTTTTTCTTGTCTTGTAGTAATGTTTTATGTTGATGAACTCAATGTTGTTTGTCTGTTTCAACTGTTATTTTTTTCTATCTCTTTGTTTAGTGAACTATCTGTTCTATCTATATTCTTTGTTAATGAACGACCCTCCACTCCACCGGTAGCCTCTAAAGATGCCAGTACGGTACTTTAGCTGTTGGAGGTGCCATAGGAGATCGCCCGTAGCAGGGCCTGCAAAGCAGTCTTTAAAGTACTCCCTCCTTATTCTTTTATTTGATGTTTTGGACAAACCTTTGAACTATATATGAAACAGAACTTGCTGTCTGAACGACAATTAAAAAGATAAGGAGAGAGTACTATACAGTACTAGTACGTAGTAACAGGAAAACACAACAGGTAGCAACGACTGGAAAGAAAAGTGGAGACAAGAAACAGAGAGAAAAGAAAAGAAAGGACGAGAAAAAATGTTAGTAAATGATAGGTAGAACTCCAACGTACCACCGGCCCTATGCACCTATACGAGGTGCCATCATTAACACTACTTCTATACGCGGCCAGAAGTTATTACCACTGCTTGAAGGGAAGTGTTGCGGACTAGATGTGCCGATTAGTTTTTTTGTGTTTATTGAGGATTATGTAACAGCTAGTTCTATCGATTAGTTTGTTGCTTGGAATGGCACGTTGAACACCACCGTTTGGTTTCATCGATGTTTATATCTAGCATTTAATCCTGGTTTATATCACTGTGTTGCTACAGTTCAAGAGATTTTATGCGTAGCTTTAATTTGATCGGAATACCACCCCCATTGCTACCTTAACTTATTTAGATAACAAATTGCTAGAGCCACACGTGCGCCCGTAGATGGGCTCACACATCATAGGGATGAACATCAAGCATCCCAGCGCAATTTTGACCCATGAATACAAAGTGACTCAGCGCAGTTTCAGCCCACGAAAAACAAGCGGCCCAATGCAGTGTTGGGCCTACTCTGATAGCTTCATGTACGCTTTGTCCTGGCTGCCTACCCGCTATTGACGGCTGTTATATACCAATTTCACCCGTCAATATAACTCAATTATGTGAAGGAAATATCATTTCTTGCACAAATCACATTTCTATTAACTAATTTCCACTTGTACTTGGAGAAATAGGTGCATGCAGGTATTTTATGAAGAATTGAAGTGAAACAAGGGGATGGATCCTATAAAATATCATCCCGGCCAACCAAGTGCCGACATGTGGCACCACATGGATCGAATGGCCCACAAACAGAAGTATCCGAGGCCATCCAACGGTGTAGCACCCATATCAAGAGATAGGACCCACCTGGAAGTCACCCAGAGAAAGCACATACCGTTTGTAGGACTTACCAGGTCAGCCAACCCCCCTAGTCGGTCGACCTGGTCTTTCCTCCAAACTCAGTCTGCTTCCACATGTTGGCTCCTCCTGGCTTGAAGAAGTCAGTGGTGACTGATTTGCACGCTTTTGGTGGCGGGAACCAACCCTTCTCCGAGCTATAAATAGGACCCCTCACTCTTCACATCAACACACACCACTTAAGCATTCACTCTCTTGTGTACATTAGTTCTCCAAGTCCTTAGTGGAGGTTAGGTTGTAGAGAGGAGTCTCTAGTCCCAAGTCCAAATTGGGAAAGGTATGGCTCATGTATCTTTTCTTGTATTTGTGACTCTATGCATTATAATAATAGTATTATTATTCTCTCTTTATTCATATACTTTGGCAAAGCATTCCTTGTTTGGTTGTGGAGTCCATGTATTTGTAGGTGTAGATGTTGTTATGATCTAGACATAATGATATTATCATGTTATCATAAACATCATACACCTTCACTATAGTCTAATTATGTTAATATGAATATGTTAGCACTTGGTCCCAACATTGGTTCAACGATGTTTAGGTTAGACATTGCTCTAGGATGAATATTACATTGCAACTCTTAAGGTATTTACTTAGCATGCAAGCGTGGTGCTTGTATAGTTAAGTAGCGTTGGATGCATCATAGTCCACGGGATGTAGAGGTAGGCAGTAGGTGGTGACAGCCCTATCCGTCCGTTATAATCCTCCACATTCGGCTACAACGTAGGCTCTTGGTGGGAGTCGCCTGGCAGACCAGGGTAAGCATGTGCCCAATATGTTAGACCACTAAGCCCTAGTATTAACTATTAGCATATTCATATGTACTTTATTAGGCTATGTATATGAGTAATTAGAGCACAATAAGAGTAGCTCCATCTTGTAGTCTAACCCTCACTAGGACAACATTACCCTTAGAGTAGATTGCTTAGTTATGTGTCACACTACCCCTATTATAAACTTACCCCTGTTCTGATAAACATTTAGTACCCTATACCTAGATCATAATAATAGTGTTTACTTTAGTTCACCACCTTCCTTTGGGATAAATACGATACCCTTGGGAATACTCGTGGGTTAAATGCTACACGACAACTTCCGTGCGCTTGTGGACCTCATCTCTTTCGAGAAATGATATGTGACGTAAGAAACGTCAACAAGCATTTCTAGCGCCGTTGCCGGGGAGGGCAAAGGAAGTGAAGGATAGCTATCACTTGTGATTAGCTATAGATACTAGTAGTTATTAGACAGTATTACCATTGTTTTGTGTTTTCCATTTGGTGTGAAAATAGGGTGGCGTTGGCAAACCCGTTTTATGCGATGGCCAACGAGGACGCAAGTGCTCAACTGCAAGATGATTTAAAGTGTACCTCAACAAATATTCGCTAGACAACACCATTGCCTTTTGCAGAAGAATTTCAGCTTCCAGTAGAATCCAAAGTCATCCATTCCCAAGCTTGGGGGAGGCTCCAAGAGTTCTTCTTGGTTTGCCTCTACCATAGGGTGGATAGTTGGCTCATCATCCAAAATTCATGTCATGGGTTGGTCCATCAATACATTACAACCTTTGTGCTGGAACTGAAGGAGTCCTATTCCCATTCATCATGGATGAGAATATGGTCTCTACTCAAGGGGTGGATTGAAGAGTGCTCTAGTTCCTTTAACCTTGCATGCACACCACTTAACAAGGTGGATAAGCTAGATATGGAACTACACCACCCATTGAGGTAACATTATAGACCAAATCAATGGAGAAGTATTTAGAATTATCCAAGCCATGGATATTCACATGATTTGTGAAAATCCATGTCAAACATGGGCCGCTTGGGCAATCATTTCCCTAAGACCCATGATGATTCTTCCTTTCAGAAACAACTCCAATAGCTATCACCTACAAGGAGGTCAAGGGTGGAATCAACACCACCCTTGTAATCAAGGAGGCTATTAGGATTTCAAGGGATTTAAGTTCAACTAGCCTACCTTGAACTAACTTGTTCATGGCCAAGCAAGAAATAAAGACAACATTTACATGAAGATGTTGGCCAAGGATAAGAAACTTAAAGAGCATTCAAGATCCAATATATCCCACAATCACTTGTTGGGATTCCTACCCTTCGACCAAGCCCATGTGACCTAGGGCAAGTGACATTGTGGATGAAGCATTTCTTGTTTGATTGTGGAGTCCACATGTGATCATGCCTAAGGAAGCTTTTAATCCATGATCAAAGTATGGGTTGACCTTAAGGAATATCAAGAAGGTTGAAGTGACACCCATAAATAACGACAAGCCTCACCATGCTCATGAGAAAATATCTTCAAGAGGGAAAAGTCATCACTAGATCAACAAGTCTTCATCAAGACGACGGAGAGGCTAGGTCCATCATGTGGTCCACATGTCCAACTGACATGCCAAAGGAGATTTGGCAAGTTGATCAAGAGAAGTTGTCCACATCTTCAACTCTGAGATTGGACAACAAATCATCGCACTAACTAGGACAGAGGTAAGTCGCACTCATCAAACTTCAAAAATTAGGTGAGTCCTTGCCAATAGGTTAATTGGTAGTTATCTCATATTTGAATTCCCCATTATTCTTTGCGTTTGAGTTTAGCATGTTTGAATTTTCACACTTGAATGTTGGCAGGTAAAATTTCTAACCACAATAAAAGTAAAATTTTGAATTAGGAACCAAATTTATTTGGATATGAACCTTGGGCATAACCACTTGAATTCATCTTCCTAATTCAAACCAAAAATATTTCCCTTAATGTTCAATGCATTTGCAAGTTCTTTCAAGTTGGGCAAAACAACTTGGCAAAGGGCACAACATGCTTTTGAGCTAACGTAACCTATTTTCGAGTTGTTTTGTTTGATCTTGATTTTAGTGCAGTCAGGATAAAAATTTGTAACGAGGTTGGAAGGCCCCATCAAGCGCATATCCCTTCATTGATCTCATTCTGAGTTCATGGTGGAGGAATGCTCAAGATGGTGGCCTAATGGAGGAACAAGATGAAGCTCACTCAACTCCAACCTCAACTTGGAAAGAGACATTGAACATGAAGGCTACACCAAAATTCATGGTTGCTTCTCACATAACAACCTTCAACTGGGCCGCTCTTCAATTGAGGTACAAGTTTAAAAATTTTCTGTCATTTGAATTGCATTAGGATTGAAGGATTTTTACTTACATTGGTAAGGAAGGTTTACACCTTCTCATCATTCAATTCGTATGCATCCTCATGAGAGTAAGTGTTGACATTACTCTTTTTGATTCTTCAAAAAGGAATGTCACCTTACTTGGGAATAAATTTAAACAAGTACCTAGAATTTCATAAGCATTGCTAAAATTGACATGGACATTTTCTACCTAGGCAATGCTTATGGAATGACTTAATGGTTGAATTGGTGTGTAGCAACATAGGAATAGTGATATCCATAATTTTGATTTGAAACTCATTCATGCATGGATCACTAAATTTCAAATTCCTAGTCAAGAAAATAAAAAAAAATGTTCAGGAGGATAAAATTTAGAATCTTGTTTGCCATCATCCAAATGATGACATTTGCTCTTTTGTAAAAAACTATGATGGCTAAGAAAATTTACAAGGTGAAGGGATCCATATAGTGTATTTATATCACTTGCATTGTTATGAATAGGAGCTTTAGAAAATGTGCAAATTGATTTATCCATAAAGCCCCACTCTTATCAATAAATGATACATTGTTCAAGGATACACTTGAATTTGGACCCAATGCATCTATTATTTTTATCTTCCTCGTATGTACAAATGGAAATTCAGTTACCTAAACTGAAAATTCATTTGTACAAGTATCGGGAGCTAACCATCCCTCTCTATCATAGAGAGGAAGTTTGCAGGAGTGAAATAACTATGCAGGCATTCAAAGATCCGATTGTTGGAAACCCTAAGAGGATTCTATTTCAATATCTCTTGGCCAAGGAGTAAATTAGGATGGTTGCTACCTATCGGAAATTAAGCCCGGAGGTCAACCATAGCTATACGAGGCCGGAGATTTGACATGGAAACCCTCCGTGAGCAACCAATGGGCTGCTACGAATATGTGAGCTCTTTATGCTCTCAGCTATTCTAAGCACTCATTCATGCTCAAGGGAATTGTCACCATCATTGTGTGTAAATTATTCCTTTGTGGATAAAAGGTATGATGTACCTTAACCAAGTAACGACAGGATCACATCCAATGAATATTGGGTGCAAGTTGTTCCTATGTGGCCAGAAGGTATTTTATACCTTAGCCAAGGAACAATGGATCACACTCAACCCATGTTGAGTGCATGTCATCCCTTTGTGGTTATAGGTATGTTGTACCTTAGCCAAGGAATAACATATCATACTCAACACATGTTGGGTACATGTCACTCCTTTGTGGCTAAAGGGTATCATTACCATAGCCAAGAAATGACGGATCACACCCGATGCATGAGGGGTACAAGTTATTCTTTATGGAAAGAAGGTATGATACACCTTAGACAAAGAGTGACGGAACACACTCAACGCGTGTTGAGTGCACATCATTCCTTTGAAGCCAAGGGATATCATTACCTTAGCCAAGGAATGACAAGGTAAATCCAACCTATAGAAACCTTAAGATGTGGATGAGCAACATCACCTCGACCACACTCATGGAACCCATGGAACGCAATCCAACATCAACACTCAACCCTCCAATTCCAAAGCCATGCTGCAACAAGGTTAGGCCAACCTCATGGCCTACATCCGTCGTTAGGTTTCAGCCCCTAGCATGGACCTTGACCAAGAATAAGCTTGGGGGAGGACCCCTACTTGAGGTAACTTGTATCACACCTTAGCATATTTATTTTCATTTAATCCATCATCCACCTTGCATATATAAAAAAACATAAAAATAGATTAGATTATCTTTCAAAATAAAATAAAAGATGTGCGGTAAGAATGATTTGGAATTCACATAGATGAAATGATTAATAGTTGCTCTTTTATCATTTTCCTAAGCCCCTAGTTTACAACGTACTACTTTCCAAAATATTGCTTTCATTGGCTAGAATTACTTTTGCCTTGATTTAGGAATTGTGGGTAGCAAAAGCTTAATCCAATTCTAAGTTATTGTGAGATATGATATGTAACACCCTAATTTTCATGCATCATGCCCTACATGCACTCATATACATGTTTAACATTAACCCATAACAAGAGGAACAAGTTTGGAGCAAAACCGCACTTAAAAATGTAGGAAAGTGCGGACTAGTCCGGTTTTGCTGAGGACTAGTCCGATTTCTCTCTGTCTAAAAACGGACTTGTCCGTTTTTGCTGCGGATTAGTCCGATATTTGCCCCTGGACAACTTCGGACTTGTCCGATCTTGTGCGGACTAGTCCGATATTCCATGAATCCTTGAAAATTTGCTAAGTCCCTGGACTTTTCCGGACTAGTCCGATGTTCCAGCGGACTTGTCCGTTTTCCTCTCTGTTCAAATTCGGACTTGTCCGATTTTAGGCCAGACTTGTCTGATTTTCTCTCTGGACGACTTCGGACTAGTCCGATCCTGTCCGGACTTGTCCGATATTTCGTGACTCCGAGATTGACTTTTTGTTTTACGACTTGTTTCTTGGGTTTCACGTTAAGTGGGCCTAGGTACGTCGTGCCTAACTCTTTTGGAGCCCATGTGGGACTCTAAACCGGCCTCTACTCATCCCAAACTCGAAATCCATCTAACCCTAGCCTCCACCTCTATATAAACAGCCCCACCCCTTGGTTCGACATCTATTTGCAACTTTTCCACCCACCCAAACCCTAGTTCGTGGAGAGCCACCACCAAGGAGGGAGGAGAAGATCCCAAGAAAGAAGAAGAAGAGGAGGAAAAGGAAGAGGACCAAGATCTCCACCAAGTTTCGTCCTTCACCACCAATTCATCTCCAAGTTCATCACCAACCCTAGATCCTCAAGATCCAAGTGTTACCTCCAAGTTTCTTGGTTCATTGGAGTTCTAAACACCTGGTATACCTTCTATTATCTTTTCCTTACATGAATTCAACCCCTAATCTCCGAAATTACGTCGATCTAGAAAACCCTAATCTGCTGATATCGTCAAGTGCGGACTTGTCCGGTCCCTAGTGGACTAGTCCGATCTTTCTGGTTAAATTGTGTTGAACTGACTCTAAAATTTGATCTAATCAACTCCAAACCTGTATAAACTTGTTAAAAGCTATTAGGACTAGTTAGAGATCATTAAAAGCAATCTAGTAACAAGTTCTACCTTGCATTTGCATCGATCATGCATGTCATGTCATATTGAGTAATATTTGTGCACTCTTTGATTGTGTTTCTTGTCTTGTATGTTTATTGTGTGGATTAGACGGATTTGCGCTAGAAAGTGCCGCGGAGGATCTACAACACCAGGAGTTTGAAGGCTTTGACCCTAATCAACAGCAAGAGCAAGGCAAGTGTCCTTGAAGCATATTGATCCTGTTTTTAAAGTAAATGTTTTGTTTGCAAAACTGCATGCTTGTGTCAATTTGATGGGAATCCTATGGTAGGATGTTTACTAGTTTTGTTTGACCACCCTTGTCACCTGGAATTTACGGTAGAGAGTCGGGAAGGGTTTTTACCTTTTGCTTTGCTTAACCAACTGGAATGGGAATAACTATACCACTCAATTTAATTATGCATGGATGAGATTATGGTTAACATGAACTGGTTAATATGGTATGGTAATGGGTGATCTAAGCAAGCCTGGTATGTGGATGGGTTGGATGTTATGGTGGTTTGCTTGCTTTAGATCTAAGGACAGGTTCATGCGAGAATAAGTCAGGACTACAGTGCCACCACGAGGCCAAGTATGGGTGCGGTGTAGCTGATTAATTAGGGCTTTGCTAGTGTTGTTTGGACCATTGTGGATGCTCGGGGAAGGGGTAGTCGGATTGTGTTTGTTGATGATTGGTGGGACTACCCTACGATCCGAATGGCTCAAGAGGGGGCCCTTGGTTGAAGATGTGCTCAGTTGGAGGCATCGCCACCGGTGAAACCTCAGTGGGGTCTAAATAGGCTGGTAATCCCTTTGTAAAGGCTATTTTGTGATCTCTTGGCCATACACCAAAGGAAGTGTAATTGGCATAAGAGAGGTTTCTTTAGTCACCGACGGGTGATGAAATCACAAACACGTAGGTAAAGAGGTACAAATTCTGCAGAGTCTAACTAAAACTATCATGATAGCCGTGCTCCCGGTTATGAGCGCCTGGATGACCTACATGATTAGAGGGAAATTGGTAATTGGGATGGTTATGGTTGGGTAATGGTTATGGCTGGTTATGAATTTATTTCTGGTATTGAATCTGGTTATTGGCAATGGTGAAATCTGGAAATTTTGATGATGGTGATGAATTCAGATTTGGTATTATGGTATTACTTATGATTATAATGGGTTTATTTCACATACATATAATATATTGCTTTTCAAATGTTTTACCGTACTTTTCAGCACTTTGCCATTATTATTGTCGTCATTTGAATCAGCCACATGTCATACTTTCCACACTTGCTGAGTACGACATGTACTCACTCTTGCAATTCCCCACCCCAACAGTTGCAGGTCAGGATTGGGAGTTTAATGGCGATAATGCGGAGTTCTAGGCCGTGTCTACCGTCAGCTTTGCCTGTGGTGTTGATTGGAGCTGCGCATACATACCCTGTCGCTTATGCTGCATAGTTGCTTAGATGGCTTAATTAGTATATTTCCGCTACATTAGTTGAACTTGTTATTAATATTCATTAGAGCTTGTATTCGAGGATAATTTGGTTTGTGTAATAAAATTTGGTTAATTAATCTTGTCTTGTGGTAATTTTCTGTATACTCTTTTGTGATTGCACTCGTGTATGTGTGATGAACATCCTGGGCACACATATGCGTTAGCTTGGTTCAGTTTTCGGAACTGGGCATCACAGATTGGTATCAGAGCCACAGGTTGACCGTAGGATGCAGCCTAGATATAATGGACACTTTAGAGCACATAGGAGCACTCAGGAATCGATGTGTTTTTGCTTGGAGTGCTGTTTGCTATATATATTGCTTGCTTGTGTGCTTAATAGAGGATTTTGGGATGCCTTAGCATTGCCATGTCCACCTAGGCTAGTGTAGCTAGTTGTTTAGTTTCATATCCCTTGATGCATATAGTTGGGGACGTTTTCTAATTCTTACCTATTGCTTTCCTTCAGATGGTGAGGACTCGCAACCAAAGGGATGGCAATGATGAGGAGGAGAACAATGGAGTGCCTCAGAACAACATCGGACAAGGATCTACTCAGGGAGCTATCAACATTGAGCAGCTATTGGCTATGCAAAACCAGCTCATGTAGACCATGATACAAACAATGGGACAGCTGCAGGCTGGCAATATCAACAATCAGCCCCACATGCCTCCACCGCCACCCCCGCCTCCTCATAACCGATTGGGAGAGTTTATGAGGACTAGGCCGCCAACCTTTGCTCAAGCCGCAAACCCTATGGATGCGGATGATTGGCTCAAGTCCGTGGAGAAGAAGTTAGCCATTGTCCAATGCAGTGACCGGGAGAAGGTGCTATTTGCTTCTCATCAACTCGTTGCAGCAGCTGCGGATTGGTGGGATTCTTACTGCAATGCTCATGAGAATCAAGAGAGAATTACTTGGGCCAAATTCAAGGAGAATTTTCGTTCTCATTATGTGCTAGAAGGTGTTATGATCTTGAAGAGGCAAGAATTCGAGAACTTATGGCAAGGAAGATCAAGCGTGAGTGAATATCTCAACAAGTTCACTCAACTCTCAAGGTATGCGCCCGAGGATGTTAGTCGGGACAGCCGGAAGCAATACTTGTTCATGAGAGGCTTGAACAATGAGATCCAAGTTCAACTACTCAACTGCGATTATGCCAATTTTCAGAAGCTTGTGGACAAAGCAATTGTGGTTGAGAACAAGATCCGTGAGATGGAGCAAGAAATCAAGAGGAAGGCGCCATATCAAGGACATCAACAAGGAAGTAATGTGCGCCCTCGCCTTGCGCCTCCTAATGTGCCATACTACAGCTCCTCTGCTCTTGTACAGCGCCCTGATTATGCACCGCGCCCAGCTCAGTTTGTGCAGCAGCGCCCTGTCATGCAAGCACCTAGGCCTCAAATACCTTATGCACCTCGTGCTAATTTTCCTGCTGCAAATGTTCAAAACCAAGCTCGTCCCAATAATTCAGGTGGAGTTAAGAAGTGTTATACTTGTGGAGAAGCTGGACACTTTGCGCATCAATGTCCTAAGTCAGGCCTTGGTCAAGGAAGCAATGCACCGAGGCAAAACCCAAGACCCAATGGAGGACAGCCACAAGGGAACCGAGGACAGTAGAATTTTGCTCGTGGCAACATGAACCATGTCTCTACGGAGGATGCTCAACAAGCGGATGACGTGGTCATTGGTATGTTTCTCGCCAACTCCAACCCCGCAACTATGTTATTTGATTCTGGAGCATCGCATTCATTCATTGCATCGAAGTATGTTGCCAAGTATAGTTTGCCTATCTCTCATATGAAGTTTACTCTATTGGTTAAGTCTCCTGGAGGAGAGATGAGGACAAATATAGTATGTCCAAAAGTAAGCCTTAGAATAAGGGGGGTAGACTTCTCCGCCAACCTCATTGTTTTGGATTCTCAAGGGTTGGACATTATACTTGGTATGGACTGTTTAAGGAAGCACAATGGAGTTATTGAGTGTGCCACAAAGACGGTGAAGTTGACTAATGAGGAAGGGATCACCGTAGAGTTTGAAGCATCTCAAACCGCACCGAAGAAATTGGAGCTGAATCATATGGACGGTGCCGCAATTGAGGAGATTCCGGTGGTGTGTGAATTTTTGGGTGTTTTTCCAGACGAGTTGCCAGGTATGCCACCCGATCGAGACATTGAGTTTGTTATTGATTTAATACCTGGAACTGCACCTATAGCTAAGAGGCCGTATAGGATGCCTCCTATGGAATTAGCAGAGCTCAAGAAGCAAATTCAAGAGCAATTAGAGAAGGGTTTTATTCGCCCTAGTTCTTCACCTTGGGGAGCGCCCGTCTATTTGTGGACAAGAAGGATGGATCCCAAAGGATGTGTGTGGATTACCGAGCTCTCAACAAGGTAACGATCAAGAACAAGTACACCTTGCCCCGTATAGAGGATTTGTTTGATCAGATGAAAGGTGCCTGTGTATTTTCCAAGATTGATTTGAGGTCGGGATACTTTCAAATGAAGATCAGACCATCGGACATACCCAAAACAGCTTTTAGAACACGGTATGGATCTTATGAGTACACCGTGATGTCTTTTGGATTGACAAATGCACCTGCCTACTTTATGTACCTCATGAATAAGGTCTTCATGGAGTACTTAGATAAGTTTGTTGTGGTGTTTATTGATGATATTATGATCTACTCGAAGGATGAGAAGGAACACGAGGAACACTTGAGGCTTACGTTGCAGAAATTGAGGGAGCATCGATTGTATGCCAAGTTCAACAAGTGTCAGTTTTGGTTGAAAGAGGTGCCATTATTGGGTCATATAATCTCAGGAGGAGGAGTATCGGTTGACCCTGGTAAAGTGAGAGACGTGTTGAAGTGGGAGCCGCCGCAAAATGTCAAGGAAATAAGGAGTTTTCTTGGGATGGCTGGATATTACCGTCGGTTTATCAAGGATTTTTCCAAGATAGTCAAGCCTATGACGGAGTTGCTAATGAAGGGAAAGGCGTTCCAATGGACTGAAGCTTGTCAAAATAGTTTTGAGGAGTTGAAGAAAAGGTTGACAACAGCCCCAGTTTTGGTATTGCTGGATGTAAGCAAGGGTTCTGATATTTATTGTGACGCATCAAGACAAGGACTCGAATGCGTGCTTATGCAAGAAGGTCAAGTGGTCGCCTATGCATCAAGACAATAGAAGAAACATGAGCAGAATTACCCAACACATGATTTGGAACTTGCAGCCGTGGTACATGCATTGAAGATTTGGAGACACTATATTCTTGGACATAGGTGTGAAATTTACACGGATCATAAGAGTTTGAAGTATATTTTCACACAAACGGATCTGAATTTGAGGCAACGAAGATGGTTGGAGCTCATCAAAGATTATGATTTGGGGATCAACTATCATCTGGGAAAGGCCAATGTAGTGGCCGATGCTTTGAGTAGAAAAGGAGTAAGTCATCAACTCACAGTTCGAGAGTTACCGTTCGAGTTATGTAAGGAGTTTGAACGGTTGAACCTTGGATTTGCAAATGAGACGGAGATGATGGAGTTAAACCCAACCTTGGAGCAAGAAATTCGAGAGGCACAAACCACAGATGAGGAGATCAAGGAAATCAAAGAAAGAACCGAAGAAGGGAGAGAATTCAGATTTGACGAGGATGAACATGGTACCTTATGGCTTGGAAAGAGAATCGTTGTGCCTAATGTAAAGCATATTCGGGAGACAATATTAAAGGAGGCACATGACTCACCTTACTCGATTCACCCAGGTTGTACGAAGATGTACAAAGACTTGAAGACTTGCTATTGGTGGGATAGCATGAAGAAGGACATAGCCGAATATGTTGCATTGTGTGACGTATGCCAACGAGTCAAGGTGGAACATCAAAGGCCAGCAGGGTTATTGCATCCATTGAAGATTCCAGAGTGGAAGTGGGAAGAGATTGGTATGGACTTTATAGTTGGATTACCGCGAACCCAGTATGGCTATGATTCAATATGGGTCATTGTAGATCGGTTGACAAAATCAGCTCACTTCATTCCTGTCAAGACCACATATACCACCGCGAAGCTAGCAGAATTGTATATGGAGCATATTGTGTGCCGACATGGAGTACGGAAGAAGATAGTCTCGGATAGAGGTTCTCAATTTACTTCCAGGTTTTGGCAAAAGTTACATGAAGCTTTGGGAACGAGATTGAATTTTAGTTCAGCATATCATCCTCAAACGGATGGACAAACCGAGAGGACCAATCAGATTTTGGAGGACATGTTAAGAGCTTGTGCTTTAAAGCATGGGAAAAGTTGGGACAAAAGCTTGCCATACGCGGAATTTTCATACAACAATAGTTACCAAGCAAGCTTGAAAATGTCACCATATGAAGCGCTATATGGGAGGAAGTGTAGGACACCTTTATTCTAGAATGAAGCTGGGGAAACTCAAGTATTTGGTCCAGATGTGTTGCAAGAAGCCGAAAAGCAAGTCCAAATAATTCGTGAAAACTTGAGGGCTGCCCAATCAAGACAAAAAGGCTATGCAGACAATAGGAGAAGGAAGTTAACCTTTGAAATAGGAGATTTTGTTTACCTCAAGGTGTCACCAATGAGAGGACATAAGAGGTTTAACATAAGGGGTAAGCTCGCACCTCGCTATATTGGACCATTCAAGATTTTGGACTAAAGAGGAGAAGTAGCGTATAAGTTGGAGATGCCAGCTCATCTTTCAGATGTACATGATGTCTTTCATGTTTCCCAACTCAAGAAGTGTTTGAAAGTACCGGAAGAACAAGTGCCAATGGAAGAATTGGAACTAGAGGAAGATTTGACGTATGCCGAGCAACCGGTCAAAATCTTGGAAACTAAGGAGAGAGACACAAGGAACAAGGTCATTAGATGGTGTAAAGTTCAATGGAAGCACCACACCGAAAAAGAAGCGACGTGGGAATTGGAGGATGAACTCAAGAAGGAATTTCCCTATCTCTTCTCTGCCGCGTCGAATCTTGAGGCCGAGATTCATTTTAAGGGGGATAGGTTTGTAACACCCTAATTTTCATGCATCATGCCCTACATGCACTCATATACATGTTTAACATTAACCCATAACAAGAGGAACAAGTTTAAAATTAATTTGGAGCAAAACCACACTTAAAAATGTAGGAAAGTGCGGACTAGTCCGGTTTTGCTGAGGACTAGTCCGATTTCTCTCTGTCTAAAAACGGACTTGTCCATTTTTGCTGCGGATTAGTCCGATATTTCCCCCTGGACAACTTCGGACTTGTCCGATCTTGTGCGGACTAGTCCGGTATTCCATGAATCCTTGAAAATTTGCTAAGTCCCTGGACTTTTCCGGACTAGTCCGGTGTTCCAGCGGACTTGTCCATTTTCCTCTCTGTTCAAATTCGGACTTGTCCGATTTTAGGCCAGACTTGTCCGATTTTCTCTCTGGACGACTTCGGACTAGTCCGATCCTGTCCGGACTTGTCCGATATTTCGTGACTCCGAGATTGACTTTTTGTTTTACGACTTGTTTCTTGGGTTTCACGTTAAGTGGGCCTAGGTACGTCGTGCCTAACTCTTTTGGAGCCCATGTGGGACTCTAAACCGGCCTCTACTCATCCCAAACTCGAAATCCATCTAACCCTAGCCTCCACCTCTATATAAACAGCCCCACCCCTTGGTTCGACATCTATTTGCCACTTTTCCACCCACCCAAACCCTAGTTCGTGGAGAGCCACCACCAAGGAGGGAGGAGAAGATCCCAAGCAAGAAGAAGAAGAGGAGGAAACGGAAGAGGACCAAGATCTCCACCAAGTTTCGTCCTTCACCACCAATTCATCTCCAAGTTCATCACCAACCCTAGATCCTCAAGATCCAAGTGTTACCTCCAAGTTTCTTGGTTCATTGGAGTTCTAAACACCTGGTATACCTTCTATTATCTTTTCCTTACGTGAATTCAACCCCTAATCTCCGAAATTACGTCGATCTAGAAAACCCTAATCCGCTGATCTCGTCAAGTGCGGACTTGTCCGGTCCCTAGTGGACTAGTCCGATCTTTCTGGTTAAATTGTGTTGAACTGACTCTAAAATTTGATCTAATCAACTCCAAACCTGTATAAACTTGTTAAAAGCTATTAGGACTAGTTAGAGATCATTAAAAGCAATCTAGTAACAAGTTCTACCTTGCATTTGCATCGATCATGCATGTCATGTCATATTGAGTAATATTTGTGCACTCTTTGATTGTGTTTCTTGTCTTGTATGTTTATTGTGTGGATTAGACGGATTTGCGCTAGAAAGTGCCGCGGAGGATCTACAGCACCAGGAGTTTGAAGGCTTTGACCCTAATCAACAGCAAGAGCAAGGCAAGTGTCCTTGAAGCATATTGATCCTGTTTTTAAAGTAAATGTTTTGTTTGCAAAACTGCATGCTTGTGTCAATTTGATGGGAATCCTATGGTAGGAAGTTTACTAGTTTTGTTTGACCACCCTTGTCACCTGGAATTTACGGTAGAGAGTCGGGAAGGGTTTTTACCTTTTGCTTCGCTTAATCAACTGGAATGGGAATAACTATACCACTCAATTTAATTATGCATGGATGAGATTATGGTTAACATGAACTGGTCAATATGGTATGGTAATGGGTGATCTAAGCAAGCCTGGTATGTGATGGGTTGGATGTTATGGTGGTTTGCTTTCTTTAGATCTAAGGACCGGTTCATGCGAGAATAAGCCAGGACTACAGTGCCACCACGAGGCCAAGTATGGGTGCGGCGTAGCTGATTAATTAGGGCTTTGCTAGTGCTGTTTGGACCATTGTGGATGCTCGGGGAAGGGGTAGTCGGATTGGGTTTGTTGATGATTGGTGGGACTACCCTGGGATCCGAATGGCTCAAGAGGGGGCCCTTGGTTGAAGATGTGCTCAGTTGGAGGCATCGCCACCGGTGAAACCTCAGTGGGGTCTAAATAGGCTGGTAATCCCTTTGTAAAGGCTATTTTGTGATCTCTTGGCCATACACCAAAGGAAGTGTAATTGGCATAAGAGAGGTTTCTTTAGTCGCCGACGGGTGATGAAATCACAAACACGTGGGTAAAGAGGTACAAACGCTGCAGAGTCTAACTAAAACTATCATGATAGCCGTGCTCCCGGTTATGAGCGCCTGGATGACCTACATGATTAGAGGGAAATTGGTTATTGGGATGGTTATGGTTGGGTAATGGTTATGGCTGGTTATGAATTTATTTCTGGTATTGAATCTGGTTATTGGCAATGGTGAAATCTGGAAATTTTGATGATGGTGATGAATTCAGATTTGGTATTATGGTATTACTTATGATTATAATGGGTTTATTTCACATACATATAATATATTGCTTTTCAAATGTTTTACTGTACTTTTCAGCACTTTTCCAATATTATTGTCGTCATTTGAATCAGCCACATGTCATACTTTCCACACTTGCTGAGTACGACATGTACTCACTCTTGCAATTCCCCACCCCAACAGTTGCAGGTCAGGATTGGGAGTTTAATGGCGATAATGCGGAGTTCTAGGCCGTGTCTACCGTCAGCTTTGCCTGTGGTGTTGATTGGAGCTGCGCATACATACCCTGTCGCTTATGCTGCATAGTTGCTTAGATGTCTTAATTAGTTTATTTCCGCTGCATTAGTTGAACTTGTTATTAATATTCATTAGAGCTTGTATTCGAGGATAATATGGTTTGTATAATAAAATTTGGTTAGTTAATCTTGTCTTGTGGTAATTTTCTCTATACTCTTTTGTGATTGCACTCATGTATGTGTGATGAACATCCTGGGCACACATATGCGTTAGCTTGGTTCAGTTTTCGGAACCGGGCGTCACATGATATAGTGATAGGGCTCCTATTCCTAGTTTGAAAGTGAAACTTAGATTTCTGTAGAAATTCTAAAAAGATTTAAGTTACTCTCATTTGATTGGAGATACCTACCAAGGCCATATGGTACATTACATTGATAGACCTTATGCATATGCTATTTGCCTTCACATTGAGTTTTGTCAAACTAGTATAGATCTATGTGAGATTTCATTCATTACCTTTTGAATTCAAGACTTTACTTGCACATGCTATACTTCTACACTAGAAGTATGCAAAATCTCATCATACCACCATTCCACAATAAAAAGAGAAACTCCATACCATTCATGCTTAGTACTCTCTCCAAGTTTATTGCATAAAAAGGAAGTAGAAGACATGGCTACCAGAAAAAGAAAAAATGCATGCTTACATCATAAGCATGAGAAAAAAAATAAAAAAGAGATAAAATTAGCCATGTTTAATGCCAACAAAATAAGTGAGTCCACTGAAAAAGGAGTCATCTCAAACATCCACATCCACCTCCATTCCATCACACATGCATAAGTCTTGAATCAAATAGTTTTGAATTGATTTCTCCTAAGGCTTGCTTTTTTGACTTAGCAATATTACGTGTTGCAAATATGCCTACTATATTCCCTACCAAGCTCCACATACAAGCCTTATTTAGTGGTAGGATGAGTGTAGGCAAAACGCCTTGGTGAGGAAATATTTCCACTACATACAAAGGAGAGACCGAAAGAATCAAATTGAGGTACTTATAATCTAAATTGAACTCTTCGGAATTTGAGTGGAACTTGATTTCTAGGGTATGTGTGCTCCATTTGCTGCTCTATCTTTCAACCACCCATGAATAGGAGAAGACATAAGCCCCATAATGACTTAAGATGCATGAAGTACCATGCCAATTTTTGCAATACTAGATAGAGTATTATGTTGTGCACATGATACTTTTGAAAAATAGAACATAGTAGCAACTCCTGATCATCAACATAAAGTCTCGACTTTGCTCGGGACGAGCAAGGATAAGCTTGGTTGAGTTTTTTGACGGCTGTTATATACCAATTTCACCAGTCAATATAACTCAATTATGTGAAGGAAATATTATTTCTTACACACATCACATTCATATTTAACATATTTCCACTTGTACATGGAGAAATTGGTGCATGAAGATATTTTATACAAAATTGAAGTGAAATAAGGGGATGGATCCTATAAAATATCATCCCAGCCAATCAAGCACCGACATGTGGCACCACATGGATCAAATGGCCCACAAACAGAAGTATCTGATGTCATCCAACAGTGTAGCACCCATATAAATGGATGGGACCCACCTGGAAGTTACCTAGAGAAAGCACATACCATGTGGAGGACTTACCAGGTCGGTCGACCCCCCTAGTCGGCCGACCTGGTCTTTCTTCCAAACTCGATCAACTTCCACGTGTTGGCTCTTCCTGGCTTGATAAAGTCAGTGGTGATTGATTCGTGCACTTTTGGTGGTGGGAAACAACCCTTCTCCAATCTATAAATAGGACCCCTCATCCCTCACATCAACACACACCACTTAAGCATTCACTCTCTTGTTTACATTAGTTCTCCAAGTCCTCAATGGAGGTTAGGTTGTAGAGAGGAGCCTCTAGTCCCAAGTCCTAATTGAGAATGGTATGGATCATGTATCTTTTCTTATATTTGTGACTTAATGCATTATAATAATAGTATTATTAGTCTCTCTTTATTCATATACTTGGGCAAAGCGTTCCTTGTTTGGTTGTGGAGTCCATGTATGTGCTAGGTGTAGATTTTGTTGTGATCTAGACATAATGATATTATCATGTTATCGTAAATAGCATACACCTTCACTATAGTCTAATTAGGTAATAATATGATTATGTTAATATGAATATGTTATTACTTGGTCCCAACATTGGTTCAACGATGTTTAGGTTAGTCATTTCCTTAGGATGAATATTACATTGAAACTTTTAAGGTATTTACTTAGCATGCAAGCATGGTGCTTGGATAGTTAAGTAGCCTTGGATGCATCGTAGTCCATGGGTTGTAGAGGTAGGCGGTGGGTGGTGACAGCCCTATCCATCCGTTGTAATCCTCTACATTCGGCTACGACGTAGGCTCTTGGCGGGAGTCGCCTAGCAGACCAGGGTAAGCCCGTGCGCAAGATGTTGGTCCACTAAGCCCTAGTATTCACTATTAGCATATTCATGTGTACTTTATTAGGCTATGTATATGAGTAATTAGAGCACAATAGGAGTAGCTCCATCTCTTAGTCTAACCCTCACTAGGACAAACTTACCCTTAGAGCAGATTGCTTAGTTGTGTGTCACATTACCCCTATTATCAACTTACCCCTGTTCTGATAAACATTTAGTACCCCATACCTTGATAATAAGAATAGTGTTTACTTTAATTCACAGCCTTCCTTTGGGATAAATACGATACCCTTGGGAATACTCTTGGGTGTAATACTACAAGAAAGTTTTCGTGCGCTTGCGAACCTCATCTCTTTCGATAGTAAGAAACTTGAACACCCGCAAGATCCTTCGATCCATAATGGCCCCTCTCCCAATTGTACGAAACATGCTTGGAGGAGGATCCGCCGGCCACCACGCTCTTGGAGGAGCATCCGCTGGCCGCCACGCTCTTGGAAGAGCATCTGCCGACACCGCGCGTGGAGGAGCATCCGCCGGCCGCCGCACGTGGAGGAGCAACAATGCTAGGTACAATTGCTCACATAATGTTATTGTAGTTATATCCTCTTACGGATATGCTGATTGAATTGTAGGAAACGAAGTCAGAAGATAAGACATAGATGGGAAAAGACCGGTGCACGAAGCAATGGTAGGATGGAATGAAGTCATTTTTAAATTTTACTTTACTGGGCATTCGTGAAGAAGAAACTATGCCTTGTCCTTGCACAACATGTCGTAATATTTGCCACAGGACACGCAAGGCAGTTCATCTTCACCTGCTTCGTAATGGGATGTCATTGGATTATACTTGTTGGGTACACCATGGAGAAAAACAAGTTGAGAAAAATATTGTTGAGCAATCAGCAAATAACGCTATGAGAAATATGTTGTCCAGTCTACTTAGAGGCACTGATCATCGTGGTACTTCAACGGATGTTGATGATCAAGACAATGCTATAAACCATCAGGAGCCAACTGGGTGTGCAAAGGCATTCTATGACTTATTAAAGGATGCCAAAAGGGAGTTCTATCTAGGTTGTGAGCAGGTGACCCAATTATCCTTAATTGTCAAGTTGTACCAGATAAAGTGTTTAACTAGTTTGAGCAAAAAAGCGTGTGAGTCGATCCTTGAACTATTCTCATATGTGCTTCCAGAGGGCCATTGCATTCCTAATACACATGATAAAGCTTAGAAGGTTGTTCGTGACCCCGGGCTGGGCTACCAAAAGATCGATGCACGTGTCAACGATTGTGTCTTATTCTGGAAGGATTATTCTCTGTTGGATCCATGCCCAAAATGTGGTGAACTAAGATGGAAAAATAGTACTGGTGGGGATGCAAGAGAGGCTTTACCTTGTGGAAAAGCCAAGAAGCTTGTAGAACACAAGATTCTACGATACTTCCCTCTTATTCCCTGTCTTCAAAAATTTTATATGGCAGAATCAACGGCATCAAACATGTGCTGGCACATGGAAGAACGTATTGATGATGGAATATTACGCCATCCTGCAGATTCAAAAGCATGGGAGCATTTTGATAGCAGTCACCCAAATTTCTCATCTGATACTCGCAACATAAGACTTGGGCTAGCATCTGATGGTTTCAATCCTTTTGGAATAATGAATGTTTCTTACAGTACATAGCCTGTGATTCTAATCCCTTATAATCTACCACCTTGGTTGTGTATGAAGCAACCTTATTGGTTGATGTCAATGATCATTCCTGGGCCAATGTCACCTGGAAACAACATTGATGTGTATCTGCAACCTTTGATTGATGAGATACTAAAATTATGGTCTGATGGTGTTGAAACATACAACAATTCAAAGAACGAGACATTTCTCATGCAATCTTCTATATTGTGGACAATAAATGATTTTCCAGCATATGCAATGCTATGTGGATGGAGCACAACAGGTAAGCTAGCATGTCCATATTGCCATGTAAACACTGACGCCTTGTGGTTGAAACATGGACGAAAGTATTGCTACATGGGTCATCGACATTTCCTACCTCAGAATCACAGGTGGCGTCGAGACAAAGCTTCTTTCAACAACAAGATATAGAATAGATAGGCTCCAACATCACTCTCTGGTGACAAAGTACTCCAACAATATGAGAGTTTTGATCAAGTGATTTTTGGATAGGCGAATAATATGAGAAAGCACACTGGGAAAATAGGTGGCATAGTTGGAAGAAGAAAAGTATATTTTTCCAGCTCCTGTATTGGAAGAAAATGCTAATAAGGCATAACTTGGATGTTATGCACACTGAGAAAAAAATTTGTGATAGCATATTGGGGACATTGCTTAATTTGGATGGTAAAACAAAAGGTGGTCTACAAGCTCGTCTTGATATGCAGGATATGGGTATACGGCCACAGCAACATCCGGAGGCTATAAATGGGAAGTATGATTGTCCATTAGCATCATATACTTTGCATAAAGATGAGAAGACCACCTTGTGCAAGTTTTTGGAGTTGTGAAAATGCCCGATGGTTATGCTTCAAACATCAAGAGATGTGTGGGCATAAAAGCACGTAAGGTATCACGTCTAAAAACTCATGACTGCCATATTATATTTCAGAAGCTTCTTCCTATTGCAATACGTGACATATTGCCTGAAAAGGTTGTTGCACCTTTAATTGAGTTTAGCAGATTCTTTTTTGGAATTTGTTTTAAAGAATTGGTGGAACCAGATTTGGATAAGGTTATCAAACAATTTCCTGAAATAATTTGTAAACTTGAGATGTTGCTTCCTCCCACTTTCTTTGATATCATGGTACATCTTCCAACCCATCTTGTCGAAGAAGCTCGCTTGGGTGGACCTGTTTCTTATAGATGGATGTATCCAATTGAGAGGTACCTTGGTACGTTGAAGAGGTATGTATGTAACAGAGCTCACCCGAAGGGTTCTATAGCTGAGCGATATGTTATGGAAGAGTGTATGACTTTTTGTAATCAGTTTTTGGATAACATCAGCACCAAGCTTAATAGGCAAGAACATCATGAAGTTGCAGCTAGGAATGAACCTTCTCGCGAGTCTAATATGTTTACGGAAGTTGATAATTCTAAAAAAGGGTTTAAGGGGGGCCAACTTACTATAGTGCAACTGCATAACATCTGGTATTATATTATTTCTAGGGTTGAAGAGGCCGCTCCATAGATCAAGTACATATAACTCAGATGTTCTATACCATATTGGATCATGCGTATTGTAGATGGCTAATTTAATTTTGTACCCTTTTTAGTGAGCCTTTTGAAGAGATGAAAAATATTTTTTTCTCGTGATGTTGAAAAATGCCATAGAGATGACTTTGTTTATTGGTTCCAGAAATGAACAAGTACATGCAAGTTTTTACTTTGATGAAATATTGAACAAATATGTGTTCTGAAGTTGGTTATCAATGACCCCTTTTATACTAATGTGTACAAATTACGACATTACACAAGGAAGGCAAAGTAACCGATTATTTGTATGCATTATCTAGAGGACCTGATCTTCGGGCACATTTCTTTAGTCGATCATTCATAAATGGCTTCTTCTTTCAAACTGCAGAGGTGGAAAAAGATTTATGGACACAAAACAGTGGTGTTATTGTTCGGGATGGTGATCATGAGTGGTTTGGAGTAATCAAGAAATTTATTTCTATTGATTTTGAAAAAAAATCAAGAGGTTCTGTTATTTCAATGTGACTGGTTTGATCGGCCTTGTTCCGGTCAGAGCCAAAGCAGAGGCTACAAAATGGATCAATGCGGAATGATAGATGTTGAAACTACTCTTTCTCAATTTAAGTATGAGCCTTACATTCTAGCCACCCAAGCAGAACAAGATTTTACGTTCAAAGTGCGAAGCAACCTAAATGGGCTACAGTTGTTAAAACAAAGCCACAGAACCTTTTTGCCATGCCCCTAGAGACAGTGAAAATAATGCCACTGAGACGATGGAGGGTGAGACATGAGAGCAACCAGTGATGCTTTCGCTCTTCAAATGAGAACAGGTGATCAAATTGAGGCACATGGATTTTCATCAGAAAATGAAGTTGACAACGACGACGACGATGATACATATATCAATGATGGTCTTGTAGCTCCAATATAGAGGGGGACAATAGCGAAGATGATGATTTTTTTATATAAGTACAGTGTGAGCTAGCTATGAACTATTTGATTTTTTTTTGAAAAGATAGAAGCCGCTTTTCTATTTAGCAGCAAGCTTAGAAGCAAGCCGATATTGAATATTCCCACCTCTTTAGAAGATACCAAAATTTGAAATGACGCTCCTGCAGAAATTCCTAATGCAAGTAACTAGTGATTCCTGGCAACAGATCCTAATGCAACGAGTGTGTTCCATAGCGATAGATCCTAAGGCCACGAACTAATACAATTGTGGCGACAGCCTAATGCAATGATTGTGTTCTGTGGCGATACATAATAGCTAAACACACAAATTATTCATCACACAGATGAACACAGATAACACATTCATTCATTAACAAATATATTAGAAAACACAAAAAAAGTACAAGACACAAGAGAGAAGACGTTGGCCATGGTGGGTTGTCTGCGAGGAGAAGACGACCGGGGAGAGAAAAGGAGAGACTTATGGTGCCTTAGTCTATGCGGACAAGCAAAATGGAGACGCGCTTAATTAGCAGCGGAGTGTGTTTCTTATATGAAACGTCCTCCCCACGTCTCCTTTAGCTTCGTGGTTTTCTCCATTTTACTTCAGTTCACTATTTATATCACACATCACTGAAATTAGAGCACATTCACTTGATAACTAAATCCTTCACTTGTCCAAAAAATAAATAAATCCTTCCTTATGATTCCTGAGGAACGCGATGAAAACACCACACATTTATTTGTTCACATAGTGGCCAACATTTTGAAATATATCGTGAGGCCAACGATTGTGTTACGTGACGGTAGATCCTAACACTACGAACTAGTGAATCATGTTAACAGATCCTAATGCAACGATTGTGTTCTGTGGCAATGACTGCTAT
Source organism: Tuctoria greenei (assembly GCA_036927565.1). NCBI lineage: Eukaryota > Viridiplantae > Streptophyta > Magnoliopsida > Poales > Poaceae > Tuctoria > Tuctoria greenei. The sequence goes on along the minus strand of JAYESD010000003.1, from coordinate 79,717,137 downwards.
GCAATCTGAACTCCTGTACAAGCGTGCCATCCATGAATCTCAGCCATTGGATGGACATCTAAAAGTGGCTACCATTTTACTCATAGATCCTTCCCTTTACACAGGCAGTTGGAAGGATTTATGTGTAAAATATTAGCCACCCTTGGATGTTCGTCAAATGGCTGAGATTTGCGTATTGCACGCTTGCACAGGAGTCCACATTGCACAACAGTCATTGTCGTCTTCTGTGGTGATATACCTAACACAACGAACTAGTGAATCATGGCAAAAGATCCTAATGCAACGGTTTTGTTCCGTGGCGATGGATCCTAACGCCATGAACTAGTGAATCATGGCAACAGATCCTAATGCAATGATTGTGTTCCGTGACGATAGATCCTAACGCCACAAATTGGTGAATCGTGGCAAAAGTTCCTAATGAAACGATTGTGTTCCGTGGTGATAGATCCTAACGCCACGAACTGTTGAATCGTGGCAAGAGATCCTAATACAACTATTGTGTTCCGCCGCGATAGATCCTAATGCCACGAACTACAGAATTGTGGCAACAGATCCTAATGCAACGATTGTGTTTTGTGGCGATAGATCCTAACGCCACTAACTGGTGAATCGTGGCAAAAGTTCCTAATGCAACAATTGTGTTCTGCGGCGATAGATCCTAACGTCATGAACTGCTAAATCATGGCAACATATCCTAATGCAACGATCGTGTTCCATGGCGACAGATGCTAATGACAAACTGGTGAATCGCGGCAAAAGTTCGTAATGCAATGATTATGTTCCTTGGCGATAGATCCTAATGCCACCAACTGCTGAGTCGTGGCAACAAATCCTAATGCAACAATTGTGTTCCGTGGCAATAGATCCTAACACCACGAACTGCTGAATCATGGCAACAGATCCTAATGCAACAATTGTGTTTCGTGGCGATAGATCCTAATTCCACTAAATGGTGGATCGTGGCAAAAGTTCCTAATGCAACGATTGTGTTCTGTGGCGATAGATCCTAATGTCATGAATAGCTGAATCATGGCAACAGATCCTAATGCAACAATTGTGTTCCGTGGAGATAGATCCTAACACTGGTAACTGGTGAATCGTAGCAAAAGTTAGATTCTAATGCAACAATTGTCTTATGTGGTGATAGATCCTAACGCCACAAACTGGTGAATCGTGGCAAAAGTTCCTAATGCAACGATTCTGTTCTATGGTGATAGATCCTAACGCCACGAACTGGTGAATCGTAGCAAAAGTTCCTAATGCAACGATTGTGTTCTGTGGCTATAGATCCCAATGCCTTGAACTGGTGAAGTGTAGCAAAAGTTCTTAATACAACAATTGTGTCCGTGGCGATAGATCCTAACGCCACGAACTGGAAAATTGTTGGAAAAGTTCCTAATGCAACGATTGTGTTCCGTGGTGATAGATCCTAACGCCACGAACTGGGGGTCGTGGCAACAGATCCTAATGCAACGATCGTGTTCTGTGGCGATAGATGCTAATGCCACGAACTAGTGAATTGTGGCACCAGATCCTAATGCAACAATGGTGTTCCGTGGCGATAGATGCTAATGCCACGAACTAGTGAATTGTGGCAAAAGACCAAGCTTACTGCAATGATTTAGTATTCGTTGCAGTACAATCATTGCAACAGGGCGAGATCCTTGTAGTGTGAGGCTCGACCCTGGCTAGATGTTGAGGCAGAGGCGTCATGGCGAGGTGAACGGCAGGGAGGAAGAGCGGGGCAGAGCATAACCGAGCGGAGAGAGACTAGGGTTGTCTTCTATGCTTTAGGGAAAATCATGGAAAGGATGCGGGTGAGGGCCCACAGCAGTAAGCAGGCACGTTATGGCACTGCTGCATGCGTGTGGTGTCGGTCTTTGGTGAAACAGAGAAATCGGCGCTTGCATGAGTCACTTCCAGATGGGTCCCACCTCTTGGCACCTCCTCTCTGGTCCAAAGAATGGAGTAGAAAACAAGTTCTAAAAACACTAAAATTTCACAGGTTAGCTAAAAAAAATAATTGGAATTCAATTGTGAATTCAAATTCATGTTTGCAGTAAAATAAAGTCTAACATTTAAATTCAAATTTGAATATAACTATCAATACTCAGTCTTTACATCCATCAATAATTGTTAATATTTTTGTAGTACCCTAAATAACTTTTGAAAGGTATAAAAATGATATAAGTTCTGGTTAGTGGTCCAAGTTGAGTTTGCACTTTAAATTTGAATTATCATTTGAGCATTTAATTATTGATTGGAAATATTAAACCTAGAAGCCTCTAGTGACTTAGTGGATAATTTCTTGGTACAATTATTTGATTAACCATATAATTTTTCTTAGTCAAATCTTACATTTGACCAAAGTTTCAATTTAGAAATTAGGATTTTATTCTTACTATGGGAGTTGGATTTTGAATTAAGGTTTAAATTTAAACAATACTTTGATTTTTTGAATCAGAATTCTTGAGACTTCATTATTTTTGGTATTAATTTTACTCATGCAATAATCATTTTACCACTATGTCTACAGTTCTTAAGAATTCACATTCTGGGAATCATTATTAACTAACATAATATATTGTGAGTTTAAATTCTCAATTTAACTTAAAATTTCTAAGTTTGCATTTTCGCGACTTGTTCTTCTCAAATGTTTGCTTTTACACCCAATGGATACCATTCTCTGGCTAACATCATGATAACCTCTAGCCACAAAGGAACAACGTTCACCCAACAATGGTGGCAACTCCTATGAGCTGAATGAGTGCTTAGAATAATTGAGAGGATAGTGATCTCATTTATTCATAGCTACCCGTTAATCGCTCGTGGAGGTTTCCATGTCAAACCTCTGTCCTCGTAAAGCTGCGATTGGCCCTCAGGATTTGATTTCGGTAGGTTTGAACCATGCTCATTTACTCATTGGCCAAAAGATGCTGAAATGGTACCTTCAAGGTTTTTTCAACGATAGATTCTTGTATGCTTGCATAGAAATATTACTCCTGCAAGCCTTCCCTCTTGGATGTAGAGTGATGGTTAGCTCCTGGTACTTGTACAAATGAAACTTTGAGTTATGTAACCAAATTTTATTTGTACATCTGGGGAAGAAAAACAGCAAAGATCCATCTTGTCCAATTTCGAAAGCATCCATGAACAAATTACTATTCGTTGATATAAGAGCGAAGCTTTATCAATTTGCACATTTTCTAAAGCTCCTACTCATAGCAATTCAAATGATAGATGTACACTCTATGGGTCCCTTAATCTTCAATTTCTGAGCAAATATTTATCATTTGGATCATGGCAAATAAATTCTCAATTTCATCCTTCCCGAAAATATCTAAAGTCGTTCTTAGGAATTTGAAATTTAGTGATTCCTTATAAGCTTGTAATTCAAATTAAGATTAAGGACACCACTTACTCCTAGGTTGATACATGCTAATCCACCCGTCAATGTTACACTAGAAGCTTTATTTTTTAAACCTATCCAAAAATGAAAAAGTTTATTAAGCATTGCTTTAAGTGATTCTATGTATTTGTTGTAGTTCTTTCCAAGTAATGTGACATTTCTTTTTAAAAACCAAATGACAATATCAACATTTACTTCGTGGGTGTACATAAGAATTGAATGATGAGTTGGCGCTACCCTTCCCTATCAATGCAAGCAAAGTCATTCAATTCTATTGTGAACGAAACGATGGAAAATTCTAACTTATACCTCATTTTGAAGAGCAGTTCAGGTTCGAAGACCATTGCGTGAGAAACTCACGGCAGTGGACTTTGGTGTAGCTTTGATGTTCAATGTGTTTTTGGCAAGTTGAGGTTGGAGTTGATGGTGAATGAAGCTTCATCTTGCTCCTCTACTGGGCCATCATACTGAATATTCCTCCACCTTGAACTCGAAATGCGTTCGATGGAGAGATATGTTCTTAAATCTTCCCGATGGTGGCTTCAACTTGATGAGGCTTCCATTTTCTTTCCAAACAACCTCTTCACAAATTTTGTCCTGACTGCAATTTAATCAAGGACAAACAAAACAACTTGAAAACGGGTTAGGTTAGTAAAAAGCATATTGAATCCTTTTGTGAAATTGTCCTGCACAACTTGAAACAACATGCAAATGCAATGAGGAACAAGGAAATCTTATTGGTTTAAATTAGGAAAATAAATTCAAGTGGTTATTCTCAAAGTGCATATCCAAATAGATTTCTTTTCTAATTAATATTTTAGTTTTATAATGGTCAGAAATTTAAGTTTGCAATATGCAAGTGTGAAAATTCAAATATGCTAAGTGCAAATGCAAGGGTTGATTTGAATGTGCAATTGAGAAAACAAATATTCTATAACTACCAATTATCCTATTGGTAAGGAATCACCATATTTTTAACGTTGGATGAGTGAGACTTACCTCTGTATTGTTAAGCATGATGGTGTGTCGTCCATACCCAAAGATGAAGGTGTGGATAACTTATCTTGTTTGACACGCCAAAACTCCTTTGGATGTCATTTGGACAATTGGAGCACGCGGTGGCCCCAACCTCTTCATCGCCTTGATGGAGACTTTTTGTTGTTGCGATGAGTTTTCCTTCTTTAAAATATTCTTTCATGATTTTGGTGGGGCTTTGTATTTCTTCCGCCATTCTCTTTTTGATGACTTAGTGGACTTGGGCCGTTTGGTTGGCCTTGGGTTCTCTGTCTTCTTAGAGTGTCATCATGGACGAAATGACGAAGTCTCCTCATAAATTAATTTCCTCACAAAGGCAATGAGGTCGTCCACTTGTGGGGGTGTCGCTTCGACCTTCAAGATGTTCTTTTGATTCAACGCATAGTTTGTCTTGGATCGATGGCTTCCATGCGCATGCTGACATGTGGAATCCTCAATCAAACAATAAATGCATCATCTACGATGTCGCTTTCCTAAGTTTGCACGAGCTTTGTCGAAGTGTTTGGTCCCAACAAGTAATTGTGGGATGACTTGGATCTTGAATGCTCTTCAAGTGTCTTGTCCTTGACCAATTGCTACTTGGGTATGTTGTCATTGATTTCTTCTTGGCCATGGACAAGATACTTCAAGGTAGGCTAGTTGGATTTGTCCATTTGAATTGTGAAATTCCATAGCCTCCTTGATTGTATTGATTCCACCCTTGACCTCCTTGTTGGTAGTGGCCATTGGAGTTGTTGCTTGCAAATGAATGATCCTCACGAGTCTTAGGGAAATAAATCCCCATGTATCCCATGTTGACATGGATTTTCACAAATCATGTGAATATCCATGACTTGGATAATCTAAACACTTTTTCATTGGCTTGACCTTCTTGATCTTTCGATAGGAGGTCCAGTTATGTGGATAGCATGTCCACCTTGCCAATCATGTGCATGTCATACTGTTGGAGTTGGAGCCTTCATTGATCCAATCCTTTAATGTCGACCTTCTTCTCGATTAAATCTTAATCCTTCTCATGATCATTGAAAAGAGGCCACCTCCAGCTTCAGCATGAATGCGATCACAGGTCGATGAAATCAACCCGCTATAGAAGTGCTAGACAATGAGCCAACTATCCACCCTATGGTAAAGGCAAACCAAGATATAATCTTGGACCCTCCCCCAAACTTTGATGATAGATTTCTTTGGCTCCTGCTGGAAGCTAGAGAATCCTCTCGTGATGGACAATGGTGTTGCGCAACAGAAAGAATATGTCGATGAACAGCTGGAAGTACTATTGGACTTGAGCTCTTGCATCTTGGATTTCCCATGGAATGGTCTAGCCAAACACTACCCTATTTTTACACAACAGAGAAAACAAAGTAATATTAATCCTTTCTAATAACAACTAGTACCTATGGCTTAATCATAAGTGCTAGCTATCCTTGACTTTCTTCGCCTTCAACAGCAACGGTGCCAGAAATGCTTATTGGTATTTCTTAACACCACAGGTCATCTCCAGCACGAGATGAGGTCCACAAGCGAACGGAAGATATCATTGTAGCATCTCACCTATGAGTATTCCCAAGGGTATCATATTTATCCCAAAGGAAGGCGATAAATTGAAGTAAACACTATTCTTTGATCAAGATATAGAACACCAAGTAACTATCACGAAAGGGGTAAGTCTGTAGTAGGTAATGTGACACACACCTAAGCAATCTACTCCTACAGGTGAGATAGTCTTGGTGAGTGTTGAACTATGAAAGGGCCATTCCTAATGTTCTTTTAATATACATATGCATAGCCTAAGTAATGTACACATGGATAAGCTAGTGATGATTACTAGGGCTTAGTGGTTCAACATATCGGGCACGGATTTACCTCTGGCAAAACTAGAACGATTCTCGCTAAGAGCCTGTGGTATAGACGAACGAGGGGGAGTACAATGAATCACCACCTGCCGCATACTCCTACAATTAGTGGGTCTATGATACATCTATTTAACTATCTAAGCACCATACTTACATGTTATGTGAATACCTTAGGAGCTGCAGTACAAATACCCCCCTAAGGAAATGACTAACCTAAACATCGTTGAACCAATATTGGGACCAAGCACTATGTTATTCATACTAACATATTCATGTTGTACCTAACTAGACTATTGTAGAGGCCTATGTCGTTTACGATAACATAATAACATGTTACTATACTGTCATAAGAATAACTAAACCTACCACATACATGGGTTCCACAATCAAACAAGAAATGCTTCACCCAAGCATATGAATAATAAAAGACTAATAATATCATTAAGTATAATATCATAAATACTAGAAAAATACGTGAGCCACACCTTTCCCAATATGGACTTGGGACTATGTGAGACCTATGTGCTGAATAAATTGACAATTAGGTTAAATGTGTAGGTTTACATGCAAAGTATTGAATATTATTGAGAAACACACTTCACACTGTCTGAACTTTTGCTGCACGTGTTTTACGTTCTGGAATGTCCAAAGTTTTCTTGTATAATGCATAGCGGTTGTTTTGGACTGTCCAAACTTTCTGTGTGCGAGAATAATCGTGTGGCTGCTATGTTTTTCATTTGCAATGTTTCAAACTTGCTTTACACTTATGGGAAGATTTTCTTAGTACTTTTGGACTAAGCTTTTCATGTGTTTTGGCTGATCGTGGTGGACATTATCTTGCTTTGTTTGCAGCATGCTTATGTGAGGTGCTCACGTAAGGTGTTGTGGTTATCGGAATAATTTGAGTCAAGTCGAGGACTTGTGCTTGGAAGAATTGGTTTTTTGTTCATGTGCAGGTGTTGCTTGAGGTCAAGACATGGCTGGTGATGGGATCCATTGAACTAGTCTTAGGGAAAAAATGAGGTTCAACAACCAAGTTCGGGAGGAATTGTGGTTGAGTTGATCGGGAGGTCACGCAACATGTTTGGTTCACGAAAAATGTATATGAAGGTATCTGGATGTTGTTGGAAGTTGATTGCATGTGTTCAAGGAGTGCATGGATGTGGCAACATGGTTCCATGGCATGATGAAGAGAAGTGGACGTAAAGAATTTGTCGGAAAGATCCAACCAGCTGGATTATGCCTCAGCCTACGGCTGAGGTGGTTATGGTTTGTTTATGGAAAGTTTCAAGTTTGTTTTGGTTAGATTTTATATGGGTCACGAAGTTTAGTTGTTTCAGAAATGTTTAGGACGTTCCTAAGATGTTTGGAAGTCTTAAGATTGCTTCTATCTGTGTATGGAAGAGTCTTGAGCAGTTATGGAAAGTTTCGGTTGAAACTGAGTAGGATTAGGGCCCTAGTTTGGATTGGGTTGACCTTAGGCCTGGTTATAAAAGCAAGGGAGGTCAGAGGTCAGGGTAAGAAGACTTTGAGCTGTCCCTCTTGTGTTTTGATCAATAAAATTTGTAGTTTAAAGGAACTTTTGTGCTGTGTTTGTCAAACTTGTTTCAGACAAGTTATTCTCATCGAGTGTCTGCACAACACTATGTTGCTTCAGTATTTTTATCATAACTCGAGTTTTACGGATCCAATTGATGTGATTCTTTTTTGGATGTCTTCACAACTTTATTATCTTTCATCAGTGAAAACTTCACGATATTTGGATTTGTGGTTGCTGATCTACACAAGTTTCTTTGCAGTGCTATAGATCTGGTTTTTACTCGTGCAGAACAGATTGACCCTTGTTCGTTCTTTAAATCATAACTTAAGTTTTTCTCTACGTTTTTTGTGATTCTTGTTGTGACATCTTCATGACTCGATTCTTCACAATCTATACCGCTTTTGTCACAGTTGAACACGTTTACGTTAGTCACACATATTGTTTCTTGATCAGATTGTTTTTCTACCGAGGGGTTTTTGCTGCTTCTGCTAAAAAAGCTTTAATCTACCATTCACCCCCCTGTGGTAGCTTTTCAGTGCTCTTCAATTCTACAATTGGTATCAGAGCCACGGTGCTCTAATATTTGTGATTTGTACGTGTTTTGACTAATTGACATGGAGAAATACTCCGTAAAACCTTGTGTGTTCAATGTCATTGATTTTCAGGTTTGGAAGGCACGTATGGATGCTTTAATCCAGGCACAAGGCTTCGCAATATGGGAAAAGGTGTACAAGAATTACGACGTGCTGCCAAACAATCGAGTCTTTGCTACAAACATGAGAGATGTCAACAACAACAACAAATCGCGGAACTTAATAATACAAGGATTGACTCAACGAACATTTGATTGAGTTGCACACCTTCAATCTGCGTATGATGTTTGGAAAGCTCTATGTGATTATCATGAAGGAACCAACACTATCAAGGAGGAAAGACAAGACATGTTCAAGAAAGAATACACGTGCTTCGAGATGCAACTTGGTGAGTCAATCGATGACCTCTTTGCTCACTTTAACAAAATTCCCAGCAACTTGCGTAGTGTCAACATTAATGTTTTAGATGTTGAGAATGCTAGGAAATTACTAAGTACTTTAGACATGTCAATTTGGGAGATGAAAGTTACATCTATTCATGAATCTACTGTCATGAGTACACCTACTTTTGATGTGCTGTATTCTAAGCTGAAAACTCATGAAATTGACATAATCTCACATAATAACCCGAACAAGTCTATTGCATTTCTTTCTCAACATGACTTGCCTAGCTCTAGCCAATCTTCATCTGAAATTGCTGCTGAATTCCTCTAAATCATGTAATGATAAAACTGGTTTAGGTTTTGATTCTCATGCTCATGCTAAGGCACATCCACCTAAAATTGTAAATTCATTAGAAAGTGGTTTGATTCAAAAAGCTCCTAAATAAAAAGAAGTAGTTTTTAAATTTGGAGTGTTGTCTCATTCAGTTTCTACTAAACATGTTGCTTGCTCATGTAGACATGAACACAAAGTAAATTTCATTGTACCTACTGTGGTAGAGATGGTCATGTCATAGATTTTTGTTACAGACTAGCAAAATAATAGAAAAACAAAGAATCCAAGCTAGATCTCATAACTCTCATGTAAAATTTGCTGCACATGCTAAACCGAATGTCAGGAACATGCAACCTGTTGTTATGAGTTAAAAACGTGCAAAAGTTTGCTCCCAAATCTACTGTTTTTAGTGCTACACATGTAACACCTCAAAGGTCAGTAGTTGGGTAAAAAAATCCTAAAACTTTTACTCATAAACCTGCTGTTTTATCTCAGCTTTCACATGTTATTCCGGCCGAACGTCGTGTGACTCGGTACTGAATTCCTAAATGCCTACTGGCTAACCCCAGTATTGAGTCATCGATATATTTTGCTTTATGTAGGTTAGATGCTTTAGGAAGGAGAACATTTGGAGTGCGGATGCAGGTTGCTCACGCCACATGTCCTGTAACAAAGATTGGTTCTCCTCTCTCTCTCTTTTGTGTCACGTGTAGAGAATGTTACTTTTACCGATAATTCTTCAACTCCTATAATTGTTAACGGTTCGATTAGAATAAATAATAACTACACTTTGAAGGATGTGGCACTTGTTAAAAATTTGAAATACAACTTGCTTTCTGTTTCACAATTGCTAGTTGAAAATCAAGAAATTATTTTCACAAAAAATTGCTGCAAGGTTGTAGATTGAAATAGTGAGGTCATTTTTAACATGTCTCAATTTGGAAGAGTTTTAAAAACTGATTTTGATATGTCATCCTCTAAGCGTAGGTGTCTAGTTGCTAATGATTCAAAAGACTTATATTTTTGTCATCGTAGACTTGGTCATGTAGGCTTTAATAATCTCACACGTGTTAGTGCTCTTGATCGCATACGTGGGTTGCCTAAGCTTAAAGGGAACAAAGAAATTGTGTGCTCTTATTGTAAATATGCTAAGATGGTTGCAGGTTCACATGCTCCTCTCACAATGACCATGACAACTGAACCGGGACAACTTTTGCACTTTGACACCATAGGTCCTTCACGTGTTCAATCTTTTGAAGGTAAGTCGTATGTTCTTGTGATTGTTGATGATTATTCTAGATACTCTTACATTTACTTTATGGTATCTAAGAATGAAGCTTTTAGTCACTTTAGAACTTTATTTCTTAGATTATCAATTGATCACCCAAGGTCTTTAAAAGCAATTAGAAGTGATAACGGAACTGAATTTAAAAATCAATCATTTGATCACTTTTGTGCTGAAAATAGAATAGATCATAAATTTTCTTCATCCTATGCACCTCAACAAAATGGTGTTGTAGAGAGAAAGAACAAAACCTTAGTTGAGATGGCTAGGACTATGCTTTATGAATATCAAACTCCTAGGAAATTTTGGGATGTTGCAATTGCAACTGCTTGTTATGTCTCAAATCGTGTTTTCTTGCGTGCTAAGCTATGAAAAACACCATATGAACTTCGGTTTGGACATAGGCCTTGTGTCACACACTTTCGAGTCTTTGGTTGCAAATGCGTTGTTAAGAAAAATGGTAATTTTGATAAATTTGAGCCTAGATCGGTTGATGGCATGTTTCTTGGTTATCCATCTCGTACTAGAGGCTACCGTGTGTTTTTACTTGACACTAACCAGATTGTGGAAACTTGTGAGGTTTATTTTGATTAAGCTAGCCCAGGTACTAGCTCTAATATTGCACTTCCAGATCCATATTTGTAGGGGGAGAGTATTTTCATCGAAGAAGACGAAGAAGTGAGGTTGCTGCTCAAAAATTCAGAAGCAAATGACATTGATCATGCTGCTGATTTTGCACCACTACCTGCACCAACAACTACTGCAGCTGGTACAGATCATCCTCGAGCCAGAAGTTCTTCGATCTGTAATGAACATGAAGAACAAGGAGCTTGTGAAGTGTCTACTCCCCTTCGAATCCTCAAAAGTCACCCTCCACAACAGATTATTGGAAGCTTGCATGAACGAGTCACACGGTCTAGGTTTTTCATCCAAACTCTCACGCTCATTCTGCCTTTGTTGCTTCTTTTGAACCCAAAGATATTTCACACGCAGTCAATAATGAATGTTGGATTATTGCCATGCAAGAAGAGTTAGAAAATTTTGAAAGAAATAATGTTTGGAAACTTGTACCTCCACCTAAAGGTCACACTTTAATTGGAACTAAATGAGTGTTTAAAAATAAACAAAGTGAGGATGGGGTTGTGGTTAGGAATAAGGCTAGGTTGGTTGCAGGTTTCACACAAGTTGAAGGTCAAGATTTTGATGAAACTTTTGCTCCTGTTGCTAGATTAGAAGCCATAAGAATTTTGTTAGCTTTTGCTGCATATAAAGGTTTCAAGTTATATCAAATGGATGTTACAAGTACATTTCTTAATGACTACATAGATGAGAAGGTTTATGTCAAGCAACCACCGGGTTCTAAAAATCCAAATTTTCCTAGTCATGTTTACAAACTGTCCAAAGCCTTGTACAGTCTCAAACAAGCCCCTAGAGCATGGTATGATAGGTTAAGAACATTCTTACTTGAAAAGGGTTTTACCATGGGCAAGGTTGACAAAACTCTTTTTGTTCTTAAGCATGGCATTGACTCATTATTTGTTCCAGTGTATGTGGATGATATTATCTTTGGTTGTGCTTCTCATAATCTTGTGTCCATGTTTTTAGCTATGATGAGTTCAGAGTATGATAGGAGAACTCACGTACTTTTTGGGGCTGCAAATCAAGCAAGCCAAGGAGGATACTTTTGTGCATCAAACAAAGTATACGAAAGACCTTCTTAAGTGCTTCAACATGGACAAAAGCAAGCTTCTTCGGACACTAATGGGACAACAACGACACTTGAAGTTGATAAAGATGGTGAACCCGTGGATCGAAAAGAATGTAGAAGCATTATCAGGTCACTTTTGTACCTCACGGCATCAAGACCGGACATATAATTTAGCGTATGCCTTTGTGTACGGTTTCAAGCTCCCCACGTGCTTCACATCGTCAAGCCATCAAAAGAATTCTCAGATACTTACATGGAACTCAAGAATTTGACATTTTTCTTCCTTCTTCCTCAATTGTTACTTTGAAAGCTTTTTCGGATGCTGATTTTAGGGGTTGTAGGATTGATAGGAAAAATACTTTGGGTGCTTGTCATTTTCATGGTAATTCACCTGCTGCTTGGTCCTCTAGCAAACAAAATTCAGTTGCACAATGCACGGCGAAATCTGAATATGTAGCTCCTGCTAGTGCTTGCTCACAAATTCTTTGGATTGTTCAAACGCTTAAGGACTATGGGGTGGATCTAGATAGTGTTCCACTGTTTTATGATAACACTAGTGCCATTTGCATTGCTAAAAATCTCGTGCAACATTCGAGAACAAAGCACATTGACATTAGGTATCACTTTCTCCATGATAATATTGAAAAAGGAAACATTATGCTTCACCATGTAGATACCAAACAACGATCGACTGACATTTTTACAAAACGTTTGGTTTTCACTCGTTTTTGTTTCATTTGTAGTGAAATAGGGGTTATGCATCCTCATGGCTTAATGTGAGGGGGAGTTCTTTTTAACTCAGGAAGTCTATGTGGGAATCTGAATTTAAAATAATATGAGCATAAGTATTTCATACATATATGACTTTGTGATTCCTTTTACATGTTGAAAGTTCTTACTACATTACTCGTAATACATTTTTTTCCATGACTAGTAATTGGAATAATTACTTACACTAAATCTTATCATGATCAAACTTACTTGCTATTTCGAACTTGTTGCATGCTCACAAGTGCTTTTAATAATGAAACATTAATCAATCAACTGTCCATACATGTTGAGCTTTTATGATCAAATAAAAAAATGAGAAAGATCAAGAGAATATGCATGCATCACACATTTTCTTTTGAGATGGCTTACAATTGCACTTCGATATGAACTTGGAAGAAGTTGTGTATGACTAAAACCATGTCCTTAAGCTTCTGATTGTCAAATGACATAGGCTTGGCTTGGTTTGTTAGAATATGGCTGATGCAGCATATAATCTCTTGCAAATGTCATAAGATGAATTTTGTTCCTGAAAATAAAATAAAAATGCAGCATCAAGTGTCATTCTTTCAGGTCTTGAAATAGTTAAGTTTGTGAGATCTGACTTGCTTAAATTGAAAATTCACTTGATCTCTAGCATGGCTTACACTAATTTATGTATCTTATTAATGTGATAGTGTAAGTTACTTGATAGTATAACCTGGATGAGCTTTGTTTTATATGTATATGTTATAATATGCTCATAACTATTGAAATTTCTCTTTTGAATCTTGCTGAATACATTGTCAAAGGGGGAGAAATATGTATAGGAGAATTTTGTTTTTGAAATTTCTTTATCATTTGATTTTCAAAAGGGGGCAAAAAAATTTCAAAATTTTTTGTGTGAATAAGCCAATGTTCGGATTTGAAGTGGTGATGTCAATGCATTCATCAAGGGGGAGATTGTGAGACCTATGTGATAAATATATTGGCAATTATGTTAAATGTATAGGTTTACATGCAAAGTTTTTAATATACTTGAGAAACACACTTCACACTGTTCGAACTTTTGCTGCATGTGAGCTGCGTTCCAGAATGTTTGAACTTTTCTTGTATAATGCATAGCGGCTGTTTTGCACTGTACGAATTTTCTATGTGCTGAAATAATTGTGTGGCTGCTATGTTTTTTATTTGCAAATTTTCAAACTTGCTTTACACTTATGGACATATTTGTTTAGTACTTCTGGACTAAGTTTTTGTTGTGTTTTGGCTGATCATGGTGGACATTATATTGCTATGTTTGCAACATGCTTATGTGAGGTGCTCAGGTAAGGTGTTGTTGTTATCGGACTCATGTGAGTCAATCGAGGACTTGTGCTCGAAAGAATTGATTGTTTGTTCATGTGCAGGTGTTTCTTGAGGTCAATACATGTCTGGTGACAGGATCCATCAAACTAGTCTTAGGAAGAAGATTAGATTCAACAACCAAGTTTGGAAGGAATTTTGGTTGAGTTGATCGGGAGGCATGCAACATGTTTGGGTCAAGAACAATGTACATGAGGGTATCGTGGACGTTGTTGGAAGGTGTTTGCATGTGTGCAAGGAGTGCATGGATGTGGCAACCTAGTTCCAAGGCATGATGATGAGAAGAGGACATAAAGAATTTGTTGGAAAGGACCAATTAGCTAGATTATGTCTCAGACTGCGGCTGAGGTGGTTATGTTTTGTTTATGGGAAGTTTCAAGTTTGTTTTGGTTAGATTTCATGTGGGTCACGATGTTTAGTTGTTTTAGGAATGTTTAGCACATTCCTAATGTGTTTGGAAGTCTTAAGATTGCTTCTATTTGCATATGGAAGAGTCTTGAGCAGTTATGAAAAGTTTCGGTTGAAACTGAGTAGGATTAGAGTCCTAGTTCGGATTGGGTTGGCTTTAGGGCTGGTTATAAAAGCAAGGGAGGCTAGAGCTGTGGTATACGAATTTGGGCTATTCCTCTTGTGTTTTGATCACTAAATTTGTAGCTTAAAGGAACTTTTGTGCCTTGTTCGTCCGACTTGTTTTAGACAAGATTTTATCATCAAGTTTCTGCACATCACTATGTTGCTTTGGTGTTTTTATTGTAACTCGAGTCTTACAGATCCAATTGATGTTATTATCTTTGAGTTGTCTTCACAACTTGATTATGTTTCATCTGTAAAGATTTCATAACCATTGGATTTGTAGGTTTTGAACTACAGGAGTTTCTTTGCAGTGTTGCAGATCTGGTTTTACTCGAGTAGAACAGATTGAACCTTATTCGATCTTTCGATCATAACTTGAGTTTTTATCGAATGATTTTCATGATTCTTGTTGTGACATTTTTGTCACATGATTCTTCACAATCTATACCGCTTTTGTCACAGTTGAACACGTTTAGATTAGTCGCACTCATTGTTTCTTGATCAAATTGTTTTTCCGTCGAGAGGTTTTTATTGCTTCCGCTCAAAAAGTTTTAATCTACCATTCAACCCCCTCTGATAGCTTTTCAGGTGCTCTTTGATCCTAGAGACTAGAGGCATCTCCCTACATACTAACCTCCATTAAGGACTAAGAGAACTAGTGTAGACAAGAGAGTGATGCTCAAGTGGTGTGCGTGGAGAAGTGAGGGTGTGAGATCCTATTCGTACACGAAGTTAAGTCAGTTCCCATCACAGTTAGCGCACGAAGCAATCTTCACCGCCATCAGGGAGCCACAGGAGAGCACCACACATCGTCTGACTGCGAACAGCGCTCAGACCAAATTGGCCAAGCTAGGGGTTCGGCCAACCTGGTCCTGGCCCCTTTCGTGGTGTGCTTCCTCCTAGTGACTAACATGTGGGCCCTGATTCCTTTCACGCGTGAATTGAAATTAAATTCCCTAGGATACGCCTAGGAATGGGTCTATGGATCCATGTGATGCCACAAGTCATCGCTTGCTTGGCCAGGATGTCACTTTTTAGGATTGCTCCCTACAATTCACTACAAGGATTCAGTGACATCCTGGCTCAAGGCTTAATAGGATTGATAGAATAACTCATACCACCAAGGTATACCTTCTTTTCCGGAATCTCACTTGCAAATAACTCTGAGGTGAAGCATGCTTGGCCTTGAGGAATTTATAGATGGGTGACCGACTGGAAGTTTTCCCGAGTGCACACGAGTGACGACAAAACGCGCAGAAAAGATTAATGTTGGTTTGTGGTCCTAGAGAGCTGCCAGAAGTAACGACTGCCAGGCGGGTAGTGGCTGGGGTGTTACAGATTCTTTCCCGTTGCAACGATTGTACTGCAACAAATTGCAGTAAGCTTGTTCTTTTGCCACGATTCACTAGTTCATGGCATTGGGATATATTGCCACAAAACACAAACATTGCATTAGGATCCATTGCCATGATTCACTAGTTCATGCTGTTAGGATCTATCACCACGAAACACAATTGTTGCATGAGGATGTGTTGCCACGAATCAGAAAACTGTTGCATTAGGATCTTAATACAGCATAACACAATCATTGCATTAGGATCTGTTTCCATGATTCACTAGTTTGTGGCATTAGGATCTATTACCATGGAACACAATCGTTGCATTAGGATTTGTTGCCACAAATCAGAAAATTGTTGCATTAGGATCCTAATGCAATGGAATAAAATCATTGCATTAGGATCTATAGCCATGAATCACTAGTTCGTTGTGTTAGGATCTGTCACCATAGAACGCAATCGTTGGATTAGAATCTGTTGCCACGAATTAGAAAACTATTGCATTAGGATCCTAATGCAACATAACACAATTGTTGCATTAGGATCTGTAGCCATGAATCACTAGTTCGTGGCATTAGGATCTACCACCACAAAATACAATAGTTGCATTAGGATCTATTGCCACAAATCAGAAAATTGTTGCATTAGGATCCTAATGCAACGGAACACAATCATTGCACTAGGATCTGTTGCCATGATTCACTAGTTTGTGGCATAAGGATCTATTACCACGGAACACAATCGTTGCATTAGGATTTGGTGCCACAAATCAGAAAACTATTGCATTAGGATCCTAATGCAATGGAATAAAATCGTTGCATTAGGATCTGTAGCCACGAATCACTAGTTCGTTGTGTTAGGATCTTTCGCCATAGAACGCAGTCGTTGGATTAGGATCTGTTGCTACGAATTAGAAAACTATTGCATTAGGATCCTAATGCAACATAACACGATTGTTGCTTTAGGATCTGTAGCCATGAATCACTAGTTTGTGGCATTACGATCTATCACCACAGAATACAATAGTTGCATTAGGATCTATTGCCACGAATTAGAAAACTGTTGCATTAGGATCCTAATGCAACGGAACACAAACGTTGCATTAGGATATGTAGCTACGAATCACAAGTTCGTGGCATTCTGATGTATCGCCACGCAACACAATCATTGCATTAGGATCCTTTTCCATGATTCCCTAGTTTGTGGCGTTAGGATCTAGCGCCATGGAACACAATCGCTGCATTAGGATTTGTTGCCAGATTCACTAGTTCATTACATTAGGATCTTTCACCACAAAGCACAATCGTTGCATTAGGATCTGCTGCCATGATTGTCCTAGTTCGTGGACTTAAGATCTATCGCCATAGAACACACTCGTTGCATTAGCATTTGTTGCCATGATTCACTAGCTTGTGACGTTAGGATCTATCGCCACAGAACACAATCGTTGCACTAGGATCTGTTGCCATGATTCACTAGTTCATGCGCAAAAGGGATCCAAGGCAGGTGAGGATGCTGACGCTGGCGGGCCCACTTGCCAGTGAAATCGATCGAGAGAACCGCCCACAAATTCCATGACTTGGTTCGATTTCTGTTTTTTTGCACGAGACCTCTTTTCCACTTGATCGATAATGTTTTCAGGAGCACAATCGTTGCATTAGGATCTATAGACACATATCACAAGCGTTGCATTAGGATCTGTTGCCATGAGTCATAAATAATTCACAGCTCACACAGTACTTATATAAAAACATTGCATTAGGATCTATCGTCACAAATAGTTCACTGCTCACGCAGTCCCCCCCCCCCCCCCCCACAATGGAGCTACATGACCATCATAGATATATGTATCATTGTCGTCGTCATCTTTATTTTCTGATGGAACTCCATCTGCCTGAAACTGATCACCTGTTGTCATTAGAAGAGTGAAAGCATCATCGCTTGCTCCCTCAATGTCATTCCTAGCTCATGCGATCGTATCCTCATTTATGTGTGGCATATTGATATCAGTAAGCCGATCATCAAATGTCTCATCCTCCATCATCTCAGTCACATTATTATCACTATCTCCAGGGCGTATAGAAAAAAGGTTATGTGGCTTCGTTTTAACAATTGTAGCCCATTTAGGTTGCTTCACCCTTGGAACGTAAAAAAACTTATTCTGCTTGGTTGGCTAGAATGTAAGGCTCATACTTAAATCGAGAAAGAGTAGTGTCAACATCTATCATTTTGTATTGATCCTTTTTGTAGCCTCTGCTTTGGTTCTGACTGAAAAAAGGCCGATCAAACTAGTCACATTCAAATAATAGAACCTCTTGATTTTTTTCAAAATCAACATAAATCATTTTCTTGATTACTCCAAACCAATCATAATCACTACTCCGAACAAAAACAAACTGTTTTGGGTCCATAAATCTTTTTGCACATATGCAGTTCGAAAGAAGAAGCCATTGATGAATGATTGACTAAAAAACGTGCCCAACGATCAGGTCCTCTAGATAATGCATACATATAATTGGTTACTTTGCCTTCTTTGTGTAAGGTCGTAATCTGTACACATTAGTATAAAAGGGTCATTGACAAACCAATTTTAGAACACATACTTGTTCAATATTTCATCAAAGTAAAAACTTGCATGTACTTTCTCATTTTTGAAACCAATAAACAAACTCATCTCTATGGCGTTTATCAACATCACGATAATGAATCTTTTTCAGTTCTTCAATATGCTCACTGAAAAGGGTACAAAATTAAATTAGCTATATACAATAAGCATGATCCAATACAGTATAGAACATCTGAGTTATAAGTACTTGAACCATGGAGCGGCCTCTTCAATGTTAGAAATAAGATGATGTCTGATGTTATGTAGTTCCACCATAGTAAGTTGGTGCCATTTATACCCTTTTTTAGAATCATCAACTTCTATAAATATATTACCCTCGAGAGAAGGTTCATTCCTAGCTGCAGCATAATGACGTTTTGGCCTATTAAGGTTGATGCTGATGTTATCCAAAAACTGACTAAAAAAGGCATACACTCTTCCATAATATATCCCTTAGCTATAGAACCCTTCGGGTGAGCTTTGTTACGTACATACCTCTTCAATGTACCAAGATACCTCTCAATTGGATACATCCATCTAAAAGAAACAGGTCCACCCAAGCGAGCTTCTTCGGCAAGAGTGGTTGGAAGATGTACCATGATATCATATAAAGCGGGAGGAAACAACATCTCAAGCTTACAAATTGTTTCAGAAATTTGTTTGCTCGTCTTATCCAGACTTGGTTGCGCCAATTCTTTAAAACAAATTCCAAAAAAGAATGTGCTAAACTCAATTAATAGTACAACAACCTTTTCAGGCAATATGTTACGTATTGCAATAGGAAAGGAGCTTCTGAATATAATAAGGCAGTCATGAGTTTTTAGACCCGGTACCTTACATGCTTTTATGTCCACACATCTCTTGATGTTTGAGGCATAACCATTGGACATCTTCACATCCCCCATAAACTTGGACAAGGTGGTCTTCTCATCTTTACCTGAAGTGTATAATTCTAATGGCAATATATACTTGTCATTTCTAACCACCGGATGTTGATCATGCCGTATATCCATATCCTGCATATCAAGACGAGCTTGTAGATTATCTTTTGTTTTACCATCCATATTAAGAAATGTCCCCAATATGCTATCACCAATGTTTTTCTCAATGTGCATGAAATCCAAGTTATGCCTTATTAGAAAGTTCTTCCAATACGGGAGCTGGAAAAGTATACTTTTATTCTACCAATTATGCCACTAATTTTTCTCAGTGCGCTTTCTCTTATTATTCATCTCTCCAAAACTAACTTGATCAGAACTCTCGTATTGTTGGAGTACTTTGTCACCAGAGAGTGATGTTGGAGCCTCTCTATTCTCTATCTTGTTGTTGAAAGACCCTTTGTTTCGACGCCACCTGTGATTCTGAGCTAAGAAACGACAATGACCCATGTAGCAATGCTTTCGTCCATATTTCAACCATAAGGCATCAGTCTTTATATGGCAGTATGGACATGCTAGCTTACCATTTGTGCTCCATCCACATAACATTGCGTATTCTAGAAAATCATTTATTGTCCACAATATAGAAGCTTGCATCAGAAATGTCTCTTTCATTGAACTGTCATATGTTTTGACACCATCAGACCATAATTTTAGTAGCTTATCAATCAAAGGTTGTAGATACACATCAATGTTGTTTCCAGGTGACTTTGGCCTAGGAATTATCATTGACGTCACCCAATAAGGCTGCTTCATACACAACCAAGGTGGTAGATTATAAGGAATTAGAATCACAGGCCATGTACTGTAAGAAACATTTATTATTCCAAAAGGATTGAAACCATAAGATGCTACCCCAAGTCTTACGTTGTGAGGATCAGATGAGAAATTTGGGTGAATGCTATCAAAATGCTTCCATGCTTTCGAATCTGCAGGATGGCGTAATATTCCATTATTAATATGTTCTTCTTTGTGCCAGGACATGTTTGATGTTGTTTATTCTTCCATATAAAACCTATGTAGACGGGTAATAATAGGGAAGTATCGTAGCGTGCTACAAACTTCATGGCTTTTCCACAAGGTAAATCCTCTCTTGCATCCCCATCAGTACTATTTTTCCATCTTAATTCACCATATTTTGGGCATCTATCCAGCAGAGAATAGTCCTTTCGAAATAACACACAGTCATTGACACATGCATCGTTCTATTGGTACTCCAGCTCGAGGTCTCGAACAACCTTCAGAACTTTATCAGGTGTATTAGGAATTCAGTGGCCCTTTGGAAGCACATATGAGAATAGTTCAAGGATCGACTCACACGCTTTTTTGCTCAAACCATTTAAACACTTTATCTGGTACAACCTGAAAATGAAGGATAATTGGGTCACCTTCTCACAACCTGGATACAACTCCTTTTTGGCATCATTTAATTAGTCAACGAATGCCTTTACACACCCAGTTGGCTCCTGCTAGTTTATAGCATTTTCTTGATCATCTACATCTAATGAAGTACCTCCATGATCAATGCCCCTCTACATAGATTGGTCAACATATTTTCCATAGCAGCATCATCAGAAGTCATCTCCTCATTACTTGCTGATTGCTCAACAATATTTTCCTGAATTGGTTTTTGACCATGGTGTATCCAACAAGTATAATCCAATAACATCCTATTACAAAGCATGTGAAAATGAACATCCTTGCGTGTCTTGTGCCAAATATTACAACATGTCGTGCAAGGACGAGGCATAGTTGATCCTTCACGAGTGCCCTGGAATGCAAAATTTGAAAATGACTTCATTCCATCTTTCCACTCCTTCGTACCCCTTTCTTTTCACATCCATGTCTTAATTTCTAACATCGCTTCCTACAATTCAATCAGCCTATCTGTAAGAAGATAGATGTATAAGAACATTTTGTGAGCAATTGTATCTAGCGTTGTTGCTCCTCCACGTGGGTGCTAGTGGATGCTCCTCCAAGTGTCTCGGCCGGTGGATGCTTCCAAGCACGGCGGCCGACGGATGCTCCTCCAAGCGTGTTTCTTATAGTCGGGAGAGGGGGCATTGCGGATCGAAGGGTACCGGTAATAAAAAAATCTTTTTGTTTCTTAGTTTCCTTCTTTATTGTGCGTGAAAAATATTGACCGCTACGGGCAGGCAACCAGGTCAAAGCATACGAGAAGCTATCAGAGGAGGCCCAACACTGCACTGGGCTGCTTGCTATTCGTGGGCTGAAACTACGCTGAGTCACTTTGTATTCGTAGGCCGAAACTGCGCTGGGACGCTTGGTGTTTGTCCCTATGACGTGTGAGGCTCATCTATGGGCGCGCGTCTGGCTCTGGCAATTTGTTATCTAAATAAGGCAATGTAGCAATGGGGTGGTATTCTGATCAAAATAAAGCATACACATAAAATCCGCAGCAACACAGTGATATAAACAAGGACTAAATACTAGATAGAAACATCGACAGAACCAAACAGTAGTGTTCAACGTACCATTACAGGCAACAAACTAAACATGACAGAACTAGCTGTTACATAATCCCCAGTAAACACAAAATAAACTAATCAGCGCATCTAGTCTGCAACACTTCTCTTCAAATAGCACCTTTAGTCCGTCAGCTAGCTCCATCCTGCACCACCACCTTGCTTGGACCATTGTCATTGTTTTGAGCAGCACGCTAGAGAAGGCATCATCAAATCTGAAGTTATTTTCTAGATCATTTGGGGCCAAAAATTTAGTTAACATGCTATGAGGAGAAAGAGGAGGATATGTTACCTTTTGCTTGTGTTAACCTTGCGCCATGGACACCACATCCGACATTTCATCCTGGTGTTGACGGCTATGATATACCAATTTCATCCGTCAATATAACTCAATTATGTGATGGATTTGTCATTTCTTGCACACATCACCTTTCTATCTAACCCAATTCCACTTGGACTTGGAGAAATATGTGTATGCAACATTTTATGCAGAAATGAGGAAAGGTAGGAGGACCAATCCTATAAAATATCATCCCAGGCAATCAAGCGACGACACGTGGCATCCCATGGATCAAATGGCCCACAAACAGAAGTATCCGAGGAGATCCAACAGTGTATCAACTAGATACATCAAGATGGCCCACCTGGCAGCCACCTGGAGGAAGCACTCCACGTTTGGAGTGCTGACCATGTCGGCCGAACCAGGGGTTCGGCCGACCCCATCCTGGCGCCAAACACGGTCAAACAACGCGTGTTGGCTCCTCCTGGCTTGAAGGAGTCGATGGTGACTAATTCGCACACTTTTGGTGGCGGGAACCAACCTCAACACTAGTATAAATAGGACCCCCTACCCCCTCACTTCAACACACACCACTTGAGTTTCATCTCTATTGCATACACTATCATCCATAGTCTTAGAGGAGTTAGGTTGTAGAGAGGAGTGTCTCTAGTCCCAAGTCCAAATTGGGAAAGGAGTAAGGAGTCTCTCTCTTCCCAATCCTACATTGGGAAAGGTATGGCTCATGTATTCTTTCTTGTATTTGTGACTTTATGCATAATAAAGATAGTATCTTTAGTCTCTACTTATACATATACTTGGGCAAAGCGTTTCTTGTTTGATTGTGGAGTCCATGTATGTGGAAGATATAGCCTCTATGACTGTTTCATCATGAACATATCTCATTATCATAGAACCTATAGACCACACTATAGTCTAGTTAATTATAACATAACTAGGTTAGTATGGATAATTATGCTGTGTATCAACATTGGTTCAATGATGATTCAATTCATTGCTTTAGGATGGCTTGTGCCTAGGCTCTTAAGGTAATTACTTAATATGCTAGCATGGTGCTAGGATAGAAAAGTAACATTGGATGTCTCGTAGACCCACAGATTGAAGAGGTAGGCAGTGGGTGGTGACAGCCCTATCTATCTTTTGTAATCCTCCATGTTCGGCTATGCCACAGGCTCGTGGCGGGAGTCGCCCTAGTATTGCTAGGGGTAAGCCCGTGCCCGATGTGTTGAACCACATAGCATAAGTATTCACTATTGATTTAGCTTATGGATAATTAGTTTAGACTATGTATATGTAAAATAGAGCATAGTAGGAGTACCTCCATAACTCCCAACCTTAACTAACCTCTAGGTTCCTCTTATCTCCCTTAGACTTGAAAGCTTTTGTGTGTGCCACACTACCTCCACTTATTTTATACATACTTACTAGATTCTTATCTAGACCTTTCTACCCTTTCCACTTGATGATTGTTATATCTCATCCCTGCCTTCCTTTGGGATCAAACAAATGACACCCTTGGGAATACTCTTAAGGGGAAATGCTACAATGATATTTCTGTGCGCTTGCGGAATTCACTCTGTGATCCAATAGAACTATTAACAAGCATTTCTGACACATCAGTTCGAGATGTTTAGTTAATGGTGCATAATAAATACCAACAAGCATTTCTGGCGCCGTTGCCGGGGATGATTTGTTAGTATATCTTAGGAGCCGTCAACAAGCATTTCTGGCGCCGTTGCCGGGTAAGGCAAATAGATATAACATGACTGAGTGAATAGGATAGAACCTTGGGTAGGATTTTAGTAGGATAACCATTCTTTGTTTTTGCATTTATTTTAAATGTGAAAACAAGGTAGTGTATGTCTGGTTTCCGCCTGCCGGAAAACTTTGTTGAAGATCCCGAATCTCTTCTGAGAGACCAACCCCGTGTCGTTACTCCTCAGAAGATTCGAGCGGCAAAGCAAGCCAGCATTTTTGCACCAACAATCCAAACACCAATGGCTCAGAAGACCCTTCGTGAGTTCTCAGCTCCCTCTGCTAACAATGTGCCTATTGGGCCCACTGTTAACACGGGAGATGTTTACTTCGAGATCAAAACTGTCCTTATCACTATGGTGCAAGCCAACCCATTCTGTGGGAAGGCTAACGAGGATGCAAGTGCTCACCTGCAACAATTCCTTGAGATCTGCAGCACTTTTAAGATCAAGGATGTGTCTCCGAATGTGGTCCATCTGAGAGTGTTCCCGTTCTCTCTCCTTGGGAGAGAGAAACAGTGGTTCTACGCGAATCGAAGTGCTGTAGACACTTGGGAGAAGTGTTCTACAGCATTCCTCGCCAAATTCTTCCCGTTGGGCAAAACCAATGCCTTACATGGAAGGATTTCCAGCTTTCAGCAAGAGCTCAAGGAATCAATTCCCGAGGCATGGGAAACACTTCAGGCTTACATCCTAGCCTGTCCCCACCATGGGATGGATGACTAGCTCCTTATTCAGAATTTCTATAACGGGCTGATCCCATTAGCTCGTGACCATTTGGATGCTGCTGCTGGAGGAGCCTTCTTCTCATTGACGGTGCCAAAAGCTAAAGATCTTATTGAGAAGATGGTGTCCAACATGGTATGGAACGATGAGCGTCTCCATACCCGACAGCGAGGCATGCACACCTTGAAGGAGGTGGACATGATCGCTGCAAAATTGGACCTCCTAATGAGGAAAATTGATGGACAAGCTAGTGGTGAAGTGTATGGCAATGCCTATGCCCTAGACTCTCGCATCACGTGTGAAGTCTGTGGCAACACGGGTCATATGGGCAATGATTGCCCAGAAACTCGTGAGGATACCCTGTACCTCGCCAACAACAGAAATTTCAACAACAACAATGGCTATCGTCCAGAAGGTCAAGGGTGGGGCCAACAATGCCCATTCTTTCGAGGAGGGTACAACAACAATGGCAACCCTGGAAATCAGCCCAACTTGAGAGAACTTGCTATTAGCCAACTCAAGATCAACGATGCCCTATCCAAGAAGCTGTCAGCTAATGACAAGACCCTGAAAAACATCAATGTCAAGATTGAAGGACTATCCTCTGCATTCAATAATCAACTAAGATTCAACAAGATGTTGGAGACTCAGCTGGCACAACTTGCTGCAGTTGCCCCTCCATTGGAAAACAACAGAATTCTGGGGTAGCCAGAAGCCCCAGTGGAGAACGTCAATGCAGTGGTTACGAGAGGAGGAAAGACCACTCGTGACCCACCATATCCCACACAAGAAAAGAGGACAACTTAGCCTGAAGACGGAGGAATGTCCATCTCTTCGGACGGTGGTGAGACCTACGCCAATAGGTTAAATTGGTAATTATCCCACTTTGTTTTTCTTTATTTCTTTTTTTCCACCCCATTTGGATTTTTCCCATTGCATATTTGATTTTTCCTAGCAAGTGAGAATCTTATATTCTCAACTATCATTTGTCTTTCTTTCTTTTCAAAAAAATTTTTTTATTGGATTTGAAAAAGGTTTTTATTCGAAAAACAATTTTTTCTGAGCTGCACATGTAGCATTTCACCAACTTGCTAACTTTATAGCCGTTGGGGGAGCCACTTGCCAAAAGGGGAACCAGGGGGGCCACCTGTCGGGTCGGCCGAACAGGGAGTGGAGCCAAATTGGCTCCCCTTCCTCCAACGGCTACATTTTGAACCCCAAGTGACCGTTGGAGGATGCACCCTATAAATTGTGGCCGTGAGGAGCACCTCTCTTCACACACCATATCATTTTACACCTCCCCATGTCACTCTCTAGCTCACCTTGTTTTTCTTGCTCTTCATTGCAACACTCTTGCTCAAATCCGTCCCCAAAAAGATTTCTTTTGTTTGCATTTGCATTTTACACTCAAGCTTTCAAGAGGAGAAAATTTGTTGAGAGTTTTGTTTTGCAACTATCGCTTCTTTTCATATTTTTCTCGCCTTCTTTTGTTCTCGCTTGCTGAACTCAAAAAGACATGAAGAGGTTGTTTGGAAAAAGGAAGGAGGCTGCAAGCTCAAGCCATGGTGAAGGTTCTAGTGCACGCCTCTCTTCCATGGGTACAAGCCCAAAGAGGAGAAGTGTGTGTGAGGACACTCCCATGGAAGAGAGAAGCAACCCACACCAACTTCTTCATGACAACGACCTCTACATAAGAAGCGAAGTTGAAGATCAAGCACGCAGGATTCTCCAAGATTGTGAGTTCCGCCACACCAAGGCTTACAATCCACATTTGATCTCCAAAATAGGTATGGACTCCGAATTTATTTCCATTTGGCATGCAATTGGATTTGATGACTTTGCTCACATAGAGGAGAAAGGTTCACGCCTTCTCACTATCCAATTCCTTTGCACACTAAGAATAGGATTTGATGGTATTACTTTTAGATTATTTCAAAAAGAATACAACATCCTATGGAAAGAATTAGGTAGCATCCTAGGCTTCCATAAACGGTGTTTGCTAGATTTAGACAATTTGCCTAAGTTTAACAAACAAAGTTTTTGGCATGAGCTAACTAGTGAGGTCACATGTAGGGCTCCTAGGAATAGCCACATCCAAAACCCTACCTTACGCTTCATGCATAGATGGGTGGCTATGACTATGTTCCCTAGGGGAGATGTTAGGGTTGTGCAAGATGATGAATTTGAAAATTTTGTTTGCCATGACTAAAAAGATAAAAGTTGCTCCAGTCAAAGCCATGATGACACAATGGTTAGATTACATTTCAAAATAAGGACCAATTGAATGCACTTCTTTGATTACTCATATTGCTGATAGGGTAGGAGCACTTAAATACTCTTCATTTGAATATATTGAAACTGAGAGAGAATTAATTGATGAAGACTATTTAGTGCAAGGACATACCCTTAAGCATGATCATGATGGCTCCTTCATATTTTTCTATCCCGGCTTTGTCAATAAATTCGGTTACCTAACCCGGATTTTCATTTGTACAAATGCCAGAGGCTAACCATTAATCTTCTTCCCCTTGAGGAAGCAAGAAGAAGTAATGTCTCTCGCAGGGTAACAAGGAATCGTGCGAGGGCTGTAGCCACAAGCATGCCATCGATAATCTCTTCGGTCCATGAATACCAAGAGGAAGAGAACCCAACATGTTATGCTCCCGGATGGACTCAACCTCCAACGTATGAGACCGGGGATCATCTTGGCAAGAATGGCAAAGGGATCCACCCTTATCCACTTCAAGCTCTAGCAGCTTGCCCCCAACGTCCATGAGAGGACGTCGATCCTTTTTGGCTAGACGTCATCATGACTATAGCCAAGGAATGACGGACCTCACTAGACATATGGGAGAACTTGAAGTGAGAATGGGTGACATCTACAGCACACTCCAGGAGCATGTTCAAGGTACCCAGGATTGGCAACAACACATGGATGCTCAATTCACCTACTTCAACACGGCGCTACAACTACAACAAGCTGATCTTGAAGCGTACTTCCGTCATCAAGGGTTCAACCCTTTGTTGACGGCTGTTATATACCAATTTCAGCTGTCAATATAACTCAATTATGTGAAGGATTGATCATTTCTTGCACACATCGCCTTTCTACTTGACCTATTTCCACTTGTACTTGGAGAAATATGTGTATGCAGATATTTATACAGGAACTGAGGAAAAGTATGGGGAGCAATCCTATAAAATATCATCCAATCCAATCAGGCGACGACACGTGGCACCACATCGATCAAATGGCCCACAAACAAAAGTATTCGAGGCCATCCAATGGTGTAGCACCAATATCAGTCAATGGGACCCACCTAGCAGCCACCTGGAGGAAGTACGGGCCGTTTGGAGCCCTGACCAGGTTGGCCGAACCAGGGGTTGGGCGACCTGGTCCTGGTGCCAAACGCGGTCAACTTCCACGTGTTAGCTCCTCCCAGCTCTCTGGAGTCAATGACGACTGATTTGCGCACTTTTGGTGTCGGCAACCAACCTCAACACTAGTATAAATAGGACCCCATACCCCTCACTTCAACGCACACCACTTGGGCATCATTCTATTGTATACACTATCTTACATAGTCCTTAGAGGAGTTAGGATGTAGAGAGGAGAGCCTCTAGTCCCAAGTCCAAATTGGGAAAGGAGTAGAAGGAGTCTCTCTTCCCAATTCCACATTGGGAAAGGCATGTCTCATGTATTCCTTCTTTTATTTTTGACTTTTTGCTCAATAAAGATATTATCTTTAGTCTTCTTTTATACGTATACTTGGACAAAGTGTTTCTTGTTTGATTGTGGAGTCCATGTAAGTGGAAGGTATAGTCTTTATGATTGTACTCTCATGATCACATCTTACGGTCATAAACACTATAGACCCCCACTATAGTCTATGTAGTTATGATATGATTATGTTAATATGAATAACTATGATATGCAATCAACATTGGTTCAACGATGATTTAGTTCATTGCCTTAGGATGGCTTGTGTTGCAGCTCTTAAGGTATTTGCTTAGTATGCTAGCATGGTGCTAGGGTATTTAAGTAGCGTTGGATGTCTCGTAGACCCACAGATTGAAGAGGTACGCAGTAGGTGGTGACAACCCTATCTGACCTTTGTAATCCTCCACGTTCGGTGCCACAGGCTCTTGGCGGGAGTCGCCATAGTATTGCTAGGGGTAAGCCCGTGCCTGATGTGTTGAATAGCATTGCATAGGAATTCATCATTGACATGACCATTAGTATCTACCTTAGGCTATGTATATGTATTAGGATCATTGTAGGAACAACTCTCTAACTCTTAATCCAACCTCCCTCTAGGACCCATTTACCCTTTAGAATAGATTGCCTAGGTGTGTGTCACACTACCCCTATTATCAACTTACCCCCTATCCGGATAATTGATTAGTATCCCATAGCTTGACCATAAGAGTAGTATATACTTTACTCCATTGCCTTCCTTTGGGATAAATATGATACCCTTGGGAATACTCATGGGTGAAATGCTACAACGGTATTTTCCGTGCGCTTGCGGATATCTCTGTTGTGTTAAGAAATACCAACAAGCATTTCTGGCGCCGTTGCCGGGGATGATTTGTTAGTATATCTTAGGAGCCGTCAACACCCTTATCACAGAGGCAGTTGAAGAACAAGCTTGGGGGAGGACCCCCACTTGAGGTAACATGTATCACATTCCTTGCATAGTTATTTTCCATCCATCCATCATCCACCTTGCATATGTATATATATATATATATATATATATATATATATATATATATATATATAGGTTAGATTTGCTTTTATCAAATAAAGATGTGCGGTAAGAATGATTTAGAATTCACATAGATGAAATATGAATAGTTGCTCTGTTTTATTTTCCTAAGTCTCTAGTTTACAACTTGCTACTCTCCGAATGTTGCTTTCATTGGTTTGAAATACTTTTACCTTAATTTGGAAGTTGTGGGTAGCAAAAGCTTAATCTAATTTTAGGTTGTTGCAAGATCAGACTTAGTAATAGGGCTACTAGTCCTAGTTTGAAAGGAAAACTTAGATTTCCAGAGAAATTCTAAAAGGATTTAAGTTTCCCTCAATTGATTGGAAATACCTACCAAAGCCATATGATGTTCGTACATAGACAAAACCTTATGCATATGCTATTTGCTTTCACATTGAGCCTAGTCAAACTAGTATAGACCTATGTGAGAAATCATTCAACTCTTTTTGAATTCAAGACTTCACTTGCACATGCCATACTTCTACACTAGAAGTAAAGCAAAACGTCCATCATATCCACCATACCACAATAAAAAGAGAAACTCCATGTTATTTATGTTTAGCACTCTCTTCAAAATTCATTGTAAAGAAAGGGAGTAGAAGACATGGCTACAAAAAAAGGCATGCTTACATCATAAGCATGAGAAAAAAAAAGAGAAAAGAAAAGTAGCCATGTTTCATCCCTGCAAAAGAAAGAGAGATTATACCGAAAAGGAGTTATCTCAAGTATCCACATCCACTTCCACTCCATCACACATGCACTATTCTTGAATCAAAAAGTTTCTATTTGAATTCTCCTAAGGCTTACTCTTTTGACTTAGCAATATATGTGATGCAAATATGCCTACTTACTTTCCTTACCAAGCTCCACATACAAGCCATATTCAATGAGTAGGAATAGTAGAGACACAATGCTTTGGTGAGGAAATATTTCCACTATCCACAAAGGAGTGATTGAGAGAATAAAATTTAGGTACTTAATATCTAAAATGAATTCTCCGGGATTTAAGTGGAACTTGATTTCTAGGCTATGTTTGCTCATTTGCTATTGTACCTTTCAACTACTCATGAATATGAAAAAGCATAAGCCCCATGATAACTTAAGAAAGGTAGAGTATCATAGCCAATTTCTGCAATACTAGGTAGAGTATCATGTTGTGCATTGGATACTTTTGAAAATAAGACATTGTAGCAACTCCTGATCGTCAACCTAAAGTCTTGACTTTCCTCGGAGCGAGCAAAGGATAAGCTTGGGGGAGTTTGTTGACGGCTGTTATATACCAATTTCATCCGTCAATTTAACTCAATTATGTGAAGGATTTGTCATTTCTTGCACACATCACCTTTCTATCTAACCCAATTCCACTTGGACTCGGAGAAATATGTGTATGCAGCATTTTATGCAGGAAATGAGGAAAGGTAGAGGGACCAATCCTATAAAACATCATCCAAGGCAATCAGGCAACGACACGTGGCATCCCATGGATCAAATGGCCCACAAACAGAAGTATCCGAGGAGATACAACCGTGTATCACCCAGATACATCAAGGGGTCCCACCTGGCAGCCACCTGGAGGAAGCACTCCAAGTTTGGAGTGTTGACCAGGTCGGCCGAACCAGGGGTTCGACCGACCCCATCCTGGCGCCAAACGTATTCAAACGACGCGTGTTGGCTCCTCCTGGCTTGAAGGAGTCAATGGTGACTGATTTGCGCGCTTTTGGTGGCGGGAACCGACCTCAACACTAGTATAAATAGGACCCCCTACCCCCTCACTTCAACACACACCACTTGAGCTTCATCTCTATTGTATACACTATCATCCATAGTCTTAGAGGAGTTAGGTTGTAGAGAGGAGAGTCTCTAGTCCCAAGTCCAAATTGGGAAAGGAGTAAGGAGTCTCTCTCTTCCCAATCCTACATTCGGAAAGGTATGGCTCATGTATTCTTTCTTGTATTTGTGACTTTATGCATAATAAAGATAATATCTTTAGTCTCTGCTTATACATATACTTGGGCAAAGCATTTCTTGTTTGATTTTAAGTTCCATGTATGTGGAAGGTACAACCTCTATGACTGCTTCATCATGAACATATATCATTATCATAGAACCTATAGACCCCCACTATAGTCTAGTTAATTATAACATAACTAGGCTAGTATGGATAATTATGTTGTGTATCAACATTAGTTCAATGATGATTCAATTCATTGCCTTAGGATGGCTTGTGCCTAGGCTCTTAAGGTAATTACTTAATATGCTAGCATGGTGCTAGGATAGCTAAGTAGCATTGGATGTCTCGTAGACCCACGGATTGAAGAGGTAGGAAGTAGGTGGTGACAACCCTATCTGTCCTTTGCAATCCTCCACGTTCGGCTATGCCACGTGCTCTTGGCGGGAGTCGCCCTAGTATTGCTAGGGGTAAGCCCGTGCCCGATGTGTTGAACCACATAGCATAAGTATTCACTATTGATCTAGCTTATGGATAATTAGTTTAGACTATGTATATGTACAATAGAGCATAGTAGGAGTACCTCCATAACTCTCAACCTTAACTTAACCTCTAGGATCCTCTTATCCCCCTTAGACTTGAAAGCTTTTGTGTGTGTCACACTACCTCCACCATTATTTTATCCATCCTTACTAGATTCTTATCTAGACCTTTCTACCCTTTCCACTTGATGATTGTTATATCTCATCCCTGCCTTCCTTTGGGATCAAATAAATGACACCCTTGGGAATACTCTTAAGGGGCAATGCTACAATGATATTTCCGTGCGCTTGCAGAATTCACTCTGTGATCCAATAGAACCATTAACAAGCATTTCTGACACATCAGTTGGAGATGTTTAGTTAATGGTGCATAAGAAATACCAACAAGCATTTCTTGCACCGTTGCCGAGGATGATTTGTTAGTATATCTTAGGAGCCGTCAACACCTGGACTTGTCTGTTGATTTTATGGACTAATCCAGTTTTGTTTTTGTTTCCGACCGGACTTGTTCGTTGCATATATTTACTAGTCCGATGATCGCTGCTGAAATTTTCCAAAAGAACTTTGTTCGGATTTGAAACTGGACACTCCCCGTACTTGTCTGGCATGGCACCGGATTTGTCTGATTGACTTTCTGTTCTAGAGTGGACTTGTCTGGCTTTGCACCGAACATTTCCGTTGGACTTTCTATACTTGATTGGACTTGTCAGACCTCACTACGAACTAGTCCGATGTGTAGGGTTTCGACTCGAATTCTATTTTTTCTCCACAACGAGTTATTGGGTAATTGCCTTAATTGGGCCAAAGGACGTCGTGCCCCACCCCTCAGGAGCCCAAGTGGGACTCTATCAAGGCCTCTAATTGATCCCACCGACTCCTACTTGGATTCCATCCCAACCCCACCCCTCCCCTCCTAGATAAACACCCCACCACCCACCCTTTACCCCTTTGCCACATTAGTCAAATCCCAGCGCCTACTCTCTTCATAGTTGCCGCACTTGAATGGAAAAGAAGGAAGGTGATGAAGGAATCAAGCAAGATCATCATCGGTGTTGCTATCTTCATCAATTCTTTGACATCAACTTTCTTCTTCATCAAATCTTCGTATTCATTGACCTAGACGTCAAGTTTTCAAGTTTCATCGAATCCTCGACCTTTGAACCATAGGATTCATGGTAAATACCTTAGATCCATCTTTCCTACGTCAATTATTGTTCCATATTTAACTCAAACTATGTTGTAGTTGGAAATACGCTAAAACCCTAGTCGTAGTGGACTTGTCTGGTGTATTGCGGACTAGTCTGTTGAACTTTCTGGTCTAGAGCTAACATGTTCGGCCCATGGTGCGGCCTAGTACGGTCCCTCAGTTCTGGAATTCTTTGAACTTCTTTAGTTTTCTCCGTAATGACTCAAAACTTGTTTTAACATGTAAGACTTAATTGTAACTAGATTGTAATGTGTACTACATCATAATTACATGATTCATGCATGTCAAGGCGTACTGAGTACTATATGAGCATTTACGGATTGTGTTGTTGCATGTTTGTCTCGCGGAATAGAAAGTAACGTTCTAGAGGGTGCTTACGAGGACTTTCAACACCAGAACTTTGAAGCCTCTGATACAAACCAGCCACAAGAGCAAGGCAAGTGTCCTTGACCATTTTGATCCTATTTGAAATGTTTTGTTTGCAAAACTGCATGCTTGCGTCAAATTGATGGGAAACCTGAGAGACCTATGTGTGCTGAATACATTGGCTATGGCGATAAAAGTTTTGAATACTACCAAAACAACGTTATCATCAAGGTCCGACTCTAGGCCTGAGCTATAGCAAGGTCCGAAGATAGCTCCAGCTTGTATTGGGTAGCTCCGGCAAGGTCGGACGTAAGGTCCGACTTCCTTTGGCTAGGTCCGACTTCTTTGTCTAGGTCTGACTAGCTTTGGTAAGCTCCAGCGCTAGGTCTAACTGGCTTTGGTTAGCTCCGGTGCTAGGTCTTGCTAGCTTTGGTAAGCTCCGCCGCTAGGTCCGACTGGCTTTGGTAAGTTCCGGTGCTAGATCCTGTTAGCTTTGGTAAGCTCCGGTTCAAGGCCCGGTTAGCTTTGGCAAGGTTTGGATCTTGATTGCAGTGGTTCTGCTTTTAATTTGCATGTTTCGAACTTGCATTTTTGGATTATGGAAAATTTGCTTAGTATTATTTTACAAAGTTTTTGGTTTGTTTTGGTTGTTATGGTTGCTATCTTTTTGCTATGGTTTGCAGTATGCTATGTGAGGTGCTAACGTAAGGTGTTGCGGTTATCGGAACTAATGAGAGTCAAGTCAAGGACTTGTGCTCGGAAGTATTGGTTGTTTTTTCATGTGCAGGTGTTGCTTGAGTTCAAGATATGGCTGGTGACGGGATCCATTGAACTAGTCTTAGGGAGAAGATGAGGTTCAACAATCAAGTTCGGGAGGGATTGTGGTTGAGTTGATCGGGAGGTTGCGCAACATGATTGAATCAAGAACAGTGCATATGAAGGTATCGTGGATGTAGTTGGAAGATGTTCGCATGTGTGCAAGGAGTGCATGGACGTGGCTACATAGTTCCGAGGCGTGATGAAGAGATGTGGACGTAAAAAATTGGTCAGAAAGGTCCAACCGACTAGGTTATGGACTTAGGCTACGGCTGAGTCATGTTTGACTCAAATATGGAAAGTTTTGAGTTGGTTATGATAGAATTTCGTGTGGGTAACAAATTTGAGCTGTTTTAGGAATGTGGGATACATTCCTAATATGTTTGGAAGCCTTAAGATTGCTTCTATCCTTGTATAGTTTAGTCTTGAGCAGTTATGAAAAGTTTTGATCTATGAATTGAGTAGGATTAGAGTCCTAGTTACTTTTCGGTTGGCCTAAGGGCTGGTTATATAAGCAAGGCAGGCCAGAGCTCGTGGTGCACGACTTTGTGGCTGTTCCTTGTAAGTTTTGATCATTAAAATTCATAGTCTAAAGGAGCTTTTGTGCCTTGTTTGTCCGACATGTTTTCTTTAAGTCTTTCTCGTCGAGTTTCTGCACAACACTACCTTGTTTTGGTGGTTTTATCATAACTCGAGTTTTACATATCCGATTGACGTTATTCTTTTTGGGTTGTCTTTACAACTTGAGTTTCTATCATATATGAAAATTTCACAGTATTTGGATTTGTGGTTTTTTATCTACACGAGTTTCTTTGTAGTGTTCCATAACTGTTTGTCTTAGGTAGAACAGATTGACCTTTGTTCGAACTTTCGATCGTAACTTGAGTTTCTCTCAAAGTATTTTCTTGATTCTAATTGTGACATCTTTGTGACTTGATTATCTACAATCTATACTAGTTTTGTCTCAGTTGAACATGTTTAGATTAGTTGCACATATTGTTTCTTTAACAGATCGGTTTTCTGTCGAGGGATGTTTTGTTGCTTCCGCTGAGAAGTTTTAATCTCCATTCACCCCCTCTAGTAGCTTTACACCTGCTCTTCGATCCTACAATTGGTATCAGAGCCACAGTGCTCTAATCTTTGTGATTCACACATGTTTTTGACTAATCCTAATGGAGAAATACTCGGCAAAACCTTGTGTGTTTGTTGGTATTGATTTTTAGGTTTGGAAGGCACGCATGGAAGCTTTTATCTAGATGCAAGGCTTCACGATATGGGAAAAAGTGTACAAACCTTACGACGTATCGGCGAACGGTCAAGTCACGGCTATAAACTTAAGATATTCGTGAATCTACGTTCATGAGTACACTTACATAAGATGTGCTATATTCTAAATTTAAAACTCATGAAATTGACATAATCTCACGTAAGGACCCCAACAAGTCTCTTGCATTTGTTTCTCAACATGATATGCCTAGCTCCGGTCAGTCTCATCTAGGAATACACTTGCTTTGCTGTCTTCACTAACCCTGGAATAGATTGAAGAAATTTCAGAAGAGGAGCTAGCACTCATCTCTACTCGGTTCTCAAAAGCATTGCAAAATTTAAGAACTATAAGGAGAGGAAGCTCCGGACCTCAACGATGATTTGAATGTGGTAAGACAGGACACTTACGTACAGATTTTCCTAACCTTTTAGGTCTTTCTACCCGTGATGAAAAGCAAAATAAAGTCAAGTCCTCTTCTGGAAACATCAACAAGAAAAAGAAGGGTTTTACAGGACTCAAACTGATAAACAGTTTCATCACCGCACTTCAAGAACTTCGCTCGAGTGATGTAGACATTAGAAGTGACGAAAATGAAGATGATCTGGCAAACTTGTGTTTCATGGCGCGCAAATCAAGATCAAGTATGGCGGATGCAGATGACAACAGTGACAGCAAAGAGGTATGTCCTACTTGTGATGAAATGTGTGATGCTATTTCCCGTGCATTTGTTATTGTTAAGAAAAAGGACAAAAAGCTTAGGGACAATGCTGTTAAAATTGATTCACTAGAATCTGAAATTAATCATTTGAAAACCTTGAGTCCTAGTGATGATTCTTGTTCCTCATGCGATTTAATATATGAACAATTGTCCTCCTTATGAAGTGCACACTCCTCCACTCTTGGTAAACTTGAGTTAGAAATTTAAAAGAACAAAAAGCTTGCTGCACTTAATGATAGAAACTTAAAAGATGCTTCATGTGCTACAATTGATTTGCATTGTTCTTTCTGTAATAATCTTGAAAAGAAACTAAAAGATGCTATGAATGAAATTTCAATATTGAACAATGCTTTACGTTCTCATGAAGTTAAATGTTGTTCTAATTGCAAATTAAAAGGAAAAACTTCATGTGAAAATTGCAGAATTGTCTAAAAAACTTGATGACATGAATAGGACACTAGATCAGTTTTGTATTGGGAACATGTGAGACCTATGTGTGATGAATACATTGGCTATGGCGATAATAGTTTTGAATACTACCAAAACACCTTTATCATCAAGGTCCGACTCTAGCTCCGAGCTTCTGCGAGCTCTAACAATAGGTCCGACTTGTTTTGTCAAGGTCCAACATGTTTTTGGATAGCTCCGGTGAGCTTTGTCTTTAGCTCCAGCATGTCTTTGATAGCTCCGACATGTCTTTGTTAAGCTCGGATATGTTTTGATAGGTCCGACTTATGTTGGTTAGCTCCGACATGTTTTTCTATCTCCGGCTTTTCAGTTGACTAGTTCCGGCTAGCTTTGGTAAGCTCTGGCGCTAGGTTGTACTAGCTTTAGTAAGCTCCAGCGCTAGGTTGTACTAGCTTTGGTAAGCTCTGGCGCTAGGTTCTACTATCTTTGGTAAGCTCTGGCGCTAGGTTCTACTATCTTTGGTAAGCTCCGGCTCAAGCTCCGGTTAGCTTTGGCAAGGTTCGGAGCTTGATTGCAATGTTCATGCTTTTACTATGAAATGTTTTGAACTTGCTTTACTTTGTTGGAAAGATTGCTTAGTATTCATTTTAAAAGTTTTTGGTGTGTTTTGGTGGTTATGGTTGATATCATTTTGCTTATGTTTGCAACATGCTTATGTGAAGTGCTCACGTAAGATATTGTGGTTTCGGAACTAACGAGAGTCAAGTTGAGGACTTGTGCTTGGAACTATTGGTTGTTTATTCATGTGCAGGTGTTGCTTGATTTCAAGACATGGATGGTGAGGGGATCCATTGAACTAGTCTTAGAGAGAAGATGAGGTTCAACAACCAAGTTCGGGAGGAATTGTGGTTGAGTTGATCGGGAGGTCGCGCAGCATGTTTGAATCAAGAACAATGCATATGAAGGTATCGTGGACGTCGTTGGAAGATGTTTACACGTGTGTAAGGAGTGCATGGACGTGGATACATGGTTCTGAGGCGTGATGAAGAGATGTGGACATAAAGAATTGGTCGGAAAAGTCCAACCGGCCAAGTTATGGACTCAGGCTGCGGCTGAGTCGTGTTTGACTCAAATATGGAAAGTTTTGAGTTGGTTGTGATAGGATTTTGTGTGGGTCACAAATTTGAGTCGTTTTAGGAATGTGGGATACGTTCCTAAGGTGTTTGGAAGTCTTAAGATTGCTTCTATCTGCGTATAAAAGAGTCTTGAGCAGTTATGGAAAGTTTCGATTCGTGAGTTGAGTAGGATTAGAGTCCTAGTTGAGTTTAGGTTGGCCTAAGAGCTGGTTATATAAGCAAGGGAGGCCAGAGCTCGTGATGCATGACTTTGGGGCTGTTCTCCTTGTGGTTTGATCAATAAAATTTGTAGCTTGAAGGAACTTTTGTGTCTTGATCGTCTGACTTGTTCCAGACAAGTTTTTCTCGTCGAGTTTTCTGCACAGCACTACCTTTCTTCAGTGGTTTTATCATAACTCGTGGTTTACAGATCCAATTGACATGATTCTTTTTGGGTTGTCTTCAAAACTTGATTGTCTATCGTATCAAAAGTTCACGGTCACTGTATTTGCGGTTTTTGATCTACACGGGTTTCTTTGCAGTATTGCAGATCTGTTTTTACTCGGTAGAACAGATTCACTTTTGTTCGATCTTTCAATCGTAACTTTAGTTTCTCTCGACGGATTTGGGTGATTCTTGTTGTGTCGTCTTCGTGACTTGATTCTCTCTTATATCTATTACTTTTTTCATGGTGAAACACGTTTAGATTAGTCTCACACACAATTTCTTTAACAAATTGTTTTTCTGTCAAGGGGTTTTTATTGCTTCCGCTGAAAAAGTTTTAATGTACCATTCACCCCCACTAGTAGCTTTTCATGTGCTCTTCAATCCTACAATTGGTATCAGAGCCACGGTGCTCTAATCTTTGTGATTTTCATGTGTTTTTACTAATCATCATGGAGAAATACTCCGCAAAACCTTGTGTCTTTAGTGGTATTGATTTTCAGGTTTGGAAGGCATGTATGGAAGCCTTCATCCAGGATCAAGGTTTATCAATATGGGAGAAGGTGTACAAGCCTTACGAAGTACCATCAAACGATCAAGTTACAGCTATAAATCTGAGAGATGTCGACAACAACAACAAGGCTCGAAACTTGGTCATACAAGGATTAACTCAAAGCGACTTCGACCGTGTTGCACACCTACGATCTGCATACGATGTGTGGAAAGCACTTTGCGACTACCACGAAGGATCTGAAACGATCAAGGAGGTAAAACAAGATATGTTCAAAAAGTAATACATGCATTTTGAGATGCAACCCAGTGAGTCCATTGATGACCTCTTTGCTCGTTGTAATAAAATTCTCTGTAACTTGCGTAGCGTCAATGTTAATTTTTCAGATGCTAAAAATGCTAGGCAATTACTAAGTGCATTAGACATGTCAATTTGGAAGATGAAAGTCACATCCATTCGTGAATCTACTGTCATGGGTACACTTACATTAGATGTTCTTTATTCTAAATTGAAAACTCATGAAATTGACATAATCACACGTAAGAACCCCACCAAGTCTCTTGCATGTGTTTCTCAACGTGATATGCCTAGCTCCGACCAATCTTCATCTTGTGGTACACTTGCTTTGTTGTCCTCTCTAACCCTTGAACAGATTTAGGAGTTTCAAGAGGAGGAGCTAGTACTTCTCTCTTCTAGGTTCTCGAAAGCATTGCAAAATGTGAGAACTAGAAGGAGGGGAAGCTCCGGACCTCAACAATGTTTCGAATGTGGTAGGGCATGACATTTTCGTTCAGATTGTCCTAACCTTTCAGGTCCTACTTCCCGAGATGAAAAGCAAACAAGGACGAAGCACTCATCTGCAAAAAGATACAAAGAAAAAAAAGGGTTCTACAGGACGTCGATTGGTAAGCATTTTTATCTCCGCATTTCAAGAACATGGCTCAAGCGATGTGGACATTGGAAGTGATGAAGATGAAGATGATTTGGCAAACTTGTGCTTCATGGCGGGCAAGTTAAGATTAAGTATGGAGGAGGCTGAACACAACAGCGACAATGAAGAGGTTACACGCTTGAGGAAGGAGAACATTTGGATTGTGGATTCAGGTTGCTCATGTCACATGACCGGTAACAAAGAATGGTTCTCCTCCCTGTCTTTTGTGTCACACGTAGAGAATGTTACTTTTGTCGATAATTCTTCAACTCCTATAATTGCTAAGGGTTCGGTTAGAGTAAATGATCACTACACTTTGAAGGATTTGGCACTTGTCAAAAAATTGAAATACAACTTGCTTTCTATTTCACAATTGCTAGATGAAAATCTGGAAATTATTTTCAATAAAAACTGCAGCAAAGTTTTAGGTTAAAACCGTGAGCTTATTTTTAACATGTCTCGGTTTGTAAGAGTTTTTAAAGCTGATTTTGATATGTCTTCCTCTAAGCATAGGTGTCTAGTTGCTAATGACTCAAAGGACTTATATTTTTGGCATCGTAAACTTGGTCATGTAGGCTTTGATCATCTAACCCGTGTTAGTGCTCTTGATTGCATATGTGGGCTACCTAAGCTTAAATGGAGACAAAGAAATTGTGTGCTCTTCTTGTAGACATGCTAAGATGGTTGCAGGTTCACATACACCTCTCACAAAGATCATGACAACTGAACTGGGTCAACTTTTACACCTTGACACCGTAGGACCTTCACGTGTTCAATCCTTCTGAGGTAAATGGTATGTTCTCGTGATTGTTGATGATTATTCTAGATACTCTTGGGTTTACTTTATGGCATCTAAGAATGAAGCTTTGAGTCACTTTAGAACTTTATTTCTTAGATTATCAATTGATCACCTAGGATCTTTAAAAGCAATTTTAAGTGATAACGAAACCGAATTTAAAAATCAATCTTTTGATCACTTTTGTGCTGAAAATAGAATAGATCATCAATTTTCTTCATCATATGTACCTAAAAAAAACGGTGTTGTAGAAAGAAAGAACATAACCTTAGTTGAAATGGCTAGGACTATGCTTGATGAATATCAAACTACTACAAAATTTTGGGCTGATGCGATTGCTACTGCTTGTTATGTCTCAAATCGTGTTTTCTTGGG
Source organism: Tuctoria greenei (assembly GCA_036927565.1). Taxonomy (NCBI): domain Eukaryota; kingdom Viridiplantae; phylum Streptophyta; class Magnoliopsida; order Poales; family Poaceae; genus Tuctoria; species Tuctoria greenei. The sequence goes on along the minus strand of JAYESD010000003.1, from coordinate 79,675,949 downwards.
CGCTAAGCTAGGTAAAAAACCATATGAGCTACGGTTTGGACATAGGCCTAGTGTTACACACTTTCGGGTCTTTGGTTGCAAATGCTTTGTTAAGAAACATGGTAATCTTGATAAATTTGAACCTAGATCCATTGATGACATGTTTCTTGGTTATCCATCTCATACTAGGGGCTACCGTGTGCTTTTACTTGACACTAACAAAATTGTGGAGACTTGTGAGGTGTCTTTTGATGAAACTAGCATAGGTACTAGCTCAAACATTGCAGGTCCGGATCCATATCTGAAGGGGGAGAGCATTTTCGTTGAAGATGAGGAAGAAGTGGTGTTGCTTCCCAAAAATTCAGCAGCTAATGACATTGTTCCAGCTCCTTATTTTGATTCACAGCCAGCACTGACGACCACCTTTGCTGGACCAGATCCTCCTCAAGTCACAAGCTCAACGATTATGATGAACTTGAAGAGGAAGAAGCTTGTGAAGTGTCCACTCACCTCCGGGTTCTTAAAAGTCATCCTCCACAACAAATTATTGGAAGCTTGCACGAACCAGTCACACGGTCCAGGTTTTGCGATCCAAACTCTCATGCTCATTCTGCTTTTGTTGCTTCTTTTGAACCCAAAGATATATCACACGAACTCACTAATGAATCTTGGATTATTGCCATGCAAGAAGAGTTATAAAATTTTGAAAGAAATAATGTTTGGAAACATGTACCTCCACCTCAAGGTCACACTTTAGTTGGAACTAAATGGGTGTTTAAAAATAAACAAAGTGAGGATGGGGTTGTGGTTAGGAATAAGGCTAGGTTGGTTGCTCAAGGTTTCACTCAAATTGAAGTTCTAGATTTGTGAAACTTTTGCTATTGTTGCTAGATTAGAAGCCATAAGAATTTGTTAGCTTTTGCTGCATCTAAAGGTTTTAAGCTATATCAAATGGATGTTAAACGTGCTTTTCTTAATGGCTACATAGATGAGGAGGTTTATGTTAAGCAACCACCTGGTTTTGAAAATCCAGATTTTCCTAATCATGTTTACAAACTGGCCAAAGCCTTGTACAGTCTCAAACAAGCCCCTAGAGCATGGTATGATAGGTTAAAAACATTCTTGCTTGAAAACGGGGTTTACCATGGGCAAGGTTGATGAAACTCTTTTTGTGCTTAAGCATGGCAATGACTCATTATTCTTTCAAGTGTATGTGGATGATATTATATTTGGTTGTTCTTCTCATGATCTTGTGTCCAAGTTTTCAGCTATGATGAGTTCAAAATTTGAGATGAGTATGATGGGAGAACTCACGTACTTTTTGGGGCTACAAATCAAGCAAACCATGGAGGGTACGTTTGTGCATCAAACGAAGTATACAAAAGACCTCCTAAGGCGCTTCAACATGGACAAAAGCAAGCATCTTCGGACACCAATGGGTACAGCAACAACACATGACCTTGATGAAGATGGTGAACCCATGGATCAAAAAGAATATAGAAGCATGATCGGATCACTTTTGTACCTCACGGCATCAAGACCGGACATACAATTCAGCGTATGTCTTTATGCACGGTTTCAAGCCTCCCTACGTGCTTCACATCGTCAAGCCCTCAAGGGGATTCTCAGGTAATTACATGGAACTCAAGAATTTGGCATTTTTCTTCCTTCATCCTCAACCATTACTTTGAAAGCTTTTTCAGATGCTGATTTTGGAGGTTGCAGGATTGATACGAAAAGTACTTCAGGTGTTTGCCATTTTCTTGGTAATTCACTTGTTGCTTGGTCCTCTAGAAAACAAAGTTTAGTTGCACAATCCACAAGCGAATCTGAATATGTAGCTGCTGCGAGCGCTTGTTCACAAATTCTTTGGATTGTTCAAACACTTAAGGACTATGGGGTTGATCTAGATAGTGTTCTGCTGTTTTGTGATAACACTAGTGCCATTTGCATTGCTAAAAACCCTGTGGAACATTCTAGAACTAAGCATATTGATATTAGGTATCACTTTCTCCGTGATAATGTTGAAAAATAAACATTGTGCTTCACCATGTAGATACCGAACAACAATTGGCTGACATTTTTACAAAACCTTTGGATTTCTCTCGTTTTTGTTACATTCATAGTGAAATAGGGGTTATGCATCCTCATGGCTTACATTGAGGGGGAGTTTTGAAACATGAGAAGTCTACGCACTACCAGGATTTCGGGTTATAGCGACGAAAAAATCGTTGCAATAGGTCGAAATTCATCGCGATAGGTTGTTGTCGCAACGAAATAGAACGTCGCAATAGTTTTTCCGACTCGTGGCGATAACAGCCGTGACAATAGGTTATTGCGATGACTTGACATCCGTGGCAAATAGTATGATATTGCGACGACTCCGCGTTGGTGGCAAATAGTATGGTATTGCAACGGTTTAACGTATTGCGACGATTTAACGTATTGCAACGAAAAATCGGTGTTGCAACGATGTCACATTCGTGGCAACAAGTATGGTACTGCAACGACTCCATGTTCCTTGCAAATAGTATGGTATTGCAACGGTTTAACGTAGTTGCGACGATTTAACGTATTGCAACGAAAATAACGGTGTTGCAACGATGCCACATTCGTGGCAAAAAGTATGGTATTGCAATGACTCCACGTTCGTGGCAAATAGTATGGTCCATTATGTTTTGTTGCATTACGGTCCAAATACAACTGTTTGCTGATTCGTGGCAACAGATCCTAATGCAACGACTGTGTTCCGTGGCAATAAAGTTGTAACGCCACAAACCAGTATTTCGTGGCAACAGATCATAATGCAACGATTGTGTTCCGTGGCAATAAAGCTGTAACGCCACGAACCAGAGTATGTGGCAACACATCCTAATGCAACGATTCTGTTTTGTTGCATTACAGTCCAAATGCAACTGTTTGCTGATTCGTGGCAACAGATCCTAATGCAACGACTGTGTTCTGTGGCAATAATACTGTAACGCCACTAACCATTAATTCGTGGCAACCGATCCTAATGCAATGATTGTGTTCCGTGGCAATAAAGCTGTAATGCCATGAACCAGTATTTCGTGGCAACACATCCTAATGCAACGATTCTGTTTCGTTGCATTACGGTCCAAATGCAACTGTTTGCTGATTCGTGGCAACAGATCCTAATGCAACGACTGTGTTCTGTGGCAATAAAGCTGTAACGCCATGAACCAGTATTTCGTGGCAACAGATCCTAATGCAACGATTGTGTTCCGTGGTAATAAAGCTGTAACACCACGAACCAGAGTATCGTGGCAACACATCCTAATGCAACAATTCTGTTTCATTGCATTACAGTCCAAATGCAACTGTTTGCTGATTCGTGGCAACAGATCCTAATGCAACGACTGTGTTTCGTGGCAATAAAGCTGTAACGCCACTAACCAGTAATTCGTGGCAACAGATCCTAATGCAACAACTGTGTTCTGTGGCAATAAAGCTGTAACGCCACTAACCAGTATTTCGTGGCAACAGATCCTAATGCAACGACTGTGTTTCGTGGCAATAAAGCTGTAACGCCATGAACCAGTAATTCGTGGCAACAGATCCTAATGCAACGACTGTTTTCCATGGCAATAAAGTTGTAACGCCACGAACCAGTATTTCGTGGCAACAGATCCTAATGCAACGATTGTGATCCGTTGCATTAGCATCCTGACGCCACGAACTAGTGATTCGTGGCAACAGATCCTAATGCAACGATTGTGTTTTGTGGCGATAGTTCCTAGTGCCACGAACTAGTGAATCGTGGCAAAAAGCAAGCTTACTGCAACGATTTAGTATTCGTTGTAGTACAATCGTTGCAACAGGTCGGAATCCTTGAAGTGACGTGTGAATCTGAAATTAAAATAATATGAGCATAGTATTTCATACATACATGACTTTGTGATTCCTTTTACATGCTGAAAGTTCTTACTACATTACTCATGTTATACATTTTGTAGTTTTTGTCATGTCTAGTAATTGGAATAATTACTTACACTAAATCAGGTCATGGTCGAACTTTCTTGTTGTTTTGAACTTGTTGCATGCTCACAAGTGCTTTTAATTATAATGAATTAATCAAGTAAGCAACTCGCATGTTGAGTTTTTATGTTCAAATAAAAAAAGAGAAAATATCAAGAGAATATGCATGCATCGCAATTCTTCTTTTGAGATTGTTTATCACTGCACTTAGATATGAACTTGGTAGAAGTTGTGTATGACTAAAACCATGTCCTTAAGCTTCTGATTGTCAAATGACAAAGGCTTGGCTTGGTTGGTTAGAATAAGGCAGATGCAGCATATAATCTCTTGCAAATGTTATATGATCATAATTTCTGCTTCAAATAATATTGAAAAATGAAAACTGCAGCAACAAGTGTCATGCTTTCAGGTTTTGAAATAGTTAAGTTTGTGAGATCATGACTTGCTTAAATTGAAAATTACACTTGATCTCTAGCATGGCTTACACTAATTTATGTATTTCATTGATGTGATAGTGTAAGTTACTTGATAGTATGACTTAGATAAGCTTTGTTTTATATGTATATGTTATAATATGCTCATAACAATTTAAATTTGTCTTTTGTACCTTACTAAGTACATTGTCATAGGGGGAGAAATTGATCACACGTTGCACATATTCACAAGTGTTTTTAGCATGATTGTGCACGATTCTTCTCAGGGGGAGAAGTATGAAAGGGGGAGAAATATGAGAAACTGTTTTCAAAACTTTTCATGTGAATAAGCCAATGTTCGGATTTTAGGTGGTGTTGCTAATGCATTCATCAAGGGGGAGATTGTGAGACCTATGTGTGCTGAATATATTGGCTATGGCGATAAAAGTTTTGAATACTGCCAAAACACATTTATCATCAAGGTCCGACTTTAGCTCCGAGCTTCTGCAAGGTCTGACAATAGGTCCGACTTATTTTGTCAAGGTCCAACATGTTTTTGGATAGCTCCGGTGAGCTTTGTCTTTACCGTCGGCATGTCTTTGATAGCTCCGACATGTCTTTGTTAAGCTCTGATAAGTTTTGATAGGTCCGACTTATGTTGGTTAGCTCTGACATGTTTTTCTAGCTCCGTCTTTTGGGTTTACTAGTTCCGACTAGATTTGGTAAGCTCCGGTGCTAGGTTGTACTAGCTTTGGTAAGCTCCAGCGCTAGGTTGTACTAGCTTTGGTAAGCTCTTGCGCTAGGTTCTACTAGCTTTGGTAAGCTCTGGCTCAAGGTCCAGTTAGCTTTGGCAAGGTTCGGAGCTTGATTGCAATGTTCCTGCTTTTACCATGAAATCTTTCAAACTTGCTTTACTTTGTTGAAAAGATTGCTTAGTATTCATTTGCTAAGTTTTTGGTGTGTTTTGGTGGTTATGGTTGATATCATTTTGCTATGGTTTGCAGCATGCTTATGTTAAGTGCTCACGTAAGATATTGTGGTTTCGGAACTAACAAATGTCAAGTCGAGGACTTGTGCTTGGAAGTTTTGGTTGTTTATTCATGTGTATGTGTTGCTTGAGTTCAAGACATGGCTGGTGACGGGATCCATTGAACTAGTCTTAGGGAGAAGATGAGGTTCAACAACCAACTTCGGGAGGAATTGTGGTTGAGTTGAATGGGAGGTCGCGCAGCATGTTTGAATCAAGAACAATGCATATGAAGGTATCATAGATGTTGTTGGAAGATGTTTGCCCGTGTGCAAGGAGTGCATGGATGTGGCTACATGGTTCCGAGGCGTGATTAAGAGATGTGGACATAAAGAATTGGTCGGAAAAGTCCAACCGACCAAGTTATGGACTCAGGCTGCAGCTGAGTTGTGTTTGACTCAAATATGGAAAGTTTTAAGTTGGTTATGATAGGATTTTGTGTGGGTCATGAATTTGAGTTTTTTTAGGAAAGTGGGATACGTACCTAAGTTGTTTGGAAGTCTTAAGATTGCTTCTATCTGCATATAGAAGAGTCTTGAGCAGTTATGGAAAGTTTTGATTCGTGAATTGAGTAGGATTAGAGTCCTAGTTGAGTTAGGTTGGTCTAAGGGCTGGTTATATAAGCAAGGGAGGCCAGAGCTTGTAGTGTACGACTTTGGGGCTTTTCCTCATGTGGTTTTATCAATAATATTTGTAGTTTGAAGGAACTTTTGTGTCTTGTTCGTCCGACTTGTTCCAGACAAGTTTTTATCGTCGAGATTTCTGCACAGCACTACCTTTCTTCGGTGGTTTTATCATAACTCGAGTTTTACAGATCTAATTGACATGATTCTGTTTGGGTTGTCTTCAAAACTTGATTTTCTATCATATGTCAAAATTTCACGGTCATTGGATTTGCGGTTTTTGATGTACATGAGTTTCTTTGCAGTATTGCAGATCTGTTTTTACTTGGTAGAACAGATTGACCTTTGTTCGATCTTTCGATCGTAACTTGAGTTTCTCTCAACGGATTTGAGTGATTCTTGTTGTGTCATCTTCATGACTTGATTCTCTCTGATATCTATTAATTTTGTCACGGTGAAACACGTTTAGATTAGCCTAACACACGATTTCTTTAACAGATCGTTTTCTGTCGAGGGGTTTTATTGCTTCCGCTGAAAAGTTTTAATCTACCATTCACCCCCCCTCTGGTAGCTTTTCACATGCTCTTCGATCCTACAGAAGAAAAGTCTAAACTTGCTACTGAATTCGTCCAAATCTTGCAATGATAAAACTGGTTTAGGTTTAGATTCTCATGATCATGCTAAAGCACATCCACCTAAAATGGTAAAGTCATTAGGAAGTGGTTTGATCAAAACAGTTCCTAAACCAAAAAAGGTGTTTTTTTAAATCTGCAGGAGTGTTGTCACGTTTGGCTTTAAATAAACATATTGCATGCTCATCTAGACATGAACACAAAGTTAAATTTCATTGTACCTTTTGTGGTAGAGATGATCATCTCATAGATTTTTGTAATAGACTAGCTAAACAACAAAAAAGGAAAAAAAATGCAAGCTAGATCTTATAATTCTCGAGCAAAATTTGCTGCACATACTAAACCGAATGTCAGGAACATGCAACCTGCTGTTATGAGTTAAAAACATTCAAAGTTTACCTCTAGAGCTTCAGTTTTCGCCTCCAGACCTTCTGTTGTTACCTCTGGAGCTTCTGTTTTTTCCTCCGGAGCTACTGATTTTTGTGCTACACAAGTAACACCTTATAGGTCAGTAGTTAAGAAAAAAAACTCTCAAACTTTGACTCATGAACCTGTTGTTTTATCTCAGCTTTCGCGTGTTTTCCTGTTGCACGTCGTGTGACTCAGTACTGGATTCCTAAATGCCTTTTGACTAACTTCAATATTGAGTCATTGATGTTTGTTCTTCTTCGTAGGTTACACGCTTAAGGAAAGAGAAAATTTGGATTGTGGATTCAGGTTGCTCACGCCACATGACCGGTAACAAAAAATAGTTCTCCTCCCTCTCTTTTGTGTCACGTGTAGAGGATGTTACTTTTGCCGATAATTCTTCAACTCCTATAATTGCTAAGGGTTCTGTTAGAGTAAATGATCACTACACTTTGAAGGATGTGGCACATGTTAAAAATTTAAAATACAACTTGCTTTCTGTTTCACAACTGCTAGATGAAAATCTGGAAATTATTTTCACTGAAAATTGCTGCAAAGTTGTACATTCAAATAGTGAGCTTATTTTTAACATGTCTCAGTTTGGAAGAGTTTTTAAAGCTGATTTTGATATGTCTTCCTCTAGCATAGGTGTCTAGTTGCTAATGGTTCAAAGGACTTATATTTTTGGCATCGTAGACTTGGTTACGTAGGCTTTGATCATCTAACGTGTGTTAGTGCTCTTGATCGCATACGTGGACTGTCTAAGCTTAAAGGGGACAAAGAAACTGTGTGCTCTTCTTGTAGACATGCTAGGATGGTTGCAGGTTCACATACTCCTCTCACAATGATCATGAAAACTAAATCGGGTCAACTTTTGCACCTTGACACCGTAGGACCTTCATGTGTTCAATCCTTCGGAGGAAAATGGTATGTTCTTGTGATTGTTGATGATTATTCTAGATACTCTTGGGTTTACTTTATAACATCTAAGAATGAAGCTTTTACTCACTTTGGAACTTTATTTCTTAGATTACCAATTGATCACCCAGGATCTTTAAAAGCAATTAGAAGTGATAATGGAACCGAATTTCAAAATCAATCTTTTGATCACTTTTGTGCTGAAAATAGAATACATCATCAATTTTCTTCACCATATGTACCTCAAAAAAACGGTGTTGTAGAAAGAAAGAATAGAATCTTAGTTGAGATGGCTAGGACTATGCTTGATGAATATCAAACTCCTAGGAAATTTTGGGCTGATGCGATTGCAACCGCTCGTTATATCTCAAATCGTGTTTTCTTGCGCGATAAGCTAGGTAAAACACCATATGTGCTCCGGTTTGGACATAGGCCTAGTGCTACACACTTTCGGGTCTTTGGTTGCAAATGCTTTGTTAAGAAACATGGTAATCTTCATAAATTTGAACCTAGATCCATTGATGGCATGTTTCTTGGTTATCCATCTCATACTAGAGGTATCGCTTGCTTTTACTTGACACAAACAAAATTGTCGAGACTTGTGAGGTGTCTTTTGATGAAGCTATCCTAGGTACTAGCTCAAACATTGCAGGTCCGGATCCATATCCTAAGTGGGAGAGTATTTTCGAAGAAGAAGAAGAGTTGGTGATATTGCCTGATAGTTCCGAAGCTGACACGTGTCCTGCTCCGAACTTTGAATAAGCTCCAACTACCATCTTTGTTGGTCCTGATCGTCCACAAGCCACAAGCTCATCAATCTGCGATGAACCTGATGAAGAACAAGCTTGTGAGACATCTGTTCCCCTAAGGAATCATCCCCCGTAATAGATAATTGGGAGCTTGCATGAATGAGTTAGAAGATCATAGTTTTCCAACCCCAATTCTCATGCTCATTCTGCTTTTGTTGCTTCTTTTGAACCCAAAGATATATCATATGCACTCACTAATGAATCTTTTATTATTGCCATGCAAGAAGAGTTAGAAAATTTTGAAAGAAATAATGTTTGGAAACTTGTACCTCCACCTCAAGATCACACTTTAATTGGAACTAAATGGGTGTTTAAAAATAAACAAAGTGAGGATGTGGTTGTGATTAAGAATAAGGCTAGATTGGTTGCTCAAGGTTTCACACAAATTCAAGGTCTAGATTTTGATGAAACTTTTGCTCCTATTGCTAGATTAGAAGCCATAAGAATTTTGTTAGCTTTTGCTTCATCTAAAGGTTTCAAGTTATATCAAATGGATGTAAAAGTACTTTTCTTAATGGATACATAGATGAGGAGGTTTATGTTAAGCAACCACCTGGTTTTGAAAATCCAGATTTTCCTAATCATGTTTTCAAACTGACTAAAACCCTTTATGGTCTAAAACAAGCTCCTAGAGCATGGTATGATAGGTTAAAAACATTCTTACTTGAAAAGGTTTACCATGGGCAAGGTTGATAAAACTCTTTTTGTGCTTAAGCATGGAATTGAGTCATTATTCGTTCAAATGTATGTGGATGATATTATCTTTGGTTGTGCCTCTCATGATCTTGTGTCCAAGTTTTCAACAATTATGAGTTCAGAATTTGAAATGAGGATGATGGGTGAACTCACTTACTTTTTGGGGCTGCAAATCAAGCAAACCAAGGAAGGTACCTTTGTGCATCAAAAGAAGTATACAAGGGATATTCTCAAGCGATTCAACATGGAAAAAAGCAAGCCTCTTCGGACACCAATGGGAACAACATCAACACTTGAACTTGATGAAGATGGTGAACCCGTGGATCAAAAGGAATATAGAAGAAGGATCGAATCCGCTTTGTACCTCACGGCATCAAGACCGGACATACAATTTAGCGTATGTCTTTGTGCACGGTTGCAAGCTTCCCCACGTGCTTCACATCGTCAACCATAAAAAGGATTCTTAGGTACTTACATGGAACTCAAGAATTTGGCATTTTTCTTCCTTCTTCCTCAACCGTTACTTTGAAAGCTTTTTCGGATGCTGATTTTGGGGGTTGTAGGATTGATAGGAAAAGTATTTTCGGTTCCTATCATTTTCTTGGTAATTCACTTGTTGCTTGCTCCTCCAAAAAAAAACTCAGTTGCACAATCCACAGTCGAATCTGAATATCTAACTGCTGCTAGTGCTTGCTCACAAATTCTTTGGATTGTTCAAACACTTAAGGACTATGGGTTTGATCTAGGTAGTGTTCCACTGTTTTGTGATAACACTAGTGCCATTCACATTGGTAAAAATCCCGTGCAACATTCTAGAACATTGATATTAGGTATCACTTTCTCCATGATAATGTTGAAAAAGGAAACATTGTGCTTCACCATGTAGATACCGAACAACATTCGGCTGACATTTTTACAAAACCTTTGGATTTCACTCATTTTTGTTACATTCGTAGTGAAATAGGGGTTATGCATCCTCATGGCTTAAATTGAGGGGGAGTTTTTGAAACTTCAGAACATTATGTGTGAATCTGAATTTAAAATAATATGAGCATAGTATTTCATACATATATGACTTTGTGATTCCTTTTACATGCTGAAAGTTCTTACTACATTACTCATGTTATACATTTTGTAGTTTTTGTCATGACTAGTAATTTGAATAATTACTTATACTAAATATGGTCATGATCAAACTTTCTTGATGTTTTGAACTTCTTGCATGCTCAGAAGTGCTTTTAATAATGAAAAATTAATAAATCAACTATCCACATGTTGAGCTTTTATGTTCAAATAAAAAAATGAGAAAAGATCAAGAGAATATGCATGCATCACACTTCTTCATTTGAGACTGCTCATCATTGCACTTAGATATGAACTTGGAAGAAGTTGTGTATGACTAAAACCATGTCCTTAAGCTTCTGATTGTCAAATGACATAGGCTTGGCTTGGTTGGTTAAAATAAGGTAGATGTGCATATAATCTTTTGCAAATTGCATATGATCAAAATTTGTGCTTAAAAAAATTGCCGCAATAAGTATCATGCCTTTAGGTTTTGAAATAGTTAAGTTTGTGAGATCATGACTTGCTTAAATTGAAAATTACATTTGATCTCTAGCATGGCTTACACTTTTATGTATCTCATTATTTTGATAGTGTAAGTTAGTAGATAGTATGACTTGTATGAGCCTTGTTCTAAATGTATATGTTATAATGTGCTCATAACAATTTAAAATTTTTCTTTTTACCTTGCTGAATACATTGTCAATAGGGGAGAAGTATGCAAGGGGGAGATATAAGTATAGGGGGAGAAATTTATTTCTATCTCAATTGAATTTAAAAAAGGGGGAGAAATTTTTTTCAAAACTTTTCTTGCGAATAAGCCAATGTTCGGATTTTAAGTGTTGTTGCCAATGAATTCATCAAGGGGGAGATTGTGAGACCTATGTGTGCTGAATACATTTGCTATGGCGATAAAAGTTTTGAATACTACCAAAACACCGTTATCATCAAGGTACGACTCTAGGTCCGAGCTCCAGCAAGGTTCGACGATACGTCGGTCTTGTTTTGAGTAGTTTCGGTAAGGTCCGACGTAAGGTCTGACTTGCTTTGGCTAGGTCCGACTTCTTTTTCTAGGTCCGGCTAGATTTTGTAAGCTCCGGCACTAGGTCCGATTGGCTTTGGTTAGTTCTGACGCTAGATCCTGTTACTTTTGGTAAGCTCCGGTTAGCTTTGGCAAGGTTCGAAGCTTGATCGCAGTGGTTCTGCTTTTAATTTGCAATGTTCTGAACTTGCATTTTTGGATGATGCAAAATTTTCTTAGTGTTATTTTACTAAGTTTTTGGTATGTTTTGGTGGTTATGATTGATATCTTTTTGCTATGGTTTGCAACATGCTTATGTGAGGTGCTCACGTAAGGTGTTGTGGTTATCGAAACTAACGATAGTCAAGTCGAGGACTTGTACTCAGAAGTATTGTTTGTTTATTCATGTGCAGGTGTTGATTGAGTTGAATGCATGGCTAGTGACGGGATCCATTGAACTAGTCTTAGGGAGAAGATGAGGTTCAACAACCAAGTTTGAGAGGAATTGTGTTTTAGTTGATTAGGAGGTTGCGCAACATGTTTGAATCAAGAACAATGCATATGAAGGTATCGTGGACGTAGTTGGAAGATTTTTGCACGTGTGCAAGTAGTGCATGGACGTGGAAACATGTTTCCGAGGTGTGATGAAGAGATGTGGACGTAAAAAATTGGTCGGAAAAGTCCAGCCGGATAGGTTATGGACTCAGGCTGCGGCTGAGTCGTGTTTGACTCAAATATGGAAAGTTTTGAGTTGGTAATGATAGGATTTCATGTGGGTCACGAATTTGAGTTGTTTTAGGAATGTGGGATATGTTCCTAAGGTGTTTGGAAGCCTTAAGATTGCTTCTATCTGCGTATAGAATAGTCTTGAGAAGTTATGGAATGTTTCGATTCGTGAATTGAGTAGGATTAGAGTCCTAGTTAGTTTTGGGTTGGCCTAAGGGCTGGTTATATAAGCAAGGGAGGCCAGATCTTGTGATGACGACTTTGGGGCTGTTCCTTGTAAGTTTTGATCAATAAAATTCGTAGTCTAAATGAGCTTTTGTACCTTATTCGTCTGACTTGTTTTCTTCATGTCTTTCTCGTCAAGTTTCTGCACAGCACTACCTTAGTTTGGTGGTTTTATCATAACTCGAGTTTTACAGATCCGATTGACGTGATTCTATTTGGGTTGTCTTCACAACTTCATTTTCTATCATCTATAAATATTTCACAGTCATTGGATTTGTGGTTTCTGATCTACATGAGTTTCTTTGCATTGTTCCAGAACTGTTTTTCTCGGGTAGAACAGATTGGCCTTTGTTCAATCTTTCGATCGTAAATTGATTTTATCTCAACGGATTTTCGTGATTTTTGTTGTTATGTCTTCGTGACTTGATTATCTACAATCTATACTAGATTTGTCCTAGTTGAACACGTTTAGATTATTCGCACACATGGTTTCTTTAACAAATTGGTTTTCTACCGAGGGGTGTTTTGTTGCTTCAGCTGAAAAGTTTTAATCTACCATTCACCTCCCCTTTGGTAGCTTTACACGTGCTCTTCGATCCTACAAAGCCCATGATAGGTGTTTACCTGACTTGTGTGACCATCCTTGTCGCTTGGTTTATATGGTTGAGAGTCAGGAAGGTTTTTTTACCTTTTTTGCTTCGCTTTAACTTAATTGGGGTTGGATTAATCAAATGGCTTAATTATGAATTAATGAATTTATGGACGATGTGGAGTGATGAATATGACTATGTGGCAGTATGAGACTTGGCTGATCTAAGCAAGCATGCTTTGTGGTCTGGGTTGGATGATATGGTGGTTTCGCTTGCCTTAGATCTAAGGACAGGTTCATGCGAGAATAAGCCAGGACAATAGTGCCACCACAAGGCCAAATATGGGTGCGGCTTAGCTGATTAATTAGGTGTATTGCTAGCATTGTCTGTACCATACGGAAGGCTTGGGGAATGGGAGTCGGTTGAGTTTGCATTAGTGGCTGGACTGCCCTGGGATCCGAACGGCACAAGAGGGGGGCCTTGCATGGATGATCTCAGTTGTGAGACATCACCTCCGGTGAAATCGTAGCGAGTCTGAATATGTTGGTAGTCCCTTTGTAAAGGCTATTTTGTGATCTCTTAACCACACACCATTGTAAGTGTGTAATGTGACTGACGGGTCACGGGCATGATGGAGGTTCTTTAGTCTTCGAAAGGTGATGAAATCACAAACATGTGGGTAAAATGGTACAACCTCTGCAGAGTGTTAAAAACTATCATAATAGTCGTGCTCCCGGTTATGAGCACCTGGACAACTTCCACGATTAGAGATGGACTTAAGATTCGGGATTGGTTCGGATAGGGTTATGGTTTGGGTTATGACAATTGGTCATGGTTGGCTATTAAGGTGAGAATTTGGGATATGGATAGTTATTAAATTGATGGATGGGGTATGATGATAATTGAGAATGATGCATATGGATTATGATGTTTACTCGGGATATGATGGGAATTAGACTCACATAGACATTTTAGAATGCTTTTACATGTTTATGAAATGTACATTTTTGCAATTAGCCATTTATTATCATTATTTATTTTTAGCTACATGTAATATTTTCCGACACTTGCTGAGTACGACATGTGCTAACCCTTTAAATTCCCCCACCAACAATTTCAGGTGATGTTTGGGAGTACCATGAGGATCATGTGGAGTATTAGGTTGTGTGCTATCGTCAACTGCCTATGGAGTGGTGTTGCACTATTTAGTTTAGTTTATCTTTCCATTGCAATAATAATAATTAGAGACTTGTAGTTCGTGATCTATTGGAATATTGTAATAAGGTACTTATTTATTAATTGAGATGTGGTTATTTTCTGTATATCATTTGTGACACACTCGTGTATGTGTGTTAAACATCCTGGACACACATATGCGTTAACTTGGTTCATTTTCGGAACTGGATGTCACAAATTGGTATCAGAGCCGCGTTGACCGTTGGACACAACCTAGGTAGAATGGACACTTTATAGCACATAGGAACACTTAGTAAAAGTCATAGTTGGTTGGTGTGCTGATTTTTATGGGATGATTGCTTGTGTGCTTGTGTGCTTAGTAGAGTTTTGTGATGCTTCGGCACTTGCCCACATTCAAATATAGGCTTATATATGTAGTTTATTAGTTTAATATCCCTTGATGCATAGAGTTGGGGACATTTTCTCTCAATTTCTAAATCCTTCCATCTTGTACTTTTTTTCCTCAGATGTCGAGGGTGACCCACAAGCAAAGGAATGCCGATGGTGATGAGGAGAACAATGGGGTGCCTCAGAACATTCCCCTTGGCCCTGAAGCTATCAACCTTGAGCGCTTGTTGGCTATGCAAAATAATCTCATGCAAACCATGATGCAAACTTTGGGAAATCTACAAGCCAACAACAATAACCAGCCTCATGTGCCTCCACCACCACCACCGCCACCCCCACCACCTCATAACAGCCTGGGAGAGTTTATGAGGACTAGGCCACCTACTTTTGCTCTAGCCAATGACCCTATGGAAGTTGATGATTGGCTGAAATATATGAGGAGAAACTTGCTATTGTCCAATGCAACGATCGGGAGGAAGTCCTTTTTGCCTCCCATCAGCTAGTTGGAGTAGCAACGGATTGGTGGGAAGCTTTTTGCAATGCCCATGCAAATCAGGAGAGAATCACTTGGGCAGAATTCAAGGAGAGCTTCCATTCTCACTATGTCCCTGAAGGTGTCATGATCTTAAAGAGGCAAGAATTTGAAAACCACGGGCAAGGAAGGACAAGTGTGACTGAGTACCTTAATAAATTCACTCAACTCTCAAGGTATGCTCTAGAAGATGTTAATACGGACAACCTGAAGCAATATTTGTTCATGAGGGGTCTAAATAATGATATTCAAGTTCAGTTGCTTAATGCTTATTATGCAAACTTCCAGAAGCTTGTGGACAAGGCTATTGTGGTTGAGAACAAGGTTCGTGAGATGGAGCAAGATAATAAGAGGAAGATTCCATATCTAGGATAGGCACAAGGAAGCAATGTTCGCCCTCGCTATGCACCACCAAATGCA
This sequence comes from Tuctoria greenei, assembly GCA_036927565.1. Taxonomy (NCBI): domain Eukaryota; kingdom Viridiplantae; phylum Streptophyta; class Magnoliopsida; order Poales; family Poaceae; genus Tuctoria; species Tuctoria greenei. Next base: position 79,660,285 of record JAYESD010000003.1, on the reverse strand, counting down.
TCATACAACGCCCCAACTGCTCCTGAATATTGTTCTGCTATTCTACCGCGCCTAGCTCAGCCAATGCCGCAACACCCTGCCATGCAAGCACCTCGCCCTCCAATGCCACATGCGCCCCGCGCCAACTTCCCTGCTAATGCTCAAAATCAAGCTCGTCCTAACCATACTGGTGCAGCCAGAACGTGCTATAGTTGTGGTGAGGTGGGACACTTTGCATCCCAATGCCCGAAGTCAGGCTATGGTCAAATGAATAATGCTCCAAGGCAGAACCCAAGGCCGAATCGGGGAGCACCACAAGGCAACCACGAACCGCAGAATTTTGCCTGTGGCAAGGTGAACCATGTCTCTACGGAGGAAGAACAACAAGCTGAGGACGTTGTGATTGGTAAGTTCATCGCAAACTCCAACCCAACAACTATATTATTTAATTCTGGAGCATTGCATTCATTCATATCATCAAAGTATGTTGCCAAGTATGGTTTGCCTATATCTCACATGAAATATACCTTGTTTGTTATGTCTCCTTGAGGGGAGATGAGAACGAATATAATATGTCCAAAAGTGAGCCTTATAATAAGGGGGGTAGACTTCACCGCCAACCTCACTGTTCTGGAATCACAAGGACAGGACATAATACTTGGAATGGATTGGTTACGGAAGAACCATGGCATAATTCAATGTGCCACAAAGATGGTGCAATTGACAAATGATGAAGGGATCAGCATACAGTTTGAAGCCTCTCAACCAACAACCGAGAAGGCGGTGCTGAATCAAACGGACGATGCAATATTATTGGAGATTCCAGTGGTGTGCGAGTTTTTAGATGTGTTTCTGGATGAGTTTCCAAGTATGCCATCTGATCGTGACATCGAGTTCATCATTGATTTGATACCTGGAACTGCACCTATAGCTAAGAGGTCGTATAGGATGCCTCCTATGGAGTTAGCGGGGCTCAAGAAGCAAATTCAAGAGCGGCTAGAGAAAGGTTTTATTTGCCCAAGCTCTTCACCATGGGGAGCACCAGTGCTCTTCGTAGATAAGAAGGATGGAACCCATAGGATGTGTGTGGACTATAGGTCTCTCAACGAGGTGACGATCAAGAACAAATACACGTTACCCCGTACATAGGTTTGTTCGACCAAATGAAGGGCGCCAGCATTTTCTCCAAAATTGACTTGATGTCAGGTTACTTCTAAATAAAGATTAGACAATCGGATATACCCAAAATGGCTTTTCGGACATGTTATGGATCCTATGAGTACACCGTTATGTCGTTTGGATTGACTAATGCACCTGCATACTTCATGTACCTCGTGAATAAGGTTTTCATGGAGTACTTGGATAAATTTGTGTGGTGTTCATCGATGACATTATGATATACTCAAGAAGTGAAGAAGAGCATGAAGAGCTTTTGAGGATCACAATGAAAAAATTGCGGGAACATGAGTTGTATGCCAAGTCTACCAAGTACCAGTTTTGGTTACTGGAAGTATCGTTTTTGGGACATATCATCTCTAGAGGAGGAATATTAGTTGACCTGAGAAAAGTGAGAGATGTGCTAAAATGGGAACCACCACAGAATGTGAAGGAAATTTGGAGTTTCCTTCTAATGGTTGGGTATTACTACCGATTATCAAGGATTTCTCCAAAATAGTGAAGCCCATGAATGAATTATTAATGAATGGGAGGGCATTCCAATAGATTCAAGCCTGTCAAGATAGCTTTGGGGAGTTAATGAAAAGGTTGACAACCGCACTAGTCTCGGTATTGCCAGACATGAGCAAGAGCTTTGATATTTACTGTGATGCATCAAGGCAGAGACTTGGATGTGTGCTTCTTCAAGAAGGACAAGTGGTAGCTTATTCGTCGAGGCAATCGAGGAAACATGAGCAAAATTACCCAATGCATGACCTCAAACTCGCAGCTGTAGTGCATGCATTGAACATTTAGAGGCACTACATACTTGGTCATAGGTGTGAGATTTACACGGATCACAAGAATCTCAAGTACATATTCACACAAATGGATATGAATCTGAGGCAACGACGATGGTTGGAGCTCATTAAGGATTACAATGTGGGAATGAACTATCACCCGGGGAAGGCCAATGTAGTGGCAGATGCTTTCAGACAAAAAGGAGTAAGCCACCAACTCACGTTTCGAGAGTTGCCATCTGAGTTATAAAAGAAGTTCGAACGGTTGCATCTTGGGTTTATGAATGAGATGGGAATGATGGAGTTAAATCCGACCCTAGAATAGGAAATTCGAGAAGGTCAGACAAAGGATGAGGAAAGCCAAAAAATCAAGGAAAAGATCCAAGAAGGGAGAGAATTCAGGTTGGATGAAGATTACCATGGCACTCTATGGCTTGGGTAAAGAAATGTTGTGCCTAACGTGAATAAAATTCACTAGACGATATTAAAGGAGGTACATGACTTTCCTTATTCAATTCATCCTGGTTGTCTAAAGATGTATAAGGACTTGGAAACTTGCTATTGGTGGGATGCGATGAAGGACATAGCTACATATGTTGCATTGTGTGACACATGCCTTCAGGTCAAGGCTGAACATCAAAGGTGGGCTGGATATTACAGCCATTGAAGATACCCGAGTGGAAGTGGGATGAAATTGGTATGGACTTCATAGTTGGACTATCACATACCCAGTTCGGATATCACTTGATATGGGTTATTGTGGATCATTTAACGAAATCTAGTCATTTTTATTCCTGTCAAGACCAAGTACACCGCAACGCAGTTAGCTGAGTTGTACATGGATAATATTTTATGCCGACATGGAGTTCCGAAGAAAATAGTGTCTGACCAAGGTTCTCAATTCACCTATAGGTTCTGGGAGAAACTGCATGAAGCTATGAGTACCAGGTTAACTTTCAACTCAGCATATCACCCGCAAACAGATGGCCAAACTGAGAGGACAAATCAAATATTAGAAGATATGTTGAGAGCTTGTGCCTTGAAGCATGGACGCAGCTGGAACAAGAGCTTGCCATATGTTGAATTCTCGTAAGACAATAGTTACCAAGCCAACTTGAAAATGTCGCCTTTTGAAGCATTGTATGGAAGGAAGTGTAAGACACCCTTGTTTTTGAATTAGACAAGAGAGAACCAAGTATTTGGGTCTGATGTGTTACAAGAAGCTGAAAAGCAGGTTCAGGTAATACATGAAAACCCAAGGGCTGCTCAATCAAGATAAAAAGTCTACGCGGATATTAGGCAAAGAGATTTAGCTTTCAAGGTAGGATACTTCATGTATTTCAAAGTGTCACCTATGCGAGGTCATAAAGCGATTTAACGTCAAAGGCAAGCTAACACCTCGCTATACCAGACCATTCAAGGTTTTGGACAATTATGGAGAAGTGACTTATAGGTTGGAGATGCCAGCAAGACTTTCTGATGTTCATGATGTATGTCATGTTTCTCAGCTCAAGAAGCGCTTAAGGGTACCATGAGAGCAAGTACCATTGGATGAATTTAAGCTAGAGGTAGATTTGACTCATGCCGAGCAACCGGTCAAAATCTTGGAAACAAAGGAGAGAGCCACAAGAAGCAAGGTGATTCGATGGTACAAAGTACAATGGAAGCATCATAGCGAATCTGAAGCAACTTGGGAGTGAGAAGATGATCTCAAGAGAGAATTTCATATCTTTTTCCTTCTACGTCGAATCTCAAGGGCGAGATTCATTTTAGGGGGGGTAGGTTTGTAACACCCTCATTTTCATCCACTATGCATTGCATTCATTCTTATTCATGTCTAACATGGTGCAACACGAAAAGGAAGGAAATTAAAATGAATTAGAACCAAAATAGCAATTAAAAGCTTGGGTTAGTACGGACTTGTCCGGATTGAACCCCAAACTAGTCTGATTTAGCTGATGTTGTCCCCCGGACTTTTCCGTTAGTTGCTACGGATTAGTCCGAAATTGTTTCTGATGTTCTTCAGAATTGTCCGTTGATTTTACGGACTAATTTGGTTTTGTTTCTGTTTTTCTTCGGACTTGTCCGTTGCATATATAGACTAGTCCGATAATCGCTGCTGAAAATTCCCGAAAAAACTTTTCCGGATTTGAAACTGGACACTCCCCGCACTTGTCCAGCCTTGCACCGGACTTGTCCGATTGACCTTCTGTTCTTGAGCATACTTGTCTGGCTTTGCAGCGACTTATTCGTTGTACTTTCTGTACCCGATTGGACTTATCAGGCCTCACTACGGACTAGTCCGGTGTGTAGGGTTTCGTCTCGGATTCTATTTTTCCTCGATGACTTGTTATTGAATCATTGCCTTAATTGGGCCGAAGGACGTCGTGCCCCACCCCTGAGGAGCCCAAGTGGGACTCTATCAAGGTCTCTACTTGGTCCCACCACCTTCTACTTAGATTCCACCCTAAACCCACCTCTTCCCTCCTATATAAACACCCCACCACCCACCCTTTACCCCTTTGCCACATTAGTTGAATCCCAACGTCTGCTCTCTTCATAGCTGCCGCTCTTTAAGGGATAACAAGGAAAGAGAGGAAGGAATCAAGCAAGATCATCGTCGCTGTTGTGATCTTCATCTATTCTTTGACGTCAACTTTCTTCTTCGTCAATTCTTCATCTTCATCGACCTAGACATCAAGTTCTCAAATTTCATCGAATCCTCGGCCTTTGAACTCTAGGATTAATGGTAAATACCTTAGATCCATATTTCATATGTCAATTATGATTCCATATTTACTCAAACTATGCTCTAGTTGGAAATTTGCTAAAACCCTAGTCGTAACGGACCTGTCTGGTCTACTGTGCAGATTAGTCCATTGAACTTTCTAGTCCAGAGCGGATGTTGACGGTCCTTAAGTGCCATATTTAGACCGTCAATTCACCTCTTAATGTACACAAAAGAGAAACACAACGTAGTGGGAGGGTTAAAAACTAACCAATTCCACTAGTGTTGGTGTTTATTTGTATGCAAGTGAATTTAGAACCAAAATACCAAGACATGCATGGAGTAATCTATAAAATTCGATTTTGACGAATCAAGCAACACCACATGTCATCAAATGGATCAAATGGCCCACAAACAAAAGTATATGAGGCCATCCAACGGTGTAGCACCCATATCAAGGGATGTGACCTACCTGGCAGGGACCTGGAAAAAGCACAGCCCCAACAGAGATGTGACCAGGTCGACCGACCTCCCTAGTCGGTCGACTAGGGAGTGGCGCCAAATGCAGCCAAATCCCATGTGTTTTCTCCTCCTGGCTTGAAGAAGTCAGTGGTGACTGATTCGCGCGCATTTGGTGGCAGGAACCGACCCTTCTCCCCCTATAAATTGAACCCAACACCTCAGTTCACATACACACCAAAACTTGAGAATGGAATACCACTCCTAAGGTTTAGAGTAGTCCTAGCGGCTGCCAAGTAGAAGGAGAGTGTGGTGAAGAGTTTAGTAGAAGGAGGCTTGGGCTTGTCAAGTCCCTCTTCTACACTTGTACCCCTACAAAGGTGTTATTCAAATCACATAAGCCCTTTGTTAATTCATTTCAAGTTTGATTTCCAATTCAAGGTAATCTGCACAAGTAATTACTTGTGGGTTCATTGCTTTAATTTATTAGAGGCTCTAGTTGTAGCTTTGTGTTCGAAACAAATAGAGTTGTGATTTAAAATGTAAGTGTGGTGCTTAGGTTAGAAATCACCACTGAATTTCTCGTAGACCCACGGATTGAAGAGGTAGGCAATAGGTGGTGATTGCCCAATTTGTCCTTAGTAATCCTCCACGTTCGGCTATGCCATAGGCTGTTGGCTGGAGTCGTCCTAGTGTTGCTAGCGGTAAACCAGTGCTCGAAGCAAGCAACTACTGTAAATTCCTTTGAAATAGAATAAATACATTGAATTCCTCTCTCTTCCTTGCCAACAAAACTACTTTGGGTCCTTGGGTGGATTAGTTCGTAAGATTAGCACACACGTTCTTTGGATTTGATACCCTTGGGAATACTCTTGAGGGGAAGTGCTACACGATAGTTTTTATGCGCTTGCGGATTTTTATCTGTGATGTAAGAAACATCAACAAGCATTTCTGGCGCCATTGTCAAGAACGGTTGCTGTTGTGAGACCTATGTGTGTTGAATACATTGGCTTTGATGATAGAAGTTTTGAATACTACAAAAACATCTTTTTATCAAGATTCGACGATAGGTTCAGCATGTTTTGGTTAGCTTTGGCAAGGTTTGAAGCTTGATTGCAGTGGTTCTACTTTTATCTTACAATGTTTCAAACTTGCTTTACACTTATGGAAAGTTTGCTTAGTATTCTTTTACTAATTTTTTGGTGTGTTTTTGTGGTTATTTTCATATCATTTTTCTATGGTTTGCAACATGCTTATGTGAGGTGCTCACGTATGATGTTGTAGTTTCAGAACTAACGTGAGTCAAGTCGTGGACTTGTGCTCGGAAGTATTGTTTGTTTATTCATGTGCAGGTGTTGCTTGAGTTCAAGACATGGCTGGTGACGGTATCCATTGAACTAGTCTTAGGGAGAAGACGAGGTTTAACAACCATGTTCGGGAGGAATTGTGGTTGAGTTGATCGAGAGGTTGCACAACATGTTTCAATCAAGAACAATGCATATGAAGGTATCATGGACGTCGTTGGAAGATGTTTGCACATATGAAAGGAGTGCATGGACGTGGCTACATGGTTCCAAGGCGTGATGAAAAGATGTGGACGTAAAGAATTGGTCGGAAAGGTCCAACCACTAGGTTATGGACTCAGACTGCGGCTAAGTCGTGTTTGACTCCAATACAGAAAGTTTTGAGTTGGTTATGATAGGACTTCATGTGGGTCACAAATTTGAGTTGTTTTAGGAATGTGGGATACATTCCTAAGGTGTTTGGAAGTCTTAAGATTGCTTCTATATGCGTATAGAAGAGTCTTAAGCAGTTATAGAAAGTTTTGATTTGTGAATTGAGTAGGATTGGAGTCCTAGTTCGTTTTGGGTTGGCCTAAGGGCTGGTTATATAAGCAAGGAAGACCAGATCTCGTGGTAGATGACTTTGGGGCTGTTCCTATTGTGTTCTATTGAATAAAATTTGTAGTTGAAAGGAACTTTTGTGCCTTGCTCGTCCGACTTGTTTTCTTCAAGTCTTTCTCGTTGAGTTTCTGCACAACACTACCTTGTTTTGGTGGTTTTGTCATAACTAAAGTTTTACAGATCCGATTGACGTGATCTTTTTGGGTTGTCTTCACAACTGAATTTTCTATCATCTATCAAAATGTCACGGTCATTGGATTTGGGAGTGTCGATCTACACGAGTTTCTTTGCAGTGTTCCAGAACTGTTTTTCTCGGGTAGGACAGAGTGTCCATTGTTCGATCTTTCGATCGTAACTTGAGTTTCTCTTGACATATTTTTGTGATTCTTGTTTTGACGTCTTTGTGACTTGATTATCTACAATATATACTAGATTTGTCACAGTTGAACACGTTTAGATTAGTCGCACACACGGTTTCTTTAACAAATTGGTTTTCTGTCGAGGGGTGTTTTCGTTGCTTTCGCTGAAAAGTTTTAATCTACCATACACCCCCCCTCTAGTAGCTTTACATGTGCTCTATGATCCTACAATTTTATCAGAGCCATGGTGCTCTAATATTTGTGATTTCCACGTGTTTTGACTAATCATCATGGAGAAATACTGCGCATAACCTTCTGTCTTTAGTGGTATTGATTTTCAGGTTTGGAAGGCACGTATGGAAGCCTTCATCTAGGCTCAAGGCTTCGCAATATGGGAGAAGGTTTACTAGCCTTACGAAGTGCTGTCAAACGATCAAGTTACATCTACAAATCTGAGAGATGTCGACAACAACAACAAGGCTCGGAACTTGATCATACAAGGATTAACTCAAAGCGACTTCGACCGTGTTGCACACCTATGATCTGCATACGACGTGTGGAAAGCACTTTGCGACTACCACGAAGGATATAACACGATCAAGGAGGTAAAAAAAGATATGTTCAAAAAGGAATACATGCGTTTTGAGATGCAACCCGGTGAGTCCATTGATTATCTCTTTGCTCGCTTTAATAAAATTCTCAGTGACTTGAATAGCGTCAATGTTAATTTTTCAGATGCTGAAAATGGTAGGCAATTACTAAGTGCATTAGACATGTCAGTTTGGGAGATGAAAGTCACATCCATTCGTGAATCTACTGTCATGAGTACACTTACATTAGATGTTCTTTATTCTAAATTGAGAGCTCATTAAATTGACATAATCTCACGTAAGAACCCCAACAAGTCTCTTGCATTTGTTTCTCAACGTGATATTCCAAGCTCCGGCCAATCTTCATCTTGTGGTACACTTGCTTTGTTATCCTTTTTAACCCTTGAACAGATTGAGGAGTTTCTAGAGGAGGATCTAGTACTTCTCTCTACTAGGTTCTTGAAAGCATTGCAAAATGTGAGAACTAGAAGGAGAGGAAGCTCCAGACCTCAATGATGTTTCGAATGTGGTAAGACAGGACATTTCTGTTCAGATTGTTTTAACCTTTTAGGTCCTACTTCCCGGGGATGAAAAGCAAACAAGGACAAAGCACTCCTCTGCAAAAGATACGAAGAAAAAGAAGGGTTTTACAGGACGTTAATTGGTTAGCAGTTTTATCTCCGCACTTCAAGAACTTGCCTCAAGCGATGTGGACATTGGAAGTGACGAAGATGAAGATGACATGGCCAACTTGTGCTTCATGTCGGGCAAGTCAAGATCAAGTATGGAGGAGGCAAAACACAACGGCAACAATGAAGAGGTATGTCCTACTTATGAACAAATGTGTGATGCTATTTCTCGTGCCACTTTTATAGTTAAGAAAAAAGGACAAAAGCTTAGGGACAATGCTTTAAAATTGAGTCACTAGAATCTGAAATTAATCGTTTGAAATCCTTGATTCCTAGTGATGATTCTTGTTCCTCATGTGACTTAATATATGAACAATTTTCCTCATTAAGAAGTGCGCACACCTCCACACTTGATAAACTTGAGTTAGAAATTGAAAAGAACTGAGAGCTTGCTGCACTTAATAATAAAAACTTGAAAGATGCTAGATGTTCTACAATTGATTTGTATTGTTCTACATGTGATGATCTTGATAAGAAACTACAAGATGCTATAAAAGAAATTTTTATATTGAACAATGCTTTACATTCTCACGAAGTTAAATATTGTTCCAGTTGCAAATTAAAAAGAAAAACTTCATGTGAAAATTGCCTTGATCTGTCCAATAAACTTGATGATATGCATAGGACATTAAATTGGTTTTGTAATGGGAATAAGAACCTAAACTTGCTGCTGAATTCTTCCAAGTCTCGCAATGGTAAAATTGGTTTAGGTTTTGATTCTCATGCCCATGCTAAGGCACATCCACCTAAAATTGTAAAGTCATTAGGAAGTGGTTTGATACAAACAGTTCCTAAACAAAAAGAAGTGGTTTTCAAATCTGCAAGAGTGTTGTCTCATTCGGTTTCAAATAAAAATGTTGCATGCTCATCTAGACATGAACACAAAGTTAAATTTCATTGTACCTACTGTGATAGAGATGGTCATGTCATAGATTTTTGTTATAGACTAGCTAAACAACAGAAAAAGGAAAGAATGATTGCTAGATCTCATAACTTTCATGCAAAATTTGCTGCACTTGCTAAACCGAATGATAGGAACATGCAATCTGTTGTAATGAGTCGAAAACATGCAAAGGGTGCTCCCAAACCTATTGTTTTTCGTGCTACACATGTAACATCTCATAAGACAGTAGTTGGGTACAAAAATCCTCAAGCTTTGGCTCATAAACCTGCTGTTTTATCTCAGCTTTCGCGTGTTTGTCCTGTTGCATGTCGTGTGACTCAATACTGGATTCCTAAATGCCTTTTGACTAACCCCAGTATTGAGTCAACGACGTATTGTGATTCTATGTAGGTTACACACTTGAGAAAGGGGAACATTTGGATTGTGGATTCAGGTTGCTCACGCCACATGACCGGTAACAAAGAATGGTTCTCCTCCCTCTCTTTTGTGTCACGTGTAGAGAATGTTACTTTTGCCGATAATTCTTCAACTCCTATAATTGCTAAGGGTCCGGTTAGAGTAAATGATCACTACACTTTGAAGGATGTGGCACTTGTTAAAAATTTGAAATACAACTTGCTTTCTGTTTCACAACTACTAGATGAAAATTTGAAAAAAAATCACTAAAAATTGCTGCAAAGTTGTAAATTCAAACAGTGAGCTTATTTTCAACATGTCACAGTTTGGAAGAGTTTTTAAAGATGATTTGGATATGTCTTCATCTAAGCATAGGTGTCTAGTTGCTAATGATTCAAAGGACTTATATTTTTGGCATTGTAGACTTGGTCACGTAGGCTTTGATCATCTAACGCGTGTTAGTGCTCTTGATCGAATACGTGGGTTGCCTAAGCTTAAAGGGGACAAAGAACTTGTGTGCTCTTCTTGTAGACATGCTAAGATGATTGCAGGTTCACATACTCCTTTCACAATGATCATGACAACTGAACCGGGTTAACTTTTGCACCTTGACACCGTATGACCTTCACGTGTTCAATCCTTCGGAGATAAATGGTATATTCTTGTGATTATTGATGATTATTCTAGATACTCTTGGGTTTACTTTATGGCATCTAAGAATGAAGCTTTTAGTCACTTTAGAACTTTATTTCTGAGATTATCAATTGATCACCCAGGATCTTTAAAAGCAATTAGAAGTGATAATGGAACCGAATTTAAAAATCAATCTTTTGATCACTTTTGTGCTGAAAATGGAATAGATCATCAATTTTCTTCACCATGTGTATCTCAACAAAATGGTGTTGTAGAAAGAAAGAAGAGAACCTTAGTTGAGAAGGCTAGGACTATGCTTGATAAATATCAAACTCCTATGAAATTTTGGGCTGATGCGATTGCAACCCAAATGAAAGGAGTGCATGGACGTGGCTACATGGTTCCAAGGCGTGATGAAAAGATGTGGACGTAAAGAATTGGTCCGAAAGGTCCAACCACTAGGTTATGGACTCAGACTGCGGCTAAGTCGTGTTTGACTCCAATACAGAAAGTTTTGAGTTGGTTATGATAGGACTTCATGTGGGTCACAAATTTGAGTTGTTTTAGGAATGTGGGATACATTCCTAAGGTGTTTGGAAGTCTTAAGATTGCTTCTATATGCGTATAGAAGCGTCTTAAGCAGTTATAGAAAGTTTTGATTTGTGAATTGAGTAGGATTGGAGTCCTAGTTCGTTTTGGGTTGGCCTAAGGGCTGGTTATATAAGCAAGGAAGACCAGATCTCGTGGTAGATGACTTTGGGGCTGTTCCTATTGTGTTCTATTGAATAAAATTTGTAGTTGAAAGGAACTTTTGTGCCTTGCTCGTCCGACTTGTTTTCTTCAAGTCTTTCTCGTTGAGTTTCTGCACAACACTACCTTGTTTTGGTGGTTTTGTCATAACTAAAGTTTTACAGATCCGATTGACGTGATCTTTTTGGGTTGTCTTCACAACTGAATTTTCTATCATCTATCAAAATGTCACGGTCATTGGATTTGGGAGTGTCGATCTACACGAGTTTCTTTGCAGTGTTCCAGAACTGTTTTTCTCGGGTAGGACAGAGTGTCTATTGTTCGATCTTTCGATCGTAACTTGAGTTTCTCTCGACATATTTTTGTGATTCTTGTTTTGACGTCTTTGTGACTTGATTATCTACAATATATACTAGATTTGTCACAGTTGAACACGTTTAGATTAGTCGCACACACGGTTTCTTTAACAAATTGGTTTTCTGTCGAGGGGTGTTTTCGTTGCTTTCGCTGAAAAGTTTTAATCTACCATACACCCCCGCTCTAGTAGCTTTACATGTGCTCTATGATCCTACAATTTTATCAGAGCCATGGTGCTCTAATATTTGTGATTTGCACGTGTTTTGACTAATCATCATGGAGAAATACTGCGCATAACCTTCTGTCTTTAGTGGTATTGATTTTCAGGTTTGGAAGGCACGTATGGAAGCCTTCATCTAGGCTCAAGGCTTCGCAATATGGGAGAAGGTTTACTAGCCTTACGAAGTGCTGTCAAACGATCAAGTTACATCTACAAATCTGAGAGATGTCGACAACAACAACAAGGCTCGGAACTTGATCATACAAGGATTAACTCAAAGCGACTTCGACCGTGTTGCACACCTATGATCTGCATACGACGTGTGGAAAGCACTTTGCGACTACCACGAAGGATATAACACGATCAAGGAGGTAAAAAAAGATATGTTCAAAAAGGAATACATGCGTTTTGAGATGCAACCCGGTGAGTCCATTGATTATCTCTTTGCTCGCTTTAATAAAATTCTCAGTGACTTGAATAGCGTCAATGTTAATTTTTCAGATGCTGAAAATGGTAGGCAATTACTAAGTGCATTAGACATGTCAGTTTGGGAGATGAAAGTCACATCCATTCGTGAATCTACTGTCATGAGTACACTTACATTAGATGTTCTTTATTCTAAATTGAGAGCTCATTAAATTGACATAATCTCACGTAAGAACCCCAACAAGTCTCTTGCATTTGTTTCTCAACGTGATATTCCAAGCTCCGGCCAATCTTCATCTTGTGGTACACTTGCTTTGTTATCCTTTTTAACCCTTGAACAGATTGAGGAGTTTCTAGAGGAGGATCTAGTACTTCTCTCTACTAGGTTCTTGAAAGCATTGCAAAATGTGAGAACTAGAAGGAGAGGAAGCTCCAGACCTCAATGATGTTTCGAATGTGGTAAGACAGGACATTTCTGTTCAGATTGTTTTAACCTTTTAGGTCCTACTTCCCGGGGATGAAAAGCAAACAAGGACAAAGCACTCCTCTGCAAAAGATACGAAGAAAAAGAAGGGTTTTACAGGACGTTAATTGGTTAGCAGTTTTATCTCCGCACTTCAAGAACTTGCCTCAAGCGATGTGGACATTGGAAGTGACGAAGATGAAGATGACATGGCCAACTTGTGCTTCATGTCGGGCAAGTCAAGATCAAGTATGGAGGAGGCAAAACACAACGGCAACAATGAAGAGGTATGTCCTACTTATGAACAAATGTGTGATGCTATTTCTCGTGCCACTTTTATAGTTAAGAAAAAAGGACAAAAGCTTAGGGACAATGCTTTAAAATTGAGTCACTAGAATCTGAAATTAATCGTTTGAAATCCTTGATTCCTAGTGATGATTCTTGTTCCTCATGTGACTTAATATATGAACAATTTTCCTCATTAAGAAGTGCGCACACCTCCACACTTGATAAACTTGAGTTAGAAATTGAAAAGAACTGAGAGCTTGCTGCACTTAATAATAAAAACTTGAAAGATGCTAGATGTTCTACAATTGATTTGTATTGTTCTACATGTGATGATCTTGATAAGAAACTACAAGATGCTATAAAAGAAATTTTTATATTGAACAATGCTTTACATTCTCACGAAGTTAAATATTGTTCCAGTTGCAAATTAAAAAGAAAAACTTCATGTGAAAATTGCCTTGATCTGTCCAATAAACTTGATGATATGCATAGGACATTAAATTGGTTTTGTAATGGGAATAAGAACCTAAACTTGCTGCTGAATTCTTCCAAGTCTCGCAATGGTAAAATTGGTTTAGGTTTTGATTCTCATGCCCATGCTAAGGCACATCCACCTAAAATTGTAAAGTCATTAGGAAGTGGTTTGATACAAACAGTTCCTAAACAAAAAGAAGTGGTTTTCAAATCTGCAAGAGTGTTGTCTCATTCGGTTTCAAATAAAAATGTTGCATGCTCATCTAGACATGAACACAAAGTTAAATTTCATTGTACCTACTGTGATAGAGATGGTCATGTCATAGATTTTTGTTATAGACTAGCTAAACAACAGAAAAAGGAAAGAATGATTGCTAGATCTCATAACTTTCATGCAAAATTTGCTGCACTTGCTAAACCGAATGATAGGAACATGCAATCTGTTGTAATGAGTCGAAAACATGCAAAGGGTGCTCCCAAACCTATTGTTTTTCGTGCTACACATGTAACATCTCATAAGACAGTAGTTGGGTACAAAAATCCTCAAGCTTTGGCTCATAAACCTGCTGTTTTATCTCAGCTTTCGCGTGTTTGTCCTGTTGCATGTCGTGTGACTCAATACTGGATTCCTAAATGCCTTTTGACTAACCCCAGTATTGAGTCAACGACGTATTGTGATTCTATGTAGGTTACACACTTGAGAAAGGGGAACATTTGGATTGTGGATTCAGGTTGCTCACGCCACATGACCGGTAACAAAGAATGGTTCTCCTCCCTCTCTTTTTGTGTCACGTGTAGAGAATGTTACTTTTGCCGATAATTCTTCAACTCCTATAATTGCTAAGGGTCCGGTTAGAGTAAATGATCACTACACTTTGAAGGATGTGGCACTTGTTAAAAATTTGAAATACAACTTGCTTTCTGTTTCACAACTACTAGATGAAAATTTGAAAAAAAATCACTAAAAATTGCTGCAAAGTTGTAAATTCAAACAGTGAGCTTATTTTCAACATGTCACAGTTTGGAAGAGTTTTTAAAGATGATTTGGATATGTCTTCATCTAAGCATAGGTGTCTAGTTGCTAATGATTCAAAGGACTTATATTTTTGGCATTGTAGACTTGGTCACGTAGGCTTTGATCATCTAACGCGTGTTAGTGCTCTTGATCGAATACGTGGGTTGCCTAAGCTTAAAGGGGACAAAGAACTTGTGTGCTCTTCTTGTAGACATGCTAAGATGATTGCAGGTTCACATACTCCTTTCACAATGATCATGACAACTGAACCGGGTTAACTTTTGCACCTTGACACCGTATGACCTTCACGTGTTCAATCCTTCGGAGATAAATGGTATATTCTTGTGATTATTGATGATTATTCTAGATACTCTTGGGTTTACTTTATGGCATCTAAGAATGAAGCTTTTAGTCACTTTAGAACTTTATTTCTGAGATTATCAATTGATCACCCAGGATCTTTAAAAGCAATTAGAAGTTATAATGGAACCGAATTTAAAAATCAATCTTTTGATCACTTTTGTGCTGAAAATGGAATAGATCATCAATTTTCTTCACCATGTGTATCTCAACAAAATGGTGTTGTAGAAAGAAAGAAGAGAACCTTAGTTGAGAAGGCTAGGACTATGCTTGATAAATATCAAACTCCTATGAAATTTTGGGCTGATGCGATTGCAACCCAAATTGTGTTTTCTTGCCCACTAAGCTAGGTAAAACACTATATGAGCTCCGGTTTGGACATAGGCCTAGTGTTACACATTTTCGGGTCTTTGGTTGCAAATGCTATGTTAAGAAACATGGTAATCTTGATAAATTTGAACCTAGATCCATTGATGGCATGTTTCTTGGTTATCCATCTCATACTAAAGGATATCGTGTGCTTTTACTTGACACTAACAAAATTTTGGAGACTTGTGAGATGTCTTTTGATGAAGCTAGCCCAGGTACTAGCTCAAACATTGCAGGTCCAGATCCATATCTGCAGGGGGAGAGCATTTTCGTTGAAGATGAGGAAGTGGTGGAGCCGCTGCCTGAAAATTCAGCAGCTAATCACATTGTTCCAGTTCCTGATTTTGATTCACAGCCAGCACCGACGACCACCATTGCTTGTCTAGATCCTCCTCAAGTCACAAGATCATCGATTTGTGATGAACATGAAGAAGAAGAAGCTTGTGAAGTGTCCACTCCCCTCCGGGTTCTCAAAAGTCATCCTCCACAACAAATTATTGGAAGCTTGCACAAACGAGTCACACGGTCCAGGTTTTGCAATCAAAACTCTCATGCTCATTCTGCTTTTGTTGCTTCTTTTGAACCCAAAGATATATCACATGCACTCACTAATGAATCTTGGATTATTTCCATGCAAGAAGAGTTAGAAAAATTTGAAAGAAATATGTTTGGAAACTTGTACCTCCACCTCAAGGTCACACTTTAATTGGAACTAAATGAGTGTTTAAAAATAAACAAAGTAAGGATGGGGTTGTGGTTAGGAACAAGGCTAGGTTGGTTGCTGAAAGTGCATCTAGGACTCCCTTGTGGGTTTTGGATGATTTATGACAAGCAATTGGGATCCTAACCTCTTTGTTGAGATGAATGCAGGCCTATAATAGAAAAATGAGCAAAATACCAAAAAGAATGGATGAAGAGGAGCAAAGTGGGAATGAGCTCAAGGAAAAAGAGTAGTAGATTATTATGTATGGAGTGTGTTAAGGAAACACACCCCAAGATCTCAATGATAATTAAACACACACATTGCACAGAGTTACAAAGGACCGGACTAGTCCGATCACAACCGGACTAGTCTGATAACCTTTCTGCACCAGATCAGACAAGTCTGATATCTGTCGGACTAGTTCGATATCTTTCTGACTAGAATCGTACTAGTCCTCCCCAGTGCGGACTAGTCATTAAAACACTACACAAGTCACACAAAATCGGACAAGTCCGTTATTAACCGGACTAGTCCGATATCCTTTCTGATCCACTTTGGACAAGTCCGATGTTCACACGAACTAGTCCGAAAAACCCACTGATCTAAATCGGACAAGTCCTCCAAGTGCGGACTTGTCATCCAACACACTTAGGGTTTCACATGTCTGGACAAGTCCGATGGACATCAGACTAGTCCGAAGATTTCCAGTAGCAAAATCGGACAAGTCCGTTTTCAGCCGGACTAGTCCGATATTTCGGGACACTTAGGGTTTGCTACACACAGCACACCGGACTAGTCTGGTGACCACCACAGACTAGTCTGAACTTTCTGAACCCTTACGATAACTTTTAGAAACCTCATATAAATAGAGGTGCACGGCCAAATTTCACACTCTTGAACCCTAGTGCCATCACACCTCCCAAGAGCCTCAAAAACGACCTCTCTCCATGAAATTAAGTGCAACATCGATCAATCCCTTGAGGATTCACTCTAGATCATTGGAGAGACACTTGCAACACCACATTGAGCTCTTGGTTTGATTCTCTAACACACTCCTGCATTTCAATTGTAACTTTTGAGTGTGTTTTCGGTGGCATTGTGATTTTTAATCTAAGGGAGCTCTCAACGTGTGAGAACGCCCCTTGAATTCAGTTATTCACCCCTTTGTGATTAGTGGAAGAGGATTGGCCTTCATGGCGATCCAACGAGGGTAGGGTTGGAGAAGACCCGGTCCTTTTGTGGACTCCTCAACGTGGACGTAGGTTGCCTTCGTGGTAGCCGAACCACGGGATAAATCGTTGTCTCTTGTTTTAGTGCTCATCATTCTAATTAATCAACTCAATCTAGGGTTTCATACACATTGTTCATCTTACGTTAAATTGTTGAACATAAGACTTAAGTGTGACATAATCCAGTATATAACCTTTAAACTGTTGTTTGATTCTATATTTCCGTTGTACACATAAAAGAATCAAATCAATCAATCAAGTTTAATCAACTTAGTCCGTGAACACCGGACTAGTCCGCACTTTACCGGACTAGTCTGATATCTCTGGTATTGAACTGGTTGTTGAGTGTTGCAGGATCCGACAATTTTCAAAAAGGCCTATTCACCCCCCCCTCTAGGCCTACATTCAATTGGTATCAGAGCAGGTTCTTCAAGAAAGAGTCTAATCACTCGAAGAGATCATGTCGTACATGAAGGACGTCCACAAAATCAACAACCAAGAGGAGGTTAACAACGACAAGATCCAAAAAGTGGAGAAGTACCTCGAAGCCATTCAAGACATCGATGACGATGATGAGGAGACGCTGGAGCTAAAGGCACTCCTCAGAAAGAAGGCACTTTCCAAAGGGAAAGCTAAAGTTGAAGAGAAGAAGAAGGGGAGTAGTCACACCGACTATTCCCGATATCCTTTTAACTATGATCGTCTAAATTCTAATAACAACCATTACTTATCTATCCCACTTGAAAAAGCCCCACACTTCGATGGAAGTGATTACTCAATGTGGAGGCAGAATATGAAGATGCATTTGATTTCCCTAAATCCAAGTCTATGTCATGTCGTATGCACAGGGATAGATATTCTGGATGACGACGAAGAGCTCACCCCAAGCCAAGAGCAGGCCATTCATAGAAACGCTCAAGCCGCAGCTGTAATCACCTCCTCACTCAGTCGGGACGAGTTCACCAAGGTGGATGGACTTGAAATTGCTAAGGATATATGGGATACTCTACAAACTGCACATGAACGTGACCGACATGTGCGTGAAGCAAAGATTGAGATGATCAAAGGCGAACTAGGAAGATTCGCAATTGAGGAAGATGAGTCACCCCAAGATATGTACAATGGATTGAAGACACTCATTAACAAAGTTCGATCATATGGGAGCAAGAAGTGGAATGACCACGAGGTTGTAAAGCTCATCCTTAGAGCTTTTATGCCTCGCAATGTCACGCTATGTTCTATGATTAGAGAAAGTCTCGGATACAAAAAGATGACTCCGGATGAATTGCTTGGAAAAATTATCAACTTTGAAATGATGGAAAAACAAGCAAAGCACATCAAGGAAATTGCCGACCTCACCTCGGCTAAGAAGAAAGGGGTTGCTTTAAAGTCCACCCTCAGGCCTCTATCCAAAGAAGCAAGAGAAGCACAACTAGAGGAAGACAGTGACGAAGAGAACAGTGAGCTAGATGAAGAGGACATGATATTATTCATGAAAATGTTCAAGAGAATAATGAAGAAAAGACAAGGGAAAAAATCAAGTGAAGGCAAGTACAAGGAAAGAATAAAGCCAAAGTTGAGATGGGCGTGCTATAATTTTGGTGAGTATAACCACTTTATAGTTGATTGCCCATATGAGGAGAACAAGAAGAAGACAAAAGAATCCAAGCCTCAACCTAAGAAATTCTTCAAGAAGAAGAAACAAGCCGAACAAGCACATATTGGGAAGGAGTGGGACTCAAACGATGAGTCCTCATCATCCGATGAAGAAGAGATGGCTAGCATAGCCATCGAGAGCACATCCAAGAAATCTACACTCTTCCCTACACTCGGTACAAGGAAGGGAAATGGCACTTGCCTTATGGCAAAGGAAGGTAAATGTAAGGTAATCATCAAAACCCCTTCTGTGCATTCCTACTCTAGTGATGATGAAATAGATAGTGATGATGAGGATATGCTAAATGGACTAGATAGGAAAACTGCAACAAAAATGAAATTTTTACTTGAGCAACTTGTTGAGAAGGAGAGGTTAATTCATCGTCAAGAGGACATGATTATCTCCCAAAAGGAGGAGTATGTCGAACTTGACAAACTTCTAGAGCTTGAAAAGGAGAAAAACAATTCACTAGAGCTTGAGTTAGCTTCAAGCAAGAAAGCTTGCTTGGAGTTAACTGACTCAAATGTTGCAATCAAGGACCAACTTGCTGACCTCATCAAGGTTAACAAGATCCTTAAAGTGCAAGTTGAGTCACTCAAGCTGAGTGAACCTTCCTCCTCTTCAAACTCACCTTATCAACCCACTAAAACTAAGTTTGCTCATATGTGCACATGTAGTAAAACTAACACCAGATTGAAAGGGAAGTCAACATCCACAAAGGATAAAATCCTACCCAATGTGGCATATTTGACAAGGAGAAGATCAACTATGAACGTAGTGCATACTTGGTCCAAAGACCTCCAAATGTCAAATATGGCATTGGTTACTCTTATGATGAAAAGCAGCATGCTGGAAGTCATAAGAATAACAAGGGAAGGATTTCTTTTGTGAAGGGAAGACCCTCTCAAACTGGTAAGTCGAAGAATAAAAACTTGAACTCACACGAATACCGGACTAGTCCAGTTGATGTTCAGACAAGTCCGGTCCTCCGGACAAGTCTGACTCCTCAGACTAGTCCGACTGATAAACAACGGTAGCTATTATTCAAAACTTTTGATGCCTCCTATGTATTAATGAGAAATAATCTTGGCAATGTTTGTGCTCATTATGTTGGGCCACGCCATTGGAACACAAAATCCCATGTGTGGGTGCCCAAATGTATTTTAACTAACCTCCAAGGACCCAAGCAAGCTTGGGTACCTAAAACCAAAGCATAATTTGTTTTTGCAGGCCTATTCCTCCGGTGGATCCAAATGGGTGCTAGACAGTGGATGCACCAACCACATGACCGGAGAAAGGAGGATGTTCGTGGAATATGAAGAGAATGAGGATCCAAACGAGGGCATCTACTTCGGAGATAATAGTCAAGGAAGGGTGCTCGGTACAGGTAAAATTGCAATATCCTCTGAACACACACTTTCTCATGTTTTACATGTTGAATCTTTAGATTATAACCTGCTGTCCATATCTCAACTATGTGAAAAATGTTATAATTGCTTGTTCACTAACGAGGGCGTGACCGTCTCTAGGAGGAGTGATGGTTCCATTGCATTCAAGGGTATGTTGAAGGGAAATCTTTACCTTGTTGACTTCAACAAGGATAAAGCCGAACTCGACACATGCTTGATTACAAAAACCAACATGGGTTGGCTGTGGCATAGACGGCTAG
This sequence comes from Tuctoria greenei, assembly GCA_036927565.1. Lineage (NCBI taxonomy): Eukaryota > Viridiplantae > Streptophyta > Magnoliopsida > Poales > Poaceae > Tuctoria > Tuctoria greenei. The sequence goes on along the minus strand of JAYESD010000003.1, from coordinate 79,639,709 downwards.
CGCATGTTGGTATGAGGAACCTTCAAAAACTCCTCAAGGGAAATCACATCCGCGGTTTGAAGGATGTTGTTTTTGAGAAAGACAGGCCTCGTAGTGCGTGCCAAGACGGGAAGCAAGTTGGAGCACATCATCCCACAAAGAACGTCATGACTACAACAAGATCGCTCAAACTACTTCACATGGACTTGTTTGGTCCAATTGCTTACATAAGCATCGGCGGTAACAAATACGGTTTAGTTATCATTGATGATTTTTCTCGCTTCACTTGGGTTTTCTTTTTGCATGATAAGTCAGAAACACAAGGAACACTCAAGAAGTTGTTCAAACGAGCTCAAAACGAATTTTCATTGACAATCAAGAGTATTCGAAGCAAAAATGGCACGGAGTTCAAGAACATACAAGTGGAGTAATACCTTGATGAAGAGGGCATCAAGCACGAATTTTCAGCGCCATACTCGCCACAACAAAACGGAGTTGCCGAAAGAAAGAACCGAACACTCATAGAGATGGCAAGAACAATGCTCGATGAGTACAAGACTTCGGATCGATTTTGGGCGGAAGCGATTAACACCGCTTGCCACGCCGCAAATCGACTCTATCTTCATCGACTACTCAAGAAGACTCCCTATGAGCTACTCGTCGGTAACAAACCAAACACTTCCTATTTTTGAGTTTTCGGTTCTCCATGTTATATCCTGAACAAGAAGCCTAGGACTTCAAAGTTCGCTTCGAAGTCCGATGAAGGTTTCTTGCTTGGTTATGATTCGAACACTTACGCCTATCATGTTTTCAACAAGTCCTCCGGACTTGTTGAAGTAGCACGTGACGTAGTGTTCGATGAGACTAATGGCTCCCAAAAGGATCAAGTTGATCCATGTGAATTAGGTAAAGAAGAAGCTCCTTGTCAAGCATTGAAAAGAATGGCTCTAGGCGAAGTTCGACCACAAGAGCCACCTTCACACGTACATGAGGAAAATGAACCACAAGAGGAGACCATGAATCAAGGGGGAGCTTCAACACAAGATCAACCACAAGAGTACGAAGATGATCAACAAGTCAATGAAGGCAACCACTTAGGGGGAGAAGCGGACAATCATGAAGACACAACTCCTCAAGTGTCACACCCAAGAGTACACCAATGCGTCCAAAGGGATCATCCAATCGACAACATCATCGGTGACATCCAAAAGGGAGTAACCACTAGATCTCGCATAGCTAACTTTTGTGAGCACTATTCATTTGTATCCTTTTTGGAACCACGCAGGATTGAGGATGCATTGAAGGATCCGGACTGGGTGGTGGTAATGCAAGAAGAATTGAACAACTTCAAGCGGAATGAGGTGTGGGAACTTGTGGCAAGGCCCAATGCAAACATCGTCGGCACCAAGTGGGTCTTCCGCAATAAACAAGACGAACACGGGGTGGTGACAAGGAACAAGGCACGACTTGTGGCCAAAGGGTACTCACAAATCGAAGGTTTAGATTTCGATGAGACTTTTGCTCCAGTAGCTAGGCTTGAATCTATTAGAATATTACTTGCATATGCTACTCACCACGATTTCAAGCTGTATCAAATGGATGTGAAAAGTGCCTTCCTCAACGGACCGATCAAGGAATAGGTGTACATGGAGCAACCACCCGGGTTTGAAGACGAAGAGTTCCCCGACCACGTATTCAAATTGCGTAAGGCTCTCTACGGCCTCAAACAAGCTCCTAGAGATTGGTATGAGTGTCTTAGAGATTTCTTAATTGAGAATGGTTTTCAAATTTGCAAAGTAGATTATACATTATTTACAAAGAATTTAGACAATGATCTCTTTATTTGTCAAATTTATGTTGATGATATAATCTTTGGGTCAACTAATCAATCTTTTTGTGAGGAATTTAGCAAAATCATGACAGACAGGTTTGAATTGTCAATGATGGGAGAATTAAAATACTTCTTGGGATTCCAAGTGCGGCAACAAAAGGAAGGAACGTTCATAGCCAAACCAAGTACACGCAGGACATACTTAAGAAGTTTGGCATGGACAAGGCAAAGCCCATAAAGACCCCCATGGCAACAAATGGCCACTTGGATCTCAATGAAGATGGACCTAACATCGACCAAAAGGTATATTGCTCCATGATTGGATCTCTACTCTATTTATGTGCATCTAGGCCAGATATTATGTTGAGTGTATGTTTGTGTGCAAGATTTCAAGCCAACCCTAAGAAATGTCACTGGACAGCCATAAAAAGGATCTTGAGATATTTAGTTCATACACCCAACCTTGGTCTTTGGTACCCAAAAGGCTCAAAATTCAATCTCATTGGTTACTCCGATGCAGATTATGCCGGGTGCAAAGTAGATAGAAAAAGCACCTCCGGCACATGCCAATTCCTAGGAAGATCCTTAGTTTCTTGGTCCTCCAAGAAACAAAATTCCATTGCCCTATCCACAGCCGAAGCGGAGTATGTTGCAGCCGGGAGTTGTTGTGCACAACTCCTTTGGATGCGACAAACTCTAAGGGATTACGGTTACAACATGAACCGTATTCCTCTCCTTTGTGACAATGAGAGTACCATTAAAATTGCCCACAATCCAGTTGAGCACTCTAGAACTAAACACATAGACATAAGACATCATTTTTTGAGAGACCATTCCATGAAAGGAGACATAACCATCTCACATGTCAACACCCAAAAGCAATTGGCCGACATATTCACCAAGCCACATGATGAAAAGCGTTTTTGCGAACTCCGAAATGAACTAAATATCCTTGATGCTTGGAGTGTGGCTTGAAAAGTTGCATACCTGTATGAATTCTTCAAAAATGTTGATTGAATTGTGAAAATCATCTCTCTCAATTTTTCTCGAAAAACTATGTCAATTACTAGATCTTGATGAATTATGATCATTGTTTGGTTGTTGTATGCTTACTGGTCAAATTCATCAAGATTAATTGATTTGTTTTGCCCCTCTATTCTCTATTTATGAACCTTCAAATATATATGAATGGGCTATGCAAACTTCTCCTGGTGACCACGGACTAGTCCGTGGTTACCCGGACTAGTCCGCCCATGCAGACTAGTCCGCTGAGTGCCGGTTAGGCCGGACTAGTCCGATAGACCACGGACTAGTCCGATATAGCTCTCTGGATGACTTCGGACTAGTCCGGTCATCTCCGGACTTGTCCGGTTTTTCGTGTCCATAACCCTAGCCGCAACCAAACCCTAATTCCTCTCATCCCCACTCTTGCTCACGCACTCTCTCTCTTGCGCTCGAGCTCCCAAGGCGATTCCTTGCTCCCTCCATCAAAAGGGTGCGCATTTGGGCGGAAATCAAGCTTGACCTCATGCGGATTGAAGCTAGCGGACTTGTCCGGGCTCCAACTCCCTAATCCTCAAGCTTCAATCGATTTCTTCGGTTATTTTCTCTCAAACCCTAGAAATCTTGTTTTTCTCCATTGTTGATCGAATAGCCTAGCATCTTTCACTAGATACATGCTTCTTTGATGTACTACGTGTATGCTAGACTTATTATGCATTAGAAATCAGCCTTTGTCCAGTCTGTTAAGTTTTTGAGGATGAACACCGGACTAGTCCGGTCCATGCACGGACAAGTCTGGTCCCCCAGACTAGTCCGTGCCTGTGCACCGGACAAGTCCGATGTTTCTGAACTTAAAACCTAATTCTTCAATTCCTCAATGCACTTCCTTGCTATCTCTTCATACCTATGCCCTGTATCACTTATCATCATTCTTGCAAATCATTCTCAGATCATGTCGAGCTCAAACGATGAAATCTCCGACTTTGAGGCCGAGATGGACCACGAGGTGGCACCTCGGTCCTCGACGGGTCTTGGCAAGAAGCGCCAAGAAAGACCCTCCGAGCCAGCTCCTTCCCCTCCTTAGGTTCGGAGGAAGGTGTTGGCACATAAGCCAGCTTCGAAGGCAGCCGCATCATCAAGTGGCCCTCGCCAAGCAAAGGGCAAGGGCAAAGGGATAGCGACGGGTCCAGTGGGGCCTTTGAAGCTGCATGCTCCCAGTGAAGGGGTCCGGGACCCTACTAAGGAGAATTTCAATGGCAAGGGAAGTGACTCGGCGGCAAAATTCAGGAGTATCGACTGGTATGGCCGGCCGAAGCAAGCTGCTGATGGAAGGTTTTGGTGCAACTTCCATGCTGATTTCTACAAATCGGTGTATACCGATGAAGACCCCCGTGGTGCGCAGTCAGTGGATTGACTGGGCACATTTTGAGAAGAACGGCTGCTCACCGTTCATTGATGTAGTGAGAGCCATTGAGAAGCATGGACTGAGAGATCTGTTTGCTTTCAGAAATAACTGGAATGATGAAGTGATTGCGCAGTTCTTTGCGACCTGTCACTTCTCTAGTGAGGATGAAGAGAGTGTCACATGGATGACCCATGAATCCAAGTACAACATCACTCAAGAAGATTTCTCTAACCTGCTTCATCTTGACACCACAAGATCTGATTGCTTGGTCATACACAACATTGGTGTCATTGACAAGGATAGGATGAAGTTCCTATATGAGCCAAACTCTCAGTTCAACCCTCCTTCCACCAAAAACATGAAGCCATTTTTTGTGGTGTTGAACAGAGTGTTAAGAAAGACAATTGCTCCCAAGGATGGCGATGCTGGGAGTGTGCAAGGATACCTCCGGACTCTGATGAGAGTCATAAGCAAGGATCGCCCATTTGATGTGGCGGAATACATTTGGAATGATATGGTAAACATATCCTGCACTCCCAATAGATCTTGCGGATATGCTCCTTACCTAATGTTTGTGATTGAAAAAGTCACCGGCATTGAGTTTGTGAAAGATGTGGAGCATCTCTCCTTGAGGCCTCAAATGCCTCAAAAGCCGAATGTCCAAGCTGCTCCCTCTACGGCATCCAGTCCCGAAGCACAGGCAAGATCAAGAGAAGGTGCTAGAGCTGTCCCTACTTCTAGGGAAGCCCCTCAGCGAGGATCAGCCAGTGAGATCCTCAAGTATCTGGCTGCCATATTCTCCTCCTGCAAGAAAGCCGAAGTGAGGGCCCATAAACTCAACCAGAAGAGAAAGGAGGACATGAAATACATAAAGGCCAACGTGAAGCAAATCTGCCAAAAGCTGGAGATCGACACCATTGGGTCTCCAGTGATTTCTGAGGACTCTGATGCTGACTTCACTGAGCTCGTGCCCTTGAACCCCTCCGAGCTTTCCTACTTTGACATTGGGGGCTCGAGTGGCTCCGTACCTCCTCCTTCTCCTCCTCATCAACCTGATGATGAAGAAGACGAAGACGACGACGAGAGGACCGACAGTGAAGAGTGAAGAACCTAGGACCCTCCTCTCCTTCTTTTTGGTGTCTTGATGCCAAAGGGGGAGAGTTTGTGGGGGAGTCTTAGCTTTAGCGGTAGGATGCGAGGAGAGAGCTCTTTTTATCTATCTTTGTGGTTGTAATGATTTAACGTTGTTTCTAAGTTAACTATGGTTCTGTGATGCAATGCTTACTTAATTTGAGAAGTATTTGCTAAAATCTGTAATTTTGCTCCTGGAATGACATATGTGCTTGGTTTTGGTTGATTAAAGTAAATTATGTCACTCTCCATGTCTTAATGTACTTAGCTATGCATCCCACCATAAAGAATGCACATATGGATAATTCATTCACTGCTTGATGTATTTTTGATTCATATGTGCATACTTTATGAAAATCTCAATTTTTGTCATATTTTGTGAAATCTCAATTGGTTGTCATCAATCACCAAAAAGGGGGAGATTGAAAGTGCATCTAGGACTCCCTTGTGGGTTTTGGATGATTTATGACAAGCAATTGGTATCCTAACCTCTTTGTTGAGATGAATGCAGGCCTATAATAGAAAAATGAGCAAAATATCAAAAAGAAGGGATGAAGAGGAGCAAAGTGGAAATGAGCTCAAGGAAAAAGAGTAGTAAATTATTATGTATAGAGTGTGTTAAGGAAATACACCCCAAGAGCTCAATGATAATTAAACACACACATTGCACAGAGTTACAAAGGACCGGACTAGTCTGATAACCTTTCTGCACCAGATCGGACAAGTCCGATATCTGTCGAACTAGTCCAATATCTTTCTGACTAGAATCGGACTAGTCCTCCCCAGTGCGGACTAGTCCTTAAAACACTACACAAGTCACACAAAATCGGACAAGTCCGTTATTAATCGGACTAGTCCGATATCCTTTCTGATCCACTTTGGACAAGTCCGATATTCGCACAGACTAGTCCGAAAAACCCACTGATCTAAATCGGACAAGTCCTCCAAGTGCAGACTTGTCATCCAACACACTTAGGGTTTCACATGTCCGGACAAGTCCGATGGACATCGGACTAGTCCGAAGATTTCCAGTAGCGAAATCGGACAAGTCCGTTTTCAGCTGGACTAGTTCGATATTTCGGGACACTTAGGGTTTGCTACACACAACACACCGGACTAGTCCGGTGACCACCACGGACTAGTCCAAACTTTCTGAACCCTAACGGTAACTTTTAGAAACCCCATATAAATAGACGTGCACGGCCCAATTTCACACTCTTGAACCCTAGCGCCGTCACACCTCCCAAGAGCCTCAAAAACGACCTCTCTCTACGAAATTTAGTGCAACATCAATCAATCCCTTGAGGATTCACTCTAGATCATTGGAGAGACACTTGCAACACCACATTGAGCTCTTGGTTTGATTCTCTAACACACTCCTGCGTTTCAATTGTAACTTTTGAGTGTGTTTTCAGTGGCATTGTGATTTGTAATCTAAGGGAGCTCTCAACGTGTGAGAACGCCACTTGAATTCGGTTATTCACCCCTTTGTGATTAGTGGAAGAGGATTGGCCTTTGTGGCGATCCAACGAGGGTAGGGTTGGAGAAGACCCGGTCCTTTTGTGGACTCCTCAACGTGGACGTAGGTTGCCTTCGTGGTAGCCGAACCACGGGATAAATCGTTGTCTCTTGTTTTAGTGTTCATCACTCTAATTAATCAACTCAATCTAGGGTTTCATACACATTGTTCATCTTACGTTAAATTGTTGAACATAAGACTTAAGTGTGACATAATCCAGTATATAACCTTTAAACTGTTGTTTGATTCTATATTTCCACTGTACACATAAAAGAATCAAATCATCAATCAAGTTTAATCAACTTAGTCCGTGAACACCGGACTAGTCCGCACTTTACAGGACTAGTCCGATATCTCTGGTATTGAACTGGTTGTTGAGTATTGCAGGATCCGAAAATTTTCAAAAAGGCCTATTCACCCCCCCCCCCCCCACCTCTAGGCCTACATTCAGTTGCTCAAGGTTTCACTCAAGTTGAAGGTCTAGATTTTGATGAAACTTTTGCTCCTGTTGCTATATTAGAAGCCATAAGAATTTTGTTAGCTTTTGCTGCATCTAAAGGTTTTAAGCTATATAAAATGGATGTTAAAAGTGCATTTCTTAATAGCTACATAGATGAGGAGGTTTACGTCAAATAACCACTGGGTTTTGAAAAGCCAGATTTTCCTAATCATGTTTACGAACTGTATTAAGCCTTGTAAGGTCTCAAACAAGCCCCTAGAGCACGGTATGATAGGTTAAAAACATTCTTACTTGAAAAAGGTTTTACCATGGGCAAGGTTGATAAAACTCTTTTTATGCTTAAGCATGGCAATGACTCATTATTTTTTCAATTGTATGTGGATGATATTATCTTTGGTTGTGCTTTTGATGATCTTGTGTCCATGTTTTTAGCTATGATGAGTTCAGAATTTGAGATGAGTATGATGGGAGAACTCACGTACTTTTTGGGGCTGCAAATCAAGCAAATCAAGGAAGGTACCTTTGTGCATCAAATGAAGTATACAAAAGACCTCCTAAGGCGCTTCAACATGGACAAAAGCAAGCCTCTTCAGACACCAATGGGAACAACAACAACACTTGAACTTGATGAATATGGTGAACCCATGGATCAAAAAGAATATAGAAGCATGATCAGATCACTTTTGTACCTCACGGCATCAAGACTTGACATACAATTCAGCGTATGTCTTTGTGCACGGTTTCAAACCTCCCCACGTTCTTCACATCGTCAAGCCCTCAAAAAGATTCTCAGATACTTACATGGAACTCAAGAATTTAGCATTTTTCTTCCTTCTTCCTCAACCGTTACTTTAAAAGTTTTTTTGGTAGCTTATTTTGGGGGTTGTAGGATCGATAGGAAAAGTACTTTCGGTGCTTGTCATTTTCTTGGTAATTCACTTGTTGCTTGGTCCTCTAGAAAACAAAACTCAGTTGCACAATCCACAGCTGAATCTAAATATGTAGCTGCTACTAGTGCTTGCTCTCAAATTCTTTGGATTGTTCAAACAATTAAGGACTATGGGGTTGATCTAGATAGTGTTCCACTGTTTTGTGATAACACTAGTGCCATTTGTATTGCTAAAAATGCCGTGCAACATTCTAGAACAAAGCACTTTGACATTAGGTATCACTTTCTCTGTGATAATATTGAAAAAGGAAACATTGTGCTTCACCATGTAGATACCGAACAACAGTTAGCTGACATTTTTACAAAACCTTTGGATTTTGCTCGTTTTCGTTACTTTTGTAGTGAAATAGGGGTTATGCATCTTCATGGCTTAGATTGAGGGGGAGTTTTGAAACTTGAGAAGTCTATGTCTGAATCTGAAACTAAAATAATATGAGCATAGTATTTCATACATATATGACTTTGTGATTCCTTTTACATGCTGAAAGTTCTTACCACATTACTCGTGTTATACATTTTGTAGTTTTTGCCATGTCTAGTAATTGGAATAGTTACTTACACTTAATATGGTCATGGTCGAACTTTCTTGCTGTTTTGAACTTGATGCATGGTCACAAGTGCTTTTAATCATAAAGAATTAATCAAGTAATCAACTCACATGTTGAGTTTTTATGAACAAATATAAATTAAGAAAAGATCAAGAGAATATGCATGCATCGCACTTCTTCTCTTCAGATGGCTTATCATTGCACTTAGATATGAACTTGGAAGAAGTTGTGTATGACTAAAATCATGTCCTTAAGCTACTGAGTGTCAAATGACATAGGTTTGGCTTGGTTGGTTAGAATAAGGCAGATGCGGCATATAATCTCTTGTAAATGTTATATATTAAAAATTTGTGCTTTAAAGAAAAAAGATTGCAGCAACAAGTGTCATGCTTTCAGGTTTTGAAAGAGTTAAGTTTGTGAGATCATGACTTGCTTAAATTGAAAATTACATTTGATCTCTAGCATGGCTTACACTACTTTATGTATTTCATTGTTGTGATAGTGTAAGTTACTTGATAGTATGACTTGGATGAGCTTTGTTTTATATGTATATGTTATAATATGCTCATAACAATTAAAATTTCTCTTTTGTACCTTGCTGAATACATTGTCAAAGGGGGAGAAATTGATCACGCGTTTCACATATTCACAAGTGTTTTTTTTGCACGATTGCACGATTCTTCTCAGGGGGAGAAGTATGCAAGGGGGAGAAATATGTATAAAGGAGAGAAATTTTTTCTATCTCATTTGGTTTTCAAAAGGAGATAAATTGTTTTCAAAACTTTTCATGTAGATAAGCCACATGTTCGGGATTTTAAATAGTGTTGCCAATGCATTCATCAAGAGGATATTGTGAGACCTATGTGTGCTGAATACATTGACTTTGATGATAAAAGTTTTGAATACTACCAAAACATCTTTTTATCAAGATTTGATGATAGGTTCGGCATGTTTTGGTTAGCTTTGGCAAGGTTCGAAGCTTGATTGCAGTGGTTCTGCTTTTATCTTGAAATGTTTCAAACTTGCTTTACACTTATTGAAAGTTTGCTTAGTATTCTTTTACTAAGTTTTTGGTGTCTTTTGATGGTTATGGTTGATATCATTGCTATGGTTTGCAACATGCTTATGTGAGGTGCTCACGTAAGATGTTGTAGTTTCAGAACTAACGTGTGTCAAGACATGGACTTGTGCTCAGAAGTATTGGTTGTTTATTCATGTGCAAGTGTTGCTTGAGTTCAATACATGGATGGTAATGGTATCCATTGAACTAGTCTTATGGAGAATATGAGGTTCAACAACTAAGTTCAATAGTAATTGTGGTTGAGTTGATCGGGAGGTTGCGCAGCATGTTTGAATCAAGAACAATGCATATGAAGGTATCGTGGACATCGTTGGAAGATGTTTGAACGTATGCAAGGAGTGAATGGACGTGGCTACATGGTTTGGCGTGATGAAGAGATGTGGACATAACGAATTGGTCGGAAAAGTCTAACCGACTAGGTTATGGACTCAGGCTGCGGCTGAGTCGTGTTTGACTCAAATACGGAAAGTTTTGAGTTGGTTATGATAGGATTTCATGTGTCACGAATTTGAGTTGTTTTAGGAATGTGGGATACGTTCCTAAGGTGTTTGGAAGTCTTAAGATAGCTTCTATCTGCGTATCGAAGAGTCTTGAGCAGTTATGGAAAGTTTCGATTTGTGAATTGGGTAGGATTAGAGTCCTAGTTACGTTTGGATTGGCCAAAGGGCTGGTTATATAAGCAAGGGAGGTCAGAGATCGTGGTAGACGACTTTGGGTTTGTTCCTCCTGTGTTCTATTGAATCAAATTCGTAGTTTAAAGGAACTTTTATGCCTTGTTAGTCCGAGTTGTTTTCTCCAAGTCTTTCTCGTCGAGTTTCTGCATAGCAATACCTTGTTTTGGTGGTTTTATCATAACTCGAGTTTTACAGATCCGATTGACGTGATTCTTTTTGGGTTGTCTTCACAACTGAATTTTCTATCATCTTTCAAAATTTCACGGTCATTGGATTTGTGGTTTCTGATCTACACGAGTTTATTTACAGTGTTCCAGAACTGTTTTTCTCGGATAGGATAGAGTGAACTTTGTTCGATCTTTCGATCGTAACTTGAGTTTCTCTCGATGGATTTGTCTGATCCTTGTTGTGAAGTCTTCATGACTTGATTCTCTACAATATATACTAGATTTGTCACAGTTTAACACGTTTAGATTAGTCACATACACGGTTTCTTTAACAAATCGGTTTTCTGTCGAGGGGTGTTTTCGTAGCTTTTGCTGAAAAATTTTAATCTATCATTCACCCCCCTCTGATAGCTTTACACGTGCTCTCCGATCCTACAGTTGTTAATCTTTGAACCTTGTTCACCCTCGTATCTATCTGCTTATCTTATCTTTTTTTTCTTACCACCAGCACCTATATGGAGCAGCCCACCATTCTTTCATATTCTGCCCCAAAGGACAAGTTCTATGATCCACCGCCTTTGGCAGAACCCATATGTTCTTATAGCTTCGCCATGTATTTATAGCCATGGTTTGGGAACAATCCTTCTTAGGAACGCATTGTGATAACTCTTACCACCATTTACGAGAGTTCGAACAATTGTGTTCATGCCTTCTAATAAAGGGTATGACACAAGAAACTCTCAAATGGATGTTATTTCCTTTTTCCCTTAAGAAAAAAGCCAAACAATGGTAAAACCACAACGTTGGGAAGACAGGTGGAAATTGGAATGAATTACGAGACAGATTTTATCTTGCATTCTTTCCAATTGCCCGAATTGTTTCCTTGCGAAAGCAAGTACTATGCTTCCAGCAGATGAAGAAGGAATCCATAGGTGCAGCTTGGGATAGCTTTTTTCTTTTGAGAAATTCCGGCCCAGATTTTTCCATCCCTTATCTGTTGCTTTTGCAACACTTCTACATGGGATTGAACAAAGAGTCTGCCCTACATCTTGACATTACGGCTGGAGGATCTTTCCTCCATAAGACACCGAAAGAAGGGAAGGATATTCTAGACCGAATTCTATAAAACTCTTCCTTCATTATGGGCCTTAATGAGCCTCCTTAAGAGGAAGTAATGTCAAGAACACAGGATAAATCCATGGACAAGGAAGAACCTATCTCTTGCTTATCTCAAACCTTGTCGGAGGAATCCTCTCCCGAACCAAAAACTACGAAGGAAGAAGAAATTCAACCTTCAGAGTTTCCCTTCTACTTCGAGGAAGAGATATTTGAAGATTTTGGAAATACCTCGAAGTACTATTGCCATAGGAAACCATCATTGACCCTAACTCCACCGGACCCACCTGATGGAGTGTTCGTCCAATAGACAGTCAAGGAGTTAACCTCTATTCTAAGCAGGGAATGGACGGCAGAAGTTGAGCAATCACCCGAAATCCTTCGGATGACCTCACCTTTGTCAACAATTCTATATTTTATTAGGGGAACACCAATGAAGGTCCTATAAAACCCCAATGTTGGAGCAAATCTCATTTACGATTCTTGTGCTCTCGCCATTCTAGGTGATGTGTCGTTGGCACCAACATGTAAATCCTTCCGAGATTCTTCGGAAACATCCTTGAAGGATGCAGGGTTTTGCAACAGTTGTCTGTAAGACATAAAGATATTGAGACAATCCTAGATTTCCATGTGTTTGAAATTCAAGATTTTTACATTATGATTTGGATTCCCATTGAGAAATTTCACATGGAAATTCCCTTGGAAGCAAACCTCAATGTCATGCTTGGAGGGAGAAAGTTTTCTATTCCCGTCCTGCGTTCCAAGAACACATTTGCAGAATCTCCCATCAAAGATGAACCATTAGAGGAGGTTAGAACTCTTCACTTCTTAGCACCCCCTAAAATTGAAGGAGAAGAAGATTTGATCCAAGAGGAGGATGAATTTCAGAAGACAATTGAATTGCCAAAAGAAAATCTATTCCCAAAACCTCGTGTTGAGCTAAAAAAATTCTACCCCCTAGCCTACGTTATGTCTGTCTAAATGGCGATTTGGAAGCCCCTGTCATTAAAAGTGACAAGCTTTCAGATGATGAGACACTCAAACTCATTGCCATGTTAGAAAAGGATAGTGCTATTTTTGGCTATTCACTAGAGGATCTCAAGGGGATTAGTCCAGCTTTATGTACCCATCACATTCCTATTAACCTCAAGAGTGTCTCCTCAAGGGAACCTCAAAGGCAATTGAATAATGCGATGCGAAAAGTTGTCAAGAAGGAAGTCTTGTAACTTATGCATGCTGTGATTATCTACCCTATTCCTTATAGTGAATAGGTCAGTCCAGTTCAAGTAGTGCCTAATAAAGGGAGGTATGACGGTCGTTCAAAATGAGAAGAATGAATTAATTCCTCAAAGAACCATCATGGGTCGGAGGATGTTCTTTGATTAACGAAAACTTAACAAGGCTACAAGGAAGGATCATTTTCCACTGCCCTTCATCAATGAGATATTAGAGCGGTTGGCAAAACACTCATACTTTTGTTTCCTTCATGTGTATTTTGGTTATCATCAAATCCCAATATATCCCGATGATCAAAGTAAGGCAAAATTCCCATGTACCTACGGAAATTATGCCTACGGCGTATGTCCTTTGGACTATGTAATGCTTCTGCCTCTTTTCCAATATGCATGATGTCTATCTTTTCCGACATGATTGAGGAGATCATGGAAGTTTTCATGGACGATTTCTCCATCTATGGGAAAACTTTTGATCATTTTCTAGTAAACTGAGATAAGGTCTTAAGAAGATGCCAAGAAAAGGACCTCATACTTAATTGGGAAAAGTGCCATTTTATGGTCCGAGAAGGCATCATTCTCGGACACTTAGTGTCCGAGAGAGGGATAGAGGTGGACAAAGGAAAGATTGAAGTCACTGAAAAACTTCCACCTCCTATCAATGTTAAGGGAATTCACAGCTTTCTAAGTCATGCAGGGTTCTATCGGCGATTCATCAAAGATTTTTCAAAAGTCGCGAGACCCCTCACCAACCTATTAGCTAAGGAAGCCCCCATTGATTTTGATGATGAATATCTTAAATCATATAATACACTTAAAAGGCACTCATCTCAGCTCCAATCATCCAACCTCCCGATTGGATGCCACCATTCGAAATCATGTGTGATGCTAGTGATTTTACTGTTGGTGCGGTCTTAGGCCAAACCAAAGATAAAAAGCATCATGCAATAGCCTGTGCTAGCAAAACTCTAACAGGAGGTCAACTCAATTTTGCCACAACTAAAAAGAAGCTATTGGCTGTAATTTTTGCTATCGATAAGTTGAGGTCCTATTTGGTTGGAGCCAAGGTCATAGTCTATACAGACCATGTGCCTTGAAGTATTTGCTCACCAAAAAGGATGCTAAACCAAGACTAATCCGATGCATTCTCCTACTCCAAGAGTTTGACTTAGAATTCAATGATAAGAAAGGAGTAGAGAATTCCGTGGCAGATCATCTCTCGTGTGTGGAAGTCACTCAAACCATGAACAATCCTATCAATGACTTCCTACGAGATGATATGCTTCTCAAGGTGACTGACTCTCACTCTTAGTATGTGGATATCGTGAACTTCATGGTCACGAGATACATACCACCATGGGAAAACAAAAAGAAACTCATCTATGAGAGTCGTAGACACCTTTTGGATGACCCATACCTCTATCAAGTTTGTGCCGATGGCCTTCTTAGAAGGTGTGTCCCATCAATCGAAGGCACAAAGATTATTGAGAAATTCCATACCGGCCCCTATGGTGGCCATTACGGTGTTTACCGTACCTAGGAAAAGATCTGGTAGATGGATTATATTGGCCTTATATGTATCAAGACACAAAAGAATTCATTCGCAGAGTTGGAAATGCCAAAAGCATGGACGAATCTTAGCTCGCAATGAGATTCCCCTAACATATAATCTCCAAGCGGAATTATTTGATGTGTGGGTTCCTGATTTCATGGACCTTTCCCTAGGTCTTATGATTGCGAGTATATCCTGGTGGCTGTAGATTACATGTCAAAATGGGTAGGGGCTTTGCCATGCAAAAATGCTGATTCTAAGCAAGCTAGGAAAATGTTCCATGAGATCATTTTCCCACGCTTTAGCACTCCTCATATGGTCAGAAGTGATGCAGGGTCTCATTTCATAGATAAGACCTTCCAAAACTTTTTGAGGGAGCTTGTTGTTTAGCATAACATTGCTACCCCATACCACCCATAAACAAGTGGTCTAGCAGAAACATCTAATAAACAAATTAAGAATATTCTGCAAAATATCGTCTTGGAAATGGGAACGGGATGGGAGCATAAGCTACCCAACGCATTGTGGGCATACCGTACTGCCTACAAAACCCCTATCAGCATGTCTCCTTTCCAACCTGTCTTTGGGAAGACTTGTCATCTTCCGATAGAGTTGGAACATAGAGCCTATTGGACCATCAAGCGGTGGAACAAGGACCTTCACAAAGCAGGAAAACACTGACTGAAGCAACTTTCCGAGTTGGAAGAAAGGAGAGATAAGGCGTACCATAGTGACAAAATCTACAAGGAAAGGACCAAAAGATGGCACGATAAGAGGATTACACCTAAAGAGTTCAAAGCTGGAGATAAAGTTCTACTCTTTAACTCTAGGGTTAAACATTTTGGACATGGGAAGCTTAGAAGTAAATGGGAAGGACCATTCATTGTAGTAGAAACCTCATCCCATGGAGCAATCACACTCCAAGGTGAGGATGATCAGCTATTTAAAGTGAATGAGCACCGACTCAAATTATTTCTTGAATACCATGAGGAGGAGGCAGAAAAAGAAATTGACGTGATAAATCTTATTGATTTTCACGCTATTTATTTAAATTCTATCTAAATTCTCCATGTATAATTAATGGGGCCATCCAATTAATCATCCATGGGGCCCATTAAGCCAACCCACGAAAACCTAGCTCGAATGGAGCCAGGAAGGGTTCGGCCAAACCCTAGGGTTGGCCTACCCCTCCCTTGCGCCATTGGTATTTTGTTTTCTCATGCAGACTCTCCCGACGTATCCAACAAGACTCACGATGCCGTCATACATTCCTGCTTATTTACTAACGGGAACATAGAGGGCATCCTTGGACCATCATGAAAAATCCATCTCCTGTTCCTCCCATCCAAGTCATGGCCGACAAGAAAATTGTGCCTCATGCCTCCTCTAGCTCAACCTTCAACCTGAGCGGAGACATCGCACCGGCCAATGACAAGTCCAACCTCGCTTTGGAGTCCGTCATGGAATTAGATGTCGTACCTCTCGCCATGATCCAGCCATCGACGACGACTCCATGTGGGTGTAGCACCACGCCTCGTGGTGCTGCATGATTGCTCTCCCCTCAGAGGACGCCCATGAAGTCGATGACACCTGCACATCATCCGACTACGGCTGGCCTTAAGTTAGTCAAGACCTGTCTTTTTCCTAAAAAAAAATGAGTCCTCCCAAAGCTGCATCCTGGCGAGGAGTTCATGCACACTCTGAAGACCAAGGACAGTGACGTAGTGAGCCACTACTACAAGTAACCTATGCCTACCTCACCTGAGCGTGTGGGAAATCACCTCATTATCCATGGGGTGCACAAGTGATGAGATTATGCACATTATAAATGCACATACAAACATGGTACAATGTTTATTTGTTCAGGATCCTGGCTCAAGTGAATTTGCTCGCTTATTTGATGGAGAACATGAAGATGGTGCACTATGCCGTCCACCACCTTGGCCTCCTCCTTTCATGCATACAAGAAGATTTGATGGCGTTGCACATTTGGACCAACACATGAGAGAAGATGAACTTGAGTCGAGTTAGGTTCCTTTCTTCTATTAGGAAGTATAAAGACCAAGTGGAATGTGATGTTGTCCCCATGCACGCTTGCCAGCCATTGTTAGGGTGACCATGGCTATATGATTATGATGTTCAGATTTGTGGTCGAGCTAACAAGCTTATCTTCATGCACAGCAGAGAGTGTCTCATTTTACTTCCGCTGACACCGGAGGAAATCGTAAAGGATGGTCTAAAAAGAAAACAACGAGAGAGTGAGAACCACTTGCGAGTGACCCACAAACATAGTGATGGAGTGGTTCCACGGTCGAATAAAACTCTACAGCCGCAAAGAAGCGGGCCAAAGGGAATAGAGGGTTTAGTGATGATAGCTACAAGAGGGGATTTAAAATAATTGAGGGAACCCAATTCTATGTTCTATGTACTCCTGTACAAGGACAAATTTTTTTCCACTAATGATTTCTCCTCTACATTGCCACATCCTATTTTTGATGTGTTGCAGGAATATGAAGATGTATTTCCGGAGAAGTACCACCAGGGCTGCCACAAAAGAGGAGAATTGAGCATCAAATTGACTTTGTTCCTTGT
The DNA here is from genome assembly GCA_036927565.1 of Tuctoria greenei. Taxonomy (NCBI): domain Eukaryota; kingdom Viridiplantae; phylum Streptophyta; class Magnoliopsida; order Poales; family Poaceae; genus Tuctoria; species Tuctoria greenei. The sequence goes on along the minus strand of JAYESD010000003.1, from coordinate 79,622,471 downwards.
GCTTCGCTTCCTAATCATGCACCATATGTAACACCCTCATTTTCATGCATCATGCCATGCATCCATCATTAAATATGTTTAACATTGATCTACATAAAAAGAAATAAGTTTAAAATGAATTAGAAACAGAACCACACTTTAGAATTCTGGGAAGTGCGACTAGTCCGGTCTTGGTGTAGACTAGTCTGATTTCTCTCTGACCTTGCTTGGACTTGTCCTTTTTGCCGCGGACTAGCCTGTTTTTCCCTCTGGACATTTTCGGACTTGTCCGACCCATAGCGTACTAGTCCGGTATCCCAAATTGCTTGAAATTTTGTGAACTCCCTGGTCTTGTCCGTACTTGTCCGGTATTCCAGCAGACTTGTCCATTTTTCCCTCTGACTAAAGTTAGACTTGTCTGATTTTGGCCAGACATGTCTATTTTTCCTCTCTGGATAAGTTCGGACTTGTCCGATGTCCAGTCTGGACTTGTCCGATTTTTCTCTGTCTAACTTTGGACCAGTCCGGCCCTTTTCGGACTTGTCTGATAAATCGCGACTCTAAGTGGATCTTTTGTTTCACAAATTGTTTTCAGGTTTTACCTTAAGTTGGCCTAGGTACATCGTGCCTAACTCTTTTAGAGCCCATGAGGGACTCTAAACCAACCCCTACTCATCTCAAACTCGAATTCATTGAAACCCTAGCCTCCACCTCTATATAAACAACCCCACCCTTGGCTTGACATCTATTTGCCACTTTTTCACCTCACCCAAACTCTATCTCGTGGATAGCCACAACCAGGGAGGGAGAAGGAGATCTAGAGCACCAAGAAGAAGAGGAGGAAATGAAAGAGGATCAAGATCTCCATCAACTTCGCGTTCTTTGTCAACAATCCGCCATCGAGTTCTTCATCAACCCTAGATCTTCAACACCCAAGTGTTGTCTCTAATACCCTTGACTCTTTGGAGTCCTAAACACCTGGTATACCTTATATTCTCTTTTCCTTACATGAATTCAACCCCAAATCTCCAAATTCAAGTCAATCTATAAAACCCTAGTTCGCTAGTTCTGCGAAGTGCGGACTTGTTCGGTCCCTAGCGAACTAGTCTGATTTTCCTAGTTAGATTATGTTGAATTAGTTCTAATATTAGATTGAATCAACTCCAAACATGTGTAGACTTCTTAATAACCATTGTAATTGATTAATAAACACCATTAACAACTTATTAACTAGTTTTGCTTCACTTTTGTATTAATCATGCATATCATGTCATATTGAGTACTATATGTGCATCTATTGATTGTAATTCTTATCTTGTATGTTTGTTGCACGGTTTAGACGGATTTGCGCTAGAGTGCATTGCGGAGGACCTCCAGCACCAAAAGTTTGAAGGCTTTGACCCAAACCAATCCCAAGATCAAAGCAAGTGTCCTTGAAACATATTGATCCTATTTTGACAATAAATGTTTTGTTTTCAAACTGCATGCTTGTGTCAATGTGATGGAAATCCTATGGCAGGAAGTTTACTATATTTGTTTAACCACCCTTGTTACATGAAATTCATGGTAGAGAGTCAGGAAGGGCTTTTTACCTTTTTGCTTCGCTTAATTAATTGGGATGGGAAAACAACTATACCACTTAACTTAATTATGCATTTATGAAACTGTGGTTAATATGAACTAGTTAATATGATATGATATGGTAATGGGTGATCTAAGCAAGCATGGTATGTGGATTGGGTTGGATGCTATGGTGGTTTGCTTACTTTAGATCTAAGGATTGGTTTGTGGAGCGACCATCCAGGATTTACAGTGCCACCATGAGGCCAAGTATGGGTGCGGTGTAGCTGATTAATTAGGGCTTTGCCAGTGCTATTTGGACCATTAAGGATGCTCGGGGTAGGGGTAGTCGGATTGGGTTTGTGGATGATTGGTGGGACTGCCCTGGGATCCGAATGGCTCAAGAGGGGGCCCTTGGTTCAAGTGTGCTCAGTTGGAGGCATCGCCACCGGTGAAACCTCAGTGGGGTCTAAATAGGCTAGTAATCCCTTTGTAAAAGTTATTTTGTGATCTCTTGGCCACACACCTAAGAAAGTGTGAGACGGCATAATTTAGATTCTATAGTCATTGAAAGGTGATAAAATCACAAACATGTGGGTAAAGTGGTACAAAATCTGCAAAATCTAATAAAACTATCATGATAGTCGTGCTCCCGGTTATGAGCAACCTGAACCCTCACATGATTAGAGTGGAAATTGGGATTCGGGAAGGTCATGGTTTGGTAATGGTTATGATTTGGTACTGGTTACGGAATGGAATTATCGTTTATGGTATTGGATAAGATTAAAGGTAATTGTAGAATCTGGAATATGGATGACGGTAATGAAATATGGACTGGTACTATGATATTACTCATGGTTTATGATGGGTTTACTTCACATACATATAATATATTGATTTTCAAATGTTTCAATGTACTTTTCAGCACTTAGCCATTATTATATTCGTCACTTGAATCAGCTACATGTCATACTTTCCACACTTGCTGAGTACGGCATGTACTCACTCTTGCAATTCCCCCACCAATAGTTGCATGTTAAGATTGGGAGTTTAACGTGCAGAATTCTAGGCCGTGTCCGCCGTCAGCTTTGCCTGTGGAGTGTTGGAGTTGCGCTATCTCTTTTTCTTAGTTGCTTATTAGTTTATTTCTACAGCATTAGTTCAAACTTGTCATTAATAATCATTAGAGCTTGTATTTGAGGATAGTATGAATTATGTAATAAAAGTATTTAATTAATCTTGTTATGTGGTAATTTTATGTATATCCTTTTGTGAATGCACTCGTGTATGTGTGTTGAACGTCCTGGGCACACATATGCGTTCACTTGGTTCATTTTTGGAACCGGGTGTCACATGCACCAACCCGGAGGAAACAAAAGAAATTCAGCACCAAGTACAAGAGCTCATTGACAAAGAGTATGCAAGGGAAAGTCTCTCACCTTGTGCAGTTTCCGTTCTTTTAGTTCCAAAGAAAGATGGTTCATGGAGGATGTGTGTTGATTGTCGAGCTATAAATAACATTACAATAAGGTATAGACATCTCATACCTAGAATTGATGACATGCTTGATGATCTTAGTGGTGCTATCATATATACAAAAATTGACTTGAGAAGTGGCTATCACTAAATCCGAATGAAAGAGGGAGATGAATGGAAAACAGCTTTTGAAACCAAATTTGGCTTGTATGAATGGTTGGTGATGTCCTTTGGATTGACAAATGCTGCTAGTACTTTTATGAGATTGATGAATCATGTTCTTAGAGCCTTTTTTTTGGAGAGTTTGTTGTGGTTTACTTTGATGATATATTAATTTACAGCAAGTTTCTTGATGAACACGTGGAACATATAAAATGTGTGCTTGCTGTTTTACAAAAAGAATGCTTGTTTGCTAAACTTGCAAAGTGCACCTTTTGCACCGACAAGGTAGTCTTTCTTGGCTTTGTTGTTTCAGCTCAAGGCATGAAGCTCGATGAAGAAAAGATTAAAGATATTCATGAGAGGATGCGTTAACAAAATGTCAGCCAAGTGCGAAACTTTCTTGGACTTGCAGATTTCTATCGATGTTTTATGCAAGATTGTAGTACCATTGCTGCACCAATCAATGACTTGACATAGAAGGACATACCTTTTCATTGGGAGAAACACAAACAAAAGCATTTGAAGAGCTGAAAAATAAGTTGACAACAGCTCCACTACTTGCTCTTCCGGACTTCGGTAAGACTTTTGAGATTGAATGTGATGCAAGTGGAGTAGGAGTTGAAGGCGTTCTTATGCAAGAAGGTCGACCAATGCATGTTTCAGTGACAAGCTAAGTGGTCCAACTCTCAATTATTCAATTTATGACAAAAAATTATATGCTCTTGTGAGATGTTTAGAAACTTGGCAACACTATCTTTTTACTAAATAATTTATCATACATTCAGATCGTGAATCTTTGAAACATCTTAAAGGTCAATTAAATCTAAACAAAAGACATGCAAAATGGAGTGAATTTATTGAGACATTTCCTTACATTGCAAAGTACAAGAAAGGGAAGGACAATGTTGTTGCGGATGCTTTACCTAGACATCATGTTTTATTGTCTCAACTTGATGCAAAAGTTCTTGGCTTGGAAAGTATAAAGACTTTTATGCCACTGATTCATATTTTTCTGAACCATTTTCTAAGTGTTGTGATGGAAAAGGATGGAAGAAATTTCATATGCATAATGGATTTTTGATTCGAGCTAACAAACTTTGCAATCCAGATTGCTCTCTTCGTCTAATGCTTGTGTAGGAAGCTCGTGCAGGAGGATTGATGGGTCACTTTGGTGCCAAGAAAACAGAGCAAGTGTTGGTCGATCACTTCTTTTGGCCCAATATAAGAAGAGACGTGGAGAGACATGTTTTGCGTTGTGTCACCTGCAACAAAACTAAGTCGCGCTTGAACCCTCATGGTCTATATACTCCTCTACCTATTCCTACTGTTCCATGGGAAGACATTTCTATGTACTTTGTTCTGGGCCTACTTCGAACAAATAGGGAGAGAGATTCAATTTTTGTTGTAGTGGAAAGATTTAATAAAATGGCTCATTTTATTCCCTGTCAAAAGGGCAATGATGCTTCACATATTGCTGAATTGTTTTTCAGCAAAATTTTACGACTTCAAGGTGTACCACGGACTATCGTTTCAGATCGTGACACCAAGTTTTTGAGCTACTTTTAGAAGACCTTGTGGGAAAAACTTGGTACGTGACTGTTATTTTACACAACATGTCATCCACGAACAGACGGGCAAACCGAAGTGTGAATCGCATATTATCAACATTACTACGAGTTGTTCTATAGAAGAACTTGAAAGTATGGGAAGAAAGTTTGCCACATGTCGAATTTGCTTACAACTGGGCAGTACACTCAACAATAACTTTTTGTCCACTTGAGATAGTATATGGTTTCAAACCCATTGCTCCTATAGATCTGATGTCTTCGGCTTTGCAGGAACGTGAGAACTTTGATGCATGAAAGTGTGCTGAATTTATCCAGAATCTTCATAATCATGTGTGTGCAAACATAGAGAAATTGACAAAATTCTATGAGTGGTGTGCCAACAAGCGTCACAAGAAAGTGGAATTTGCAATAGCAGATTTGGTTTAGGTGCACTTACGCAAGGAACAATTTCATGCGGACCGCAAGTCCAAATTGCAGCCTCGAGCAGATGGTCCTTTCAAAGTACTTCGAAAGATCAACGTTAATGCTTATGATATTGATTTTCCAAGTACATATGGCATAAGTACAACATTCAACATCTCTGACATGTCTCCTTACTTTGAAGAAGAAGAGTCGAGGATGACTCCATTCCAAGAGGGGGACGATGATTTTGACATTCCAGCTATGGACACACATAAACAATCCTATGAACGACCGATTACACACACTCGTGCTAAAAAAACTTGAACAGCAGGTCAATGCTTTCCTCTATAAATTATATTTTAATATTAATGAGAATGTTATGCTACCTAAGTCGTGTGGTTACGTGTTACTCAGGTTTACACATGAAGGATGAAAGCATCTAGGCCCCATGAGGTACGGTTTCGGTGATTAATGACAACCATTCGATATTACTAATGAATTTGTGAATGCAAGGTCTCAATAACACTCAATCAAATGAAATCAAAATTACATTGGAGACCCATATAAAATCAACAAATGAGATCAAATCAAATCATATGAAGACAAGAAGTGAAAGCTCTAACTTGATATCACTCAATGCTTGAAGACAATCAAAACAACATTTCAAACAAGCGTCAAAGAGGTCACAAGTTCAAATTCCAAAAGAACAACTCAAAACAACTCGAAGTCAACAAGTTGAATACACCGGATCATCCTATGGTCTTTGAGTTGACTGCATCGGTCGAGTTGTGTCAACAGAAGAAGAAGACCTCAGAGCAAAGAACTCACCGGATCATCCGATGTGGGTGGCTCAGTGACATCGGTCCATCATCACAGATTGCAACATTGTTGGACCAAGTGAAGCACCGGATCATCCGATGTGCAGACTTACACACATCGGTCGATCACTCCAGTAAGCTTCAAGATCAAGCAAAATTCTGGAGGAAGAGCCACCGGATCATCCGATGAGAAGATAGATCAACATCGGTCTAACAACGGTCATATCTGACACAGTGACATCAGCTAATTTGGCTTTGACCGATGTTAACTGAAGGGGAGACATCGGATCATCCGGTGTTCGCAGAGAAGTGATGTCAGCCTACTTTTCCAACGGCTATCTCGTGGAGGCTGGCTATTTATACCCCTTCAACCTGTCAAATCGACAAGACTTGAAGCCCAGACATACTCTACACATCCAAGAGCATTCAAGCAATAGAGCTACCACTTTCACATCATTTGCTCATCATTTGTACACCAAGAGATAGGCTAGAACTAGCTAGAGATAGTGCTTGGGTGCCTCCACTCTTGGTGATTGGAGTCTCTAGTGTAGTGAGAGCCATAAGGGAGTGTCCCTTGGTGTGTGCGACTTCCGGAGCTTGCCAAGAAGATTGTGGAAGCCCGGAGGATTCCAAAGTGTACAAGGCTTGAGCTCCACCTTGCCGAGGTTGGCGAACGGAGAAGAATAGTGAAGAACCCCCTTGTCTCGGTGACTTGGGAGTGGCAAAACCCTTCGGTGGGTGCCACAACGTGGAAGTAGGTAGATCCTTGAGATCTTACCGAACCACGGGATAAACTCCGTGTCCCTTGAGCGTTTGCATCCCTCTCCCTTTTTACACTTATGCAATCTTCATTCCGCAACTTTAATTTACATTGATTGCATAGTTTAATTGCATAGGGAATTGGGCTTGAGGTCGTTAATCTTAATTGCTTTAAAAATTGAAAGAAAGCCCAATTCACCCCCCCTCTTGGGCGTTTCGATCCTTACAATTGGTATCAGAGCAAGGTTGCTCATAGGATCATTCTAGCTTCACCGCTAAAGAGCTTAAATGGCCAAGAATGGGGGTTCGGTTCCCACCTTCGAGGGCAAGAACTTTGCCTATTGGAAAGCACTCATGCGTGCCTACCTAGAGGCTATTGCTCCCGAAGTTTGGGAAGCGACCCATGCGGGATTTGGAGATCTCAATTATGTTGGTGATCAACTAAAATGGGATGCTAAGGCTAGAAATGCCATCTATGAATGCATAAGTCAAGACGTTTTTGCTAGAATTGCTAGTAAAGAGAAAGCTTGTGAAATTTGGGCATGTCTAATTGAAATTCATGAGGGCTCATCTCGTGTTAAAGAACTCAAATATCACTTGCTAAAATCCAAGTATGATGAATTCAAAATGCTTCCTCATGAGAATGTTAACCAAATGTTTTCTCGCTTAAATGTGCTCATTGAGGAGATTAACGCACTTGACATTGCTTCTCTTGGTAAGGGACTTATCAACCGCAAGATCCTCATGCTTCTACCTAAGCCCAAGTACAACATTATCAACTCAATGCTCCAAAAGGAATCACTTGACAACATTGAAGTCTCGGAGCTCATTGGAGAAATTCATGCTCATGAGATGAGCGTACTTGGAATGATGGAGGAGTCATCGTCAAAAACTATTGCTCTCAAGGCTTCAACCAAGAAGACAACTCCCAAGAAAAAGAAAGTGGTTGAGCCTAGCTCAAGCGAAGAAGAGCAAGCAACAAGCGAAGATGACGATGATGAGCTTGCGTTGATGATGAGAAAATTCTCACGTCTAAACTCCAAAATCGCAAAGAAGGGATACTCTTTTGATCCAAAGAAGAAAGCCTTCCTCCGAAGAAAAGATGAAAACAAGACATGCTACAATTGTGGTGATCAAGGCCACATATCATATGATTGTCCAAGACCCGACAAGAGGAAGGACAACCACAAAGGAAAGTATAGAAAGCTAGAAGAAAGTGATGAAGATGAAGAAGAGGTCAAACCCAAGCGCTCCTTTGGAAAGAAGAAATTTGACAAGGGAAAGAAGACCAAGCTCTTTCCAAAGAAGAGAAGAGGGCCTCAAAAAGTCTTCATGTGCGAGGCAAATGAGTGGATCACGGATGAAGAGTCAAGCGATGAAGAGAGTGAAGATGAAGAAAACTTGGCGGGCCTTGCCATCGTCGACAAAGACAACTCACCTCTTCGTCCACCTCCTATGTGCCTCATGGCTAAAGGTAACTCTAAGGTATGTGACGATTCTAGCGATGATGATAATGAGCTCTCCCCCGATGAACTAGCATCTATGATTAATGAATACCATGTCATCATAAAAAGGGAGAAGAACAAGGTTAAGGCACTTGAACAAGCTTGTGCCACGCTTGAGAGTGCAAAGCTCGATTTGCATGACAAGTATGTAACCATACTTAAAGAGCATGACACGCTCAAATCACATGTCAAGCAAATCGAGAAGGAGAATGCTCAAATCAAGCATGATCATCATGAGCTTGACTTAGGAAACCAATCACTCTTGGGAAAGCACAATGACTTGGTTCAAGAACATAAAGTGCTTAACCTTGCTTATGAAGCAATTGAACTAAAAATGAAAAACATGAAAAAGGAAACCCTTGATGGCAAAGTATCAACTATTTCACATGAATACTTTGGATAAGTATTTGCCTTTGAAAGCAAGCCTTAGGGAGAAGGAATTGATGGACGAAATTGAAAGTCTCCGCACTAGTGTGGTGAGACTTTCCAAGGGGGAGGACAAGCACAAGGAAATCCTCTACCAACAAGCCAAAGGCTTCAACAAGAGAGGACTTGGATCCTTCCCGGTGCTCAACAAAGGGAAGGTGCCCTCACCGGAGCTTAGGACGAGCTTCATCAAAGAAGTTGGATCCTATTGCCAACATTGTGAGGTCACCGGACACCACACGAGGGAGTGTCCTCTTCCCAACCGTCCTTCTCCCAAATTGCCTCCTAACTACAAATCTACTTTCCATGATTATCACTATCTCTTAAGCAAAGTAGGTGGCAAGGTGAAGGCAAGGTTCATCGGCAAAGACATTAAGGGCATGAAGGGGAAGCTCCCCAAGCAACTTTGGGTCCCAAAATCACTTGTATCACACATACAAGGACCTAAGTTAGCTTGGGTGCCTAAACTCAAAAACTAACTTCATGTGTGTAGGTGAACTACAAAGCCGGAGGAAAGCATTGGGTACTCGATAGCGGGTGCACTCAACATATGACCGGCAATGATGGTATGTTCACCACCATAGAGAACCCCGATAATCATGAACAAGTCACCTTTGGTGACAACTCAAAGGGGAAGGTAATTGGTTTAGGTAAAATTGCTATTTCGCATGATTTGTCCATTTCTAATGTGCTATATGTTAAGTCACTTAGTTTCAATCTACTTTCCATTGCACAACTATGTGATCTTGGACTAACGTGCACCTTTGACAAGAATGGTGTTGTAGTAACTAGTGAATCAAGCAAAGAACTAATCTTCAAAGGATTTCGGCATGGACATCTTTACTTGGTGGACTTCTCCAACAAGGATGCTAGCTTGACCACTTGTCTTTTCACTAAGACAAGCTTGGGTTGGCTATGGCGTCGACGCATTGCTCACATTGGGATGAGCAAACTTAAGAAGTCGTTCAAGCTTGGGATGGTGACCGGCGTGAAGGATGTCACGTTTGAGAAGAACAAGCTTTGTAGTGCTTGTCAAGCCGGGAAGCAAGTTGCTTCACACCACCCAATGAAGACAATGGTGTCAACCTCCAAGCCGCTTGAACTACTCCACATGGACCTCTTCGGACCATCCACATATCAAAGTCTTGGTGGTAATTTCTATTGTCTTGTTATTGTTGATGACTATTCTAGATATGCTTGGACCTTGTTTCTAGGTGACAAGGGTGAAACTCCGGAAATCTTCAAGACCTTCGCTAAACGTGCTCAAAGGGAATTTCAACTTCCCATCATCAAGGTCCGGAGTGACAACGGCACCGAGTTCAAAAACTACAACATTGGGGAGTGGTGTGATCGTGAAGGCGTGAAGCATGAGTTTTCGGCCACATACACCCCTCAACAAAACGGTGTCGTTGAAAGGAAGAACAAGACTCTCATCACCCTTGCTAGAGCAATGCTTGATGACTATGGCACGTCGGAGAAGTTTTGGGCCGAAGCAATCAACACGGCGTGCCATGCCGCAAATAGGGTCTATCTTCACCGACTACTCCGAAAGACCCCATATGAGCTCCTCATTGGGAGAAAGCCCAACATCTCCTACTTTAGAGTCTTTGGGTGCAAATGCTACATCTACCGCAAGAAAAGCTCGGTAAGTTTGAAAGAAGATGTGATGTTGGTATTTTTCTTGGTTATGCATCAAACTCAAAAGCATATCGAGTATTCAACCAAACCTCCGGTCTAGTTGAAGAAAGTTGTGATGTTGAGTTTGATGAGACTAATGGCTCCCAAGAGGAGAGTTTTGGTCATGATGATATAGATGATGAGCCTCTACGAGAAGCCATGAAAAACATGACCATTGGAGACATCAAGCCCGAAGTTGAGGAGAGCAGTGATCAAGGGGAGCATCAAGTTCCAACATCAACACCTCCATGGTGCCTCAAGTTGATGAAGAAGAAGAAGAAGAGAAAGATGATCCATTGCCAATGCAAGATTCACAAGCCACACAACACCAACAACAAGAAGAAGTCCAAGATCAAGTCCAACCACAAGACGGGCAAGATGCTTCACCACCGCCAAGTGTACCACAATCACTTATGAGGCATGGACGCATCTCCAAGGCGCATCCGATTGATCAAATCATCGGAAGTCCGTCACGGGGAGTAAGTACTCGTTCTCGCCATGTCGCTTCATTTTGTGAGCACTACTCTTTTGTTTCGTGTGTAGAACCCACTCATATAGAGGAAGCACTCCAAGATCCAAATTGGGTGATGGCCATGCAAGAAGAACTCAACAACTTCACCCGCAATGAAGTTTGGGTGTTGGAGGAGCGACCCAAGGACAAGAACGTCATCGGTACGAAGTGGGTATACCGGAACAAGCAAGACGAGAATGGCGTCGTGGTCCGCAACAAGGCAAGACTTGTGGCCAAGGGTTTTTCACAAGTTGAAGGACTAGACTTTGGAGAAACATTCGCTCCGGTCGCTCGGTTAGAAGCTATTCGCATACTCCTTGCTTTTGCTTCACATCACAATATAATGCTTTATCAAATGGATGTTAAAAGTGCCTTTCTCAATGGCTATATTAACGAACCTGTTTATGTTGAGCAACCTCCTGGGTTTGAAGATCCGAGGAATCCTAACCATGTGTATAGGTTACACAAGGCGCTCTACGGGCTCAAGCAAGCACCTAGGGCGTGGTATGAACGTCTAAGGGATTTCTTGGTCATGCAAGGTTTCAAGATCGGGAGGGTGGACACTACACTCTTCACCAAGGACATCGACGGGGATTTATTCATTTGTCAAATTTATGTCGATGATATCATTTTTGGCTCAACTAACAAATCTCTTAGCCATGAGTTTGGCACCATGATGTCTAGGGAATTCGAGATGTCAATGATTGGAGAGCTCAACTTCTTCCTAGGATTTCAAATCAAGCAACTTCAAGAGGGGACCTTCATCTATCAAGAGAAGTACACAAAGGACCTCTTGAAGAAATTTGAGATGGGAGATTGTAGCTCAGGAAGCACTCCAATGGCGACAAATTGCCATCTCGACGCGGACATAGACGGTAAACCTATTGATCAATCTCATTATCGTTCTATGATTGGCTCATTGTTATATCTTACCGCATCTAGGCCCGATATTATGTTTAGTGTGTGCTTGTGTGCTCGCTTTCAAGCGGCACCTAAAGAATCGCACAAGAAGGCGGTCTTTAGGATACTTCGGTATCTCAAGCACACCTCAAGTGTAGGTTTGTGGTACCCCAAGAACGCTAGTTTCCATCTCTTGGGATACTCGGATTCGGACTTTGTCGGATGCCGTGTGGATCGCAAGAGTACCTCCGGCGGGTGCCACTTACTTGGGCGTTCCCTAGTATCTTGGTCGAGCAAAAAGCAAAATTCCGTGGCTTTGTCCACCGCGGAGGCGGAGTATATAGCGGCCGGTGCATGTTGTGCCCAAATTCTATATATGAAGCAAACCCTCTTGGACTTTGGAATTAAAATTGGTTGTGGGCCTCTCCTTTGTGACAATGAAAGTGCGGTTAAGATAGCTAGAAACCCCGTTCAACACTCCCGCACTAAGCACATTGATATTCGCCATCACTTCTTGCGGGATCATGAGGCTAAAGGAGACATCTCTTTGCAAGGTGTTAGATCCGAAGAACAATTGGCAGATATCTTCACAAAACCACTTGATGAGAAAACCTTTTCTAGACTTAGAAGTGAATTAAATGTGCTAGATGCATCTAACGTCATGTAAGTTGCCATGTTCATGTAAGGATGCATATCATATAGGTCTTGTCTAACTCCCAAAGGATAGGGGCAAGCTAGAAGTAGTTTTCCCTGAGGAAGCCTTTGGAAGGTTCAAACTTGGCAAGATAGATTTATTTTATGCCTTGCATGATCCCTACCATATAAACTAGCACTCATTTAATCTCTTGCACTATAATTTGTTTGGCATTGCATACGGTAGATTGTCACAAAGGGGAACCCACCTCATGAGAAGGAGACTTGTTTGAAATGCAATATCTCAACTCATATAAGGTGGAAAGAACAAAATGTTAGGTACGTTAATGCCTAGAGGAACATGCTTCATTGAGATAGTAGTCTTCATACTCTACCTCACAAAGCATGGGCCTTACATTTCATTTGGATATTTTTCCCTCTATTTTTTTTCCGTGTTTCATTTGCTTTAAGGTCTAGCCAAGCTATTGGCATATTAGCTATTTGAGGGGTAAGGGGTTGCCCAAAAAGTCCTAAGACATGTGTTTCCCTTTGTTTGATTGTTTGGTCAAAGGACATATATGGGATGTTGGGGTTTAGTTTTCATCGGATTATCCGATGCCTAAGTCCTTCCCCCATCGGATCAATAGGTGTTCAATCTTCAATTGCCAATTCAGTCAGAATATCAGAATGATCCGATGAGTTCAAACAGAAAAACATCGGTCCATCCGATGTTCTCAAATCTGCAACATTGATAAATTCCTCCGATGCCTCTTTTATCTGACGTCGGTCCATCCGATGTCCTCAGTGACTCCTTGAATATCCTTACTGTACTATTCGACCGATGATCAAAACCCTAGACGTCGGTCCATCCGGTGTCAATTACACTTTTCTGGAAAACCTTACTGTGGCATTCGACCGATGTGCACTTTACTTATCATCGGACCATCTGGTGTTAAATTTTAGGCTAGGGTTTGGGACCCACTATTTAAACCTGGCCGTACCCCTTCGGTTTCCTCCTCTCCCGATCCCGACCTCGCGCCGCCGCCGCCTTCATACGCTCCGCCGCCCACTGTAGCACCGCCGCCGGACGCCGCCGCCGCCGCCGTCCACCGGCCGCCGCCGCCGCCGTCCCTCTGCTCGCAGCGCCGCCGCCGCCGGCGACCTCCGCGCCACCGCTGCCCGGGCCCGCGCACCGCGCCTCCTCCCTCGGCGCCGCCGCCGCCTGTGCCCGCGCACCGCCGCCTCTCCTCGCCGCTCGCCGCTCCACGCACCGTCTCCACCACCATCAACCTCGCCGCCGTCTCCACTTCGCACCCGGTCTCCATTTGATCTCCGTCGCCTAGGTTTGTCCCGTGCCGTGCGACGTCCATCGGTGTTTCCGCTATTCTTTCTTTGTTCGTCGCTAACCCTAGCTCTCCTTTGCATCTAGATGGGTCGTGACCGCGAAGGAAAGGGAAAAGCGATCGCGGAGCCCACCGCGAAGAAGCGTAAACTTTCGAAGGATGAGAAGCAGGCTCTAATGGCCGCTCGCGCCGCCGAGGAGCGTGAGCGCGGTCGTGGGGGATCCCTGAGGATCCGCGAGGCTCGGCAGCCTCTTGTGATCGACAACTCCGACATCGAGGAGGAGCCGGTCGAGCCGCTTGTCCGCCGGCGCTCAGCCCGGACATGGGGAGGTCAGTCCCCGGCTGCTCCTCGTCCGAGACCGACGGCTGCCAACCGTCGTGAGGACAGGGAGGCCGAGAGGGCCATCTACGAGATGGACACGGCCGTCCGTGTCGGTGAGGGAGTCCGTCTCACGGACTACCGGAAGATGAAGGCCAAGCAACTACGCAAGCTTCGTTGGAGCGTGCTGCTTGAGGAGTGGTTCCCACAGCCCCGAGAGACTCTTGTGGACAGTCGCTTCTGGACTGTCACCCAGGCGTCTCTCTATGAGACCTACAGGCGTCGGGGGCACAAGCTTTTTCAGCACAACTACCTGGACTGAGGGCAGCTTGCAGTGGCAGCGGAGACTGAGGTCCGTCCTTTCTTTGAGAGATACAGAGGTTTGGTGGAGCTGCTGGCTTATGAGAGAAGTGCTTATGTGGAAGAGTGGGTCCGTGTCTTCTACGCGACCATGTACATCTCAGAGGGCAGGAGGTCGATTGACTTCATGTTCAATGGTCAGCGCTACCACCTCTCGAGGCAGACTTTGGGGCAGCTTCTTGGTTTGGACCTGCACGACACCTGCGTGCACGAGAAGGTCTATGGGCAGGCAGATCCACCGAGGAGGCCACTTACTGGAGGGGTAGCACCACAGCTTGACGAGATCCGCTCTCTGTTTGGCCCCTCGTTCTCTCCGGACCAGCCGAGAGTTCCAGCTCTCCTGACCCCAGCTGCGCGCATTGTGCACCTCGCCTTGCGCCGCACGCTCCTGCCGAGGTCAGGTTACTTGGAGGGGTTCACGAGTCTGCAGCAGACCCTCCTGTTCTACATAATGAACGGGATGGATTTCGATATCGTGGACATACTCCTATGCGAGATGGAAGACGTAATCACGGATGGGATTGGCATGATGAGGCAGATGGTCTACGGGCACTGGATCAGTTACATTTGCTCTATGATGGTGCCTGAGGGACATGCAGCACAGGCCCGGCTTGCTGACGAGAGTGTGACTCGCTTTGGTCACTATCGTGCCTCTGCTCCTGGAGACCGTCGCCTTGGTCGTCCAGTTGAGCGCCAGGTCCGGGCCCGTCTGTCAGAGGAAGACTGGTCCGACCTAGAGCGGGAGGACGAGAGGCTTGCTGAGGCTGAGGCTCAGGGGGAGGACCTGCAGCATATCTGGTCTGAGAGCGACACCGACGACAGTGTCGAGGAGTACTTCCCTCCTCCCCCCTCTCCCCGGCAGCACGACGCGGAGGCTGGAGGTTCTACAGTGCCACCTCCCACTCCACCTCCCGTCACTGAGGCGCAGGTGACGCAGCCATCTGAGCTGACCTCGCTCCTCCAGCAGATGGTCGAGCAGCAGCGGCTGGACAGGCTGGCTGCCGAGCAGGCCCGCGCGGAGCAGGCTGCACGTCTTCTTGAGCTCCAGCAGCAGCAGCAGGAGATGCAGCGTCAGATCGCCCGTGAGAGGCGTGAAGACACTGATCGGCTGACGGGGCTCATCGACCAGATGCACCAGCGCACTCTGGACTAGCAGCAGCAGACGCAGCAGGCGATGATGGGGATCCTGGGGTTGATCACCAACCTCTACACCCAGACCGTGATCGCCCTTCCATCGCAGCTGCCTGGAGTAGCTCCTCCGCCTCCTATCTTGGCTCCAGCTGCTGCACCAGTGGCTCCAGTTCCCTCCGCTCCGATCCCTTCGTTCAGTATGTCCCCCCTACTGGCTCCAGGTGTTGCTCAGGTGCCTACTACTCCTATCCCTTCAATCAGTATGTCACCACTTCTGGCATCCAGCGCACCGATTCACTCACCACTGCCTGCGACGATCTTGTTCCAGCAGACGCCGACGTCCGTGGTGAGCGCTCCACTTCCTCCGGCTCCACCGGCACCTCCAGTACCTGCTTCCTCTCCTCCAGCACCGGCAGCGGACCCTCCAGCTCCCGCCGCTCCGGCAGCTCCTACGACCGGCGACTCTAGCTCCGACGACTGCGACGGTGACCAGTTCGTCATCGCGCCCAGCTCTCAGGGTCTGTAGGTGCTCGGATCCCTTTTTGGTGTCTTGATGCCAAAGGGGGAGAAGAGTTAGAGAGTCAGGGGGAGTCCTAGTGTTAGGGGGAGTGAGTCGAGTGTCTTATCTTAATTGTATTTGCTATTTGCTCATTTGGTGTGTAATGAACCTATTTCCATCTTTCCTAAGTTGTTAATCATTTGAACTCATTTGATGTTTATCTATGATTATGATCTCTTTGAATTCACTTGTGTCATTTATTGATGTTTAAAGCTTCAAGTATATTATCCGTATTCATTGCATATTTACTTATGGTTCATTCTCTCAAATTCATTACTATCACGCTTTGATTATTGTGTTGTCATCAATCACCAAAAAGGGGGAGATTGAAAGCATCTAGGCCCCATGAGGTACGGTTTCGGTGATTAATGACAACCATTCGATATTACTAATGAATTTGTGAATGCAAGGTCTCAATAACACTCAATCAAATGAAATCAAAATTACATTGGAGACCCATATAAAATCAACAAATGAGATCAAATCAAATCATATGAAGACAAGAAGTGAAAGCTCTAACTTGATATCACTCAATGCTTGAAGACAATCAAAACAACATTTCAAACAAGCGTCAAAGAGGTCACAAGTTCAAATTCCAAAAGAACAACTCAAAACAACTCGAAGTCAACAAGTTGAATACACCGGATCATCCGATGGTCTTTGAGTTGACTGCATCGGTCGAGTTGTGTCAACAGAAGAAGAAGACCTCAGAGCAAAGAACTCACCGGATCATCCGATGTGGGTGGCTCAGTGACATCGGTCCATCATCACAGATTGCAACACTGTTGGACCAAGTGAAGCACCGGATCATCCGATGTGCAGACTTACACACATCGGTCGATCACTCCAGTAAGCTTCAAGATCAAGCAAAATTCTGGAGGAAGAGCCACCGGATCATCCGATGAGAAGACAAATCAACATCGGTCTAACAACGGTCATATCTGACACAGTGACATCAGCTAATTTGGCTTTGACCGATGTTAACTGAAGGGGAGACATCGGATCATCCGGTGTTCGCAGAGAAGTGATGTCAGCCTACTTTTCCAACGACTATCTCGTGGAGGCTGGCTATTTATACCCCTTCAACCTGTCAAATCGACAAGACTTGAAGCCCAGACATACTCTACACATCCTAGAGCATTCAAGCAATAGAGCTACCACTTTCACATCATTTGCTCATCATTTGTACACCAAGAGATAGGCTAGAACTAGCTAGAGATAGTGCTTGGGTGCCTCCACTCTTGGTGATTGGAGTCTCTAGTGTAGTGAGAGCCATAAGGGAGTGTCCCTTGGTGTGTGCGACTTCCGGAGCTTGCCAAGAAGATTGTGGAAGCCCGGAGGATTGCAAAGTGTACAAGGCTTGAGCTCCACCTTGCCGAGGTTGGCGAACGGAGAAGAATAGTGAAGAACCCCCTTGTCTCGGTGACTTGGGAGTGGCAAAACCCTTCGGTGGGTGCCACAACGTGGATGTAGGTAGATCCTTGAGATCTTACCGAACCACGGGATAAACTCCGTGTCCCTTGAGCGTTTGCATCCCTCTCCCTTTTTACACTTATGCAATCTTCATTCCGCAACTTTAATTTACATTGATTGCATAGTTTAATTGCATAGGGAATTGGGCTTGAGGTCGTTAATCTTAATTGCTTTAAAAATTGAAAGAAAGCCCAATTCACCCCCCCCCCCCTCTTGGGCGTTTTGATCCTTACAAAGGAGCATCATTGGATGCCACGAAAAAGAACCAAGTCAGTTCACACTGTCCAAACTTTCGGAAGCACAATCGTTCGCACAGTCCAATCTAAAAATGGGTATACTGCAGGAACCTCAACTTCACGTGTAACCAATCTGTCATGTTCCAGGGGGTATAATACACATGTTGTAAAAACTTATCAAGTTTACTTTCCAAAGTAACTAATGGTAGGTCGTTTGGAGTTTCCAAGTTGTAGTAATGGCCAAATTACTAAAGACTGCGCAGAAGGTGAGAGGGCGCGCGAGGACCAAAGACCACTTCGTGAATTGCTCACTAGCTGGCTTTCCACTTCAAAACGTGGTGACTTCAGTTCACACCTAGCTAGGAGGGTTGTTCCTAGTATAAATAACACTCTTGTGCTCCTGGAAAAACAACATTTGATCATTTGATAACAAAGATAATTTCCGAGTGTCTTGTACACGTTTATTCTTCCATGTTCTTTATGGACTTGTGAGGTGATCCCTCAGGAGTACCCTAATTTGTGCTCCAGGCTTTCGGCCTTTCGTGTGGATTAGTTTTTGGTTTGTGGTTCTGCGATCGTTAGGAGATCGAGTCGAAATCCTCAAGGTTTCGGTACCTCTCTCCCCGTCACTTGGTTGCAACCAACTTTGGCAAGTATAAAGCTAGTTAACACAGATTGTGGTTTTGTGATCCTTCGGAGATCGAGTTGAAGTTCTCAAAGAATTTGGTACCTCTCTCCCATCACTTGGTCGCATCCAACCTTGGCAGGTATAAAGCTAGTTACCCCACATTTTTCAGCTAGTTAATATTGTTCAAACCGTTGCCCAGAGACATATCAGATTGTCCGAACTGCTCAAAGCAATAGTTCGTCGTACTTACTGTTGTGAAGATTGGACCAACCTCGGATTTCGCCCTATCATGGGAGCCGTCGGGTGTTTATTTATAATCAAGAAGATGAACCAAAGACAGACTCGGTTACAAGTGGAGACTAACCCGGACTCCAAGTATTCTACCGAATGTAATATTCTCAAGATCCTAACATACACAAATATGTTTCTTCTAACAAGAAGCACTCTAGAGTCTGGAGCACAGGGACGACTAGTAGAAGACGACGCGGTGGTGTTGGCGAGGCTTGAGGCAGGTGGTTTTATATAGACCGGGTAAGCGGGGCGGCAGATACTATTAGATTAGCGGATACGTCTCTTCGAATTTATGAGTGTCCTGTATCTTTGTCCCCATCAACTTTGACCATTGCTGTCAGGGTTGAGCTAGATTTCAGATTTCAGAGCGGGTCAGCAGCAAAATCAGAAATAAAATATTTCCTCCATCTCTGAATACTTATTGTCTTCTAAATAAGTATTTGAAGTCGGAGAGAGTATATTGTTTAAGTCATATGATATCCAAATTTTGTTCTGAAACCGATACAGATTGCAGTTATAAATGACTGTTTTTGTATTAGTGCATTTTTATTAATCTCACTGCGTTAGCTAAAGCTATAACTCTGTTACCAACTTTTATAATCTCTACCTTATTTAATAAAAGCGGCGGAATAACCGCATTTTGGGCCTGTTTGGTTGTATGCCTAAGTTGCCTAAGCCTAACTTTAGTCACTTGCCATACTTGTGGCATGCCTAAGCTACCTAATGTTAGCGGTTGTTTGGTTTCTTACCGTAGCCTAAGCTTAGGCGCACCTAAAAAAGTGTGGCATGCTTAGGCGGTCAATTCGAGTGCCTCAGTTGAGGCAATTTTTTGTTAGGCAATGGATGCAAAAGTTGCCTAACTTTTGTGGCGCGCCTAACTTTAGTCAACAACCAAACACCTGCCTAAAACAGTGTAGCATGCCTAACGTTAGGCTTAGGCAACTTAGGCATAGAACCAAACAGACCCTTTATCTGTAGAAAAAACAAAAACAGGGCTAGGTGTCTTGACGCAAGTTCTCGTGTGGCTTTGGGGACTCCGACGGATCTCTTGATTCCTCACATACGTTTGGCACGTTGATCTGCATGACCAAGGCTGGACCAACCGACGAGAGGCGTAGCATGTTGTGTCCTCCGTAACGGAACGGCCTCTCGGTTCCGAGCCAGCACGCAGCTCGCGGAGGAGGGCTCATTACATAGCTACATGCCACAAACCAATAGACGTTGGACTCATCAGATAACGTCCCTCGCGTCAAAAGCACCTATTACTCCATTATATTTTGTTTTAGAAACTGTGACATCGTTCCCTATATATTAAGCGGATGTTGAAAAAACGGTTACAAGTGCAGCGTCAATGTCTTACCAGACAGTGAATGCGCAGTAGTTCAGAAAGAAAAATACATGCTCCTGGCTATTGAAACAAAAACGACCTCTAAAACTGCCGTCGGGAGAGTAGTATCTTTGTTAGGGCCTCTGCTCCCGCTTTGCCCAGCACTAAGCGTGATCTTTGATATTCTTCACCTACTGCCAGGATCTGTTTCTGTCTTCCGAAAAATCCTAGCATTTCGCTCTCTCCATAGGCTCCAGCAAACGAGTATGCCTAATGTTCTCGCGAGTTCCATCTGCGCCTTCGTCCCAGCTGCCAAGTCTATATACCAAGGGAACATCAAGTCCTGGCACCTCCAGTTGTCTGGATTCATGGTAGGTGTGCGCGCCCATTGTGCAACCTCCTTCCAAATGATCCGTGATGTGGTGTACTCCGCAAAGAGATGTGCTGCTGTTTCTAGGTTCCTTAGACACAAAATGCAAAAAATAGAAATTGAGCCACTCTCTTTGCTGCAGCCTGAATGCTGTCCATAACCTGTCCATAACCTGTTTCGATGGAACGAGCGGAGAAGCTCAAAGCTAAAAGGAATGAAGGTATGACTCAATCATCGTTCCTTAGTTTTACAGACAATGATATTATTTCAGATTTGATTGGTGTTGGCATTTTACTTTGTGATGATAACGATAGTGATAGGGATGAGAGTATAGTGGAGTCTGTTAAACTGTTGAGAAGTGAGGAGAATAGGAGACTACAGGGAGTGGTAACGACAGATAAAAGAATCGATGTATTAGATGCTGAGAGGGATGAGTATAATGAGGAAGAAGAGGTAGATAGATTTATACTTAATCATTTGTGCAGCGATATTATGGAAGAGATTATGGACCCTAGCGATGATCTGTTAGATCATAATGTAGGGTCAGTTAGCGAAGTAAAGAAGGGGACGGGGAATAAGGGTGGCACGGCTGATAAATAGTTGTTCATAATGAAACGAATATTTTGGAATAGTAACGGGTTTAGAAACCCCAAAAAACATAGGTTTATCTAGGACTTAACAAAAGAAATGGGATTGAGTTTCATTGGAGTAGCCGAAACGGCTGTAAAGGATTTTTTTACATTCCCGTTCCTAAAAAATTTATGCGCGGGTAGAGATTTGTTATGGCACAACAAAGAGCCAAGCGGGAGATCAGGAGGTATTTTACTAGGCGTGGACTTAAACATATTTGACATAGGCGCAATTGAAGAAGGAGAACACTTTATAAAATTCCACTTGTGCAACAAAAGTGATTGCTTCAAATGGGCGTTGGTTATTGTTTATGGTCCGGCCCAAGTACAGTATAAGGAAAACTTTTTAGTAGAGTTAGGAAATTTGTGCAGTAAGGAGACACTGCCAATTGTTATCGGGGGTGATTTTAATATTATGAAGCGGCCAGAAGATAAAAATAAAGACAACTTTAGTGATAAATGGCCATTTTTATTTAACGCGATTATAGACAGCCTGAACCTAAAAGAAATAGAAATGACGTGGAGAAGGTTCACTTGGGCAAATTCGTTACTAAACCCAACTTTTGAAAAATTAGATAGAGTACTAGTGTCTACTGAGTGGGAACAAAAGTACCCACTATCATCAGCAGTTGCACTATTATGGGAAATATCAGATCATACACCCCTATTGTTAAGTTCTGGAGAGTCGGCTAGTAGTAGTTCCGGCGCTATGTTCAGATTGGAATTAGGATGGTTTATGAGAGAAGGGTTTAAAAATTTAGTAACGGAGGTTTGGAACCAAAATTATCAGCATACATCACCGATGGATAAATGGCAAACTAAGGGTGCGTTTGGAAGGTCGAAGCGATTCGGTTTCCGGCTAGAAACAGGTGAAACCGTTCCAAACGCCAATTTACGTATCGTTTCCAACACCGAATCAGAATGAATCGATTCTGTATTTTGTACTGCGATGTCGAAACCGCGGAAAAGGTGTTCCGCATAGCGAAACGCATCGCAAGGTCTCTCCTTCCAGCTCTACCCTCCGCATAGCGTCTTCCCGCGCGTGCTCACCCAGTCACCTTGAGCCTCGTTCACATACATGAAGCCGCTGCTCATGCGGCTCTCCCACAGGCCGCAGCACCTCTTCTCGCGGCGACGGCGCTCCGGTTCTGGCCGAAGAAAAAGCTGGTGCCCACGGGCCATGTCCCCGTATGCGTGGGCGAGGAGGACGGGGTGGTCGAGCGCTTTTCTATGCGCACTTAGCTGTTCGGCGAGCCGGCCTTCGCGGGATCCTCCGCCACGCCGCCCAGGAGTAGATGCGCACACTTTTCTGGTAGTGAATGAGTCTTGCCTTGTTAGTCCCGAAATCAGGAATGCTCTGTTCTATTTGACCCCCTGGTAACAATGTCGCAAGCTCGCGCGACCAAGAGAAGACGGCGGCGGAAGGCACCAACATGCGATACGAGACACCAGATCTAATCGCCGGAATAGACCCTCTTAACCGCACCCAGCTCCTCAAGTTACCCGCCTGTAAAGATCATTATCTGGAACTGATAGTGTCCCTTCACTTCATCCCAACTGTGTTTTTCTTTCTTTCTTTAGAAAATTCAGTACAACTATGAGTAGATCTGTTCTCTTCTGTAATTTCAGAAGCATGGCTTGGGTAGCGACGTGCCTAAGAAGCTTGATCGGTCCGTCTCCTCATTTGCGAAGCTCCTGAGACATTCAGCTAAAATCCACCTGCTAGTCATTGAACAGGATCCAATGTATTAACGGTGAGCTTTCTCGTTCGGAGATGGCTCATTCTTTGATGGATTCGAGCAATGGAACTATGGAAGGTTGATGATGATATAGAGATTGTTGGTGGACTGACAGCGTCAGACGACCTTCTATCAACTGCTTTTGCTAATAAAGTAACTAGGGGTATATGAGTCAATTAACACCTCTCCCATTCCATGCTGAAACTGAAACAAAAAATTAACCAAACGATTTCTAAAGTGATTCTGTTGCATGTATTGAAACCGATCTTGTGTTGAAACTGAATCGTTTCTGATTTTGAGTGAATCTAGAACTGTACCAAACATGCCCTAAAATGAGGAGGTTGAGACAATATCTTAGAGGTTGGGAAAAAAAATACTAGTGGAGTTTATAAAAAAAGAGAAAAAGAATATTTTGGAGGAAGTAGATATATTAGATAAGAAAGCGGGAACACAAACACTGTCTATGCACGAAGTACAGAGGAAACAAATGTTACATGATAGGTTGGCTAGTTTATTAAGAGAGGAGGAGGTTAAGTGGTATCAAAGGGCCAAAATGAAAGATTTACTGGAAGGAGATTCAAACTCAAAATATTTTCACTTAGTGCCGAATGGGAAATACAGGAAGAAAAAATTTATCAGCTTGAAGATAGAGAAAGAATAATTAGTGAAGAGGAGGAACTCATGTCATACATAACTAATTGTTATAAAAAATTATTTGGTCCACCAGTAAATAATTCGTTTCGGATAGATGAGAGTCGAATTGGCGACATACCAGAGGTGTCAGGGTTAGAAAATGAGATATTAACATCTCCATTTACACAAGAAGAAGTGAAGGCAGCTGTGTTTCAAATGGAGCATAATAAATCGCCAGGTCCTGATGGCTTCCCTGCTGAGTTTTATTAGGGGTTCTGGGATCTAATAAAATCAGATTTGATGGATCTTTTTCAAGAGTTTCATAGAGGAGAGTTACATCTGTTTAGACAAGATTTTGGTACAATTATATTGTTACCAAAATGTGTAGAGGCGAATAGAATACAACAGTACAGACCTATCTGTCTACTGAACGTTAGCTTTAAAATTTTTACAAAAGTAGCAACCAATAGAATGTTGAATATTGCTCAGAAGGTGGTGAGCCCAACACAGACTGTTTTCTTGCCTGGAAGGAATATTATGGAAGGAGTAGTGATATTGCATGAGACTATTCACGAGTTACATAGAAAGAAAGCAAATGGTGTAATACTTAAAATCGATTTCGAAAAGGCATATGACAATGTGAAATGGCAATTTGTAAGACGAACAATGAAAATGAAGGGATATTCAGATACATGGTGCAAGTGGATTGAAGAATATACACAAGGAGGTCATGTTAACGTTCCAGTCAATGATAAGTGTAGTAATTATTTTATTATGAGGAAGGGCCTAAGACAGGGAGACCCCTATGTCCAGTGTTGTTTAACATAGTGGTAGACATGCTTGCCATACTAATAAACAGAGCTAAGGAGATGGGTTTAAAGGGAGTAGTGACACCCAATAATTTTTATTGATCATGATCTGGAACAGGCGAAGAGATTAAAATTACTTTTATGTGCATTCAAACAGTTGTCCAGGTTTAAGATTAATTTTCATAAGAGAGGGGTCTTTTGTTTTGGGAAAGCCCAAATGCACGACCTACAGTATACCCAAATATTTGGGTGTCAGCAGGGTGATCATCCGCATAAATACCTGGGTATCCCGATGCATTATAGGAAATTACAGAATAAGGATTGGAAAATGTTAGAACACCAGTTTGAGAGGAAACTAAGCAGCTGGAAAGGAAAACATTTATCCGTAGGAGGTAGGTTGGTGTTAATAAATTTGGTGTTAACGAGTTTAACAATGCTTATGATTTCATTTTTTGAAATACCCAGAGGTGTCCTTGAAAAATTGGACTACTATAGGTCTCGTTTTTTCTGGCAGTCTGATAGCCATTGGAAAAAGTATAGATTAATGAGATAGGATATAGTTTGCCAGCCGAAGGATCAAGGTGGGTTAGGAATACAAAACATTGATATCCAGAATCAGTGTCTCCTAGCTAAATGGATTTTTAAGCTTTTAAATGAGGATGGCATATGGCAAAGACTATTAAATAAAAAATATTTAGATAAGCACAATATCGGACAAGTACAGAGAAGACCGGGTGACTCGCATTTCTGGTCGAGCCTTATGAAAGGGAAAGACAGAGTGTTACTGCTAGGACATTTTAAGATAAATAACGGTAAAAGTACCAGATTTTGGGAAGATAAATGGGTAGGAAATTGTGCATTAAAAGATAAATATGGGACACTATATAATATTGTACGCCGCAAGGATGCAACTGTTGCTGAGGTTTTTAGTTCCGTACCGTTGAATATTTCATTCAGACAGGGATTATCTTATATGAATTTGAGAAGGTGGAATAACCTTGTCGCGATGATTGCAGATACCACTACAAGGATTCCGCTTTGTTGCAACGATTGTACTACAACAAATACTAAATCGTTGCAGTAAGCTTGGTCTTTTGCCACGATTCACTAATTTGTGGCATTAACATCTATCACCATGAAATACGATCATTGCATTAGCATCTGTTGCTACGATTCACTAGTTCATGGCATTAGGATCTACGCCACAAATCTGTTGCCATGATTCACTAGTTCGTGGCATTAGCATCAATCGCCACGGAATACGATCGTTGCATTAGGATCTGTCGTCACAATTCACTAGTTCGTGGCATTAGGATCTATCGCTACAAATTTGTTGCCACGATTCACTAGTTTGTGGTATTAGCATCTATCGCCACGCAAAATGATCATTGCATTAGGATATGTTGCCACGATTCACTAGGTCGTGGTGTTAGCACTATCACCATGGAACGCGATCGTTTCATTCGGATTTGTTGCCACGATTCACTAGTTCGTGGCATTAGGATCTATTGCCACGACACACAATCGTTGCATTAGGATTTGATGCCATGAATTACCGGTTCGTGGCATTAGGATCTATCGCCACGAAACACGATAGTTGCATTAGGATCTGATGTCACGAATTACCGATTTGTGGTGTTAGGATCTATAGTCACGGAATAGAATTGTTGCATTAGGAACTTTTGCCACGAGTTACCAGTTCTTGGTGTTAGGATCTATCGCCACAGAATGGAATCATTGCATTAGGAACTTTTGCCACGAATTACCAGTTCATCGCGTTAGGATCTACCGCCACAGAATACGATCGTTGCATTAGGAACTTTTGGCATGATTCACTAGTTTGTGGTGTTAATATCTATCGTCACGAAACACAATCGTTGTATTAGGAAATTTTGCCACGATTCACCAGTTCGTGGCGTTAGGATATATCGCCACAGAACACAATCGTTGAATTAGGAACGTTTGCCATGAATTACTAGTTCGTGGCATTAAGATTTATCGCCACAGAACAGAATCATTGCATTAGGAACTTTTGCCATAATTCACCAGTTCGTGACGTTAGGATATATCTCCACGGAACACAACCGTTGCACTAGGAACTTCTACCATGATTCGCCAGTTCATGTCGTTAGGATGTATCGCCATGGAACAGAATCGTTGCATTAGGAACTTTTGCCATGAATTACTAGTTCGTGGCGTTAGGATCTATCACCACAGAATACGATCATTGCATTGGGAACGTTTGCCACAATTCACCAGTTTTTGGCATTAGGATCTATCGCCACGAAACACAATCGTTGCATTAAGAACTTTTGCCACGATTCACCAGTTGATGGCGTTAAGATCTATCGCCACTGAACACAATCGTTGCATTTGGAACTTTTGCCATGATTCACTAGTTCATGGAATTAGGATCTATCGCCAAGGAACACAATCGTTGCATTAGGAACTTTTGCCACGATTCACCAGTTTGTGGCGTTAGGATCTATCGCCACGGAACACAATCGTTTCATTAGGATATGTTGCCTCAATTTACCAGTTCGTGGCATTGGGATCTATCATCACAAAACACAATCGTTGGCCTCACAATATATTACAAAATGTTTGCCGCTGTGTGAACGAATGAGAGTGTGGTGTGTTCATCGTGTTCCTCGGGAATCATAAGGATGGATTTGTTTATTTTTTGGACAAGTGAATGATTCAGTTATCAAGTGAATGTGCTCTAAGTTCAGTGATGTGTGGTATCAACAGTGAACCGGAGCAATATGTAGAAAATCACGAAGCTAAAAGGAGACATCGTGGGGAGGACTCACTTTTCATATAAGAAATGCATGCACTTTGCTGCTAATTAAACGTGTCTCGTTTTTGCTTGTACAATCGTTGCATTAGGATCTGTTGCCACGATTCTACTAGTTCGTGGCCTTAGGATCTATTGACAGGGAACACACTCGTTGCATTAGGATATGTTGCCAGGAATCACTAGTTTGTTGCATTAGGAATTTCTGCAGGAGCGTCATTTCAAATTCTGGATATCTTCTAAAGAGGTGGAATTATTCAATATCAGCTTGCTTCTAAGCTTGCTGTTAAAAAGAAGAGCGGCTTCTATCTTTTCAAAAAAAAAACAAATAGTTCACGTACAGCTAGCTCACACAATACTTATATAAAAATCATCATCTTTCCTATTGGTCCCCCCCAATATTGGAGGTACAATACAGTCATTGATGTATGTATCATCGTCGTCGTCATCATCATCATCTTCATTTTCTGATGGAACTCTATGTGCCTCAAACTGATCACATGTTGTCATTTGAAGAGCGGAAGCATCACCGGTTGCTCCCTCAATGTCATTCCTAGCCCATGCGGTCCTATCCTCATTTATGTATGGCATATTGATATCAGTAAGTTGTCGATCATCAAATGTCTCAGCCTCCATCATCTCAGTGACATTATTTTCACTATCTCTAGGGGGGCATGGAAAAAAGGTTTCGTGGCTTCGTTTTAACAATTGTAGTCCATTTGTGTTGATTCACACTTCGAACATAAAAAACTTGTTCTGCTTGGGTGGCTAGAATGTAAGGCTCATACCTAAATTTACAAAGAGTAGTGTCAACATCTATCATTCCATATTGATCCATTTTGTAGCCTCTGCTTTGGCTCTAATCGGAATGAGACCGATCAAATCAGTCACATTCAAATAACAGAACCTCTTGATTTTTTCAAAATCAATAGAAATCATTTCTTGGTTACTCCAAACCACTCATGATCACCATCCTGAACAACAACACCACTGTTTTGCGTCCGTAAATATTTTTCCACCTCTACAGTTTAAAAGAAGAAGCCATTAATTAATGATTGACTAAAAAAACATGACCGACGATCAGGTCCTCTAGATAATGCATACAAATAATCGGTTACTTTGCCTTCTTTGTGTAATGTCATAATCTGTACACATTAGTATAAAAGGGGCCATCGATAAACCAACTTCAGAACACATATTTTTTCAATATTCCATCAAAGTAAAAACTTGCATGTACCTACTCGTTTCTGAAACCAATAAACAAACTCATCTCTATGGCATTTTTCAACATCATGAGAATGAATCTTTTTCAGCTCTTCAAAATGCTCACTGAAAAGGGTACAAAATTAAATTAGCCATCTACAATAAGAATGATCCAATATAGTATATAACATCTGATTTATACGTACTTGATCCATAGAGCGGCCTCTTCAACATTAGAAATAATATAATGCCTGATGTTATGTAGTTCCACCATAGTAAGTTGGCCCATTTAAACCCTTTTTTAGAATTATTAACTTCTGTAAATATAGACTCGGGAGAAGGTTCATTCCTAGCTGCAGCTTCATGACGTTCTAGCCTATTAAGCTTTGTGCCGATGTTATCCAAAAACTGACTACAAAAAGTAATACACTCTTCCATAATATATCTCTCAGCTATAGAACCCTCCGGGTGAGCTCTGTTACGTACATACCTCTTCAATGTACCAAGGTACCTCTCAATTGGATACATCCATCTGTAAGAAACAGGTCCACCCAAGCGAGCTTCTTCAGCAAGATGGATTTGTAGATGTACCATGATATCAAAGAAAGTGGGAGGAAGCAACATCTCAAGCTTACAAATTGTTTCAGGAAATTGTTTGATCATCTTATCGAAATCTGGTTCCGCCAATTCTTTATAACAAATTCTAGAAAAGAATCTGCTAAACTCAATTAAAGGTGCAACAACCTTTTCAGGCAATATGTCACGTATTGCAATAGGAAGGAGCTTCTGAAATATAATATGGCAGTCATGAGTTATTAGACCTGATACCTTACGTGCTTTTTTTCCATACATCTCTTGATGTTTGAGGCATCACCATCGGGCATCTTCACATCCCCCAAAACTTGCACAAGGTGGTCTTCTCATCTTTATGCAAAGTATATGATGCTGATGGACAATCATACTTCCCATTTATATCCACCGGATGTTGCTGTGGCCGTATACCCATATCCTGCATATCAAGATGAGCTTGTAGACTATCTTTATTTTTACCATCCATATTAAGCATTGTCCCCAATATGCTATCACCAATGTTTTTCTCAATGTGCATGACATCCAAGTTATGCCTCATTAGCAATGTCTTCCGATACGGGAGCTGAAAAAATATACTCACTTGATCAAAACTCCCGTATTGTTGGAGTACTTCGTCACCAGAGAGTGATGTTGGAGCCTCTCTATTCTCTATCTTGTTGTTGAAAGAAGCTTTGTCTCGACGCCACTTGTGATTCTGAGGTAGGAAACGTCGATGACCCATGTAGCAATACTTTCGTCCATGTTTCAACCACAAGGCGTCAGTGTTTACATGGCAGTATAGACATGCTAGCTTACCTTTTGTGCTCCATCCACATAGCATTGCATATGTTGGAAAATCATTTATTGTCCACAATATAGAAGCTTGCATGAGAAATGTCTCTTTCTTTGAACTGTTGTATGTTTCAACACCATCAGACCATAATTTCAGTAGCTCATCAATCAAAGGCTGCAGATACACATGAATGTTGTTTCCAGGTGACTTTGGCCGAGGAATTATGATTGACATCAACCAATAAGGTTGCTTCATACACAACCAAGGTGGTAGATTATAAGGGATTAGAATAACAGGCCATGTACTGTAAGAAACATTCTTTATTCTAAAAGTATTGAAACCATCAGATGCTAGCCCAAGTCTTATATTGTGAGGATCAGATAAGAAATTTGGGTGAATGCTATCAAAATGCTTCCATGCTTTCGAATCTGCAGGATGGCGTAATATTCCATCATCAATATGTTCTTCTTTGTGCCAGCGCATGTTTGATGCCGTTAATTCTGCCATATAAAACCTTTGAAGACGGGGAATAAGAGGGAAGTATCGTAGAATCTTGCGTGCTACATGCTTCTTGGGTTTTCCACAAGATAAAGCCTCTCTTGCATCCCCACCAGTACTATTTTGCATCTTAATTCACCAAATTTCGGGCATCGATCCAGCAGAGAATAGTCCTTCCGGAATAACACACAATCATTGACACATGCTTTGATCTTTTCTTAGCCCAGCCCGAGGTCACGAACAATCTTCTGAACTTTATCAAGTGTATTAGGAATGCAGCGGCCCTCTGGAAGCACATATGAGAATAGTTCAAGGATCAACTCACACGCTTTTTTGCTCAAACCAGTTGATAGGAAAAAGATGATGAGGCCCGATCTTCCGAAAGGTAATGGATAGGTCGATTGATGTGGAGATCTCGACGTTGATGATCCGAGGCACTCGAGTAGAACACGAACAACCCCTACAATCACTACACCACCGCTCCGTTGGTTATCAACCGTGCTGCACACGATTGACCTCGCCAAGAAGGCTAATCCCTGCAAGTGCAACCGAGAACACAAGCAAGAACAAGGTAGACACGATCTGAAATCGCGAAGTTGGGGTCTCACAAACCGAAAAACGGCGATATTATTGATCTAAGCAAAACCCAATTGTTCATGGCGGCTACTATGGAGTATATATAGGTGGGAGGACGTCCAAGGGGGTGTTGGGGTCGTTACCTAACCCTAACACACGAAAATAATAGACTTAGACTTGATACAAGGTCCAATGGCCCAATACGGTGGCGCAGCACCCTGACAGATTTTGTACTTGATTTTGTTTCGACGATTCCCGTTGACTCCGAAGGAATTTTGACATGGGACCGGTGCCATTGGAAAGGTTATCCTCTCCTATTTCCGTGCATATGTAGAACGTACAAAACGGAGTTCGTATGCGTCCTGGGCGTCCATTTTAGTGCGTACTGCTCCTGGACTCCGAGTTGGATACGATTTGGAGTTTGGTTCGGTTTCCATATTCTTTGAACGAATTCTCTGGTCTTTCACGTCCCTAATACTCCCTCCAAGTACTCCTTGAACCTCTCCATGGATCCTAATCACAAATAAATCATTAAGTAGCAATCTATGCTAAAAAACATATAAGGAAATATATAAGAACGAGTTCACCTCTGAAATTAATTGTTGTGTATGAACTCTATTGATTGCATCTTGTATGTTCAATGGAGTGTTGTTTTTATCCATAGAAGTGATGTCCTCATCATCCTCCCCTTCTTGAATTGGAGTCGTCCTCGACTCAAGTTCATCTCCTCTCATGTGTTGGTCGAAATGTTCAACACCATCAAATCTTCTTGTATGCAAGAATGGAGGAGGCCAAGATGGTGGACGACATAGTGCGCCATCTTGATCTTGTCCATCAAATAAGAGTGCACATTCACTTGAGCTCGGATCTCAAACAAATAAACATTGTGTCATATTTATAGGTGCAATAATAATGTGCATGATCTTATCATTCTCCCCTTCTTTATGACAAGCCGTCCTCGACTTGCTCGTATGTCCAGCAAAGAGGCTTGCTTTGGAGGTAGAATGAGTGTTGTCCATAATGCACAACCACAGTGAATAATGCTTTTGTTGTCCCTGCTGCAAGGAAAAAATACTAGAAAAACTTGACAAGATATTATTAGCATTAGTACATTCATTTACTTGACCATGTTGTTGCAGCACAAAAGGAGCTTGCTCATTTGAACATATGTAAACTTTATGCACCATAAACATACCACTATTTTCATATTTTCCTATAGCATGAAAAATATTTCTACTTAATAAAGGCAATTCAGATTGTGAAAATATTCTCCTCTCTACAATATTTAGATCACAAAGAGTGTCAAATTCAATATAACCCAAAGTATTTAGAGAAGACAAAAATTTCAGCTCATCATTTTCAGCAGTAGCGGTGATCAAATTCTTAATTTCAGCACATGTGGGTGATAAAGTATCAAATTCATTCAGTTGTTCTAGCATAGGTACAATATAATTATTAGCACACAACTCATTTCTAATAGAAGGATCAGCAGGAAAATCAACATGTGGCAATGGTGTATCAATAAAAGATTCCACTAGTCGCTCCTCGACAATAGCATGATTGGTGAAAAAATTTAGAACATCCAAAAACTTCTCACCTTCAACAAGTGTCGTTACATTTATTCTCATTTTCAGCAGTAATTGTGGGTGAAATATGAATTGATGGATCTGAATTTTCACAGGAGTTGTTGAACACCTCATTCGCTTTTGGATTTTCTACAATTATTGGTTCTTGTTCCTGCAAAAGGTTAGGCATAGGAGGAGGTACAACAAGAAAATTCTTCTCAATCTCATGTATTTCATCTTTGCAATTGGATACACTAGTAAATGTTTCTCGCATAAGAATTTTCATATATTTCCATGTTCGAGGTTTTTCTATATCATTTAAATTGTTCCACCAAGTTAATGCACAACCTACTAATGCACTTGCAATATTTCTAATCTTCCTCCTCTCACACATATGACATTTTCCAAAAATTTTATCCAACTCTATTTCCCAAGCAATATATTCATCATAACCAAGACCATCAAAAGAAGGAAAAGATGGGAGAATGTAACTACTTCTTGTGGAAGGTGTTGTAAAGGTGGTCTGAATGTCATGTGAATCCTTGGTTGATGTTTGATTTTTAGTGAGCAACTCCATCGCCGTCTTCATCATGTCCATCATCTCAGCATATAATGCATGATTCTTGCTTTTACCTGACATTGTTAGTAGCAAACAGAAGACAACACAAAAAATATGTTATCCCTATCAACTACAAAGGATAATGGCAGAGTGGAAGTGGAATCACACACTCTCAAGTGTCTTACCACGCTCTTACAAGTGTTCTTACCGACACTGCAGGTGGCAAACGGTGGACGGTATGAAGAAATCAATGAAGCGTGGGATGATTGCAAAGGTGTATCGATTCTGCTCAAGAGTAAGGTGTAGCTTGGATGGCACTTTTTATGTAGCAAGGATTAGCAACAATGAAATCAGATAGTAAAGTTGAATAAGTGTCCAAAGTACTTGTCAAAGTTGCTGGCCTAAATGTGTTCCTAGTAGTTCAAGCTAGCAAGACATGAGACAAAACTAGATGACACAAAGAATGCAAGCACCTCTGATTTTTTTGTTGTTTTTTTTCTCTTTTTTGTGCGGCTTTTTTATCTTCTTTTGCACTTGCTTTTTTCTATTTTCTTCCTTTTTTTCAGAATGTGCTGCAAAAGAAGAACACAATGCAAACACTCAAAGATATCTCGTATGTCTGTTATAGATTTTCTGCTCAATGTTCTAAGGACAATTAAGCACCTTTATAGTCCCCAAATCTAAAAACTTTGAACAGAAATATTATAGATCTATCTCCTCTATAATTTCAGTATATGGAAGATCTATTTTGGATAAGAACAATGGGAGATATTGCCCCCGAAATACAGACTGTTCAGAATTTCTAGATTAATAACAGATTCAGATCTAATGCAATTTCGACATCGTTAACTACATTTTCTGGGAGAATGATGAATAGAAAAGTTATATAAAACTTCTTAAGCTTTCCAGAAAGTACAAGAACTCTAAAATCCGAGTTCGTATGAGCGAGATATGATGAAAATACCGAACTGCACAGAGGCGAATCTAATCTGGACGTGATGGCGTGATTCAAAAGGATGAATCACACAATGCAAAACTCAAACTAAGACCAAAAACACGTTATAAACCAGCAATATGACTCAACCACGGACACAAACTCAACAAAACCAAACTGAATAACAAAGTTGCAAAGGCTCAAACGTGGTTTGGACAAAGTAATGAACAGATCTACTAAACTGCAAGTTTTTTTGTGGCTTTTTTCTGGACTCTAGGTATGAAAAACAAAACTAATGTAATGGATAGATGAATTACCTAATGGGCAACCTGGAAATCTGATACCAATTGATAGGTAAATTGATGAGGATGATCCTGATCTTCCGAAAGGTAATGGATAGGTCGATTGATGTGGAGATCTCGACGTTGATGATCCGAGGCTCTCGAGTAGAACACGAACAACCCCTGCAATCACTACACCACTGCTCCGTTGGTTATCAACCATGCTGCACACGATTGACCTCGCCAAGAAGGCTAATCCCTGCAAGTGCAACCAAGAACACAAGCAAGAACAAGGTAGACACGATCTGAAATCGCGAAGTTGGGGTCTCACAAACCGAAAAACGGCGATATTATTGATCTAAGCAAAACCCAATTGTTCATGGCGGCTACTATGGAGTATATATAGGTGGTAGGACGTCCAAGGGGGCGTTGGGGTCGTTACCTAACCCTAACACACGAAAATAATAGACTTAGACTTGATACAAGGCCCAATGGCCCAATACGGTGGCGCAGCACCCTGACAGATTCTGTACTTGATTTTGTTTCGACGATTCCTGTCCACTCCGAAGGTATTTTGACATGGGACCGGTGCCATTGGAAAGGTTATCCTCTCCTCTTTCTGTGCATATGTAGAACGTCCAAAACGGAGTTCGTATGCATCCTGGGCAACCGTTTTAGTGCGTACTGCTCCTGGACTCCGAGTTGGATACGATTTGGAGTTTGGTTCGGTTTCCATCTTCTTTGAACGAATTCTCTGGTCTTCCACATCCCTAATACTCCCTCCAAGTACTCCTTGAACCTCTCCATGGACCCTAATCACAATTAAATCATTAAGTAGCAATCTATGCTAAAAAACATATAAGGAAATATATAAGAACGAGTTCACCTCTGAAATTAATTGTTGTGTATTAACTCTATTGATTGCATCTTGTATGTTCAATGGAGTGTTGTTTTTATCCATAGAAGTGATGTCCTCATCACCAGTTAAACACATTATCTGGTACAATCTGACAATGAAGGATAATTAGGTCACCTTCTCACAACCTGGATACAACTCCTTTTTGGCATCATTTAATAAGTCATAGAATATCTTTGCACACCCAGTTGGCTCCTGCTGGTTTATAGCATTTTTTGGATCATCAATATCTACTGAAGTACCACTATTATTAGTGCCTCTAAGTAGATTGGACAGCATATTTTCCATGGCATCATCATCAGAAATTATCTCCTCATTATTTGTTGATTGCTCAGTAATATTTTTTCTCAACTCATTTTTCTCCATTGTGTACCCAACAAGTATAATCAAATGACATCCCATTATGAAGCAAGTGACAATGAACTTCCTTGCGTGTCCCATGGAAAATATTATGATGTTTCGTGCAAGGACAAGGCTTAGTTTCTTCTTCATGAGTGTCCTGGAATGATAAATTTATAAATGACTTCATTCCATCCTACCACTCCTTCATACGCCTGTCTTTTCCCATCCATGTCTTATCTTCTGACATCTCTTCCTACAATTCAATCAGCGTATCTGTAAGAGGATAGAACTACAATAACATTATGTGAGCAATTGTACCTAGCGCTGTTGCTCCTCCATGTGCAGTGGCCGGCGAATGCTCCTCCACGTCGGTGGCCGGCGGATGCTCATCCAAGAGCTTGGCGGTCGGCGGATGCTCCTCCAAGAGCGTGGCGGCCGATGGATGCTCCACCAAGAGCGTGGCGGCCGGCCACCGACGGATGCTCCTCCATGCGCATTTTGTACTGTTAGGAGAGGGGCCATTGTGGATCGAAGGGTCCCACGGGCAGGCAGCCAGGACAAAGCGCACGTGAAGCTATCAGAGTAGGCCCAACACTGCGCTAGGCCACATGTTATTCATGGGTTGAAAGTGTGCTGAGTCAGTTTGTATTCGTGGGGAGAAACTATGTTGGGACGCTTGGTGTTCGTCCCTATGACGCGTGAGCCTATCTACGTTCGCCCGTCTGGCTCTGGTGATTTGTTATCTAAATAAGTTAATGTAGCAATGGGGGTGGTATTCCGATCAAAATAAAGCATACGAATAAAATTTCTTGAACTGCAGCAACACAGTGATATAAACAAGGATTAAATACTAGATTTAAACATCAACAGAACCAAACAGTAGTGTTCAACATACCATTCCAAGCAACAAACTAATCGACAGAACTAGCTGTTACATAATCCTCAATAAACACAAATTAAACTGATCGGCACATCTAGTCCGCAGCACTTCGCTTCAAGCAGTGGTAATAACTTCTGGCCGTGTATAGGAGTAGTGGTAATGATGACACCGCGTATAGGGGCATTGGGCCTGTGGTCATTGGAGTTCTACCTATCTTTTTTTAACATTTTTCTCATCCTTTCTTTTCTTTTCTCTCTGTTCATTGTATCCATTTTTCTTTCCAGTCGTCGCTACCTGTATCATGAAATAAGAAAAACAACATCACACAGCCTTATAAGTCTTTTATATATAGCCCATACTGGATAACACCTCACGACAGAATGCGAAATGCTCGTGTTTAATCCTACAGTCTTCACTACAGAAGACCCTGCAGCCGCTCCACCCTTGCTTCCCGCAGCCGACAGCCATGCACGGGTCAACCTCCTAGTTGGGCAGTGACACCATAGGCGGTCTCAGAGGCGAGCGTGGATGCACCCACGTCAGATTACCAATTTAAGCCAGGGCTTGAATCCGACACCGTCTCCACTCTTTGTTGGCCCTCATGATAGCGATGGACCAAACCGCTTTCTCACCAACATCGACCTCGCCTTCGACCTGCCGGATATACTCGAAGGTGTCGCGGACCCTGCAGTCGGCATCATAGCGGAGGAGGCTAAGGACGTAGTTCGCCTCCATGTGGCAGCCCCGGCCGCCCGGGCGAGAAACTGGGCACCCTGCTGCACGCGATCGTCCGCGAGGACGAGCTCGAGCCCGGTGACGTAATATGCACGAGGGTTGCTGACGATGGCCAGGTTCTCCACGAGGGCTTTGTAGCGCCCCGGGTTGCGCCGCATCCTCCGGGTCACCCGCTCCAGTGCCACGTGCCTACCCACGTCACCATCCAGGCATGCCACATGTATGGCCATACAGGTGGCACGTGGACTTGAGAGGTCATCCAAGGGTCACAGGGAGCTTGCGGTGAGGCGCCCCGCGATCTCAACCGCAGTATCGTGCATGGACGACAACTCCATAGGCTTCGGCGTCACTGTGCTGCGAAGGGAACCAATGAGGTTGTGCGAGGCGAGGACAAAGAGGAAGCTAGAGTACATGCGGAGAAGACGGTGATGTGTCTTTATAGAGTACGTGTGGAGAAGACAATGGAGACATTATATAAAGACACGCGCCATTGTCTTCTCCGTGCGTACTGATGGGGGTCGCGCGCAGTGATGGTTCGGCTTCCAGCAATGGTGGATTCCACATATCCTCTGCAGTACAGCACAAGTGCATTAAGGGTGGCTGACATGTGAACACCACAACCTATGGGACCCACGCCTCTCGCATGCACTAATGGGACGTGCGAAGTAATGCAACAGTTTTGTTCTCAACATCAGCACAAGAATAATATCCTGTCATCAATAGACATAACATACTAAGTTTGACAGGATTAAAGGCTTTGTTTGGAAACACAATATTTTTGGAGTTTTAGAGCAATACTTTGGTATTTGAGATAATCATGGTATTTTTTACAGAATGGTGTTTGGCAACATACTCCCAAACTAAGTATTTAAAACTATGGTTTTGTCTATACTACGGTATTTAAATCCAAAGTTTTTCTCTACTTGCTTCCTCTTGAGGCTTGCTACTTTGCTCCCAAACAGTCAAAACTGCGGTATTACAAAACTGTGATATTGAAATACTTTGATATTTTCATGACATCTTAAAAATTGTGGTTTACAAACACTTTGATATTAAAAATTGTATTCCCAAACACAGCCTAAGACTGGAGTAATCTGCGCCCAAGATTTCATGTTTTACAGTTTGGTTCTCCACGCTCTTTCACCTTAATGCGTACGTACTACCTGTCTTTTCTAACATTTTTCTCGTCCTTTCTTTTCTTTTCTCGCCGTTCATTGTCTCCACTATTCTTTCCTGTCGTCGCTACCTGTTGTGTTATCCTATTACTACGTACTGGTAGTAGTGTATACTACTCCCTTCGTACCAATTCAACTCTATTTTTAGCTTTAGTCAAACTTACTTTTGACTAATGATTTATGTAGATTCTATTAACTTCAATGATATATAAATTGTATATTGTAAACATATTTTTCATGGTGAATATAAAAGTACAATTTTTATATTGTTCAAATTGATCAAGATTACATAAATAATTGGTCAAAGATAAATTTGACCAAACCTAGAAATAGAGTTCACATGGGACGGATGTAGTACTTTACAGACCGCTTTGCAGACCCCACTACAGCGATGTCTTTTGGTACCTCCAGCATCTAAAGTATCGTACCGACCACTTTAGAGGCTACCGACGGTGTGGGGGGTCGTTCATTAACAAGGAATACAGATAGAATAGATAGTTCACTAAACAAAGAAATAGAAAACAAAATAACAGTTGGAAGAGACGAACAACATTGAGTTCATCAACATAAAACATTACTACAAAACAAGAAAAATGACATCATGAAATAACAAAAACAACATCACAGCCTTATAAGTATATAGCCCATATCGATAGCACCTCACGGCAGAATGCAGAATTCTCGTGTCTAATCCTACAGTCTTCACTACAGAAGACCCTGCAGCCGCTCCACCTTTGCTTCCCACCGCCGGTCAACCTCCTTGTTGGGCAGCGACACCATTGACGGTCTCGGAGGCGGGCGCGGATGCGCCCACGTCAGATTACGGATTTCATTCAAGAATTGAATCCGACACTGCCTGCACTCATTGTTGGTCCTTATGATGGCAACGGACCCAACCGCTTTCTCACCGATGTCGACCTCGCCTTCGACCTGTCGGATATACTCGACGGCGTTGCGGGCCCCATGGTCGGCGTCGTAGCGGAGGAGGCCAAGGACGTAGGCCGCCTCCATGTGGCCGACCCTAGCCGCCCGGATGAGAAATTGGGCGCTCTGCTACACACGATTGACCGCAAATATGAGCTTGAGCCCGGCGATGTAGCACACATGAGGGTGGCCGACGATGGTCAGGTTCTCCACGACGGCTTTGTACCACATCGGGTCGTGCCACATCCTCCAGGTCACCCGCTCTTGCGCCACGCGCCTGCCCACGGTGCCATCCTGGCACGCCGCATGCAAGGCCTTGCAGGTGGCACGCAGACTGGAAAGGTCGTCCAAGAGTCACAAGGAGCTTTTGGCAATGCGCCTCGCAATCTTGACCGCAATATCGTGTGTTAACGACAACTCCATAGGCTTCAACATCACCGTGTTGTGAAGGGAACCAATGAGGGTGCGTGCAACAGAGACAAAGAGGAAGCTAGAGTATGTGTAGAGAAGACGGTGGTGTGTCTATAGAGTACGCACGGAGAAGAAGATGGAGAAATTATATAAAAACACACCCCATCGCCTTCTGCGTGCATACTGATGGGGGTCGCGCGCAGTGATGGTTCGGCTTCCGGCGGTGGCAGATTCCACATTCTCTGCAGTACTACAAGTGCATTAATAGTGGCTAACATGTGAACCCATAGCCTATGGGACCCACACCTCTCGCATGCACTGATGGGACGCACACAGTAATGGAACCGCTCTGTTTTCAACATCAGCACAAGAATAATATCCTGTCATCAATAGAGATAACATACTATGTTTGCAAGTAATCTGCGCCAAACATTTATTGTTTTACAGTTTGGTTCTCCACGCTCTATCACCTTAATTCGTACGTACGTACTACCTATCTTTCTCTAACATTTTTCTCGTCCTTTCTTTTCATTTCTCTCTGTTCATTGTCTCCACTTTTCATTCCAGTCGTCGCTAATCGAAAGAAATAGTTGTTACATAATCCCCAATAAACACAAAATAAACAAATCGGCACATCTAGTCCGCAGCACTTCCCTTCAAGCGATGATAATAACTTCTGGCCGCGTCTAGGAGTAGTGGTAATGATGACACCGCGTATAGGGGCGTACGGCCAGTGGTACGTTGGACTTCTACCTATCTTTTTCTAAAAAATTTCTTGTCCTTTCTTTTCTTTTCTCTCTGTTCATTCTCTCCACTTTTCTTTTCAGTCGTTGCTACTTGTTGTGTTATCCTATTACTACGTACTGGTAGTATTGTATACTACTCCCTTCGTACCAACTCGACTCTATTTTTAGCTTTAGTCAAACTTACTTTTGACTAATGATATCTGTAGATTCTATTAACTTCTATGATATATAAATTGTATATTGTAAACATATTTGTCATGGTGAATCTAAAAGTACAATTTTTATATTGTTCAAATTGATCAAGATTACATAAATAATTGGTCAAAGATAAGTTTGATCAAACCTAGAAATAGAGTTCACATGGGACGGATGTAGTACTTTACAGACCGCTTTGCAGGCCCCGCTACAGGTGATGTCTTCTGGCACCTCCAGCATCTAAAGTATCGTACCGGCCACTTTAGAGGCTACCGGCGGTGTGGGGGGTCGTTCATTAACAAGGAATACAAATAGAATAGATAGTTCACTAAACAAACAA
Source organism: Tuctoria greenei (assembly GCA_036927565.1). Lineage (NCBI taxonomy): Eukaryota > Viridiplantae > Streptophyta > Magnoliopsida > Poales > Poaceae > Tuctoria > Tuctoria greenei. The sequence goes on along the minus strand of JAYESD010000003.1, from coordinate 79,581,808 downwards.
ATAGAAAACAAAATAACAGTTGGAAGAGACGAACAACATTGAGTTCATCAACATAAAACATTACTACAAAACAAGAAAAATGACATCATGAAACAACAAAAACAACATCACAGCCTTATAAGTGTATGGCCCATATTGGATAACACCTCACGGCAGAATGCGAAATTCTCATGTCTAATCCTACAGTCTTCACTATAGAAGACCCTGCAGCCGCTCCACCTTTGCTTCCCACCGCCGGTCAACCTCCTTGTTGGGTAGCGACACCATCGACGGTCTCGGAGGCGGGCGCGGATGCGCCCACGTCAGATTACGGATTTCATCCAGGAATTGAATCCGACACCGCCTGCACTCATTGTTGGTCCTTATGATGGCAACGGACCCAACCACTTTCTCACCGATGTCGACCTCGCCTTCGACCTGTCGGATATACTCGACGGCGTTGCGGGCCCCATGGCTGGCGTCGTAGCGGAGGAGGCCAAGGACGTAGGCCACCTCGTCGGCCCTAGCCGCCCGAACGAGACACTGGGTGCTCTGCTGCGCACAATCGACCGCAAAGAAGAGCTTGAGCCCGGTGATGTAGCACAGATGAGGGTGGCCTACGATGGCCAGGTTCTCCATGACGGCTTTGTACCACATCGGGTCATGCCACATCCTCCAGGTCACCCGCTCTAGCGCCACGCGCCTGCCCACGGAGCCATCCCGGCACGCCGCATGCATGGCCTTGCAGGTGGCACGCAGACTGGAGAGGTCGTCCAAGGGTCATAAGGTGCTTTCGGCGATGCACCCCGCAATCTCGACCGCAATATCGTGCATTAACGACAACTCCATAGGCTTCGGCATCACCGTGTTGTGAAGGGAACCAATGAGGGTGCGTGCAACGGGGACAAAGAGGAAGCTAGAGTACGTGCGGAGAAGACGGTGGTGTGTCTATAGAGTACGCACGGAGAAGAAGATGGAGAAATTATATAAAAACACACCCCATCGTCTTCTCTGTGCATACTGATGGGGGTCACGCGCAGTGATGGTTCGGCTTCCGGCGGTGGCGGATTCCACATCCTCTGCAGTACTGCAGGTGCATTAATAGTGGCTAACATGTGAACCCACAGCCTAAGGGACCCACGCCTCTCGCATGCACTAATGGGACGCACACAGTAATGGAACCGCTCTGTTTTCAACATCAAGACAAGAATAATATCCTGTCATCAATAGAGATAACATACTATGTTTGCCACTAATCTGCGCCAAACATTTCTTGTTTTACAGTTTGGTTCTCCACGCTCTTTGACCTTAATTCGTACGTACGTACTACCTATCTTTCTCTAACATTTTTCTCGTCCTTTCTTTTTATTTCTCTCTGTTCATTGTCTCCACTTTTCATTTCAGTCATCGCTAATCGAAATAAATAGTTGTTACATAATCCCCAATAAACACAAAATAAACTAATCGGCACATCTAGTCTGCAACACTTCCCTTCAAGCGATGATAATAACTTCTGGCCGCGTCTAGGAGTAGTGGTAATGATGACACCGCGTATAGGGGCATACGGCCAGTGGTACGTTGGACTTCTACCTATCTTTTTCTAAAAATTTTCTCGTCCTTCCTTTTCTTTTCTCTCTGTTCATTCTCTCCACTTTTCTTTTCAGTCGTCGCTACCTGTTGTGTTATCCTATTACTACGTACTGGTAGTATTGTATACTACTCCCTTCGTACCAACTCAACTCTATTTTTAGCTTTAGTCAAACTTACTTTTGACTAATGATTTTTGTAGATTCTATTAACTTCTATGATATATAAATTGTATATTGTAAACATATTTTTCATGGTGAATCTAAAGGTACAATTTATATATTGTTCAAATTGATCAAGATTACATAAATAATTGGTCAAAGATAAATTTGACCAAACCTGGAAATAGAGTTCACATGGGACGGATGTAGTACTTTACATACCGCTTTGTAGGCCCCGCTACAGGCGATGTCTTCTGGCACCTCCAGCATCTAAAGTATCGTACCGACCGCTTTAGATGCTACCGGCAGTGTGGGGGTCGTTCATTAACAAGGGATACAGATAGAATAGATAGTTCACTAAACAAACAAATAGAAAACAAAATAATAGTTGGAAGAGATGAATAACATTGAGTTCATCAACATAAAACATTACTACAAAACAAGAAAAACGACATCATGAAACAACAAAAATTTCAGCTCATCATTTTCAGCAGTAGCGGTGATCAAATTCTTAATTTCAGCACATGTGGGTGATAAAGTATCAAATTCATTCAGTTGTTCTAGCATAGGTACAATATAATTATTAGCACACAACTCATTTCTAATAGAAGGATCAGCAGGAAAATCAACATGTGGCAATGGTGTATCAATAAAAGATTCCACTAGTCGCTCCTCGACAATAGCATGATTGGTGAAAAAATTTAGAACATCCAAAAACTTCTCACCTTCAACAAGTGTCGTTACATTTATTCTCATTTTCAGCAGTAATTGTGGGTGAAATATGAATTGATGGATCTGAATTTTCACAGGAGTTGTTGAACACCTCATTCGCTTTTGGATTTTCTACAATTATTGGTTCTTGTTCCTGCAAAAGGTTAGGCATAGGAGGAGGTACAACAAGAAAATTCTTCTCAATCTCATGTATTTCATCTTTGCAATTGGATACACTAGTAAATGTTTCTCGCATAAGAATTTTCATATATTTCCATGTTCGAGGTTTTTCTATATCATTTAAATTGTTCCACCAAGTTAATGCACAACCTACTAATGCACTTGCAATATTTCTAATCTTCCTCCTCTCACACATATGACATTTTCCAAAAATTTTATCCAACTCTATTTCCCAAGCAATATATTCATCATAACCAAGACCATCAAAAGAAGGAAAAGATGGGAGAATGTAACTACTTCTTGTGGAAGGTGTTGTAAAGGCGGTCTGAATGTCATGTGAATCCTTGGTTGATGTTTGATTTTTAGTGAGCAACTCCATCGCCGTCTTCATCATGTCCATCATCTCAGCATATAATGCATGATTCTTGCTTTTACCTGACATTGTTAGTAGCAAACAGAAGACAACACAAAAAATATGTTATCCCTATCAACTACAAAGGATAATGGCAGAGTGGAAGTGGAATCACACACTCTCAAGTGTCTTACCACGCTCTTACAAGTGTTCTTACCGACACTGCAGGTGGCAAACGGTGGACGGTATGAAGAAATCAATGAAGCGTGGGATGATTGCAAAGGTGTATCGATTCTGCTCAAGAGTAAGGTGTAGCTTGGATGGCACTTTTTATGTAGCAAGGATTAGCAACAATGAAATCAGATAGTAAAGTTGAATAAGTGTCCAAAGTACTTGTCAAAGTTGCTGGCCTAAATGTGTTCCTAGTAGTTCAAGCTAGCAAGACATGAGACAAAACTAGATGACACAAAGAATGCAAGCACCTCTGATTTTTTTGTTGTTTTTTTTCTCTTTTTTGTGCGGCTTTTTTATCTTCTTTTGCACTTGCTTTTTTCTATTTTCTTCCTTTTTTTCAGAATGTGCTGCAAAAGAAGAACACAATGCAAACACTCAAAGATATCTCGTATGTCTGTTATAGATTTTCTGCTCAATGTTCTAAGGACAATTAAGCACCTTTATAGTCCCCAAATCTAAAAACTTTGAACAGAAATATTATAGATCTATCTCCTCTATAATTTCAGTATATGGAAGATCTATTTTGGATAAGAACAATGGGAGATATTGCCCCCGAAATACAGACTGTTCAGAATTTCTAGATTAATAACAGATTCAGATCTAATGCAATTTCGACATCGTTAACTACATTTTCTGGGAGAATGATGAATAGAAAAGTTATATAAAACTTCTTAAGCTTTCCAGAAAGTACAAGAACTCTAAAATCCGAGTTCGTATGAGCGAGATATGATGAAAATACCGAACTGCACAGAGGCGAATCTAATCTGGACGTGATGACGTGATTCAAAAGGATGAATCACACAATGCAAAACTCAAACTAAGACCAAAAACACGTTATAAACCAGCAATATGACTCAACCACGGACACAAACTCAACAAAACCAAACTGAATAACAAAGTTGCAAAGGCTCAAACGTGGTTTGGACAAAGTAATGAACAGATCTACTAAACTGCAAGTTTTTTTGTGGCTTTTTTCTGGACTCTAGGTATGAAAAACAAAACTAATGTAATGGATAGATGAATTACCTAATGGGCAACCTGGAAATCTGATACCAATTGATAGGTAAATTGATGAGGATGATCCTGATCTTCCGAAAGGTAATGGATAGGTCGATTGATGTGGAGATCTCGACGTTGATGATCCGAGGCTCTCGAGTAGAACACGAACAACCCCTGCAATCACTACACCACTGCTCCGTTGGTTATCAACCATGCTGCACACGATTGACCTCGCCAAGAAGGCTAATCCCTGCAAGTGCAACCAAGAACACAAGCAAGAACAAGGTAGACACGATCTGAAATCGCGAAGTTGGGGTCTCACAAACCGAAAAACGGCGATATTATTGATCTAAGCAAAACCCAATTGTTCATGGCGGCTACTATGGAGTATATATAGGTGGTAGGACGTCCAAGGGGGCGTTGGGGTCGTTACCTAACCCTAACACACGAAAATAATAGACTTAGACTTGATACAAGGCCCAATGGCCCAATACGGTGGCGCAGCACCCTGACAGATTCTGTACTTGATTTTGTTTCGACGATTCCTGTCCACTCCGAAGGTATTTTGACATGGGACCGGTGCCATTGGAAAGGTTATCCTCTCCTCTTTCTGTGCATATGTAGAACGTCCAAAACGGAGTTCGTATGCATCCTGGGCATCCGTTTTAGTGCGTACTGCTCCTGGACTCCGAGTTGGATACGATTTGGAGTTTGGTTCGGTTTCCATCTTCTTTGAACGAATTCTCTGGTCTTCCACATCCCTAATACTCCCTCCAAGTACTCCTTGAACCTCTCCATGGATCCTAATCACAATTAAATCATTAGGTAGCAATCTATGCTAAAAAACATATAAGGAAATATATAAGAACGAGTTCACCTCTGAAATTAATTGTTGTGTATTAACTCTATTGATTGCATCTTGTATGTTCAATGGAGTGTTGTTTTTATCCATAGAAGTGATGTCCTCATCACCAGTTAAACACATTATCTGGTACAATCTGACAATGAAGGATAATTAGGTCACCTTCTCACAACCTGGATACAACTCCTTTTTGGCATCATTTAATAAGTCATAGAATATCTTTGCACACCCAGTTGGCTCCTGCTGGTTTATAGCATTTTTTGGATCATCAATATCTACTGAAGTACCACTATTATTAGTGCCTCTAAGTAGATTGGACAGCATATTTTCCATGGCATCATCATCAGAAATTATCTCCTCATTATTTGTTGATTGCTCAGTAATATTTTTTCTCAACTCATTTTTCTCCATTGTGTACCCAACAAGTATAATCAAATGACATCCCATTATGAAGCAAGTGACAATGAACTTCCTTGCGTGTCCCATGGAAAATATTATGATGTTTCGTGCAAGGACAAGGCTTAGTTTCTTCTTCATGAGTGTCCTGGAATGATAAATTTATAAATGACTTCATTCCATCCTACCACTCCTTCATACGCCTGTCTTTTCCCATCCATGTCTTATCTTCTGACATCTCTTCCTACAATTCAATCAGCGTATCTGTAAGAGGATAGAACTACAATAACATTATGTGAGCAATTGTACCTAGCGCTGTTGCTCCTCCATGTGCAGTGGCCGGCGAATGCTCCTCCACGTCGGTGGCCGGCGGATGCTCATCCAAGAGCTTGGCGGTCGGCGGATGCTCCTCCAAGAGCGTGGCGGCCGATGGATGCTCCACCAAGAGCGTGGCGGCCGGCCACCGACGGATGCTCCTCCATGCGCATTTTGTACTGTTAGGAGAGGGGCCATTGTGGATCGAAGGGTCCCACAGGCAGGCAGCCAGGACAAAGCGCACGTGAAGCTATCAGAGTAGGCCCAACACTGCGCTAGGCCACATGTTATTCATGGGTTGAAAGTGTGCTGAGTCAGTTTGTATTCGTGGGGAGAAACTATGTTGGGACGCTTGGTGTTCGTCCCTATGACGCGTGAGCCTATCTACGTTCGCCCGTCTGGCTCTGGTGATTTGTTATCTAAATAAGTTAATGTAGCAATGGGGGTGGTATTCCGATCAAAATAAAGCATACGAATAAAATTTCTTGAACTGCAGCAACACAGTGATATAAACAAGGATTAAATACTAGATTTAAACATCAACAGAACCAAACAGTAGTGTTCAACATACCATTCCAAGCAACAAACTAATCGACAGAACTAGCTGTTACATAATCCTCAATAAACACAAATTAAACTGATCGGCACATCTAGTCCGCAGCACTTCGCTTCAAGCAGTGGTAATAACTTCTGGCCGTGTATAGGAGTAGTGGTAATGATGACACCGCGTATAGGGGCATTGGGCCTGTGGTACATTGGAGTTCTACCTATCTTTTTTTAACATTTTTCTCATCCTTTCTTTTCTTTTCTCTCTGTTCATTGTATCCATTTTTCTTTCCAGTCGTCGCTACCTGTATCATGAAATAAGAAAAACAACATCACACAGCCTTATAAGTCTTTTATATATAGCCCATACTGGATAACACCTCACGGCAGAATGCGAAATGCTCGTGTTTAATCCTACAGTCTTCACTACAGAAGACCCTGCAGCCGCTCCACCCTTGCTTCCCGCAGCCGACAGCCATGCACGGGTCAACCTCCTAGTTGGGCAGTGACACCATAGGCGGTCTCAGAGGCGAGCGTGGATGCACCCACGTCAGATTACCAATTTAAGCCAGGGCTTGAATCCGACACCGTCTCCACTCTTTGTTGGCCCTCATGATAGCGATGGACCAAACCGCTTTCTCACCAACATCGACCTCGCCTTCGACCTGCCGGATATACTCGAAGGTGTCGCGGACCCTGCAGTCGGCATCATAGCGGAGGAGGCTAAGGACGTAGTTCGCCTCCATGTGGCAGCCCCGGCCGCCCGGGCGAGAAACTGGGCACCCTGCTGCACGCGATCGTCCGCGAGGACGAGCTCGAGCCCGGTGACGTAATATGCACGAGGGTTGCTGACGATGGCCAGGTTCTCCACGAGGGCTTTGTAGCGCCCCGGGTTGCGCCGCATCCTCCGGGTCACCCGCTCCAGTGCCACGTGCCTACCCACGTCACCATCCAGGCATGCCACATGTATGGCCATACAGGTGGCACGTGGACTTGAGAGGTCATCCAAGGGTCACAGGGAGCTTGCGGTGAGGCGCCCCGCGATCTCAACCGCAGTATCGTGCATGGACGACAACTCCATAGGCTTCGGCGTCACTGTGCTGCGAAGGGAACCAATGAGGTTGTGCGAGGCGAGGACAAAGAGGAAGCTAGAGTACATGCGGAGAAGACGGTGATGTGTCTTTATAGAGTACGTGTGGAGAAGACAATGGAGACATTATATAAAGACACGCGCCATTGTCTTCTCCGTGCGTACTGATGGGGGTCACGCGCAGTGATGGTTCGGCTTCCAGCAATGGTGGATTCCACATATCCTCTGCAGTACAGCACAAGTGCATTAAGGGTGGCTGACATGTGAACACCACAACCTATGGGACCCACGCCTCTCGCATGCACTAATGGGACGTGCGAAGTAATGCAACAGTTTTGTTCTCAACATCAGCACAAGAATAATATCCTGTCATCAATAGACATAACATACTAAGTTTGACAGGATTAAAGGCTTTGTTTGGAAACACAGTATTTTTGGAGTTTTAGAGCAATACTTTGGTATTTGAGATAATCATGGTATTTTTTACAGAATGGTGTTTGGCAACATACTCCCAAACTATGTATTTAAAACTATGGTTTTGTCTATACTACGGTATTTAAATCCAAAGTTTTTCTCTACTTGCTTCCTCTTGAGGCTTGCTACTTTGCTCCCAAACAGTCAAAACTGCGGTATTACAAAACTGTGATATTGAAATACTTTGATATTTTCATGACATCTTAAAAATTGTGGTTTACAAACACTTTGATATTAAAAATTGTATTCCCAAACACAGCCTAAGACTGGAGTAATCTGCGCCCAAGATTTCATGTTTTACAGTTTGGTTCTCCACGCTCTTTCACCTTAATGCGTACGTACTACCTGTCTTTTCTAACATTTTTCTCGTCCTTTCTTTTCTTTTCTCGCCGTTCATTGTCTCCACTATTCTTTCCTGTCGTCGCTACCTGTTGTGTTATCCTATTACTACGTACTGGTAGTAGTGTATACTACTCCCTTCGTACCAATTCAACTCTATTTTTAGCTTTAGTCAAACTTACTTTTGACTAATGATTTATGTAGATTCTATTAACTTCAATGATATATAAATTGTATATTGTAAACATATTTTTCATGGTGAATATAAAAGTACAATTTTTATATTGTTCAAATTGATCAAGATTACATAAATAATTGGTCAAAGATAAATTTGACCAAACCTAGAAATAGAGTTCACATGGGACGGATGTAGTACTTTACAGACCGCTTTGCAGGCCCCACTACAGCGATGTCTTTTGGTACCTCCAGCATCTAAAGTATCGTACCGACCACTTTAGAGGCTACCGACGGTGTGGGGGGTCGTTCATTAACAAGGAATACAGATAGAATAGATAGTTCACTAAACAAAGAAATAGAAAACAAAATAACAGTTGGAAGAGACGAACAACATTGAGTTCATCAACATAAAACATTACTACAAAACAAGAAAAATGACATCATGAAATAACAAAAACAACATCACAGCCTTATAAGTATATAGCCCATATCGATAGCACCTCACGGCAGAATGCAGAATTCTCGTGTCTAATCCTACAGTCTTCACTACAGAAGACCCTGCAGCCGCTCCACCTTTGCTTCCCACCGCCGGTCAACCTCCTTGTTGGGCAGCGACACCATTGACGGTCTCGGAGGCGGGCGCGGATGCGCCCACGTCAGATTACGGATTTCATTCAAGAATTGAATCCGACACTGCCTGCACTCATTGTTGGTCCTTATGATGGCAACGGACCCAACCGCTTTCTCACCGATGTCGACCTCGCCTTCGACCTGTCGGATATACTCGACGGCGTTGCGGGCCCCATGGTCGGCGTCGTAGCGGAGGAGGCCAAGGACGTAGGCCGCCTCCATGTGGCCGACCCTAGCCGCCCGGATGAGAAATTGGGCGCTCTGCTACACACGATTGACCGCAAATATGAGCTTGAGCCCGGCGATGTAGCACACATGAGGGTGGCCGACGATGGTCAGGTTCTCCACGACGGCTTTGTACCACATCGGGTCGTGCCACATCCTCCAGGTCACCCGCTCTTGCGCCACGCGCCTGCCCACAGTGCCATCCTGGCACGCCGCATGCAAGGCCTTGCAGGTGGCACGCAGACTGGAAAGGTCGTCCAAGAGTCACAAGGAGCTTTTGGCAATGCGCCTCGCAATCTTGACCGCAATATCGTGTGTTAACGACAACTCCATAGGCTTCAACATCACCGTGTTGTGAAGGGAACCAATGAGGGTGCGTGCAACAGAGACAAAGAGGAAGCTAGAGTATGTGTAGAGAAGACGGTGGTGTGTCTATAGAGTACGCACGGAGAAGAAGATGGAGAAATTATATAAAAACACACCCCATCGCCTTCTGCGTGCATACTGATGGGGGTCGCGCGCAGTGATGGTTCGGCTTCCGGCGGTGGCAGATTCCACATTCTCTGCAGTACTACAAGTGCATTAATAGTGGCTAACATGTGAACCCATAGCCTATGGGACCCACACCTCTCGCATGCACTTATGGGACGCACACAGTAATGGAACCGCTCTGTTTTCAACATCAGCACAAGAATAATATCCTGTCATCAATAGAGATAACATACTATGTTTGCAAGTAATCTGCGCCAAACATTTATTGTTTTACAGTTTGGTTCTCCACGCTCTATCACCTTAATTCGTACGTACGTACTACCTATCTTTCTCTAACATTTTTCTCGTCCTTTCTTTTCATTTCTCTCTGTTCATTGTCTCCACTTTTCATTCCAGTCGTCGCTAATCGAAAGAAATAGTTGTTACATAATCCCCAATAAACACAAAATAAACAAATCGGCACATCTAGTCCACAGCACTTCCCTTCAAGCGATGATAATAACTTCTGGCCGCTTCTAGGAGTAGTGGTAATGATGACACCGCGTATAGGGGCGTACGGCCAGTGGTACGTTGGACTTCTACCTATCTTTTTCTAAAAAATTTCTTGTCCTTTCTTTTCTTTTCTCTCTGTTCATTCTCTCCACTTTTCTTTTCAGTCGTTGCTACTTGTTGTGTTATCCTATTACTACGTACTGGTAGTATTGTATACTACTCCCTTCGTACCAACTCGACTCTATTTTTAGCTTTAGTCAAACTTACTTTTGACTAATGATATCTGTAGATTCTATTAACTTCTATGATATATAAATTGTATATTGTAAACATATTTGTCATGGTGAATCTAAAAGTACAATTTTTATATTGTTCAAATTGATCAAGATTACATAAATAATTGGTCAAAGATAAGTTTGATCAAACCTAGAAATAGAGTTCACATGGGACGGATGTAGTACTTTACAGACCGCTTTGCAGGCCCCGCTACAGGTGATGTCTTCTGGCACCTCCAGCATCTAAAGTATCGTACCGGCCACTTTAGAGGCTACCGGCGGTGTGGGGGGTCGTTCATTAACAAGGAATACAAATAGAATAGATAGTTCACTAAACAAACAAATAGAAAAGAAAATAACAGTTGGAAGAGACGAACAACATTGAGTTCATCAACATAAAACATTACTACAAAACAAGAAAAATGACATCATGAAACAACAAAAACAACATCACAGCCTTATAAGTATATGGCCCATATTGGATAACACCTCACGGCAGAATGCGAAATTCTCATGTCTAATCCTACAGTCTTCACTATAGAAGACCCTGCAGCCGCTCCACCTTTGCTTCCCACCGCCGGTCAACCTCCTTGTTGGGTAGCGACACCATCGACGGTCTCGGAGGCGGGCGCGGATGCGCCCACGTCAGATTACGGATTTCATCCAGGAATTGAATCCGACACCGCCTGCACTCATTGTTGGTCCTTATGATGGCAACGGACCCAACCACTTTCTCACCGATGTCGACCTCGCCTTCGACCTGTCGGATATACTCGACGGCGTTGCGGGCCCCATGGCTGGCGTCGTAGCGGAGGAGGCCAAGGACGTAGGCCACCTCCATGTGGTCGGCCCTAGCCGCCCGAACGAGACACTGGGTGCTCTGCTGCGCACAATCGACCGCAAAGAAGAGCTTGAGCCCGGTGATGTAGCACAGATGAGGGTGGCCTACGATGGCCAGGTTCTCCATGACGGCTTTGTACCACATCGGGTCATGCCACATCCTCCAGGTCACCCGCTCTAGCGCCACGCGCCTGCCCACGGAGCCATCCCGGCACGCCGCATGCATGGCCTTGCAGGTGGCACGCAGACTGGAGAGGTCGTCCAAGGGTCATAAGGTGCTTTCGGCGATGCACCCCGCAATCTCGACCGCAATATCGTGCATTAACGACAACTCCATAGGCTTCGGCATCACCGTGTTGTGAAGGGAACCAATGAGGGTGCGTGCAACGGGGACAAAGAGGAAGCTAGAGTACGTGCGGAGAAGACGGTGGTGTGTCTATAGAGTACGCACGGAGAAGAAGATGGAGAAATTATATAAAAACACACCCCATCGTCTTCTCTGTGCATACTGATGGGGGTCATGCGCAGTGATGGTTCGGCTTCCGGCGGTGGCGGATTCCACATCCTCTGCAGTACTGCAGGTGCATTAATAGTGGCTAACATGTGAACCCACAGCCTAAGGGACCCACGCCTCTCGCATGCACTAATGGGACGCACACAGTAATGGAACCGCTCTGTTTTCAACATCAAGACAAGAATAATATCCTGTCATCAATAGAGATAACATACTATGTTTGCCACTAATCTGCGCCAAACATTTCTTGTTTTACAGTTTGGTTCTCCACGCTCTTTGACCTTAATTCGTACGTACGTACTACCTATCTTTCTCTAACATTTTTCTCGTCCTTTCTTTTTATTTCTCTCTGTTCATTGTCTCCACTTTTCATTTCAGTCATCGCTAATCGAAATAAATAGTTGTTACATAATCCCCAATAAACACAAAATAAACTAATCGGCACATCTAGTCTGCAACACTTCCCTTCAAGCGATGATAATAACTTCTGGCCGCGTCTAGGAGTAGTGGTAATGATGACACCGCGTATAGGGGCATACGGCCAGTGGTACGTTGGACTTCTACCTATCTTTTTCTAAAAATTTTCTCGTCCTTCCTTTTCTTTTCTCTCTGTTCATTCTCTCCACTTTTCTTTTCAGTCGTCGCTACCTGTTGTGTTATCCTATTACTACGTACTGGTAGTATTGTATACTACTCCCTTCGTACCAACTCAACTCTATTTTTAGCTTTAGTCAAACTTACTTTTGACTAATGATTTTTGTAGATTCTATTAACTTCTATGATATATAAATTGTATATTGTAAACATATTTTTCATGGTGAATCTAAAGGTACAATTTATATATTGTTCAAATTGATCAAGATTACATAAATAATTGGTCAAAGATAAATTTGACCAAACCTGGAAATAGAGTTCACATGGGACGGATGTAGTACTTTACATACCGCTTTGTAGGCCCCGCTACAGGCGATGTCTTCTGGCACCTCCAGCATCTAAAGTATCGTACCGACCGCTTTAGATGCTACCGGCAGTGTGGGGGTCGTTCATTAACAAGGGATACAGATAGAATAGATAGTTCACTAAACAAACAAATAGAAAACAAAATAACAGTTGGAAGAGACGAACAACATTGAGTTCATCAACATAAAACATTACTACAAAACAAGAAAAACGACATCATGGAACAATAAAAACAACATCACAGCCTTATAATTATATAGCCCTTATTGGATAACACCTCACGGCAGAATGCGAAATTCTCATCTCTAATCCTACAGTCTTCACTACAGAAGACCCTGCAGCCGCTCCACCTTTGCTTCCCACCCCCGGTCAACCTCCTTGTTGGGCAGCGACACCATCGACGGTCTCGGAGGCGGGCGCGGATGCGCCCACGTCAGATTACGGATTTCATCCAGGAATTGAATCCGACACCGCCTGCACTCATTGTTGGTCCTTATGATGGCAACGAACCCAATCGCTTTCTCACCGATGTCGACCTCGCCTTCGACCTGTCGGATATACTCGACGGCGTTGCGGGCCCCATGGTCGGCATCGTAGCGGAGGAGGCCAAGGACGTAGGCCGCCTCCATGTGGCCGACCCTAGTCGCCCGAACGAGAAACTGGGCGCTCTGCTGCGCACGATCGACCGCAAAGACGAGCTTGAGCCCGGTGATGTAGCACGCATGAGGGTGGCTGACGATGGCCAGGTTCTCCATGACGGCTTTGTACCACACCGGGTGGTGCCACATCCTCCAGGTCACCCGCTCTAGCGCCACGCGCCTGCCCACGGCGCCATCCCGTCACGCCGCATGCATGGCCTTGCAGGTGGCACGCAGACTGGAGAGGTCGTCCAAGGGTCACAAGGAGCTTTCGGCGATGCGCCCCGCAATCTCGACCGCAATATTGTGCGTTAACGACAACTCCATAGGCTTCGGCATCACCGTGTTGTGAAGGGAACCAATGAGGTTGCGTGCAACGGAGACAAAGAGGAAGCTAGAGTACGTGCGGAGAAGACGGTGGTGTGTCTATAGAGTACGCACGGAGAAGAAGATGGAGAAATTATATAACAACACACCCCATCATCTTCTCTATGCATACTGATGGGGGTCGCGCGCAGTGATGGTTCGTCTTCCGGCGGTGGCGGATTCCACATCCTCTGCAGTACTGCAGGTGCATTAATAGTGGCTAACATGTGAACCCACAGCCTATGGGACCCACACATCTCGCATGCACTGATGGGACGCACAAAGTAATGGAACCACTCTGTTTTCAACATCAGCATAAGAATAATATCCTGTCATTAATAGAGATAACATACTATGTTTGCCAGTAATCTGCACCAAACATTTCTTGTTTTATAGTTTGGTTCTCCACGCTCTTTCACCTTAATTCGTATGTACGTATTACCTATCTTTCTCTAACATTTTTCTCGTCCTTTCTTTTCATTTCTATCTGTTCTTTGTCTCCACTTTTCATTCCAGTCATCGCTAATCAAAAGAAATAGTTGTAACATAATCCCCAATAAACACAAAATAAACTAATCGACACATCTAGTCCGCAGCACTTTCCTTCCAGTGATGATAATAACTTTTGGCCGCTTCTAGGAGTAGTGGTAATGATAACATCGCGTATAGGGGCATATGGCCAGTGGTACGTTAGACTTCTACCTATCTTTTTCTAAAAAATTTCTCGTCCTTTCTTTTCTTTTCTCTCTGTTCATTCTCTCCACTTTTATTTTTAGTCGTCGCTACCTGTTGTGTTATCCTATTACTACGTACTGGTAGTATTGTATACTACTCCCTTCGTACCAACTCAACTCTATTTTTAGCTTTAGTCAAACTTACTTTTGACTAATGATTTATGTAGATTCTATTAACTTCTATGATATATAATTTGTATATTGTAAACATATTTTTCATGGTGAATCTAAAAGTACAATTTTTATATTGTTCAAATTGATCAAGATTACATAAATAATTGGTCAAAGATAAATTTGACCAAACCTAGAAATAGAGTTCACATGGGACGGATGTAGTACTTTACAGACCGCTTTGCAGGCCCTGCTACAGGCGATGTCTTCTGGCACCTCCAGCATCTAAAGTATCGTACCGGCCACTTTAGATGCTACCGGCAGTGTGGGGGGTCGTTCATTAACAAGGAATACAGATAGAATAGATAGTTCACTAAACAAACAAATAGAAAACAAAATAACAGTTGGAAGAGACGAACAACATTGAGTTCATCAACATAAAACATTACTACAAAACAAGAAAAACGACATCATGAAACAACAAAAACAACATCACAGCCTTATAAGTATATAGCCCTTATTGGATAACACCTCACGGCAGAATGCGAAATTCTCATGTCTAATCCTACAGTCTTCACTACAGAAGACCCTGCAGCTGCTCCACCTTTGCTTCCCACTGCCGGTCAACCTCCTTGTTGGGCAGCGACACCATCGACGGTCTCGGAGGCGGGCGCGGATGCGCCCACGTCAGATTATAGATTTCATCCAGGAATTGAATCCGACACCGCCTGCACTCATTGTTGGTCCTTATGATGGCAACGGACCCAATCGCTTTCTCACCGATGTCGACCTCGCCTTCGACCTGTCGGATATACTCGATGGCGTTGCGGGCCCCATGGTCGGCATCATAGCGGAGGAGGCCAAGGACGTAGGCCGCCTCCATGTGGCCGACCCTAGCCGCCCGAATGAGAAACTGGGCGCTCTGCTGCGCACGATCGACCGCAAAGACGAGCTTGAGCCCGGTGATGTAGCACGCATGAGGGTGGCTGACGATGGCCAGGTTCTCCATGACGGCTTTGTACCGCACCGGGTCGTGCCACATCCTCCAGGTCACCCGCTCTAGCGCCACGCGCCTGCCCACGGTGCCATCCCGGCACGCCGCATGCATGGCCTTGCAGGATTCTTAGAATCATATCGGAATGAATGCTATACTTTCCCTTCCCCACTCATCTTATTTAGCCTTTTTCTTAGTCCGCTTAGCGGCACGCAGACTGGAGAGGTCGTCCAAGGGTCACAAGGAGCTTTCGGTGATGCGCCCCGCAATCTCGACCGCAATATCGTGCATTAACGACAACTCCATAGGCTTCGACATCACCGTGCTGTGAAGGGAACCAATGAGGGTGCGCGCAACGGAGACAAAGAGGAAGCTAGAGTACGTGCGGAGAAGACGGTGGTGTGTCTATAGAGTACGCACGGACAAGAAGATGGAGAAATTATATAAAAACACACCCCATCGTCTTTTCTGCGCATACTGATGGGGGTCGCGCGTAGTGATGGTTCAGCTTCCGGCGGTGGCGGATTCCACATCCTCTGCAGTACTGCAGGTGCATTAATAGTGGCTAACATGTGAACCCACAGCCTATGGGACCCACGCCTCTCGCATGCACTGATGGGACGCACGCAGTAATGGAACCGCTCTGTTTTCAACATCAGCACAAGAATAATATCCTGTCATTAATAGACATAACATAATATGTTTGACAGTAATCTGCGCCAAACATTTCCTGTTTTATAGTTTGGTTCTCCACGCTCTTTCACCTTAATTCTTATGTACGTACTACTTATCTTTCTCTAACATTTTTCTCGTCCTTTCTTTTCATTTCTCTCTGTTCATTGTCTCCACTTTTCATTCCAGTCGTCGCAAATCGAAATAAATAGTTGTTACATAATCCCCAATAAACACAAAATAAACTAATCGGCACATCTAGTCCGCAACACTTCCCTTCAAGCGATGATAATAACTTCTGGTCGCGTCTAGGAGTAGTGGTAATGATGACACCGCGTATAGGGGCATACGGCCAGTGGTATGTTGGACTTCTACCTATCTTTTTCTAAAAAATTTCTCGTCCTTTCTTTTCTTTTCTCTCTGTTCATTGTCTCCACTTTTATTTTCAGTCATCGCTACCTGTTGCGTTTCATGTTAGTACTATATACTACTTTACAAACCACTTTGCAGGCCCCGTTGCAGGCGATCTCCTGGCACCTCCAGCGGCTAAACTATCGTTCATGCCACTTTAGAGGGCACTGACGGTGTGGAGGGTCTTTCATTAATTGAGAACACAGATAGAATAGATAGTACACTAAACAACAGAAAGAAAACAAAATAACAGATGGAGCAGATGAGCAATATTGAGTTCATTATCATAAAACATTACTCCCTCCTTCCTATATTACTTGTCGTTAGAGCAAGTTTTTTAGTTCATATTTGAACTAGAAAACTTGTCCTAATTATTAACGAAAAGTAATATGGGAAGGAGGAAGTACAAACAAAGAAAAACAACATCCCAAAACAAGAAAAAATAAAACATTACAAAAATAAGAAGAGAAAAACATCACGACAGGATTAATCTGTGTCAAAAGATTTCCTGTTTAAAGTTAAGTTCAACTAAAATGTAATCATATGTTTGGTGCAATCGTGCAATCAACCATCTTCAACCGTTGGATCGATCTACATTATGGTCGTTAAATCTTTTTATTTAACCCCCTCCCCCAGGTGCAGAGCTGGTGGTGGTGGAAGGGGTTAAATGAAAAGATGTAATAACCGTAAGATGTAGATCCAACGGATGAAAATCTTTGATTACACAATTGCACCAAAACTTTAATTGCATATAGGGCTGTCAACGAGTCGAACTCGAGCGAGCTTGTCTTTCTAGGCTTGAGTTTGATAGAACACCGAGTCGATCTCGAGTCGAGCCAAGAATTCATGTATATACAATAGAATCTACTAAATTTAGGTTCACAACTAATTAATAGAATATATAGTTTAGTTAATCATATGTACATATTATAGATGACAACAATAAATGAACTTACTCGAGCTTTTCGAGCTTGAGCTCATCAAGCTCGCAAGCTCAAGTTTGGCACGTTTAGAATTGGGACAATGCTCAACTTCATCCTCAAACTTTCAATCAAAACTCAGTTTGGTCCTTGAACTTTCAAATGGGTCAATTATTTAGTCCATCAACTTCATACAACCGTTTCCATTCATCCTTAGTCTGAGTTGGACATCCACATTGGCATGCCACATAAGCTATTATGCCATGTACATCATCTACCCCGGCCACCTCACTTAGAAAAAGATAATATTTTTTATCATCTTAAAAAATAACTAGCAAATTATTTGGGGTGGATTTACGTAGTTGCATGGGACATACATATTTCTCCTCCATTTTTTTTTGCAAAACCATCAAGTGATATATCCTATGTCATATTACATATGTAAAAATATTGTATAATATAAAACTTTAAGCCCAGGGAAGAGCAAACAGAGAAGAAGAGCAAACTTTTAAGCCTATGAAATAAAATATAAAACAAAGCTACACGACTGGCCGGGTACATGTACGGTCCGGGCAGGTGTGCCGGTGCACCTTAACCCCTGTCGTGCGTCCCCGGTGGTTGTTGGGAAGACCCTTGTAGGAAAACCAGAATCGCCTAACATAGTGAATTTTACTGCATGTGTGCAGTAAAGACTGCATACACCATTTGTTTTGATGTGACGGTTGTACTTCCCAGCGATCCTCAACTAGGCCCAATAGAGGGGTTCAGCTGAATCGTCTCCTCTCCTATTGCCTACTTGCTTTAATGTGAGACAGAGTTTACTCTTACTGATACATACTTCAACCATCTAAATAAAACAAACTTCTATAATTGAGGACATTAGGGAGGGTTTTGAAAAATATTTGGCTATCAATTATTTCACGCATCTGTCGACAATCTTTTTCATATATCATCTTTGCAAATTAAGAGTTGATATAATACCAAAAGTATTATCTATTTTCACATTATTTATTTGCGACGGCGAATTAACAAGTAATCCTTATAATCAAAACTTAATCCTAACATATGACAAGATTAATATTTTTTCTATAGTCCATACATTAATACAACATTATTTTGACTGGTTATTTTACAATAAACATAATCTTTTAGCAATTAATAGATCATCAGCATCGTTGAGCACGTGGTAGTTAGGTTTAATTCAGAGCATATTGGGGTTGGGAGGAAAGAGGTGACGACAATTGATTTGCACGAATATCAAAAGTAGAATCAATTGTCACCTAAAAGATATCCTATTTTCAGGAGTCTTAAATATGGTATTTTCTCATTAGTTATTGCAGTCTATATGACACTTCATGCTCTAGACAAAAAAAAAGAAAAAATAGTGTACTTCATGCTGATGCAAACAAGCGGCAATTAAAATAAAAACTCCAGAGTTCTTGTCAAGTTTACAAAATGAAAGCATCGGAACCCTCCCTAATGTCCTCGATAGTTAATGTGTTTTTAATCCTTTTAATTTGTTATAGAAGTTTGTTTTATTTAGATGTTTGACGTATGCATCATTATATACATGTAAACTCTTTCTCATGTTGAAGCAAGCAGGCAAGAGTTTAAGAAATGATTTGAATGACCCCTTAGTTGGATAGCTGGGAAGTACAGCCATCAGATCAAAACAAATGGTGGATGCAGTCTTTACTGCACGCATGCAGTAAAATCTCGCTACGTCAAGCGATCCTGGTCCAGACAGGTATGCTCCGATTCTTGTCCTCCAACTCCATCCAGGCTTCCGATGATGCAGGCGGTTCACCACCAGACTGTAGAAAGGATAAGCAAGCACACATGTAACAATCATTGTTGACTGCGTTGGTCTAACGTTAACAGTCATTGTTTGACTGTGTTGGCCTACGTTTAGTCATTAACGCTAGCCTTTGAATCTTTGTAGTGTGAAAGGGTTTAGTTTTGATTTCACACTACACTAGCTAGCCTATATAAAGTGTATCTCTGCTCCCTGATGAATACACAACAAACATTCTCCATACAGAATAGTCTAGTAACCATTCTCTATATGGTATCACGAGACTAGTAATCCTTCCCTGCATGCTTCCGCTTTCTTCTTCCATGGCATCGAGTCCAAAACCAGAAAAGCCTCGATGATGAGCGGCATGCAAGTTTCTTGATGTGAAACTGACTGCGTGAGCGGTCCTCGGCATGCATGTTTCATAGGAAGGATGTTCCCTCGAGGGTTTGAGGATAAAAGTTACTCCCTCCGTTCCACAATAATTTTCATTTTGGACAAGATTTTTAGTTCATTTTGAACTAAAAACCTTGTCCAACGACAAGGTTATGGGAAGGAGGGAGTATACCATCTAGGCAGCCAGCCAAAGGTTTGAAGGAAGTTACACGGCTGGACAGGTACACGTACCGTCCAGGTGTGTCGGTGTACCTTAACCCCCCGTCGTTTGTCCCCGGCTGTGCTTGAGAAGAGCCTTGCAGGTATGCTATGGTTCCTGTCCTCCAACTCCGTCTAGGTTTCCGATGACGTAGGCGGTTCACCACCAGACAAACCAGCAAAGCCTCGGTGATGAGCGACATGCAAGTTTTTTAATGAAAAACTAACTGCGGAGGCCATCCCCGCAGTCAGTTTTTCATCAAAAAAACTGCATGCCGCTCATCACCGGCCCCTGCAGTCAGTTTTTCATCAAAAAACTTGCATGCCTCTCATCACCAAGGCTTTGCTGGTTTGTCTGGTGGTGAACGGCATGCGTCATTGGAAACCTAGATGGAGTTGGAGGACAGGAATCAAAACATACCTGCTGGGGTCTTCCAACCACCACCGGGGACGCACGACGGGGGTTATGGTACACCGGCACACCCAGACCGAGTGGGGACCGGGGTCCACACATTCTAGGAATCACAGAGGGTGGGCCGTGCGATGCGACACCCAACAACACACATGAAAAGAATACGACAAAATACAAAGTTTTATTTATATGAACAGCGGAAGTCCTTTACAATACTTAATATACAGAGGAAGATAATACTAATAGCTAAACTCTCAGCCTAGCTATGCGAAAGTGCAGCCGTCCAGTCCGGGGATGCTACACACTAGCAGCACACAACAATCACTACAGTGTACAGGGCTCCCACTCGGCGGTATACCCCGACGGGGGCATCGCCACATCCTCGGGCCCTTCTTCATACGTCTCACTTGCAAACAACTTAATATAGCAACCGTGAGCACGAAGGCTCAGCAAGACTTAACTGTCTCACCTAAACATGGAACTCTACATGCAGAGATACTTAACATAGGCATAGATATTGCAGTAAAGGACTCGCCTACATGTTCATTCTTAATTTTCAAGTTATTGATAGCAGCTTACAAGTTTAATAAAAGTACTTTAGTGATCATATTTGACAGCAATCAAAGTTTCAAAACAATTATAAATCAATACATCATATTCTCTTGGCTTCTTCAGTATTTACTACGTCACAGCGCAGTGAACAAGCGGTACTCAAATAACCGCGAGGGACGGTGATTGCAATCAAGAGACACCCGAATAACACGTCACGTACACTCGTGCCTAAGGAGCGTGTCGTGCTCCTCACCACGTCATATGCAGCAACCTTTCACTAGAAACTCAAACACCGAACCGGTCCCACCATCGCGGGCACAAGGTCCCCGCACGGAGCGTGTCTTTGCCCGCTGGCCGATTTACACCTTGCTGCCCTCAACCCACCCCTATTGACAATGGGCTATGCCTCGACATCCAAGTTATTAAGTAACATCGGTTTACTGGGTTCCATATGCCCAGTATGCATCTGGTACAGTTCAAACTTGTCCAGCAGGGCCGCACATGGATCGGTCCTCAATCAACACAAGTAGGGCTATGCACGTGAGACCACATCTCACTGCATCCTACCTGCTGCTCGGTCTCAATTTCATATTCGTAACCCATTCTTTTATCGAACCCAACCCTTGTGATAAAATCCTATCTCACAAGTAGATTCCAACTACTCGGCTTCTACCGGATTCTTGAAAACTTAAGCATGGCATTTTCTACTCGTTGGGCTGTAGACCTACCCAATACTCCACAGGATTTGTGGGTCATGCAAGTGGAGTAACAAGCACCTTAGCCCTAATGCACAAAAATCATCCTAGACATAAGTGATACAAATATAAACTTTTAAATAGTACTTAAATGCAAACCGAGCTTGCCCGGCTGCGAGTCAGAGGGATAGTTAGCTTCTGGAGTAACAAGCACCTTAGTTCTTTTTCTTGTTCTTAGTTGTGTTGTTTATCTTTTCTTGTTTCTAGTTTGTGTTTTTCTTTTTTCTTATTTATAATATCATCTTAAGGTAATGAACTTTATTTTTCTGTTCATTAGTGCGCAAAAATAGTTCATCTAATGTTGTTGTTCTAACGATAAACTAGTGGACTATTTATCTCTTTTATTTTTTTAGAATAGAATATATTTCCGCTTCCAACTCTACTGAGCTGGAGATGCAGAAAGTGACTTCCACCTAGTTCATCTGACAGCGCCATGGAGAACCTTCCACCTCACCGTGTGCCCACTCTCTATGTTAAAACCCAACACGGATCCAACATAATGAGCAATCAAATAGCAAAGTACGAAGTAAATCACAAAATACGCTAGAACAGTTTCTGGAGTATCAACTTTAGCCTAGATTAAATGCGCGTGGGTGTCATTGCAAAAGGGTGAAGACAAAAAATACTTGATTCGGATGGCTTGCAAAGACAGAAGTTAGGGTCAATGAAGTTTTTGCCCGATCTGGATTGAGTTTTAGTTATAGACTTCCATTATTAATAAAATGTATCAAGTGTTTTACTTTCACTAGTGTGTCCGGTTGAGTCTTTTGTTGTTGATCTTCACAAACTTGGTGTATCAGTGTGGCCGTACTATCTACTGACGGAAAGATCAGTTTAATTATTTCCATTATCTAAAAAATCTTTAGCCCAAAGTAACAAAGCACCATCCACCGAGCACTGTCCTCACTCTCGTCGTGCGCGTTTGACATGAAGAATGTTCCCTCAAGGGTTTGAGGATATAATACCATCTAGGAACAGCTCACTACGTACGTGGTTCATCAAATTAACCGCATGCCTTGCGCACTACAATATAATTTCCTACCATGCTATACTCGTCCTTTCAAAGAAACGACAGCCGTAGGTGCTAGCTGCTACGTGTCCAGATTTTAGGAACAAATGAACACACTTGTGAAAACACGTACGCCACATCCGATCCTCAACGTCATCAAATTAACATTATCCTCAACAAGGGGAGCAACGTCTCTCCACGACGTTCCGTCTGGTGTTGCACGCACGGCTCTCGCCTCATGTCGGCCACGTATCCTGATCCAACCGTACAACTTCACATAAAGGAGGCCTAGAACATTGGTGGAAAAATAATACGTATAAGAACAAGGGAAGAAGAAAAAGGATGGTGTGCGTTTTGATACATGAATTATGAGACTGCTCACTTCCATCTTCATTGGCCAGTTCTCGATTCCGCTGATCTCTCCAGCATTCACACTAGCTACTCTCTGGTGGCTGGACCAAGGGTATCCCGTGGCCCACCAGCATACCCAGTGGGTGGGCCCCTGAGAAAAGTTATTGTTGTTGTACGTGGTGTTTGGTTGAGACAGTGAAACTGGTCATAACGATAAGAATTAAAAAATAGAAAGAGTATATCAGATTCAAAAATCTTTATTACTTTCTTTACTCGGGGCTCGGGCCCATCAAATTCGGAAACTCCTCCTCTCATATCGTAACTGCATCAGTTATATATCCACGCCCGTTTCCAAAATCCAAACTAAAGGTGTAGACGAAGGTTTGCACAAGAGAGAAAGTTGCACCGCGCCGCGCCACCGCAGACGACAACTATAGGGACGACAAGGAGAGAGGACCCAATGGCGGGGACTCAGTTGTACAACGTGATTTTCGAGGAAGACGTGATCACCACCACCGTGATGTCCTCCGGCGAGGCAGTGGAGGACTGGATCGACGAGGTCCTCTGTGTCCACCGTCTGCGCCTTCACAAGCTCATTGTCGGGCTCGACGTCAAGTGGCGCCGTAGCTACTCCACCGACCAGAACCCTGTCACCGTTCTGCAGCACTGTGTCGGCCACCGCTGCCTCATCTTCCAGGTCATCCACACTGAATACTTCCCCAACGGTCTGGAAGATTTCCTCGGCGATTCCGACTACCGCTTCGTGGGCGTGGGCGTGGAGGGTGACGCTGACAGTCTTTGGAAGGACTGGCAGTTGAAGGTGGCCAAAATGGTGGACATAGCCGAGCTCGCGACGGAGGAGATGGATCACTCTAGCCTCCGCCGCACAGGGCTGAAGGACATCGCAAGCGCCGTGATGGGCGCCGATATGGAGAAGCCTTATCGGCTGAGGACGAGCAACTGGGACACGTACAATCTCTTCGGCGAGCAGATCAACTATGAGTGCATCGATGCCTTCATCTCCTTCGAGGTCGGCTGCAAGATGCTCTCCGGTGACTACTGATCTAACCACCGAGTTTGCGGATCAGCTGTCGTCGATCATCCCGACATGGAATTCGCAGGTGCAGCACTCAAGTTCTAGCTTTTCTGCTTGTGCGCCCAATCTCTCATAAAATTATTTTTTCTTAAGGAAACACTATATCTTGGGTTCATAACAGATGCGTGCCTCACAGTTGTCGGGTCCATATGTCAGCTGCAGTAATAACTTCAGGGCAGAGGATTTCATCGCCACTTTCTTGGCATTTAAGTTAATGTTTTAGTAGTTTCTGTGATGATTGTTCAAAAAAAGAATAGTTTTTGTTATTGAGGAACTAGCTGGAGTCTATTTGTCATGTTTCTGAAATTTTGAGAAAATTTTAGGCCACAGATCATTAGAAGGTAATAATTACTGTCATTAGTCACTTATTTTGCAATTAATCATTAACCATTAATTTTATAGGTTAAGCAATTACAGATTAACATAGTCCTTACAATTACTACTGTTCTAAGCACTTATTCAAGCTCAAGGGGATTGCCACCATAATTGGGTGTAAGTTATTCCTTTGTGGCTAAAAGGTATGATGCACCTTAACCAAGAAATGACAAGATCACATCCAATGTATATTGGGTGCAAGATGTTCCTATGTGGCTAGAAGGTATTTTATACCTTAGCCAAGGGACAATGGATCACACTCAATCCATGTTGAGTGCACGTAATCCCTTTGTGGTTATAGGTATGTTGTACCTTAGCCAAGAAATAAAAGGATCGTACTCAATACATGTTGGTTACATGTCACTCCTTTGTGGTTACAGGTTATCATTAACTTAAGCTAAGGAGTGACAGATCACACCCAATGCATGAGAGATACAAGTTATCCCTTTATGGCAAGAAGGTATGATACACCTTAGTCAAAGAATGACGGAACACAATCAATGCATGTTGAGTGCACGTCATGCCTTTGTGCTAAGGGTTATCATTACCTTAGCCAAGGAATAACAAGATACATCATACCTATGGAAACCTTGAAGTGTGGATGAGCGATATCGACAAAACTCTCCTCGACCACACTAATGAAACACATGAAAGGCACTCCAACAGCAACACTCAACCCTCCAATGCTAAGGCCATGCTAAAAAAGGATAGGCCAACCTCATGGCCTACATCCATCGTTACGGTTTCAGCCCCTAGCGCGGACCTTGAACAAGAACAAACTTGGGGGAGGATCCCCACTTGAGGTAACTTATATCACACCACTTGCATATTTATTTTCCATCATCCACCTTGCATATAAAAAAAATTAAAAATAAGTAGAGTAGATTTGCTTTGAAAATAAAATAAAAATGTGCGGTAAGAATGATCTGGAACTCACATAGATGAAATGATGAATAGTTGCTCTATTTTAATTTTCCTAAGTCCCTAGTTTACAACTTATTACTCTACAAAATATTGCTTTCATTGGCTAAAATTGCTTTTTTCCTTGATTTAGAAATTGTGGGTAGCAAAAGCTTAATCCAATTCTAAGTTGTTGTGAGATACGATATAGTGATAGGGCTGCTATTCCTAGTTTGAAAGTGAAACTTAGATTTCCGGAGAAATTCTAAAAAGATTTAAGATTCTCTCATTTGATTGGAAATACCTACCAAAGCCATATGATATATCACATTGATAGACCTTATGCATATGCTATTTGTCTTCACATTGAGCTTTGTCAAACTAGTATAGACCTATGTGAGATTTCATTCATTACTTTTTGAATTCAAGATTTCACTTGCACATGCTATACTTCTACACTAGAAGTAAGCAAATTCCCACCATACCGCCATTCCACAATAAAAAGAGAAACTCTATATCATTCATGCTTAGTACTCTCTCTAAAATTTATTGCATAAAAGGGAGTAGAAGACATGGCTACAAGAAAAAGACAAAGAAAAAGAAAAATAAAAAAATGCATGCTTACATCATAAGCATGAGGAAAAAAAAGTAGTCATGTTTCATCCCTGCAAAATAAGAGAATCTACACAAAAAAAGAGTCATCTCAAATATCCACATCCACTCCATTCCATCACACATGCACAAGTCCTGAACCAAATTGTTATGAATTTATTTCTCCTAAGGATTACTCTTTTGAATTAGCAATATTATTTGTTGCAAATATGCCTACTATATTCCCTACCAAGATCCACATATAAGCCTTATTTATAGGTAGGATGAATTTAGGCAAAATGCCTTGGTGAGAATATATTTCCACTACATACAAAGGAGAGACTTGTGAGAATCAAATTGAGATACTTAAAATCTAAATTGAACTCTCCAGAATTTGAGTGGAACTTGATTTCTATGGTATATGTGCTCAATTTGTTGTTCTATCTTTCAACCACCCATGAATAGGAGATGGCATAAGCCCCATAAGGACTTAAGATGCGTAACGTACCATGCCAACTTTTGCAATTCTAGGTAGAGTATTTTGTTGTGCACATGGTACTTTTGAAAAATAAAAACATTGTAGCAACTCCTGATCACCAACCTAAAGTCTTGACTTTGTTTGGGACGAGCAAAGGATAAGCTTGGGGGAGTTTGTTGATGGCTGTTATATACCAATTTCACCCGTCAATATAACTCAATTATGTGAAGGGAATATCATTTCTTGCACACATCACCTTTCTATTTAACTTATTTTGACTTGTACTTGGAGAAATTGTGCATGCAGGTATTTTATACAGAATTGAAGTGAAACAAGGGGATGGATCCTATAAAATATCATCCCAACCAATAAAGCACCGACATGTGGCACCACATGGATCAAAAGGCCCACAAACAGAAGTATTCGAGTCCATCCAACGGTGTAGCACCCATATCAAGGGATGGGACCCACCTGGAAGTCACCTAAAGAAAGCACAGATGGTTTGGAGGACTTACCAGGTCGACCGACCCCCCTAGTCGATCGACCTGGTCTTTCCTTCAAACTCGGTCAGCTTCCATGTGTTGGCTCCTCCCGACTTGAAGAAGTCAGTTGTGACTGATCGCGCACTTTTGGCGGCGGGAACCAACCGCTCTCCAAGCTATAAATAAGACCCCTCACCCCTCACCCCTCACTTCAACGCACACCACTTGAGCATCACTCTATTGTATACACTAGTTCTCCTAGTTCCTTAGTGGAGGTTAGGCTGTAGAGAGGAGCCTCTAGTCCCAAGTCCAAATTGGGAAAGGTATGGCTCATGTATCTTCTCTTGTATTTGTGACCTTGTGTTTTATAATAATATCATTATTAGTCTTTATTTATTTATATACTTGGGCAAAGCGTTCCTTGTTTGGTTGTGGAGTCCATGTATGTGCAATGTGTAGATGTTGTTATGATCTATACAAAATTCCATTCTCATGTTATCATAAACATCATACACCACCACTATAGTCTAATTAGGTAATAACATGATAATGTTAATATGAATATGTTAGTGCTTTGTCCCAACATGGTTTCAACGATGATTTAGTTCATTACCTTAGGATGGCTTGTGTCGCGGCCCCTTAGGTATTTACTTAATATGCTAGCATGGTCCTAGGATAGTTAAGTAGCATTGGATGTCTCATAGACCCACAGATTGAAGAGGTAGGCAGTATGTGGTGACAGACCTATCTGTCCTTTGTAATCCTCCAAGTTCGTTTATGCTACAGGCTCTTGGCGGGAGTCGCCTAGTATTGCTAGGGGTAAACCCGTGCCCGATATGTTGGACCACTAAGCCCTAGTATTCACCATTAGCATATTCATGTGTACTTTATTGGGCTATGTATATGAGTAATTAGAGCATAGTAGGAGTATCTCCGTCTCGTAGTCTAACCCTCGCTAGGACAACCTTACCCTTAGAGTAGATTGCTTAGGTGTGTGTCACACTACCCATATATCATCAACTTACCCCTGTCTTGATATTTGATTAGTATCCCATAGCTTGATCATAAGAGTAGTGTTTACTTTACTACATTGCATTCCTTTGAGATAAATACGATACCCTTGGGAATACTCTTGGGTGAAATGCTACACGGTAGTTTTCGTGCGCTTGCGGACGTCATCTCTTTCGAGAGATGATCTGTAACGTTAGTAGACATCAACAGCCATTATTTACCAATTTCGACCGTCAATATTTTTCAATTATGTGAGGGAACAAATATTTCTCACATGGATCATAGTTAGATTTAACATAATTTCACTTGTACTAGGAGAAATAGTGCATGCAGGAGTTTTTATGCAGAAATGATGGATAGTGAGCGAACTAAAAAGTACCACCCCAACAAATCACGAGATGACACGTGGCACCACATGGATCCATAACTCATTCCCAGGCGTATCTGAGGAGATCAAATGGTGTATCACCCAGGAAGGGAATAAGGGCCTACCTGGAGGTCACCCTGTGGAAGCACACCTAAAAAGGGGCTAGGACCAGGTCCGCGGGACCCCCCCACCCCCCGCTAGTCGACCGACTTGGCCCTGGCGCAAAACCCAGTCATCCTCCACATGTTGGCTCCTACCAGCTCCACAAAGGTGGTGAAGACTGGTTCATGTGGTAATTGTGGGGGGGACCACCTATGCTCCGTGTATAAATTGGGGGTGCCTCACCTCTCACACACACCAATCAAGCATCCTCTCTTATATTACACTAGTGCTCTTAGTCCCTTAGTGGATGTTAGGCTATAGAGAGGAGCCTGTAGTCCCAAGTCCAAATTGGGAAAGGTATGGCTCATGTATCTTTTCTTGTATTTGTGACATTATGCTTATTATTAATATCATTAGTCTTTATTTATTCATATTCTTGGATGAAGCGTTTCTTGTTTGGTTGTGGAGTCCATGTATGTGTTAGGTGTAGACGTTGTTATGATCTAGTTATAATACCTTTATTATATCATCATAAACATCATACCATGACTATAGTCTAATTATGTATTAATATGATTATGTTAATATGAGTAATTAAGTGATTGGTCCCAACATTGGTTCTGACGATGTTTAGGTTAGTCATTGCGTTAAGAAGATATTTGTACCATGGCTCTTAAGGTGAAGTGTAAGTGTGGTGCTTAAATAGTTAAGTAGCGTTGGATGTCTCATAGACCCACAGTTTGTAGGGGTAGGCGGCAGGTGGTGATAGCCCTGTCCATCCATTGTAATCCCCCACATTCGGCTACACCGCAAGCTCGTGGCAGGAATCATCCTGATATTCTTAGGGGTAAACCCGTGCCCGATATGTTGGACCGCTAGGCCCTAGTACTCGTAGTTAGCATAGCCATTTGTCCACTAGTTGACTCTGTATATGAATACCTAAAGCACGGTAGGAGTAGATCCATCACTAACCTATCCTCCACTAAGACATTCTTACCTTTAGAGTAGTTTGCTTAGGTGTGTGTCACACTACCCTTATTATCATCTTAATCCTGTTCTGAAAAATACTTAGTACCCTATAACTGGATCATAAGAATAGTGTTTATCTCACTTCACCTCCTTCCTTTGGGATAAATACGATACCCTTTGGAATACTCTTTGGTGAAATACTACAACGGTCTTCCGTGCACTTGCGGATCTCATCTCCTACCAGAAATGATTTTTGGTGTTAAGAAATATCAACAAGCATTTCCGACATTGTTGCCAGGCAAGGCAGAGAAGTTAAGGATAGCTGTCACTTATGATTAAGTTATAGGTACTAGTGGTTATTAGACAAGATTACCTTTTCTTTGTTTTCACATTGTGTGAAAATAAGGTAGTGTTTGACTAGCCCACTCTATGGGAAACCCAAAAGGGGGCGCAAGAGCTTAACTCCATTAGTACATTAAGGCGTTCCTCCAAAAATTCTTCCCGTTGGGCAACATCGTTGTCCACAACAGAATGATTCTCCAGCTTCCGGTAGGAGACAAAGGCATCTATTCCCAAATCTTGGGGGAGGCTCCAAGATTATATCTTGGTTTGCCTTCAGCATGGGGATGGAAATTTGGTTCATCATCCAACACTCCTACAACGGGATGATTTCATTGGCCCGTGATCAAATTCCTGCTGAAGTTGGAGGTGACATCTTCTCAATGATCATGACATGGATGAAGATTTAATTGAGAGGAAGGTCACTATTCAAAGGGGTGGATCCATGAATGTTGCAGTTCTGTTGGTATGGCATGCACACCATTGACAAGGTGGACACGCTAACCACGGAACTAGACCTCCACTTGAAAGATAAAGAAGGTCAAGCCAATGGAGAGGTGCTTGGATGATCCAAGCCATGGATATTCATATGTCTTGTGAGAATCCATGTCAACATGGGACCCTTGGGGATTTAATTCCCTAAGACCCATGAGGATCCTTCATTTCGAAACAACTCCAAAGACCACCACCAACAAGGAGGTCAAAAGTGGAATCAATACAATCAAGGAGGCTATATGAATTTGAATTCTAACGAGTTCAACTTCAACTAGCCTACCTTGATGTATCTTGTCCATGGCCAAGGAGAAATCGAACACATGCTCATGAAGCATTTGGCCAAGGACAAACCACATTGAAAAGCATTCAAGATCCAAGGGTTCCACAATCACTTGTTGAACCCTACACTTCAACCAAACCCGTGCAACTTTGGGCAAACGACACTGTGGATTAAGCGTTTCTTGTTTGATTGTGAAGTCCACATGTCATTATGCCCAAGGAAGCCTCTTGATCCTAGATCAAGCATGGGTTGGATCAAAAGAATACCTTGGAGGTCGAAGTAACATCGCCCATAAGTGGACAATCTCATTGCGAATGAGGAGACTTCCTCATGTCATCAACAATTACATTCTAAGAAGACGGAGAATCCAGGGCCATCCAAATGGCCCACGTCCACTAAGTCGCCAACAATTGAATGGCCGAAGAAGGAGAAGCCTCACCATGTTCATGAAAGAGTATCTTTAAAAGGAAAAAGTTGTCGCAACATCAAAAAGTCTTCATCAAAGCAATGATGAGGTCGGGCCACCATGGGCCCCACTTGTCCAAGATGGTAGCCCAAGGATGATTGGCTTGCTAACAAGGTAAGCCATCCATGCCTTCATCTTTGGGCATGGACGACACATCATCAGGCTAAACAGGAGAGAGGTAAGTCCTGCTCATCAGACTTCAAAAATTCAGTGAGTCCTTGCCAATAGCTTAATTGGTAGTTATCTCATATATAATTTCCCAATTGCATATTTTAAATTCCCATAAACCTTTACATTTGAAGTTAGCATGTTTGAATTTTCACACCTGCATGTTGGAAAGTAAAATTTCCAACCATCATAAAACTAAAATTTTTAATTAGGAAATAAATTTATTTGATATGAACCTTGGGCGTAACCACTTGAATTCATCTTCATAATGCAAACCAAAAAAATTTCCCTTAATTCTCATTGCATTTGTGTACGATCGAAAAGCACGTGAAAAGCTACCAGAGGGGGTGAATGGTAGATTTAAAACTTTTTTAGCGGAACAACAAAAACCCCTCAGTAGAAAATCAATCTGTTAAGAAATCGTGTGTGCGACTAATCTAAACGTGATAAATCGTGACAAAACCAGTATAGATTTTGGAGAATCAAGTCACGGAGACACGATAACAATAATCACAAAAAACCGTCGAGAAAAACTCAAGTTACGATTGAAAGATTGAATGAAGGTCAATCTTTTCTACCCGAGAAAAACCAGATCTGCAACACTAAAAGAAACTCGTGTAGATCCAAAAACAAAAATGCAATGACTGTGAAATTTTCAAAGATGATAGATAATCAAGTTTTGAAGACAACCCAAAAAGAATCATGTGAATTAGATCTGTAAAACTTGAGTTATGATAAAACCACCAAAGCAAAGTAGTCTTGTGTAGAAACTCGATAAGAAAAACTTGTCTAAAACAAGTCGGATGAACAAGGCACATAAGTTCCTTTAAACTACGAATTTTATTGATCAAACCACAAAAGGAACAGCCCCAAATTCGTACACCACAAGCTCTGGCCTCCCTCGCTTATATAACAAGCCCTTAGGCCAACCCAATCCTAACTTGGACTCAAATCCTACTCAGATTCAACCGAAACTTTCCATAACTGCTCAAGACTCTTCCATACGTAGACAGGAGCAAATTTTAAGACTTCCAAACACCTTAGGAACATATACCACATTTCTAAAATAACCGAACTCCGTGACCCACACGAAATCCTATCATAACCAACTCAAATCTTTCCATATTTGAGTCAAACCCGATTCAGCCGCAGCCTGAGTCCATAATCTAGTCGGTTGGACCTTTCCAACCAATTTTTTACGTCCAAAACTCATCATCATGCCTTGGAACCATATATCCACGTCCATGACTTGCACACGTGCAAACATCGTTCAACGACGTCCATGATACTTTCATATGCACTGTTCTTGATTCAAACATACTACGCGATGACAATTCCTCCAGAACTTGGTTGTTGAACCTCATCTTCTCCCTAAGACTAGTTCAATGGATCTCGTCACCAGCCATATCTTGAACTCAAATAACCTTCATATGAATAAACAACCGATACTTTCAAGCACAAGTCCTCAACTTGACTCACGTTAGTTCCGAAAAGCACAACACCTTACGTGAGCACCTCACATAAGCCTGTTGCAAACCATAGCAAAAAGATATCAACCATACCCACCAAAACACACCAAAAACCTAGTAAAATAATACTAAGCAAAATTTCCATAGATGTAAAGCAAGTTCGAATCATTTCAAAGTAAAAGAAGAACCGCTGCAATCTAGCTTCGGACCTTGCCAAAACTAACTGAACCTTGAAACGGGACTTACCAAAGCTAGCAGGACCTAGCACTGGAGCTTACAAAAGCTAGTCGGACCTAGCTCTGGAGCTTACCAAAGCTAGTCGGACCTAGCATCGGAGCTACACAAAACAAGCCGGACCTATAGTCGGACCTTGAAGGAGCTCGGACCTAGAGTCGGACCTTGATGAGACGGGTGTTTTGGCAAAATTCAAAACTTTTATCGTCAAAGCCAATGTATTCAGCACACATAGGTCTCAATATCTCCTCCTTGATCAATGTATTGGCAGCACCACTTAAAATCCGAACATTGGCTTATGAAAAGTTTTGAAAACAATCAAATGAGAAAGAAATAAATTTCAAAACAAATATTTCTCCCCCTATACTTATTTCTCCCCCTTTGTAAATCAGAAATAAAATGATAAGAAAAACAATAATTCTCCTTTGAGAAGAATTGTGCCAAAACACTTGTGAATGTGTGCAATGTGTGATCAATTTCTCCCCCTTTGACAATGTATTCAGCAAGGTTCAAAAGAGAATTTTCAATTGTGATGAGTATATTGTAACACATACATATAAAACAAAGCTTATCCAAGTCATACTATCAAGTAACTTACACTATCACATAAATGAAATACATAAAGTAGTGTAAGCCATGCAAGAGATCAAGTGTAATTTTCAATTTAAGCAAATCATGATCTCACAAACTTAACCATTTCAAAATCTGAAAGCATGACACTTGTTGCTGCAGTTTTCATTTTTCAATATTATTTAAAGCACAAATTCTGATCATATAACATTTGCAAGAGATTATATGCTGCATATGCCTTATTCTAACCAACCAAGCCAAGCCTATGTCATTTGACAATCAAAAGCTGAAGGTCATGGTTTTAGTCATACACAACTTCTTCTAAGTTCATATCTAAGTGCAATGATAAGCCATCTCAAAAGAAGAAGTGTGATGCATTCATATTCTCTTTATCTTTTCTCATTTTTATTTTATCATAAAATCTCAACATGTGGATAGTTGATTGATTAATTTTTTATGATTAAAAGCACTTGTGATCATGCAACAAGTTCAAAACTGCAAGAAAGTTCGATCATGACAAAATTTAGTGTAAGTAATTATTCCAATTACTAGTCATGGCAAAAACTACTAAATGTATCCACGACTAATGAAGTAAGAACTTTCATTATGTAAAAGGAATCACAAATTAATATATGTATGAAATACTATGCTCATATTATTTTAATTTTAGATTCACGCATAGACTTCCCAAGTTTCAAAACTCCCCCTCAATTTAAGCCATGAGGATGCATAACCCCTATTTCACTACGAATGTAACAAAAACGAGTGAAATCCAAAGGTTTTGTGAAAATGTCAGCCAATAATTGTTCGGTATCTACATGGTGAAGCACAATGTTTCCTTTTTCAACATTATCACGGAGAAAGTGATACCTAATGTCAATGTGCTTTGTTCTCGAATGTTGCAAGGGATTTTTAGCAATGCAAATAGCACTAGTGTTATCACGAAACAATGGAAGACTATCTAGATCAACCCCATAGTCCTTAAGTGTTAGAACAATCCAATGAATTTGTGAGCAAGCACTAGCAGCAGCTACATATTCAGATTCGGCTGTGGATTGTGGAACTGAGTTTTGTTTTCTAGAGGACCAAGCAACAAGGGAATTACCAAGAAAATGACAATCACCCAAAGTACTTTTCCTATCAATCCTACAACCCCCAAAATCAGCATCCAAAAAAGCTTTCATAGTAACAGTTGAGGAAGAAGGAAGAAAAATGCCAAATTCTTGAGTTTCATGTAAGTACTTGAGAATTCTTTTGAGGCCTGACAACGTGAAACACGTGGGGAAGCTTGAAATCGTGCACAAAGACATACGCTGAATTGTATGTCCGTTCTTGATGCAATGAGGTACAAAAGTGATCCAATCAAGCTTCTATATTCTTTTTGATTGACCGGGTCACCATCTTCATCAAGATCAAGTGTTGTTGTTGTACCCATTGGTGTTTGAAGAGGCTTGCTTTTTTCCAGGTTGAGGCGATTAAGAAGGTCTCTTGTATACTTCGTTTGATGTACAAAGGTTCCCTCCTTGGTTTGCTTGATTTGCAGCCCCAAAAAGTATGTGAGTTCTCCCATCATACTCATCTCAAATTCTGAACTCATCATAGTTGAAAACTTGGACACAAGATCATGAGAAGCACAACCAAAGATAATATCATCCACATACACTTGAACGAATAATGAGTCATTGCCATGCTTAAGCACAAAAAGAGGTTTATCAACCTTGCCCATGGTAAACCCCTTTTCAAGTAAGAATGTTTTTGACCTGTCATACCACGCTCTAGGGGCTTGTTTGAGACCGTATAAGGCTTTGGACAGTTTGTAAACATGATTCGGAAAATTTGGATTATCAAAACCCGGTGGTTGCTTGACATAAACCTCCTCATCTATGTAGCCATTAAGAAAGACACTTTTATCATCCATTTGATATAACTTGAAACCTTTAGATGCAGCAAAAGCGAACAAAATTCTTATGGCTTCTAATCTAGCAACAGGAGCAAAAGTTTCATCAAAATCTAGACCCTCAACTTGTGTGGAACCTTGAGCAACCAACCTAGCCTTATTCCTAACAACAACCCCATCCTCACTGTGTCTATTTTTAAACACCCATTCTGTTCCAATTAAAGTGTGACCTTGAGGTGCAGGTACAAGTTCCCAAACATTATTTCTTTCAAAATTTGATAACTCTTCTTGCATGGCAATAATCCAAGATTCATTAATGAGTGCGTGTGATATATCTTTGGGTTCAAAAGAAGCAACAAAAGCAGAATGAGCATGAGATTTTGGATCGCAAAACCTGGACCGTGTGACTCGTTCGTGCAAGCTTCTGACTTTTGAGAACCCATAGGGGAGTGGACACTTCACAAGATTCTTCTTTTTCATGTTCATCACAAATCGATGAGCTTGTGACTTGAGGACGATCTGGACCAGCAATGGTGGTCGTCGGTGCTGGTTGTGAATCCAAATCAGGAGTTGGAACAATGTCATTAGCTGCTGAATTTTTGGGCAGCAGCACCTCTTCTTCCTCATCTTCAATGAAAATACTCTCCCCCTACGGATATGGATCTGGACCTGGAATATTTGAGATAGTAACTGGGCTAGCTTCATCAAAAGAAACCTCACAAGTCTCCACAATTTTGTTAGTGTCAAGTAAAAGCACACGTTAGCCTCTAGTATGAGAAGGATAACCAAGAAACATGCCATCAACAGATCTAGCTTCAAATTTATCAAGATTACCATGTTTCTTAACAAAGCATTTGCAACCAAAGACCCTAAAGTGTGTGAAACTAGGCCTATGTCCAAACCGAAGCTCATATGGTGTTTTTCCTAGCCTAGCACACAAGAAAACACGATTTGAAACATAACAAGTGGTTGCAATTGCATCTGCCCAAAACTTTCTAGGAGTTTTATATTCGTCAAGCATAGTCCTAGCCATCTCAACTAAGGTTTTGTTCTTTCTCTCTACAACACTGTTTTGTTGAGGTACATATGGTGAACAAAATTTATGATCTATTCCTTTTTCCACACAAAAATGATCGAAGGATTGATTTTTAAATTCAGTTCCATTATCACTTCTAATTGCTCTTAAAGATCTTGAGTGGTCAATTAATAATCTAAGAAATAAAGTTCTGAAGTGACTAAAAGCTTCATTCTTAGATGCCATAAAATAAACCCACGAATATCTAGAATAGTCATCAACAATCACAAGAACATACCATTTACCTCCGAAGGATTGAACACTGAAGGCCCTACGGTGTCAAGATGCAAAAGTTGACCCGGTTCAGCTGTCATGGTCATTGTGAGAGGAGCTTGTGAACCTGCAACCATCATAGCATGTATACAAGAAGAGCACACAATTTCTTTGTCCCCTTTCAGCTTAGGCAGCCCACGTATGCGATCAAGAGCACTAACACGCGTGAGATGATCAAAGCCTACGTGACCAAGTCTACGATGTCAAAAATATAAGTCTTTGGTAACATTAGCAGCTAGACACCTATGCTTAGAAGAAGACATATCAAAATCAGATTTAAAAACTCTTCCAAATCGAGACATGTTAAAAATAAGCTCACTATTTGTACCTACAACTTTGCAGCAATTTTTATTGAAAATAATTTCCAGAATTTCATCTAGCAACTGTGAAACAGAAAGCAAGTTGTATTTCAAATTTTTGACAAGTGCCACATCCTTCAAAGTGTAGTGATCATTTACTCTAACTGAACCTTTAGCAATTATAGGAGTTGAAGAATTACCGACAAAAGTAACATTCTCTACACGTGACACGAACGAGAGGGAGGAGAACCATTCTTTGTCACCAGTCATGTGGCATGAGCAACCTGAATCCACAATCCAAATGTTCTCCTTCCTCAAGTGTGTAACCTACATAGAAGCACAATACGTCGTTGACTCAATACTGGGGTTAGTCAAAAGGCACTTAGGAATCCAGTATTGAGTCACACGACGTCCAGCAGGAGTAACATGCGAAAGCTGAGATAAAACAGCATGTTTATGAGCCAAAGCTTGAGGATTTTTGTACCCAACTACTAACCTACGAGGTGTTACATGTGTCGCACGAAAAACAGTAGGTTTGGGAGCAAACTTTGCATGTTTTCGACTCATTACAGCAGGTTGCATGTTCCTATCATTTGGTTTAGCATGTGCAGCAAATTTTGTATGAAAGTTATTAGATCTAGCAATCATTATTTCCCTTTTCTGTTGTTTAGCTAGTCTATAACAAAAATCTATGACATGACCATCTCTACCACAGTAGGTACAATGAAATTTAACTTTGTGTTCATGTCCAGATGAGCAAGCAACATTTTTATTTGAAACTGAATGAGACAACACTCCTGCAGATTTGAAAATCACTTCTTTTTGTTTAGGAACTATTTGAATCAAACCACTTCCTAATGACTTTACAATTCTGGGTGGATGTACCTTAGCATGAGCATGAGAATCAAAACCTAAACCATATTTATCATTGCAAGATTTAGAGGAATTCAGCAGCAGCTTTAGGTTCTTATTTGCATTACAAAACCGATCTAATGTCCTATGCATGTCATCAAGTTTATTTGACAGATTAAGGCAATTTTCACATGAAGTTTTTCCTTTTAATTTGCAATTGTAACAATATTTAACTTCATGAGAATGTAAAGCATTGTTCAATATAGAAATTTCATTCGTAGCATCTTGTAGTTTCTTATCAAGATCATCACAAGTAGAACAATGCAAATCAATTGTAGAACAGCAGGCATCTTTCAAGTTTTTATCATTAAGTGCAGATCTTTTTGTTCTTTTCAATTTCAAGTTCAAGTTTATCAAGTGTAGAGGTGTGTGCACTTATTAGAGAAGAAAATTGTTCATATATTAAATCACATGAGGAACAAGGATCATCACTAGGAATAAAAGATTTCAAACGATTAATTTCATATTATAGTGACTCAATTTTAACAGCATTGTCCCTAAGTTTTTTGTCTTTTTTCTTAACTATAACAGTGGCACGAGAAATAGCATCACACATTTCCTTGCAAGTAGGACATACCTCTTCATTTTCACTGTTGTGCTCTGCCTCCTCCATACTTGATCTTGACTTCCCTGCCATGAATCACAAGTTTGCCAAATCATCTTCATCTTTGTCACTTCTGATGTCCACGTCGCTTCTTGAAGTGCAGAGATAAAACTATTCACCAATTGGCGCCCTGTAAAACCCTTCTTTTTCTTGTTGTTTTTTGCAGAGGGGTGCTTCGTCCTTGTTTGTTTTTCATCATGGGAAGTAGCATCAGAAAGGTTAGGGCAATCCGTGCAAAAATGTCCTGTCTTACCACATTCGAAGCATCGTTGAGGTCCAACACTTCCTCTCCTTCTAGTTCTCACATTTTGCAATGCTTTTGAGAACCGAGTAGAGATGAGTGCAAGTTCTTCCTCTTGAAACTCTTCAATCTGTTCAAGGGTTAGAGAGGACAACAAAGCAAGTGTTCCACAAAATGAAGATTGTTCGGAGCTAGGCATGTCACGTTGAGAAAAAAAATGTAAGAGACTTGTTGGGGTTCTTACGTGAGATTATGTCAATTTCATGAGTTTTCAATTTAGAATATAGAACATCTAAAGTAAGTGTGCTCATGACAGTAGATTCACGAGTAGATGTGAATTTCATCTCCCAAATTGACATGTCTAATGCACTTAGTGATTACCTAGCATTCTCAGCATCTGAAAAATTAACATTGACGCTACGCAAGTTGTTGAGAATTTTATTAAAGCGAGCAAAGAGATCGTCGATGGACTCACCTGGTTGCATCTCACAGCGCGTGTACTCCTTTTTGAACATGTCTTGCCTTACCTCCTTGATCCTGGTGGATCCTTCGTCGTAGTTGCAGAGTGCTTTCCATACATCATATGCAAATCGGAGGTGAGCAACACGGTCGAAGTCGCTTCGAGTTAATCCTTGTATGATCAAGTTACGAGCCTTGTTGTTCTTATCAACATCTCTCATGTTTTTTGCCGTGACTTGATCGTTTGATGGCACGTCGTAAGGCTTGTACACATTTTCCCTTATTGGGAAGCCTTGTGCCTGGATGAAAGCTTCCATACGTGCCTTCCATACCTAAAATCCAATACCACTAAAGACACAATGTTTTGCAAAGTATTTGTCCATGATGATTAGTCCAAAACACGTGCAAATCACAAAGATTAGAGAACCGTGGCTCTGATACCAATTGTAGGATTGAAGAGCAAGTGAAAAGCTACCAGAGGGAAGTGAATGGTAGATTTAAAACTTTTTCAGCGCAAGCAACAAAAACTCATTAATAGAAAATCAATCTGTTAAGAAATTGTGTGTGTGACTAATCTAAATGTGATCAATCGTGAAAAAACGAGTATAGATTGTGGAGAATCAAGTCATGAAGACACGATAACAAGAATCACGAAAACCCATCAAGAAAAACTCAAGTTACGATCGAAAGATTGAACGAATGTTAATCTGTTCTACCCGAGAAAAACCAGATCAGCAACACTGCAATAAAACTCGTGTAGATCCAAAACTACAAATCCAATGAGCGTGAAATTTTCACAGATGATATATAATCAAGTTTTGAAGACAACCCAAAAAGAATCACGTCAATTGGATCTGTACAACTCGAGTTATGATAAAACCACCAAAACAAGATAGTGCTGTGCAGAAACTCAACAAGAAAAACTTGTCTGAAACAAGTCGAATAAACAAGGCACAAAAGTTCCTTTAAACTATGAATTTTATTGATGAAACCATAAAAGGAACAGCCCCAAAGTCATGCACCACGAGCTCTGGCCTCTCTTGCTTATATAACCAGCCCTTAGGCCAATCCAATCCTTACTAGGACTCAAATCCTACTCAGATTCAACCGAAACTTTCCATAACTGCTCAAGACTCTTCCATACGCAGATAGAAGCAATCTTAAGACTTCCAAACACCTTAGGAACATATCCCACGTTCCTAAAACAACTCAACTACGTGACCCACAAGAAATCCTATCATAACCAACTCAAATCTTTCCATATTTGAGTCAAACCTGACTCAGCCGCAGCATGAGTCTATAACCTAGTTGGTTGGACCTTTCCGACTAATTTTTTACGTCCACAACTCTTCATAACGCCTTGGAACCATGTAGCCACATACATGCACTTCTTGCACACGTGCAAACATCTTCCAACGATGTCCAAGATACCTTCATATGCATTGTTCTTGATTCAAGCATGCTGCACAACCTCCCGATCAACTCAACCACAATTCCTCCCAAACTTGGTTGTTGAACCTCATCTTCTCCCTAAGACTAGTTCAATGGATCCTGTCACTAGCCATATCTTGAACTCAAGCAACACCTGCACATGAATAAACAACTAATACTTCTGATCACAAGTCCTCGACTTGACTCACGTTAGTTCTGAAAACCACAACACCTTACGTGAGCACCTCACATAAGCATGTTGCAAACCATAGCAAAAATATATCAACCATAACCACAAAAACACACCAAAAACTTAGTAAGAGAATACTAAGCAAATTTTCCATAGATGTAAAGCAAGTTCAAATCATTTCAAAGTAAAAGCGGAACCATTGCAATCTAGCTCCGGACCTTGCCAAAACTAACCAAACCTTGAAACGGAGCTTACCAAAGCTAGTAGGAGCTAGCTATGGAGCTTACCAAAGCTAGTCGGACCTAGCGCCGGAGCTTACAAAAGTTAGTCAGACCTAGCACCGGAGCTACCCAAAACAAGTCGGACCTATCGTCGGACCTTGCAGGAGCTCGGACCTAGAGTCGGACCTTGATGAGACAGGTGTTTTGGCAAAATTCAAAACTTCTATCATCATAACCAATGTACTCAGCACACATAGGTCTCACAATTTGGAAGTTATTTCAAGTTGGTCAAAAAAATTTGACAAAGGGTACAATATGCTTTTGAGCTAACATAACCTGTTCTCGAGTTGTTTTGTTTGTTCTTGTTATTAGTGCAGCCAAAACAAAATTTGTAATGAGTTTGGAAGGCCTCATCAAGCCCAAGGCACCATTTGAAGAATTCAAGTGCATATCCCTCCATTGATCTCATTTTGATTTCATGGTGGAGGAATGCTCAAGATGGTCGCCTGATGGAGGAGAAAGATGAAGCTCATTCAACTCCAACCTCAAACTTGGAGAAAGACATCAAACATGAAAGTTACACCAAAATCCAGGGTCATGAATTTCTCACATAACGACCTTGAA
This sequence comes from Tuctoria greenei, assembly GCA_036927565.1. Taxonomy (NCBI): domain Eukaryota; kingdom Viridiplantae; phylum Streptophyta; class Magnoliopsida; order Poales; family Poaceae; genus Tuctoria; species Tuctoria greenei. The sequence continues at coordinate 79,540,046 of JAYESD010000003.1, read as the reverse complement.
CCCCAATTGCTCTTCAGTTGAGGTACGAATTTAAAATCTTCCATCGTTTGAATTGCATTACGATTGGATGATTTTTTCTTGCATGGATGAGGAAGGTTTACACCTCCTCATCATTCAATTCCTATGCACCCTCACAAGAGTAAGTGTTGGCATTGCTTTTGATTTTTCAAAAGGAATGTCACCCTACTTGGGAATAAATTTAAACAAGTACCTATAATTTCATAAGCATTGTTGAAACTGACTTAGACATTTTCTACCTCAGTTTAGAAAATAATGCTTATGGAATGACCTAATGGTTGAATTGGCATGTAGCAACCTAGGAATAGTGATGTCCATAATATTGATTTGAACTCATTCATGCATGGATCACTAAATTTCAAATTCCTAGGCAAGAAATTAAAAATGGTCAGGAGGGTAAAACTGATAATCTTGTTTGCCATAATCCACATAAAAAATATTTGCTCTTGTAAAAAGTAAAGATGGTTAGAAAGTTGTAAGGATTAATGAATCAATAGAGTGTACATCTATCACTTGCATTGCTATGAGTAGGAGCTTTAGAAAATGTGCAAATTGATTAATTTATAAAGCTCCACTCCTATATCAATGAACAACACAATGTTTATGGATGCACTCGAATTTGAACCCAATATATCTTTGTTGTTTTTCCTCCTTGGAGGAACAAATGAAATTCGATTATCCAACCCGATGTTTCAGTTGTACAATAGTCGGGAGCTAACCATCCCTCTCTATCAAAGAGAGAAAGCTTGCAAGAGTAGTATTTCTATGTAGGCATACAAGAGGTCAATTTGGAGGTACCATTTCAACATCTCTTGGACAATGAGTAACCAAGCATGGTTGAAAACTTTTGGGATTTAATCCCGAGGGCCATTTATAGCTTTACGAGGTTGGAGGTTTGACATTGAAACCTTCCATGAGCAACCAATGGGCTTCCATGAATCAGTGGGATCTCTATGCTCCCACTATTCTAAGCACCCATTCAAGCTCAAGCCAATTGCCACCATCATTGGGTGCACATTGTTCCTTTGTAGCTAAAGGTTATTTTAACCTTAAGCTAAGGAACGAAAGATCACACCCAACACATGTTGGGTGCATGTTATTCCTTTGTGGCCCGAGGTTATTTTGACCTTAGCGAAGGAATGGCGGATCACACCCAACACGTGATGGATTCACCATATTCCTCTGTGCTTAGAGGTTATCATGACCTTAGCAAAGGAATAAAGGATGACAACTAACGTATGGGAGACCTTGAGGTGTGGATGAGCGGCGTCGACAACACTCTCCTCGACCACACTCATGGAACCCATGGGAGGCAACACAACATCGACACTCAACACTCCAATGCCGAAGCCATGCTGCAACAAGGTTAGGCAAACCTCATGGCCTACCTCCGCAGTTAGGGGTTCAACCCCTATCGCGGACCATGACCGAGAACAAGCTTGGGGGAGGACCCCCACCTTGAGGTAACTTGTATCACATCCCATTTGCATTCCTTTATATTATTTCTTTGTTTCCACCACCATTTCGTAAAAAATATAAAAAAATAATGTAGTATAGGTTAGGTTACTGAAATAAAAGATGTGCGGTAAGAATATTTTACTTTGCACAAGTTGAAATGATGAATAGTTGCTCTGTTTTATTTTCTCTAGTCCCTTGCATGCAACCTAGTATTCTCCAAGTGTTGCATTTATTGGCTTCGAATATTCTTGCCTTAAAACTTTGAATTTGTGGGTAGAAAAAGCTAAGTCCAATCCTAGGTTGTTGTGGGATATGATATAGTAACAAGAGCTGCTAATATCCTAGTTAAAAGTAAAACTTAATTTCTCTGAGAAAATTTGAAATGGGAGTTCCTCATTTGATATAAATTCCTACCAAAGTCATATGATGATTTGAATTAGATAGACCCTATACATATGCTATTTGCCTTCACATTGAGCCTAGTCAAACTAGTATAGACCTATGTGAGAATATTTTTATACTTTTAAGATTAAGATTGCACGGACACATGCTAATCTTCTACACTAGAAGTTAGCGAAATCCCATCATACCATTCCACCACCAAAAATATACTCCATGATTTTCATGCATATTACTCTCTCCAAAATATTTGAAATAGAATAGAGGAGTAGAAGACATGGCTACAAGAAAAAGAAAAAATGCATGCTCATATACAAGAGCATGAGAAAAAAAAAAAAGAATAAGTAGCCATGTTTCATCCTCACAAAACAATAGAAGAGTGCATACAAAAGAGTCATCTTCATATTTCCACTCCACAAATATTCCATCACACTTGCACAAATCTTGCTCAAAAGTATGATTTGGTTTCTCCTAAGGATTACTCTTTTGACTTAGCAATAAATGTGTTGCAAATAGGCCTACTCTTGATCCCTACCAAGCTCCACATACAAGCCTTATTTAGGTGTAGGATAAGAAAGGCATTGCCTTGGTGAGGATACAAATACCACTTCCATATAGGAGTGACTGAGTGCATCACTTGAAGAACTTAAATTCAAACACCATTTGAAATTTTCTAGAAATTCATGTGGAACTTAAACATTAGGTGATGCATGCTCATTTTGTTGTTCTATCTTTCAACCACCCAAGAAAGGGATGAGGCATAAGCAGCCCCATATCTAAGAAAAAGGGTGAGGTACCGTAGCCAATTTATTCAATGCAAGGTAGAATATTTTGTTGTGCACATGGTACTTTTGTGAAATATAACTTTGCAGCAACTCCTGATCAACAACCTAAGTCATTATCTTTGCTTCGGGACGAGCAAAGGGCAAGCTTGGGGGAGTTTATTGATAGTAATTATATCATTTCCGACTGTTAATGTAACTCAATTATGTGAGGGAATAATATTTCTTACACACATCATAGTTAGATTTAACATAATTCCAATTGTACTTGGGGAAATAGTGCATGCAGGAGTTTTTATCCAGAAATGATGGAGAATGAGGGGAGCAATCCTAAAAAGTGCCACCCCAGCCAATCACGCGCTAACATGTGGCACCACATGGATCCATGACTCATTCCCAGGCACATCCGAGGAGATCCAATGTTGTATCACCCAGGAAGGGGGAACAGGATAAGGGCCCACCTGGAAGTCACCCCGAGGAAGCACACCTGAAGGGGGGCCAGCACCAGGTCGGTCGACCCCCCAGTCGGTCGACTTGGCCATGGCGACAAACCCGGTCTTCTTCCACGTGTCATCTCCTCATGGCTCCCAAAAGGCGGTGAAGGTTGGTTCGTGCACTAATTGTTGCGGGAACCGCCTCTACTCCATGTATAAATAGGGGGGCGCATCACTTCTCACACACACCACTCAAGAATTCTCTATTGTATTATACTATGTGAGACCTATGTGTGTTGAATACATTGACTATGGCGATAAAAGTTTTGAATACTAACAAAACACCTTTATCATCAAGTTCTGACTCTAGGTCCGACTAGCTTTGGTAAGATCCAGTTCAAGGTCCGGTTAGATTTGGCAAGGTCCGATGCTTGATCGCAGTGTTTATGCTTTTTATCTTGCAATGTTTCGAACTTCCTTTACACTTATGGAAAGGTTGCTTAGTATTCTCTTACTAGGTTTTTGGTGTGTTTTGGTGGTTATGGTTGATATCATTTTTCTATGGTTTGCAACATGCTTATGTGAGATGCTCACGTAAGATGTTGTAGTTTCGAAACTAATTTGAGTCAAGTCGCGGACTTGGGATCGTACGGATTGGTTGTTTATTCATGTGCAGGTGTTGCTTGAGTTCTATACATGGTTGGTGATGGGATCCGTTGAACTTGTCTTCGGGAGAAGATGAGGTTCAACAAGCATGTTCGGGAGGAATTGTGGTTGAGTTGATCAGGAGGTTGCGCAGCATGTTTGAATCAAGAACAATGCATATGAAGGTATCGTGGACGCCGTTGGAAGATGTTTTCACGTGTGCAAGGAGTGCATGGACGTGGCTACATAGTTCTGAGGCGTGATGAAGAGATGTGGACATAAAGAATTGGTCAGAAAGGTTCAACCGATTAGGTTATGGACTCAGGCTGTGGCTGAGTCGGGTTTTACTCAAATATGGAAAGATTTGAGCTGGTTATGTTAGGATTTCCTGTGGGTCACGAATTTGGGTTGTTTTTGGAATGTGGGATACGTTCCTAAGGTCTTTGGAAGTCTTAAGATTGCTTCTATCTGCGTATAGAAGAGTCCTAAGCAGTTATAGAATGTTTTGATTCATGATTTGAGTAAGATTAGAGTCCTAGTTGAGATTGGGTTGGCCTAAGGGCTGGTTATATATGCAAGGAAGGCCAGATCTCGTGGTAGATAACATTGGGGCAGTTCCTCTTGTGTTATATTGAATAAATATCGAAGTTTAAAGGAACTTTCGTGCCTTGTTCGTCCGACTTCATCCGACTTGTTCCAGACAAGTTTTTCTCGTGGAGTTTTCTGCACAGCACTACCTTTCTTTGGTAGTTTTATCATAACTCGAGTTTTACAGATCCAATTGACATGATTCTTTTTGGGTTGTCTTAAAAACTTGATTATCTATCATCTGTAAAAATTGCACGGTCATTGGATTTGTGGTTTCTGATATACACGAGTTTATTTGCAACATTCCAGAACTGTTTTTCTCGGGTAGGACGGATTGACCTTTGTTCGATCTTTCAATCGTAACTTGAGTTTCTCTTGATGGATTTGACTGATTCTTTTCGTGTCGTCTTCGTGACTTGATTCTCTACAATCTATACTAGATTTTTCATAGTTGAACACGTTTATATTAGTCACACACACAGTTTCTTTAACAGATCTGTTTTCTGCTGAGTGGTGTTTTCGTTGCTTTCGCTGAAAAGTTTCTATCTACCATTCACCCCCCTCTAGTAGCTTTACACATTCTCTTTGATCCTACAATTGGTATCAGAGCTACGTTGCGCTATTCTTTGTGATTTTCACGTGTTTTTTACTAATCATCATGGAGAAATACTCTGCCAAACTGTGTGTCTTTAGTGGTATTGATTTTCAGGTTTGGAAGGCACGCATGGAAGCTTTCATCCAGGCGCAAGGCTTTGCAATATGGCAAAAGGTGTACAAGCCTTACGATGTGCCCCTAAACGATCAAGTCACGACTACGAACATGAGAGATGTCGACAACAACAACAAAGCCCGCAACTTGATAATCCAAGGACTAACTCAGAGTGACTTCGACTGTGTTGCACACCTCTGATCGGTGTACGATGTGTGGAAAGAACTTTGCGACTACCACAAATGGTCTAACATGATCAAGGAGGTAAAACAAGAAATGTTCAAAAATCAATACATACGTTTTGAGATGCAACCCGGTAAATCAATTGACGATCTCTTTGCTCGTCTTAACAAAATTCTCAGCAACTTGTGTAGTGTCAATGTTAATTTTTTGGATGTTGAAAATGCTAGGCAATTACTAAGTGCATTAGACATGTCAATTTTGGAGATGAATATCACATCTATTCGTGAATCTAATGTCATGAGTACACTTACTTTGAGAACTAGAAGGAGAGGTAGCTCCAGACCTCAACGATGTTTCGAATGTGGTAAGACAGGACATTTTCGTTCAGATTGTACTAACCTTTCATGTCCTACTTCCCGGGATGAAAAGCAAACAAGGACGAATCACTCCTCTGCAAATGATAAGAAGAAAAAGAAGGGTTTTACAGGACGTCAATTGGTGAGCAGTTTTATCTCCGCACTTCAAGAACTTGGCTCAAGCGATGTGGACATTGGAAGTGACGAAGATGAAGATGATTTGGCAAACTTGTGCTTCATGGTGGGCAAGTCAAGATCAAGTATGGAGGATGCAGAACACAACAGTGACAACGAAGAGGTATGTCCTACTTGCGAAGAAATGTGTGATGTTATTTCTCGTGCCACTGTTATAGTTAAGAAAAAGGACAAAAAGCTTAGGGACAATGCTATTAAAATTGAGACACTAGAATATGAAATTAATCGTTTGAAATCCTTGATTCCTAGTGATGATTCTTGTTCCTCATGTGATTTAATATATGAATAATTGTCCTCATTAAGAAGTGCGCACACCTCCACACTTGATAAACTTGAGTTAGAAATTGAAAAGAACAAAAAGCTTGTTGTACTTAATGATAAAAACTTGAAAGATGCTTGTTGTTCTATAATTGATTTGCATTGTTCTACTTGCGATGATCTTGATAAGAAACTACAAGATACTATGAATGAAATTTCTATATTGAACAATGCTTTACGTTCTCATGAAGTTAAATATTATTCCAGTTGTAAACTAAAAGGAAAAACTTCATGTCAAAATTGTCTAGACTTGTCTAAGAAACTTGATAGCATGCATAGGACATTAGATCGGTTTTGTAATGGGAATAAGAATCTAAACTTGCTGCTGAATTCTTCCAAGTCATGCAATGATAAAACTGGTTTAGATTTTGATTCTCATGCTCATGCTAAGGCACATCCACCTAAAATTGTAAAGTCATTAGGAAGTGGTTTGATTCAAACAGTTCCTAAACAAAAAGAAGTGGTTTTCAAATCTGCAGGAGTGTCTTCTCATTCGATGTCAAATAAAAATGTTGTTTGCTCATCTAGACATGAACACAAAGTTGAATTTCATTGTACCTACTGTGGTAGAGATGGTCATGTCATAGATTTTTGTTATAGACTTGATAAACAAAAAAAGGAAAGAATGATTGCTAGATCTCATAACTTTCATGCAAAATTTGTTGCACATGCTAAATCAAAAGATAGGAACATGCAACCTGCTGTAATGAGTCGAAAACGTACAAAGTTTGCTCTCAAACCTACTATTTTTGTGCTACACATGCAGCACCTCGTACGTCAGTAGTTGGGTGCAAAAATCCTCAAGCTTTGGCTCATAAATCCACTGTTTTGTCTCAGCTTTCGTGTGTTTTTCCTGCTGCACGTTGTGTGACTTAGCACTGGATTCCTAAATGCCTTTTGACTAACCCCAGTATTGATTCATCGACGTATTGTGCTTCTATGTAGGTTACATGCTTGAGGAAGGAGAACATTTGGATTGTGGATTCAGGTTGCTCACGCCACATGATCGGTAACAAAGAATGGTTCTCCTCCCTCTCTTTTGTGTCACGTGTAGAGAATGTTACTTTTGCCTATAATTCTTCAACTCCTATAATTGCTAAGGGATCGGTTAGAGTAAATGATCACTACACTTTGAAGGATGTAGCACTTGTTAAAAATTTGAAATACAACTTGCTTTCTGTTTCACAACTGCTAGATGAAAATCTGGAAATTGTTTCACTAAAAACTGCTGCAAAGTTGTAGGTTCAAATAGTGAGCTTGTTTTTAACATGTCTCGGTTTGGAAGAGCGTTTAAAGTTAATTTTGATATGTCTTCGTCTAAGAATAGGTGTCTAGTTGCTAATGATTGAAAGGACTTATATTTTTGGCATCATAGACTTGGTCACGTAGGCTTTGATCATCTAACGCGTGTTAGTGCTCTTGATCGCATAGGTGGGTTGCCTAAGCTTAAAGGGGACAAAGAAATTGTGTGCTCTTCGTGTAGACATGCTAAGATGGTTGCAGGTTCACATACTCCTCTCTCTATGATCATGACAACTGAACCGGGTCAACTTTTGCACCTTGACACCGTAGGAGCTTCACGTGTTCAATCCTTCGAAGGTAAATGGTATGTTCTTGTGATTGTCGATGATTATTCTAGATACTCTTGGGTTTACTTTATGGCATCTAAGAATGAAGCTTTTAGTCACTTTAGAACTTTATTTCTTAGATTATCAATTGATCACCCAGGATCTTTAAAAGCAATTAGAAGTGATAACGGAACCAAATTTAAAAATCAATCTTTTGATCACTTTTGTGCCGAAAATGGAATATATCATCAATTTTCTTCACCATATGTACCTCAATAAAACGGTGTTATAGAAAAAAAAAAATAGAACCTTAAATTAGATGGCTAGGACTATGCTTGATGAATATCAAACTCCTAGGAAATTTTGGGCTGATGCGATTGCAACCGCCTGTTATGTCTCAAATCGTGTTTTCTTATGCGCTAAGCTAGGTAAAACACCATATGAGCTCCAGTTTGGACATAGGTCTAGTGTTACATATTTTTGGGTCTTTGGTTGCAAATGCTTTGTTAAGAAACATGGTCATCTTGATAAATTTGAACCTAGATCCATTCATAGCTTGTTTCTTGATTATCCATCTCATACTAGAGGCTACCATGTGCTTTTACTTGACACTAAGAAAATTGTAGAGATTGTGAGGTGTCTTTTGATGAAGCTAGCACAGGTACTAGCTCAAACATTGCAGGTCCGGATCCATATCTGCAGGGGGAGAGCATTTTCGTTGAAGATGAGAAAGAAGTGGTGCTGCTGCCTGAAAATTCAGCAGCTAATGATATTGTTCCAGCTCCTGATTTTGATTCACAGTCAGCACTGACGATCACCATTGCTTGTCCAGATCCTCCTCAAGTCACAAGCTCATCTATTTGTGATGAACATGAAGAAGAAGAAGCTTGTGAAGTGTCCACTCCCCTCCGGGTTCTCAAAAGTCATCCCCCACAACAAATTATTGGAAGCTTGCACAAACGAGTAACACGATCCAGGTTTAGCGATCCAAACTCTCATGCTCATTCTGCTTTTCTTGCTTCTTTTGAACCCAAATATATATCACATGCACTCACTAATGAATCGTGGATTATTGCCATGCAAGAAGAGTTAGAAAATTTTGAAAGAAATAATGTTTGGAAACTTGTACCTCCACCTCATGGTCACACTTTAATTAGGACTAAATGGGTGTTTAAAAATAAACAAAGTGACGATGGGGTTGTGGTTAGGAATAAGGATAGGTTTATTGCTCAAGGTTTCACTCAAGTTGAAGGTCTAGATTTTGATGAAACTTTTGCTCCTATTGCTAGATTAGAAGCCATAAGAAATTTGTTAGCTTTTGCTGCATCTAAAGGTTTTAAGCTATATCAATGGATGTTAAAAGTGCTTTTCTTAATGGCTACATAGATGAGGAGGTTTATGTCAAAAAACCACCGGGTTTTGAAAATCCAAATTTTCCTAATCATGTTTACAAACTGTACAAAGCCTTGTACGGTCTCAAACAAGCCCCTAGAGCATGGTATGATAGGTTAAAAACATTCTTACTTGAAAAGGAGTTTACCATGGGCAAGGTTGATAAAACTTGTTTTGTGCTTAAGCATGGCAATGACTCATTATTCGTTCAAGTGTATGTGGATGATATTATCTTTGGTTGTGCTTCTCATGATCTTGTGTCCAAGTTTTCAGCTATGATGAGTTCAGAATTTAAGATGAGTATGATGGGAGAACTCACATACTTTTTGGGGCTGCAAATCAAGCAAACCAAGGAGGGTACCTTTGTGCATCAAACGAAGTATACAAAATACGTCCTAAGGCGCTTCAACATGAACAAAAGCAAGCCTCTTCGGACACCAATGGGAACAGCAACAACACTTGAACTTGATGAAGATGGTGAACCCGTGGATCAAAAAGAATATAGAAGCATGATCGGATCACTTTTGTACCTCACTGCATCAAGACCGGACATACAATTCAGCGTATGTCTTTGTGCACAGTTTCAAGCCTCCCCACATGCTTCACATCGTCAAGTCATCAAAAGGATTCTCAGGTAATTACATGGAACTCAAGAATTTGACATTTTTCTTCCTTCTTCCTCAACCATTACTTTGAAAGATTTTTTCCGATGCTGATTTTGGGGGTTGTAGGATTGACAAGAAAAGTACTTTGGGTGCTTGTCATTTTCTTGGTAATTCACTTGTAGCTTTGTCCTCTAGAAAACAAAACTCAGTTGCACAATTCACAGCTGAATCTAAATATTTAGCCGCTGCTAGTGCTTGCTCACAAATTCATTGGATTGTTCAAACACTTAAGGACTATGGGGTTGATCTAGATAGTGTTCCACTATTTTTTTATAACACTAGTGTCATTTGCATTGCTAAAAACCCCGTGCAACATTCTAGAACTAAGCACCTTGACATTAGGTATCACTTTCTCCGTGATAATTTTGAAAAAGGAAACATTGTGCTTCACCATGTAGATACCGAACAACAATTGGCTAACATTTTTATAAAACCTTTGGATTTCACTCGTTTTTGTTTCATTCATAGTGAAATAGCGGTTATGCATCCTCATGGCTTACATTGAGGGGGAGTTTTGAAATTTGAGAAGTCTATGTATGAATCTGAAATTAAAATAATATGAGCATAGTATTTCATACATATATGACTTTGTGATTCCTTTTACATGTTGAAAGTTCTTACTATATTACTCGTGTTATACATTTTGTAGTTTTTGCCATGTCTAGTAATTGGAATAATTACTTACACTAAATCTGGTCATGGTCGAACTTTCTTGCTGTTTTGAACTTGTTGCATGCTCACAAGTGCTTTTAATCATAAAGAATTAATCAAGTAATTAACTTACATGTTGAGCGTTTATGTTCAAATATAAATTGAGAATAGATCAAGAGAATATGCATGCATCGCACTTCTTCTTTTGAGATGGCTTATCATTGCACTTAGATATGAACTTGAAAGAAGTTGTGTATGACTAAATTCATTTCCTTAAGTTTCTGATTGTCAAATGACATAGGCTTGGCTTGGTTGGTTAGAATAAGGCAGATGCGCATATAATCTCTTGCAAATATCAAATGATCTAAATTTGTGCTTTAAAAAATAATAAAATGCAGCAACAAGTGTCATGCTTTCAGGTTTTGAAATAGTTAAGTTTGTGAGATCATGACTTGCTAAATTGGAAATTCCATTTGATCTCTAGCATGGCTTACACTACTTTATGTATTTCATTGATGTGATAGTGTAAGTTACTTGATAGTATGACTTGGATGAGCTTTGTTTTATATGTATATGTTATAATATGCTCATAACAATTAAAATTTGTCTTATAAACCTTGCTGAATAAATTGTCAAAGGGGGAGAGATAACATGTGAATTTTTAAAGATAAGTATGCAAGGGGGAGAAATTGATTACACATTGCACATTCACAATTGTTTTTGGCATGATTCTTCTCAGGGGGACAATTTCTTTTTCTCAATTTATTTCTATCTCATTTGATTTTCAAGAAGGTGGAGAAATTGTTCTCCAAACTTTTCATGCCAATGTTCGGATTTTAAATGGTGTTGCCAATACATTCATCAAGAGGGAGATTGTGAGACCTATGTGTGCTGAATACATTGGCTATGGCGGTAAAAGTTTTGAATACTACCAAAACACCTTTATCATCAAGGTCCGACTCTAGGTCTGACTAGCTATGATGATTTCCATATTGCCATTGTTATTGTACCCTCCTTGAAAGAATGGGCGTGGTTGGCCCCACCCTTGACCTCCTGGACTATAGCCATTTTTTCCATTGTTGGCTATGTATAGGGCATCCTCACGGGTTTCGGGGTAGTCATTGCCCAAATGGCCCGTGTTGCCACAGACTTCACAAGTGATGTGAGAGTCTAGGGCATAGGCATTGCCACATACCTCACCATTGCCTTGTCCATCAATCTTCTTCATAAAGAAGTCCAATTTGGTAGTGATCATGTCAACCTCCTTCAAGGTGTGCATGACTCATTGGCGAGTATGGAGATGCTCGTTGCTCCAAACCATGTTTGACACCATCCTCTCAAGCAAATATTTCGCTTTGGGCATCGTCAATGGAAGAAGGCACCTCCAGCAGCAGCGTCAACATGGTCACGGGCGGAGGGATCAGCTTGTTGTATAAGTTTTGGATGATGAGCCAGTCATCCATCCCATGGTGGGGACAGACTAGAATATACTCCTGATGCCTTTCCCAATCCTTGGGAATAGACTCCTTGGTGTCTTGTTGGAAGCTGGAAATTCTTCCACGTAGGGCATTGGTCTTGCCCAACGGGAAAAACTTTGCGAGGAATGTCATAGAATACTTCTCTCAAGTGTCTACAACACTTCGGTTCACGTAGAACCACTGTTTCACTCTGCCAAGAAGAGAGAATGGAAACAGCCTAAGATGAACAGCATCAGGAGATACGTCCTTGATCTTAAAAGGAATTGCTGCAGGTGAGCACTTGCATCCTCGTTAGCCTTCCTATAAAATTGGTTAGCTTGCACCATAGTGATTAGGCCAGTCTTGATTTTGAAGTTCACGTATCCCATGTTAACAATGGGCCCAACAGGCACAATGTTAGCAGAGGGAGTCAAAAACTCATGAAGGGTTTTCTGGGCCATTGGCGTTTCGGTTGTTGGTGCAATTGCGCTGGCTTGCTTTGTCACTCGAAGCTTCTGAGGAGTAACGACTCGAGGTCGATCTCTCAGAAGGGATTCGGGATCTTCAACAAAGTTTTTCGGCAAGCGAAAACTAAACATACTACCCTGTTTTCACATAAAATGCGAAAACAAGAAGGGTTATCTTACTAAAACCTATCAGTGTCCTATCCTATTTACTCAATCATGCAATAACTCGGTTGCCTTCCCCGGCAACAACACCAGAAATGCTTGTTGATATTTCCTACGCACTACTAACAATTCATTCCTAGCAAGGGTGCCAGAAATGCTTGTTGATAGTTTTTAAATCACAGATGTAAATCCGCAAGCGCAGGGAATCTATAAATGTAGCATTTTCCCTTTTAGAGTATTCCCTGTCATTTATATTCTCCCAAAGGAAGGCTACATGGAAGCAAAGCAATAATCAAATCAAGAGGCTAGGTTGGTCTATGTAGGGTTCTAGCAAGGATGGGTAATTGATAGTTTGGAGGTAGTGTGACACACACAAGAGCATTCTATCCTAAAGAGGTAAACGAGGTAAAGAGGGACTAGGATAAGAGTTAGGTAGATACTCTTGCTGTGCTTCTAATGTGCATATACATAGCCTAAGTTAGTTATTAATGATCATATCAATTATGAATTCTCATGCAAAGTTGATTAACACATCGGGCACAGGTTTACACCTAGCAACACAAGGACGACTCTCGCCAAGAGTCGGTGGCATAGCCGAACATGGAGGATTACAAGGGACAGATAGGGTTGTCACCACCTACTGCCTACCTCTTCAATATGTGGGTCTACGAGACATTCAATGCTACTTATCTATCCTGGCACCATGCTAGCATATTAAGTAATTACCTTAAGAGCCTAGGCACAAGTCATCCTAAGGCAATGAACTAAACCATCGTTGAACCAATGTTAATTCATAGCATAAGTGATTCATATTAACATAATCATGTCATGGCTAATTAGACTATAGTGGGGGTTTGTAGTGTTTATGATGATATAATGAGAATGGTATAGCATAACCATAACTACTACTCCTACCACATATATGGAATCCATAATCAAACAAGAAATGCTTCATCCAAGTATGTGAACAATAGAAGACTAAAGATAACATCTTTATTAAGAGCGAAGTCACAAATACAAATAGGAATATGAGAGCCATACCTTTCCCGATTAGCAATTGGGAAGAGACTCCTTCTACTCCTCTCCTACTTGGACTATGGACTATAAGCTCTCCTCCCTACAGCCTACACTCCTCTAAACCTATGGAGAATAGTGTATACAATGGATGAATACTCAAGTGGTGTGTGTTTGTGAAATGAGGGTAGGGGGTCCAATTTATAGGTGGAGAAGGGTCGGTTCCTGCCACCAAAAGCGTGTGAATCAGTCACCACTGACTTCTTCAAACCGGGAGGAGCCAACACGTGGCGATTGACAGAGTTTGGCACCAGGACCAACTCGACCGACTAGGGGGGTGGGCTGACCTAGTCTCTGTACCATTTCTCGTGTGCTTTCTCTAGGTAACTTCCAGGTGGGTCCCATCCCTTGATATGGGTGCTACACCGTTGGATGGCCTCGGATACTTCTGTTTGTGGGCCATCTGATCCACGTGGTGCCACATGTCATCGGTTGATTGGCTGGAATGGTATTTTATAGGATTGCGCCCCCCTTTTACCTCATTTCCTGTAATAATTCCCTGCATGCACTCTTTCTCCAAGGACAAGTGGAAATAGGTTAAATAGAAAGGTGATGTGTGCAATAAATGACAATTCCTTCACATAATTGAGTTATATTGATGGGTGAAATTGGTATATAACAGCCGTCAACATATATCGTTTGTGTTTTGTCGTGTATGTGTGATCAACGTCCTGGGCACACATATGCGTTCACTTGGTTCATTATCGGAGCCAGGTGTCACATTCACCATGTAGATATCGAACAACAATTGGCTGATATTTTTACAAAACCTTTGTATTTCACTCGTTTTTTTTCATTCGTACTGAAATAGGGGTTATGCATCCTCATGGCTTAAATTGAGGGGGAGTTTTTGAAACTTGGAAGTCTATGTGTGAATCTGAATTTAAAATAATATGAACATAGTATTTCTACATAAATGACTTTGTGATTCCTTTTACATGCTGAAAGTTCTTACTACATTACTCGTGTTATACATTTTGTAGTTTTTGCCAAGGCTAGTAATTAGAATAATTACTTACACTAAATCTGGTCATGATCGGATTTTCTTGCTGTTTTAAACTTGTTGCATGCTCACAGGTGCTTTTAATAATGAAAATTAATCAATCAACTATCCACATGTTGTTCCTTAAAAGAAAATAAAAATGCAGCAACAAGTGTCATGCTTCCAGGTCTTGAAATAGTTAAGTTTACATGCTTAAATTGAAAATTCACTTGATCTCTAGCATGGCTTACACTATTTTTTGAATCTCATTGATGTGATAGTGTAAGTTGATAGTGTGACTTGGATGAGCTTTGTTTTATATGTATATGTTATCATATGCTCATAACTATTGAAATTTCTCTTTTGAACCTTGCTGAATACATTGTCAAAGGGGGAGAAATATGTATAGGGGGAGAAATATTTGTTTTTGAAATTTCTTCCTTATTTGGTTCAAAAGAGGGAGAAAACTGTTTTCAAAACTTTTCATGCGAATAAGTCAATGTTCGGATTTTAAGTGGTGTTGCCAATGCATTCATCAAGGGGGGGATTGTGAGACCTATGTGTTGAATACATTGGCAATTCAATTAAATGTGAAGGTTTACACGCAAAGTTTTGAATATACTTGAGAAACAAACTTTGCACTGTTCGAACTTTTGCTGCACGTGTTTTGTGTTCCGGAATGTCAGAACTTCTCTTGTACAATGCATAACGGCTGTTTTGGACTGACCGAACTTTCTATGTGCTGAAATAATCGTGTGTCTGCTATGTTTTTCATTTGCAATGTTTCAAACTTGTTTTACACTTATGGGAAGATTTGCTTAGTATTGATGTGTTTTGGCTGATCATGGTCGACATTATCTTTCTATGTTTGCAACATGCTTATGTGAGGTGCTCACGTAAGGTTTTGATTCTTTCAAACTAATGAGAGTCAAGTCGAGGACTTGTGCTAGGAAGAATTGGTTGTTTGTTCATGTGCAGGTGTTGCTTGAGGTCAAGACATGGATAGTGATGGAATCCATTGAACTAGTCTTAGGGAGAAGATGAGGTTCAACAACCAAGTTCAGGAGGAATTGTAGTTGAGTTGATCGGGGGGTCATGCAACATGTTTGGGTCAAGAACAATGCATATGAAGGTATCGTGGACTTTGTTGGAAAGTGTTTGCACGTGTTCAAGGATTTCATGGACATGGCAACATGGTTCCAAGGCATGATGAAGAGAAGTGGACATAAAGAATTGATCGGAAAGGTCCAACCAACTGGATTATGCATCAGGTTGCGGCTGAGGTGGTTATGGTTCGCTTATGGAAAGTTTCGAGTTTGTTTTGGTTACGTTTCATGTGGGTCACGAAGTTGAGTTGTTTTAGGAATATTTAGTACATTCCTAAGGTGTTTCGAAGTCTTAAGATTGCTTCTATATACGTATGGAAGAGTCTTGAGCAGTTATGGAAAGTTTCGGTTGAAACTGAGTAGGATTAGAGTCCTAGTACGGATTGGGTTGGCCTTAGGGCTGGTTATAAAAGCAAGAGAGACCAGAGCTCATAGTGAGAGGACTTTAGTATATTCCTCTTGTGTTTTGATCAATAAAATTCGTAGTTTAGAGGATCTTTTGTGCCTTGTTCATCTGACTTGTTTCAGACAAGTTCTTCTCGTGATGTTTCTCCACAGCACTATGTTGATTTGGTGTTTTTATCATAACTCATGTTTTACATATATGATTGATGTGATTCTTTTTGGTTTGTCTTCACAACTTGATTATCTCTCATCTTTGAAATTTTCACAATCATTGGATTTATGGTTTCTGATCTACACAAGTTTTTTGCAGTGTTGCAGATCTGGTTTTTACTCGGGTAGAACAGATTGACCTTTGTTCGATTTTTCAATCATAACTTGTTTTTATCAACTATTTTTCGTAATTCTTGTTGTGAAATCTTTGTGACTTGATTCTTCACAATCTAGACTGGTATTGTCACAATCGATAACGTTTAGATTAGTTGCAAACATTGTTTCTTTAACAGATCGATTTTTAGCTATGGGATTTTTGTTGTTCTGTTGAAAAAGTTTTAATCTACCATTCACCCCCCTCTGGTAGCTTCTCATGTCCTCTTCGATCCTACAGTATTGGATCCCCCCTCGAATTGGGACCAAGGCCAAAATGTTACAATGTCGCCTCGGCGCGGCCTAGGAAATCTCGGACCCCCTGCGCCTCGGCTGCGCGGTAGGCCTAGAGGTCCTTTACCTTCTGTCATGCCGCCTCCAGAGCTGTTGGACCGCTTTTTGAGAACTCCGCCTCTCTAGTGGCCAGAGCCTCTCCCTATCTTTGAGCTCTCAGGTGCGGCGTTCCAGGGCGCCCTCCCGGAGCTTGATGTCGAGATCAAGGTCCTGTTCGGCATGGCGCTCCTTCTACAGGCCCTCCCGCTCCTATGCCAAATCAGCTATTGGTGGTCGAGGCCCTCGGTGCAGGACCTCAACTCATCCCGGTCAAGCTGGAGCCTATGGGAGGCCTCCTCCTCCTTTTCCCTCTGTGCCCGCTCTCGATCGACAAAAACGATCTCACGGCGGACGAGTTCCAACCGCATATCATCAAAAGTTGTGAGGTGGGCATCGGCATCAGCATGGGCTTCCCGGGCCTTCTCCAGGAGCCTCTTCGTCCTAGCATCAGCCCACTTAAAAATGCTCCACTCCTTCCCCATGGGCTTCTCCTACCCGTCAAGGCGTTCCTCCCTTGCGCGTAGGCTCTCCCAATCTCGGTCGAGCGCAGCCTACACTTGATGCAAGATGGAGTGGGTTACCGCAATGGCCTCAAAGAGGGGCATCGCCGTAGCCATTGCCACCGAAGGCTGCTTCTCAATCACCTCGACCTCCTTGGCATCTGCCACCTACACCAAGAGGCCTGAGGAAGTCCTGGCAGAAGCCCTAAGAAGAGGCGCATCATCATCTGGTGCAGGAGCATCATTGCTTGCCACGAGCATGTCTCTGCCCTGTGCGGCATTGCCCTCCGACGTAGGTGTGTCATCACCCGCTGCTGCCAAGTCGCTACCCTACGTGGTCACGACATCCGAATCAGGTGCGTCGATTAGGGAAGACGCACCCTCTCCACCCTATGAAGTCGTGTTGACTGAGGCAGATGCGTCGTCGCCTAGTGATGCCTCGCCCCCATCTGCTTCATCGGTCGCGGGCGTGCTAGAGTCCGCTGCAGAACCCGCGGCATCACTGGAAGTTGAAGCTCCCTCAAGCATGACTTGTTCGGGATGGGGCACGATGTTCGCCCCATCGGTAGAGCCGCCATAGGCGCCACTTCCACTTCAGAACCCTACATGTCGCTAAGGGGCACCATACTGCCCTTAGGTGCAATCGTGACCTCAGTCATGACGCCCTCAAGCACAGGGGAGTCTTTTATCCGAGCTGCCTTGGAGTCTGAGATCGCTATCAGACCCCAGCACCAGCGGAGGTTGGGACGCCTTATAGAGTCGAGGTCGACTTTGTCAGACAAAAGAAGTAATCAAAACAGCAATGCAAATCTTGGTAAGCACGCCTTACCGAGAGGCCCAACAGCTCCAGCGGGCTTGGCTACCAGGCTTGCACTGGGGGTTAGGGGTCCCTGACCCAGGGGTCCCTGACCTCATTGTCAAGGCCAGTGCCACCGCCACTGGCCCCCGCACTAAAGGGGTGGCCTGCATCGACGTTTCCATCGGTGTGGATCCATCCACACCCTTTCCGGAGCCGCTGTCGGTGCTCTTCACCCCGCTCACTGTTGGGGTACTCGCAGCACGGGATTCCTCAACCTGGGGCTGCACGATTGTAGCACTTCCAAAGCCGTCGCTGGCGCTGGAGTCCAGGTTGACAATGGAGACGTCCACTGCCTCGGGCTCCTTCATTTGGCGATGGGAGACTGGGGTGCTGCCTGCATGCACCAGTTTCCTCTTCTTGTGCACCGAGGCAGTGGGATCCCAGCCAGAAGCTCCATCACCCGTCCTCGTAAGACATGCCTCTGAGCGCCGTCTCTCAACGTCGGATCCCCTAGGAGGCGTATGGGAGCGCTTCCTTAGCGCGAAGTTAGACGTCAACTCCTTCCCCTCACTCATGCTAAAGGACGGCGCGGTCCTCCCTCCCGTCCTCGCACCAGGGCACGTGTTGGACGTGGGCCCATGTTGGCCCCCGGCATGGCCCTGTCCTGAGATGGACAATCTCTGGGACGAGTCTCCGGCCTGCCGCTGAACGGGGTTCGATGTTGTTTAGCTTCGGCATCTCTCTCAGCACCTTCAACCTTAGCTTGGGGGTCATGAAGAGTGGCAGGCAGGAATCTAGAGGAGTAATGTGTTTGTCATCTACCGGGTTGCACCTCACCGTCGCCAGCATCCCCACCAATACCTCTAAGCTTGTGTTTGAATTAAGCCCAACCTCCAGCTGACACACGTCAAAGTCGCCGAAGTACCAACAGGTCCGGTGCTCATGCCGCTGGAGGGGGGCCAAGCGGCGGGACAAGAAATCCTTCAACACCATCAGGGAGGTCAGTCACTCCTTCACAGCTGTCGGATCCTTTCCAACACGGGCTTGTACTCCTTCTTTAGCATCAAGAATTCTTCCCAAGAGGTGTCCTGGGAAGTCGGGTCTCCCGTGGGCAGGACTAGGCGGGCGTGGGCATCGGTCTTCACGACCACCCAATACTCCCTCCAGCGATCCTACCTGGATGACTCGAAGGGCATGATGTACAACCTGGAGGTCTTGTTCTGATGTTGGAAGTAGTAGGCTCTGAGCTGGTCTGTCTCACCCCGTCCGCTGGTCTTCAACACCAAGAAGTACTAAAACAACTCCACTGACGGCGGAATGCCCACGAACATCTCGCAGAAGTGGACGAACCCCACTGCCACTGTGGGGGAGTTCGGTGAAAGGTGGTGTAGCTATATGCCGAACGCTTCCAATAGCACGAGGAAGAACGAAGACACTGGGAGCCCGAGCCCAGCCGCCATGTATGTAGTGAAGAGGAAAATCTAATCTCTGTGCAAGTCGCGAGGAGGGGTAGACCCGTAGCGGATCCACCTCCTTTGCTCACTGGTGTGCCAGCCAAGTAGCCACCTTACTGGTGTTAGGTGCTTGTCCGTCAAAATACGAGAATGAGGCAAGTTCGCAGCCATTGGAGCGGACACAGAGAAAGAACTAGGCGAAGGGGCGAAAGCTTGGGCACTCAAGGAAGAAGACGAAGGCTCAAGCGATTGGGGTGTGAATGAGGAAGGAACGGCCTTTCCCGTAAATATTTCCTTTTACTCACCCCTGCGACGCTTTGGCGCATCATGTGGGTTGCCTAGGCCCGGCACACGCTACACTACCCACACCACCAATGACAGCGAGGCCCAGGTTCCCTGTCAAAAAAACCTAGCCCAACGGTCATCCACTCAAGAAGACAACTCGGCGATTCCCAAGGAGGCGCGACGACAGAAGCTTTGCGGCCGCATCAAGAACCGTCACACATGAAGTCCTGCATCAGGCAAATATCACGCCGCATGCCTCATCAACCGGAGGCGGACGCGTGTCCACTGCAGTAGAGCGTGCGCCTGCTTCGACTGACCAAGACAAAAATAAAAAGGTCGCGCGGGAAGAGAGGGTGAAGACCCCATGATGGAAGAAACGTCTGAAGATCATGCCTCCCCGCTGAGGTAGGCTCCAGAGGCACCACATGTTCAGCAAGACCGAACCTCGTCCTTCCTCAAGAATGGGTTCCTGTGCAGCCATGTGGTCCTCGGCTTGGGACCCCACCTCCCTGCAGAGGTGGTCTCTTGGGTCGCCACGTGTCCAGTGGCATGAGACCCCGCTCCTCTGTAGGGGTGGGCTATGGTGCCTCCACGTGCACAGGGGCTCCGGGCTGCTCTCCCCCGCAGAGGTGGACTTCAAAGCCGCCATGTTCCTGGCACCGCCGGACCCCGGCTCTCCTTAGATTTGGGCTCCAGGGCTGCCATGTGGCCAGTAGCGCGGGGCTCGATATCCCCCGCAGAGACTGGCTACGATGCCGCCACACCACTTGTCCTAGTTGTGGGTGGTAGGTCGCAGGAGTTAAGAGCGACGTGCTCTATTCGAGTCGTGCATTGAAAACACGCACCTTCCCTAGGTGCATGGGTGCACCGCACGCTCCTATCAGGTGCCACTATAACCAATCACATTGCAGTGAATGCACTACAGAGCTACCCCACGCTGCTGATGGGGTAGCTTACGGCAATACGACAGTTAAGACATTCCCTGCCATCATCAACATCTATGCGAGGCTATTGGCGACCAGCGCGGCAAGACGACGGGTCTTCAAGCCACGGTCAAAGGCAGCTGGCATCAGTTAGACCTTATATTTTGTACAGTCATAAGATCACTTCGGAGACACATATCAGGCCCCGAGCCCCACTTGTAACGTGTTCGTCCATGACTATAAAAGGCATGAACAGCCATCGACATTAGACAACCAAGCTCATTTGCACACAAGCTTCCTCAAGCTCATAACATACTCAAACAATACAACTCACTCCCGTGAACGAAGGGTGCTACGCTGTTGACGGTCCTTAAGTGCCATATTTAGACCGTCAATTCATCTCATAATGTGCAAAAAAAACACAACATAGTAGTAGGGTTAACTAACCAATTCCACAAGTGTTGTTGTTTATTTGTATGCAGGTGAATTTTGACCCAACATAACAATACATGTAGGGAGTAATCCATAAAATTGGATTTTGATGAATCAAGTGACGCCACATGGCAGCACATAGATCAAATGGCCCACAAAGAGAAGTATCTGAGGTCATCCAATGGTGTAGCACCCATATAAGTCAATGGGGTCCACTTGGAAGTCACCCTGAGGAAGCACACAAGAAATGGTCAACTTTTCTGTTCGGCCGACTAGGGGGTTCGGTCGAACCCTTCCTGTCGCCAAACTCGGTCAGCTTCTAGGTGTCGAGTCCTTGTGATGCCCTGATCAAAATGAAGACTGATTCACGCGCATTTTGTGGCGGAACCGACCCTTCTTCCCCTTATAAAGAGAACCCCACACCTCACTTCACACACACACACCAAAGTTGAGAATAGAGTACCACTCCTAAAGTTTAGAGTAGTCCTAGAGGCTGCCAAGTAGAAGGATAGTGTGGTGAAAGTTTAGGAGAAGGAGGCTTGGGCTTGTCAAGTCCCTCTTCTACACTTGTATCCCTACAAAGGTGTACTCAAATCAAGTAAGCCTTTTGTGAATTCAATTCAAGTTTGATTCTCAATTCATAGTAGTTTGCACAAGTAGTTAGTTGTGCGTTCATTGATTTCATTTATTAGAGGCTATAGTTGTAGCTTTGTGTTCGAAACAACTAGAGTTGTGATTTAGAACATAAGTGTGGTGCTTAGGTTAGAAATCACTAGTGAATATTTTGTGGACCCAAGGATTGAAGAGGTAGGCAATATGTGGTGACAGCCCTATCTTTCCTTAGTAATCCTCCACATTCGGCTATACCATAGGCTCTTGGCGAGAGTTGTCCTAGTGTTGCTAGGGGTAAACCCGTGCCCAAAGCAAGCATCTACCACAAAATCCTTTGAATTAGAATCAATACTTTGAATTCCTTTCTCTTCCTTGCCTACAAAAGAACTTTGTGTCCTTGGGTGAATTAGTTCGTAAGATTACACACACGTTCCTTGGATTCGATACACTTGGAATACTCTCTTAAGGGGAAGTTCTACATGACAGTTTCCATGCACTTGCGGATTTTTATTTGTGACTAAGAAACGTCAACAAGCATTTCTAGCGTCGTTGCCGAGGAATGGTTGTTGTTAATCTTCGAACCTGGGTCACCCTTGTATCTATCTATCTTATCTTTCTTTTTATTACCACCAAATTTATGGAGCAACCCACCATTATTTCTTATTCTGCCCCAAATGGCAAGTTCTGTGAGCCACCGCCTTCGGCGGAACCCATTTGTTCTACAAGCTATGAACTTCGCCCTGGCTTTATAGCCATGGTTTGGGAGCAATACTTCTTAGGAACGGACTGTGAAAACCCTTACCACCATCTACGGGAGTTCGAACAATTGTGTTCATGCCTTCTAATCAAGGGTATGACACAAGAGACTCTCAAATGGAAGTTGTTTCCTTTTTCCCTTAAGGAAAAAGCCAAACAATGGTATAACCAAAATGTTGGGAAAACAAATGGAAATTGGAATGAATTACAAGACAAATTTTGTCTTTCTTTCTTTCCAATTGCTCGAATTGTTTCCTTGCGGAAGGAAGTACTATGCTTCCAGCAGATGGAGAGGGAATCCATAGGTGCAGCGTGGGATAGATTTTATCTTTTGAGAAATTCCGTCCAAGATTTGTCTATCCCAGATCTGTTGCTTTTGCAACACTTCTATATGGGATTGAACAAAGAGTTTGCCCTACATCTTAACATTACGTTGGAGGATCTTTCCTCTATAAGACGTCGGAAGAGGGTAAGGATTTTCTAGACCGAATTCTAGAAAATTCTTCCTTCATTATGTGTCTTAATGAGCCTCCTCAAGAAGAAGTAGTGTCAAGAACCGAGGATAAATCCATGGACAAGGAAGAACCTATCCCTTGCTTATCTCAAACCTTGCCGGAGGAATCCTCTCCCGAACCAGAAACTATGAAGGAAGAAGAAATTCAACCTTTGGAGTTCCCTTCTACTTCGAGGAAGAGATATTTGAAGATTTTGGAAAACTCGAAGTATTGTTGCCATATAAAACCATCATTGCCATTAACTCCACCTGACCCACCTAATGGAGTGTTCATCCAACAGACGATTAAGGAGTTAACCTCTATTCTAAACAGGGAATGGACTGTGGAAGTTGATCAGTCACCCGAAATTCATCGGATGACCTCACCTTTGGCAAAAATTCTATGTTTTATTAGAGGAACACCAATGAAGGTCCTATACAACCCCACTATTGGAGCAAATCTCATTTCCGATTCTTGTGCTCTCACCATTCTAGGCGATGTGCCATTGGCACCAACATGTAAATCCTTCCGAGATTCTTTCGGAAACATTCTTGAAGGATGCGGGGTTTTACAACATGTATCTGTAAGACACAAAGATATTGAGGCAATACTAGATTTCCATGTGTTCGAAATTCAAGATTTTGACATTATGATTGGGATTCCCATTGAGAAATTTCTCATGGAAATTCCCTTGGAAGGAAGCCTCAATGTCAAACTTGGAGGGAGGAAATTCTCTATTCCTATCCTGCATTCCAAGAACACATCCGCAGAATCTCCCATCCAAGATGAGCCTTTAGAGGAGGTTAGAACTCTTCAATTCTTAGCCCCCCTGAAATTAAAGGAGAAGAAGATTTCATCCAAGAGGAGGATGAATTTCAGGAGGCAATTGAATTGCCAAAAGAAAAGTTCTTCCCAAAATCTCCTGTTGAGCTAAAAATTCATCCTCTAGGCCTATGTTGTGCATTTCTAAATGGTGATTTGGAAGCCCCTGTCATCATAAGTGACAAGCTATCAGATGATGAGACACTCAAACTCATTGCCATGTTTGAAAAGCATAGAGATGTTTTTGGCTATTCACTAGAGGATCGGGGATTAGTCCAGCGCTATGCACCCATCGCGTTCCTATTGACCCTGAGAATGTCTCTTCAAGGGAACCTCAAAGGCGATTGAATAATGTGATGTGGGAAGTTGTCAAGAAGGAAGTCTTGAAACTTATACATGTTGGGATTATCTACCCTGTTCCTCATAGTGAATGGTTCAGCCCAGTTCAAGTAGTGCCTAAGAAGGGAGGTATGACGGTCATTCAAAATGAGAAGAATGAATTAATTCCTCAATGAACCATCACGGGATGGAGGATGTGCATTGATTATCGAAAACTCAATAAGGTTACAAGGCAGGATTATTTTCCACTGCCCTTCATCGATGAGATGTTAGAGTGGTTGGCAAAACACTCTTACTTATATTCCTTGATGGTTATTCGGGTTATCATCAAATCTAAATCCACCTCGACGATCAAAGTAAGACCACATTCACATGTCTCTATGGAAATTATGTCTATTAGCGTGTGTTCTTTGGATTGTGTAATGCTCCTGCCTCTTTCAAAGATGCATGATGTCTATCTTTTCCGACATGATTGAGGAGATCATGGAAGTTTTTATGTATTATTTCTCCATCTATGGGAAAACTTTTGATCATTGTTTGGAAAATTTAGACAAGGTCTTACAAAGATGCCAAGAGAAGGACCTCGTACTTAACTGGGAAAAGTGCCATTTCATAGTCTGTGAAGGCATCGTTCTTGGACATTTAGCATCCGAGAGAGGGATAGAGGTGGACAAAGCAAAGATTGAAGTCATTGAAAAGCTTCCACCTCCTATCAATGTTAAGGGAATCTGCAGCTTTTTAGATCATGTGGGGTTCTATCGGCGATTCATCAAAGACCTCACTAACCTATTAGCTAAGGAAGCTCCCTTTGATTTCGATGATGAATGTCTTAAATCATTTGAAACACTCAAAAAGGCACCCACCTCAGCTCCAATCATTCAACCTCCCGATTAGATGTTGCCATTCGAAATCATGTGTGATGCTAGTGATTATGTTGTTGGGGCAGTCCTAGGCCAAACCAAAGATAAAAAGCATCATGCAATAGCCTACGCTAGCAAAACTCTAACAGGAGCTCAACTCAATTATGCCATAACTGAAAAAGAGCTCTTGGCTGTAGTTTTTGCTATCGATAAGTTTAGATCCTATTTGGTTGGAGCCAAGGTCATAGTCCATACAGACCATGTTGCCTTGAACTATTTGCTCACCGAAAAGGAGGCTAAACCAAGGCTAATCCGTTGGATTCTCCTACTCCAAGAATTTGACTTAGGAATCAAGGATAAGAAAGGAGTAGAGAATTTTGTGGCAGATCATCTCTTGTGTATGGATGTCACTCAAACCATGAACATCCCTATCAATGACTTCCTACGAGATGATATGCTTCTCAAGGTGACTGACTCTCACCCTTGGTATGCAGATATCGTGAACTTCATGGTCACGGGATACGTACTACCAGGAGAAAACAAAAATAAACTCATCTATGAGAGTCGTAGACACCTTTGGGATAACCCATACCTCTATCGAGTTTGTGCTGATGGCCTTCTCAAAAGGTGTGTCCCATCAATTGAAGGCACAAAGATTATTGAGAAATACCATGCTAGCCCCTATAGTGGCCATTACGGTGTTTACCGTACCCAGGCAAAGATCTGACAAAGTGGATTCTATTGGTCTTCTATTTATGAAGATACAAAAGAATTCATCCGTAGATGTTGGAATACCAAAAGCATGGAGGAATCTTAGCTCGCAATGCGATGCCCCTAACTTATAATCTCCAGGTGGAATTATGTGATGTGTGGGTTATTCATTTCATGGGACTTTTCCCTAGGTCCTATGATTACGAGTACATTCTGGTGTCTGTAGATTATGTGTCAAAATTGGTAGAAGTTTTGCCATGCAAGAATGCTGATTCCAAGCAAGCTAAGAAAATGTTCCATGAGATCATTTTCCCACGCTTTGGCACTACCCGTGTGGTCATAAGTGATGGAGGGTCTCATTTCGTAGATAAGACCTTCCGAACTTTTTGAGGGAGCTTCGTGTCCAACATAATATTGCTACTCCATACCACCCACAAACAAGTAGTCAAGCAGAAACATCTAATGAGCAAATTAAGAATATTCTGCAAAACACCATCTTGGAAATAGGAGCAGGATGGAAGCATAAACTACCTGACGCACTGTGAGCATACTATACTAACTACAAAACTCCCATCGTCATGTCTCCTTTCCAACTTGTCTATGGGAAGACTTGCCATCTTCCTGTAGAGTTGGAACATAGAGCCTATTGGGCCATTGTTGACGACTGTTATATATCAATTTCATCCGTCAATATAACTCAATTATGTGAAGGAAATATCATTTCTTGCACACATCACCTTTCTATTTAACCTATTTCCAATTGTCCTTGGAGAAATTAGTGCATGCAGGTATTTTATACAGAATTGAAGTGAAACAAGGGGATGGATCCTATGAAATATCATCCCAGCCAATCAAGCATCGACACATGGCACCACATGGATCAAATGGCCCACAAACAGAAGTATCTGAGACCATCCAACAGTGTAGCACCCATATCAAGGGATGGGACCCACCTAGAAGTCACCCAGAGAAAGCACATAATGTTTGGAGGACTTACTAGGTCGGTCGACCCCCCTAGTCTGCTGACCTGGTCTTTCCTCCAAACTCGATCAGCTTCCATGTGTTGGCTCCTCCCGACTTGAAGAAGTTAGTGGTGACTAATTCCCGCGCTTTTGGTGGCGGGAACCGACCCTTATCCAAGCTATAAATAGGACCCCTCACTTCAACACACACCCCTTGGGCATTCACTCTCTTGTATACATTAGTTCTCCAAGTCATTAGTGGAGGTTAGGTTGTAGAGAGGAGCCTCTAGTCCCAAGTCCAAATTGGGAAAGGTATGGCTCATGTATCTTCTCTTGTATTTGTGACTTTGTACTTTATAATAATAGTATTATTAGTCTCTCTTTATTGATATACTTGGGAAAAGCGTTTCTTGTTTGATTGTGGAGTCCATGTATGTGCTAGGTGTAGATGTTGTTATGATCTAGACGTAATGCCATTATCATGTTATCATAAACATCATACACCACCACTATAGTCTAATTAGGTACTAATATGATTATGTTAACATGAATATGTTAGTGCTTGGATCCAACATTGGTTCAATGATGTTTAGGTTAGTCATTGCCTTAGGATGTCATGATTCTTAAGGTATTTACTTAGTATGCTAGCATGGTGCTAGGATAGTGAGTAACGTTGGATGTCTCGTAGACCCACGGATTGAAGAGGTAGGCAGTAGGTGGTGACAGCCCTATCTGTCCTTTGTAATCCTCCACGTTCGGCTATGCCACAGGCTCTTGGCGGGAGTCGCCTAGTATTGCTAGGGGTAAACACGTGACCGATATGTTGGACCACTAAGCCCTAGTATCCACCATTAGCATAGTCATGTGTACATTATTAGGAAATGTATATGAGTAATTAGAGCATAGTAGGAGTAGCTCCATCTTGTAGTCTAACTCTCGCTAGGACAACCTTACCCTTAGAGTAGATTGCTTAGGTGTGTGTCGCACTACCCCTATTATCAACTTACCTCTCTCTTGATAATTGATTAGTATACCATAGCTTGATCATAAGAGTAGTGTTTACTTTACTCCATTGCCTTCCTTGGGATAAATACGATACCCTTGGGAATACTCTTGGTTGAAATGCTACATGATAGTTTCCGTGCGCTTGCGGACCTCATTTCTTTTGAGAGGTTATCTATGACGTAAGAAACATCAACGAGCATTTCTGGCACCGTTGCCGGGGAAGGCAAAGGAAGTGAAGGATAGCTATCACTTTGTGATTAAGCTATAGGTACTAATAGTTATTAGACAGGATTACCCTTGTTTGTTTTCTCCTTTTGTTGTGAAAATAGAGTAGTGTTGGCTACCCCATTTCATGGGATGGCCAATGAGGACGCTAGTGCTCAGCTGCAAGATAATTGAAGGCGTACCACAAGAAATTTCCGCTAGGCAACACCATTGCCTTTCGTGAAAGAATTTCAGCTTCCAGTAGGAACCAAAGTCATCCATCCCTAAGCTTGGGGGAGGCCCCAAGAATTTTTCTTGGTTTGCCTCCACCATAGGGTGGATAGTTGGCTCCTCATCCAACATTCATGTCATGGGTTTGTCCACCAATCCATGACCACCTTTGTGCTGGAGCTGAAGGAGTCCTATTCTCATTCGTCATGGATGAGAATATGGTCTCTACTCAAGGGGTGGATTGAAGAGTGCTCTAGTTCCTTTAGCTTGGCATGCACACCACTTAATAAGGTGGACATGCTAGCTAAGGAACTACACCTCCCATTGAAGTATCATGAAGATCAAGCCAATGAAGAAATGTTTGGAATTATCCAAGTCATGAATATTCACATGATTTGTGAAAATCCATGTCAACATGGGCCACTTGGGGAATCATTTCCCTAAGATCCATGGAGATTCTTCCTTCCAAACAACAACTCCAATGGCTACCATTCACAAGGAGGTCAAGGGTAGAATCAATATCACCCTTGTAATCAATGAGGCTATGAGGATTTCAAGGGACTTAAGTTTAACTAGCCTTCCTTGAAGTATCTTGTCCATGGCCAAACAAGAAATCAAGACAACATTTACATGAACTTTTTGGCCAAGGACAAGAAACTTAAAGAGCATTCAAGATCCAAGATATCCTACAATCACTTGTTGGGATTCTTACACTTCGACCAAGCCCATGCAACCTAGGGCAAGTGGCATTGTGGATGAAGTGTTTCTTGTTTGATTGTGGAGTCCACATGTCACCATGTCCAAGGAAGCTTTTGATCCATGGTCAAAGTATGGGTTAACTCAAAAGAACATCAAGAAGGTCGAAGTGACACCTCTAAAGAAGGACAAGCCTCACCATGCTCATAAGACAGTACCTTCAAGAGGGAAAAGTTGTCACTACATCAACAAGTCTTCATCAAGATGACGGAGAGGCTAGGGCCACCATGTGGCCCACATGTCCAACTAACATGCCAATGGAGATTTGTCATGTCAATGAAGAGAGTTTGTCCACATCTTCAACTCTGGGATTGGACAACAAATCATCAAACCAAATAGGACGAAGTAAGTCCCACTCATCGGACTTTAAAAATTCGGTGAGTCCTTGCCAATAGGTTAATTGGTAAGTTATCTAATATTTAATTCCCTAATTGAATATTTAAATTTCCCATCAATCTTCGCATTTTCACTTAGCATTTTGAATTTCCACACTTGCATGTTGGAAAATAAAATTTCCAACCTTCATAAAACTAAAATTTTGGATTTGGAAATAAATTTCTTTGGATATGAACCTTGGGCATGACCTCTTGAATTCATCTTCCTAATTCAAACAAAAAATATTTCCCTTAATTATTCATTGCATTTGCAAGTTGTTTCAAGTTGGGCAAAACAATTTTAGTTACCAGAGGGGGGATGGTAGATTCAAAAATCTTACGCATCAAAAACAAATAAATCCCAACACCTTAGGTAGAAAATCAAACAGTTGATAAATATTGTGTGCAAATAATCTTAAACGCGTTCAATCGTGACAAAATTGTAGATACTTCAGAAAACCAAGTCACGATGACAATACAATAAGAATCACTCAAATCCGTCCAGAAAAATTCAAGTTACGATCAAAATATTGAACTGAGATCGATCTGTTCTACCGAGTAAAAACAGTTCTGTTTTTCATCAAAGAAACTTGTGTAGATTAGAAACCACAAATCCAATGACCTGAAATTTTAAAATATGATAGAAAATCAAGTTGTGAAGACAACGCAAAAAGAATCATGTCAATCGGATCTATAAAACTCAAGTTATGATAAAACCACCGATGAAAGGTAGTGCTATGCAGAAACTCGACGAGTAAAACTTGTCTGGAAAAAGTCGGATGAACAAGGCACAAAAGTTCCTTTAAACTATGAATTTTATTCAATAGAACATAAGAGGAACAGCCCAAAAGTCGTCTCCTACGAGCTCTGGCCCTCCCTTGCTTATATAACCAGCCCGAAACCCAACTCAACTCAAACGAGGACTCTAATCCTACTCAAATCACGAATCGGAACTTTCCATAACCGCTCAAGATCTTCCTATTTGTAGATAGAAACAATCTTGAGACTTCCTAACAAACCAGGAACACATCCCGTATACCTAAACAGCTTGACTTTCATGCGGCACACGAAAACTATCATAACCAACTCAATACTTTCCATACCAAGCCATAACCGACTCTGCCAGCAGCCGAACTCATAATGCGATACGATATGATCCTTTAGATCTTCCTTCCATAACCCGTCTTCAGAGCCATGTTACCATGTCATGCACTGCATGCATACGTGCGAACACCTTCCTTCGACGTCCAGTAACCTTCATATGCAATGCGCTTGATTCAATCATTCTGCGCGACCTCCTGACCCGTTCAAGCACAGTTCCTCCTGAACTTGGTTGTTGAAACCTCATCTCCTCCCTGAGACAAGTCCAAAGGATCCTGTCACCAGCCATGACTTGAACTCAAGAAACACCTACACATGAACAAACAACCAATCCATACGAGCCCAAGTCCGTGACTTGACTCAAATTAGTTCCGAACACAACACCTTATGTGCGCACCTCACATAAGCATGTTGCAAAAAACACAGTAAAATGATATCAGTCATATCAACCAAAATGCACCAAAAACATAGAAAATGAATACTAAGCAATCTTTCCAACAATGTAAAGCAAGTTCGAAACACTTCACAGTAAAAGCAGGAACATTGCGATCAAGCTCTGAATCTTGCCAAAGCTAACCGGAGCTTGAGCCGGAGCTTACCAAAGCTAGTACAACCTAGCGCCGGAGCTTACCAAAGCTAGTACAACCTAGCGCTGGAGCTTACCAAAGCTAGTACAACCTAGCACCAGAGCTAGAAAAACATGTCAGAGCTAACCAATATAAGTCGGACCTAGCAAAAATGTCAAAGCTTAACAAAGACATGCCGGAGCTATCAAAGACATGCTGGACCTTGACAAAGCATGTCGGACCTTGCAGAAGTTCGGAGCTAGAGTCGGACCTTGCTAAAAGGGTGTTATGGCAGAATTTTAGAACTTATATCATCAAAGCCAATGTATTCAGTACAAGCCAATGTATTCAGCACACATAGGTCTCACAATCTCCCCCTTGATGAATGCAATGGCAACACCACTTAAAACCCGAACATTGGCTTATCCACATTAAAAATTTTGAAAACAATTTCTCCTCCTTTGGCAACACCACATAAACAATTTTTTCTTTTGAGAAAAAATTGTGCCAAAAACACTTGTGAATATGTGCAATGTGTAATCAATTTCCATCCTTGCATTCTTTTCTTAAAAAATTCACATATTTTCTCTACCCCTTTGACAATGTATACAGCAAGTTTCAAAAGAGAAATTTCAATTGTTATGAGCATATTATAACATATACATATAAAACAAGGCTCATCCAAATCATACTATCAAGTAACTTACACTATCACAACAATGAGATACATAAAGTAGTGTAAGCCATGTTAGATATCAAATGTAATTTTCAATTTAGGCAAGTCATGATCTCATAAACTTAACTATTTCAAAACCTGAAAGCACGACACTTGTTGCTGCAATTTTTTTTCTTTATAGCACAAATTTCTAACATATGACATTTGCAAGAGATTATATGCCGCACCTGCCTTATTCTAATCAACCAAGCCAAGCCTATGTCATTTGAAAATTAGAAGCTTAAGAACATGGTTTTAGTCATACACAACTTCTTCCAAGTTTATATCTAAGTACAATGATAAGCCATCTCAAAAGAAGAAGTGCGATGCATGCATATTCTCTTGATCTTTTCTCAATTTATATTTGTTCATAAAAACTCAACATGTGAGTTGATTACATGATTAATTTTTTATGATTAAAAGCACTTGTGAGCATGCAACAAGTTCAAAAACAGCAAGAAAGTTTGACCATGACCAGATTTAGTGTAAGTTATTATTCCAATTACTAAACATGGCAAAAACTACAAAATGTATAACATGAGTAATGTAGTAAGAACTTCCAGCATGTAAAAGGAATCACAAAGTCATATATTTATGAAATACTATGCTCATATTATTTTAATTTCAGATTCACATATAGACTTCTCAAGCTTCAAAACTCCCCCTCAATATAAGCCATGAGGATGCATAACCCCTATTTCACTACGAATGAAACAAAAACGAGTGAAATCCAAAGGTTTTGTAAAAATGTCAGCCAATTGTTGTTCGGTATCTACATGGTGAAGCACAATGTTACCTTTTTCAACATTATCACGGAGAAAGTGATACCTAATGTCAATGTGCTTAGTTCTAGAATGTTGCACAGGGTTTTTAGCAATGCAAATGGCACTAGTGTTATCACAAAACAGTGGAACACTATTTAGATCAACCCCATAGTCCTTAAGTGTTTGAACAATCCAAAGTGTTTGTGAGCAAGCACTAGCAGCAGCTACATATTCAGATTCAGCGGTGGATTGTGCAACTGAGTGTTGTTTTCTAGAGGACCAAGCAACAAGAGAATCACCAAGAAAATAACAAGTACCAGAAGTACTTTTCCTATCAATCCTCCAACCTCCAAAATCAGCATCGGAAAAAGCTCTCATAGAAACGGTTGAGGAAGACGGAAGAAAAATGCCAAATTCTTGAGTTCCATGTAAGTACCTGAGAATACATTTGACGGCTTGAAGATGTGAAGCTCGTGGGGAGGCTTGAAATCTTGCACAAAGACATACGCTAAATTGTATGTCCGGTCTTGATGTCGTGAGATACAAAAGTGATCCGATCATGCTTCAATATTCTTTTTGATCAACTGGTTCATCATTTTCATCAATCTCAAGTGTTGTTGTTGTGCTCATTGGTGTTCGAAGAGGCTTGCTTTTGTCCATATTGAAGCGCTTGAGAAGGTATATGGTATACTTTGTTTGATGCACAAAGGTGCCTTCCTTGGTTTGCTTGATTTGCAGCCCCAAAAAGTATGTGAGTTCTTCCATCATACTCATTTCAAATTCTGAACTCATCATAGCTGAAAACTTGGACACAAGATCATCAGAAGCACAACCAAAGATAATATCGTCCACATACACTTGAACGAATAATGAGTCATTGCCATGCCTAAGTACAAAAAGAGTTTTATCAACCTTGCCCATGGTAAATCCATTTTCAAGTAAGAATGTTTTTAACCTATCATACCATGCTCTAGGAGCTTGTTTTAGACCATACAGGGCTTTAGTCAGTTTGAAAACATGATTAGGAAATTTTGGATTATCAAAACCAGGTGGTTGCTTAACATAAACCTCCTCATCTATGTAGCCATTAAGAAAAGCACTTTTAACATCCATTTGATATAGCTTAAAACCTTTAGATGCAGCAAAAGCTAACGAAATTCCTATGGGTTCTAATCTAGCAACAGGACCAAAAGTTTCATCAAAATCTAGACCTTCAATTTGTGTGAAACCTTGAGCAACCAATCTAGACTTATTCCTAATCACAACCCCATCCTCACTTTGTTCATTTTTAAACATCCATTTAGTTCCCATTAAAGTGTGATTTTGAGGTGGAGGTACAAGTTTCCAAACATTATTTCTTTCAAAATTTTCTAACTCTTCTTGCATGGCAACAATCCAAGATTCATTAGTGAGTGTGTGTCATATATCTTTGGGTTCAAAAGAAGCAACAAAAGCAGAATGAGCATGACAATTGGGGTCGGAAAACCTAGATCTTGTAACTCGTTCATGCAAACTTCCAATTATCTCTTGTGGGGGATGATTCTTGTAAATCCGTAAAGGGACAGATGTCTCAAAAGTCTCTTATTCATCAGGTTCATCACTGATTGATGAGCTTGTGGCTTGTGGACGATCAGGACTAGTAGAGATGGTGCTCGGAGCTTGTTCAAAGTTCGGAGCTGGACACGTGTCAGCTTCGGAACTAGCAGGCAATATCACCAACTCTTCTTCTTCTTCAAAAATACCCTCCCCCTGAAGATATGTATCTGGTCCTACAATATCGGAGCTAGTACCTGGGCTAGCTTCGTCAAAAGAAACTTCACAAGTCTCCACAATTTTGTTAGTTCCAAGTAAAAACACTCGGTATCCTCCAGTGTGAGATGGGTAACCAAGAAACATGCCATCTTCAGATCTGGCTTCAAATTTATCAAGATTTCCATGTTTCTTAACAAAGCATTTGCAACCAAAAACCCTAAAGTGTGAAACACAGGTCCTATGTCCAAATCGAAGTTCATAAGGTGTTTTACAAAGCTTAGTGCCCAAGAAAATACGGTTTGAAACATAGCAAGCTGTTGCAATTACATCTGCCAAAATTTTCTAGGAGTTTGATATTCATCAAGCATAGTCCTAGCCATCTCAACTAAGGTTCTGTTTTTCCTTTCTACAACACCGTTTTGTTGAGGAACATAAGGTGAAGTAAATTGATGTTCTATTCCATTTTCAGTACAAAAGTGATTAAATGATTGATTTTTAAATTCAGTTCCATTATCACTTCTGATTGCTTTCAACAATCCTGAGTTATCAATTAATAGTCTAAGAAATAAAGTCCTAAAATGAGTAAAAGCTTCATTCTCAGATGCCATAGAATAGACCCAAGAGTACTTGGAAGAGTCATCAACAATTACAAGCACGCACCATTTACCTCCAAAGGATTGTATACGTGCCGGACCAACGGTGTCAAGGTGCAAAAGTTGACTAGGTTCAGTTGTCATTGTCATCATGAGAGTGGCATGTGAACCTGCAACCATTTTAGCATGTCTACATGAAGAGCATATGATATATTTGTCCCCTTTGAGTTTAGGTAAACCACGTATGCGATCAAGAGCACTAACACGAGTGAGGTGATCACAGCCTACGTGACCAAGTCTACGATGCCAGAAGAATAAATATTTTGAATCATTGGCAACTAGACACCTATGCTCAGAAGTTGAAATATCGAAATCAGCTTTAAAAACTCTTCCGAAACGAGACATGTTAAACAAAAGCTCACCATTTGAATTTACAACTTTGCAGCAATTTTTAGAGAAAATTATTTCTAGATTCTCATCGAGCAGTTGAGAAACAGAAAACAAGTTGTATTTCAAGTTTTTGACAAGTGCCACATCTTTTAATGTGTAGTGATTATTTACTCTAACCGATCCTTTAGCAATAATAGGAGTTAAAGAATTATCGGCAAAAGTAACATTCTCTACATGTGACACAAAGGAGAGGGAGGAGAACCATTCTTTGTTACCGGTCATGTGGTGTGAGCAACCTGAATCCACAATCCATATGGTCTCCTTCTTCAAACGTGAAACCTAAACAGAAGCACAATACGTCGATGACTCAATACTGGGATTAGTCAATAAGTATTTGGGAATCCAGTACTGAGCCATGCGACATCCAGTAGGAAGAACACACAAAAACTGTGACAAAACAGCAGGTTTATGAGTCAAAGATTGAGGTTTTTTGTTCTTAACCACTGATTTAAAAGTTGATATGCGTTTAGCACGAAAAACAGTAGCTCTGGAGGTGAACGCAGAAGTTCCAAGGGAAAAGGTTGAAGCTCCGGGTGCAAAAACTGAAGTTTTGGAGGGAACAACAGAAGGTCCGGGAGCTCTCAGAGCTATCGGAACTACCGGAGCTGCCTTTGCAGATTTCTTACCAGAAGGTCTGGATGCTACCTTTGCAAATTTCTGACTCATTAAAGTAGGTTGCATGTTTCTAATTTTAGGTTTGGCATGCATAGAAGATTTACCATAAAAGTTATGAGATCTAGCAGACATTTTATCCTTTTTAATTTGTTTAGCTAGTCTATAACAGAAATTTACGACATGACCATTGTCCAAGTGTTTGATACGACACTTCCCCCGGACCCGCTTAGAAGCAGCCTACGGAGGTTCTTTTATGGTTGGGGAATGCGGAGATGAAGGTCAAGATGGTGACACTAGAGACTTACGTGGTTCGGGCCGCCTGAGCGTAACACCCTACTCCACGGGGTTTGTGTTGCTGTATTAAGAGCTGGTCAGTCGGGATCAGGTCAAATCAGATGTCCCCCAATGTTTGTGCGGTACAGTGCTTTTATAGTTCTAAGGACTGACCGTTACAAAACTTGTCTGGCCCGACATGTGGCCCTGGCATATTTAATGACCTAATACACTGTATAAAGAGTATTAAGTATAATTAGTTGTGTGATAATGTGCCTTAATGGCCGCATTATCTCTATTAGCAATGCACTGATCGTGTTTCATTAATACGGCATTAATGACACGTTATCAGGCCTTGTAACTGCTGCTTTAACCATCCTTGAATGTTTGTAATGGACGTGATCTGCTTGTATTTCTGTTGGCGATGAAGGTCCCGAGGCTCCACATGTGGCAGATCCGGAGCTTTCCCTTGCGGGAGGGTAGGTCCGGGATCGTTGTATACGTGTCGGCACCAGAGCTCCTCTCTGACGGAGGCTAGGTCCGGGGTTGTTGTACACGTGTAGTCGCCGGAGCTTCCCTTGGTTGGGAGTTCAGTTCCGGTCTTCTTTTACACGTGTTAACCCGGTAGCTAGCCATGTGAGGGGAGCGGGTCTGGTGCAACGTGACATGTGGTACCTGCAAGGGCCTTTGACTCTGGCGGGCGGAACTTTCTTGCACTTTTTGCAGTATCGCGGGGTATCTGGTACATAGGGTACCGATAGTGGCCCTGGGCCCACCTTTGAGAGAGTCCCTTTGGGTTAAGTTATTCTACAGGAGGTGGGGCCATTCTCGATTCCCGCGGTTTGATTTTCAAAAGTCCTCTGATGCGCCGATAGAGTGACGGTCCGGGAGTGAACCTTCGATGCGTGGCTTGTTATAAATATGGCAGATGAGATCTTTGAGTGCAGATCTCACGCAATTGAAGGTCGCCGATTCCCAATACAAAAACCGTATCGGTTCCATGTGCCCTGTCAGAGTGCTGACTTTGGGCTTCCCGCAGCTCATCATGACAACGGTTCGCCTTGGGTAAGAATCTCGATCTCTTTGTCGAGGTGGCCTCAGGTCCACTCGTCATTGACGGGGTAGATTTTTTAGAAGTGCCTTCGATCTCACTGTGGTTCCATCCAAGTGTCGTGGAGGCTTACTTAAGAAGGAAAGTGCGCACGGATTGAGGACTCTTTACGCCTTCGATCATCTTTGCGCTCAGAGCCTCCCAAACTCTGCCTAACTTCCCTTCCTTTGCTCCGCTTTGCTGCGATGGAGTTGGGTCTCCCCAAGAGCCGCCTCAAGAGCGATGATGATCTAAAGAAAAACCGGACCTACATGGGGTGGTCCAACGACTCCTTCAACCATTTGGTCCGCGCTGGCAAGCTCCCATTCAAGAAGGAGCGCAATGGCGATATGGTGTACTTCACAGCGTACGCCATGGTGGGATTCATTCCACCTTTCTCTTCTTTTCTTTTGATGCTGCTAGACTTTTATGGTCTGCAGTTGTATCACCTTGGCCCCCATTCTCTTCTTCTCGTGGTGACATTCGTCCACTTTTGCGAGATGTGGGTGGGTATTCCCCCCTGCATCAAGCTTTTCCGCACCTTCTTCACCATCCACACCACCGGCAAGGGGTCCGAGTTTCTTGGCTTCTACTATTTCGTTAAGCGCAAGAACTACCCCTACAAATACTTGAAGTCATTTCCTTTCGGCAAGTGGGACGACTGGAAGAAGGATTGGATCATCATTGTGGCGGAGGAGCACGAGAAATTGGAGCTACCCGAAGGTCTCCCCAATGTTGACATTGACGCTTGGAGTGTAGTTCCGATGATGTCAGATGCCTTCAATCCTAACTTGACCAAGATTGCAAGTGCGTGGAAGGTGGAGTGACCCCCAGATGGTCTTCTGCAACTTTTTGGTCAACGAGTGGGCTCCATTGAAGAAGAGGGAGAAGCTCGCGTGGGCCCTCAACAGCGTGATGGATGACGATCGGATTGAAACCGGTCTGTAATCCAACATGGATGATGAATCCTTGGAATTTCATTTGAAGAAATTCAAGCAAGGGATTAACGTCAACGGCGATGACTTGGTTCTGCCAGCAGCCTTCCTCCCCCTGAACATGGAGGCGCAGTTCAGTAGAGAGCTCCGGAGGAGTATGCTGGTGCTTGACGACCTTGGTGAGGTAGAGAGGCGTACGACCACCAGATTGGTGATCCCCAGAGCTTCCGAGGGTGGTCCTGCCTCCGCCCCGAGCCAAAAGACTGAAGACACCGGCAAGGGCAAGGGCAAGGGCAAAGAGCTAGCTAAGCCCTCCAGCCGGAAGAGGAAGTTGAAGCACGCTGACGGGAGGTCCGTCAGACCTGCTCCTTCCATGATGGCTCCTTCTCCCCGGCGGGGGAGGTCTTCTGCAACTACCCCTGCCCTGATGCAAGCACCTTCAAGAGGCATCAGCTCCGAGCAATCGACCCCGGCCTCAGTGCCGGCTAAAGGCTCCAGGCCTGGGAGTTCTTCCCGGGCAAGAGAAGCTCCATCCAAAAGAACTTCGGCTGCTGCGAGTGGTCCTCCACTGAGGTCCGAAGCAGTTGTCTCACCAGATTTGGTGGGCTCTAGCTTCAGGCCCCAGAAGAAGAGGTTTTGAGGCGACTGAGGTGGTAGCATCCCTTGGTAAGCATTAATTGCTCGCCCTGACATGCTAGTCTTATTCTTGACATGTTTTTAATCTTCTCTTCCCTTTATTTTTAGGGTGTCAAAGAAGGGGTCGGGAACTTCAGCGCCTGTTGCAGTGGCCAAGGCTGCGCCTGCCGAAGCTCCGGCTTTAAGTGCTAAGCATCCTCATCAAGCAGAGGCGGAAGTCGCGACAGCTCCAGCGCCAGCTGTCGTGATCTTGGACTCGGAGTCCTCACCCGAAGCTCATGTGGTAGCGCCGGACCATAGGAGAGAAGTTGAATATGTACCCCTGGCGGCGGAGGCTGATGCTCCAGCACCGGCGATGCCAGAAGTTTCGGCTTTCGAGCCAGAAGTTGTCGAAGCCCTAGCTGCTGAGCCAGAAGTAGTTGAAGCCTCGGCTATTGAGTCGGAAATCACCCAAGCTCTGGCCCTCATGCCGGAAGCGATTGAAAGTCCAGCGGTTGATTCAGAGGCGCCTGAAGCCCCGATCATTGAAATGGAGGTAGCTACCATCCTGGAGCCTGATCCAGCGACGGTTGAGGCCCCAATTGAAGCCCCGACTGCCGCTCCAAAAGTAGAGGTCCCAGAGCTACCTGGTCCAGAGCCGGAGCAGCCTGAAGAAGTGGCGGCAGGTCCCCCATCCTCGAAGCCTGTGATTGAAGACCCTGAAGTGGTGCCTTCAATTGCTCTGGAGGTGAAAGTTCCTCCAGTGGGTTCTTCTGCTGCTGCTGAAGGGCTCCAGGAGAGTGGCTCTAGCCCTGGGGGAGTCCAGGGGACCACTATTCTAGAGTGGGACCCAATTTTTATGATGGAAAATCCTTTTGAGCTTGCGGAAATGGTCCCAGCAGGCCTAGAACCTATCCCTCTGGCGTTGTCCATAGACAACGCTTGCTCAAGTCTCCGACAGGTCCAGCTTGCCTTCGATCATGAGTGTAAAACCTTGGAGGAGGAGCGCAACACCTTGAGGTGTTGGCGCAACAGACTCCATTTTGAGACCAGGCTTGCCCAGACAAGGCTGGCTGACCAGAAGGAATGGATAAAGGGGAAGAAAGCCCGGTTAGAGTACTGGGATAAGCTGATGGAGGAGAAGGAAGCCGCCATCCGGGCGCTCGATGCTAACTCTAGGGAAATCTTGGAGCAAGCCGGGGAGAGATGTGACGCTGCTGACGAGCGTCACAAAAAGCTCACTGACTTAAATGAAATTCTCCTGAAGCGTCGAGCGGACCTGGAGACGAGGGAGGAGAAACTCCTAGAGCAACAGGAGGATGTGGTGAAGAGAGAGGCGGAGGTCACCCAGAAATTGGCTCTGGGTGAGCAAAATTTGGCGGATCGCAGCAAAAAGCTGGATCTATGGAAGGAGGAAGAGAGGAAGAAGAACTGGAAGGTGGGGCAAGAGCTCTCGAAAAGAGAGTCTGACATTGCCGCTAGGGAGGAGAGAGTCAAAGGCAGGGAAAAGGACCTGGCTGAAAGGCGGAACTGCATCCACCTTCGGGAGACGGAGCTTGCCGACCGAAAGAAGCAAGTTGCTGAGAATATGCAGCGGCATGCTAAGTTGGTTGAGCGCCTTGCCCGTGAAGGTTCGGAGCTTGTGGCTGCTCGGAAGTCGTTGGAGGAGCTACGAAGCCTGAAGGAGACTGAATCCATTCAAGTGTTGGAGTTCTTGGGGCGGGCCAATGATGCGCTGACACCACTAGGCTTCAATCCCGTACATCTGGACAACCCGGAACTGGACTTGGACCGAGCGCTGGTGGCCCTCAACGGTGCTAGCGGCAAACTTGACGCAATGGGAGACATCATCGCGGACCAGCTGGAGACGGAGGGGAAGACTCTGTCTACAAACGTTGTAGAGTACGTGCTGACGTGTTATGTGAGCCGAGATCCCCAATTCCCACTAGACCCGATGCTCGAAGGTCCCGTTGCCGAAGAGGAAGACGCCGCCAAGGCCAGTGTCAAAGAAGTTGCCGAAAAAGTCACTTCATTCTTCCGCAGGTCTTAGGTCCTCCAGTAGCTAGGGCTTTCTTCCTTTTTCCTTCTGCTGTACTCTCAATTTTGTAATCCAGTATTCTTGATTAATGAAATCCTCCTTTCTGTCTTGAATTTCACTTTGTCTTCAATATACTGTGTTGTATCTTTTTATCCCTCTGGTACATGTGTACAATTGAAGTGTGTACATGTACCAAAGGTTGCGACAGTATGTTGATGACTTGGATGCTTCGCACTTGTAGATTTTAGGTCCGAAGTATTCAATTTTGAGGCGTCAAAGACAGGCCCCCTGAGATGGTCGGAGCTTGGTAGCTCCTACATCTTCCACTATCAACATATTAGACATTGACGGCAGACCCCTCTCGAAGGATGTCGGAGCTTAGTAGCTCCGGCGTCATCCACCATCGCTATGAATTTTTTCTTTTCCTGTACATTAAAGGCGAGAGAAAAAGTAAAATTCGTCCTCTTGTCTATAAATTGGTTGTGACTTATTGTTCTTATTTGGACTTTGGGTCCGAAGAAACTCAGCATGATAACGAGTGTTTTGATATAATCTTTTTAGATTTGCATGCATTTTTAGTACTCACAATACTGGGGCCTGCCGGGGTGTAGGTAGAGCAGCGTACTTAGGGTGCAGGACTAGGCTAAGCCGATAGCACACTCCAGACCTATGTTGGCTTGGTGTTCAGATAAGTAGACTATGTAGCAATGTTAAGATCCAAAAAGACTATCAATAAGGCTTGTAATACATGTGAATTACTTTGAACAAAGCTCAAAAAGATTTGCACAACTTTATTATAGACAAGCGGGGTGAAAATACTTTGATATATTGAGCCTTGCACAAAAGGTAAATGCACGTGGAGTATGTTTTCACACAACAATGCCTTTCATTATAGGTCCGGATTACAGGGGAGACAAGGACACACTTAGGGTGGTCGACCATGCTAAATGTGTTATACATCTTGTACTAGCCCAGAGCAAGTAGTTACACTTTTAGTGTTGTGACTGTCTCATGTGTTGCTCGAACTTCTCGGACCCTCCCAGACGGGTCCGAATGTTTTCCCAGAGGACTTGCTCGTCTCTGTATAATGACTATACAACATGCATTGTGTGTAATTACAGACTCACCTCTGTGATTCTAAGCATAAAACTTACGGAGGTGCTCGATGTTCCAAGGATTGGGAAGCGGGGTCCCATCCTCTGTTGCCAAGCAAACGCATCCTGGTCGGGATACTTTAATTACTCAGAAGGGACCCTCCCAACTGGGGGAAAGTTTGTTCATTCCTTCACAGCTTAGTATCTTCTGAAGCACCAGGTCACCTTCTTCAAGCTGTCGGTTGCGCACATGCCTTTGATGATAGTGCCGGAGCGCTTGGCGATAACGTGCATTCCGAACAGCTGCTTGGCCCCTTCCCTCGTCCACGAGGTCAAGGTCTTCACGTTGGAGTTGGTCCTGCGTGGCTTCGTCGAAGGTCCGGACCCGTAGGGACCCCAAGGTGATCTCCGGAGGAAGGACTGCCTCAGCTCCGTACGCCAAGAAGAATGGAGTTTCCCCAGTTGACCGACTTGGAGTTGTCCTATTCGCCCATAATGTGGATGGAAGCTCCTCAATCCAGTTAGCTCCTTGCTTTTTCAAGCGCTCAAATGTGTGTGTCTTGAGTCCTTTTAAGATTTCTGCATTTGCTCTCTCAGCTTGGCCATTGCTTGCTGGATGAGCTACTGAGGCGTAGCTAAGTTGAATGTCGAGGTCTTCGTAATATTATTGAAATGCAGCACTTGTAAATTGAGTTCCGTTGTCAGTTATGACTTTGTTAGGAACTCAAAATCTGCATATAATGGACTTCAAGAACTTGATTGTTGATTGTTACTACTGAAGTTGCTTCCGGCCACTTGGTGAACTTGTCGATGGCGACATACAGGAACATATAACCTCCGACGGCTTTTGGGAAAGCAGATGTCCATGCCCCAGAGAGCGAATGGCCATGTAGGAGGTATAATTTGTAGGGATTGAGCCAGTGTGTGAATCTGTTTGGCATGGAACTGACACGCTTCACATTTTTTCACTAGCTCAATTGCATCCTGAAGTGATGTAGGCCAGTAAAAGCCATGCCAGAAGGCTTTATCGACCAGCGTGCGAGAAGAAGCATGGTTTTTGCACTCGCCTCCATGGATTTCCGCGAGGAGCTCGCGGCCTTCTTCCCTTGCAATGCACCGCATTAGGATGCCATTGGCACTGCGTCGGTAGAGATCCCCTTCTACAAACGTGTATCTTTTAGCCAATCTGACTATCCAGTCAGCGGATACACTGTCTTTAGGAAGGATGTTGTCTTTCAAGTAGCTTCGATCTCCGAGATCCATGCATCGTAACTAACTTGAGCTTCTGAGTCTTGCGTCCTGGGTTGCTCGGAGCTTCCAATAGCACCTACGACCCTTGGTGGACGCCATGGTGGCAGGGCCACTGGGACCGCCAGCTGAGGTGCTGGTCTTGCCCCCTTTGCTCAGTTTGGCAGGCTGAGCTGTTGGTTTTGAAAACCTCCGGACGAAGATTTCGGCAGGAGTTGGAGCTCCGGATGAGGCTTTCATCGAGAGTTCGTCGGCTTCAGAGTTGTGAAGACGCTGAACATGATGGAGATCCAGGACTTTGAAGTCCTTCTGAAGCCTCTGAACTTCAAGGAGATAAGCAGCTAATTGAGAGTTGTTGCTAGAACATTCACCTTT
Organism: Tuctoria greenei; assembly: GCA_036927565.1. Taxonomy (NCBI): domain Eukaryota; kingdom Viridiplantae; phylum Streptophyta; class Magnoliopsida; order Poales; family Poaceae; genus Tuctoria; species Tuctoria greenei. The sequence continues at coordinate 79,496,593 of JAYESD010000003.1, read as the reverse complement.
CACTTGTTTTATGATGAGTTGTGAATCTGCCTTTACCAACACTTGTTTGACACCATAAGATAGTGCCACCTTGAGTCCATAGATGAGGGCTTCATACTCCGCCATATTGTTGGTTGCCTTGAAATCAAGGTGTACCATGTACTTGACCTTCTCCCTGGTCGGAGCCAGGAGAAGGATTCCAGCTCCGGCCCCCTGCTTCTGCACGGAGCCGTCGAAATAGAGGGTCCAGTGAGGCTCGGTGAATACCGGAACTTTGAGTTCTAATTTCTGCTCATTGTGGCCCCCAGGGTTTGATAAAGAGGGAGTCCATTCCGCCACAAAGTAAGCCAAGGCTTGACTTTTAATTGCTTGTCTTGACACAAATTCTAGATCGAATTCGGCCAGTTCCACTGCCCACTTTGCAATGTTCCCAGTAGAATTAGGGTTATGCAAAATCGCACGTAGTGGAAAAGAAGTTACCACTGATATTTTGTGGGCTTGGAAGTAGTGATGAAGCTTCCTTGAGGCAATAAGAACTACGTAAAGCGGTTTATGCACCTTAATGTATCTTATCTTAGCGTCGTGGAGTACTTCACTGATGAAGTAAACAGGACGTTGGATGGTCCGGACTCTTTCAGAAGGACCCGAAGCTTACTCTCCATCGACTCAGACCTTGCTGGAGGGTCCCGGACCTTCAGGTTGTGCTTCTTGGACCCTCCCAGAGGGGTTAAAAACTCCTTCTTGTTCAACTCGGATCTCACTAGGAGGATCCAGATTATCTTGGTTAGCTATGTGAACCTCTTCAGTTGAAAGAGGTTGATCTCCTAGCACTTCGTTTTGAGGTTTAGTGTCTGGGAACTGAGTCCCAGACATGTCTTCAAGTGATTTCGGACCCTCCCGGAGGGGTCCAGATGTTTGAATCGGATGTGGCTCTGGTCTTTCTGCAACCAGGACTATACTGACAACTTCGGTGGTTGCTGAAATGTAAAGCAGTAGAGGCTCACCAGGATTAGGAGCTACCAATATTATTAGTGTGGTGAGGAGCTGTTTCATCTCTTGAAATGCCTTTTCTGCTTCTTCAGAATAATGAAAAGGTACAGACATCCTCAAGAGTTTGAAGAAGGGTAGTGCATGTTCTGCCAGTCTTGAGATAAACCGACTGAGCGCTGCTAGGCATCCAGTTAGCTTCTGGACATCTTTAATGCGGGTTGGTGGCCGCATTTCTTCTATAGCCTTGATATTTGCCGTATTTGCATCAATTCCTCGGTGAGTCACCAAGAACCCCAGAAGCTTTCCAGAGCTAACCCCAAAGACACACTTGTCCGGGTTCAGCTTGGTGCGCGTAGTGCGCAGCTTGTCGAAGACGGCTTGTAAGTTCTCAAGGAGTGACTCCTTGTTTTTGATCCTCACAACGATGTCATATCCATACACCTCCACCAAGTCTCTAATTAGCTCTCCAAATGTTTTGTACATAGCTCGCACAAATGTGTAAGCAGCATTTTTAAGACCGAATTGCATGGCAGTATAACAATAAAATCCATCTACTGTTATGAAGGCAGTATGCTCTTCATCTTACTTAGACATTTGGATTTGATGATATCCAGAATATGCATCTAAGAAACACAGTAGCTCACACCCGGAGGTGGATTCCACTGTCCGATCTATTATAGGTAGTGGAAATGGATCCTTTGGACATGCCTTATTTAAGGTGGTGTAGTCGATACACATCCGAAGCTTTCCATCGGCCTTCGGTACAACAACTGGGTTTGCCAGCCATTTTGGATGGAAGACTTCCCGGATGAATCCAACTTCAAGCAACTTCTTGATTTCCTGTCGGATGAAGTTTTGTCGCTCGATTGGTTGCTTCTGGGGCTTCTGGTGTACAGGCCGAGCGTCTGGGTAAATCTTCATATTGTGCTCAATCACCTCCCTAGGGATCCCAGGCATTTGTGACGGTTGCCAGACAAACACGTCAACATTAGTCTGGAGGAAAGTGATGAGCATGAGTTCCTATTTGTTGTTCAGACCCCCCGATATACGGGTAGTCTGAGCAGCATCGAAACCAATTTGGACGACTTTGACAGGAATGTCAGTGTTGCCGCTTGGTTGCACACGAGGTGTGGTGGTAGAGCCTTTGTGACGAATGCTTGGATGATTCGGAGCTGGCTCCTTACCATATGCTTCCTCTTGCGCTGTGGTAAGCACATAGAGTTCTTCCAGTGCAGTAACTTCTGCAGTACGGTCTCCGCGGATCCGGAGAACGCCCGTGGGTGTTGGCATCTTACACACCAAGTAACCATAATGGGATCAGCCATAAACTTGTATAAAGCTGGTCTACCCAAAATGGCATTGAAAGGCAGACTGATCTGCGCAACGTCAAAAACCAGTTTCTTGGTTCTGTAGTTCTCTCGGGTCCCGAAGGTCAGTGGGAGTGTAATGGAACCAAGAGGAGTAATGGTTCCCGGACCTACTCCGAAGAAAGGTCGGGATGGGCGAAGGTCCGAAGGCCAGAGTTGAAGCTTAACGAAAGCTTCAAAGCTTATGAGGTTGTCGGAGTCTTGTTCCGGTAATTCTCCCGGTACTACCGTTGGTATCCCGCGGAGTTCGTAGTTCAGTATTGGGCGCGTAGAGATTCAGAACACAATGGCAAATAGACACAAAGATTTATGTGGTTTGGGCCACCGAAGCGTAATACCCTACTCCACGGGGTGTGTAGTTGTTGTATTGAGCGTCTGAGCACTTGTGAGTGTGTGTCAAAGACGAGTATCGAAGAGGTATGTCTCCCCCTTGTGTATCGCTCGACCAGTCCTTTTATAGTACAACGACTGGTCGTTACACCATTAGCCTGGCTCGACATGTGGCCCTAGCGGTTATTGATGCTTAATACACAATTAATGAGGTTAATTACCCTTAATAGCATGGTAACAGGCCTTGATAGTGCCGTTACTGGTATTAAGGGCCTTTCGATCGTGTGTCATTAATATGGTATTAATGACACTTAATCGAGTCTTGAAGTCTTTGATTGTCCCTTGAAGGTCCGAGCCGTTGGGGGTCCACCAGTCTGATGGTTGAGGCTGAAGGTGCGGCGGTTGGACACGTGGCACCTTCGGAGCTTACCGTCTGGGACGGGTAGGTCCGGTGCAGATGTACACGTGTCGGTACCGGAGCTTCCCTCTGTCGGGGGTTAGGTCCGGAGGTGCCGCGCAGGTATTTAGCCCGGAGCTTTCCCATGTGTGGGACGTAGCTCCGGTTGTTGTATACACGTGGCAGCACCGGGACTAACCATAGAAGGGAGGCACGTCCGGTCCCGTATGACATGTGGGGCCTTCGGAGATCTTCAACTCAGACAGGTGAAGTTCCTTTGGTCTTTTTGCAGTCCCAAGGGGTATACGGTACGCAGGGTACCGACAGTGGCCCCCTGGGCCCACCTCTGGAAGAGACCTTTTGGATGAAGTCGTTCTGCCAGAGGTGGGTCCATCCTTCAGTTTTTGAGTCGCGTCTTCAAGGGTCTTCAGATGTGCCGTTGGCGGTAGTTCGCAGTTAAACCAATGTCGCGTGGCATATCCAGGATGCGGCAAGTGAGATCTGAGTGTGCAGATCTCACGCAATTGAAGGTCGCTGGTTCCCGATACAAAAACTGTATCGGTTCCGCGCGCCCTGTCAGGCCGCCGCCCTCGGGCTTCCGCCTTTCATGATGACAACCGTTCGCCTTGGGTAAGGACCTCGACTTGATCGTCGGAGTGGCCCTGGGCCCCCTTGTCATTGGCAGGGTGAAGTTTTTGAACTATATCATCGGCTCCTTTGTGGTTTCCATCCAAGCGTTGCGGGGGCTTACTTAAGAAGGAAAGCGCACACTGTTTGGGGATTCTTTACACTTTCATTTGAACTTGCGCTCGAATCCTCCAACTTTATCCAGCTTTTTTTCTCTTGCCATGTTGTGCCGCGATTAAGTTGGGACTCCCCAAGAGCCGCATCGGGAGCAAGAAGGAGTTGTCTAGGGTCCGGACCTACATGGGATGGTCCAGTGACTCCTTCGACAACGATATTCGTCGCGGCAAGCTTCCCTTCGAGAAGGAGCGAGCCGGAGATATGGTGTACTTCCTTGGGTATGCCATGGCAGGTTTGATCCCGCCTTTCTCCACTTTCTTTCTGATGCTGCTTGATTTCTATGGTCTGCAGCTGTACCACCTTGGCCCCCACTCCATTCTTCTGGTGTCGATCTTTGTCCACTTCTACGAGATGTGGGTGGGTATTCCCCCCTGCGTCGATCTCTTCTGCACCTTCTTCACCATCCACACCACCAGCAAAAGTGACGAGTACCTTGGCTTCTATTATTTTGTGAAGCGCAAGAAGTGCCCGTACAAGTACTTGCGGTCGTTCCCTTCTGGCAAGTGGGACGACTGGAAGAAGGACTGGATTGCCATCAGGGCGGAGGAGCATGAGAAGCTGGAGCTACCCAAAGGCCTCCCCAACATCGACACTGAAGCTTGGAGCGAAGTTCCGATGTTATCGGACGCCTTCAACCCTGCTCTGACCAGGATCCACCAATGTGTGGAGGGAGGGGTGACTCCCCAGGCGGTATTCTGCAACTTCCTGGTCAACAGGTGGGCTCCACTGAAGAAGAGGGAGAAGCTTGCATGGGCCCTCAACAGCATGATGGACGATGACCGGATCGAGACCGGTTTGAAGTCCAACATGGAAGGCGCAGCTTTGGAGTTTCACCTCAAGAAGTTCCAGCACGGCATCAACGTCAAGGGTGATGACTTGACTCCATCGGCGGCATTCCTCCCTCTGAACATGGAGGCGGAGTTCAGTAGGGAGCTCCGGTGGAAGATGCCGGTGCATGACAACCTCGATGAAGTTGAGAGGCGTTCAACCACTGGGTTGGCGATCCCCAGAGCTTCCGAGGGTGGTCCCCCTTCCGCCCCGAGACGGAGAGTTGAAGTCGTGGGCAAGGGCAAAGAATTGGCCAAGCCCTCGAGCCGTAAGAGGAAGTTGAAGCACTCTGATGGGAGGTCCGTCAGATCGCTCCTTCCGCAGCGGCTCCTTCTCCACAGAGGGGAAGGTCTTCAATGGCGGCAACCACTCCAGCATCGGCATCTCCCTGGGGTGCTAGCTCCGGCCATGTGGCTCCGGTACCAGGTCCTGCTGAGGGCTCCGATTTCGGGGGTCCTTCTTAGTCGAGGGGGGCCTCAACCAAGGCGACGCCGACGGCAGCAGCAAGCTTCGGGGAACCTTTTGGAGCTACTACACCAGTGGCGACAGGGTTCGGCCTCGAGCGTCTGGGGAAGAGGTTCCGCGCTAGCTGGAGCGGAAACCTTCCGAGGTAAATTTAGTTTTTTACCTCAGTTGGTTGTTTTTTGTTGTAACTGCATTTTAAGTGTCTTTGTCCTTCATCCACAGGGTACCCAAGAAAGGGGATGAAGCTCCGGTTCCTGCAATAGCAGCTGAGGCTGTGCAGGCGGAGGCTCCGGCTCCAATCCCAGCGCCGCCCCAGGTGGTGGCTGAGGTCGCGGCAGCCCTGGAGCCGGCTGTCGTGGTCCTGAACCTCAACTCATCCCCTGAAGCTCCCGTGGTAGCGCCGGACCACGGGAATGAAGATGTACCAGAGGCACCAGCCCCGGAGGTTGAAGCTTTGGGTTTGCATGCTGAGATGATGGATGCTCCAGCCTCAGGGCCAGAGGTAGCTGCAGTCCCGGCCCTAGAGCCAGACGTTGTTGAAGCCCCGGTAGTGGAGACAGTGGTTTACGAAGCCCCGGCGGTAGAGTCGGGTGTTGATGAAGCCCCGACGGTAGAGTCAGTGGTTGATGAAGTTCCGGCAGTGGAGCCAGTCGTCGAAGAAGTTCCGACGCCTAAGCTGGTTGCTGCAGAGGTGCCGGCGCCTGAGTCCATGATGGTCGAAGCGCCAGCGCCTGAGCCGGCGGTGGAAGAGGCGCCAGCGTTGGAGCCATAAGTGGCTTCAGCTCCGGCCGAACCTTCAACGCCTGCGCCAGAGGTGGTGGTCCTGGAGGTGCCCGCGCCTGAGCCACGGTGCCAAGATGAAGTTGCCAGCCCCCCGCCTGAGGGACCAGTTGTTGATGACCTGGCGGCGGGACCTTCATAGCTAACTCCAAAGGTCGAAACTTCTATTGTAGGACCTTCCTCGACGAAGGTCGGGGTTATCCTGGAGGGCGGCCCTAGCGCCTTGGAAGCTTATGGGACCGTTCTTGTAGAGTGGGACCCGATTTTTGTTGTAGAGAATCTACTGGAGTCAGTGGAGAGGACCCCGGCAGGTCCGGAGTCGATCCCTCTGTCGTTCTCTATCGACAACGCCTGCTCCAGTCTTCGTCAAGTGCAGCTGGCTTTCTACCACGATAGCAAGGCCCTCGAGGAGGAGCTTCAAACCCTTAGGAGGTGGCGCAACCGGCTCCAATTCGAGACCAAGCTAGCGCAAACCAGGCTGGTTGACGACAGGGAGTGGGTGAAGAAGGAGAAGGCCCGGATGGAGTATTGGGTCCAGCTGCTAGACGAGAGGTAAAGCATGACGCGATCCCTTGACAACCAGTCCCGAGCCATCTACGAACAGGCTGTAGCTGCTAATAATGTAGCGAGTGATCACCAAGAGAAGCTCGACGCCATCCACGACAGCCTCGTCAAGCGCCGGGAGGCTCTTGAGGAGCGGAAGAGAAATATCGAAGATGAAGAGCAAAAACTCCTGGAGCTGCAGGATGACCTCATTAAGAGGGAGGAAGAGCTTACTCAGAGGTTGACTCTGGGTGACAAGAGTCTCGCAGAGCATACCAAGAAGTTGGATGAGCGCTGCGAGAAAGAGGAGAAGAAGCCTGGCAGCGAGGACAAGACCTCCACAAGAGGGAGGATGAAATTGTTGCCAGGGAGAAGAAGGTGTGGGGCCATGAGAAGGACCTGGTCGACCGTCGGAACAAGATCCACCTCCGGTAGGAGGAGCTCAGTAAACTCGAAAGGCGGGTTGCTAAAAAGATTCAGCAGAGCACCAAAGAGGTTGAGCACCTTGCCCGGGAGAATTCGGAGCTTGTGGCGACCAAAAGATCCCTAGAAGAGATGCGAGGCTCGGGGGCTGTGGAGTCCCAAGAAGTTTGGGACTTCTTGGGCAAAGCCAACGACACGCTGATGCCAATGGGTTTTAGTCCCATGCGTTCGGATGACCCGGAGCCAGAGCTGGACCAGGCATTGCAAGCGTTAAGCTCGGTGGGCAACAAGCTCACCAAGATGGGCGAGCCATCGCGGACCAGCTGGAAACTGAAGCATAAACTCCCTGGCGAAGAACGTCACAGAGTTTATGCTGACGTGCTACACAAGTCGGGACCCTCACTTCCCAATGGACCCGGTGCTTGAACGCCCCATCAACGGCGAGGGGGAAGTCGCCAAAGCCAGCGTGCCAGAGGTTGCCCAGAAGGTCGCCTCTTTCTTCCATAGGGTCTAGGATTCTCTCTTTGTAGCTCCCGCTTGTATCCTCTCTTCTTTTTCTCCAATTTTGTAATCTCATGTATCCAGATAAATGAAATCCAAGTTTTTTATGAATTTCATTTTTTGTCTTCAACACCTTTGTCCCACTTGGCCCCCTGGTAGATGTACACAATTTGATTGTGAACATGTACCAAGACGATGTAGCACTTTGTTGAAGACTTGCACGCTTCAAACTTGTAGTTTGTAGGTCCAATGTCGCTGATAGTAGGGGCCCCCTGAGGTTGTTGGAGCTTAGTAGCTCCGGCAGTGACCCTTATCAACGCGTAGAGCATCGACGGTTAATCCTTTGGGGTGTCGGAGCTTGGTAGCTCCGGCAGTGACCACTGTCAACATGCGGTGCGTCGACAGCAGACCCCACTGGGGAGTCTTCCCACCATCTTTTCTTCACATTGATGGCTGGCCCCCTGGCTTTACCGGAACTTAGTAGCTCCAGCGACGCTCGCTATCAATGTTTGAAACATCGACAACAAGCTTCTTAGGGGATGTCGGAGCTTTGGTAGCTCCGGCTTCATTCACCATCATCATGGGATCTTTATTTTTCCTGCATATTGAAGTCAAGAAAAACAGTAAAACCCATATCTTATCTATAACTCAATTGCTACTTATTATTCCCGAGCAATGTTTAGGTCGAATGCAACTCTACATACAATCAAGTGCACTGACTTGTTTCCTCTAGGTCTGATTGTTTCTAGACTTGCCTTACTTCAGCCTGCCGGGGTGTAGCTAGAGTGGCGTACTTAGGGTGCAGGACCAGGCTAAGTCGATAGCACACTCTGGACCTAGATTGGCTTGGCGGCATTCAGACGAGTAGACCATTAACAATGTTTAGACCCGAAAGAATTGTGAATGCAACTCGAATTATACATGAATTGGTCGAGCTAAAGTTTCTTAAGAATTGCACAACCTTGTTCTCCCGAAGAAGCTACTCGACTCTGTACAATGACTCTATAACATACATCACATGTAACTACAGACTCACCTCCATGATATTAAGCGTAGAACTTACGGATGTGCTCAATGTTCCAAGGATTAGGGAGCGGTGTCCCATCCTCGGTTGTTTAACCCTTCTCGAGTTTGTATTCTCCGTAGCACCAGATCGCCTTCCTCGAGCTGTCGGTTGTGAACATGCCGTTGGTGATAGCGCCGAAGAGCTTGGCAGTATCGGACATTCCGAACAGCTGCTCGGCACCTTCCCTCTTCACGGAGGTCAAGGTCTTCATGCCGGGGATGGTCCTGCGTGGCATCGTCGAAGGTCCGGGCCCGGAGCGACCCCAAGGTGATTTTCGGAGGAAGGACTGCTTCAGCTCCGTACAACAGGAAGAAGGGTGTCTCTTCAGTTGACCGGTTTGGAGTTGTCTTATTGGCCCACAGTGTGGGCGGAAGCTCTTCGATCCAGTTGGCTCCATGTTTTTTCAGGCGCTCATATGTGCGCGTCTTGAGTCCCTTTAGGATTTCTGCGTTTGCTCTCTCAGCTTGGCCATTTCTTGACGGATGAGCTACAGAAGCGTAGCTGACCTGAATGCCGAGGTCTTCGCAATATCCTTGGAATGCAGAGCTTGTGAACTGGGTCCCATTATCAGTTATGATCTTGTTTGAGACTCCAAATCTGCATATGATGGACTGCAAGAAATTGATAGTTGGTTGCTTGTTTATTGTCACAACTGGAGTTGCTTCCGGCCATTTGGTGAACTTGTCAATGGCAACGTACAGGAACTTGTAACCTCCGATGGCTTTTGGGAAAGGTCCCAAGATATCCATCCCCCACACAGCGAAAGGCCATGTAGGAGGTATCATTTGTAGAGGCTGAGCTAGTATATGAATTTGCTTTGCATGGAACTGGCATGCTTCGCATTTTTTCACTAGCTCAGTTGCATCCTGGAGCGCTGTAGGCTAGTAGAAGCAATGTCGAAAGGCTTTACCGAACAGCGTGCGGGAAGACGCGTGGTTCCCACACTCGCCTCCATGGATTTCTGCGAGGAGCTTGCAGCCTTCTTCCCTTGTAATGCACCGCATTAGGACGCCGTTGGCACCACGCCGGTAGAGATCCCCTTCTACCAGTGTGTATCTTTTAGCCAATCTAACTATCCGGTCAATGGATACATTATCTTCAGGAAGGAAATTGTCTTTCATGTAGCTCCGGATCTTCGAGATCCATGCATCGGAGCTAACTTGAGGATTGGAGTCTTGCGTGCTGGGTTGCTCGGAGCTTCCAGCAGCACCTACGACCCTTGATGGATGCCATGGTAACAGGGTCATTGGGACCGCCAGCTTCGAGGTGCTGGTCTCGCCCCCTTCTCTTAGTTCGGCGGGCTGAGCTGTAGGTTTAGACAACCTCCGGACTAAGGTTCCGTTGGGAGATGGAGCTCCGGTTGACGCTTTCGTCGAGAGTTCGTTGGCTTTAGCTTTGTTGAGACGCTGGATATGGCAGTCCAGGACGTCGAAGTCCTTTTGAAGTTTCTGGACCTCAAGTAGGTATGCAGCTAGTTGAGGGTTATTGCATCAACATTCACCTTTGACTTGTTTTACAACAAGCTGTGAATCACGCTTTACCAACAGCTGATTGACACCATACGATAGTGCCACCTTGAGCCCATAGATTAGTGCTTCATACTCCGCCATGTTGTTGGTCGCCTTGAAGTCAAGGTGAATCATATATTTGATCTTCTCCCCGGTCGGAGCGAGGAGAAGGACTCCAGCTCCGGCCCCCTACTTTTGCACGGAGCCGTCAAAGTAGAGAGTCCAGTGAGGCTCGGTGAAGACCGGAACCTTGGGTTCCAGCTTCTACTCACTGGGGCCCCCAAGATTTGATGGAGAGGGGGTCCAGTCCACCACGAAGTCCGCCAATGTTTAACTCTTGATCGCTTGCCTTGGGACGAATTCAAGGTCGAACTCGGCCAATTCTGCTGCCCACTTTGCAATGTTCCCAGTAGAGTTGGGATTATGCAAGATTGCACGCAGTGGATAAGAGGTTACCACTGAAATCTTGTGAGCTTGGAAGTAGTGTCGGAGCTTCCTAGAGGCAATAAGAACTGCGTAGAGCAGCTTATGCACCTCCAGGTACCGAGTCTTGGTGTCATGGAGTACTTCGCTGATGAAGTAGACTGGGCGTTAGATTGTCCGTACCCTCTTGAAAGGGTCCAGAGCTTCTTCCTCATCAACCCGGACCCTCCCGGAGGGGTCCGGACCTTGTTCGGGGACCTCCGAGTTTCTACTGGAGGAACCCGGAGCTTCTTCTGCAGCGACCCGGACCTTCCCGGAGGGGTCCGGATCTTGTTGCTCAGCAGCAGTGAGTTCTCCACTTGAAGGAGTTGGCTCCTCTGGCATCTCGCCTTGAGGACCCGGGTCTGGGAGCTGGGACCCAGACTCGACTTCAGGTAGCTTTGGACCCTCCCGAAGGGGTCTGGATTCCTGAACTGGAGATGATTCTGGTCTTTCCGCAACTAGGACCATGCTGACAACTTTGTCAGTTACGGAAATGTAAAGCAGTAATGGCTCACTAGGACTCAGAGCTACCAAGGTTGGTAGAGTGGTGAGGAGCTGCTTCAGCTCCTGGAATGCCTTTTTTGCTTCTTCAGACCATTGGAATGGTCCGAACTTCCTCAATAACTTGAAGAAGGGTAGTGCCCGTTCCACCAGTCTTGAGATGAACCGGCTGAGGGCAGCTAAACATCCAGTCAGCTTTTGGACATCCTTGATACGGGCTGGAGGCCGCATGTCTTCAATAGATTTTATCTTCGCCAGACCGACGCAGATGCCCCATCTCGCTGTCCAGCTTGATTTGCCAGTCTGGACGGTGGCGGTGGTGGCATGACTCCTGCTGGAGCCACAGCACCTGTTGCCTGCTGCATGTTGGAGGGATTGCCTCCAGCAGGTTGTGCGGCAGGGTTGTCGTTGGACGATCCAGCAGCAGAGTTCACCATCCTTGAATCTCAGGCGCCCCCTTCCTAGCGCGCCAATTGTTGGAGTCTTGTTCCGGCAATTCTTCCGGTACTACCGTTGGTAGCCCCCGGATTTCATAGTTCGGTATTGGGCGCGCAGATATTCAGAAGACGATGGCAAATAGACACGAAGATTTATGTGGTTCGGGCCGCCGAAGCATAATACCCTACTCCACGGGGTGTGTAGTTGCTGTATTGAGCGTCTGAGCACTTGTGAGTGTGTGTAAGAGCCGAGTATCGAAGAGGTCTGTCTCCCCCTTGTGTATCGCTCGACCAGTCCTTTTATAGTACAAGGACTGGTCGTTACACCGTTAGCCTAGCCCTACATGTGGCCCTGGCGGTTACTGATGCTTAATACACAATTAATAAGGTTAATTACCCTTAATAGTGTGGTAACGGGCCTTGATAGTGTCGTTACTGGTATTAAGGGCCTTCCGATCGTGTGTCATTAATATGGTATTAATGACACTTAATCGGGTCTTGAAGGCTTTGATTGTTCCTTGAAGGTCCGAGCCGTTGGGGGTCCACCAGTCTGATTGTTGAGGCTGAAGGTCCGGCGGTTGGACACATGGCAGCTTCGGAGCTTACCGTCTGGGACGGGTAGGTCCGGTGCAGATGTACATGTGTCGGTACCGGAGTTTCCCTCTGTCAGGGGTTAGGTCCAGAGGTGCCGCGCAGTTATTTAGCTCGGAGCTTTCCCATGTGTGGGACGTAGCTCTGGTTGCTGTATACACGTGGCAGCACCGGGACTAACCATAGAAGGGAGGCAGGTCCGGTCCCGTATGACACGTGGGGCCTTCGGAGATCTTCAACTTAGACAGATGAAGTTCCTTTGGTCTCTTTGCAGTCTTAAGGGGTATACGGTACGCAGGGTACTGACAGAGGTTTAGCCCGGAACCTCCGTCCACCATTACATGGTGGATTTGAATATTGTTAATGGTGGGTGACACCATCGATGGGAGTTGGCTAGCCCCAATCATATTTTGAGGGTAGTTTGAAGCATCAAAAATGATGGGTGTGTCCATCCACTTCCGATGTGGTTCCGCCTTAGCAGCGGGAGCTACCATGGCCATGTCCCACCGCATTGTCTTGAGGATGCGGCGAGAGGTGATGTCCCAAGAACCACCATAGATGGTGTTCAAGGTCTTCCGACGTTCGTTGTCAGAAACATCGGAGTCGTCGACAGTGTTGTAAACGGCTTTCAAGACCTTTTTGGGGTCCTCGAAACCTAGCTCCTCTTCAGCCGGAGCTTCGTCAACTTTTTGTTTTCCTTCCCTTTGACGGAAAGGAGCTTCTTCCTGGCGCTTGTTATAGCGTTCGGCAAGGTTCCGGACCTCTCGGCACTCTTCCAAGCTGTGTCGGTTCATCTTGTGAATCGGACACCATGCTTTGGAACTATTGCCGTCCTCTGATGAAGGTCGAGGTTGCTTCTCGGGGCGTGGCCCCCGGCTTCTAGGAGCTGCAGCAGCAGCAGCTGGAGCACCGGCTGACGGCTTCTTTTTGTCGTTGGGCTTCTTTTTCTTCTAGCCACTACCGGAGGTAGCGACTTCAGTTTTGGAGGACTTCTGGTTGGCCTCCGGAGCTGGCTTGGAGTGCATTTCACGACCCTCTGTAGCTCTATCACATTTCTCGGCTAGGCTGAAGAGTTTCGTGACGCTGGTAACTTCTTTAATGGACAGTTTCTCTAGCATATTCTTATCTCGAACACCCTGTCTGAATGCAATGATAACAGAGGAGCTCGAGATTGAAGAATGGTATTTCGTACCTGAGAGAACCGCTGGATGAAGGACCGTAGCGATTCCCCCGATGTTTGCTTTACGGCAAACAGGTCCAATTCAGTGTCGGGCTAGGTATAGGAGCTCTCGAAGTTGGCAGTGAATTGCTGGCATAGCTCCGCCCAACTATTAATGGAGTCGAGTGGAAGACTCATGAACCAGGACCTTGCAGTCCCAGTTGAAGCCACCGGGAAGTAATTGGCCATTATAGCCTCATCACGCCCCGCTGCCAGTATGGCAGTAGAGTAGATTTGAAGAAATTCGGCGGGGTTGATAGTCCCGTCGAATTTCTCTGGTAAGTGGGGCCAAAACTTTTGTGGCCACCTGACCGTACGTAAGTTCATGGCCAGGGCAGAACAGCCTCATCCTACTCCCTGAGGAGCAGACTTGTCCCAAGCTTCTCGCCTCTCACGAGCGTGCTCAATGTGGACACGGCCGTCCTACTGCCGGTAACGGCGATCCAGTTCCGACCGCAGGTCATGAGTCGGAATCCTGGTAATTGTGTGGGTGCATCGTGCCCCGGGAGCCAACGAAGTCACCTACTGAGATGTAGCACATCTCCTCTGTTGTGAGACTTGCGGACCATGTCGGCCGGACAAGGTCTGTCTTTGTGAAGGTGCTCGCCCCGAAGGGGGAGGACCTTGATTACTGATGCCTGCAGCCGTAGATGAGACCAGATAGTCAACATCAGCCCTCCACTACTCCATAGCACCCTGAGGTGCACCTGGAGGCGGCGGGCATTGTAGAAGAGCTCGCGCAGCAATGAGCGCGTGCTCGGGGTTGTTGTTTATCGATGCAGTGATCGAGCAGATGCTCCATCTTGTTGACCAGCATTATTTGCTGGAACAGATGGTGGTTGTGGTGCCACAGTGCCGGATGGAACAATGGCACCTGCTGGTTGTTGGACGTTGGAGGGATTGTCTCCAGCAGGTTGTCCAGCGTGGTTGCCATTGGAGGATCCAGCAGCTGAATTCACCATCTTGTGATCTCGAGATTATGCACCCCCCTACCTTGCGCGCCAAATGTCGAAGTGTTTGATAGGACACTTCCCCCGGACCCGCTGAGAAGCAGCCCGCGGAGGTTCTTTTATGGTTGGGGAACGTAGAGATCAAAGTCAAGATGATGACACCAGATATTTACGTGGTTTGGGCCGCCTGAGCGTAACACCCTACTCCACGGGGTTTGTGTTGCTGTATTGTGAGCTGGTCAGTCGGGATCAAGTCGAATCAGATGTCCCTCGATGTTCGTGCGGTACAACCCTTTTATAGTTGTAAGGACTAACCGTTACAAAACTTGCCTGGCTCGACATGTGGCCCTGGCGTATTTAATGACCTAATACACTGTCTAAAGAGTATTAAGTATAATTATTTGTGTGATAACGTGCCTTAATGGCCGTGTTATCCCTATTAACAATGCACTGATCATGTGTCATTAATACAGTATTAATGACACATTATCAGGCCTTGTAACTGATGCTTCAACCGTCCTTAAATGTTTGTAATGGACGTGATCTGCTTGTATTTCTGTTGGCGGTGAAGGTCCGGAGGCTCCACACGTGGCAGATCTGGAGCTTTCCCTTGCGGGAGGGTAGGTCCGGGGTCGTTGTATACGTGTCGGCACCGGAGCTCCTCTTTGACAGGGGCTAGGTGTGGGGTTGTTGTACACGTGTAGTCATCGGAGCTTCCCTTGGTTGGGAGTTCAGTTCCGGTCTTCTTTTACACGTGTTAACCCGGGAGCCAGCCATGTAAGGGGAGCGGGTCCGGTGCAACATGACATGTGGGACCTGCAAGGGCCTTTGACTCTGGCGGGTGGAACTTTCTTGCACTTTTTGCGATATCGCGGGGTATCCGGTACATAGGGTACCGACAACCATCTTTATCACAGTAAGTACAATGAAATTTAATTCTGTAATCATGTCTAGATGAGCATCCAACATTATAAATCGAATTAGAAAGCACTCCTGCAGATTTAAAAATCACATCCTTTTATTTAGGGACAATTTTGATTAAACCTCTTCCAAATGTTTTTACAACGTGTGGTGGATGTGTTTTAGAATAAGCATGGGAATCAAAACCTAAACTAGTTTTATCATTGCAAGGTTTAGAAGAATTCAACAGCAAGTCTAGATTCTTATTCCCATTACTAAACCTCTCTAGTGTCCTATTCATGTCATCAAGCTTTTTGGACAAGTTTAGGCAGTTTTCACATGAAGTTTTACCCTTAAGTTTGCAGTTAGAACAATTTTTAACTTCATGTGTTCGTAAAGCATTGTTCAGAATGGAAATTTCATTCATTGCATCTTTTAGTTTCTTATCAAGATTACCACATGCAGAACAATGCAAATCATTTGTAGAACAAGAAGCATTTTTTAAGTGTTTAACATTAAAATCAGTCAGCTTTTTGTTCTTCTTAATTTCTTCATCAAGTCTATCTAGAGTGGAGGAGTGTGCACTTCTTAGTGTGGTGACAATTGTTCATAGATTAAGTCACATGAGGGATATGAATCATCACTAGGAATCAAGATTTTCAAAAGGTTGATTTCAGATTCTAGTGATTCAATTTTAGCAGCATTATCCCTAAGTTTTTTGTCCTTTTTTTGACAATAATAGTTGCCCGAGAATTTGCATCACACATTTCATTACATGTAGAACATACCTCATCATCGTCACTGTTGTGTTCTGCATCCTCCTGAATTGATCTTGATTTTGTTTTGCCCATCATAAAACATAAGTTGGCTAGATCGTCATCATCTTCATCACTTCCAAAGTCTACATCACTTGAACTGAGCTCTTGAAGTGCGGTGATGAAGTTGTTTATCATCTTGCGTCCTATGGTACCCTTCTTTTTCTTGTTGGAGTTTCCAGAGATGGTCTTGACCTTGTTCTGCTTCTCATCACGGGTAGTAGGACCTAAAAGATTAAGGCATTCTGTACGGAAGTGTCCTGTCTTACCACATTCAAAGCAGTGATGTGGTCTGGAGCTTCCTCTCCTTATAGTTCTCACATTTTGCAATGCTTTTGAGAATCTAGTAGAGATTAGTGCTAGTTCTTCTTCTGGAAATTCTTCAATCTGCTCCAGGGTTAGTGAGGACAACAAAGCAAGAGTATTGCAAGATGATGAATGGTCGGAGCTAGGCATATCACGTTGTGAGACAAATGCAATAGACTTATTTGGATTCTTACGTGATAAGATGTCAATTTCATGAGTTTTTAGTTTAGAGTAAAGCACATCTAATGTAAGAGAACTCATGACAGTTGATTCACGAATAGATGAAACTTTCATCTCCCAGATTGACATGTCTAATGCACTAAGAAGTTTCTTAGCATTCTCAGCATCAGAAAAGTTAACATTGACACTACGCAGGTTGCTGAGAATTTTGTTGAAATGAGCAAAAAGGTCATCGATAGACTCACCGGGTTGCATCTCGAAACGCATATATTCCTTTTTGAACATATCTTGTCTCACCTCCTTGATCGTGTTGGATCCATCATGATAGTCACAAAGTGCTCTCCACACATCGTTTGCCAATTGGAGGTGTGCAACGCGGTCGAAGTCACTCTGAGTGAGTCCTTGGATGATCAAGTTCCGGGCTTTGTTGTTGTTGTCGACATCCCATAGGTTCGTAGCCGTAACTTGCTCATTTGGTGGCACTTCATAAGGTTTGTATACCTTTTCTCATATGCCGAAGCCTTGTGCCTGGATAAAAGCTTCCATGCGTGCTTTCTAAACCTGAAAATCAATGCCAACAAACACACAAGGTTTTGTGGAGTACTTCTCCATGAAGATTAGTCAAAAACACGTGCAAATTACAAATATTAGAGTATTTTGGCTCTAATACCAATTTTAGGATCGAAGAGCACGTGAAAAGCTATGAGAGGGGGGTGAATGGTAGATTCAAAAATCTTACGCAGCGGAAACAATTAAATCCCAACACCTTAGGTAGAAAATCAAACAATTGATAAATTGTGTGTGCAAATGATCTTAAACGTGTTCAATTGTGACAAAATTGTAGATATTTGAGAAAACCAAGTCACGATGACAACACAATAAGAATCACTCAAATCCGTCCAGAAAAACTCAAGTTACGATCAAAAGATTGAATTGAGATTGATCTGTTCTACCGAGTAAAAATAGTTCTGTTTTTCGTCAAAGAAACTCGTGTAGATTAGAAACCACAAATCCAATGACCGTGAAATTTTAACAGATGGTACAAAATCAAGTTTTAAAGACAACCCAAAAAGAATCACGTCAATCGGATCTGTAAAAATCGAGTTATGATAAAACCACCGATGAAAGGTAGTGCTATGCAGAAACTCGACGAGTAAAACTTGTCTGGAACAAGTCAGACGAACAAGGCACAAAAGTTCCTTTCAATTACGAATTTTATTCAATAGAACATAAGAGGAACAGCCCAAAAGTCGTCTCTTACAAGCTCTGACCTCCCTTGCTTATATAACCAGCCCGAAACCCAACTCAACTCAAACGGGGACTCTAATCCTACTCAAATCACGAATCAAAACTTTCCATAACCGCTCAAGATCTTCCTATTTGCAGATATAAACAATCTCGAGACTTCCTAACAAACCAAGAACACATCCTGTATTCCTAAACATCTTGACTTTCATGCGACACACGAAAACTATCATAACCAACTCAATACTTTCCATACTGAGCCATAACCGACTCCGCTAGCAGCCAAACTCATAATGTGATATGATCTGATCCTTCAGATCTTCCTTCCATAACCCATCTTCAGAACCATGTTGCCACGTCATGCACCGCATGCATACGTGCGAACACCTTCCTTAGACGTCCAGTAACCTTCATAAGCACTGCCTTTGATTCAATCATCATGCGCGACCTCTTGACCCGTTCAACCACAATTCCTCCTGAACTTGGTTGTTGGAACCTCATCTCCTCCCTGAGACTAGTCCAAAGGATCCTATCACCAGCCATGACTTGAACTCAAGCAACACCTGCACATGAACAAACAACCAATCTATACGAGCCCAAGTCCGCGACTTGACTCAAATTAGTTCCGAACACAACACCTTATGTGAGCACCTCACATAAGCATGTTGCAAAAAACACAGTAAAATGATATCAATCATATCAACCAAAATGCACCAAAAACTTAGCAAATGAATACTAAGCAATCTTTCCAACAATGTAAAGCAAGTTTGAAACACTTCACAGTAAAAGCAGGAACATTGCGATCAAGCTCCGAATCTTGCCAAAGCTAACCGGAGCTTGAGATGGAGCTTACCAAAGCTAGTACAACCTAGCGTCGGAGCTTACCAAAGCTAGTACAACCTAGCGTCGGAGCTTACCAAAGCTAGTACAACCTAGCACCGGAGCTAGAAAAACATTTCGGAGCTAACCAACATAAGTCAGACCTAGCAAAACATATCAGAGCTTAACAAAGACATGTCGGAGCTATCAAAGACATGCCAGACCTTGACAAAGCAAGTCGGACCTATTGTCGGACCTTGCAGAAGCTCAGAGCTAGAGTCGGACCTTACTAAAAAGGGTGTTTTGGCAGAATTCCATTTCAATATCATCAAAGCCAATGTATTCAGTACAAGCCAATGTATTCAGCACACATAGGTCTCACAATTCCATTTCAATATCTCTTGGCCAAGGAGTAAATTAGTTTGGTTGCTACCTATCGGAAATTAAGCCCAAAGGTCAACCATAACTATACGAGGCCGGAGGTTTGACATGGAAACCCTCCGTGAGCAACCAATGGGCTGCTACGAATATGTGAGGGCATTATGCTCTCAACTATTATAAGCACTCATTCAAGCTCAACGGAATTGCCACCAACATTGGGTGTAAGTTATCCCTTTGTCGCTAAAAGATATGATGTACCTTAACCAAGGAATGACAAGATCACATCCAATGTATATTGGGTGCAAGTTGTTCTTATATGGCCAGAAGGTATTTTATACCTTAGCCAAGGAATAACGGATCACACTCAACCCATGTTGAGTGCATGTCATCCCTTTGTGGTTATATGTATGTTGTACCTTAGCCAAGGAATAATGGACCGTACTCAATACATGTTGGGTACATGTCACTCCTTTGTGGCTAAAGAGTATAATTACCTTAGCCAAGGAATGACGGATCAAACCCAATGCATGAGGGGTACAAGTTATTCTTTTATGACAAGAAGGTATGATACACCTCAGCCAAAGAATGACGAAACACGCTCAACCATGTTAAGTGCACGTCATTCCTTTGTAGCTAAGGGTTATCACTACCTTAGCCATGGAATAACCAAGTACATCCAACCTATGGAAACCTTAAGGTGTGTATGAGCAACATCGACAACACTCTCCTCGACCACACTCATGGAATCCAAGGAAGGCAACCCAACATCGACACTCAACCCTCCAATGTCAAAGTCATGCCACAACAAGGTTAGGCCAACCTCATGGCCTACATCCGTCGCTAGGGTTTCAGCACCTAGCGCGGACCTTCAACAAGAACAAGCTTGGGGGAGGACCCCCACTTGAGGTAACTTGTATCACATCCCATTATTTTATTTATTTCTTTTCACCACATTTGCATCCAAAAAAAGAAAAGAAAAAAGATATTAACAATATTGTATTATAGGTTAGGTTAATAAAATAAAAGATGTGCGGTAAGAATGATTCAGAATTCACATAGATGAAATGATGAATAGTTGCTTAGTTTTAATTTTTCTAAGTCCCTAGTTTACAACTTACTACTCTCCGAAAGCTTGCTTTCATTGACAAGAATTACTTTTGCCTTTATTTAGAAATTGTGGGTAGCAAAAGCTTAATCCATTTTAAGTTGTTGTGGGATATGATATAGTGATAGGGCTGTTATTCCTAAGTTGAAAGTGAAACTTAGATTTCCGGAGAAATTCTAAAAAGATTTAAGTTACTCTCATTTAATTGTGCGAGACCTATGTGTGCTGAATACATTGGCCTTGACAATAAAAGTTTTGAATGCTGCCATAACATCTTTTTAGAAAGGTCCGACTTTAGCTTTGGCATGTCTTTGATAGCTCCGGCATGTCTTTGTTAAGCTCCGGCTCAAACTCCGGTTAGTTTTCGCAAGATTCGGAGCTTGATTGCAATGTTCTTGCTTTTACTGTGAAATGTTTCGAACTTGCTTTACATTATTGGAAAGATTGCTTAGTATTCATTTGCTAAGTTTTTGGTGCATTTTGGTTGATATGGTTGATATCATTTTGCTATGGTTTGCAACATGCTTATGTGAAGTGCTCACGTAAGATGTTGTAGTTTCGGAACTAACGAGAGTCAAGTCGAGGACTTGTACTCGGAAGTATTGGTTGTTTGTTCATGTGCAGGTGTTGCTTGAGTTCAAGACATGGCTGGTGACGGGATCCATTGAACTAGTCTTAGGGAGAAGATGAGGTTCAACAACCAAGTTCGGGAGGAATTGTGGTTGAGTTGATCGGGAGGTTGCGCAGCATGTTTGAATCAAGAACAATGCATATGAAGGTATCGTGGACGTCGTTGGGAGATGTTTGCACGTATGCAAGGAGTGCATGAACGTGTCTATATGGTTCTGAAATGTGATGAAGAGATGTGGACGTAAAGAATTGGTCGGAAAGGTCCAACCGACTAGGTTATGGACTCAAGCTGCGGCTGAGTTGTGTTTGACTCAAATATGGAAAGATTTGAGTTGGTTATGATAGGATTTTGTGTGGGTCAGGAATTTGAGTTGTTTTAGGAATGTGTTATATGTTCCTAAGGTTTTTGGAAGTCTTAAGATTGCTTCTATCTGCGTATAGAAGAGTCTTGAGCAGTTATGGAAAGTTACGATTCATGAATTGAGTAGGATTAGAGTCCTAGTTGAGATTGGGTTGGCCTAAGGGCTGGTTATATAAGCAAGGGAGGCCAGAGCTCGTGGTAGACGACTTTGGGGCTGTTCCTCTTGTGTTCTATTGAATAAAATTTGTATTTTAAAGGAACTTTTGTGCCTTGTTCGTTCGACTTGTTGCAGAAAAGTTTTACTCATCGAGTTTCTGCACAGCACTACCTTTCATTGGTGGTCTTATCATAACTCGAGTTTTACAGATACTATTGGCGTGATTCTTTTTGGTTTGTCTTCACAACTTGATTATCTATCATCTGTCAAAATCTCACAGTCATTGGATTTGTGATTTATGATCTACACGAGTTTCTTTGCAGCGTTCTAGAACTGTTTTTCTCGCGTAGGACAGGTTGACCTTTGTATGATATTTCAATCGTAACTTGAGTTTCTCTCGACGGATTTGAGTGATTCTTGCTGTGTTTTCTTCATGACTTGATTCTGTCTGATATCTATCACTTTTGTCAAGGTGAAACACATTTAGATTAATCTCACACACAATTTCTTCAACAGATCATTTTTCTACCGAAGGGGTTGGGATTTAATTGTTTCTGCTGTGTAAGATTTTTTAATCTACCATCCCCCCCCTCTGGTAGCTTTTCACGTGCTCTTAGATCCTACAATTGGTATCAGAGCAACGGAGCTCTAATCTTTGTGATTTGCACGTGTTTTGACTAATCATCATGGAGAAATACTCCACAAAATCACGGGATCCATTGTTCTACTTGTGATGATCTTGATAAGAAACTACAAGATGCTATGAATGAAATTTCTATATTGAATAATGCTTTACGTTCTCATGAAGTTAAATTTTGTTCCAATTGCAAATTAAAAGGAAAAACTTCATGTGAAAATTGTCTTTATCTGTCCAATAAACTTGATAACATGCATAGGACATTAGATCGATTTTGTAATGGGAATAAGAACCTAAACTTGTTGTTGAATTCTTCAAAGTATTGCAATGATAAAACTGGTTTATGTTTTGATTCTCATGCTCATGCTAAGGCACATCCACCTAAAATTGTAAATTCATTAGGAAGTGGTTTGATTCAAACAGTTCCTAAACAAAAAGAAGTGGTTTTCAAATCTACAGGGGTGTTGTCTCATTCGGTTTCAAATAAAAATGTTGCTTGCTCATCTAGACATGAACACAAAGTTAAATTTCATTGTACCTATTGTGGTAGAGATGGTCATGTCATAGATTTTTGTTATAGACTAGCTAAACAATAGAAAAAGGAAAGAATGATTGCTAGATCTCCTAACTTTTATGCAAAAATTGCTGCAGTTGCTAAACCGAATGATAGGAACATGCAATCTGCTGTAATGAGTCAAAAACATGCAAAGTTTGCTCCCAAACCTACTGTTTTTCGTGCTACACATGTAACATCTCGTAGGTCAGTAGTTGGATACAAAAATCCTCAAGCTTTGGCTCATAAACCTGTTGTTTTATCTCAGCTTTTGCGTGTTATTCCTACTGGATGTCATGTGACTCAGTACTGGATTCCTAAATGCCTTTTGACTAACCCCAGTATTGAGTCATCGACGCATTATGCTTCAATGTAGGTTACACGCTTGAGGAAGGAGAACATTTGGATTGTGGATTCAGATTGCTCATGCCACATGACCGGTAACAAAGAATGGTTCTCCTCCCTCTCTTTTGTGTCACGTGTAGAGAATGTTACTTTTGCCGATAATTCTTCAACTCCTATAATTGCTAAGGGTTCAGTTAGAGTAAATAATCACTACACCTTGAAGGATGTGGCACTTGTTAAAAATTTGAAATACAACTTTCTTTCTGTTTCACAACTGCTAGATGAAAATCTGGAAATAATTTTCACTAAAAATTGCTGCAAAGTTGTAAATTCAAATAGTGAGCTTATTTTTAATATGTCTCGGTTTGGAAGAGTTTTTAAAGCTGATTTTGATATGTATTCCTCTAAGCATAGGTGTCTAGTTGCTAACGATTCAAAGGACTTATATTTTTGGCATCGTAGACTTGGTCACGTAGGTTTTGATCATCTAACGCGTGTTAGTGCTCTTGATCGCATATGTGGGTTGCCTAAGCTTAAAGGGGACAAAGAAAGTGTGTGCTCTTCTTGTAGACATGCTAAGATGGTTGCAGGTTCACATACTCCTCTCACAATGATCATGACAACTGAACCGGGTCAACTTTTGCACCTTGACACCGTAGGACCTTCACGCGTTCAATCCTTCGGAGGTAAATGGTATGTTCTTGTGATTGTTGATGGTTATTCTAGATACTCTTGCGTTTACTTTATGGCATCTAAGAATGAAGATTTTAGTCAATTTAGAACTGTATTTCTTAGATTATCAATTGATCACCCAAGATCTTTAAAAGCAATTAGAAGTGATAACGGAACCGAATTTAAAAATCAGTCTTTTGATCACTTTTGTGCTGAAAATAGAATAGATCATCAATTTTCTTCACCATGTGTACCTCAACAAAATGGTGTTATAGAAAGAAAGAACAGAACCTTAGTTGAGATGGCTAGGACTATGCTTGATGAATATCAAACTCCTAGGAAATTTTGGGTTGATGCGATTGCAACTGCTTGTATGTCTCAAATCGTGTTTTCTTGCGCGCTAAGCTAGGTACAACACCATATGAGCTCCAGTTTGGACATAGGCCTAGTGTTACACACTTTCGGGTCTTTGGTTGCAAATGCTTTGTTAAGAAACATGGTAGTCTTGATAAATTTGAACCTAGATCCATTGATGGCATGTTTCTTGGTTATCCATCTCATACTAGAGGCTACCGTGTGCTTTTACTTGACACTAACAAAATTGTGGAGACTTGTGAAGTGTCTTTGATGAAGTTAGCACAGGTACTAGCTAAAACATTGCAGGTCCGGATCCATATCCGCAGGGGGAGAGCATTTTCGTTGAAGATGAGGAAGAAGTGGAGCCGCTGCCCGAAAATTCAGCAGCTAATGACTTTGGTTCAGCTCCGGATGACGATTCTCAACCAGCACTGACGACCACCATTGATGGTCCAGATCCTCCTCAAGTCACAAGCTCATCGATTTGTGATGAACGTGAAGAAGAAAAAGCTTGTGATGTGTCCACTCCCCTCCGGGTTCTCAAAAGTCATTCTCCACAACAAATTGTTAGAAGCTTGCACGAACGAGTCACACGGTCCAGGTTTTGCGATCCAAACTCTCATGCTCATTCTGCTTTTGTTGCTTCTTTTGAACCCAAAGATATATCACACGCACTCACTAATGAATCTTGGATTATTGCCATGCAAGAATAGTTAGAAAATTTTGAAAGAAATAATGTTTGGAAACTTGTACCTACAACTCAAGGTCACACTTTAATTGGAACTAAATGGGTGTTTAAAAATAAACAAAGTGGGGATGGGGTTGTGGTTAGGAATAAGGCTAGGTTGGTTGCTCAAGGTTTTACTCAAGTTGAAGGTCTAGATTTTGATGAAACTTTTGCTCTTGTTGCTATATTAGAAGCCATAAGAATTTTGTTAGCTTTTGCTGCATCTAAAGGTTTTAAGCTTTATCAAATGGATGTTAAAAGTGCTTTTCTTAATGGCTACATAGATGAGGAGGTTTATGTCAAACAACCACCGCCGAATCTGTTGCTACATAGCTTGTCATTTTCTTGGTAATTCACTTGTTGTTTGGTCCTCTAGAAAACAAAGTTCAGTTGCACAATCCACCGCTGAATCTGAATATGTAGCTGCTGCTAGTGCTTGCTCACAAATTCTTTGGATTGTTCAAACACTTAAGGACTATGGGGTTGATCTACATAGTGTTCCACTATTTTGTGATAACACTAGTGCCATTTGCATTGCTAAAAACTCTGTGCAACATTCTAGAACTAAGCACATTGACATTAGGTATCACTTTCTTCGTGATAATATTGAAAAAGAAAACATTGTGCTTCACCATGTAGATACCGAACAACAATTGGCTTCACTCGTTTTTGTTTTATTCGTAGTGAAATAGGGGTTATGCATCCTCATGGCTTACATTGAGGGGAGTTTTGAAACTTAAGAAGTCTATGTGTGAATCTGAAATTAAAATAATATGAGCATAGTATTTCATACATATATGACTTTATTCCTTTTACATGCTGAAAGTTCTTACTACATTACTCGTATTATACATTTTGTAGTTTTTGCCATGTCTAGTAACTGGAATAATTACTTACACTAAATCTGGTCATGGTCAAACTTTCTTGCTGTTTTGAACTTGTTGCATGCTCACAAGTGCTTTTAATCATAAAGAATTAATCAAGTAATCAACTCACATGTTGAGTTTTTATGAACAAATATAAGTTAAGAAAAGATCAAGAGAATATGCATGCATCGCACTTCTTCTTTTGAGATGGCTTATCATTGCACTTAGATATGAACTTGGAAGAAGTTGTGTATGACTAAAACCATGTCCTTAAGCTTCTGATTGTCAAATGATATAGGTTTGGCTTGGTTGGTTAGAATAAGGCAGATGCACATATAATCTCTTGCAAATATCATATGATCAAAATTTGTGCTTTGAAAAATAATAAAATGCAGCAACAAGTGTCATACTTCAAGTCTTGAAATAGTTAAGTTTGTGAGATCATGACTTGCTTAAATTGAAAATTACATTTGATCTCTAGCATGGCTTACACTACTTTATGTATCTCATTGATGTGATAGTGTAAGTTACTTGATAGTATGACTTGGATGAGCTTTGTTTTATATGTATATGTTATAATATGCTCATAACAAATAAAATTTTTCTTTTCAACCTTGTTGAATACATTGTCAAAGGTGGAGAGATAATATGTTAAATTTTTAAAGATAAGTATGCAAGGGGGAGAAATATGTATAGGGGGGGAATTTATTTCTATCTCATTTGATTTTCAAAAAGGGGGAGAAATTGTTCTCAAAACTTTTCATGCCAATGTTCAGATTTTAAATGGTGTTGACAATGCATTCATCAAGGGGGAGATTGTGAGACCTATGTGTGCTGAATACATTGGCTTTGACAATAAAAGTTTTGAATGCTGCCATAACATCTTTTTAGCAAGGTCCGACTTTAGCTCCGACATGTCTTTGATAGCTCCGGCATGTCTTTGTTAAGCTCTGGCTCAAGCTCCGGTTAGTTTTGGCAAGATTCAGAACTTGATTGCAATGTTCATGCTTTTACTATGAAATGTTTCGAACTTGCTTTACATTGTTGGAAAGATTGCTTAGTATTCATTTGCTAATTTTTTGGTGTGTTTTGGTTGATATGGTTGATATCATTTTGCTATGGTTTGCAACATGCTTATGTGAAGTGCTCACGTAAGATGTTGTAGTTTTGGAACTAACGAGAGTCAAGTCGAGTACTTGTGCTCGGAAGTATTGTTTGTTTGTTCATGTGCAGGTGTTGCTTGAGTTCAAGACATGGCTGGTGACGGGATCCATTGAACTAGTCTTAGGGAGAAGATGAGGTTCAACAACCAAGTTTGGGAGGAATTGTGGTTGAGTTGATCTGGATGCCGTGCAGCATGTTTGAATCAAGAACAATGCATATGAAGGTATCGTGGACGTTATTGGAAGATGTTTGCACGTATGCAAGGAGTGCATGAACATGGCTATATGGTTCCAAAACGTGATGAAGAGATGTGGACGTAAAGAATTGGTTGGAAAGGTCCAACCGACTAGGTTATGGATTCAAGCTGCGGCTGAGTTGTGTTTGACTCAAATATGGAAAGATTTGAGTTGGTTATGATAGGATTTTGTGTGGGTCACAAATTTGAGTTGTTTTAGGAATGTGGGATATATTCCTAAGGTGTTTGGAAGTCTTAAGATTGCTTCTATCTGCGTATAGAAGAGTCTTGAGCAGTTATGGAAAGTTACGATTCGTGAATTGAGTAGGATTAGAGTCCTAGTTGTGATTGGGTTGGCCTAAGGGCTGGTTATATAAGCAAGAGAGGCCAGAGCTCGTGGTAGACGACTTTGGAGCTGTTCCTCTTGTGTTCTATTGAATAAAATTTGTAGTTCAAAGGAACTTTTGTGCCTTGTTCGTCCGACTTGTTCCAGACAAGTTTTACTCGTCGAGTTTCTGCACAGCACTACCTTTTGTCGGTGGTTTTATCATAACTCGAGTTTTACAGATCCTATTAATGTGATTCTTTTTTGGTTGTCTTCACAACTTGATTATCTATCATCTGTCAAAATTTCACGGTCATTGTATTTGTGGTTTCTGATCTACACGAGTTTCTTTGCAGCGTTCCAGAACTGTTTTTCTCGCGTAGGATAGATTGACCTTTGTTTGACCTTTCAATCGTAACTTGAGTTTCTCTCAACGGATTTGAGTTATTCTTGTTGTGTTGTCTTCGTGACTTGATTCCCTCTGATATCTATCACTTTGGTCACGGTGAAACACGTTTATATTAGTCTCACACATGATTTCTTTAACAGATCGTTTTTCTGCCAAAGGGGTTGGGATTTAATTGTTTTCGCTGCGTAAGATTTTTTAGTCTACAATTCACCCCTCTCTGGTAGCTTTTCACGTGCTCTTCGATCCTACAGATTGGAAATACCTACCAAAGCCATATGATACATTACATTGATAGATCTTATGCATATGCTATTTGCTTTCACATTGAGCTTTGTCAAACTAGTATAGACCTATGTGAGATTTCATTCATTACTTTTTGAATTCAAGACTTCACTTGCACATTCTATACTTCTACACTAGAAGTGAGCAAAATCCCATCATACCACCATTACACAATAAAAAGAGAAACTCCATACCATTCATGCTTAGTACTCTCTCAAAATTTATTGCATAAAAAGGGAGTAGAAGACATGGCTACAAGAAAAAGAAAAAAATGCATGCTTACATCATAAGCATGAGAAAAAAAAGAAAAAAAAAATATTCATGTTTCATCCCTGCAAAATAAGAGAGTCCTAGACAAAAAGGAGTCATCTGAATTATCCACATCCACTCCATTCCATCACACATGCACAAGTCTTGAATCAAATTGTTTTGAATTGATATCTCCTAAGGCTTGCTCTTTTGACTTAGCAATATTATGTGTTACAAATATGTCTACTATGTTCCCTACTAAGCTCCACATACAAGCCTATTTAGTGGTAGGATGAGTGTAGGCAAAATGCCTTGGTGAGGAAATATTTCCACTACACACAAAGGAGAGACCGAGAGAATCAAATTGAGGTACTTATAATCTAAATTGAACTCTCTAGAATTTGAGTGTAACTTCATTTCTAGGGTATCTGTGCTCCATTTGTTGTTCTATCTTTCAACCACCCATGAATAGGAGATGGCGTAAGCCCCATAATGACTTAAGATGGGTGAAGTACCGTGCCAATTTTTGCAATACTAGGTAGAGTATTTTGTTGTGCACATGGTACTTGTAAAAAATAGAACATTGTAGCAACTCCTGATCATCAACCTAAAGTCTTGACTTTGCTCGGGACGAGCAAAGGATAAGCTCGGAGGAGTTTGTTGACGATCCGTCAATATGACTCAATTATGTGAAGGAAATATTATTTCTTGCACACATCACCTTTCTATTTAACCTGTTTCCACTTGTCCTTGGATAAATTAGTACATGCAGGTATTTTATACAGAATTAAAGTGAAACAAGAGGATGGATCCTATAAAATATCACCCCAGCCAATCAAGCGTCGACACGTGGCACCACATGGATCAAATGGCCCACAAACAGAAGTATTCGAGGCCATCCAACGATGTAGCACACATATCAAGGGATGGGACCCACCTGGAAGTCACCCAGAGAAAGCACAAACCGTTTGGAGGACTTACCAGGTCGGCCGACCTGGTCTTTCCTCCAAACTCGGTCAGCTTCCATGTGTTGGCTCCTCCCGGCTTGAAGAAGTCAGTGGTGACTGATTCACGTGCTTTTGGTGGCAGGAAGCGACCCTTCTCCAATCTATAAATAGGAACCCTTACCCCTCACTTCAACACACACCACTTGGGCATTCACTCTCTTGTATACATTAGTTCTCCAAGTCATTAGTGGAGGTTAGGTTGTAGAGAGGAGCCTCTAGTTCCAAGTCCAAATTGGGAAAGGTATGGTTCATGTATCTTCTCTTGTATTTGTGACTTTGTACTTTATAATAATAGTATTATTAGTCTCTCTTTATTCATATACTTGGGCAAAACATTTCTTGTTTGATTGTGGAGTCCATGTATGTGCTAGGTGTAGATGTTGTTATGATCTAGACATAATGCCATTATCATGTTACCATAAACATCATACACCACCACTATAGTCTAATTAGGTAATAATATGATTATGTTAATATGAATATGTTAGTGCTTGGATCCAACATTGGTTCAATGATGTTTAGGTTAGTCATTTCCTAAGGATGTCATGATTCTTAAGGTATTTACTTACTATGCTAGCATGGTGCTAGGATAGTGAGTAACATTGGATGTCTCGTAGACCCACGTATTGAAGAGGTGGGCAGTAGGTGGTGACAACCCTATGTGTCCTTTGTAATCCTCCATGTTCGGCTATGCCATAGGCCTTGGTGGGAGTCGCCTAGTATTGCTAGGGGTAAACCTGTGCCCGATATGTTGGACCACTAAGCCCTAGTATCCACCATTAGCATAGTTATGTGTACTTCATTAGGCTATGTATATGAGTAATTAGAGCATAGTAGGAGTACCTTCATCTCGTAGTCTAACTCTCACTAGGACAACCTTACCCTTAGAGTAGATTGCTTAGGTGTGTGTCACACTACCCCTATTATCAACTTACCTATGTCTTGATAATTGATTAGTATCCCATAGCTTGATCATAAGAGTAGTGTTTACTTTACTCCATTGCCTTCCTTTGGGATAAATACAATATCATTGGAAATAATCTTGGGTGAAATGCTACACGATAGTTTTCGTGCGTTTGCAGACCTCATCTCTTTCGAGAGATGATCTATGACGTAAGAAATGTCAATAGCCATCAAGGGATGGAACATGGACCTTCACGAAGCAGAAAAACACCAATTGAAGCAACTCTCCGAGTTAGAAGAGTGGAGAGATAAGGCGTATAATATTGTCAAAATTTATAGGGAAAGAACTAAAAGGTGGCACGATAATAGGATTACACCTAAAGAGTTCAAACCCGAAGATAAAATTCTACTCTTCAATTCTAGGGTTAAACTCTTTACACATGGGAAGCTCAGAAGTAAATGGGAATTAAGGACCCTTCACTGTAGTAGAAACCTCATATCATGGAGCAATCACACTCCAAGGTGATGATGATCAGCTATTAAAGTGAATGGTCATCGACTCAAATTATTTCCTGAATCCCAAGAGGAGGAGGAGGAAAAGGAAATTGACGTGATAAATCTTATTGATTAACACACCATCTCTTTAAATTCTATCTAAATTATCTGCATCCAATTAATGGGCCCATCTAATTATTCATCTATGGGGCCCATTAAGCTAACCCATGGAAACTTAGCCCGAGCAGAGCCAGGAAGGGTTCGCCCAAACCCTAGGTTCTACCGACCTCCCCCTTGCACCGTCAGCTTTCTATTTTCTCGTGCGGACTCTCCTGACGTATCACAACAAGACTCTTAATGCTATTGTGCTTTCCCCGCTTATATATTGACGGGAAAAGAGAGGAGAAACTTGTACCATCAAGAAAAACCCATCTCCTGTTCCTCCCATCCAAGTCGCGGCCGACAAGAAAATTGTGTCGCATCCCCACTCTAGCTCAACCTTCAACCTGAGCAGAGACATCACGCTGGCCAATGACAAGTCCCCCCCCCCCCGCTTTGGAGTCTGTCATGGCATTAGATGACGTACCTCTCGCCATGATCCCGCAACCGGCAATGGTCGGCGTGGGCATAACACCACACCTCGTGGTGCTGCACGGTCACTCTCCCCTCGGAGGACGCCCATGAAGTCGACGACGCCTGCACGTCGTCAAACTCTAACTCGCCTTAAGTCAGTCAAGACTCGTCTTTATCCTGAAAAAGACGAGTCTCTCCCAAAGCTGCAGCCTGGCGAGGAGTTCATGTACGGTCTGAAGACCAAGGACGGTGACATAGTGAGCCACCACTACAAGTCACCTACGCGTACCTCGCCTGAGCGTGTGGGAGACCGCCTTATTATCCATGGAGTACACAAGCCTGAACGAGACTATGCAAAAGGCTTTTTCAAGCAAATGGATAATTTGGCGATGGGGGAATCGAAGGGCTCGTCACCCTTCAAGATTAGGCGTCACCTCTCGCCACCTGCCATTAGAGGGCCACCTGGCCAATTTGAGGATAGCGAAGGGAAATCTCCTTGTGCCCCTAAAGTGGCACAACTTTCTAAGGAGTTAGCTTCACTCTGATTGGAGAACAAGAAGCTATCGGATTTAGTGGCTGAAGGACGCATTGAGAGGGCAGAACTGAAGGATGAACTCATATCCCTCAAGGAGGAGATTGATGGTGTTCGTCGTGGCATGGGCATCAAGCTGCGGTGCATATGCAATGTTGTCGACAAACCCGACATCTACAATGCTCCATAGTTTAGATGTTCCAACCACATCGGATGCTTACTAGCTTAGTTTAGTTTTATTCCAAATTGTTATTTTATTAAATTTAGATTGAATAATGTAAGCATCCCCATATTTTGAGTTCAATAAAGTGACCTTACCGGTTCATCTAACCCGGTAAAGTTCTCCCTTTAGTTTATTTGTGTTGAATAAAGAATTCAGGGAACAAGTGTGGGGGAGGTACCCCAAATTCGTGAAATCCCGACGTGCAAAAATAGCATTGCATCTCGAAATACGTCGCAACCGAACATACGACTCGACGTATCGAAACAGAGCAGCAGAAAGGCCAGAAGGGGGTCGGCTGAACCCCCTGGTCAGTCGACCTGGTGTGAGCCCACACAGCTCCGTTTTGCTCCACAAATTCGGTTTGTATCTTCTATCCCCGAATATGAATGCTACATTACTGTTTGAGTTGATTTAATATTCAATACTGAACATTTGAAATTAATTCAACTCAACAAATTAAAATGTAAAACTTGGTAGTCAAAATTTGCTTGAGTTGAAAATTTGAATACTTTACATTTTAATTTACTGCTTTGTTTATGATTCCCACAAGCAAAATAGGAAAACATGTCATCAAAGTATTTGACTAGTGCAATATGGTAAATGAGTTATTCGATGAGATATATCTTTCCTTGAAATTGATTTTGATGTTTACAAAATTTGAAGTCTTGAACTTTGTCTGATTCTCTCATTGGACATTTAAATACCCAACACGGTCATATGATGCAAATTCTTGAAAACCACATGTATATACCACTTTGTTTTTCATTGTACTTTGTTAAACTCGTGATCCAATTGAGTGACATACATGAATTTTTTGACTTAGAAATTCTTGTGCACTCTATTTATGCAAAATTTCTCACATTGAGAATTTGCATTCACCATTCATCAATCAAATAAAGAAACTCCATTCATTTTGATCATCAAAAGTCTCTCTAGAAAATAAAAAGGAATAGAAGACATGGCTACGAAAAAAAAAAGAAACTAGTCATGTTTCATCCTTAAAGAGAGAAAATCATGGAGTCCACAAAATATCCATTCCATTCATGTGCACAAGAATTTTCTCTGTCAATTTGTTTGTTGCATAAGTCTCTCATAGGAACAAGGTTTTGACTTAGTAATATATGAATTGCAATATGTGCTACATTTATCACTACCTAGCTCCAGATATAGCCATATTTAGTATAGGGATAAAATTGGCACAACATGCCAGGTGAGGATGAAAACACTTTGAGATTCTTGAGAGATTCCAAATGAGAGATAAGGGCAATTGTTTCTTTGACTTTCCGAATATAGCAAATTATCAGATCATTTCGACAGGAGAAGATCCAAGTGAACTACATTCCAACCATTCCACTCTTCAAACACCCAAGATTGATGTGGTAGTCACATTCCACAAAGGGAATTCATGAATTGAGGTACGAGTTGAAATATCTAGTATTTTTTTAACTTATAGCAAATTTATGACAGCACCTTAGTTCTTTTTCTTGTCTTCACTCGAGGACGAGCAAATGACTAAGTGTGGAGGAGTTTGTTGACGGTCCTTAAGTGTCATATTTACACCGTCAATTCACCTTATAATGTGCAAAAAAAAGAAACATAACATAGTGGTCAGGTTAAAAACTAACCAATTCCACAAGTGTTGGTGTTTATTTGTATACAGATAAATTTAGACCCAAAATACCAATACATGCAGGGAGTAATCCAAAAAATTGGATTTCGACAAATCAGGCGAAGCCATGTGGCACCACATGGATCAAACGACCCACAAACAGAAGTATTCGAGGTCATCCAACTGTGTAGCACCCATATCAGTTAATGAGACCCACCTAGAGGTCACCCCGAGGAAGCACACAAGAAATGGTCAACTTTTCTGTTCGAACGACTAGGGGGTTCGACCGAACCCTTCCTGGCGCCAAACTCGATCAGCTTCCACGTGTCGACTCCCTGTGATGCCCTACTCACAATGAAGACAAATTCGCGCGCGTTTTGTGGCAGGAACCGACCCTTCTCCCTATATAAATAGAACCCCACACCTCACTTCACACACACACCAAATATTAAGAATAGAGTACCATTCCTAAGGTTTAGAGTAGTCTTAGAGGCTGCCAAGTAGAAGGAGAGTGTGGTGAAAGTTTAGGAAAAGGAACCTTTGGGCTTGTCAAGTCCCTCTTCCACCCTTGTATCCCAACAAAGGTGTACTTAAATCAAGTAAGCCCTTTGTGAATTCAATTCAAGTTTGATTCTCAATTCATAGTAGTTTGCACAAGTAGTTACTTGTGAGTTCACTGTTTTAATTTAATAGAGGCTCTAGTTGTAGCTTTGTGTTCGAAACAACTAGAGTTGTAATTTAGAACATAAGCATGGTGCTTAGGTTAAAATCACGAGTGAATATTTTGTAGACCCACGGATTGAAGAGGTAGGCAGTAGGTGGTGACAGTCCTATCGGTTCTTAGTAATCCTTCACATTTGGCTATATCATAGGCTCTTAGCAGGAGTCGTCCTAGTGTTGCTAGGGGTAAATCAGTGCTCGAAGCAAGCAGCTACCGCAAATTCGTTTGAATTAGAATCAATACTTTGAATTCCTCTCTCTTCCTTGTCTACAAAACAACTTTGTGTCCTTGGATGAATTAGTTCGTAAGATTACACACACGTTCCTTAAATTCGATACCCTTGGAATACTCTCTTAAGAAGAAGTGCTACACGATAGTTTCCGTGCGCTTGCAGATTTTATTTGTGAAGTAAGAAACGTCAACATAGGCTCCGATGGCGCGAACCACGTAAAACCACTGTGTTCACCGTCTCTCATACGTGCAAGTTCCTCGAAGACTAACCCCATCTAAAAAAGAACCACCACAAGAGGCGACTAAGCAGATCCGGGGAAGTATCATTGTCACACTTCGACAAAAACCAGCCAAAAAGTAATTAGGGTGTTCGCACTCGTTCACCTCTAAATTTCACATCTAAAAGAATATCCTCAACTTTTTACAATTACCTCTAAAAGATCCTCAATTTTACAGTTTCGTTCTCCGTACTCGTTCACCCTTAAATCAGATATCCATATCAACTACCGCATATTTTATATCGTATCAAACAACTACCTGCTATTTTTTAATTATATAATATGAATATTTATATTTCATCAATATAATGTTTATATTTTCCAAAATTTCAGCATTGGTTTTTATTTTATTTTTATTTTGTACTCCCTCCGTTTCGTTTTAATTGTCGTTAGGACAACCTTCATTAGTTCATTTCTAGTTCATTTAGTTGTCTGAAACGACAATTATTTCAGAACGGAGGGAGTATCTCTTTATTTTTTTTCTTACCCCATATTTTTCTTTGGTTTTGTCTTTTTATTTCTTTTCTCGTTTTCCCCTCTATTTTTTTCGTCCCCCACATTTTTTTCTTTTTTTTCTTTTTCCTTCTCTTAGGGTGTGTTTGGTTTGAGGGATATAGTGGGACGGGACGGGACGATCCCACTTTTCTGTTGTTTGGTTTGGAGACATGTGGGATGGAGTCATCCCTCAAAAGAGAATATTCCACCTAGATGCGGGATGAAACCATCCCACCGAAAACATGGGGACGGATCCGTCCCACCTTCGTGGAGACAGGCGCACGACCTTCCAGAAGTACTCATACTCACATGTTCCTGTTCCATCCTTTCATTCAAACAAGAGATGTGATCATTCCGTCCCACACCACCCCACAAAACAAACAAGAAACAGGGATCGTCCCATCCCTCTAGACAAACAGAAAACGGGACCATCCCATCCCTAAAAATTGGGATGGATCCATCCCATCCCACTTTGACTCCCAACCAAACGCATCCTTATCTTCTTTCCAGAACTTCAATTTCTCTCCCGAGCTCTCCCAGAACCCAGATCGCTCTCACTCACGCGGCTTCA
Source organism: Tuctoria greenei (assembly GCA_036927565.1). Classification (NCBI taxonomy): domain Eukaryota; kingdom Viridiplantae; phylum Streptophyta; class Magnoliopsida; order Poales; family Poaceae; genus Tuctoria; species Tuctoria greenei. The sequence goes on along the minus strand of JAYESD010000003.1, from coordinate 79,461,091 downwards.
TCGATCTCTTCCCGCGCCGCCCCCTGTACCTCGCCGCCCGCGCGCTGACCCCCGCGCCACAGCTCTGCGCCGCGCTACAGCGACCCGTTTTCCAGGGCCTCGCCGCCCACCGCGCCGAACCTCTCCGCGCGTCGTCCCGCGCCGAACCTCCTCTCCGGCTTCGAGTCGTTGTCGTCGTCCGCTTTGTCCTCGGCTTCGTCGGGCCGCCGTCGCCTCGCCTTCTCGTCGTCAATTGCCGTGATTCCCCGCGCCCAGATCCAATTCTCCGCCGCGGATCGTAGTCATCCTCGACCTCACCGCGCGCTGCCGTCGACGATCCATTTCCTCGTCGTCCTCCCCGTTGTGGATCAGCCTTCCATCGAGCGCGCGAGGCCAACCATCCTCCCGCGACTCCCTCTCTGTCTCATAGCGGCGTGTGTCAGATCTCTTAATTTGGAGGAGGGCTGCCGGTGCGAACAGCCTTAGCGTGGTATCGCGTAATCGTTTTTTGCATTTTTGCACCAAAGCTGCTTTTGCACTGTAGTCGCTGCTGGCACACACACGCCCCCCCCCCCCCCCCCCCTCCCTGTCAACCGGAACGGGAATGGCCTGGATGGCGCTCGGAAGTGCCGCTCCAGCGCGCGCCGGGATGGCTCCACAGGTATGCGGGGAGGATTCCTTCCCCTCCTTACTCTGTATTCCAATCTTTGGAGTTGGCGTTGAGCGTAGAGTAGAGAGGGAGGGGCTCGACTACAGATTCTGGCGATTAGGTAAATCGGGCGACCGGAGCCGTCGTTGTGGTGGTCGGGACAGCTGGAGGCGCCGGGCACTGCGGACGTGTCGCACCTCGTGGCATATGCGAAATCCGTTTTCCTCATTTAGGAATTACTGACTCTAGCTTAATAATAGAACCACTATAATAGTTTTCTAGTAGTTTTGATGTCTTCAAAGGCTGCATGTATACCCTAGTTGGATTATATTTGCTTTTTTTCATTGAGTTGGTCATAAGCAGCAAATTATTTGGTCCAATTGTGACAAATTTAATAAAATACATTACATGTCTCCGTGAACTTTACAATCTTATTATGCACTTAATAATTTTCTTTTTCTGATGTGCAGAATGGAGTGTTTGGATATAATTCAAAGTTATGCGTTGGTCTATGCTCAAGACAGCTCATAAGGTGAATACTAATTTCACACTTTTTTTCCTAATTATGATTAGCCAGTTGTTTGTGATAGACTATTGAAGACGTTCTCAATGGTAGGTTGGACTCCCATCGCTCCCGTGTGAGGGCATCATCTATTGCTTCTGCACCACAAAGTACACAGACATCAATAGTCAAATCTGGAGGTGAGGTGCAGATTGCAGTGCTAGGGGCCAGCGGGTATACTGGAGCGGAGGTTGTTATGTTACTATGGTCCCATTTTATATGAAGCTTTTGTCTAAGCTTTTACTCGTTGGTGTGCTAATGCATTCTTAGTGACAGATTGTTCAGCTTCTGGCAAATCACCCTCAGTTTCATATCAAAGTGATGACTGCAGATAGAAAGGCTGGTGAACAGTTTGGATCTGTATTTCCTCATTTAATAACACAGGAAAGAATGTTCACTTCTCTTCATTTTTGTCATACCCCTAGTTATATGTCTTCTTACAAGAGTTGAAATCATCATGTGTAATATTATGTTTTTCAAAACTCATAATATTGTTCATTTATTTTGATTCACAGGACCTGCCAAATTTGGTTGCAGTAAAAGACACCAATTTTTCAGATGTTGATGCTGTTTTTTGTTGCTTGCCACATGGGACAACCCAGGTTGTGATTGTTACCATGCTTTGCATGACATTTGTTGAACCTATTGTTAAAGTGTATAATGTAAATACTATCATAGGTTATTTTGTACAGTGAAGAATAGATCTGTTCTTTTTGTTTTTGAAATTTGTACTGCACCATTTAATTATATTTTTATCAGGAAATTATCAAAGGCTTACCCCGACAATTGAAGATTGTATCTCTCCGCGGTATGCTATGCTCACACTTTTAATGTTATCTTAATGTGATCTTGGATGTTGTTGAATAATTATTCTGTACAGGACTTCCGACTGCGCACATCAATGGGTACGCTGAGTGGTATGGTCATTCTCATAGAGCACCTCAACTGCAGGTTGGTTAAATACTTTCCTCAATCAACTTGTCCTGTAATTAGCATTGCTACTTAGCTCGCTCTTAAGCTATGTGTTTCATCCGTGGGAGTCAAGACTTGAATGATCATCAGTTATTCAGGTGCTAACTGCCATGAGTTGTATCAAATCATCTAAGATTTGAGTCGGTCTTCTATTGTGTATTTACGATGGTTCTGTTTATGGCACATTGTGAATATTTATTTGAATTAGATTTTGTATGGTGTTTTTACTATTCATTCAGGAAGAGGCTGTATATGGTTTGACCGCAGTTCGTCGAGATGACATAAGAAATGCACGGCTGGTTGCAAATCCAGGATGTTATCCTACATCTATTCAACTTCCTCTTGTTCCACTAATAAAGGTGAGAATTGATAGAAGTTTTTAGTCATCCTTCATTGATCTTTCATTTTATCTGCCACCCACCCAATGATCAAATTGTGTACGCATATAATCCCCTATAGTTGTAACATGTTAACTGAGTCAAAATTTTGCTCACATTTATTAGTATTCTCGGTACCTAGATTTTTTCTTAGGGAGCGACTAGAATGCAATCAGGTGTTTGGTGCAATCGTGCAATCAAGCACTCTCAACCAATGGATTTGTATCCAACGGTTAGTGCATCTTTTTATTTAAACCCCTCCACCACCCCTTCACCTGGTGGAGGGGGTTAAATAAAAACAGGTAACGACTGTAGGATGCAGATCCGATGGTTATGGATGCTTGATTGCACAATTGCACCAAACCTTTGATTGCATAGTAATCATTGCCTACTTGGGAGCGACTAGAATGCAATCAGGTGTTTGGTGCAATCGTGCAATCAAACATTCTCAACTAATGGATTTGTATCCAACGGTTAGTGCATCTTTTTATTTAAACCCCTCCACCACCCCTTCACCTGGTGGAGGGGGTTAAATAAAAACAGGTAACGACTGTAGGATGCAGATCCGATGGTTATGGATGCTTGATTGCACAATTGCACCAAACCTTTGATTGCATAGTAATCATTGCCTACTTTATTTGCTTTGCAGGCAAAACTAATCAAGTTGAACAACATCATCATTGATGCAAAATCTGGAGTTACTGGTGCAGGTTTGCATTCGTTTGAGATTACCAAATTGTTTTCCATCCCTTGTTTTAAAAAAGTGATCCGATCTCTAATATATTCATCTTCGTAGGACGTGGGGCTAAGGAAGAAAACCTTTACACTGAAATCTTCATAGGACATTATTCTCTTATGGAGTGACAAGTCACCGTCATGGTAATTTTATTCTCAATGGACTCCTGTAATCTTTCTTTCGGAAATTAAGGAAGCTGGTTACAGAATGTTTATATCATCTGCCCTGTTAGTGCTAATATTTTATCTCACTGACAATGAGATACGAACAATGTCAGTTCCTGAGATTGAGCAAGGACTTTCAGATGGTGCTGAATCAAAAGTTACTATCAGCTTTACTCCAAACCTGATATGTATGGTAAGCACATGTATATTATTTACTATAAAGCGCACTATCTTTTGTGTAGTTTTGTTATTACATCCGTTGGCGTTGAACAGAAACGTGGGATGCAGTCTACTATGTATGTGGAAATGGAGTCTGGAGTGACTACCCATGATTTGTATCAACACCTCAAGTCTACTTATGAAGTTTGTCATCTGACAATGTGGGCTAAGCTATGGTATCTTAATTAGGAATCACGCCTAGGTCAAATGATTGAAGGTGTAAGTGTAGGCCTTGACCACCCGAGTTTGGATTCCTATTTCTTGATATAAAAATCACTTAGTTCCTTCTAAATTGGTGGACCATATTTTTCCACTTTAGTGAATTCATTAATCTGCTGTATGATTTTACAGTGTGTTGAGAAATATCTACTCTTGTTAGTAATTAGCATCATATTTCATTCTTTTTCAATTTATGACTTTTCAGGGTGAAGAATTTGTTAAGCTGTTGCATGGTAGTAGTGTTCCTCACACGCGCCATGTTGTGGGATCAAATTATTGCTTCATGAATGTTTTTGAAGACAGAATTCCTGGTAGGGCAAAAATCATCTCTGTTGTAAGTGGCTTCAGTCATTCTTATCATGCAGAATCATTTATACTTAAGGGGTGCATAATCTTACGTACCCGCTTCAAATCTGCAGATAGATAATCTTGTGAAGGGAGCATCTGGTCAGGCTGTGCAGAACCTTAATCTGATGACGGGACTGCCTGAGAACATGGGGCTGCAATACCAACCCCTGTTTCCTTGATCTTTCATTTCAATACTTCATGACTTCATCTGTCCAGAATGTATTGTGGAGTTCAAATACCCAGTCCATCACGTGTACTTTCCAGAGGCAAGGAGCCCAGCATAAGGATATATTCAAGCCAAACTTTCTCAAAACCATAGATTGGTTTTTGTTGTTATAATTTGAGAGATTGGCAACAATGTAGCAGTGCAATAATAGGATTAGCCGAGTGTTTAAACGGAATCTTAAGCCTGTATACCTTGTGTACTGCATTTTTTTTGTTTTCATCTTGGAATAATATTCACTTTAAACCTCAATTATGAGATGTCAGCCACCCTTGGAATCACTGAATGTACTTGAATTGTATTATTTGTTGTGTTTAAAAGATTAGAGCTCACTTTGGCTATGTTTGGCGAAGCTTTTGCCTGTTGAAAAGAAGCTTATTTGGAAAGTGGTAAAAGACATGTGTAGTTCATTCTGATAAGCGAACTAATAAATTAACGCAGAAGCATGTTGTTTGACATACTTTCTGCTTATTTATATGAATATATCGTTTCAGATGTATCAAACATCGGGCGCGACTGCTGTGCAAGCAGGCTTTCTGTGCAAGCCTGCAAGCAGGCTCTGGGAGCCCTCCGATTACAATCCAATAGTACCGTCATTTTGTATACAAGTCCCTCCACCTCAGCCTAAAAAATATGCAAAGAGGCCCTAAGAGCCGAGCAGGGGCGAGTCGAGCCGGTCATCCCGTACGTCTCGCTCAGTTTACGTACGCCACGCCCCCGCAGATCGTCCTCCTTGCAATCGTGGGTCTGTACCGTGCGCCCGTCGATCACGGGGCCGCTTTCGGGGCTGACGTTGCACGGCCGTGTGCCCGTCGCCCCACGATCGTAGCCCTGCCTCGAGGCTGTGCGCCCGTCCCCAGCGCCGTGACCGCCCCCTGCTCGCCGACCTTCGCCTGTGGATCAGCGCCGCTTTCGCCCGTGCGCACATGGACAGAACGATTGCATGATCGCAAAGCACACCAGCCTGATCGTATTGTGGATCACCATCTCCTCGGTACAGGTACTACAAACAAGATTGTTGTATTCGAATCACCAATTGTTTTGTAGTACAAATTCGTATGTGGCACTTCAATCATATTTGGCAGAACTTTTGTTAAATTTTTTCTTTTTGATTTTCAATGTTACATGAGGCTAATAACTTATATATTAATGTTCTGCAAGTGTCTTGCTTCCTGTCTCCATCTAAAGACACATTTTTTTCTGCACATCTTTATTATGATGTCGAATTGTACTGTAGTTCCATATCGTCTGTACATTTTTTTCTGCACATGTATTGTAGTTCCATAGCGTCTTGCTTCCAGGCTAATGTACTGCACATTTTTTTCTGCATGTGAGCATGCTGTTGGTGAAGATGCAGTTCATTAAGCTGGGCCTGATTGTGTTCTAAAAATAAGTTGCAGTCGAACTGGAATGGGAGCGAGCTCTTGTCTTGCAATGCTCACATGCAGAGACATTAGTGTGAACTTGATCAGAATAAGAGGTCCAGATTTCAGCGTGAACTTGATCAGAAGAAATTCATTAGTGTTCAGTATTACACAGCTCTTTGCAGCACTCATCTGTGTGCGTACATGATGAGCATGAAGCAGTACATATGTTGTCTTGCAATGTGGCAAAACATCGAACACTTTACGCGCGTCTCCAGCTCACGACTCCCCGTTGCTTCCAGCCTGGGCGAGTACTTCGTGGGCCGCGCTCGGGCGAAGGCAGCACACACCATACGGGCGCAGGGGCAAGACTCGCGGCAAGGCGGCGATCGACGGGCACAGGGGCGAGACTCGCGGCAGGGCGGCGATCGACAGACGCAGGGGCGGTCAGCGGCGGCGCTGAGGACCGGCGCACGGGTGAAGGGCCATCAGCGGAGCTAGACGACGGGCGCACGGCCACGCAAAGTCACGGGCGAAGGCGACGCCGTGGTCGACGGATGCATGGGCGAAGGCGGCGCGCCTCACGCTCACGAGGAGGACGAGCCATGGGCAGCGGAAGCGATACGTACGAGATCGATCGGGAGACCGGCTCGGCTCGCCCCTGCTCGGCTCCTCAGTCTCTTTGCATATTTTTTAAGCTGAGGTAGAGGGACTTATAAATAAAAAACGACAGCATCATTGGATTGTAATTGGAGGGCTCTCAGGGCCTGCTTGCAGGCTTGCACCGAAAGCCTGCTTGCACAGCAGTCGTACCCATCAAACATCACCAATATCTATCCAGTCTCGCAGTTTTTATACGTCAAAAGATATCGCTGATGCAAAGGTTCCACAGGCACGCGCGTGGGGTCAGAGTTTACGGGCGTCTTCGTCGTCGTTGTGAGCTTCCCAATCATTCCCCTTCCACTTTCTCCTGTTCCGTTAGGCGGAAGCTTGGTTCTCTTATTTGAAGAGGGATGGCAAGTTCGAGTTGGGTAGAGTAAAAATCCGATCCGACAGAAATTGTGGGCGGATAAATTTTGTATCCGAACTCTTCGGGTTTCGGGTGCCCGATGGATAGGTTTACAGCTTCTTTGTCTTCAATCCGTATGTCATCAACGCAAACTGAAGGAAACGTAAAGGCGGAGTGGGTGGCGGCGGTCGAGTCGAAGGACGAAGGCTGCGGAGGCGGCCGAGTCCAAGGGCGGTGGCGGAGACGGCCGGGTCCGATGGCCGCGATGGGGGCCGACGGGCGGCGGCAGCCGAGTTGGATGGCCGCGGTCGTGTGGTCGGGGCCGACGGGCGGCGCTGCTGCTGCTCGATCCAAGTCGAGGTCCACTGCGGAATAGCCGCATGTCAGCGGTGTCGCCGAGAGGACGGCCGGCGGCCGGCTAGGGTTTAAGTAGGGTCCGGGGAGGACGTCGCTGCGGTGGTGTACCAGCGGGGCCGAAAGCGGGCTGGGGATGAGGAAGGAAGTCAGGGAGCAGAATCGGGAGGAGTCAGGTTCCGGGAGAGATAGCGGAGAGAGAGGGGAGTGACTAGAGGAGTGAGTAGCATGAGGCTAGCGCCACCTCCATTGCCGGTTCTGTGCTTGCTGCTGCTGTTGGCGGCGCGTGAGGGGTGCAGGCGTGAGGTGGGGTGTGGCAGTAGGGTTTCCGGTTTCCAGTTGCTGGATTATAATATTATGGGCTGAGCTATTTCTATGGGCCAAATAAAGATTGTGGGTGAACCGTTGGGTACCTGCGGGTAGTAATAAAACCCGTATCCGTATCCGCAAAATGTCGGGTCAGGTACAGGTCGTACTCGCAGTTAAAAATTCATACTCGTACCTGCTGGGTTCAATATCCGTCGGGTACTGAACTCACAGGTACAATTGCCATGTCTAGATTTGTGCTGGAAAGAGAGTTGAGCCAGTTGAGTTTTTGTGTAACCTTCTTGTTATCGCATCGTGTGGTTACTGATGTCTGGCCTAACTTGTTCTGTGTTTGAGTGGGGAATTATCAGATGGGTGGACATGGTTGTTCTAGGGTCCTAGAAGTTGAGGACAGCAGCCATGGCAAACTGTCCAGAAACACCAATGACTGAATTTGAATGTGTAACTTTAGCTTACATGCACACGCCCAATGCAGAAGTTGGGTCTGAAAATCTCGGTAATCCTATTTGTTATAACCAACCGCCTGATCCTAGTAAGTTCATTTGTTTGACATCTATTATAGTAAACACCACATGTATAGTTATAATAATAGAATGTAGATTTAATCTTGCATTCAACTGCCACGCAATTACCATCCCTCCTCAGGTAACAGATTGGAGGGAGTTCGCCTATGAACTATTCCCCACCATCCCACTTGAAACTCTCTTACCAACAAAACAATAAGAAAATTTTAGGCCCCGTTTGGATGGCTCAAACAGCACCGTTTCTATATAGAATCTGCCGGAGCAGTGCCAAACGAAAAAAATGAAGGATCGATTCACCTTGAATCACTTGAGAACGTTTCTCAAAAAACAACTAGCCAGTTGAAACTGCAAAAAAGGTGTTCTGCAGCTTGAAACACCCGCATGAATTGTATTTGGACTCCAACTTGATCACAATTTACAGCCCTCTGCCATCGCCTACCTCCTAACAGAACTTGGAGACCACTCGTTTCGCCCATGGCCCATATCGATCTCCTCTCCCCGAGGCATGTCATGTTCTCTACTGACCAGAGGCATGTCACATTCTTTTCTTTCTTTTTTATTAAGAAGATCAAAAAAATTTATTTTTTGTTGTGTCTCAACTTGACCTATAAAAATCTTTTGTACTTAATTACGAGTACTTGTCTAATGACTGCACTGGCACCTGACCCTTCACGTTCTTTTATTTCTTTTTATTTTTTGTTGTCTCTCAACTTCTCTAAGTGATAATACAGTGAACATAAAAAGTATAAGACAACCACAAACAATCAGAGGTAAATACGTCAATTCAACTTTTGTCTCCTTTAAGGTGAAACTGTAACAGAAATGTTAGCCAAACGATTTTTAAAGTGATTCTGTTCCGTAGTCTGAAACCATTTCTGGATAGAAATGGAACCGTTTCCGATTCTTTGTGAAACTGGAACCGTATCAAATGGGGCCACCTCTTCTTTCTAAACTCTCGTTCATTCCCATCTATTACCTCCAACCAAACTGTTTTCAATGATTATTCTCTGTCAGAAAGACAACTTTCGTCTGTACCATCAGACAAACATTGTGGTATCTGATCCTACGTTTCTATTATGAGATGGTATAGATGAATATCTAACATGATGGTATGAATGGAATTTTTTCAATTACCATTGCCAGCCCACCGGCTCAGCACATGGATGGATGATGATTTAGATAGTATTATTTAAATCTAAATTTACTAAAAGGGTACCGTTTAAAAAAATGGCAGAAATATGTACCTCCTGCCCCTCCATCAGGTGGATCATTTGAAATTCGAATGGTCTGCCCCGTGTCGGTACCCGGCACACCGGGTACCCTCGGGCATAGGCTAAAAGCACCTAAGTGTCCTGCCTTCCCGATGAGGCAGGGTCCAAGAGCACCATGTGTTCAAGAAGGTTCGAACTCCTCCCCACCTCAGATACGGGATCCGGCGCTTCCACATGGACCCAAGCCAGGGTCAAGCTCCCCTAAGGAGACGGGCTCCCAAGCGACCACGTTACCAGCCAGACGGGACCCCGATCCCCCATAGGAGTGGACTCCGGTGCAGCCGCGTGGATCGAAGTACCAGGCCGACCGCCTCACGTGGGGGCGAGCTCCAGCTCAACCACGTGTCCCGCGGCCATGGATCCCCCGATCTACTCAGGAACGGGCTCTAGGGCTGCCACGTGGTCCGCGGATTGAGATTCTGCCTTCCCCACAGAGGCTAGCCCCTGAGCTGCCACGTACCCCGCAACTTGCCCTGGGCTGTGGGTTGCGGGAGTTAAGGGGGTGGTATGCCTTGTCTAAAAGACACGCGCGTTCCCCAGGCGCATGACGTGGCGCACGCCTACTGTCAGGTACCGCTACGCCCAATCGCATCGCAGTGAAGACGCTGCAGGCCTACTCCACTCCGCCAAGTGGGTAGCTTACAGCGACAGTGACAGTTGGACGGGACATTCCCTGCCATCATCAATGACTACGCATGGGCCACTGGCATCTGAGGCGGCAAGACGGCAGGTCTTCAAGCCACAGTCAGAAGAGGCTTATGCGAGAAGCCTTAGATCTTTAGGATAAGATCGCCCCGAGGCTAACTATCAGGCCATGGACCCCACTTGTAAGGCGTATGACCTTGTCTATAAAAGGATCAGACCACCACCATTACAGGGCATCTGAGACCAATCTCAACGCATACACACGCATTCACACTAGCCATACAAGGCTCACCGTGGAGTAGGGTATTACGCTCTAGCGGCGCGAACCATGTAAAACCACTGTCTCACCATTGAGGACTAAGCCCTGCCAATCAAGAGCCTTCGCAGGCTGCTCACATAGCAGGTTCGACAGAAGTGTCGCAAGAACACTTCGACATTTAGCGCGCCAGGTAGGCATTTTTTTCCTCTAGAAAGTGGTAGCGCTTTCACCGCAATGGTATTCATCAAGCTCGTGGACGGTGGTTTCCATGGCCGTCGTCCGATGACCAGATTCTGTACGCCTCTCCGACGAAGCCCATCAGAGGGGTGCACAACCCTTGCTCCATACCTCCGCCTGACGACGTGGCTGCGCAAGTTCCGGCCACACATACCGGAGAAGTTTGACGGAAGCGTCAACCCAGCCGAGTTACTGCAGATCTACACCACAACACTCCTTGCTGCAGGAGCGAATGAGCTCATCCTGGCGAACTACTTCCCCGTCGCCCTGACCGGCTTGGCCCAGTCATGGCTGATGAACCTGCCCGAGGGGTCGATAACCTCTTGGGATGTGCTCTGCCGGCAGTTCGCGACGAACCTCGGCAGCTCCTACACGTGTCCCGACACCGAGCTCGACCTCCACGCCATGCGCCAGCAACCTAAGGAGACAATGCGGTCATTCATATTGCGTTTATCCCAGGTACACAACTCCATCCCCAACATCCAGAATGCTTATGTTATAGTGGAATTCCGACGGGAGTGCGTGACAGGAAGATGCTCAAGAAGTTAGCCACGCACAACGTGCAAGATGTCTCCGAGCTCTTCTTCATCGTCGACTGGTGCGCAAGGGCGGCAGAAGGCTGTGACTGGCACTCCCAGGCTGCCGCCAGGGTGGGCAGAGCCGACCAGGCCGACGAAGGTGCCGTTACCTCGGGTAGCGGCAAAAATAAGAACAGGAACCGGGGTGGCGACCAGAACAAGCCACTGCACGGGGCACCCCCTCATGGCAACCGTTGTGATCGGTGGCAGCAAACCCCCATTCTTCGAGAAACGCCCACGTCAGCCACCTGCTACAAACGACGACGTCGAGTCTTGCCTGGTGCACAAGACTCGCGACCACACTGCGAGCGAGTGTTGGGAAATCAAGAGGTGCGCCGAGCAATACCAAGAGCGGGTGCAGCAACGTCCTGACGACGCCCCCTTCCGCACGCGAGAGGGCAAGAAGAAGGTCGACCCAAAGGTTGACAATGACTAGGAGATGGAGTACCAGAAGCAGGAATGGATCGTCAAAGTGGTCCGCCAGGACGAGGACTCTGACGAGCATCGACCACGAGCATCACACGACACTCCATGTCATCTTCAGGGGGTCTTGGGATTCTGCGTCCCAGAACGCGGTCAGGACCCTACGTCGTGCGATGGCTTCAATAGCTCTTACCCCCACTCCGACGTTGCACCACAAGTGGAAGGAGACGTCAATCAGCTTTGACGCCTCTGACTGCCCCAAGAACATGGCAAGAGCCGAGATCCTGCCTCTCCTAGTCGCCCCCACCATCGCCAATGTCAAGCTTCACTATGTCTTAATAGATGGTGGGGGCGGCATCAACCTCATCAGTCGTGCGGCCTCTGACCAGCTGCAGATCCCGGTGTCCAAGCTCACCCCCTCGAGCCCGTTGTCAGGGGTGGGACTAGGGAACATCATACTGTACGACAACATCCATCTTCGGGTGACCTTTGGGACACCCGAAAACTTCAGGACCGAGAGCATCCTGTTCGACATTGCGGATGTCAGCCTCCCCTTGAACGCCATCATTGGCAGGCCTACCCTGTACCGATTCATTGCCGTAGCCTACTACGACTACCTTTTCCTGAAGATGCCAACCCTCTCCGACGTCCTTAGGACCGCGGAGACCGCACTGCTGTGGTGTTAGCCTTGGAGAAGCTCCAAGTCCTCACAGCAGACCCAGCACCTGCCCCAAGTGGCGCTGGACCAAGTCAGCCTCTGCCGAGCTCATGTCAACGCGACTCGCCCGCTGCACTCCGTTTGCAGCCTTCTGACAGCACCGACGCTCCTGTCAAAGCTGTCAAGATCAGTTCCAACTCTGCTCAGACCACCCGCAAGGAGGGGGGCCAAGGCAGAAAATAGAGACACCCGCTCATCGCACCGCTAGTAGCTATCGGCAATAGGTTGCCCGACAAATGTCACAGCTACCCTGGGAGCTTTGATCACCCCTATAATTTAATCTTAGCTTAGTAGTAGGACAGTTTAAAGGTCTCATGGAGTCTAGGAGCAACATATAGGACAACTAAGCTCCAGGAGGGTCAGGTCCAGAGTGCGCAGTCAGCTTAGACCGGTCCCGAACCCTAAGCCTGTGCACCCTGCCTCCCTCGTCATCCGGAAGCGAGTTGTTGCCTTCTTTTGTAATAGCATGTATCCTCCTATGAATGCTAATATTAAAGAATCACTGTCTTACTCCATGTTCCCCTAACAATGTTCATTTAATTACGCGTTAATTTTATATAAACAATGCTAGACTCGTTTATTGTATATTGCCTTCATATACACGGTAATACGGTTTGTATCTCACCCTTGGTGGAGTTGTGCAATCCTACTGCACGCGGGTTTGCTTGAGGTACCTGCCATGTGTGAGGGGTTCTCTCGGCTGCCCCCATCCTTGGAATCTTTTGATGCCAGATGGCCTCTCAGGAAATGCCTACGCCACGTTGGAGGTCCAGGAAGTCAGAACTGCTTAGTCTGGTCCTATACCCTAAGCACGCACACCCTACCTCCCAGCGCTACGACCGAGAACTGGGGGCTGGAAAGTTCGCATTCTAAGGGCGGTGGGAGCTAGAGCCTGAAGTACTAATGCATTCAATTATCCCAAGCCTGGTGTGTCAGCTCATGACAGTGAGACATGACAAAGCTAAGGAGGAACAAGGGGTAAACCAGCGAGCAAACTCGTCTCTCCTCTATCATGTGTGCAGGACAGCCAACTCTGACACTCCTAGGGGGCCCGCCGTCAATGTCCCAACAAATCAAAGATAGTAACAAGTGCTAATTCATGAGTACACTCTCATGTCCTGCTCTTGTAGCTAATAAGGTTCTCTTGTGGTAACATGTATACCAGGGGGCTGATGTCGAAGTTGCTACACATCGGTGGTGGACGACACCGGAGCATCCAACTTCGGCACCATCCAGGGGCCTGCCGTCGACAATTCTGCGACGATGGTGGGTGACGCGTGAGTAGCCAGCTCCAACACCACCCAAGGGGCCTATCGTCGACGATTTTTCAATGATGGTGGGTGTCGATAGAGCAGCCAGCTTCGGCACCACCCAGGGGGCCTGCCGTCGATGACTCTGCGATGATGGTGGGCGGCGCTGAAGTAGCGAGCTCTGGCACCACCCAAGGGGCCTACCGTCAACGATTTTGCGATGATGGTGGGCATTGCTGAAGCATCCAGCTCCGACACCACCCAGGGGGCCTAACGTCGATGACTCTGCGGTGATGGTGGACGACGTCGGAACAGCCAGCTCCGACACCACCCAACAGGCCTGCCGTCGACGATTCTGCGATGATGGTGGGCGAGGCCAAAGCAGCCAGCTTCAGCACCACCCATGGGGCCTGCAATCGACATCTCTGCGAGATGGTGTCCAACGCCGGAGCAGCCAGCCCCCACACCACCTAGGGGGCCTGTCGTTGACAATTCTACAACGATGGTGGGTGACGCCGGTTGTCGATGATTCTGCGACGATGGTGGGCAACGCCAGAACAGCCATCCCTAGCACCACCCAGGGTGCCTACCGTCGACGATTCAGCGATGATGGTGGGCAACGTCATAGAAGCCAGCTCCGGCACCATGCAAGGGGCCTACCGTCGATGATTCTATGATGATGGTGTGCATTGATGGAGCAGCCAGCTCCGGCACCACCCAGGGGCCTGCTGTCGACGACTCTGCGATGATGGTGGGCGACGTTGGAACAGCCAGCTCCGGCACCACCCAAGGGGTCTGCCATCGATGATTTTGCAGTGATGGGGGGGCGAAGCTGGAGTCGCCAACTTTGGCACCACCCAAGGGGCCTGCCGTCGTCGATTCTGTGATGATGGTGGGCGACACCGGAGCAGCCAGCTTCGGCACCACTCAAGGGGCTTGCCGTGGATGATTTTGCGGTGATGGTGGGCATCACCGGAGCTGCCGTCAACGTCTCTACTCAGACAAGGCTTGGCGCCCCTGGAGGGGCCCCACTGAGGCCATCTACTCAAACTCCCCCGCTCCGCTAGGGGCACGTCTAAGACATCCTGCGATCAAGTGGTAGGCATGCCAACCCACCTGACCACATCTACCAGGGGGCCTGTAAGGGGGTTCCATAGGCAGGACGTCAACTAATGACAAATCAGCCATGTCAATGGTGCGATCATTGGTTCCGCACAAACTAACAAACTCGGCAAAACTTATTCAAGCTCTTACACAGCTAAGGACTCGGAGCGACAGTTTGAGAAGCACAAGACAAGCCAAGAAGTCAAACACAAATTCAAATTCATTAAAGAATATTTACAAAGGGGCGAGCACCGGATACAAAGACTTCCCCGACTAGAGGCCGCCGACCTCAATCTCTCGCTAATTGCGCGGTGACAGGTTTGGCGGCATCTTTAACTTCTGCTACCGCCACCTCTTCATGCTCCACGACGGGGCCCTCAAATACCGGGTTCGGAGGTATCTCCAGATACCGACTACGGTAGCACACGAGAACGTGGGATGCTACCGTCTCCGCCAGTGCTTTACCCTCGTCTTCCAAACGACGGGCCAGCTGCCCCTCCTGCAGATCGAGCTCCCAGGTGCGACGCTCCAAAGTCTGCTCCTGAGCCCGAACGCCAAGCTCTAATAGGAGGAGTTCCTGGTGCTCATCTAGGTTTTGCTCCCGATCCCACGCTAGGTTGCTCTCTCGAAGCTCAAGGTCTTCGATGCGAGACTTCAGCTTGTCCCGATCTATCTTAGCTCCGAGTCATCATTGCTTGGGCCGCCGCCTCTTGCTCGGCAACAACAGCCTCCCGCTAAACAACAACGGCCTCTCAGCGACCCAGGGCCACTCGACCCTCTTCAAGGGCACTCAGGCGGGCGTCAGCCGTCTCATTGGTTGCCTTGGCGTCGACCAGAATCTTCTGGGACATTGCGTCCATGGCCTTCGCCAAGCGACGCCTCAACTACAGTCTCCTCACCCTCCTTCTGATGCTTCGCCTTCGCTTCAACGATCCTGGACCTCAGAAGGTCATCCCAGGCTGGAGGCGCTCGCCCTCAGGACACAACTTCTCCCACTCTGCGATGAGGGCACCCTGCGCCCTCCGAAGGTTGGATTGCACCAAGTTGATGTTGGACTGTACCGTGGGGGTAATTTTTCACTTTTTGAGTGCACCAAACTATCTCATCTCAGTTGACCTGCATTCATCTCAACACATTCATTAGGATCTCATTCGTTTGTCATAGATCGTCCAAAACCCACAAGGGAATGCCTAGATGCACTTTCAATCTCCCCCTTTTTGGTGATTGATGACAACCAATTGAGATTTCACAATTAAGAGTAAAACTTGATTTTCATAAAGTGTGCATATATGAGAATGACAAATGAGTAATAAAAACTTCTCACATATATGCACTCTTTATGGTGGGGTGCCTATAATGTTAGTTTGATCAATTTATGTGATGAGCAAAAGATAAGAACACAACAATTATAGCAGCAACCATCACATTAATATTAAACTAAGCATCACACATTAAGTAAAGTAAGCACATCCAAAAGAGATTACAATAATTTGAAATTAAGATACATGTCCTCGATCACAAGCCCTTATGGCTACAAAATAAGATACTAGTCTTAATCTCTCTCCCTTTGGCATCAAGGCACCAAAAAGGGAAAAATTGAGTGAGTGGAATCACTCATCGCCACTGCATTCCTCACTCTCGGTCCTCTCTTCATCTTCATCTTCATCTTTATTTCCATGTGCTTGCTGAGGAGGAGGAGCGAAGACACCTGCTAGTCCAAATGATGCCAGTTCTTGCTCTGAGAGGGGTGCCATCTTAGTGATATCCTCTTCAGAATCCTCTGAAATCTAAGGTGATCCCACTGGCTCAATCTCTAGCTTCTCACAAATAGCTTTGATGTTGGCCTTCATGTATCTTTGATGTCTCTTCCTGACCAAACTCTCCTTGTGCTGCTTAATTTCTACTTTGCAGTAGGATGCAAAGATGGAGGAAAGTATTTTTAGCACACCACTGGAGGACTCTCTAAAGGGTGGAGGAGCAGGAGTAGTAGTTGGAGTCCTTGAGCCTTCATGAGCCTGCTTAGATCTCTGTTGCACTTCAGGGGAGGTATGTGCAGATGGAACCGTGTAGACTGTAGGCTTCTGAGGCTTGAGGTATGTGTGAGGAACATCTTTGACAAACTCAAGTCTCGTCACCTTCTCAATCATGTACATAATATAAGGTGCATAGCCACAGGATCTGTTTGGAGTAATGGAGATGTTCACAATGTTATTGTAGATGTATTCAAAGACATTGAAGGTCTTTCTCTTGCTTATCACTTTCATCAAGGTCCTTAGAGTCCCTTGGATGGTTCCTGCATCTCCTTCCTTGGGAGTGATGGTCTTCCTCAGAATTCTATTCAGGACTGCATAGAATGGCTTCAAATATTTGGTAGTTGGAGGCTTGTAAGGCATTCTTGTGTCATATAGGAATTCCAGCTCATCCTTCTCCAAAGGCTTTAGGTTGTGAATTGTGAGGTCATTGTCCAAGGAACTCTCAAGATGGAGTATCCTTGCAAACTCTTCATAGGTGACACTATACATGGATCCATGTGTCATCCAAATCATCTTATCCCCATCATCACAGGCGAAGTAGAGAGTAGAGTAGAATTGGGTAATGATTTCATTGTTCCAATTATATCAAAAGGATAGAACATCCTTCAAACCATGCCTCTCCAATGCCTCGAGGACCTCTTGATAAGCTTGGCACTTCTTGGACTGGAGGTAGGTGACATTGACCCACTGACTTTCAATCATGGGGTTCCTCATCTTCATATAAACATGCTCATAATAGTCAGCATGAAAATTGCTCCAAAATCTAGGATCAGCTGACTGCTTAGGATGCTCATAGACTTCAATCTTCCTGTATCTATCAGACAATTCACTTCCCTTTCTAGTAAAATCATCATCTGCTGCCTGTTGCGGTGAATAGGGGCCTTCATCTTCAACGGGCCAATAGGAACACTAGCCAGTCCTTTGCCCTTGTTGATGCTTCTCCTAGGTGTCGATGAGCTTCCAGCACCATCCTTGCTTATAGCTTTCTTCACTACCACTCTCCTCTTCTTAGGAATAGCATTGTCGTGAGGAGAAGAGTGAACATTGTGGTCATGCCTCTTCTTCATGACTCTCTCTTTGGCTTTTTGTACCCTTGGACGGTCACGCTCGTATTCATAATCAAACGAGTTGTCCTCGGAAGCTGACGACATCGTGCCTAAAGGGAAATTCAAGGATTGATAAGAATTGATTGTATAGTTTGTGAAAATAAGAATTTAGAGGTTCAAACATTCAGAGTGTCAGACTTGTCCATTTTCAGAGTGCGGACTTGTCCGGAAAACCGGACTTGTCCACACTAGAACATCGGACTAGTCCCGACTGATGTATGAACTCTAACTTCCTATTTTCAACAAATCTAGCTTGAATTGATGCACAACGAGTAGGAATACATCTAGAAAGGTAATGTATGCCTTAGGAATCAAGAAAAATAAGCAATATTAGAGGAAAGGTGAGTACTAGGGTTAAGAAAGAGTTTTACCGAAAAACAACGATTCGAAGAGGAGGCACGAAGTGAGGTCCGGATTAGTCCGGAGTGGGGAAGCTTCGCACCGAGGAGAAGATTTCCCATGGAGAATCTTCGATTTTAGTAGCTAAATGCAAAATTCGCCTTGGGAGCTCAAGCTTGAGGAGAGAGAGCAAATGCGATTGTGAGAGGTGGAAGAAGAAGTCTTGGCTGTGGGCTATGGTTAAGCCCGATAAATACGGACTAGTCCGGTGTAGGACCGAACAAGTCCGATATGCCAGACCAGGGCCGGACTAGTCCGGTGCTGATGATGAAGTAGTCCGGGTTAGCTAGACATATCAGAACTAGAGACCAAGGTAATTTCAGAGTTTGATCTAATAGTGATCTAAAGGAAAAAAATTCACAAATAATCTTGATGAATATTATTAGTAAGCAATCAACAATCATACAATGGCCATAATTCACCAAGATCCACTAATTTAAATAGCTTTCAAGCGAAAATCGAGATAAGGGGCAAATTTTTGCAAAAAATGAGTAAATTATTAAATCACAACCAGGTATGTAGTGTTTCAAGCCACATTTCGAGAGTTAAGTATATTTAGTTCATCTCTTAGCTCACAAAATTTTCATCTAATGGCTTGGTAAAATGTTTGCAAGTTGTTTTTCAGTCCTAACATGTGAGATTACTATGTCACATTTTAATGAAAGATCTCTTAAGAAATGATGAGGAATGTCTATGTGCTTAGTTCTTGAGTGTTCTATTGGGTTGTGCGCAATTTTTATGGCGCTTTCATTATCACATAGGAGTAGAATATGGTTCAGATTGTAACCATAATCCCTTAGAGTTTGTCGCATCCAAAGTTGTTGTGCTCAACAACTACCGGCTGCAACATACTCCGCTTCGGCTGTGGAAAGAGCAATGGAGTTTTTCTTTTAGATGACCATAAAACTAAGGATCTGCCAAGAAATTGGCAAATTCCTGACGTGCTCTTTCTATCAACCATGCATCCTGCATAGTCGGCATCGAAATATCCTATTAAGTTAAACTTGGATCCTTTGGGATACCAAAGGCCCAAGTTAGATGTGCGCACAAGGTATATTAAAATTCTTTTTACAACTATTAAATGACACTCTTTAGGTGCGGCTTGAAACCTTGCACACATACAAACACTGAGTGTGATATCTGGCCTAGATGCACATAAATAAAGTAATGAACCAATCATAGACCGATATACCTTTTGATCCACATTTGAACCATCTTCGTTGAGATCGAGATATTCATTAGTGAAAGTCGCCTAGAGGGGGTGTGAATAGGCAATAAGACCTGAAATGACTTAATCAAACGAGATTAAACTTCTGTGGCCGGACTTGTCTGGACAGGGCCAGACTAGTCCGCTCAGCACGGGGTGAAAACCTAAAAACTTGGTTTTGATAAGTTATTTGCGGAATTTAAGTTCAACCAAGCTGTAAACAATGTATAGTAACTTGGTATAACTAAGATTGGAAGATTTAAGCACTTAGATAACAAGATTTAACAAAGATCAAAAGTGGAAGGCAATATGAACCCTAATAGCAATACTAGTGATCACAAAAAGTAAAAGACAAGTGAGACAAGATTTATCCTGTGGTTCAGCTCCACGAAGAAGCCTACATCCACGTTGAGAAGTCCACACAAGGATCAAG
The DNA here is from genome assembly GCA_036927565.1 of Tuctoria greenei. NCBI lineage: Eukaryota > Viridiplantae > Streptophyta > Magnoliopsida > Poales > Poaceae > Tuctoria > Tuctoria greenei. The sequence continues at coordinate 79,441,402 of JAYESD010000003.1, read as the reverse complement.
TCTCACTTGACCCTTCTCTCACCAAGCCACCACTATGGTCGGCTTGATTTCCACTATATCAATGGGTAATCACTAAGTTTGATGGGGCTGCTCACAAGTTGAGGCTCCCACAAATCAATACAATGAGGAGCACACGAAGCTCAACTCACACAAGCCACAAAATACAATCACAATGTGCAAAGAGATCAAACTGAGAGCCCAAATGCGATGATCTTCTTTCACTCTCCTCCCCGAACCCTAATCTCTTCAAGATTTGGTCTTAAAGGGCTAGTAGGACAAGTAGAAGGCTTTGGAAGGCTCTTGGTCACTTGTGGCGGCGCTAGGGTTCAAGACCTGTTCAAATGAGGTCGGGGGTCCCCTTTTTATAGGGATCCTGAGCCCCTTCTGCTGACCTCAACAGAAGGGCGGACTAGTCCGGCCACTGGCCCGGAACTAGTCTGGCCCAATGGGACCACTGACCTCTGGTCAGGTCCCGACAACTGCCACACTACGCAACGATCGTCACGCTACCCGCCAAATTTCCAAATTTAAACGCTCACTAAACAACGGACTAGTCAGGTACAAAACGGACTAGTCCGAAGTAGGACAGAAGGGTTTAGTCCGTCCCAAAACGGACTCATCTCGGTAGGCCCAGACTAGTCCGGCCACAGGGGGCAGACTAGTCCGACCCTCTAGGGTTTCTCTCAGTTTATCTCACTAAGTCTCAAACGGACTAGTCTGTACCCATACAGACAAGTCCAAACCTTTCCAGAGAGCTTTGGTCTGTCCAAAAACGGACAAGTCCAGTCTCCTGGGACTTAGCTCCAAATTCACTAAGAAACACTCTAGAGACGTTTGGTCTGTCTCAAAACGGACTGGTTTGCCTGGCCGGACTAGTCCGACCTCCTAGGGTCTTTTCTAATTTTTGGCTTCTCACTTAGGTGTTTCTCTCAATCACCACTTTGATCCCCTTATAATGATCTCAATGCACAAGATACATCCACCCTTTCACATGACACGGCTCATATAAGCTCAACTTCATAGAAACCCTAATATCTACTCTTGAGCCTTTGATGCCCGTTATATCCTTTTCCTTTTTGAAGGGTTTCATCTCATTTCAATCATTGTACCTGTGCTTAAGATCGACTTAGCTCATTATATTCTTAATTGTCGTCATCAATCATCCAAAACCCACGGGGATACCTAGATGCACTTTCAATATCCTCCTTTTTGGTGATTGATGACAACACATTAAGACTTCCACAAAAAGGATAATAATTTGTTTTCATAACATGTATTTGTATGAGTGACTCGCCCTCAATGTATGCATCATGAGTAAGAGAGATTAGAGAGAGTTCTCATACATATACATGTTATGGTGGGTGCCTAAGTGATGTGCTCATAAATTGTGATAATGCAACAAATATGCAAGATAAACATGTAACTCAAGCATAACATCACAATTGATATGAATTAAGTCTTACAACAATTTAATTGAGAGTTTTAAACATAAAAACATAAGTCCAATCTTGGATCAATCTCTCCCCCAAATAACTAAGTCAATTTGTCCCTCAAATAACTAAGTAGAACTCTCCATCTCTCTAAGAGTCACATCCACCAATCTCTCCCCCTTTGGCATCAAGACACCAAAAAGTAAAAGAAGAAAGGAAGAGCCCTTAGGTCTACTCGTCATCATCATCGGCGGCGTCGTCGTCGTCATCTCCGCCTTGGTGCCTGCTATCGCTCTCCGTGGCCTCCGGATCAATATGAGCATCATCATCGGACGGGGCCGTGGTGGAAGTACCATCTTCACCAAATTGAGCGGGCTCATCGGCGGTGAACTCCGGGAATGAAGTGAGCTCACCATCACTCTCCTCGGCGGGAGACATAGGGATGTCCAGCTTGTCACACATCGCCTTGAGATACTTCTCGTTGCGACGCTCCATGCGACGTTGCTGAATTTCCGTCTTCCGGCAAGAGGATAAAAGAGCTTTGAAGCACTTGAAGAATCCACTCCCGCATTGTGATGAAGGCGGAGGTGGCGGAGGAGATGGCACAAAGCGAGAAGAAGAAGCGGGAGGATCCGCATTCTTCCTCCTAGAGGCAGCAAGCTCCAGAGGAGGGAGTTGAGGTCGAAGCCTCCGGTGAGTGATGTCTTTCTTGAAGTTGAGTCCGGATACCTTCTCGATTATGTACATGATTTAAGGAGTATATCCACATGATTGGTTTGGAGTATGGGAGATGTTGAACATGTCGTCGAAGATGTAGTCAACCACATTGAAGCGGGCATCTCCATCAATGAGTACCGTCAAGTGCCTCAGATTTCCTTGAATAATCCACACATCTCCATCATTGGGGGTAGTGGTCTTTCGGAGCACCATGTTGAGGACACGGTAGAAGGGCTTGATATTCCTTATGTGCCCGACCTCTAAGGGTACATGGCTAGGATACATGTACTCCAGGGTATCACGACCAACTGGCCTCAAGTTGGAGATAATGATTTCATTGTCCAGTTGATCCTCTAAGTCAAGTAGCTGAGCAAACTCCCAGTAGGTGGTGGAGTATTGCTCTCCATGGGTCATCCAAGTGATCTTCCTGTCCCCATCAGTGTTGAAGTAGATAGTGGAATATAATTGAGTAATAACTTCCACATTCCAGTCATACTGAAAGGCCATGAATTTCTTCAGACCATGGCGCTCTACGGCCTCAATCACAGCATTGAAGGCCACGTGATCCTTCTAAGCCATGTAGTCCCAGTCAATCCACTGAGCATCGGTGACTGGGGTTTGCTTGGACATGTAGACAGTCCGGTAGTAGTCAAAGTGGAAGTCACACCAAAACTGGGGATCCATTGTGCTCCTGTCCCGCTGATAGACATTGATCTTTTGGAGCTTTCTTGCTTTTTCAGCCCCTTTGCCTTTGAAGATGTTAGCATCGAAGGCGGCTGCACGGTTTGGGTTCCTTGCAGGAGAGGACATCCTCAAAGGGCCTATGGGCTGAGAGGCTCCCTTCTTATCCTTGCTTGCAGGCTTCTTAGCAACAATCACCCTCTTCTTGGGTGCAGCATCAGCTGGGGCCTTTCCCTTATCCTTGGAGGTCCTCTCCTCCTAGGCTCTAGCTTGATCCCCCAATGTCACAAGTCTCTTTTTCCTTGGGGCTGCCTCGGCGGCAGAAGAGTCGTGGACTTCTCGCTGCATCTTCTTTGCTTTCCTTGATTCAAAGAAGGTAGCAGCCATTTCCTGCTCCTCGCGTCTCCGGCGTAAAGAACTTGCCTTCCCGCTTCGGCCTCGGAGTCGTAAAGGGGAACATACTCGGAATCCAACATGGTTGCTAATAAGAGAAGCAAGGGAATGTGTGTGAGTCCAAGGAGTCAAGCCATAGTGGTAGAATTCACAGAATCGATCAAGTTTAGGGTTTTCGTTGTGTAATCCAGACTTGTCCGCCCAGGGGCCAGACTAGTCCGCACCCAACCAGACTTGTCCGCCCGGAAGTCTGACTAGTCCGGTTCACATAGCAAGAACCCTAATCTAGAGAAATTTTGTGAAAACTACGGATCCTACCACAAAGATGGAGGTACATGATCACAATGATGTGCACAACAACATTTGTGAAGAAGTTTCTATCAATAGACCCAAAAGAATTGAATTTCAAGGGTTTTGGGGTTAGGTCAAGAATACCTCTTCAAATCTTCAAATTGATGAAATGTGGATGAAGAATCGGCCTCCTATGCTTGGGGAATAGTTCCCTAGCACCTTAGGGCTTCAATCCACGGATTGGAGTCGAGATTTGTTGGTGGGAATCAAAAATCGCCGTTTGGGGGCGGTTTTCGTGCGTTTTTTTTTGGACAGAGAGGGTTTGAGTGGAAGTGGAGATGTCGGGGGCTCCCTGAGGAGGTTAAGTCCCCAAGGGCCGGACTAGTCCGGTCACAGACTCGGACTTGTCCGGCCAACAGACTGGGTCCGTACAACCTGAGCCACCGGACTAGTCTGGTCACAAGGCGGACCAGTATGGTCCTAAGGCTGAAAACTCCTATATATTGAGTTTTTAGTGGAGATTTGATCCTTTTGGACTAGATTTCACAAAAGATCTTTGTAAACATGGTCAGTAAGCAGTCAACAATCAAACTATAACCATGGTTCATAAGGATTTAATAATTTCAAAATAGTTTGCAGAAAATTGAGGAGGATGAGTTTTTCGCAAGCATGTGTGAATTTTGAATATGACAATCAGATGTGCAAGATTCAAGCCACATTTCGAGAATCCAAGATATTAAGCTCACTCCTAAGTTCACAAAATCTTTTCTCATCTAAGGGTTTGATAAATATACTGGCCAATTGTTTATCGGTTCTCACATGTGAAATTGCAATGTCTCCTTTTATGGAGTGATGTCTCAAGAAATGGTGTCTAATATCGATGTGTTTTGTGCTTGAGTGTTCAAATGGATTGTAGGCTATTTTGATGGCACTCTCATTGTCACATAGGAGGGGAATATGGCGCAAGTTTATGCCATAGTGTCTAAGAGTTTGTCGCGTCCAAAGAAGTTGTGCACAACAACTTCCGGCGGCAACATACTCCACTTCAGCTGTGGAAAGAGCAATGGAGTTTTGTTTCTTTAAGGACCAAGACACTAGAGATCTACCAAGGAATTGGCAAGTTCCCGATCTACTCTTATTATCAACTTTGAACCCCGCATAGTCCGCACCGGAATATCCAATGAGGTTAAACTTAGAGCCTTTGGGGTACCAAAGTCCTAGGCTTGGTGTGTGAACCAAATATCTAAGAGTTCTCTTGACGGCGGTCAAATGACACACTTTAGGAGCAGCTTGAAATCTAGCACACATACACACACTAAGCATGATATCGGGCCTAGATGCACATAAGTAAAGCAATGAGCCTAGCATGGAACGATATACCTTTTGGTCCACACTTGGACCATCTTCATTGACATCGAGATGCCCATTGGTTGCCATAGTATTGATGTGTTTGGCCTTGTCCATGTCAAACTTCTTGAGTATATCTTGTGTGTACTTGGTTTGACTAATGAATGTGCCTTCCTTGAGTTGCTTCACTTGAAAACATAGGAAGAACTTCAACTCCCCCATCATGGACATCTCAAATCTTTCCGTCATTATCTTAGAAAACTCATCACAAAAAGCTTTGTTAGTGGAACCAAATATAATGTCATAGACTTATATTTGGAAAACAAACAAATCATCATTGAAGTGCTTAGTGAATAAAACGTAATACGCCTTCCCAATTTTGAAATCATTTTGAGTTAGAAAATCTCTAAGGCACTCATACCAAGCTCTAGGAGCTTGTTTGAGTCCATAGAGAGCCTTACGCAATTTGTACACATGGTTTGGGAATTCATTACCTTCAAATACGGGGGGGGGGGGGGGGGGGGGGGGTTGCTCCACATACACCTCTTTCTTGATTGGAACATTGAGGAATGCGCTCTTGACATCCATTTGATATAGCTTAAAATCATGGTGAGTAGCAAAGACAAGTAATATACGAATTGATTCAATCCTAGCTACGGGAGCAAAGGTTTCCTCAAAATCCAAACCTTCGACTTGTGAATACCCTTTGGCCACAAGTCGTGCCTTGTTCCTTGTAACCACCCCGTGCTCATCTTGTTTGTTGCGGAACACCCATTTGGTGCCTACAACATTCGCATTAGGCCTCTTCTCCCACACTTGATTTCTTTCGAAGTTGTTGAGCTCTTCTTGCATGGCCATCACCCAATCCGGATCTCATAGTGCTTATTCAACCTTGTGGGGCTCCAAGGAAGAAACAAAAGAGTAATGTTCACAAAAGTTTGCAACACGAGATCGAGTAGTTACCCCGTTGGAGATGTCTCCAAGTATATTGTCAACGGGATGATCCCGTTGGACGCTTTGATGAACTCTTGGGTGAGGCGCTTGAGGTCTTGAGTCATCATCTTGGTCTTCCTCATCCTCATTGTCTCCCCCTTGATTGATGCCTCCATTTTCATCTTCTTGGAGCGCATATTGAGAGACTTGATCTTGATCATTTGAGGAGGAACTTGCTTGACATGTAGGATGGTCACTTGCATCTTTAGGTTGTTCTTGTGGTCGTATATCTCCAAGTGCCATCCTTCCTATCACCACTTGTGGAGCTTCCTCTTGATCTAACACATGACGGTCAACTTGCTCAACTTGGGAGCCATTAGTCTCATCAGACACTACATCATGTGCTGCTTCAACAATTCCAGAGGATTTGTTAAAGACACGATAGGCATAAGTGTTTGAGACATAACTTAGCAAGAAACCTTCATCGGACTTAGAAGAGAACTTCGAAGTCCTAGGCTTCTTGTTAAGAATGTAGCATTTTCTCCCAAGAACACGAAAGTAGGAAATGTTTGGCTTGTTACCGGTTAGGAGCTCATAAGACGTCTTCTTAAGTATGCGGTGAAGATACAACCGGTTTATGGCATTGCAAGCGGTGTTGACCGCTTCCGCCCAAAACTGGTCCGACGTCTTGTACTCATCAAGCATTGTTCTTGACATCTCAATTAAGGTCCTATTCTTCCTCTCGGCCACCCCATTTTGTTGAGGGGGGTAGGGGGCCGAGAACTCATGCTTGATGCCTTCCTCATCCAAAACTTCTTCAACTTGAGTGTTCTTGAATTCGGTGCCTTTGTCACTCCTTATGGTCTTGATACTTAAGAAGAACTCATTTTAAGCTCTCTTCAAGTACCTCTTGAGGACACCTTGAGTCTCACTCTTATCATGCAAGAAGAATACCCAAATGAAACATGAAAAATCATCAACAATAACAAGACCATATTTGTTATCGCTAATACTTGTGTAGTCAATTGGACCGAAGAGATCCATGTGTAGAAGCTATAATGGTCTTGATATTGTCATAATGTTCTTGGATGGATGTGGTGCTCCAACTTGTTTTCCGGCTTGGCATGCACTACATGGTCTATCCTTTTCAAACACAACATTCTTTAAACCACGGATGTGCTCGCCCTTAAGGAGTTTTTGCAAATTCCTCATCCCAACATGGGCTAGCATTATGTGCCACAGCCATCCCATGTTACTTTTTGAAATTAAGCATGTATCAAGTTGGGCTTTATCCGCGGAGAAATCCACAAGATAGAGCTTTCCCTTGAGTACACCCTTAAAGGCAATGGAGCCATTGCTTCTCCTTGTGATGGTCACACCCTCATTAGTGAATAAGCAATTATAACCTTTGTCACATAGTTGTGATATGGACAAGAGATTATAATCAAGTGAATCAACATGTAAAACATTTGAAAGAGTGTGATTAGGGGATATAGAAATTTTACCGGTGCCAAGGATTTTTCTTTGGCTATTGTCCCCAAAATAGATTCCTTCGCTTAGATCTTCATTTAGCTCATACTCCACAAACATCTTCATCTCTCCGGTCATGTGATTAGTGCACCTGCTATCGAGAACCCATTTGGTTCCACCGGAGGAGTATGCCTACAAGAAAGATTTAAGCGTTGGCTAGGTACCCAAGCGGTGTTGGGTCCTTTGATGTTAGTCAAGAGGCACTTGGGCACCCACACACAAGGTTTGAGACTCTTGCGGTGTGGCCCAACGTACCTAGCATAGGCCTTTCCAAACTTGTTCCTCAATAAAACATATGATGCATCAAAATCATGGAACAATGGATGAGGTTCTTTCTTAGGCATTTTGGGTGAAGTAGCAATGTTCTTCCCTTTATTGTTGTATGAGCCTCCTTTGACAAAAACAACAAGTCTTTGCCATTCTTGGGAGTTTTGGCGTTTTGCCTCATCTCCCTAGAATAACCAAGACCATCCTTGACAAGGGGATGTATTGTGTTGGTATATGCACTACATGCATATGCCACTTTCTCCTTGTCAAAGATGCCACCCTTTGGTGCTTGATTGGTTTGTGCCAACTTAAGCTCATCTTTAAGCTTTATGATCAAGTTTGAGCATTTACAAGGTTGAGATGCTTTGGATTTAATATTTGTGGAAGATGAGCTTGTAGAGGAAGAAGGTACATTTACCTTGAGAGAATTCACTTGTGTCTCAAGGAACTTGTTATCTTGTGTCAAACTAACAAGTTCATCCTTGAGCAGAATTGTAGTGTTTTCAAGGTTTGAGCAAGTTTCCTTGCTCAAAGCGAGTTCACTCTCAAGTGCCTTGCTTCTTTCTCTTTCAAGCTCCAAGAGATCCTCAACCTCTTGACATCTCTCCTTTTGTTGGATGAGCATGTCCTCTTGACGGTTGATGAGCTCTACCTTCTCAAATATTTCCTCCCTCAACAATCTCAACCTTTTCAAAATACTTTTACTCATGTCCTTAAGCATATGTTCATTTTCACTACTACTATCAAAATCATCATGAGACAAAATTGAAGAGGATGGTTTAGATTTAACCTTCTTTCTTCCCTCTTTGGCCATGAGACAAGTTGGCCTTGAAGTCTCCAAGTTTGGGAAGAGCTTGTTCTCCGTAGTTGTCTTCTTCATAGCAATGGTTGCTATCTTCTTTTCTTCATCGGAGGAGGATTCCTCATTTAAATATCACTCGTTTCCAAGGTGGGCATGTCCGGATTGCTTCTTCTTCTTGAAGTACTTCTTCTCTTTGGACTTGCCCTCCTTCTTCTTCTTGTTTTCTTCATGTGGACAATCCACAATGAAGTGGCCGTACTCCCCACAATTGTAGCAAACCCTCTTTGTTCTTGTCTTGGGCTTGTCTTTGCTCTTTCTTTCATTTTGATAGCTACCCCTCCTTCTTCTAAACATCCTCTTAAAGTTGTTGACAAAGAGAGCCTCTTCCTCATCGGTATTAGGACTCTCTTCATCACTCTCTTCCTTTTATTGTGATCTTGAGGATGTTGCCTTGAATGTGACATCCCTTTTCTTGGAGGAGGAAAGTTTTTTTAGATTGTTGTAGAACATAGCTTATTGTTCCATCATCTCATGGTTGATAATCTAGCATCTTTACCACCTCATGGTCGGTTCATCGGGTGCTTCCACAAGACCGACTCTTGTTGATGAGAGTCTTGAGGCGGTCGTACATGTCTTGGGGGGACTCACCATCCATGATGGTAAACCTCCCAAGCTCTCCTTCGATCATCTCGATCTTCGCCTCCCTAATAACGCGGTTGCCTTCATGCGCCATCTTGAGGGTATCCCATATCTCCTTGGCAACCTCTAGCCCTTCAATGTGGTTGAACTCCTCTCGAGTCAATGAGGAGGTAATCACTCCAACGACTTGACAATTGCGATGGAGAAGAACGGCTTGTTCCTGAGTGATGTCTTCCTCATTCTTCGGAAGATGAACACCTGTCATAACAATTTGCCACAAGCTGGGTTTTAAGGATATGAGGTGCATCTTCATATTATGCTTCCACATAGAGTAATCATTTCTGCCAAATTGAGGAGGTTTGCCAATGGGAATAGACAAATAATGATTGCTCGCGGTAAGTTGCTCATAATTGCAAGGATACCGAGAGTAGTCTTCTGAACTGCTCCCATTGTCGACATTGATCGGAGCAATTGGCTTGATCTCCTTGTTGGGCACATTGAGCTTCTAACGAATCCGTGCCTTGAGCATCTGAACTTCTCCATCATCGTTTGTATCATCTTGAAGAACATCGACGTTCTTCGTCTTGGTGTCATCGACGACCACCGGAACTTCGTTATCACCCCTTTCGGCCATTTATTCTCTGAGTTCTTAGACTCTTGTGGAGAAGCCCGCTCTGATACCAATTGAAAGTCGCCTAGAGGGGGGGGGGTGAATAAGCAATAAGACCTGAAATGACTTAATCAAACGAGATTAAACTTCTGGGGCCGGACTAGTCCGCTCAGCACCGAGTGAAAACCTAAAAACTTGGTTTTGACAAGTTATTTGCGGAATTTAAGTTCAACCAAGATGTAAACAATGTATAGTAACTTGGTACAACTAAGATTGGAATATTTAAACACTTAGATCACAAGATTTTAACAAAGATCAAAAGTGGAAGGCAATATGAACAATATGAACCCTAATAGCAATACTAGTGATCACCAAAAGTAAAAGACAAGTGAGACAAGATTTATCCCATGGTTCAGCTCCACAAAGAAGCCTACATCCATGTTGAGAAGTCCACACAAGGACCTGGTCTCACTTGACCCTTCTCTCACCAAGCCACCAATATGGTCGGCTTGATTTCCACTATATCAATGGGTAATCACCAAGTTTGATGGGGCTGCTCACAAGTTGAGGCTCCCACAAATCAATACAATGAGGAGCACACGAAGCTCAACTCACACAAGCCACAGAACACAATCACAATGTGCAAAGAGATCAAACCGAGAGCCCAAACACGATGATCTTCTTTCACTCTCCTCCCCAAACCCTAATCTCTTCAAGATTTGGTCTTAAAGGGCTAGTAGGACGAGTAGAAGGATTTGGAAGGCTCTTGGTCACTTGTGGCGGCGCTAGGGTTCAAGACCTGTTCAAATGAGGCCGGGGGTCCCCTTTTTATAGGGGTCCGAACCTTTCCAGAGAGCTTTGGTCCGTCCAAAAATAGACTAGACCAGTCTCCTGGGACTTAGCTCCAAATTCACTAAGAAACACTCCAGAGACATTTGGTTCATCTCAAAACGGACTGGTCTGTCTGGCCGGACTAGTCTGGCATCCTAAGGTCTTTTCTCATTTTTGGCTTCTCACTTAGGTGTTTCTCTCAATCACCACTTTGAGCCCCTTAGAATGATCTCAATGCACATGATACATCCACCCTTTCACATGACATGGCTCATATAAGCTCAACTTCATAGAAACCCTAATTTCTACTCTTGAGCCTTTGACGCTCGTTATATCCTTTTCCTTTTTGAAGGGTATCATCAAATTTCAATCATTGTACCTGTGCTTAAGATCAATTTAGCTCATTAGACTCTTAATTGTCGTCATCAATCATCCAAAACCCATGGGGATGCCTAGATTGTGAAACCTATGTGTGCTTAATACATTGGCTATGGCGACAAAAGTTTTGAATACTACCAAAACACCTTTATCATCAAGGTCTGACTCTAGGTCCGACTAGCTTTGGTTAGCTCCGCGCTAGGTCCTGCTAGCTTTGGTAAGCTCCGGTTCAAGGTCCGGTTAGCTTTGGCAAGGTCCGGTGCTTGATCGCAGTGTTTCTGCTTTTATCTTGCAATGATTCGTACTTGCTTTACATTGATGGAAAGATTGCTTAGTATTCTTTTACTAAGTTTTTGGTGTGTTTTGGTGGTTAAGGCTGATATCATTTTGCTATGGTTTGCAACATGCTTATGTGAGGTGCTCACGTAAGATGTTGTAGTTTTGGAACTAACGTGAGTCAAGTCGAGGACTTGTGCTCGAAAGTATTGGTTGTTTATTCATGTGCAGGTGTTGCTTGAGTTCAAGACATGGCTGGTGACGGGGTCCATTGAACTAGTCTTAGGGAGAAGATGAGGTTCAACAACCAAGTTCGGAAGAAATTGTGGTTGAGTTGATCGGGAGGTTGCGCAGCATGTTTGAATCAAGAACAATGCATATGAAGGTATTGTGGACATCATTGGAAGTTGTTTGCACGTGTGCAAGGAGTGCATGGACGTGGCTGCATGGTTCCAAGGCGTCATGAAGAGATGTGGACGTAAAAATTGGTCAGAAAGGTCCAAGCGACTAGGTTATGGACTCAGGCTGTGGCTGAGTTGGTTTTGACTCAAATACAGAAAGTTTTGAGTTGGCTATGATAGGATTTCGTGTGGGTCACGAATTTGAGTTGTTTTAGGAATGTGGGATACATTCCTAAGGTGTTTGGAAGTCTTAAGATTACTTCTATCTACGTATAGAAGAGTCCTAAGCAGTTATGGAAAGTTTTGATTCGTGATTTGAGTAGGATTAGAGTCCTAGTTGAGATTGGGTTGGCCTAAGGGCTGGTTATATAAGAAAGGGAGGCCAGAGCTCGTGGTAGACAACTTTGGGGCTGTCCTCTTGTGTTCTATTGAATAAAATTCGTAGTTGAAAGGAACTTTTGAGCCTTGTTCGTCCGACTTGTTCCAGACAAGTTTTTCTCATCGAGTTTTCTGCACAACACTACCTTTCTTCGGTGGTTTTATCATAACTCAAGTTTTACATATCCAATTGATGTGACTCTTTTTGGGTTGTCTTCACAACTTGATTATATATCATCTGTCAAAATTTCACGATCATTGGATTTGTGGTTTCTGATCTACACGAGTTTATTTGCAGTGTTCCAGAACTATTTTTTACTCGGTAGAACAGATTGACCTTTGTTCGATCTTTCAATCGTAACTTGAGTTTCTCTTGACGGATTTGAGTGATTCTTGTTGTGTCATCTTTGTAACTGGATTCTCTCTGATATCTATTACTTTTGTCACAGTGAAACACGTTTAGATTAGTCTCACACATGATTTCTTTAACAGATCATTTTTCCGCCAAGGGGTTTTCATGCTTCCTTTGAAAATGTTTTAAATCCACCATTCACCCCCCCCTCTGGTAGCTTTTCACGTGCTCTTCGATCCTACAATTGGTATTAGAGCCACGGTGCTCTAATCATTATGATTTGCACGTGTTTTTGACTAATCATCATGGAGAAATACTCCGCCAAACCTTGTGTGTTTACTGGTATTGATTCTCAGATTTGGAAGGCACATATGGAAGCTTTCATCCAGGCACAAGGCTTCGCAATATGGGAGAAGGTATACAAGCCTTACGAAGTGCCATCAAATGATCAAGTTACAGCTATAAATCTGAGAGATGTCAACAACAACAACAACAAAGCTAGGAACTTGATCATACAAGGATTAACTCAAAGAGACTTCGACCGTGTTGCACACCTCCGATCTGCATACGATGTGTGGAAAGCACTTTGTGACTACCATGAAGGATCCAACACGATCAAGGAGGTAAGGCAAGACATGTTCAATAAAGAATACATGTGCTTCGAGATGCAACCCGGTGAGTCCATTGATGATCTCTTTACTCGCTTTAATAAAATTTTCAGCAACCTGCGTAGCGTCAATGTTAATTTTTTAGATGCTGAGAATGCTAGGCAATTACTAAGTGCATTAGACATGTCAATTTGGGAGATGAAGGTTACATCTATCTGTGAATCTACTGTCATGAGTACACTTACTTTAGATGTACTATATTCTAAATTGAAAACTCATGAAATTGACATAATCTCACGTAAGAACCCCAACAAGTCTCTTGCAGTTGTTTCTCAACGTGATATGCCTAGTTCCGGCCAATCTTCATCTTGTGGTACACTTGCTTTGTTGTCCTCTCTAACCTTTGAACAGATTGAGGAGTTTCCAGAGGAGGAGCTAGTACTTCTCTCTAATAGGTTCTCGAAAGCATTGGAAAATGTGAGAACTAGAAAAAGAGGAAGCTCCTGACCTCAACGATGTTTCGAATGTGGTAAGACAGGACATTTTCGTTCAGATTGCCCTAACATTCCAGGTCCTACTTCCCGGGATGAAAAGCAAACAAGGACGAAGCACTCCTCTGCAAAAGATACGAAGAAAAAGAAAGGTTTTACAAGACGTCAATTGGTGAGAAGTTTTATCTCCGCACTTCAAGAACTTGGCTCAAGTGATGTGGACATTGGAAGTGACGAAGATGAAGATGATTTGGCAAACTTGTGCTTCATGGCGGGTAAGTCAAGATCAAGTATGGAGGAGGCTGAACACAATAGCGACAATGAAGAGGTATGTCCTACTTGCAAAGAAATGTGTGATGCTATTTCTCGTGCCACTGTTATAGTTAAGAAAAAGGACAAAAAGTTAGGGACAATGCTATTAAAATTGAGTCACCAGAATCTAAAATTAATCGTTTGAAATCCTTGATTCCTAGTGATGATTCTTGTTCCTCATGTGATTTAATATATGAAAAATTGTCCTCATTAAGAAGTGTGCACACCTCCACACTTGATAAACTTGAGTTAGAAATTGAAAAGAACAGAGAGCTTGCTGCACTTAATGATAAAAACTTGAAAAATGCTAGATGTTCTACAACTGATTTGCATTGTTCTACTTGTGATGATCTTGATAAGAAACTACAAGATGCTATGAATGAAATTTCTATATTGAACAATGCTTTACGTTCTCATGAAGTAAAATTTTGTTCCAATTGCAAATTAAAAGTAAAAACTTCATGTGAAAATTGTCTTGATCTGTACAATAAACTTGATAACATGCATATGACATTAGATGGGTTTTGTAATGGGAATAAGAACCTAAACTTGCTGCTGAATTCTTCCAACTCTTGCAATGATAAAACTGGTTTAGGTTTTGATTCTCATGCTCATGCTAAGGCACATCCACCTAAAATTTTAAAGTCATTAGGAAGTGGTTTGATTCAAACAGTTCCTAAACAAAAAGAGGTGGTTTTCAAATCTGCAGGAGTGTTGTCTCATTTGGTTTCAAATAAAAATGTTACTTGCTCATCTAGGCATGAACACAAAGTTAAATTTCATTGTACGTATTGTGGTAGAGATAGTCATGTCATATATTTTTGTTATAGACTAGCTAAACAATAGAAAAAGGAAAGAATGATTGCTAGATCTCATAACTTTCATGCAAAATTTGCTGCACTTGCTAAGCCGAATGATAGGAACATGCAATCTGCTGTAATGAGTTAAAAACATGCAAAGGTTGCTCCCAAACCTACTGTTTTTTGTGCTACACATGTAACATCTCATAGGACAGTAGTTGGGTACAAGAATCCTCAAGCTTTGGCTCATAAACCTGCTGTTTTATCTCAGCTTTTGTGTGTTATTCTTGCTGGACGTCGTGTGACTCAGTACTGGATTCCTAAATGCCTTTTGACTAACCCCAGTATTGAGTCATCGACGTATTGTGCTTCTATGTAGGTTACACGCTTGAGGAATGAGAACATTTGGATTGTGGATTCAGGTTGCTCACGCCACATGACCGGTAACAAAGAATGGTTCTCCTCCCTTTCTTTTGTGTCACGTGTAGAAAATGTTACTTTTGCTGATAATTCTTCAACATCTATAATTGCTAAGGGTTCAGTTAGAGTAAATGATCACTACACTTTGAAGGATGTGGCACTTGTCAAAAATTTGAAATACAACTTGCTTTCTATTTCACAATTGCTAGATGAAAATCTGAAAATTATTTTCAATAAAAATTGCTGCAAAGTTGTTGGTTCAAATAGTGAGCTCATTTTTAACATGTCATGGTTTGGAAGAGTTTTTAAAGCGGATTTTGATATGTCTTCCTCTAAGCATAGGTGTCTAGTTGCTAATGATTCAAAAGACTTATATTTTTGGCATCGTAGACTTGGTCACGTAGGCTTTGATCATCTAACGCGTGTTAGTGCTCTTGATCGCATACATGGGTTGCCTAAGCTTAAAGGGGACAAAGAAATTGTGTGCTCTTCTTGTAGACATGCTAAGATGGTAGTAGGTTCACATACTCCTCTCACAATGATCATGACAGCTGAACCAGGTCGACTTTTGCACCTTGACACCGTAGGACCTTCACGTGTTCAATCCTTCGGAGGAAAATGATATGTTCTTGTTATTGTTGATGATTATTCTAGATACTCTTGGGTTTACTTTATGGCATCTAAGAATGAAGCTTTTAGTCATTTTAGAACTTTATTCCTTAGATTATCAATTGATCACCCAGGATCTTTAAAAGAAATTAGAAGTGATAACAGAACCGAATTTAAAAATCAATCTTTTGATCACTTTTGTGCTGAAAATGAAATAGATCATCAATTTTCTTCACCATATGTACCTCAACAAAACAGTGTTGTAGAAAGAAAGAACATAACCTTAGTTGAGATGGCTAGGACTATGCTTGATGAATATAAAACTCCTAGGAAATTTTGGGCTGATGCGATTGCAACCGCCTATTATGTCTCAAATCGTGTTTTCTTGTGCGCTAAGATAGGTAAAACACCATATGTGCTCCGGTTTGGACATAGGTCTAGTGTTTCACACTTTCGGGTCTTTGGTTGCAAATGCTTTGTTAAGAAACATGGTAATCTTGATAAATTTGAACCTAGATCCGTTGATGGCATGTTTCTTGTTTATCCATCTCATACTAGAGGCTACTGTGTGCTTTTACTTGACACTAACAAAATTGTGGAGACTTGTGAGGTGTCTTTTGATGAAGCTAGCCCAGGTACTAGCTCAAACATTGCAGGTCCAAATCCATATCCGCAGGGGAAGAACATTTTCGTTGAAGATGAGGAGAGGTGGAGCTGCTGCCCGAAAATTCAGCAACTAATGACATTGTTCCAGCTCCTGATTTTTATTCACAGCCATCACCGACGACCACCATTCTTAGTCCAGATCCTCCTCAAGTCACAAGCTCATCGATTTGTGATGAACATTAAAAAGAAGAAGCTTGTGAAGTGTCCACTCCCGTACGGGTTCTCAAAAGTCATCCTCCACAACAAATTATTGGAAGCTTGCACGAACGAATCACACGGTCCAAGTTTTGCGATCCAAGCTCTCATCCTCATTCTGCTCTTGTTGCTTCTTTTGAACTTAAATATATATCACACGCACCCACTAATGAATCTTGGATTATTGCCATGCAAGAAGAGTTAGAAAATTTTGAAAGAAATAATGTTTGGAAACTTGTACCTCCACCTCAAGGTCACACTTTAATTGGAACTAAATGGATGTTTAAAAATAAACAAAATGAGGATGGGATTATGGTTAGGAATAAGGCTAGGTTGGTTGCTCAAGGCTTCACTCAAGTTGAAGGCCTAGATTTTGATGAAACTTTTTGCTCCTGTTGCTAGATTAGAAGGTATAAGAATTTTGTTAGCTTTTGTTGCATCTAAATGTTTTAAGCTATATCAAATGGATATTAAAAGTGCTTTTCTTAATGGCTACATAGATGAGGAGGTTTATGTCAAATAACCACCAGGTTTTGAAAATCCAGATTTTCCTAATCATGTTTAAAAACTATCCAAAGCCGTGTACGGTCTCAAACAAGCCCCTAGAGCATGGTATGATAGGTTAAAAACATTATTACTTGAAAAGGGTTTTACCATGGGCAAGGTTGATAAAACCCTTTTTGTGCTTAAGCATTGCAATGACTCATTATTCGTTCAAGTGTATGTGGATGACATTATATTTGGTTGTACTTCTCATGATCTTGTGTCCAAGTTTTCAGCTATGATGAGTTCAGACTTTGAGATGAGTATGATGGGAGAACTCACGTACTTTTTGGGGCTGCAAATCAAGCAAACCAAGGAGGGTACCTTTGTGCATCAAATGAAGTATACAAAAGACCTCCTAAGGCGCTTCAACATGGACAAAAGCAAGCCTCTTCGGACACCAATGGGAATAGCAACAACACTTGAATTTGATGAAGATGGTGAACCCGTGGATCAAAAAGAATATAGAAGCATGATCGGATCACTTTTGTACCTCACGGCATCAAGACCGGACATACAATTCAGCGTATGTCTTTGTGCACATTTTCAAGCCTCCCCACGTGCTTCACATCGTCAAGATTCTCGGGTACTTACATGGAACTCAAGAATTTGGTATTTTTCTTTCTTCTTCCTCAACCATTACATTGAAAGCTTTTTTCGATGCTGATTTTGGGGGTTGTAGGATTGATAGGAAAAGTACTTCGGGTGCTTGTCATTTTCTTGGTAATTTACTTGTTGCATGGTCCTTTAGAAAACAAAGTTCAGTTGCACAATCCACCACCGAATCTAAATATGTAGCTGCTGCTAGCGCTTGTTCACAAATTCTTTGGATTGTTCAAACAATTAAGGACTATGGGGTTGATCTAGATAGTGTTCCACTGTTTTGTGACAACACTAGTGCTATTTGCATTGCTAAAAACCCCGTGCAACATTCTAGAACTAAGCACATTGACATTAGGTATCACTTTCTCCGTGATAATGTTGAAAAAGGAAACATTGTGCCTCACCATGTAGATACCGAACAACAATTGGCTGACATTTTTACAAAACCTTTGGATTTCACTCGTTTTTGTTACATTCATAGTGAAATAGGGGTTATGCATCCTCATGGCTTAAATTGAGGGGGGGTTTTGAAACTTAAGAAGTCTATGTGTGAATCTGAAGTTAAAATAATATGAGCATAGTATTTCATACATATATGACTTTGTGATTCCTTTTACATGCTGAAAGTTCTTACTACATTACTCGTATTATACATTTTGTAGTTTTTGCCATGTCTAGTAATTGGAATAATTACTTACACTCAATCTGGTCATGGTCGAACTTTCTTGCTGTTTTGAACTTGTTGCATGCTCATAAGTGAATCATAAAGAATTAATCAAGTAATCAACTCACATGTTGAGTATTTATGAACAAATATAAGTTGAGAAAAGATCAAGAGAATATGCATGCATCACACTTCTTCTTTTGAGATGGCTTATCATTGCACTTAGATATGAAGTTGGAACAAGTTGAGTATGACTAAAACCATGTCCTTAAGCTTCTGATTGTCAAATGACATAGGCTTGGCTTGGTTGGTTAGAATAAGGCAGATGCGCATATAATCTCTTGCAAATATCATATGATCAAAATTTGTGCTTTGAAAAATAATAAAATGCAACAACAAGTGTAAGCAGGTCTTGAAATAGTTAAGTTTGTGAGATCATGACTTGCTAAATTGGAAATTACATTTGATCTCTAGCATGGCTTACACTACTTTATGTATTTCATTGTTCTGATAGTGTAAGTTACTTGATAGTATGACTTAGATGAGCTTTGTTTTATATGTATATGTTATAATATGCTCATAACAATTAAAATTTGTCTTACAAACCTTGCTGAATACATTGTCAAAGGGGGTGAGATAATATGTGAATTTTTAAAGATAAGTATGCAAGGGGGAGAAATTGATTACACATTGCACATATTCACAATTTTTTTTAGCACGATTCTTCTCAATTGGAGAATTTATTTTTCTCATTTTATTTCTGTTTTACAAAGGGGGGAAATTGTTTTCAAAACTTTTAATGTGAATAAGCCAATGTTCGGATCTTAAGTGGTGTTGTCAATGCATTCATCAAGGGGGAGATTGTGAGACCTATGTGTGCTGAATACATTGTCTATGGCGATAAAAGTTTTGAATACTACCAAAACACCTTTATCATCAAGGTCCAACTCTAGGTCCGACTAGCTTTGGTTAGCTCTGGCTCTAGGTCCATCTAGCTTTGGTTAGCTCCGGTGCTAATCCTGCTAGCTTTGGTAAGCTCCGGTTCAAGGTCTGGTTAGCTTTGGCAAGGTATGGTGCTTGATCGTAGTGTTTCTGCTTTTATCTTGCAATGATTCATACTTGCTTTACATTGATGGAAATATTGTTTAGTATTCTTTTACTAAGTTTTTGGTGTGTTTTGGTGGTTAAGGCTGATATCATTTTGCTATGGTTTGCAACATACTTATGTGAGGTGCTCATGTAAGATGTTGTAGTTTCAGAACTAACGTGAGTCAAGTCGAGGACTTGTGCTCGAAAGTATTGGTTGTTTATTCATGTGCAGGTGTTGATTGAGTTCAAGACATGGCTGGTGACGGGATCCATTGAACTAGTCTTAGGGAGAAGATGAGGTTCAACAACCAAGTTCGGAAGGAATTGTGGTTGAGTTGATCGGGAGGTTGCGCAGCATGTTTGAGTCAAGAACAATGCATATGAAGGTATCGTGGATGTCATTGGAAGATGTTTGCACATATGCAAGTAGTGCATGGACGTGGATGCATGGTTCCGAGGCGTTATGAAGAGATGTGGACATAAAAATTGGTCGGAAAGGTCCAACCGACTAGGTTATGGACTCAGGCTGCGGCTGAGTTGGTTTCGACTCAAATATGGAAAGTTTTGAGTTGGTTGTGATAGGATTTCATGAGGGTCACGAATTTTAGTTTTTTTAGGAATGTGGGATATGTTCCTAAGGTGTTTGGAAGTCTTAATATTGCTTCTATCTGTGTATAGAAGAGTCCTAAGCAGTTATGGAAAGTTTTGATTCGTGATTTGAGTAGGATTAGAGTCCTAGTTGAGATTGGGTTGGCCTAAGGGCTGTTTATATAAGCAAGGGAGGCCAGAGCTCGTGGTAGATGACTTTGGGGTTGTTCCTCTTGTGTTCTATTGAATAAAATTTGTAGTTGAAAGGAACTTTTGTGCCTTGTTCGTCCGACTTGTTCCAAACAAGTTTTTCTCGTCGAGTTTTCTGCAAAGCACTACCTTTCTTCGGTGGTTTTATCATAACTCGGGCTTAGATATCCAATTGATGTGATTCTTTTTGGGTTGTCTTCAAAACTTGATTATATATCATCTGTCAAAATTTCACAGTCATTGGATTTGTTGTTTCAGATCTACACGAGTTTCTTTGTAGTGTTCCAGAACTGTTTTTTACTCGGTAGGACAGATTGACCTTTGTTCGATCTTTCAATCGTAACTTGAGTTTCTCTCGACAGATTTGAGTGATTCTTGTTGTCTCATCTTCGTGACTGGATCCTCTATGATATCTATTACTTTTGTCACGATGAAACACGTTTAGATTAGTCCCACACACAATTTCTTTAACATATCGTTTTTTTGCCGAGGGGTTTTCATGCTTCCGTTGAAAATGTTTTAAATCCACCATTCACCCCCCCTCTGGTAGCTTTTCACGTGCTCTTCAATCCTACATAGATGCACTTTCAATTAGTTGCCATGGGTGTCTTGATGGGCTTGGCTTTGTCCATATTGAACTTCTTGAGGATGTCCTACGTGTAATTGGTTTGGCTTACGAAGGTGCCTTCTCTTAATTGCTTCACTTGGAATCCCAAGAAGAACTTCAATTCGCCCATCATCGACATCCCGAATCTGTCTGTCATAATTTTGTTAAATTCTTCACAAAAAGATTTATTAGTAGAACCAAAAATGATATCATCAACATAAATTTGGCATACAAATAGATGATCATAAAAATGTTTTGTAAACAAATTATAATTAGCTTTTCCAATTTTAAAACTATTTTGAGTTAGAAAATCTAAGGCACTCATACCAAGCTCGAGGAGCTTGTTTGAGGCCATAGAGAGCCTTACGCAGTTTATACACATGGTTGGGGTACTCTTGATCTTCAAATAGCGGTGGCCGCTCCACGTACACTTCCTACTTAATGGGACCGTTGAGGAAATCATTTTTGACGTCCATTTGATACAGCTTAAAATTATGGTGAGTAGCATATGCCAATAAAATACGAATGGACTCAAGTCTAGCTACATGAGTGAAAGTTTCGTCGAAGTCCAAACCTTCGACTGTGAGTAACCTTTCACCACAAGTCGCGCCTTATTTCTTGTTACCACTCTATGTTCATCTTGCTTGTTCTGAAAGACCCATTTGGTTCCGACGATGTTTGCCTTTGGTCTTTCTACAAGCTCCCATACTTCATTTCTCTTGAAGTTGTTTAGCTCTTCTGGCAATACAATCACCCAATCTGGACCGTTTAGTGCTTCTTCTACCTTGTATGGTTCCAGAAAAGAGCCAAAGAGTAATATTCACAGAAATTAGCTATGCGAGATCTAGTGGTTACTCCCTTAGCAATGTCTCCAATGATGTTGTTGACGGGATGATCTCTTTGTATACTCTGATGTACTCTTGGGTGAGGGACTTGTGAAGTTGCTTGCATTTCATTCTCTTCATTGTCAATGTCTCCCCCTAGATCATTGCTTCCATGATTATATTTATCTTCTTGATCTTCCTGACCTTGATCTTGTGCATGAGCTCCCCCTTGATCATTGCTTTCCTGTTGAGGTTCATCTTGAGCACTTGAGTCTTGTGGTTGCTCTTGAGGTCGAATATCACCAAGTGTCATCCTCCTCAACGCTTGGCATGGGGCTTCTTCTTGATCTAGCACACACTTATCAACTTGCTCCACTTGGGAGCCATTAGTTTTATCGAACACTACGTCATGTGCTACTTCAACAACACCAGAAACTTTTTTGAAGACACGATAGGCGTAGGCATTCAAATAATAACCAAGAAAGAATCATTTATCAGATTTCAAAGCAAACTTCGAAGTCCTCGATTTCTTGTTCAATATAAAACATTTGCATCGAAATACTTTGAAATATGAAAAATTTGGTCTTTTATCGGTGAGGAGCTCATATGGCGTTTTCTTCAAAAGTCAGTGAAGATATAGCCAATTTGTGGCGTGACAAGTGGTGTTTACCGCTTTAGCTTAAAACTGATCCGAAGTCTTGTATTCATCCAACATTGTCCTCGCCATCTCGATGAGCATCCTGTTTTTCCTTTCGACCACCCCATTTTTTTCAGGGGAGTAGGGGGCCAAAAATTATGCTTTATTCCTTCTTCATCTAGGTACTCCTCAACTTGAGTATTCTTGAACTCCGTGCTATTGTCACTTCTAATGTTCTTGATGGTTGAGGAGAATTCATTTTGCGCGTTTTCTAGAAATTTCTTGATGATTCACTGAGTTTCTGATTTATCATACAAGAAAAATACCCAGGTAAATCTAGAAAAATCATCAACAATAACCAATCCATATTTGTTACCGCCGATGCTTATATAAGCAATTGGACTGAAGGGGTCTATATGAAGAAGTTTTAGCGGTCTTGAGGTAGTCATCACGTTCTTGGCGGGGTGTGGTGCTCCAACTTGTTTTCCCGCCTGGCATGCGATGCACAACCCGTCTTTCTCAAAAACAACATCTTTTAAATCTCGAATGTGACCACCTTTTAGAAGTTTCTGCAGATTTCTCATCCCAACATGGGCTAGACTTCTATGCCACAGCCATCCCATGCTAGTTTTTGCAACCAAGCAAGTATTGAGTTCAGTTTATCTTTGTTGAAGTCAACAAGATAAAGTTTCCCTTCAACATTCCCTTGAATGCAATCGAGCAATCGCTTCTTCTAAAAACAGTCACACCCTCATTAGTGGATAAACAATTATAACCTTTATCGCACATTTGAGATATGGACAAAAGATTATAATCTAGATAATCGACAAGTAAAACATTTAAAAGAGTATGTTGAGAAAAAATTTCAATTTTAACGCTATCGAGGACCTTTCTTGGCTGTGGTCTCCAAAGTATATTCCTTCACTTGGATCCGCGTTGCGCTCATACTCCACAAACATACTCCTCTCTCCGGTCATGTGATTAGTGCATCCACTGTCCAACACCCATTTCGATCCATCAGAGGAGTAGGCCTACAAAACAGAGTTATTTCTTGGTTTGAGGTACCCAAGCTTGCTTGGGTCCTTGCAGGTTAGTCACAAGAGCCTTGGGCACCCACACACAAGTTTTTTAGTTCTTGTAGCATGGCGCTGCATATTTAGCAAAGACGTGTCCAAAATTTATCTTTCATAAGTACATAGGAAGCATCAAAAGTACGGAATAGTATTTTCAATTCAAATTCATTTGATGTTTCCTTAACAAAAGTAATTTGCTTCTTAACTTGAACACTTGTGGACACGTGTTTATTTTTAGTAAACCAAAGACCATCTTTGATGTTAGGAGGTCTAGCGACCATATATGCACTACGTGCCTATTTAATCTTTTCCTTGTCAAAGATGCCACTTTGGGATGGATGTTTAGCGTGTGAAATAGAAGAATCATCTTTAACAATATTTTTCTTACTAGAGCATGTGCAAGTTACAGTTGTTTCGAATTTGCACCTTTGGAAGTTGACCTCTTGGAGGAGGAGGAGTCACTTTGCTTGAGTGACTCAACTTGCACTTGCACTTCAAGTATTTTGTTAACTTTTGACAAGTTAGCAAGTTCCTCCTTGATTGCAATGTGTGAGTCTTCTAGTTTTGAGTAAGTTTCCTTACTCAAGGCTAGCTCATGCTCAAGTTATTTGCTCTTATCCTTATCAAGATCAAGGAGTTTCTCAACCTCTTGATATCTCTTCCTTTCGCGGATGAGCATATCTTCTTGTCGGTTGACAAGCTCTTCCTTCTCAAAAATTTCATCCGACAACATTTTCATTTTCTTTAAAGCAGTTTTACTTAATCCTTTAAACAACTCCTCATTTTCACTAGAGCTATCAAAATCATCAATGGAGGAATTAAGTAAGGGAGGTGTAAGTCGAACCTTTTTCTTGCCTTACTTAGCCATGAGGCAAGTATGATTATGAGTCTCCCTTCCTCCGATGTTTGAAAAGAGCGTAGACTTCTTGGTAGGATTCTTGATGGCAATGGTAGCCATCTCCTCTTCTTCATCAGAGGAGGACTCGTTGTTTGAGTCCCATTCCTTGCCAATGTGTGCTTGGTTAGCTTGCCTCCTTTTCTTGAAGTTCTTCTTCTCTCGTGGCTTCGCTTCCTTATTCTTCTTATTTTCTTCATATGTGCAATCAACCATAAAATGACCATACTCGCCACAGTTGTAGCAGGTACGTCGTGCCTTGGATTTTCCTTTCTCCTTGCTTTTCCCATCACTTGAGTTGTTGCCCTTCCTTATTCTCATTATTCGCTTGAATTTCTTGATGAAGAGCACCATCTCTTCATCATCCATATCAGTGCTCACATCACTTGTGTCCTCTTCATCTTGTGCTTCATGAACTTCCTTTCCTTTAGGCTTGCAAGTTGCTTTGAGGGAAACTTCTTTCTTCTTGGAGGAGGCAAGTTCAGCTAAGTCTTTGTCATTTTGGGCTTCCTTGTCCATCATCTCATGATTGATAATCTTGCCCAATAGTTCATCCGTCATTTTGTGAAACTCCAAGCTTTCTCGGATCATTGTGCACAAGGTGACATTTCTGGGCATAAATGCTCTAATCATCCTTTTGACCACATCATGGTCAGTCCACTTCTTGCTCCCATAGGACCTGATCTTTTTGATGAGTGATTTCATTCGGTTGTACATCTCTTGAGGTGATTCGCCCTCCTCAATGGCAAACCTCCCCAATTCTCCTTCAAGCATTTCAATTTTCACTTCACGAACTAAGTGATTTCCTTCATGGGCAGTCTTGAGTGTATCCCATATTTTCTTGGCACTTTCCAGTCCATCAATCTTGGTGAACTCTTCTCGGCTCAAGGAAGAGGTGATCACTGCAACACCTTGGGCGTTGCGGTGAATTTCTTGCTCTTGCTCCGGATTGAGTTCATCGTCAGTATCTGAGATGTCTACACCTGTACACACAACATGCCAAAGACTGGGGTTTAAGGAGATAAGGTGCATTTTCATATTATACTTCCACATGGTATAATCATTTCTGTCAAAATGAGGTGGTTTTCCCATGGGAATTGAAAGATAATTATTGTTAGAATTAAAATGATCATAATTATAAGGATATCGAGAGTAGTCATGATGAACACTCTTTGTCGTATTCTCATCTTCTTCCTTGCCCTTTTTGCTTTGAAGCTTCTTTCTTAGAAGCGCCTTGAGTTGACGCACTTCTTCATCATCGTGTTTGTTTTCCTTGAGTATATCGAAAGCCTTTGTGTCTTGTTCATCTTCGATATTGGGCAATTTCAGGATCTCATTGTTCTTCTCTGAGGCCATTTGATCTCTCCGAGAGGTGTCTCATGAATGGAGAGCCTGCTCTGATACCAATTGAATGTGGCCTAGAGGGGGGTGAATAGGTTTTTAAAGTTTTCCTGCACACTTAATCAAATCGTTAAATTCTTGGTGGATCGAACTTGTCTGGTGATACTGCGAACTAGTCTAGTGTGCTTGTGTGGTGTGAATTGATCAAGTGTTAGAGTAGAAATTGTATGTGTTATTGCAGCGGAATTTAAACAACTATTCAAATAAACTTGATTGAACAACTTGTATTGCAAACTTGCACGAGGAATACAATGGTAATTGACAGATCAATTCTAATGCCCTAGATAATGATAATTGCAAAAGTAAAAGAGTAAAGCACGCGAGACACGGATTTGTACCGAGGTTCGATCTCACCAAAGAGATCTACTCCTCGTTGAGGAAGCCCACATAGAGCCTGGTCTCTTCAAACCCTTTTCCCTCAAGTCACAACACAAGGGCGACTTGATTCCACTATCACGGGTAATCACAGAGTTGGTGGGGCAACATCACACCTTGAGGGCTCCCACAAGAATTACAGCAGAAAAAATGATCGAATACACTCGAAAAGATTACAAGTAATGCAAGAGTGTATAGAGATCAAAACCCAAGAGCTCAATGACTCGTAGACAATGATCTCCTTATCCCAAATCTGAATACTCAAAGAATTTCACTTTTGAGGACTTTAGATGTGTGGGGAGATGTGTTTTGTGCTCTTGGGACAAGTGGCGGCGCTAGGGTTTCAGTTATTGACAGTAGGATGCGAGAGTTGTGTTTGTGGGGTTGTGGATCTCCTATTTATCGTGTTTCTAAAAATATTACCTTAAGGGATCCCGACGGCCGAACTAGTCTGCTCTGAAAACCGGACTTGTCCGGCGTGCTGTGTAAAATTCGCGTGGAATGTGCAGCACACTAAAAACCCTAATACGTGTGAGGTTGTAACATCCTCATTTTCATCCATCATACATTTCATGCATTCCTATACATGTTTAACATTAAGTAATATAAAAAGGAACAAGATTAAAATTAATTTAGGCCAAATCAGCAATTTAACTCTGTTAGGGTACGGACTTGTCCGGCCTTAACCCCAGACTAGTCCGGTGTCCCTATTCTTCTTCAGGAAATTCAGTTCTACAGAGCTACGGACTTGTCCGGCACACTTCATGGACTTTTCCGGTTTGGTCTCTGATGTTGTCCGGACTTGTCCGTGGCCTAAGCAGACTAGTCCGTTCCTTGTTGAATTTCAGTCTAGAAAACCTTTTTCTTTGCCATCCCGGACTTGTCTGTCCTATTACCCCGGACTTGTCCGAAAATGTCTCTATTCCAAAACAAACTTGTCTGCACCACCCCACCGTACTTGTCCGTTGATGTCTCTGTTCAATATCGGACTAGTCCGACCCCTAGCGGACTAGTCTGGCCTCCAGAAACCAACTCGAATTCTGTTATTTATCCACGATTAGTTTTTGGATAATTGCTTTAATTGGGCCCAAGAACTTCATGCCCAACCTCAGAGGAGCCCATGTGGGACCCCTACACGACCTTCAACACCTTAAACTCGAAATCCATCGAACCCTACCACCTCCACCTCTATATAAACACCTTTCCACCCCAACTTTTCATCTCTTTGTCACAATTGAAGAAACCCTCAACCCTAGTTCATGGGAGCCGCCATCAAGAGAGGATCCATCAGCAAGGAGGATGGGGGGACACGAAGGAGGATCAATCAAGCAAGATCTTCATCGACTTTTCGTTCTTCATCACCAATTCGCTCTCAACTCATCTTCATCAAGCCCTAATCATCAAGATTCAAGTGCTTCACATCCAAATCTTGATCTTTGGATATCTAAACATGTGGTACACCCTCTACATCTAAGTTTCCACGTGAATTCAATCCAATTGTCGATGATCAAGAAAATCCTAAATTGCAGATTCTGTATAGGGCGGACTAGTCCGGTCCTGACAACGGACTAGTCCGGTGTCTGAATCCGTTTCAGGCTGAATTGATTCCAATTTTATTCGAACCAACTCGAAACCTGTTAAAACTTGTTAAACACTATTGTAACTAGTTAGTAAACATTAATAGTAACTCATTAACAAGTTCTACCACATAATTGGATTAATCATGCATGTCATGGCATATTGAGTAATATATGAGCATTTATTGATTGTAATGGTTGTTTTGTATGTCTATTGTGCGGAATAGAAGGTGTTGTGCTAGAGGGTGCTGCCGAGGACCTCCAGTACCAAAACTTCAAAGCTTTTGACCCTAACCAAGCTTAGGAGCAAGGCAAGTGTCCTTGATCATTTTGATCCTGTTTTTAAATCTTTTGTTTGCAAAACTGCATGCTTGTGTCAAATTGATGGGAAACCCATGATAGGTGTTTACTAGACTTGTATGACCACCCTTGACGCTTGGAATATGATGTAGAGAGTCAGGAAGGGTATTTTTATATTTTTGATTCGCTCTAATTAATTGGGATGGGAAACAACCAAATATCTTAATTGTGAAATAATGAACTCATGGATGATGTGAATTGGTGAACATGATTAATTGGTAACATGGAACTTGGGAGATCTAAGCAAGCATGGTTTGTGGATTGGGTTGGATGATATGGTGGTTTGCTTGTCTTGGATCTAAGGACCGGTTCATGCGAGAATAAGCCAGGACTACAGTGCCACCACAAGGCCAAGTATGGGTGTGGCTTAGCCAATTAATTAGGTATATTGCTAGCATTGTTCGGATCATTTGGAGGAGCGGGGAATCGGAGTCGGTTGGGTTTGCAATAGTGGCAGGACTACCCTGGGATCCGAACGACACAAGAGGGGGCCCTTGGTTGGATGTGCTCAGTTGGAGACATCACCACCGGTGAAACCTTAGTGGGTCTAAGTATGTTAATAGTCCCTTTGTAAAGGCTATTTTGTGATCTCTTGGCCATACACTTGAGGAAGTGTAATTGGCATAAGGGAGGTTTCTTTAGTCACCGACGAGTGACGAAATAATAAACTTATGGGTAAAGTGGTACAATCTATGTAGAGTGTTTAAAACTATCATGATAGTCGTGCTCCCGGTTATGAGCACGTGGACAACTTCCATGATTAGAGTGGAACTGGTATTTGGGATGGTTATGGTTGGGTTATGGTAATGGTTATGGTTATGATTATGGATTGGTTTGTGATAAATGGTCACGGTTAATGATGATGGTAAGAATATGGAATATGGATGGATAATGAATTATCATGTTTATTTGGGATATGATGGGATAAATTTCACATAGACATTGTAGAATGATTTTTAAATGTTTTAAATGTACTTTTCAGCAATTAGCCATTGTTGTTATCGTTCCTTGTTTAAGGTACATGTCATTATTTCCCACACTTGTTGAGTACGACATGTGCTCACCCTTTCTATTCTCCCACCAATAGTTTCAAGTGATGTTTGGGAGTACCCTGAGGATAATACGGAGTACTAGGCTGTGTGCCGCCATCAACTTGCCCGTGGTGTTGCTTGGAGCCGTGCCACCGTATTTGTTTAGTTTGTTTAGTTGCTTAACTAAATTATTTCAATGTAGTAGTAGTATTATCATTAATGATCATTAGAGTTGTAACTTGATGATTATTTGAATATTGTAATAAGTACTTATTTAATTATTTGTGTTGTGGTAATTATTTGTTTATTATTTGTGAGTCACTTGTGTATGTGTGTTAAACATCATGGGCACACATATACTGCACTTGGTTCATTTTTCGGAACCGGGTGTCACAGAGGTATACCATACTAGTCCTGTAGGAGTTCGAACATGTCTGGTGCCCTATGCATTGGAACATCATAGAGTTTAATGGACTAGTCCGGTCCATGAACAGACTTATCCTGTGCATAGTGTTATGAAACATCAAAAAGTTTAACGGACTAGTCCGATACATGAACGGACTTGTCCGATGCACAGTGTTATGGAATATCAGAAAGTTTAACGGGCTAGTCCGGTCCAGGAACGGACTTGTCTGATGCATAGTGTTATGGAACATCACAAAGTTGAATGGACTAGTCCGGTCCATGAAAGGACTAGTCTGGTGCACTATGAAGTGAGACATCAGAGAGTTGAACAGACTAATCTGGTTTGAGAACAGACTAGTCCGGTGCACTGTGAACTATCAAGGTTGATTTTAAGCCCTTACCCCTAGACAAAGACTTGATATCTTGGGATGTGTCTCTCACACACATCCTATACAATTAAATCTACTTTGCACTTCATTCATCAATTGGTCTTTTCTTTTTCTACATCACTTCATTTTTCACTTTTAGGGTGCACCAAACTATCTCATCTGAGTTGACCTGCATTCATCTCATTAAGTTCATTAGGATCTCATCCGTTTGTCATCAAATTGAAACCCACAAGGGAATGCTTGGATGCACTTTCAGCCTTCCTCAAGAGGCAGGGTCCGAGGGCACCACATGTCCAAGAAGGCTCGGACTCCTTCCTACTTCAGATACGGGATCCAGCGCTTCTACATGGACCTCAAGCCGGGGTCAAGCTCCCCCAAGGAGACGGGCTCCAAAGTGGTCATGTGTCTATCCAAACAGGACCCCGACGCCCCATAGGAGTGGACTCTGGTGCAGCTGCATGAATTGAAGCACCAGGTCGGCCGCCTCTCGCGGAGGCGGGCTCCGGCTCAACCATGTGTCTTGCGGTCTTGGATCCCCTGCTCTACTCAGGAATGGGCTCCGGGGCTGCCACATGGTCCGCAGATCGGGACCCTGCCTCCCCCGCAGAGGCTAGCTCCTGAGATGCCACGTACACCGCAACTTGCCCTCAGCGGTGAGTTGCGGGAGTTAAGGGGGCAGTACGCCTTGTCTAAATAAGGCATTGAAGACATGCGCCTTCCCCATGTGTATGACGCGGCACATGCCTACCGCTATGCCGAATCGCATCGTAGTGAAGACGCTGCAGGCCTACCCCACTCCGCCAAGTGGGTAGCTTACGGCGATAGGGACAGTTGGACGGGACATTCCCTGCCATTGTCGGTACCTTGCGTACCGGGTATCCCATGATACCACAAAAAATGCTAAGGAGGTCCACCCGTCCGAGTTGAAGACCTCCAAAGGCTACACGTGTTACACAACACTGGACCCGCCTCCCTCGTTTGGGTAGCTCCAGCACCACCACGTGTAATACAAGGCCGGACCTAACTCCCTTTATAGGGAAGCTCCGGTCTTGCCACGTGTTCAGTGACCCCAGACCTAACCCCTACTAGAGGGAAGCTCTGGTGCTGCACGTGTATAGTGGCTCCAGACCTGCCTCCCCACGATGGGAAGCTCCAGAGCCACCACATGTCAAGCCTCCGGACATGAGACAGCAACGAAGAGACTGGCGGATCCGCAACGGCGCGGACATTCAAGGAACAATTAAAGCTACACTTACAAGACCTGATTACATGTCATTAATGTCATATTAATGACACACGATCAGAGGGCTCTTAACACCGATAACATCGCCATTAAGGTGCGTTATCACACTGTTAATTACGCTTAATATTCACGGATCGTGTATTAGGCAATTAATTACGCCAGGGCCACCTATCGAGCCAGGCTGACAATGTAACGGCCGGTCCTTAGACTATAAAAGGGTTGCACCGCACGGTACATGGACAACTAAGCTCAGACACACACAAGCATCATACACTCATACATACAACAACACATCTCGTGGAGTAGGGTGTTACGCTCAGGCGGCCCGAACCACGTAAAACTCCTAGTGTCACTATCTTGTTCGTAATCTCACACGCGCCCCAACCAATCAAGAACCTCCACAGGCTACGATCTAGTAGTATCAGGGGAAGTGTTGATCGCACACTTCGACATTTGGTGCGCCAGGTGGGGGCACCTTGAGATTTCAAGATGGTGAACTCAGCCGCAGGATCATCCAACAGCAACGCTGAGCTACATGCTGGAGGAAATCCCTCCAACGTGCAACAGCCAGCGGGTGATGTTGTCCCGGCGGGCGTCGTACCACCACCACCACCTACTCTGGCTAACAATGTTGGGCAGCAGGATGGGGTCCTCGCGTCGGTCACTGCATCATTGCACAACAACCCTAAAAATGTGCTAATTACTGCGTGTACTCTTCTCCAACCTCCACCGCCGCCAGGCGCACCTCAGGGTGCGATGGAGTAGTGGCGTGCTGATGTGGAACATCTGGTTGTAGCCGCAGCCGATGGTCTCAGCAACCAAGGTCCTCCCCTTTCAGGGCAGGCACCTTCTCAGCACCAGATCTTGTCTGGAAGACTTAGTTCGCAAGTTTCACAACACCGAAGATGTGTTGTGTCTTAGCAAGTGACGTCGCTGCCCTCTGGGGCGCGTCGCACCCACACCGCGTCAAGACTCTCGACAAATGATCTGCAGTCGGAGCTTGACTGCTGCTACAGACAGTAGGACGGCCACATCCATATCGAGCGCGCTCGCCAGAGGTGAGAGGCTCGGGAAAAGCCTCCTCCCTTGGAAGTAGGGGGCGGCTGCAGAAGTTCCGACCTCATCTGCTGGAGAAGTACGATGGGACTGTCAACCCCGTCGAGTTTCTCCAAATATATTCCACCGCTATTCTAGCGACGAGAGGCAATGAGGCTGTGATGGACAATTACTTTCCTCTGGCTCTGACTGGGACAGCTAGGTCCTGGTTCATGAGTCTTTCGCCTGACTCCATCAACCGTTGGGCGGAACTATGCAACCAGTTCACCGCCAACTTCGGGAGTTCCTACACCCTACCTGGCACAGAACTGGATCTTTTTGTTGTACAACAAAAGTCGGGAGAATCGCTGCAATCCTTCATCTAGCAATTTTCTCAGGCATGAAACACCATCCCTTCCATATCCAATGCTTCTATCATCGTGGCATTCAGACAGGGTCTTAGAGACAAAAAGATGCTGAAGAAGCTGGCGACGAAAGAAGTCACCAGTGTCACGGAGCTCTTCAGACTGGCTGACAAATGTGCCAGGGCTGCAGAGGGCCAAGAAATGCATTCCAAGCCAGCTCTGGAGGCTAACAAAAAGTCTTCTAAAGCTGAAGCCACTACCTCTGGTAGTGGAAATAAGAAGAAAATGTCCAACGGCAAGAATAATCCGTTGGCCAGCACCCTACTGTTGCGGCAGCTGCAGCTCTGGGTGGCCGTGGGCCACGCCTCGAAAAGCGACCTCGACCTTCGTTAGAAGACGACGGCGATCCAAAGATGTGGTGTTCGATCGACAAAAAGGACAAACACAATCTGGAAGATTGTCGGGAGGTCCAAAACCTTGTCGAGCGCTACAACAAGCACTGGGAAGAAGCCTCTTTCCGCCAACGCGAAGGAAAACAAAAAGTCAACGAAGCTCCGGCTGATATGGAGTTAGGCTTCCATGATCCCAAGAAGGTCCTGAAGGCTGTGTACAACACAGTCGACGATGATTCTGACGTCTTTGACAACGAGCGTCAAAAGAATCTCAACACCATATATGGAGGATCCTGGGATATCACTTCTCGCCGCATCCTCAAGACTATGCAGCGAGAGATGGCTGCCGCAGCTCCTACTGCCAAGGCAAAACCACATCAGAAGTGGATGGACACTCACATCACTTTCGATGCTACAGACTTCCCCAGAAACATGATCGGAGATGGACAACTGCCAATGATGGTGTCTCCAACCATCAACAACGTCCAACTCTACCATGTATTGGTAGATGGAGGGGAGGCCCTCAACCTCCTGAGCTATGAAGCGTTCGTGAAGATCCAGCTCTGACTCTAGGACCTTCGCCACTCACGTCCATTCTACAGGGTAGGTCCGGGGGCCTTCAGCCCTCTCATATCCATTACACTCCTAGTGACCTTTGGATCTCGGGAGATCTACAGGACCGAGAAGCTGGTTTTTGATGTCGCACACATCATCTTGCCCTTCAATGCCATCCTAGGCTGGCCTGCCCTGTATAGGTTCATGGCCGAATCTCACTATGGCTATTTGGTGTTAAAGATGTCGACACCTTCGGGTGTTCTCCGGATCCGTAGAGATTGCACTGTGGGAGTCACTGTGCTGGAAGAACTTCACGCGCTTGCAACAGCGCAGGAAGGAGCATACGGCAAGGAGCTAGATGCTCAACCTTCGAGCACTCGTCACTGAGGCTCAACCTCTGCACAACGCGTGCAGCCAAGCGGTGACACCGACATTCCTGTCAAAGTCGTCCAGATTGGTTCCGATGTTGCTCAGACTACCCGTATATTGGGAGGCCTGGACAACAAATAGGAACTCTCACTCATCACTTTCCTCCGGGTGAATGTTGATGTGTTTGCCTGGAAACCATCACAAATGCCTGGGATCCCCAGGGAGTTGACTGAGCACAGCCTGAAGTTTTACACCGACGCGCGACTAGTACACCAGAAGCCCCGGAAGCAATCAGTCGAGCAACAGAACTTCATCCGACAAGAAATCAAGAAGCTGCTCAAAGTTGGTTTCATATGGGAGGTTCATCATCCAAGATGGCTGGCAAACCCAATCATTGTACCCAAGGCCGGCGGGAAGCTTCGGATGTGTATCAACTACACCACCTTGAATAAGGCATGTCCAAAAGATCCATTCCCACTACCTAGGATAGACCAAATAGTGGACTCCACCTCTGGGTGTAAGCTTTTGTGTGTCCTAGAGGCATATTTTGGTTACCATCAGATCCAAATGTCTAGGGAAGATGAAGAGCATACTGTCTTCATAACAGTAGATTGATTGTATTGTTATACTGCCATGCCATTCTGTCCCAAAAATGTTGCTTCAACTTTTGTGCAAGAAATGCACAAAACATTTGGAGAGCTCATTAGAGACTTCATGGAGGTCTATGTTGATGACATCATCGTGAAGGTGAAGAACAAGGAGTCACTCCTTGACAACCTACAAGCCGTCTTGGACAAGCTGCGCATGACGCGCACCAAGCTGAACCCGGACAAATATGTCTTCGGGGTTAGCTCCAAGAAGCTCCTAGGATTCTTGGTGACTCACCGAGGAATTGAGGCAAACCCGGTGAAGATCAAGGCCATTGAAGACATGCGGCCCCCAGCCCGCATCAAGCATGTCCAGAAGCTAATTGGATGTCTAGCTGCGCTCAATCGGTTCATCTCAAGACTAGCGGAGTGGGCGCTACCCTTCTTCAAGTTATTGAGGAAGACCGAGCCATTCCATTGGTCTGAAGAAGTAGAAAAGGTGTTCCAAGAGCTTAAACAGCTCCTCACCACACTACAAATCCTAGTAGCTCTAAACCCTGGTGAGCCTCTACTGCTTTACATTTCTGCAACTATGGAGATTGTCAACATGGTCTTGGTCACGGAAAGACCGGAGCCATCTCCAATTCAGGATCCCAGACCCCTCCGGGAGGGTCTGGAGCTACCTAAAGGCGAGTCTGGGTCCCAGCTCCTAGGCACGGATCTTCAAGGCAAAATGCTAGAGGATCAACCTTTCTCATCTGAGGGAGTTCACATGGCTGATCAAGAAGATCCGGACCCCTCCGGCAGGGTCCGGGTTGAACAAGAAGAAGTTTCGGACTCCTCCGGGAGGGTCCAAGAAGCTCAACAAGAAGGTCGGGACCCCTCCGGGATGGTTCGAGTTGATGAAGAAGCTCTGGACCCCTCTGGGAGGGTCCGGACCGTCCAGCGCCTAGTGTACTTCATCAGTGATGTACTTCATGATGCCAAGACTGGATATATTGAGGTGCATAAGCTGCTTTATGCAGTTCTTATTGCCTCAACGAAGCTTCGTCATTACTTCCAAGCCCACAAGATATCAGTGGTAACATCCTATCGACTGTGTGCCATATTGCACAATCCCAACTCTACCGCGAACATCACCAAGTGGGTTGCGGAATTGGCATAATTCGATCTCGAATTCTTGCCGCAACAAGCTATCAAGAGTCAAGCCTTGGCTGATTTCGTTGCGGGGTGGAAACCTTCTCCATCAAATCCTGGGGGCCCCAGTGAGCAGAAGTCGAAACCCAAGGTATCGGTCTTCACCGAACCTCACTGGACTCTCTACTTCGATGGCTTCGTGCAGAAGTAGGGGGTCGGAGATGGAATACTTCTCCTCGCTCCAACCGGGGATAAAGTCAAATACATGGTGCACCTTGACTTCAAGGCAACCAACAACATGGCGGAGTATGAATCTCTCATCTACGGGCTCAAGGTGGCGCTATCATATGGCATCAAGCAGATACTGGTCAAGGGTGATTCACAGCTTATTGTCAAGCAAGTCAAAGGCGAATGTAGCTGCAACAACCCACAACTTGTTGCTTACCTCCTTGAAGTCCAAAAGCTCCAGAAGGACTTTGACGTCCTGGATCTTTGCCATGTCCAGCGTCTCAACAACGATGAAGCTGACGAACTCCCGACGAAGGCTTCAACTGGAGCTCAAGCTCTCGATGAAGTTTTTGTCAGGAGGTTGTCAAGACCAACCGCTCATCCTGCCGAACTGAGCGAAGGCGGCGACATCAGCACCTCAAAGCTGGCAGTCTCGATGGCCCTATTACCATGGCGTCCACCAAGAGTCGTAGGCGCTGCAGGAAGCTCTGAGCAACTCAACATGCAAGACTGAGAAGCTCAAGTTAGCTCCAATACATGGATCTTGGAGATTCGGAGCTACTTGAAAGACAATGTCCTTCCTGAAGACAGTGCATCCGCTGACTGGATCATCAGATTGGCTAAAAATACACGTTGGTAGAAGGGGATCTCTACTGGCGCGATGCCAACGGCATCCTAATGCGGTGCATTGCAAGGGAAGAAGGTTGTGAGCTCCTCGTAGAAATCCATGGAGGCCAGTGTGGGAATCATGCGTCTTCCTGCACGTTGGTTGGTAAAGCCTTCCGACATGGCTTCTACTAGCCTACAACACTCCAGGATGCAGTCGATCTGGTAAAAAAATATTAAGCGTGCCAGTTCCAAATTCACACTCAGCTCAATCACTGCAAATGATACCTCCTACATGTCCATTCGTTGTGTGGGGGATGAACATTTTGGGACCTTTACCAAAAGCCGTCGGAGGTTACAGGTTCTTGTATGTCGCCATCGACAAGTTCACCAAGTAGCCAGAAGCAACTCCAGTTGTGACTATCAATAAACATTCAACTATCAAGTTATTGAAGTCCATAGTCTGCAGATTTGGAGTTCCGAATAGAGTCATCACTGACAACGAGACCTAATTAACAAGTGCAGCATTTCAAGAATATTGCAAAGACCTCGGCATTCAAGTCAGTTACGCATCAGTAGTTCACCCGGCTAGTAATGGCTAAGCCAAGAGAGCAAATACAGAAATATTGAAAGGACTCAAGACGTGCACATATGAGCGCTTGAAGAAACACGGAGCCAACTGGATAGAAGAGCTTATGTCCGCACTGTGGGCAAGTAGGACTACACCTAGCCGGTCAACTGGAGAAACACCCTTCTTCCTGGTGTATGGAGCTGAAGTGGTCCTTCCTCCGGAGATCACCATGGGATCGCTCCGGTTCTAGACCTTCGACTAAGCTGCACAGAACCAACTCCAGCGTGAAGACATTGGCATTGTCGACGAGGGAAGGTGCCAAGCAGCTGTTCGGAATGCATGTTATCGCCAGGCGCTCTGGCGCTATCATCCAATGCATGCGCACAACCGACGACTCGAGGAAGGCGATCTGGTGCTACGTAGATGAAAGCATCTAGGCCCCCATAAGGTATGGTTTTGGTGATTAATGACAACCGTTGGATATCAATAATAAGTTTGTGGATGCAAGGCCTCTCATATAACTCATCACACTTAATGGAATCTATATTTATATCATCTACTACTCATTGGATACAATTGTAGACCCCTCAACAAACTATTTTACGAGGTCAATCGATTTTCATGAAGACTGAAAGAAAAACATATATGTCAAAATTATTCCTTCAAAATTGACAGCACACGAGACTTAGTCGCCATCAGAAGAACATTTCAAACCAATGTCTAAGAGGTCACTCGGACAAATTCCAAAAGAATCACTTAGAACAACTCGAAGCAGGCAAAATCAACTCACTGGATCATCCGATGTATCCAGAAAAAACTACATCAGTCGAGTTGGTTCTGCAGCAGAAAAAGACCTCGGTATTGGGTATACACCGGATCATCCGATGTTGAAGCATGTGTTACTTCGGTCGATCATTCAAGTAAGCAATTTCCCTGGACCAAGTAACATCAGACCATCCAATGTACAAATATGCCACATCAGTCGATCATTCCAGTAAGCATTATTTCTAGACCATTGTGGACCAAGTGTCACCGGATTATCCGATGTACAGGTGTATACAACATCAGTCGATCAATGGTCATATCTAACACAGTGACCTCAACTAATTTGTATTCAACCGATGACAGCTGAAGGGAGAACATCGGATCATCCGGTGTTTGCAGAACAGTGATGTTAGCCTACTTTTCCAACGGCTATCTCGTGGAAGCTGGCTATTTGTACCCCTTCAACCAGTCATTTAGACAAGTCTTGATGCCCTGAGCTACTCTACACATTATCAAGCATTCAATATGTTGAACAACCACTTCCACATCATTTACACCACTTGTACACCAAGAGATAGGCTAGAACTTACTAGAGATGATGCTTGTGTGCTTCCATTCTTTGTGATTGGAGTCTCTAGTCTAGTGAGAGCTATAAGTGAGTGTCTCTTGGTGATTGCATTCACCGTGTATCAGTTGGTGATCGGAGAGATCCTTTCGGAGCTTGCCAAGTCGGTTGTGGAAGCCCGGAAGATCAAACTTGTACAAGGCTTGAGCTCCACCTTGCCGGAGATGGTGAACGGAGACTCTTAGTGAGATCCCTAGTCTTGGTAACTTGGGAGTGGCTACACCCTTGGTGGGTGCCACAACATGGATGTAGGAAGGTCTTGATGATCTTGCCGAACCACGGGATAAATCACCATGTCTTCGTGTCTTCTCGGGAGTTTGCATACTCTTCCTTTCCTGTTATACTTATGTATTTCATATACCGCAAACTTATTATTTACTTGAATGCATAGGTTGTTTGTAGGGAATTGGGCTTTTAGTAGTTGAGTTTTTATTGCTTTAGTTTTTAAAAAGAAGCCCAATTCACCCCCCCTTCTTGGGCATTCGATCCTTACAATTGGTATCACAGCGAGGCTACTCATTGGATCATTCTAGCTTCACCTAGAGAGCCAAGATGGCCAAGATTGGGGGTTCGGTTCCCATCTTCAAGGGCAAGAACTTTGCCTATTGGAAAGCACGTATGCGTGCTTATCTAGAGGCTATTGCTCCCGAGGTATGGGAAGCGACCCATGAGGGGTTTGGTGAGCATAACTACATAGGTGATCAAATCAAGTGGGATGCCAAGGCTAGAGATGCTATTTACGAATGCATTAGTCAAGATGTGTTTGCTAAGATTGCTAGCAAAGAAAAAGATTGTGAAATTTGGGCTTGCTTGATTGAAATTCATGAGGGTTCTTCTCGCGTTAAAGAACTAAACTATCACATGCTTAAGGCCAAATATGATGAGTTCAAAATGCTACCTCATGAGAATGTCAATGAAATGTTTTCTCGCTTGAATGTTCTTATTGAGAAAATTAATGCTCTTGATATTGCTCATCTTGGCAAGGGACTCATCAACCGCAAGATTCTTATGCTCCTTCCTAAGCAAAAGTATAACATCATCAACTCCATGCTTCAAAAGGAATCTCTTGATCACATTGAAGTTTCTGAACTTATTGGAGAGATCCGCGCTCATGAGATGAGTGTGCTTGGGATGATGGAGGAATCATCTTCAAAGACAATTGCTCTAAAGGCTTCCACCAAGAGAACAAATCTCAAGAAAAAGAAAGTGATCGAGCCTAGCTCAAGTGAAGAAGAGCAAGCATCAAGTGAAGATGACGATGATGAGCTTGCATTGATGATGAGAAAATTCTCTCGCTTGAACTCCAAGATTGCCAAGAAGGGATACAACTTTGATCCCAAAAAGAAAGCATTTCTACCAAGGGAAGATGACAACAAGACCTCCTATAACTGTGGTGATCAAGGTCACATCTCCTATGATTTTCCAAAACCGGACAAAAGAAGAGAGAACCACAAGGGCAAGCATCACAAGCTTGAGGATAGTGAGGATGATGAAGAAGAAGTCAAGCCCAAGCCAAGATAATTTGGGAAGAAGAATTATGACAAAGGCAAAAAGGAAAAACTCTTTCCAAAGAAGAGAAAAGGTCCACAAAAAGGTGTTCATGTGTGAGGCAAATGAATGGATTACCGATGAAGAATCTAGTGATGAAGAGAGTGAAGCTGAAGAAGAGAGCTTGGCCGGCCTTGCCATTGCCAACAGTGATGATTCATCCCTTCGTCCACCTCCCATGTGCCTCATGGCAAAAGGTAACACCAAAGTATGTGATGACTCTAGCGATGATGAGCTTTCCCCCGATGACTTAGCTTCAATGATAAATGAATACCACACTATCATTAAAAGGGAAAAGATTAAGGTAAAGGCTCTTGAAGAATCTCGTGCTAAGCTCGAGAGTGCTAACCTCGATTTGCTTGACAAGTATGAAAGCATACTTAGGAGCATGACATGCTCAAATCTCATGTCAAGCAAGTTGAGGAGGATAAGGCTCAAATCAAGCTAGATCATCATGAGCTTGACTTAGCACACAAAGCACTCTTGGGAAAGCACAATGAGTTAATCCAAGAGCATCAAGTACTTAACCTTGCCTATGAAGTCATTGATCAAAAATTGAAAACCATAAAGAAAGAAACCCTTAATGATAAGGTATCCATTGTTTCATATGCCACTAATGTCTTGTATAAGTCTTTGCCTTTGAAATAGAATGCTAGGGAGAAGGATTTGATGGATGAAATTGGAAGTCTTTGCACTAGTGTGGCAAGACTATCTAAGGGAGAAGTCAAGCACAAAGAAATCCTCTTCCAACAAGCAAAGGCCTTCAACAAGAGAGGACTTGGATCCTTCCCGGTGCCTAACAAAGGAAAGGTGCCCTCACCGGAGATTAAAACAAGCTTCATCAAGGAAGTTGGTTCTTATTGCCAACATTGTGAGGTCACCAGTCACCATACAAGGGAGTGTCCTCTTCCTAACCGGCCTTCTCCAAAATTGCCTACTAACTACAAGTCCACCTTTGATGATCACTATTATCTCTTGAGTAAAGTAGATGGCAAGGTGAAGGCAAGGTTCATTGGCAAGGACATGAAGGGCATGAAGGGGAAGCTTCCCAAGCAACTTTGGGTCCCAAAAACACTTGTATCACACATACAAGGACCTAAGTTAGCTTTGGTGCCTAAAATCAAAAACTGAAT
The DNA here is from genome assembly GCA_036927565.1 of Tuctoria greenei. NCBI lineage: Eukaryota > Viridiplantae > Streptophyta > Magnoliopsida > Poales > Poaceae > Tuctoria > Tuctoria greenei. Next base: position 79,400,615 of record JAYESD010000003.1, on the reverse strand, counting down.
TCATGTGCGTAGGTGAACTACAAAGCCGGAGGAAAGCATTGGGTACTCGATAGCGGGTGCACTCAACACATGACCGGCAACAATGGTATGTTCACCTCCATAGAGAACCCCGACAATCATGAACAAGTCACCTATGGTGACAACTCTAAAGGGAAGGTAATTGGGTTGGGTAAGATTGCAATTTCACATGATTTATCTATTTCCAATGTGTTGTATGTTAGGTCACTTAGTTTCAATTTGCTTTCTATTGCACAATTATGTGATCTTGGACTAACGTGCACCTTTGGCAAGAATGATGTTGTTGTGACTAGTGAAACAAGCAAATAACTAATCTTCAAAGGGTTTCGGCATGGACACCTCTACTTAGTAGACTTCTCCGCCAATGATGCTAGCTTGACCACTTGTCTTTTCACCAAGACGAGTTTGGGTTGGCTATGGCATCGACGTATCGCTCACATTGGAATGAGCAAGCTCAAGAAGTCATTCAAGCTCGGGATGGTGACTGGCATGAAGGATGCCACATTTGAGAAGAACAAGCTCTATAGCGCTTGTCAAGTCGGGAAACAAGTTGCTTCACACCACCCGATGAAGACAATGGTGTCAACCTACAAGCCACTTGAGTTGCTCCACATGGACCTCTTTGGACCGTCCACATATCAAAGTCTTGGTGGTAATCTCTATTGTCTTGTTATAGTTGATGACTACTCTCCATATGCTTGGACGTTGTTTGTAGGTGACAAGAGTGAAACTCCGGAAATGTTCAAGACCTTCGCTAAACGTGCTCAAAGGGAATTTCAACTTCCCATCACCAAGGTCCAGAGTGACAACGGCACCAAATTCAAGAACTACAACATTGGGGAGTGGTGTGATCGTGAAGGCGTGAAACATGAATTTTCAGCCACATACACTCCTCAACAAAATGGTGTCGTTGAAAGGAAGAACAAGACTCTCATCACTCTTGCACGAGCAATGCTTGATGACTATGGCACGTCCGAGAAGTTTTGGGCCGAAGAAATCAACACGGCGTGCCATGCCGCAAATCGGGTCTATCTACATCAACTACTTCAAAAGACCCCGTACGAACTCCTCATTGGGAGAAAGCCCAACATCTCCTATTTCCGAGTCTTCAGGTGCAAGTGCTCTATCTACTGCAAGAAAAGGCTCGGTAAGTTTGAAATAAGATGTGATGTTGGTATCTTTCTTGGTTATGCATCAAACTCAAAAGCATATCGAGTATTCAACCAAACCTCCGGTTTAGTTGAGGAAAGTTGTGATGTTGAGTTTGATGAAACTAATGGCTCCCAAGAGGAGAGTTTTGGTCATGATGAAATATATGATGAGCCTCTACGAGAAGCTATGAAGAACATGACCATTGGAGACATCAAGCCTAAAGTTGAGGAGAGCCATGATCAAGGGGAAGCTTCAAGTTCCAACATCAACACATCTATGGCACCTCAAGTTGATGAAGACAAAAAAGATAATCCATTGCCGACACAAGATTCACAAGCCACACAACATCAAGAAGAAGAACAAGTCCATGATCAAGTCCAACCACAAGAAGAGCAACACGCATCACCACCGCCAAGTGCTTCACAACCACTTATGAGGCATGGACGCATCTCCAAGGCGCATCCGATTGATCAAATTATCGGTAGTCCGTCAAGGGGAGTAAGTACACGTTCTTGCCATTTCGCTACATTTTGTGAGCACTACTCGTTTGTTTCATGTGTAGAACCCACTCACGTTAAGGAAGCACTCCAAGATCCAAATTAGGTAATGGCCATGCAAGAAGAACTCAACAACTTCATCCGCAATGAAGTTTGGGTGTTGGAGGAGCGACCCAAGGACAAGAACGTCATCGGGGCAAAGTGGGTGTACCGCAACAAACAAGACGAGAACGGTGTTGTGATCCGCAACAAGGCAAGACTTGTGGCCAAGGGTTTCTCGCAAGTTGAAGGACTAGACTTTGGAGAAACATTTGCTCCGGTCGCTCGACTAGAAGCCATTCATATACTTCTTTCTTTTGCATCACATCATAATATAAAGCTTTATCAAATGGATGTGAAAAGTGCCTTTCTTAATGGTTACATTAATGAGGTTGTCTATGTTGAACAACCTCCCGGGTTTGAAGATCCGAGGAATCCTAATCATGTGTATAGGTTGCACAAGGCGCTCTACGGGCTCAAGCAAGCAGAGTGTGGTATGAACGACTACGAGATTTCTTGATCATGCAAGGATTCAAGATAGGGAGGGTGGACACTACACTCTTCACCAAAGACATCGATGGAGAACTATTTGTTTGTCAAATTTATGTCAATGATATTATTTTTGGTTCAACTAACGAGGTTCTTAGCCATGAGTTTGGCAAAATGATGTCTAGGGAATTTGAGATGTCGATGATTGGAGAGCTTAACTTCTTCCTTGGATTTCAAATCAAGCAACTTCGATAGGGTACATTAATCTATCAAGAAAACTATACCAAGGACCTCTTGAAGAAATTTGAGATGGGAGATTGTAGCTCAAGAAGTACTCCAATGGCAACAAATTGTCATCTCAACGCGGACAAGGACGGTAAACCTGTTGACCAATCTAATTACCGTTCCATGATTGGTTCATTGCTTTATCTTACCGCATCTAGGCCCGATATCATGTTTAGTGTATGATTGTGTGCTCGCTTTCAAGCGGCACCTAAAGAATCGCATCGGAAGGCGGTCTTTAGGATACTTCGGTATCTCAAGCATACCCCAAGTGTAGGCCTGTGGTACCCCAAAGGTGCTAAATTCCATATCTTGGGTTACTCGGATTCGGACTTTTCCAGATGCCGTGTGGATCGCAAGAGTACCTCTGTAGGGTGCCACTTGCTTGGGCGTTCCCTAGTATCTTGGTCTAGTAAGAAGCAAAACTCTGTTGCCTTGTCCACTGCGGAAGCGGAATATATAGCGACTGGTGCATGTTGTGCCCAAATCCTATATATGAAGCAAACCCTTTTGGACTTTGTTGTTAAATTTGGTTGTGTGCCTCTCCTTTGTGACAATGAAAGTGCAGTTAAGATTGCTAAAAAAACCCGTTCAACACTCCTGCACTAAGCACATTGATATTCGCCATCATTTCTTGCGGGACCATGAAGCTAAGGGAGACATCTCCTTGCAAGGTGTTAGGTCCGAAGAACAATTGGCGGATATCTTCACTAAACCACTTGATGAGAAAACCTTTTCTAGACTAAGGAGTGAATTAAATGTGCTAGATGCATCGAACGTCATGTAAGAATGCATCACATATAGGTCTTGTCTAACTTTCAAAGGATAGGGGCGAGCAAGGGTTAGCTTGGGATGGCGGTTTTTTTTTTGGGTATCCCCAAGGCTTGGAGAATGGCTCTCCTGAAGAAGCCTTTGAAAGGTTCAAACTTGGCAAGATAGATTTAATTTATGTCTTGCATGATGCCTGCCATATAGACTTGCACTCACGTTTAATATCCTGCATTAAAAATTGTTTGGCATTGCATACGGTAGATTGTCACAAAGGGGAACCCACTTCATGAGAAAGAGACTTGTTTGAAATGCAATATCTCAACTCATATGTTGTGGAAAGAACAAAGTGTTAAGTGTGTTAATGCCTAAAGGAACATGTTTTAAAGAGATAGAAGTCTTCATCCTCTAGCTCACAAAGCATGAGCCTTACATTTTGTTTGGATTTTTCCTTGTTTTTTCTGGTGTTCTATTTGCTTTAGGGCTTAGCCAAGTTATTGGAAACTAGCGTTAAAGTTCTTCTGAGGTGCTAGGGGTTGCCCAAAAAGTCCTAAGACTTGTGTTTCTCTTTGTTTGTTTAAGTCAAAGTACATATATGGGTTGTTGCTGATCTTTTGTAGTCATCGGATTATCCGATACTTAGGGCAGAAACATCATCGGGTTTGTGCTTAAGTACAAGGGTCAGCTCAGACAAAAAGTCAAATCTACCGATGAGTTCATTCTGAGAAACATCGGAGCATCTGATGTTCACATTTCTAGAGTTGTGCCAGATTCAACCGATGATAAACTTTTCCACGTCGGATCATCCGATGCTGAAGGTGCCTCTGGAATAATTTTACTGTACCACTCGACCGATGCACCCTCTCAACTGACGTCGGATCATCCGATGCTAAAATCGAGCTAGGGTTCGGGCCACACCTACTTAGCGCGCCTCCCCGTTTTTTCTTTTTTTTTTTCTCTCTCTTCTCTCTGCCGCCGCCGCCCTCAGCGCCGCTGCTCGTCGCGCCGCCACTCCTCGTGCCCGGCCGCCGCGCTCCCCGTCGCGCCGCCGCCCTCCGCGTCACCGCGCCATTCCTCTTTGCTCGGCCGCCGCCAGTCCTCTTTGCCGCTAGGGTTCGCCCAGCCGCATCACCCTCCGAGCCATTGCTCCTCGCGCCCGGTCGCGTCGTACTTTGCGTCGCCGCCTCGTGCGCCCCGCATCGTCGCCCCGCGAGACCCCGTGACCTATGCCACTTCCTCGCCGTTCGCCATCGCACATTCTCCGAATTCGCCATCGTCAACTCTAGCCTGCGATCTCATCTTCGTTGTCATCACTCCTCTCATCAAGATGGGTCGTGACAAGAATAGAAAGGGAAAGGCCATTGAGGAGCCGGCAGCTAAGAAGCAAAAGCTGTCGAAAGAGATGAAGAAAGCTAGACAAGCTGAGATGCCCGCTCGCGCCGCTGAGGAGCGTGAGCGTGGCCAAGGAGGATCCCTAAGGATCTGGGAGTCCCCACAGAGGCAGCTACAGCCACAACAGACAGAGGAGACAAAGGAGTCTGAGGAGCCGCTTGCTCGTCGGTGCACAGTCAGGACCCGTGGAGGTCATCCAGCTGCAGCCCCGAGTCAGAGACCATCTGCAGCTGAGCTTCGGGAGGACAGAGCGACCGAGAGAGCCATCTATGAGATGCACACAATTGTCCGGGTTGGTGAGGGTGTCCGCCTGATTGACTATAGGAAAATGAAGGCAAAGCAGCTCAGGAAGCTTTGATAGAGCATTCTGCTTGAGGAGTGGTTCCCGCAGCCCAGAGAGCCACTTGTGGACAGCCGCTTCTGGACCCTGACACAGACGTCGCTGTATGAGACTTACAGACGTCGGGGCCATAAACTTTTCCAGCACAACTTCATTGACTGGGATCAGCTCGCACTTGCAGCCAGCATTGAGATTCGCCCTTTCTTTGAGAGGTACAGAGGGCTAGTGGAGCTGATGTCTTTCCAGCGGAGTGCCTACGTGGAGGACTGGGTCCGAGTTTTCTTTGCCACACTCTACGTTTCAGAGGGCCGCAGATCCATTGACTTTATGTTCATGGGCCAGCATCACCATCTGACTAGATAGACCTTGGGACAGCTGCTAGGCGTGAATCTCCATGACACCCGCCTACACGCAGGCCTGTTAATGGGCCGAGGCCCAACCCAAATCCTGATCCAATCCAATGTTTTTTTATCATAGGCCCTATCCTATCCGGCCCGATTCTGATCTGCTGAGCCCTATCCAACCCAGCCCTTATAAAAAATAAACCCAACTCTATCCTAATCCTTTTAAAAAATTCGGGCCAGCCCATTGGATTCAGCCCGTGGACCTTTTTTTCGGGTGAGTTGCTCGAATCTTCTTCTCTCCACCGCTGTTTCGTTTCGCTGCTCACAGCCGCACCAGATCTTCATGTCCTCCTCTTCTGGTCCTCGATGATGGCCTCGGGCGAGCACGAGACTCAAGCCTCCTGTCCATATACACCGGAGTGGCGCTGCCGCGCTTGAGATCCAAGCTCGATCCCCGAACTGCCTCCTCCTCGGTCGTCTACTCCGGCACCCGCGAGCTCGCCAAGTCGCTCCTCTGCCGCAACCTCCCGCCCTTCCTCGTGCTCCCGGCCTCCCGCAGTCCCGCTCGCCGGCTTCAGCGTCAACTTCTCCTCCTCAGCCATCATGGTCCCTAAGGAGCTCATCACCCAGCGCCTCCAGTCCGGCGCCGCCAAAGGCAGCTCCTTGCAGGTGCTCCTCCAGACCTCTACGCAGGCTACACCGCCACCTTGCTTCGCAAACTGCCCGCGGGAGTGCTCATCTACTCCTTCGAGTACATCAAGGCCTTCGCTCTCAACAAGAGCAGCAACAAGGAGACCCTCGTGGTAGTAGAAGCTTGCAGCAGACATCAATCGGAGTGCACTTTGCTGCTTGGGTTTTCCTTGAGGGAGTGCCCGCCTGGTCTTCGTTCTGAGAACATCGGTCGGTCTTCGCCGCCGCTCCTCGAGTTTCTCGCAGGCCGCGGGGGTGGTGGGGGGCGAGCTCCCGTCGGCGCAGGCCGCGGTGGTGGTGGAGGGCGGCGCACTCGTCGCTGGGGGAGCGCTCGTTTCGCTGCAGTTTTGCTAATGGCCCGTGTGCTAACCCTGGGTCATGATCCACGGGTTGGGCCCTATTTTCGTAAACGGGCCATATATAAAATCCAATCCTTTTAAATCACAATCCGACCCAATCCAATCCTTTTCCTTTAACAGCCCATAATGATCCTAATCCATCCAGCCCAATAGATTGGAGGCCCATTCGGCCCTTGGGCTCACTCGGCCCATTTGCAGGCCTACCTACACGAGTTAGTCTATGGACAGGCTGACCCACCGAGGAGGCCGCTCACTGGAGGTGTGGCACCACCTTTTGAGGAGATTCGGTCACTGTTTGCTCAGCCCTTCACACCTGACCAGCCTAGGGTACCTGCTCTACTCACTCCGGCTGCACATACTGTTTACCTTGCCTTGCACCGCACGCTACTACCCAGGTCAGGATACCTTGAGGGCTTCACCAGTTTGCAGCAGACCCTCCTGTTCTATGTCATGAACGGGATGCAGTTTGACATCATGGATATCTTCATCTGTGAGATGGAGTATGTCATCACATATGGAGTTGGGATTATGAGACAGCTCATGTTTGGCCACTGGATCAGTTACCTGCTCTACCTATTGGCTCCAGAGGGATCCGCCATGCGTGACAGTCTCACCGACAAGAGCGTCACTCAGTTCGGACACTACTGTGCTCCAGTTCCTAGAGACTTCCGCCTTGGCCGCCCAGTTGAGCATCAGGTCCGAGCTCGAATTTCAGAAGAAGACTGGGTAGACTTAGCAGAGGAAGACTTAGGAAAGGCTGAGGCTCAGGGAGGGGATCTACAACATATCTGGTCAGAGAGTGACACTAGTGACAGTGTTGAGGAGTACTTCCCACCTCCTCCCTCACCCAGGCAGCACGAAGCGGAGGCTGGAGGCTCGACTACACCACCACCTCCTACCCCACCTCCGGTGTCCGAGGCACAGGTCTCTCAGCTATCCGAGCTTACTTCTCTACTACAGTAGATGGTTGAGCAGCAGTGACAGGATCGGCTTGCAGCTGAGCAGGCTAGAGCTAAGCAGGTTGCACGTCTTGTGGAGCTCCAGCAGCAGCAGCAGCAGGAGATGCAGCGTCAGATAGCCTGCGAGAGGCAAGAGGACACTGACAGGCTCACTGGACTCATTGACCAGATGCATCAGCGTACTCTTGACCAGCAGCAGCAGACGCAGCAGGCCATGATGGGCATCCTGGGGTTGATCACCAACCTCTACACTCAGACAGGGATTGCCCTGCCCTCACAGCTTCCTGGTCTAGCTCCAGGTCCACCTGTCCTAGCACCAGTCTCAGCTCCAGTGTCAACCACGTCGATACCGACTATTAGCATGTCACCACTGCTTGCCCCAGGCGCACTGATTCACTCTCCTCTACCGGCTACGACCCTCTTTCAGCAGACTCCGGCTTCGGTTGTCAGTGCCCCGCTACTGGCAGTCTCGACTCAGCAGACACCCTTAGTACCAATAGCGGCTCCCGCAGCCCCGGTCTCCTCCACTCTAGCCTCAGCAGCAGCTCCATCTCTCCAGGAGATGGACCGACGACAGCACCCCTGACGGCGACCAGTTCGTCATTGCCCCAAGCGCTCAGGATCCTTAGTCACTCGATTTCCCTTTTTGGTGTCTTGATGCCAAAGGGGGAGAATATTCATAGTCAGGGGAGGGATAGCATAGTCTTTGGGGGAGTCGAAGCAGACAAAATCAACTCACCGGATCATCCGATGTATCCAGAAAAAACTACATCGGTCGAGTTGGCTCTGCAGCGGAAAAAGACCTCAATCTTGGGTATACACCGGATCATCCGATGTTGAAGCATGTGTTACTTCGGTCGATCATTCTAGTAAGCAATTTCCATGGACCAAGTAACACCGGACCATCCGATGTACAAATATGCCACATTGGTCGATCATTCCAGTAAGCATTATTTCTGGACCATCCTGGACCAAGTGTCACTGGATTATCCGATGTACAGGTGTATACACATCGGTCGATCAACGGTCATATCTGACACAGTGACCTCAACTAATTTGTATTCGACCAATGACAGCTGAAGGGAGAACATCGAAACATCCGATGTTTGCAGAACAGTGATGTCAGCCTACTTTTCCAACGGCTATCTCGTGGAAGCTGACTATTTGTACCCCTTCAACTAGTCATTTAGACAAGTCTTGATGCCCTGAGCTACTCTACACATTATCAAGCATTCAATACGTTGAACAACCACTTCCACATCATTTACACCACTTGTACACCAAGAGATAGGCTAGAACTTACTAGAGATGATGCTTGTGTGCTTCCATTCTTTGTGATTGGAGTCTCTAGTCTAGTGAGAGCTGTAAGTGAGTGTCTCTTGGTGATTTCATTCACCGTGTATTAGTTGGTGATCTAAGAGATCCTTTCGGAGCTTGCCAAGTCGGTTGTGGAAGCCCGGAAGATCAAACTTGTACAAGGCTTGAGCTCCACCTTGCCGGAGATGGTGAACGGAGACTCTTAGTGAGATCCCTAGTCTTGGTAACTTGGGAGTGGCTACACCCTTGGTGGGTGTCACAACGTGGATGTAGGAAGGTCTTGATGATCTTGCCGAACCACGGGATAAATCACTGTGTCTTCGTGTCTTCTCAGGAGTTTGCATACTCTTCCTTTCCCGTTATACTTATGCATTTTATATACCGCAAACTTATTATTTACTTGAATGCATAGGTTGTTTGCATAGGGAATTGGGCTTTCAGTAGTTGAGTTTTTATTGCTTTAGTTTTAAAAAAGAAGCCCAATTCACCCCCCCTCTTGGGAAATCGATCCTTACAATTGGTATCACAGCGACGCTGCTCATTGGATCATTCTAGCTTCACCGCTAGAGAGCCAAAATGGCCAAGATTGGGGGTTCGGTTCCCATCTTCGAGGGAAAGAACTTTTCCTATTGGAAAGCACGTATGCGTGCTTATCTAGAGGCTATTGTTCCCGAGGTATGGGAAGCGACCCATGCGGGGTTTGGTGAGCATAACTACATAGGTGATCAAATCAAGTGGGATGCCAAGGCTAGAGATGCTATTTACGAATGCATTAGTCAAGATGTGTTTGCTAGGATTGCTAGCAAAGAAAAAGATTGTGAAATTTGGGCTTGCTTGATTGAAATTCATGAGGGTTCTTCTCGCGTTAAAGAACTAAAGTATCACATGCTTAAGGCCAAATATGATGAGTTCAAAATGCTACCTCATGAGAATGTCAATGAAATGTTTTCTCGCTTGAATGTTCTTATTGAGAAAATTAATGCTCTTGATATTGCTCCTCTTGGCAAGGGACTCATCAACCGCAAGATTCTTATGCTCCTTCCTAAGCCAAAGTATAACATCATCAACTCCATGCTTCAAAAGGAATCTCTTGATCACATTGAAGTTTCTGAACTTATTGGAGAGATTTGCGCTCATGAGATGAGTGTGCTTGGGATGATGGAGTAATCATCTTCAAAGATAATTTCTCTAAAGGCTTCCACCAAGAGAACAAATCTCAAGAAAAAGAAAGTGATCAAGCCTAGCTCAAGTGAAGAAGAGAAAGCATCAAGTGAAGATGACGATGATGAGCTTGCCTTGATGATGAGAAAATTCTCTCGCTTGAACTCCAAGATTGCCAAGAAGGGATACAACTTTGATCCCAAAAAGAAAGCATTTCTACCAAGGAAAGAGACAACAAGACCTGCTATAACTGTGGTGATCAAGGCCACATCTCCTATGATTTTCCAAAACCGAACAAAAGAAGAGAGAACCACAAGGGCAAGCATCGCAAGCTTGAGGATAGTGAGGATGATGAAGAAGATGTCAAGCCCAAGCCAAGATTATTTGGGAAGAAGAAGTATGACAAAGGCAAAAAGGCAAAACTCTTTACAAAAAAGAGAAAAGGTCCACAAAAAGGTGTTCATGTGTGAGGCAAATGAATGGATTACCGATGCAGAATCTAGTGATGAAGAGAGTGAATCTGAAGAAGAGAGCTTGGCCGGCCTTGCCATTGCCAACAATGATGATTCATCCCTTCGTCCACCTCCCATGTGCCTCATGGCAAACGGTAACACCAAAGTATGTGATGACTCTAGCGATGATGAGCTTTCCCCCGATGACTTAGCTTCAATGATAAATGAATACCACACTATCATTAAAAGGGAAAAGAGTAAGGTCAAGGCTCTTGAAGAAGCTCGTGCTAAGCTCGAGAGTGCTAACCTCGATTTGCTTGACAAGTATGAAAGCATACTTAAGGAGCATGACACGCTCAAATCTCATGTCAAGCAAGTTGAGGAGGATAAGGCTCAAATCATGCTAGATCATCATGAGCTTGACTTAGCACACAAAGCACTCTTGGGAAAGCACAATGAGTTAATCCAAGAGCATCAAGTACTTAACCTTGCCTATGAAGTCATTGATCAAAAATTGAAAACCATAAAGAAAGAAACCCTTAATGATAAGGTATCCATTGTTTCATATGCCACTAATGTCTTGCATAAGTCTTTGCCTTTGAAAGAGAATGCTAGGGAGAAGGATTTGATGGATGAAATTGGAAGTCTCCGCACTAGTGTGGCAAGACTATCTAAGGGAGAAGTCAAGCACAAAGAAATCCTCTTCCAACAAGCAAAGGCCTTCAACAAGAGAGGACTTGGATCCTTCCCGGTGCCTAAAAAAGGAAAGGTGCCCTCACCGGAGCTTAAAACAAGCTTCATCAAGGAAGTTGGTTCTTATTGCCAACATTGCAAGGTCACCAGTCACCATACAAGGGAGTGTCCTCTTCCTAACAGGCCTTCTCCAGAATTGCCTACTAACTACAAGTCCACCTTTGATGATCACTATTATCTCTTGAGTAAAGTAGATGGCAAGGTGAAGGCAAGGTTCATTGGCAAGGACATGAAGGGCATGAACGGGAAGCTTCCCAAGCAACTTTGGGTCCCAAAAACACTTGTATCACACATACAAGGACCTAAGTTAGCTTGGGTGCCTAAAATCAAAAACTGAATTCATGTGTGTAGGTGAACTACAAAGCCGGAGGAAAGCATTGGGTACTCGATAGCGGGTGCACTCAACACATGACCGGCAACAATGGTATGTTCACCTCCATAGAGAACCCTGGCAATCATGAACAAGTCACCTTTGGTGACAACTCTAAAGGGAAGGTAATTGGGTTGGGTAAGATTGCAATTTCACGTGATTTATCTATTTCCAATGTGTTGTATGTTAGGTCACTTAGTTTCAATTTGCTTTCCATTGCACAATTATGTGATCTCTGGATCCGCGGAGATTGCACTGCGGGAGTCACTGCGCTGGAAGAACTTCACGCGCTTGCAACAGCGCAGGAAGGAGCATCTGGAAAGGAGCTAGCTGCTCAACCTCCGAGCACTCGTCACTGAGGCTCAACCTCTGCACAACGCGTGCAGCCAAGCGGTGACACCGACATTCCTGTCAAAGTCGTCCATATTGGTTCTGATGTTGCCCAGAATACCCGTATATCGCGAGGTCTGGACAACAAATAGGAGCTCTCACTCATCACTTTCCTCCGGGTGAATGTTGACGTGTTTGCCTGGAGACCATCACAAATGCATGGGATCCCCAGGGAGGTGACTGAGCACAGCTTGAAGTTTTACATCGACGCATGGCCAGTACAACCGGAAGCAATCAGTCGAGCAACAGAACTTCATCCGACAAGAAATCAAGAAGCTGCTCAAAGTTGGTTTCATCCAAGATGGTTGGCAAACCCAATCGTTGTACCCAAGGCCGGCGGGAAGCTTCAGATGTGTATCGACTACACCACCTTGAATAAGGCATGTCCAAAAGATCCATTCCCACTACCTAGGATAGACCAAATAGTGGACTCCACCTCTGGGTGTAAGATATTGTGTGTCCTAGATGCATATTATGGTTACCATCAGATCCAAATGTCTAGGGAAGATGAAGAGCATACTGCCTTCATAACAGTAGATTGATTGTATTGTTATACTGCCATGCCATTCGGTCCCAAAAATGTTGCTTCAACTTTTGTGCAAGCAATGCACAAAACATTTGGAGAGCTCATTAGAGACTTCATGGAGTTCTATGTCGATGACATCGTCGTGAAGGTGAAGAACAAGGAGTCACTCCTTGACAACCTACAAGCCGTCTTGGACAAGCTGCGCATGACGCGCACCAAGCTGAACCCGGACAAATGTTTCTTCGGGGTTAGCTTCGAGAAGCTCCTCGGATTCTTCGTGACTCACCGAGGAATTGAGGCAAACCTGGTGAAGATTAAGGCCATTGAAGACATGCGGCCCCCAACCCGCATCAAGCATGTCCAGAAGCTAACTGGATGTCTAGCTGCGCTCAATCGGTGGGCGCTACCCTTCTTCAAGTTATTGAGGAAGACCGAGCCATTCCATTGGTCTGAAGAAGCAAAAAAGGTGTTCCAAGAGCTTAAATAGCTCCTCACCACACTACAAATCCTAGTAGCTCCGAACCCTGGTGAGCCTCTACTGCTTTACATTTCTGCAACTATGGAGATTGTCAACATGGTCTTGGTCATAGAAAGATCAGAGCCATCTCCAGTTCAGGATCCTAGACCCCTCCGGGAGGGTCTGGAGCTACCTGAAGGCGAGTCTGGGTCCCAGCTCCTAGGCACGGATCTTCATGGCAAAATGCTAGAGGATCAACCTCTCTCATCTGAGGGAGTTCACATGGCTGATCAAGAAGATCCGGACCCCTCCGGTAGGGTTCGGGTTGAACAAGAAGAAGTTTCGGACCCCTCCGGGAGGGTCCAAGAAGCTCAACAAGAAGGTCAGGACCCCTCCGGGATGGTTCGAGTTGATGAAGAAGCTCTCGACCCCTCCAGGAGGGTCCGGACCGTCCAGCGCCTAGTGTACTTCATCGGTGATGTACTTCATGATGCCAAGACTGGATACATTGAGGTGCATAAGCTGCTTTATGCAGTTCTTATTGCCTCAACGAAGCTTCGTCATTACTTCCAAGCCCACGAGATATCAGTGGTAACATCCTATCGACTGTGTGCCATATTGCACAATCCCAACTCTACCGCGAACATCGCCAAGTGGGCTGCGGAATTGGCAGAATTTGATCCAGAATTCTTGCCGCGACAAGCTATAAAGAGTCAAGCCTTGGCTGATTTCGTTGCGGAGTGGACACCTTCTCCATCAAATCCTGGGGGCCCCAGTGAGCAGAAGTCAAAACCCAAGGTACCGGTCTTCACCGAACCTCATTGGACTCTCTACTTCGATGGCTTCGTGCAGAAGCAGGGGGTCAGAGATGGAATACTTCTCCTCGCTCCGACCGGGGAGAAAGTCAAATACATGGTGCACCTTGACTTCAAGGCAACCAACAACATGGCGGAGCATGAAGCTCTCATATATGGGCTCAAGGTGGCGCTATCATATGGCATCAAGCAGATACTGGTCAAGGGTGATTTGCAGCTTATTATCAAGCAAGTCAAAGGCAAATGCAGCTGCAACAACCCACAACTCGTTGCTTACCTCCTTGAAGTCCAAAAGCTCCAGAAGGACTTTGATGTCCTAGATCTTTGCCATGTCCATCATCTCAACAACGCTGAAGCTGATGAACTCCCGACGAAGGCTTCAACTGGAGCTCAAGCTCTCAATGAAGTTTTTGTCAGGAGGTTGTCAAGACCAACCGCTCATCCTGCCGAACTGAGCGAAGGCGGCGACATCAGCACCTCAAAGCTAGCAGTCTCGGTGGCCCTATTACCATGGCGTCCACCAAGAGTCGTAGGCGCTGCAGGAAGCTCTGAGCAACCCAACATGCAAGACTCAGAAGCTCAAGTTAGCTCCGATGCATGGATCTTGGAGATCCGGAGCTACTTGAAAGACAATGCCCTTCCTGAAGACAGTGCATCCGCTGACCGGATCGTCAGATTGGCTAAAAATACACGTTGGTAGAAGGGGATCTATACTGGCGCGATGCCAACAGCATCCTAATGCGGTGCATTGCAAGGGAAGAAGGTTGTGAGCTCCTTGCGGAAATCCATGGAGGCGAGTGTGGGGATCATGCATCTTCCTGCAAGTTGGTTGGTAAAGCCTTCCGGCATGGATTCTACTGGCCTATAACACTCCAGGATGCAGTCGATCTGGTAAAAAAGTGTTAAGCATGCCAGTTCCACGCAAAACAAATTCACACTCAGCTCAATCACTGCAAATGATACCTCCTACATGGCCATTCGTTGTGTGGGGGATGAACATTTTGGGACCTTTCCCAAAAGCCATCGGAGGTTACAGCTTCCTGTATGTTGCCATCGACAAGTTCACCAAGTAGCCGGAAGCAACTCCAGTTGCGACTATCAATAAACATTCAACTATCAAGTTCTTAAAGTCCATAGTCTGCAGATTTGGAGTTCCGAATAGAGTCATCACTGACAACGGAACCTAATTAACAAGTGCGGCATTTCAAGAATATTGCAAAGACCTCGGCATTCAAGTCAGCTACGCATCAGTAGTTCACTCGGCTAGTAATGGCTAAGCCAAGAGAGCAAATACAGAAATATTGAAAGGACTCAAGACGTGCACATATGAGCGCTTGAAGAAACACGGAGCCAACTGGATAGAAGAGCTTATGTCCGCACTGTGGGAAAGTAGGACTACACCTAGCCGGTCAACTAGAGAAACACCCTTCTTCCTGGTATATGGAGCTGAAGTGGTCCTTCCTCTGGAGATCACCATGGGATCGCTCCGGTTCTGGACCTTCGACTAAGCCGCACAGAACCACCTCCAGCGTGAAGACATTGACATTATCGACGAGGGAAGGTGCCAAGCAGCTGTTCAGAATGCACGTTATCACCAGGCGCTCTGGCGCTATCATCCAAGGCATGCGCACAACCGACGACTCGAGGAAGGCGATCTGGTGCTGCGTAGATGAAAGCATCTAGGCCCCCATAAGGTATGGTTTTGGTGATTAATGACAACCGTTGGATATCACTAATAAGTTTGTGGATGCAATGCCTCTCATATAACTCATCACACTTAATGGAATCTATATTTATATCATCTACTACTCATTGGATACAATTGGAGACCCCTCAACAAACTATTTTACGAGGTCAATCGATTTTCATGAAGACTGAAAGAAAAACATATATGTCAAAATTATTCCTTCAAAATTGACAGCACACGAGACTTAGTTGCCATCAGAAGAACATTTCAAACCAATGTCTAAGAAGTCACTCGGACAAATTCCAAAAGAATCACTTAGAACAACTCGAAGCAGGCAAAATCAACTCACTGGATCATCTAATGTATCCAGAAAAAACTACATCGGTCGAGTTGGTTCTGCAGCAGAAAAAGACCACAGTCTTGGGTATACACCGGATCATCCGATGTTGAAGCATGTGTTACTTCGTTCGATCATTCCAGTAAGCAATTTCCCTGGACCAAGTAACACTGGACCATCCGATGTACAAGTATGCCACATCGGTCGGTCATTCCAGTAAGCATTATTTCTAGACCATCCTAGACCAAGTGTCATCGGATTATCCGATGTACAGGTGTATACAACATTAGTCAATCAACGGTCATATCTGACACAGTGACCTCAGCTAATTTGTATTCGACCGATGACAGCTGAAGGGAGAACATCGGATCATCCGGTGTTTGCAGAACAGTGATGTCAGCCTACTTTTCCAACGGCTATCTCGTGGAAGCTGACTATTTGTACCCCTTCAACCAGTCATTTAGACAAGTCTTGATGCCCTGAGCTACTCTACACATTATCAAGCATTCAATACGTTGAACAACCACTTCCACATCATTTACACCACTTGTACACCAAGAGATAGGCTAGAACTTACTAGAGATGATGCTTGTGTGCTTCCATTCTTTGTGATTGGAGTCTCTAGTCTAGTGAGAGCTGTAAGTGAGTGTCTCTTGGTGATTGCATTCATCGTGTATCAGTTGGTGATCGGAGAGATCCTTTCGGAGCTTGCCAAGTAAATTGTGGAAGCCCGGAAGATCAAACTTGTACAAGGCTTGAGCTCCGCCTTGCCGGAGATGGTGAACGGAGACTCTTAGTGAGATCCCTAGTCTTGGTAACTTGGGAGTGGCTACACCCTTGGTGGGTGCCACAATGTGGATGTAGGAAGGTCTTGATGATCTTGCCGAACCACGGGATAAATCACCGTGTCTTCGTGTCTTCTCGGGAGTTTGCATACTCTTCCTTTTCCCGTTATACTTATGCATTTCATATACCGCAAACTTATTATTCACTTGAATGCATAGGTTGTTTGCATTGGGAATTGGGCTTTTAGTAGTTGAGTTTTTATTGCTTTAGTTTTTAAAAAGAAGCCCAATTCACCCCCCCCTCTTGGGCATTCGATCCTTACAGTAGAACACTAACTCGTGAAGGGATGAACAAACTTTCCCCCAGCTGGGAAGGTCACTTCCGAGTGATCAAAGTATCCCGTCCCGGATGCGTTAGCTTGGCAACTGAGGATGGGACCCCACTTCCCAATCCTTGGAACATCGAGCACCTCTGTAAGTTTTATGCTTAGTTTCACGGAAGTGAGTCTATAATTACACACAATGTAAGTTATAGATTCTATACACAGAGTCGGGTAGGTCCTCCAGGAGAACATCCGGACCCCTCTGGGAGGGTCCGGAGTGTTCAAGCAACATTTAACTCGGTCCCTGTACTCAAAGTGTGGCTTACCTACCCTGGGATAGAACAATATGAAAAGCACACTTGGCCTAGTTCTGAACTCTAAGTGTGTCCTTGTCTCCCATGTAATTCGGACCTATAATGAAAGACATTGTTGTGTAAAAGCGGACTCCACGTGCATTAATTTTGTACAGGCTCATTTTCTTTTATTATCCTTTTCCTTCTTGTCTATAACGAAGTTGTGCAATTCTTTTCGAGCTTTAGTCCAAAGTTATTCATATGTTCTACAAGTGATATTGTCAATTTTTTCGGATCTTAGCATTGCTAGACGGTCTACTCGCCTGAATGCCAAAGCTATTGTCAGGTTCGGAGTGTGCTATCGACTTAGCCTGGTCAAACACCCTTAGTACGCCACTCTACCTACATTTCGGTAGGCCTCGGTAGGGCGGGTCCTGAAGGCATTTGGATCTGGAGAGATTGCATCAATGTACTTGTTATCATATTGAGTTCTTTTGGATCTAAAATTCAAATAAGAATAGTAAGCCGCAAAAGAGTTCTAGGGGAGAGGACAAATTTTACTGTTTTTCTTATCTTTAATGCGCAGGAAAATTGGGAAACTCATGGCAATGGTGGAAGATGCCGGAGCTACTAAGCTACGACATCTCCCAAGGGAGCCCGCCATCGACGTTTCTAATGTTGAAAGTGGGCATCCTCGGAGCTAACAAGCTCCAACAACTCCCACGGGGCCAGACGTCGACGTGAAGCATAATGACGATTCAAGCAAAGATGGTGAAGAAATCACCCCGAGGGAATTCGTTGTCGACGTATTCTATGTTGATGGTGGATATCGTCGAAGCCAGGAAGCTACCAAGCTCCGACAACCCCAGAGGGCCCACCGTCGACGTTCTACGAGTTGACAGTGGGTGCTGTCGAAGCTACCAAGCTCTGACAACCCCAGGGGGCCCACTGTCAACATTCTACGCGTTGACAGTGGGTGCCGTCAAAGCTACCAAGCTCTGACAACCCCAGGGGGCCCGTCGTCGACATTTCTATGCGTTGACAGTGGGTGTCGTCGAAGCCACCAAGCTCCGACAACCCCAGGGGGCCCGCCGTTGATGTTCTACACGTTTACAGTGGGTGCCATCAAAGCTACCAAGCTTTGACAACTCTCAGGGGGCCGGCGTCGATGCAACAAAGGGTCCCTGGAGGTGTCGGAGGTAAACTTCAGACCTAAATGCTAAGTGTGCTGACTACAAGTACGAAGCATTCAAGTCATCAAGACATTGTCAAAACCTTTTGGTACATGTTCGCAATCAAATTGTGTACATCTACTAGGGGGCCAACAAGATAAAGGACAATGAATTGAAGACAACCACAAAAAGGAATTCATTCATTCAAGGAGTTTGAATTTCATTCATTTGAAGGACTAGACTGGATTATAAAATGAGGATTACAGTAAAAGGCAAAAGAAAAAGGTCCTGGCTACTGGAGGTCCTAGGTCCTATGGAAATACGAGGCAACTTTATGGGAAACTTCTTGAACGCTAGCCCTGACGGCATCTTCCTCTTCAACAATGGGCCCTTCAAACACCGGATCCAGAGAGAGTTGGGGGTCTTGGCTTTTGAAACACGACAGCACAAATTCGATAATGTTCTTGGCCATAGACTTCCCTTCTGTCTCAAATCGGTCGGCGATGACATCACCCATCACGTCCAGCTTGCTGCTGGTAGAGCCCAATGCTACCAACGCCTTGTCCAGCTCCGCCTCAGCATCCTCCGGACGTACCAGGCTGAAGCCAAGCGGCACCAGAGCCTTGTTTGCATGCCCCAGGAAGTCCTAAACTTGCTAATACTCCGTCGTCCTCGCATTCTTGAGTTCCTCCAGCAACCTTCTAGCGGCCGCAAGCTCCAAACCTTCCCGACACTATAGGAAACGCTGATACTTACGTCGGCCAGTTTAATTTACATCGGCTGGCCGACGTAATTTAATTAACTTACGTCGGTTGTAGGAACCCGACGTAAGTAAGTTAACCTATGTCGGTTGTCGACGTCAGTAACTAGCCGGCAACAGTTAATGATCACTTAGGTCGGCACGGACAACAGGCCGACGTAAATAAGTGGGCCGATGTAAATAAGCCTTAACTTATGTCGGCTAAGAGGATGGCTGTCGTAAGTTACATCGACCGACGTAAGTTGAATATTTAGCCGACGTAAGTTACATATTTTAACCTACCCCGCGCGCGCCTTCTCTTTTCTTCCTTACCCGCCGCTTTCTCTTCTCCCCGCCGCCCGCGCCCGACGCTGCCGCTCCCGACGCCGCCACTCCCCGCCGCCGAGCCGCCGCGCCGCCGCCGTCCGACGCTGCCGCTGCCACCAGGTAACCTCCCCTCCCCTCCTCTCCCCTCCCCTCCCCTCTCCTCCCCTCCCCGTCGACCGCCGGCCCGGCTCCCCTACCCCTCCCCTAGCTAGCGCCGCCCCGCCCTCCCTCCCTGATCGCCGCCGTCTGGCCCTCCCTCCCCCTCCCCCTCCACCTCCCCTACACGGCCGAGTGCCACCCCCCTCCCCCTCCCCTCCCCGGCCCCCCTCCCCCTCCCCTCCCCCTCCACCTCCCCTCTCCGGCCCCCCTCCCCTTACCCTCCCTGGCCGACGGCCACCCTACCTCCCCCTCCCCTCCCCGGCCCCCCTTCCCCTACACAGACCCCCACCCCCTCCCCTCCACAGACCCCCCCACCCCCTCCCCAGCAGAACAGACCCCCCCCCCCCCACCCCCTCCATAGACCCCCCCACCCCCCATCCCCCCACCCACACCCCCTCCACATTGAAATTTGAATTTAATTGAATTGTTATGTTTAAATTTGATTTGATTTGAATTGTTCAATTTGGAAATTGAATTGAACATAGTTATTAAGGCGTTGCTTTAGCATCGCTAAAGCGATGCTAAAGCGGTAAGGCGCTCCGGCATCGTAAGGCGTCCCTGTCGCCTTGCTTTCTAGGGTAAGGCGGCGGCGGCCGGGGAAGCCGGCAGCGGCAGGGAAAGCCGGCGCCGCGGGAGCAGGGGATGCCAGGCAGGGGAGAGGGGGTGGCGGCCGCCGTGCCGGTGATCTTGGCTGTCATGCGATCCGGGCAGGAGCAGGGGACGCCGGGCGGGGAAGAGTGATGGCGCCGATCTCGGGAGGAAGAGTGGGGGTTAGGCACGACCCTATCGCCGGCGGCGGAGGCAGTGGGAGTGCCGATCTGAGTGCGAGCGGGGTGGGGTGGGAGGGGGGAGCGAGGGCGCCGATCTGCGATGGGATGGCGGCGCTGGCCGCTGGTTCTGTCGGGCTGGGGGGCAGGGGCGCCGATCTGTAGCCTGGGTTAGGGTTGGACGGTTCCTTTCATGACTCTTGATTCTAATCCAACGGTTGGTAGTGTCGATAGTTGTTGGATGGGCTGAGTTGGGCTAGAAAAGTGGAACTGGGCTGATTTGAGCTGGAAAAATGAAACTGGAATACACATATACTGCTGCATTTTAATTTTTATACCTAATAAATACTTCTATTTTCCTATTTTTACATAATAATAAGGCGTCGCCTCGCCTTACGCCTTACCGCTTAAAAGTTAAAAAGGGGATCCATCGCCTTAAGTTGCCTTACCGCCTTAAGAACGTCAATGACCCGCGATTGTGTGGACGGTGGAAATGGATGTGGAATTGTCATCTAAGACCAACTTTCCTCTCACTCTTTCTCTATTTCTTTACTCTCTCTTAAATGACCTCAAAATGAAAATGAGCAACGTAACCTATAGCAATGTATTACCCGTTTCGGATCGGCACGTCTCACATGCCATTGGCATGTGAGACGTGCAGGTTCGGAATTGTCCCTTTTTGGACAGCCTCAGAGTGACCGAGGGGGCGTGGCTTGTGACGAGATGTGGGTCCGGATTTGGACGAGATTTCGGTGGCGTAACCCTGTTGTTCTCTGCTGCACCATTTTTGGGTATGCAGTGGAGAACAGCGGGGTTATGCTGCCGAAATTTCGTTCGAATATGGATCACGCGTCTCGTCATGAGCACGCTCCGCTCGGTCACTCTTGGGTGGGTTTAGGATCTATCTGCCTAGGTTGTAGGGCCATGACATAACATAACAATACATTAACGACAATTTCTTTCGTGTTAAACCGCAGAGACAAACATGGGTGAAGACCGCAATTGGATGTATACTGGCTGGAAGAGCAGAACTGGTGGTCACTCAGATGAGTGGTACGCCAAGATAGAAGCTTTTGTGGAATGAGTTTTTTCATTGTCAAATAGCGATAAGGCGTGGTGCCCATGTACGAAATGTCGAAACGGAACGTTTTTGGATAAAGTGGAACTTACGATGCACTTGTGTTGAAACGGTTACATGTCACATTATGAGTTGTGGAACTTCCATGGCGAGACAGCTTCTCAAGCTGTACAAGAAGTGGAAGCAGACAATGATGATGCTACAGAGGTTGATATGATAGATGAGATGCTGGAAGCTATACGACCAGAGCTTACAGAAGATCCTCAAACAGCAGAGGTTAAAGAGTTCTTCAAACATCTCAAAGATTAAGAAGAGGCACTGCATGGACACACTAAAATGTCAATCCTCAATTTTGTGACTAGACTTATGGCAATTAAGTCTAAGTTCTTCTTTTCTAACAATTGTTACAACATGCTCATTGATTTGTTCAAGGATGCCCTTCCACAACCCAACAAAGTGCCTAAGGATATGTACAACTCGAAGAAAATTCTTTCCGGTCTCGGTATGAAACACAAAAAGATTGATGTGTGTCCGGACAACTGCATGCTTTTCTGGAGAGAGCATGCGAATGAGAACAAATGTTTGAAATGTGGTCAGCCGAGGTCTGTCGAAGTTGTTAATAACGATGGTAATACTATGACAACGGAAGTCGCACGTAAGCAGCTTCGTTACTTACCTGTGACACCAAGGTTGAAGTGGCTGTTCCTTTCAAGAAAAAAAACGGCCAGACAAATGAGATGGCACAAAGAAGGTCAGCGTGAGAACAATGGAGTCATGACGCACCCGTCCAATGGTGAGGCATGGAAGGCGCTGGACTGGTTCGACCCAGAATTTGCTTGTGAAGCGTGTTCGCATCGGGTTGGCGACAGATGGGTTCACGTCGTTCAGCACAAACGCCGCACCATACTCCTATTGGCCCGTCTTTGTCATTCCGTACAATCTTCCACTGCCTTTTTTGCATGAAGAACGAGTTTATGTTTCTTAGCCCCATTGTACCTGGGCCAGATCATTCTGGGTCACGTCTCAACGTGATGTCGAAAACCGTTGATCGAAGAGTTGAAAATGTTGTGGACAGGAGTCGAAGCGTACGACTGTTACAAGAAACAGAAATTCAACCTCCGAGCTGCTTATTTGTGGTCCGTTCATGATTTTCCGGCATACGGCATGTTTTCTGGATGGAGCACTCATGGTCAGTTGACGTGTCCGATATGTGCCTCGGATATCGATTGCTTTCGACTTACCCATGGAGGCAAGATATCTTACTTCGATTTTCATAGATGTTGGCTGCCTCCGAATCAATTGTTTAGACAACAGAGGAATGTCTTCAGAAAGAACACCGTTGTCACTAAAGGACCACCGAAACGTCTTAACAGGTCAGAAATATCTGATATGTTGGACAAATTGGTGCCAGATGAAGGTCGTCCTAGATATTTCGAAGGTTACGGAGACAAACACAATTGGACTCACATATGTGGACTTTGGGAGTTACTGTATGTGAAGTCGTTGATTCTAAGGCACAACATTGATGTTATGCATCAAGAGCGTAACATGGCCGAAAGTATCATAAGCACATGCATGGACATGACGGGCAAAACAAAAGACAACTTAAAGGCTCGAAAGGATCTTGCCGAGCTTTGTAACCGTCAAACTCTTGAGCTCTCCGAAAATGGTGGTAAACCACATGCTCCTTTTTGTCTTCGACCTAAAGAAAAAAAAGAAGTTCTCGAAAGGTTGCAAAGGTTGAAATTCCCAGATGGTTATGCAGCTAGTCTGAGACGAGCCGTGAATGTGAAAACGGGAAAGCTCATTGGGTTGAAGAGTCATGATTATCACATAATCATGGAAAGACTTCTGTCTGTTATGTTTCGAGGATATTTTGACGATGCAGTGTGGAAGGTGTTAGCCGAGCTTAGCCACTTCTATAGGCAACTCTATGCTAAAGAAATCACGCCAGATATGATGACTAAATTGGAAAAGGAGGTCCCGGTACTTTTGTGTAAGATGGAAAAAAATTTCCTCCAGGATTTTTCAATCCAATGCAATATCTCTTAATTAATCTTCCATTTGAAGCGAAAGTGGGCGGCCCCGTGCAATATAGGTGGATATATCATATTGAAAGATCACTTAGATATCTGAAACCAATGGTTGGTACCAGGGCAAGGGTTGAAGGTTGCATCGTTGAAGCTTTTACTCTTAAGGAAGTAGGATACTTCTCAAGTGTTTACTTTGCAGAGGAAAACAATGTTAATACTTCGGTAATGCGGTACAATATAGATGAGCAACCTCCTTGTAGAGATCTCTCCATTTTTGCAACAAGAGACACTACTGTTGGTAGTTACACTTCGTACGATGTTAGTGAAAAAGAAAGGCGTGCTGCATTCTTCTACATGTACGCTAATATGGAAGAAATGAATGAATATTTCAAGTAAGTGTTTCTCCTACACACGCTTTTCACCATCTTTTCCGACACATGTATTCTAAAAGGTTCTCTTTGTTGTGTAGTATGTTCGACAAGCAAAATTGGAGACATAGACATCAATCCACGAGCAAGCAAATAGAATAGATTCGACGGGAAGGAATAAACGGGGGATCTAATTTTCTCTATTGGTTTCGAGATCATGTAACGTTTTCTTGATAACTAATCAATGTTAACAACATTTTCTTATGACTTAAGAATGCTTACGTTTTTCTAATAACTCCATATCTTGGACAGTGCCAAAAAGATGCCAACGTCCATGAAGATTTGCGACAACTATCCCATGGAGTGGTTAATGTTAGAAGCTATGGTCGATATGACGTCAACGACTTTCGATTCCATACAACTCAATTTGAATCTCTTCGTCCTCTCGTGGCAACATGTAATACCGGAGTTGTGATGAGGGCAATCGATTTGCAAGATCATGAAACACAGTACTACGGGATTATTAAAAAAATCCTTGAATTCACTTTTGTCGCAAACAAGCCAATTCGAGCGGTATTCTTTGACTGCGAATGGTTTGATTCCATTCGTGGAATTCGAGTAAAAGAATTTGGCATGGTCAAAGTAAAACAAAAGGAACGGTTGAAAGGATTCGATTAATTAGTTCTTGCACACCAAGTAGAGCAAGTGTACTATCTACCTTATCCATGCAATAAATTTAAAGCTTGGTGGGTGGTACATAAGGTGAATCCTCGTGAGCGGTTGTACACTCCAGGAGATGATGATTACCACAACGAAGCTGAGGTTGATTGTGTCTACCAAGAGGAAGAGTTGCCAGACTCCTTCTTAGTCGAGCCCGGTGTAGGACTCGATGACTTAGTTGGAGACGCTCAAGATATCGAGGCTCGCACGAAAGCGGAAACAGAATCAGAATCGGAAACTGAAGATATCGATGACATAGTCGAACCTGCTGATTTGCGCAAACGAAAACGATATGCGGAAGAAGAAGATCGATGGGCTGGTTTAAGAAGTAGGGTGCATGATCGTGATGTTGATGAATTTTGAAGTAACGTTTTATTCACTAATTTAACATTAATTTTGTATAATATCTTTGCATATTAATCATTTATTCCTTGCAACGGGATGTCGTCAAAGGGGGAGGGGAAGGGGAATCCAGTGAGAGGGTTTGAGCCGCCACGAGCTCAGGGACCTCGTTCCTTTCTAGCCGATGTTCCCTCTTTCTGGCACACACTCCACCCTCAGCTGTCGTGTGCTTTCAGCGGACGGAGGTAAATTTTAGTTACAATAAAGTTATTTTTGAAATTGCAGTTGTTATTAATTATTTATTGTCAATCTTTTCCTTTTGTGCAGTCTGACTCAGAGACTTCTGAGTCAGAGTCAGAGTCAGAGGCTAGGGGGCCGCTACAGGAGCCCGACTCAGAGGCTTGAGGTCCACTACAGGAGCCCTCTAGCGCTAGCCTCCCTGTGCAGCCGGCTACCACTAGCCTTCCTGGAGACTCCGGTGGTTCCGCAGAGCCTTCAGGGTCATAGGATGCGGCAGCGTCGCAGCAGTGGCGACGGACGAGGAGGACCCACTTTGCGGCTCCTCCTCCGGTTACTACTCAGCGGACCACGATCCGTCTTGTTGGAGACAGGTAAATATTGTATATAGTATATTAAATATTATATGTTGTCTTCCTTTACTTAATGATTTAATATATTTTGTAGATGTTGGTACGACTTTTCATTCACGGGGGCCAAGAAGCACCACATGCAGGTTAACAGTGTCCTGGGTGCTATCGTGAAGTTGCACTACCCCAGTGTCATTGACGGTTTTCCTGCCCTGTCGTGGGATGACTACGCTCGTGTCTCTCACCCGGTCCAAGGCACGGTTCAGGGAGCCGTGTGGCACGATTTTATGGTAAGTTTTAACTGTTTCATTTTTTCAACTCGTTTGAATTGTTAACGCATATCACTTAAATATTTGTTTGCTTAAAGCTAAGGTACCAAGTAGAGGAACCGGGCATGGAGGACCACGCGAGACGCATGTTCCATTACAACGCTCGGAAGCTCACGACGACGACGTTGTCGTACGCCCGGATTCAGGCTGTCAATGCGTACTACAAGCGGCAACCCCAGGAGCAGGAGCAGGAGCAGCAAAGGGGTGTATTTAGGAAGGACTCCGACTCGTACTTGACAGAGGAGCAGTACGCGAAGGTAAGTATTTAATATTGTTAAATATTTACAATATCTACATATGTTAACTGCGTTGATGAAAAATGAAATATGTGCAGGTTAGTATTTCCTGGTTACAAGGTAACATCGAGGCGTACTTAGCTCTTTGTCGGTACTGGGCTAGCGACGCTTTCATCAATAAGTCCACAAAGGCTAGATAGTGCCGCATGGGGTCCGAGGGCAAGCACAACTATGGCGGCGACGACTACTTGCGTTTGGCTAAACGCATGGTAAGTACATTTTCAATTTATTTATGTGTTCCTAATATATTATTTATCTCACTAACACGGCTGTACAGGAGTGAGAGATGGGTCATGAGCCAACCCCGACCCAGGTTTGGAAGAGAGGTCACAAGGGAAGTGACCCTTCTCAGTCAGAACAGTGTAGTCAGGTCGCAGCCGACCGATTGGTAAGTTTTGAAATTCATCAATTTCATTATAACTAATATTATTATTGACATGCTTACAATATTTATTTGTTTTGCAGGCAAAGTACGCACACAAGGTCGCGAAGATACACGGTGCGAATTACGATTGGGAAAGCGCGCCGATCGACCCCCAAGTCGCGTACGCAAGCAGAGGCGGGAAGACCCACGGACGGTGAGTTCTTCGTGTGTTTCATTTCTTTTTCAATTAATCTTCTTCTACTTAGTGTTTTCACTCTTTTGCAGGTTTGCCATTTTTGATGGAGTTGTCGACTCAAGGTCGACGCGACCTTTGAGAGGCGCTTCATCGTCGCAGGCTTCGTCCGTTGGGACCAGTGGCCGTCTCTCGCAGACCCAGCTGGAGCTCCAGGCCATGAGGGAGACGCTGACGCAAATCCAGACAGAGCTGGAGAGGACGAGAGCGGAGGTAAGGGAGGAGCAGCAGAGGACGACCTTAATGATGGCCCAGATGCAAGCAATGGTGGCGGTAAGTAATTTAAAGTACCGTAGTTAAATTTCACAGCACTTCAATAACATATATCTTCTAATATTTTGTAATGGCAGACTCTTGCTCGACACAACGGTAAGGATATCGAGATTCCTACGCTTCCCCCGCAACAGACACCGGAGCAGGTGATAAACTCTCTCTTTAATATTGTTGTATCCATTTTAGTATTTTACATAGAGAGATAAGGAGGTAGAACATAGAGGTACATCTTAATGACTTGTCAGATATTGATTCCTATAGTGGTGAGGAAGTTAAGTGTATCTAATCAAGCTTTAGTAGTTTTTTACCATGGCAGAAATGATTAGTATATAGTTAATAAGTTGTGATCAGTGCTTCCAGTTAACAAAGGGCTAGTGGTTCATAAGCTTGACCTGTTACCTAAAGTCTCCAACTCTGATACCTGCTAGTTTGCTATATATATATATATATATATATATATATATATATATATATATATATATATATATATATATATATGCAACATTACTTCATTTGAAACTACAGCATGCTTCCTTCTTTTGACACTGATGTTCTTGGACTCTGATGTTATCACTGAGTTGACATTGATGCTTACTATTGATTATGTTTCTTTTGCAGGGTTCAGGAATGCGCCGAGAAGATCCCGGAGGCAGCGGAGGGGCTAGCGTGTAGCATGGTGGATGTTTTGTTGTTGTTGATATTTTGGAACTTAATTTGCAACTGTTTTGTGTTCTGTGTATCTGTTATGTGTATCTGTATATCTGTTCTGTGTTCTCGTCATCGAGCGAGGTAGTCAGTTTCTGTTTTCTTAAAAAAAATCAAAAACTTAACTTATGTCGGCTATGACCGGGCCGACATAAGTTAGCCCAGTTTTACTTACGTCGGTTTGTCCTAACCGACGTAAGTTATGTCACTTAAATTACGTCGGTTTGGTCCAACCGACGTAAGTTACGCCACATAACTTACGTCAGCATGCTGCAGCCGATGAATGTACTCCGGCCCAACCCGCGGTCCATCCCGGTACGTGTCCTACGTCGGCTGCTGCAGACCGACGTAATTAAGGTAACTTACGTCGGTAGCCGACGTAAGTTACCTTAATTACGTCCAAACTACTACGTCGGCCAACCGCCGACGTAATTAAGGAAAAACCAACGTAATTAAGTTACTTACGTCGGTTTAGGCCTTAATTACGTCGGCTTTGGCTGACGTAATTGATCGATATTCCTGTAGTGCGAGCGAGACGCTCAACCTCTTTGGCATGTTGTTGAATACTCTCAGCTACTTGCTTTTCGCGGTCGGCAAGCTCCGACTCCCGGAGGTGAATGCGGTTTTGTCGGTTTGCCAGGTCCTTCTCCCTGCCTTTCACCTTCTCCTCCCTGGTGGCAACATCAGCTTCTCTCTTGGAGAGCTCCTGTCCCATCTTCCAGTGCTTCTCCTTCTCCTACTTGCACCACTGATCAAGCTTTTTTGTGTGGTCAGCCAAATTTTGCTCTCCCAGAGATAGTTTCTGGGTGAGCTCCTCCTCCCTCTTCATGATATCCTCCTGCATCTGCTTCTCTTCCCTCTCATCGAGGTCCTTTCGACGCTTCAGGAGAATCTCGTTCAATGTGTTGAGGCTGTCTTAACATTCGTCAGCAACATCATTGCTCTTTATGGCATGCTCGAGAATCTCCCGAGACTTAGCTTCGAGGGCCCTGATGGAGGCCACCCTCTCCTTTGGCCCCAATATTCCATCTGAGCCTTCTCCTTCTCGACCCACTCCCGTTGGTCGGCAAGCCTTGTCTGCGCCAACTTGGTTTTGAAATGAAGTCTATTGTGCCAATGACTTAAGATGTGGCACTCTTCTACGAGGACCTTGTTGTCGTGGTCGAATGGCGAGCTGGACTTGATGGAGACTCAAGCAAGCGCTGTCAATAGACAACGCCAAAGGAATAGGCTCCGGGCCTGCCAGAGTCATCTCCGTCGGCTCCAAGGCGTCTTCAAGCACAAAAATTGGGTTCCACGCCACAAGCGTGGTCCCCTGTGGTCCTGCGGCACTAGGCCCCCCGGAAGCTCTTCTGCTTCTACCGACACCGAGGAGGGTCCCACCAAGGGAACTTCAACCTCTGGGGCTAACGCTGAAGGTCCCCTTGTCGGATCTTCAACTGTCGGCTCTATAGGCGGAGGGCCTGTCGGCGACTCCTCTAGGTGCTCCGGCTCGAACATGAGCGCCTTCGGAGTGATCGCCTCCGGGGCAGGCATTAGAGCTTCGTCTGGAGCCCCCCCCCCCCCCCCCCCACCGCCGGCTCAGGCGCCAGCACTTCCACTACATCCAGCTCAGGTGCCGGAGCTTCAATAATCTCTCGCGGAGAGGGCATAATTTTGGGAACTTCCGGCTCAACAGTCGGATCTTCAACAACTTTCGGCACAAGCGCCGAAGCTTCGATTACCCCCGGCTCAAACGCTAGAGCTTCCGCCATCTCTTTCTCCTGCATTGGAGCTTCAGTCATCGGTGTTGCAGCCACTGGCGCATCTTCATCAACTTCTCCCCTGTGGTCCAACGCTACCATGGGAGTTTTTGGCGTCTCTTCTGGATCCAAGTCCACGACAGCTGGTGCCGGAGCTGCTGTGTCTTCTGCCACCACTTGGGGAGGCACAGGGGTTGAAGCCGGAGTTTCCGCATGCTCAACCTCAGTCGCTGCAGTAGGTGTTGAAGCCTCGGACTTCTTTCTTGAAACCATGGAAGCAAAAGATCACGAAAAATAAAGACACAATAAAGGCAAAATTAGCATCTCAAGGTGAGATTACAATGCTTACCTGGGGATGCTACCATCCCAGTCGCCACTGAATTTCTTCTTCTGAGGCCCAGAGTCAGATCCCACCAGACCCAGTGAGGCAAAAACCTCGGACCTCGATCGGGAGCTAGCCGCTGCAGCTAGAGTCTCCTCAACTGGGACCTCCCTCAGCTGGGAAGGACCACCATACTTGGAGCCCGCACCTGGCACCGGAGCCAGAGTCGATTTGCCAGAGCTAGCGTCCCTAGATGACGCCGACACCAAAGGAGGTGTGGCCGTCGAAGATATGTTGCGTCAGGGAGAAGATGCTGCTGAAGTCGGAGCTGACCTGATGGTGCTTCCATCAGCATGCCTCAACTTCCTCTTCCAGCTGGAAGATTCGGCCGGATCCTTGCCCTTGCCCTTTCCAACATCATCAACCTTATGGCTTGGAGAAGTGGGGGCCACCCTCTCTGAAGCTCTGAGGATTGCAACCCCGGAGGTACTACGCCTCTCCACCACGCCGAGGTCGTCCAACATTGGCAGTCTCCTCCGGAGCCCCTACTGACCTTTGGGACCATGTTCAGAGGCAGGAAGGCTGCCAACGGAGCTAAGGCGTCACGGGAGATAACTTCATTCTGAAATTTCTTAAGATGGAGCTTCAAAGCTTCCTCATCCAAGTTGGTATTCAAACCGATTTTGATTCGGTTATGATCCATCTCACTATTGAAAGCCTATGTGGGCCACTCCCTAGTCTTCAGCGGAGCTCACCTGTTCACCAAGAAATTGCCGAAGACCATCTGAGGGGTTACTCCACCCTCTACGCATTCTTGGATCCTTTCCAAGACGGGCTTGTACGCTTTTGACAGCTCTGAAACTACGTTCCAGGCGTCGGTGTCGACATTGGGAAGGCCCTTGGGCAGCTCCAACCTCTCGTGCTCCTCTACTGCGATGATCACCCAGTATTTCTTCCAGTCGTCCCATTTGCCGGAGGGGAAGGTCTTCAAGTACTTGAAGGGGCAATTCTTGCGCTTCACGAAGTAGTATAATCCAATCAACTTCGTCCCCTTCCCGATGGTGTGGACCTTGAAGAAGGTCCGGAACAGCTCAATGCACGAAGGCACGCCCACCCACATCTTGCAGAAGTGGACGAAGGTCGCCACCATCAAGAGGGAGTGGGGGATGAGGTGATGAAGCTGGAGGTCGTATAAATCTAGCAACATCAAGAGAAAGGCTGAAAAAGGTGGGATCAAACCCACCATGGTGTACGTTGAGAAGTACACCATCTCTTCGGTACACTCCTTCTTAAAGGGGAGCTTGCCAAAGCGGATGTCGCAGTTGCAGGAATCACTGGACCACCCCATGTAGGTCCGAACCCTCGACAGATCTTCGTTGGTCTTGATCTTGCTGCGAGAAAGACCTAACTCCATCGCGACAAAGAGGAGCGAAAGTTGGAAAGTCTATGCGAAGGCTGGGAGGCTCTGAGTGCAAGTTCGATTGAAAGTGTAAAAAGTACTCAAACCGTGCAGGCTTTCCTTCTTAAGTAAGCCTCCGCAACGCTTGGATGGAAACCCCAATGGGATCGAGATCACATCTTAAAAAAAATTATCCTATCAATGACGAATGGACCCAGGTGCACTCCGGTAGAAAGGCCGAAGTTATTACCCCAGGTGAACCGCTGTCATGATGGGAAGTTGGAAGCCCGATGGCGGCGGCCTGACAGGGCACGTGGAACTGATACAGTTTTCGCATTGGGAACCGACGACCTTCAATTACGTGAGATCCGCACGTGGGGATCTCACCTGCCGCATTCAAAAGAAGCCACGCGATGATGGTTTAACAACGGACCATCACCCCAACGACACACCACAAGACCTTTGAAGCCGCAATGCGGGAATCGAAGATGCCCCCAGCTCTGGTAGAATAACTTAACCCAAAGGATTTGTCCCAGAGGTGAGCCCGGGGGCCACTGTCGGTACCTTGCGTACTGGGTACCCCGTAATACCACAAAAATGTTGAGGAGTTCTACTCGTCTGAGTTGAAGACCTCTGAAGGCTACACGTGTTACACAACACTTGACCCGCCTCCCTCGTTTGGATAGCTCCGGCACCGCCATGTATAACACAAGGCTGGACCTAACTCCCTTCATAGGGAAGCTCCGGTCTTGCCATGTGTTCAGTGACCCCGGACCTAACCCCCAGTTGAGGGAAGCACCGGTGCTGCCATGTGTATAGTGGCTCCGGACCTGCCTCCCCACGATGGGAAGCTCTGGAGACGCCACGTGTCAAGCCTTCGGACCTGAGAAAGCAACGAGGAGACTGGCAGATCCGCAACGGCGCGAACATTCAAGGGACAGTTAAAACTACAGTTACAAGACCTGATTATGTGTTATTAATGTCATATTAATAACACACGATCAGAGGGCTCTTAACACCGGTAACGTCGCCATTATGGTACGCTATCACACTCTTAATTACACTTAATATTCACAGATCGCGTATTAGACAATTAACTATGTCAGGGCCACCTGTCGGGCCAGGCTGACAATATAACGACCAGTCCTTGGACTACAAAAGGGTTGCGCCGCATGGTACATGGACAACTAAGCTCAGACGCACACAAACGCCATACACTCATACATACGACAACACATCCCGTGGAGTAGGGTGTTACACTCAGGTGGCTCGAACTACGTAAAACTCCTCATGTCACTATCTTATTCGTAATCTCATGCGCGTCCCAACCAATCAAGAACCTCCATGGGCTACAATCTAGTAGTACTGGGGGAAGTGTCAATCGCACAATTCGACAACCATCATCAACGACTACGCATGGACTACTAGCGTCTCCATTGAGGACTAAGCCCTGCCGATTAAGAACCTCCATGTGCTGCTTGCATAGCAGGTCCGGAGGAATGTCGCAAGAACACTTTAACATCTCTGATGGACCATTCTTTGAGAGGCTACTTGCAAAATTGTGACCTTGCAGTTTTACAGGCGACACCTCAGCGGATTATATGTGAAAATATGCATACGGCCCCTAGCAGATGACCTGCCCGACCAGTATATACTCTATGCGGATGATGTGGTGTGGGGATCGTGCAAAGTGAGTAAGTGACGGTCCTTGCTGCCCGTGCACCATGTGAGCCGTCAAGTCCCTGCATGCGAGACTCGCGTAGTGGCTCACGAGGTCTGTACTGGTGTTTGACATCTGCGTTGAGTTGTACTGTGTTCATCGAGTGATGAGCCAGTTTGGCAAGGCGTAGACTTCCCTAGTGCCTCAAGCAATCAACCAGGAACATGTTTGGATTGTTTCTCTTGCTTATATATCTTTTCAAAAATTGGTGTTGTCAAATTTTGGTGAAGGATTTGGCCACCCAAACTTGGTAAAAAAATGAACTTGCACAACACAGTAGTCTATTAGCTTGCTAAATTTTGGTTTCAATCCAAATACACTCACATTTCATGGTCAACTACCAAATTTTGGTAAAGTAAGTATTGACAACAATCCAAACACACTCTAGATTTCGAGAAGCGTCCATGGTAGGTATCTTATTATGTTACTTTCGTATTACAATAACATTAATTAACTTTGTATGATTCTAACAGGTGGATCTGTCAGTGGATCCTGACATGGCTCAGACGACTCTTTGAGAGCCGCACGTCCAGCCCTACATTGACGAGTGGATGGAGGCGACGACAATGTGGTGATGGAGTAGAGGCCTCACACGGATGAGCAGTACGAGGTGTATCTCCGGTGGTTCCTCACGCCTACACGTCCGTACATGACGTACACAACAGTGGAAAAAGAGCCCCACCATGCTTTTGTGCGTGACATGTACCGGTACATCAGGATTAGGCGCCGGTTAGAACGGTAAGTCATTTACCACTCTAATTTATGTATTTACTGTATTGATTAAATCGCCTTTTTATTTGAATTGTGCAAGGTCTGCTCGTGGCTCGATACGAGTGCAAGTGTATGGTGGGCCAACTGGCCAAGGGGCTTGATGGACTAGGAGCACCACTCAACATACATGAGGATCCATCACCAACTACGACAGGTGGTGTTCCATGATTATGGGGACACCGGACGAGTCGTATAGTTTGTCGCAGGTGTTGGCACCGGTGCAGACCGCGGGTAGGTCGATGGAGTCGAGACCGCTAGTCCTTGAGATGGGATATACTAATCCACTAGAGGAGCGGGATCGTCATAGCCGAGCGACCCCTTTACTACTGAAAGTTTGACTTGATTCATTTTTATTTTTTTGAAATTTAAAATACTAATACATTTCATAATATTATCTCTATACGCAGGCTTCAGCGTTTTGCTGTTGATGTGCGACTACAACACTTCAATTGCAGGGATCTCGTAGGCGATGACATCGCATTCGATGTCGAGGAGATCTTCGGTACTTCACAAATCCCCGACACTGTCGTTCAACACACAGACACCGCTACTGACTCAGGACCCCGTCACCAGCACCACGACATTGCTGCCTCATCCACACTAGCAGACAAGATCGATGTCTCGGTTTTCATCTTCTCGGAGAATCAATTACGATCACGGGATAAAGGTAGGCGTAAGAGAGTACGACAAGGCAGAGCGCAAGAGTATGTATGTACTATTTTTGTAACTTATAATGTAATTTTTTTTAATATAAACTTTCGTATTACATATCTTGTTTCATATTTTATTAATATAATCCGATTTGTATTGGTTAATAGAGGATGGTCCGCCCAAATAGGGCGGACCATTGTTTGAAGAGCGCTTTGGTCGAGAGCCATCCTTCAAAGGATGGTTCGCCAAATTTCAAATGATCCGCCCTCTTATGTGGTGGATCTCGCTGAGAGGGCGGGAAATACCTATTTGTGTCATATTTTGAATCTGGTAGCTTTTGTAAATTTAGACTATACTATTTTTGGAAAAAAAATCGATGCATGAGCATCCGCGGTTCTCCAAAAGCCCATTCCATTAGAGCCCAGTCCACTACAAGCGTCGTCTCTCCCTATATCTCCAGTGAGTCAGCGACGAATCCCATCTTCTCCTTCCCTCCCAAATTTCCCCTCGACCTCGCGCTCCATTTCGAACCCAATCGAAAAATCCCGCATCTCCGGCGCAATGCCGCCCGCGCGCCGCCGCCGCCCGGTCCCCTCCTCCGCCTCCGAATCCGCCCCCTCCTCCGCCGCCGACCTCCTCGCGCACGCCGCTACCCTCATTCCGGCCGCCGCTGCCACCACCCTCAAAGCCCCTGCCCAACTGAAGCAACTCGTCCATTCCCTTGCCGCCTCCCACCCGCTCCTCCTCTCGCTCCCTCAAGCCCTAGCCCTCGCAATCTCCTCCGACCCCGGCGCCGCCTCGACCTCCTATTCGTCCCCGCCTACGCCCCCGCGCGCCGCCGCCGTCCTCCTCCACCTCCTCCTCACCCACCCCTCCCACCCGCTGCACTGGGACGACCTCCTCCGCCCGCTCGCCCTCCTCCACGACCGCCTCGCGCTCCTCGCCACCGCCGACCCGCCGCTCGCAGCCCTCGCGGTCTCCTGCTTCGAGCTCGCCTGGCGCTCCGACGCGCCCGGCCGCGATGCGCTCGTCGCGCAGACGCTTCCTTACCTCGTTGCCCAGGCGCTAACTGCCAGCTCCAGCGCCCGCCCTGTGCTCCGCCGCCTCTTCACACTCCGCGATGCGCTGCCGCTGCTCGACTATGCCGACGAGAGTATCTCCGACTTCAAGATGCTCCTGCTGCGTTGCTTCGTGTCGCCGCTGTTACTCAAGGCCGAGGAGGGGAGGAAGTTCCTCGCGCTTGTGCTCGGGGTCAACGAGGGGATCGCCAGGGAGGGGCTGGAGCTCATCAAGGCGCAAGTGGGGATGATAGGCGTGAAGCGCGCCGCGGTGGTGTCCTATGGTGAGGTCGTGTTCAGGGCTTGGAAGGAAGGGGGGTGGGTCAGGGGGGAGATCGGGGAGGGGTTCCTGCAGGGAATGGTGGAGGCCGCCGTGCACGCTGCAAGCAAGGAGGTGGCCAAGGCGGCCAGGAAGATCCTGTGGGCGTTCGTGGAGCAGAGGGCGGTTGGTGGTGTTGAGAAATTGGTGTTTGGGCTTGCCGAGCCTGTGCTGTTCCGATCGTTGCAGGTATGTCCATTGTCTTTAATTCAAGAAGGAATGGGATGAATCGACAGATTTCCAGTACTTGTCTCTATAATGTTTGCAGATTAGATTACATGGTTTAGGTGGATTTTTGAAAGAGATTATAGGATGCAAAGTAATGCCATCAGTCACGTGATGGCTTGCCTTGAAGTAACTCCATTAACTTCTGATATATCATATCCCGATGATAAACAGAATATTGCTACTCCTTTACCTCGTAGTGTGAATCCTTGAAATTTTCTTGTTTTTGTTTTCAGTAATGTTGTGTACTCTCCACTATTAGGAATTGGGATATGTTATAGTATATTGCACGGGATCATATATATTTTTGGTTGGCTAATATCGTATCGTGTAATCCTGATGTGCTGCGGCATGGGACAGGCACGGGCTACTGAAGGACAGATCAACCCATGGGTGCCTAGGAGTCATTTAAGGTAGGACTAATAGTGTCGAAGTGTAGCCACAACACATTTCCCAGTATAACTAAGAGGTAATCCGCGGATGTTCTTTTTCGGAGGAGGTGTATACTCAAGAATCAAGAACAGGGTGAACACGAAAGATTTTCGTGGTTCGGGTGGCCGGAGCGTAACACCCAACTACAGAGGTTTTTCGTGTGTTTTATTTTGTGTATGCGGGAGCTTGTGTCTTGCTTGAGATGAGATGTGTTCTACTGTAGCAGCGCAACCTTTTAGATGCCAAGGTCCGATCGTTTATAGTGAAGCCGAGGCCCGACAGCTAGCCCTGAGCTATTAAGTACCCTATACATGGTCTAAGGCACTTAATTATGATTTAATTGCGTATTAACACGCTCTGATGACGACGTTACTACATCTTGATACCCTGCTAATCGTGCGCCAATAATGTGGAATTAATGAAACATTATCTTGGTCTTGAATAGGCTAATTTATGGTCTTGAATACCCACGCCGTCTTGGACAGGTGGAGATCCGGAGCCCTTCTCGCCAGAGAGAAAAAGTCCATAGCCACAAAACACGTGGCAACTCTGGAGCTACCCTTGGCATGGTGGTGGGTTCAAAGTTGTTGGACTCCGTAGCACCGGAGCCACCCTTGATAGGGAGGCAGGTTCGGAGCTGCAAACACGTGGCAGCACCGGAGGCACCCTTGGCGAGGAGGCAGGTCCGGAGCTGCAGGCCGCGTGGTAGCACCAGAACCACTCTTGGCACGGAGGCGGGTCCGAGTTGCAGGACATGTGGCAGCTCCAGAGCCACCCTTGGCAGGGAGGTAGGTTCAGAGCTGCATGACGTGTGGTAGCACCGACCACCTTTGGAAGGGAGGCAGGTTCAAAGCTGCAAGACACGTAGCAGGACCGGAGCTACCCTTGGCAGGGAGGCAGGTCCGGAGTTGCAGGATGCGTGGCAGCCGAATGTCTCCTCTCCTGGAAGGTGGGACTCAACACTTCTTTTCCTGGTATGCGAGGGTACCTGGTTTGCAGGGTACCGACAATGGCCCACGGGCCCACCTCTGGGGAGGTTTTGATCCTATAGGTGGGGCCACCATCAAGGCTTTCCGCGTTGTTGCTTCAACTTTTTTGCTTGGGCGGTTGAAACGACGATACATTCCTGCACCGTCAAAACGTGACCATTCCTGATTTGGTAGTCGCGAAGCGTTGCGTGCGAATCCCACACATTGAAGAACGTCGGTTTCCAATACGATTTCTGTTTCGGTTCCCAGCGCAATCTTTGTAGCCTTGCCAAGCGCCTTCCTTGGGTTCCTCTCGGTTCCTCATTATAACATCGGTTCGCCTGGTGCGACTTGTTCGTCAAGTGGACCCAGGCCCCCTAGTCATCAAGGAAAATAACCATGCGGAACGTGATCAAGTCCGCGTGCAGTTGCTTTCTAAACGTCGCAAAGAAGAGTTAAAGAAGGAGGTTAGCACGGCGAAAGAACTCTTATGCTCTCATCGGCCTCCTTGCGCATAGAACTTTCCGCCTCCTTCTTTGTACTGTGCCCTCCAACTTCATTCGCTCGTAGCCATGAATTCCGGTCTTCTCCCCTCCAAGCTCGTCAGCAAGAGAGATATTGTCAGAGTTCGGAACTTGATGGGCTTGCAGAATTCTTGCTTCAACAACATGATCCGCTGCGGAAGCCTTCCTTTCACCAAGAAAAGTTCCGACGACATTGTCTTCTTCCGGTGGCAAAGGAAAATCTCCTGCGTGTTGAAAATAATCTTGTTTCTAGAAGGAAAATGGCGTCCAGATTCAGGCGTACCTAATAGAGATAGAGTCTAAATAATAGTTTAAAGGGTCCAGAACGTAGTTAAGAGGGACTCCTATCTGTAATAGTCTATATAAGACCAGGTTTACCCGCGGAATAAATAAGAATTTGAGTTCTAGAAATCCAACAATTGCTATACAGAGCTAGTAGATTCGGGAGGAGGGAGAGCGTACCTCGTCGAGAGATCCAGCGATCTGTGACCCCAGTGCGGCGCGACCCCGGCGAATCTCGGCGTGCCCGAGGATCTCAAGGAAGACGATCGAAACCGGTGTGGATTCGCCGAAGATCAGTGGTGGACGGTGATTCAATTGGCGGCGCAACTTCCGCAGAGGGAGCGCAACGGCGCAACCGAGCGACGACAGAGGGATAGGGCGAGGCGTTGCGTTTGGAAGCGGACGTCTTCGGTGGTGGCGCGATTTCCAGTTTCAGAGGGCGAAGCTTGGCCAGGGCCGACTCTCGTATTTTGAGGGCCCTAGGCGAATTCAGGATTGTAGGCCTTGAAGCCAATTTTTTTTTTTAATTTTTAATACTAATATATAATTATTTATACTATGCAACTTAAATAAATCGTATTAAAATTAAAAACAAAAGGCTGAAGCAAAGTGTTGAAAATATTAACAAATATGAATACCTTAAGCAGGAGATGAACAATGTCTTTTGTTTTTCATAAAAGTAATTTTGTTCAGGCATTTCTTGAAGCAAAATCATTAAGGACTGTTCGGAGATCAATATTGTTTAAAATATTATTCTTAATCTTTTGCAATCCATTCAATCTGTCTTGTGATGGTTGACCCTAAATTATTTTCTAGTAATTTTAGTTTTGGGAAGCTTCTTTGAGTTGATGCAACATTTCAATATCTAATAAGAAGTAAACAACAAGGAAGTAAATTAGGCAGCTCACTGGTCTCTTTCTAGTGGCTAGACGACAAGAAGGATCCTGAACTACAGAGGTATGATGCGGCAGCAGTAGCAGGCGATGAGCAGGACCAGGCAATGACACAATACGATGTTGGGCAAGGGGAAAACCAGAGTAGAGAGGGAGTCCAAGAAGGACTTAGCAGACAATGGTTGCCTAACTCTTAGACAATCTACGAGCTGACTACAGCCCTGTTTGCACAGCATCTGCTGCAACTTCTTCATAAAAATAAGCTAAAGGTGTGTCAAGCAGAAAAATTCTGTAACAGCTTATTAGTTCAGCTGCTTCTCAGAATGAATTAAAAGCAGGATATAATCAGAAACTGCTTTCCACCAGCTTTCTAAATAAGTTGTTTTTGTAACAAGTTTTAGCTATGCCAAACATAACCTACCTACGAAAGTTAATTCGAGCTCAGCGACCAGTTGTTTTGCTTTGTATGCGTAAGTGCAAGCCATTTAACAATATACATCAGTCACATATTTTTATGGGCCCCTCTCCGCTGTGGGCCCTAGGCCATTGCACCTCTGGCCTATGCGTTGAGCCGGGCCTAAGCTTGGCTGCGGGTTGCGGCTCTGGACGAGATCCGACGGATGTCTTCGGCGGCGGTAGCAGGTTGCGGGTGTCGTGCGTGTTCCAGGGAACCGCCGACGGCTGTTTTCCTCTAGGGTTTGGTCCCCTCTTTTTTTAGGTTGAACAGCAGGGGTGTGGGGCCTTCAATTCAACATCATACTCATTGGGCTGATCGGTTGGCTGTTGGGCTTTCAAAATTTGCACCATATTCTGAGGAGGGTGAGTAAGCCCAGTAGATTGGTGGGCCAAATTTATTTCATTGTGCAGTTCTGCAAATACATAACATGGAGGGAAAATCAATGGTGTTACAATATCCTCTGCTAAAGAAGGCCAACTATATAACATGGGCCATTAAGATGAAGGTATTTTTGAAGGTGCAGAGAGTATGGGAAGCCATGAAGGGAACAAAAGATAAAGTTGATTCAAAGCAAGATCAGTTGGCTCTTGCGGCCATCTACCATGCTATTGACGAAGACACTCTCATGCGAATTTCTGAGCAAGAGACGGCGAAAGACGCTTGGGAGATGATTAAGACCAAGTTTTTGGGTGAAGAACATGTGATGGAAGCAAGAATTCGAACTCTTCAAAATGAGCTTGGTATGATACGTATGAACGGAGGGGACTCCATTGACGACTTTG
This sequence comes from Tuctoria greenei, assembly GCA_036927565.1. NCBI lineage: Eukaryota > Viridiplantae > Streptophyta > Magnoliopsida > Poales > Poaceae > Tuctoria > Tuctoria greenei. The sequence continues at coordinate 79,360,563 of JAYESD010000003.1, read as the reverse complement.
CAACAAAGGTGATGTTCATCGTCACAAAAATTCGTGGTCTTGGAGGTGAAGTTAAAGAAAGCTGTATTGTGAAGAAATTGCTACGTGCTCTACCTTCGAAATTTCTCCACATTGCATCTACTATTGAGCAATTTATTGATATAAAGACAATGACTGTGGAAGAACTCGTTGATAGACTTAAAGCACATGAAGAACGAGTGAATGACTTCAACAACCAAGAGCATGAAGAGAAACTCTATTTAACCAGGGAGGAGTGGAAGAAAAGAGATGAGAAAGATGAAGAGAAGCTTGTTTTGACAAAGGAACAGTGGAGAGCAAGAGAGGCAAAAGAGAGGAGGAAGAAGAAAATAGACAAGTCGAAGATTCGATGCTTCAACTGTCGTAAGTTTGGACACTTTGCTAGTGAGTGTCCTAATAACAAGGAAGATGAGAAGGCGGAAGATGAGAAGGTGCTTTTTGCGACGGAGGGGAATTATTTTGATCTCACATCGAAGTATGCTCGGGATGGAAGTGTCCATGCCCAGGGGGTGTAGTTGTGTCCACTCCATGGATAAAAGCCAAATTCATGCTCGGGATGGAAGTGTCCATGTCCAGGGGGTGTAGTTGTGCCACTCTAGAGATAAAACTGAAATTTGTATTCGGGATGTAGTTGTGCCATCCCAAGGGTGTAGTTGAGTCCACCCAAAGTGTGTAGGATGGATAGGTGTGTCTCCGACCTAAGTGTGTCCTAGAAAACAAGATTAGGTGGTGTGTTGAAAATAATCTTGTTTCTAGAAGGAAAATCACGTCCAGATTCTGGTGTACTGAATAGAGATAGAGTCTAAATAATAGTTTAAAGAGTCCAAAACGTAGTTAAGAGGGATTCCTATCTGTAATAGTCTATATAAGGCCGGGTTTACCCGAGGAATAAATAAGAATTTGAGTTCCGGAAATCCAATATTGCGGAGACGAGTTGAGCCGACAAAAAGGTTCTGGGTCCGATTCAGGTCGGAGCAAGGGGAAAGAACCCACAGACCCTTCCAGCAGGAAGAGAAGGCCCCAGCGGGTGGACGTAGGTTCTGCCAGGCCTCCTCCGGCGAATGTGGTGCCAACATCAGGGACGCGTACGACCTTAAAGTCTGTGGTGCTCCAACATCTTCAGCTTCGGGCCTGGCGCCAACGATGATCAACGGGTCCAGGTTGAACTGTTCTCAACAGGGGGATTCAAAGAGTTGGTCACCGTCAGTAAATCATTGGAGGAGCTGGAGGTTGCACGGAGGATTGAAGCTCAGCAAGTCTTAGACTTCTTGGGATGTGCCGCGAGTGCTTTGGTGACTCTCGGCTTTAGCCCCGTCCGGCCGAGCGATCCGGCGCTGGATGTTGGTCAAGCTCTCACTGCTCTGAATTCCACCGGGGCCAAACTGGGAGCTGAAAGATGTCATCAACGACTAGTTGGAGATGGGGGGAGGGTCCTGGCCAAAGCAGTAGCAGAGGGAGGATCGGGAAGGTCCTGGCCAAAGCAGTAGCAGAGTACGTGCTGACTTTCTTCCGAAGCTGGGACCCCACCATCTCCCTTGCTCCGGTGATGCACAGACCCGTCGCAGAGACAGAGGAAGCAGCCTAGGCCAGCGTGCAGGACGCTGCTAAAATCATAGCCGCGTGGTTCGAATACGACTCTAGTGATAGTTAGGACCTCCTCATTTCTCATCTGCCATTGTATCTTCAAACTCCTGTATAAAAGCTTGGCGTATGAATGAATTTGATCTTCATTCTTTTTTGTTGAATTCTCTGAGAATGATCATTGTGTTTGTAAACAACTTGTTGTCATCGCCATAGTATTGGTGCCCCCTGGTAGATGTGATCAATGGATTGGGGATGTCTACCATCAGGTACATGGCAATGACTACAAGTTGCCTGCTGGCTCCGACAGCGTGCTCTCTGAGAAGTGCCCAATGTCAACGTGTAAAACGTCGACGGCGGGCCCCCTGGGAGGGGTCCGACGCTTCTTGTAAAGATAGCCCTGGAGGGCCCAACCTTTAGGACTTGCTTCAATGTCTGGGGTCTAGGACCCACACATGCCTTGATTGTTTATTCGTCCAGGTGGCTCCGGACCCTCCCGGAAGGGTCGGAGCCTTTGCGAAGAGGAGTTTGAAGATACTTCTGGTCTTTTCGCAACCAGTACCATGCTAACAACTTCTGTTGTTGCAGAAATGTAAAGCAACAAGGGCTCACCTGGTTCCGGAGCTACCATTATCGTGAGCGTTGTGAGAGATTGTTTGAGTTCTCGAAATGCCTTGTCACCTTCTTCGGACCAGTTGAAAGGTCCGGTCTTTCGTAAGAGCTTGAAGAACGGGAGAGCCCGTTCAACCAATCTAGAGATGAGCCGGCTAAGTGCAGCTAGACACCCCGTAAGCTTCTAAACATCCTTGATGCGAGTTGAAGGCTGCATTGCTTCAATGGCTTTTATCTTCTCTGGATTTACCTCAATTCCTCGATGTGTTACCAGGAATCCAAGAAGCTTGCCAGAGGAGACCCTGAAGACACACTTGTCGGGGTTCAGTTTCGTGCGCGTCATGTGCAATTTGTCGAAGACTGATTGAAGGTTGTCCAGTAAGGAGTCTCTGGTCTTGACTTTGACAACGATGTCATCAACATACACCTCGACTACGTCTCAAATAAGATTCCCAAATGTTTTATGCATAGCTCGAACAAAAGTTGAGAGAGTATTCTTGAGACCATAAGACATGGAAATATAGCAATATAGACAATCTATTGTAATAAAGGCTGTTTGTTCTTCATCTCCCTAGCCATTGATATTTGATGGAAACCAGAATAAGCATCTAGGAAGCATAATAGTTCGTAGCCAGAAGTGGAATCTACTATTTGGTCTATTCTTGGAAGTGGAAAAGGGTCCTTTGGACATGACTTATTGAGTGTGGTGTAGTCAATGCACATTCGAAACTTCACGCCGGCCTTGGAGACGACGACTGAGTATGCCAGCCATCGTGGATGATGAACTTCTCGAATGAATCCAGCATCGAGCAACTTTTTGATTTCTTCATGGATGAAGTTTTGCTGTTCGATGGACTACTTCCGGGGCTTCTGTTGAATTGGCCGGGCATCAGGGTAGATCTTCAGATGGTGCTCAATCATCTCTCTGGGGATCCCAGACATTTGCGATGGTTGCCATGCAAACACATCTACATTAGTCCGAAAGAAGGTGATGAGCGCGAGTTCTTATTTGTCATTCGGGCCCGCAATGCGAGTGGTCTGAGTAGCTTCAGAACCAATTTGGACAACTTTGAGTGGAACATTGTTGTCGCTCCTTGGCTGCACACGAGGTGCAGATGTTGAGCCACGGTGACGCGTGCTCGGCGGCTGTTGAACCAACTGCTCCTTGTTAGCGCTAGCTTCTTGCAGAGTGGCGAGCGCATGTAGTTTCTCCAATGCGGTGACTCCCGCAGTACGGTCTCCTCGAATCTCGAGGACACCCTTAGGTGTCAGCATCTTCAACACCAGATAACCATAATGAGCTACTGCCATGAACCGGTATAGAGCCGGTCTGCCGAGGATGGCGTTGAAGGGAAGACTAGTCTTCGCCACGTTGAACATCAGCTTTTCCGAATGATAGTTCTCATGTGTCCCGAATGTTATCAGGAGAGAGACACAACTGAGTGAAGTAATGGCTCCCGAACCCACTCCGGAGAATGGGCGCAAGAGCTTAAGGTCCGACATGGGGACCTGCAGCTTCTTGAAAGCTGCGAAGCTGATGAGATTAAATGCTGCCCCGCCATCAACCAAAACGTGGAAGAGTTGCATGTTGTTGATGTCGGGGAGACTGTCAGCGGAAGCTGTCCAGCTCCTGCCATGTTCTTGGGGCAATCAAAGGCGTCAAAGCTTATCGGTGTATCCATCCACTTCTGATGTGGTTCTGCCTTGACGGTGGAAGCTACAACAGCTACTTTCTGACGCAAAGTTTTCACTACGCGCCTGGAGGTAATGTCCCAAGACCCTCCATACATCATATGGAGAGTCCTTAGCTCGATGTCGGAGCTGGAGTCGGAGTCGTCAGCGTTATTGTAGACCGCCTTCAACGCCTTCTTGGCGTCTTGGAATCCCAACTCCTATTGCTCTGCAACCTCCGAGTTCGCCCTTTGTTTACCCTCCTGTTGACGGAAGGGTGCGTCTTCTCGACACTTCTATTGGTTCTGTTGGACTCGCTCCGCGAGCCTCTTGATCTCGCGACAATCTTCTAGACCGTGACTCGAAGTGTTGTGGATTGGACACCACTTCTTGTTGCCATCATCAAACGACGGTCGTGGCCGCTTGTCAGGACGTGGCCCCCGGCCACCCGGAGCTGTTGCGGCTACAGTTGTAGGTGTACCAACGAGTGGCTTATTTTTGCCACCTGTCTTCTTATTCTTCTTTTTACCACTGCCTTGGGCAGTGGTTCCTGCCTTGGAAGTAGATGGCGCTCCTGCCTCTGCGGTTGGTTTGGAGTGCCAGTCGCGCCCTTTAGCAACCCTGACATATTTATCTGCTAGATTGAATAGCTCCGTGATGTCATGGATGTTTTTTTGTGGCCAGCTTCTCCAACATCTTCTTATCCCTTACGCCCTGTCGGAAGGTAACAATAGAAGCGTTCGAGATAGAGGGTATAGTGTTTCGAACCTGGGAGAACCGCTGAATGAATGAGCGTAGTGACTCTCTCGGATTTTGCCGTACATGAAAAAGGTCCAGCTCAGTGTCAGGGCGAGTATAAGAACTCTCGAAATTGGCAGTAAACTGGCGGCATAACTCTCCCCAGCTGTAGACTGAGCTAGGGGGAAGCTCATGAACCATGACCGAGCAGCGCTAGTCAAGGCGACTAGGAAGTAGTTGACCATGACAGCCTCATTCCCTCCTGCAGCCAGGATAGCAGTAGAGTAGATTTGCAGGAACTCAACAGGATTGACAGTTCCGTCGTACTTCTCCGACAGATGAGGCTGAAACTTGTGTGCTCACTCCACCATACGAAGGTGCGTTGCAAGCGCTGAACAGCCACCACCCGCTCCTAGAGGAAAAGGAGGTGAGGGAACATACCTTGTGTGAGTTGTTGCGGGCATGCCCGACTCTACAAACTCTCCCTCAAGGATGTGTCGCCTCTAGCGACTATGCTCAATAGCGACTCGGCCATGTTGCCCCGCATAGCGGCGATCGAGTTCGGCCCTGAGGTCTCCTGTCGGCAGCCTCAACACTGTGGAGGCACAATGGGCCATCGAAGGAGTACGCGACGTTGCATGCTGCGATGGTGCGTGTCTCCTCTGTGAAGGAACATGACCGAGTTGTCTTGACAGGATCCTGTTGCGGGTTGGTGTTGGCCTAGGCCTAGGCTGCAGCAAATTGTTGAGTGTTGTGGTGTGGTGGTGACCAGATGGTCAACATCATTACGCCACAGTTCCAACTCAGTTGGAGGCGCATCCGACACTGGTGGACGCTGGAGAAGAGCACGCATTGCAATCAACGCATTCTCTAGATTTATGGTCGATTCGGTGATCGACACTAGAACACCATCTTGCATCTGAGCAGCGGCTGCAGCAGGTGGTGGCCCGTTGTTTCCAGACTGATGCGCTGCAACGCCAACTTGTGGATCTGTGGCTGGATTGCCACCAGGACAGCGAGAGGTGTCGCCAGCTTCATTCCCTCTTTCGGTTCGTGCAGTCGGGTCAGAGGAAGCATCAACGAAGTTCACCATTGTTGATCTTGAAATTCTTCGAGTAGAGCTACCCCTACCTGACGCGCCAAATGTCGAAGTGTAGCCACGACACTTCCCTCGGTACTACTAAGAGGTAGACCGCGGAGGCTCATTTTTAGAGGAGGTGTATACTCAAGAACAAGGTAAACACGAGGGATTTACGTAGTTTGGGCCGCCGTAGTGTAACACCCTATGTCCACGGGGGTTTGTTGTTTGTTGTATTGTGTGTATGCGGGAGCCTGTGTTTGGCTTGAGATAAGATGTGTTCTACCATAGCAGCGCGACGTTTTATATGCCAAGGTCCGACCGTTTACAGTGAAGCCGAGGCCCAACAGGTGGCCTCGGGCTATTAAGTACCCTATACATGGTCTAAGGAACTTAATTATGATTTAATTTCGTATTAACGTACCCTGATGGCGACGTTACTACGTCTTGATACCCCACTGATCGTGCGTCAATAATGTGGAATTAATGACACATTATCTTAGTCTTGAAGAGGCTGATTTATGGTCTTGAATGCCCACGCCGTCTTGGACAGGTGGAGATCCGGAGCCCTTCTCGCCAGAGAGGAAAAGTCCATAGCCATAAGACACGTGGCATCTTCTAAGCTACCCTTGGCAGGGTGGTGGGTTTGAAGCTGTTGGACACGTGGCAACACCGGAGCCACCTTTGACAAGGAGGCGGGTCTGGAGCTGCAGAACGCATGGCAACACTGGAGCCACCCTTGGCGGGGAGGTAGGTCCAGAGCTGCAGGACGCGTGGCAGTATTGGAGCCACCCTTGGCAGAGAGGCAGGTCCGAAGTTGCAGGACATGTGGCAGCTCCGGAGCAACCCTTGGCAGGGAGGTAGGTCCGGAGCTGAAGGACACCTGGCAGCACGGGAGCCACCCTTGACAGGGAGACAGTTCCGGAGCTGCATGACGCTTGGCAGCATCGGAGCCACCGTTGGCATGGAGGCGGGTCCGGAGCTGCAGGACACGTGGCAACACTAGAGCCACAATTGGCAGGGAGGCAGGCCTAGAGCTGCAGGATGCGTGGTAGTCGGATGTCTGCTCTCCTCGAAGGTGGGACTCAACACTTCTTTTTCTGGTATGCGAGGGTACCTGGTCCGCAGGGTACCGACAAATAGATATGGCATAGAATCCATATATTAGACAAATTTTAAAGATGGAAAGGTTTTTGCCATTTTGATTAGGAAAGAGGGTCCTAGAAGTCAGGAAAGGGAGAGTCCTAGTTAGAAATAAATCAAGAGAGGGAGAGTCCTAGTCAGGGCGCTTCGACGGAGGCGCAGGGGCATCGAGGGGAAAGTGCGGCGCGAGCGATTGGGGGTATTCGCAGGCGGACGAACAATGTCTAGCTCGGCACGGGAGAGGCCTGGGATGGAGGAGATCAAGGTGTAGCTCCCCTCAATGGAGGCTTCTTCAAGCGTGCACGGTCAACTGTAGTGTAAACAAAGAAAAATGCAACGCGATCGACTCAGATCGTGAGGATCTGGAGCGATGTGGTAGAACACAACAGTCTTCTCCCGTGCAGTTGGGACGCGCGGGAGGCTCATTGTGGAGGAGGCTCGACACGTGGGTGAGTGACGCCAAGGTCATTAGACAAGCACAAGCATCAGGATTAGTGGGAGAATGTCGTGTAATCTTAATGTGTTGTGGCATGGTTAGGCGCGGGTTGCTGTAGGCCGGATCAACCCATGGGCACCTAGGAGTCGTTCAAGAGTAGGACTCTAATAGACATTGTTCAGGAAGGCAGTGTAAGGCGCTCGCCTCCGCGCGCCCCAGCGCTAGATGCAAATGTGACACCTCGCCCGGGGAGATGAATCGCGCAGGATGTGGGCGAATCTTAGTACAAAGGCGGTGATGCACGAGGAAGGAGGCGGCTTGGATCGATCTCCCCAGGAGCATGGAGGAAGACGAACGGGACTGGATTTCTCTAGAAGAAAGGAAGTAGGCCGGCGAATCGGATCCCTTCGAAGGCGAGTAAGGCATAGACGGACCATCCCTTCAAAGGCGAGTAAGGCATCGACGGACCTGATTCCTCCATAGGTGAGGAAGGCGGGCAGACTGGATCCTTTCCAAGCGGTGGTAGATCGATCTATAGAGGGAAGAGTTGGGCGCCCTTGTCGGCATATCTATCGAAGGAAGATGGATCCCTAATAGCAAAAGAGTGGGTCGCTGACGTTGAGGGGCTACACAAGACTGGACTGGGCTGTACGCGGGAGAGATGGACGAAAGTGTAAGTGGGTTGACCAAAATCAGTCAAGATCAAGAATAGTACAAATATGAATATACTTCTATATTTTTCAAATTTTTACAATACATTGTTGCTACAATGCATAAATCCTATGCGCTAGGCGGAGGGTCACTATCGAAAGCACCTAACGCCTTTTGGAACCTTGGTAATAGATAAGACAAGATCGATGGAAATGTTCCATTTATATTTGGAAAGAAGTCCTATAAGTTAGGAAAGGGAGAGTCCTAGTTGAAAATAAATCAGATGTAATCGGCTATATAAGGCTAAGTGGACAACATATCATTGGGACTACTAATAATCACCTCATTATTGCTTCCTAGAATTCCAACATATCATGTTCTAGAAAACACCAATGGAGTGGCTCCTAGTCATAGCGACTAATCATCCTGGCATCACTACAATGTTTTTGAGGCATCGCCTAGGCGTCCAATCGACCGGTGGCTGATGCCAGGGAGCCTCGCCTCGCTTGGCTGGTGACCACCGGTCGCCGCCGTTGCCGCGGGATGACGTCGCTGCCGCCGATGTTGCCTGACAGCCGATGCCGCCTTCGTCGCCGCCACCTCGGCCGCCGCCGTTGCCGCAGGTCGAGACTGGAGAGAGAGGTAGGAGGAGATAATCTAGGGTTAGGTTTAGTGAAAGGGTACGGTTTTATATAAACCGATGGGAAAAGAGTACCGTTAGATTGGATCTAACGGCTAAGATCAAATCCGGTCCATTCCATCATCTTGCGCTCGACTCTCCCTATGCTCGACTCTCTTGATGCCCGCCGCCTCCTGCCGCCCGATGCCCGCCTCCGCCGTCTGCTCGCCGGTGCCGTCGCCCGTCTGGCCGGACGCCTAGATGCCTAGGCGTCTAGGCGCACCGCGGGCGTCCAGGCGCCCATTCCAAACACTGCATCACTATGCCCGGGCCCTTTATTCTTAAGGGTCTCTTTGTTCAACTTTATGGAGCATACTCACCGTCAAGAATAAGATATCTGAACCAAAAGGTTTCCCTACAAAGCAGATCTTTGAAATTCTGTAGATTTTTCCAGTACAATTTCGAATCTCCTACCCTAAATTTCCCAAATTCATCATCCAACTATTGGGAAAAAATTACCAATCTACCACTAGTTACACACTCAAATTGTTTTTATCTATTTTTCTTTCTCCCAACTAACAACAGATTTTCTAACTAAAATCAAATTTTTAGAAATCCACAGTTGAACCAAACGCATCCTAAATAGCCATTTGAGTGCAAATTTCAACGGGTACCCACATCTATTTTGCAGGATGCATAAGACTACGTTCTATTTGCTAACCACAACTTGTTAGGTTCTGGAAATTCCCACATGAGGTAGTTTGGAACTCATTCATCAATATGATTAGTTTCACGAAATATGTTAGAATGTTGAGATCTATGAACTTTGATACTGTGCAAGTTGTATTATATTCCTCTATTGTACTGATAAATCTGAAAATGACATAAGCCATGAACATGTGATAATGTTTAAATCTAATCGATTCTTTTGTTTAATAATTTAGGTAATTTCTATTTATGTTTTAACATGTTTTCTTTGATTTATCTGAACTGGCTATTTATTTGGCAGGTTGCGAGCTCCAATGTCCGTCATAATGCTCTGCATCTTCTATTAGATTTATTTCCCCTTGAAGATCCAGATGTGACCAAGGATGTAAATGATCCTTTGCTAGAGAAGCAATTTTTCTTGCTAGACAAGCTCCTCCTGGATGACTGCCCAGAAATACGGACAGTTGCAGTTGAAGGAATCTGTCGCATTCTTAACCAATATTGGGAAGTTGTCCCTTCTCCAATGATTTCAAAATTTCTGAGGAAAATTGTTGATGACATGTCCAAGGATTCTTGCAATGAGGTACGGCTGTCTACACTAAATGGTCTGATATACTTGCTCGACAATCCACAAAGTCATGACATACTGAAAGTTCTACTCCCAAGATTAGGCAATATAGTCTCAGATTCTGCTCTATCTGTCAGAGTTGCTGCTGTTGATCTTCTTTTAGCTATTCGTGATCTTCGATCGTTCCAATACAGTAAGGTATGCCACTTGTTATTTCAATTTATACTTGAACTATATGTGAGCCTCCATCTCCATATATGCATTGCGTGTGTATCTCAACTTATACTATAAACTTAAATAGCCTTAACATTTGTAATCTTTTTGGTTCAAGGGCACATTTTAGTGTCTTTTTTTATTCATAGTCAGGTGGGCAGTTTATGTATCCATATGTGTTGCAGGTTATTGGCCTGGATACTTTATTATCTTCACTTGCAAATGATCATTCCCGTATCGCTCAAAAAATCACAAAGCTTCTCATTCCTTCTTATTTTCCATCAAAGTTGAGTCCAAAAGAAGCTTGTGCTCGCTGCATTGCACTAATAAAGAGGTCACCGACAGCTGGGGCAAGGTTCTGTGAATTTGCTCTCTCTGAAGGGTCATCCCCAAGGTCAATAGTTGAACTAATTAAGTTCTCTGTTACTCTAGCATTGTCACAAACGGGGCTTAACTCAGAGCAGACTGATGGCCTTATAATTGCCTCTGTCAACCTTATAAAAAGCTTATCTGATGAGAGCTCAGTTTTATCTGCTTTGCGAGAGTTCTTTGCAAAAGCTAAGCTAAAGTTGATCCTCAAAACTGTATTTTCTGAGGGTGCCCGGGCTGCTCTTCTTACTATTGCTCCAGTTGTTTTACCTGATCTATCGGTGCTTCATGAGGAATGCATGGATATAGTTGTGAATGCTGCTATAATTTCAAAGCGAGAAGAATGTCAAGAAACAGTTCTTGCAGCACATAAGTTGATATCTTTGAGTGGCTGGTCCGATGAACTGTTTGAAGCACTGACAAATATTCTACAATCTAAAGCTTCTCATTTTGCTGAGATTTATGGCCTTGAACCTCCTATGTGCCCTGTTGCATCTTCCAGAAGGAAGAAAGGGAAGTCACTAAAGAAGATGCCAGCATCTGACCATATTGGCAAAAAGGGCTCATCCAAATCAAAAGTCGATAATGATGGGCTTGCCATTGCATCAGGGGCAGCATGGCAGATCAATGAAATATTAAAAGCTGAGGAGATGGGAGATGCCTTTCTTCAATCTTCTTACTCAGAAATTGCATTCTCGTCCCTGAAGGTCATTTGTACAGTTTACATTGAGCAGTGCTTGTATTTGCCATCTTTAGACCTTGCACCCCTGCTGGCCTATTTGAGTCTGGCTACAAATAGTGCTAATCCAGATGTTGATCAAACTGGTATAAGGTGCTCTGAGGTGAGTTCCACTTCAAAATGTCTATCACACTTAGGAGATCTCTCAGGACCACTAAAATATTGACAATCGGTACTCACCAGTTCAAACATCACTAGGATGTGGTGAACCAAGTTTTTAAATTAGAACTACATTATTTCATATAGCTTTCTGATGTTTTGTGGTTATTAATGATGTTTCTTGACTTCCTATCGTTAAAAGTCTGCATTATTTGGGTATTTGTTTCTCATAGTAAATTTTGTTCTCAGTCATCAACTGCCAATCAAGCACTGGGTCATCTGCTGAATTGTTTTGACAAACTGCTACATGGACCTGTTCAGAGTCCATCAAAGTTAAGCCTGAAGGGAAAAGCTTCATTGAAGAAACCCAAGCAGGAAGGAGCCTCTCAAGGTATAGTTTCATTACATTGCAATTTCTAATGTGGAAAACCTTTTGAACTGACTTTTGTATTAAGCAGCCATTTTGATCTTCTGAAAGCATGCAGAAGAATGTAATTTACTCATCCGCAGTCAGCGTGATCTGTGTCTAATTTTTCTGATACCATCTTCCATTACATCTCATGACTAACTGGGGAATGTCTTTTATGCAGGAAATGCAGTGAAAGGCACAGCCACTGTGATTATGTTGGGCACTTCAATTCTTAAGTTTATTGTTGACACAACCATAATCCAGGCGGTCAATGATGATAAAGTACGATGCCTGAAATTTGCATCATCCTACACAAAATATGCAGTATCATCCATCAAAAAGCATCAGGAACAGAGCTCATCATTCAAGGGGGATGATCTGAAGGACACACTGATGCTTATACGAAGCTCGTTCACATATGCAGCCAAGTTACTTCATTTGGTGCTAGGAAGCTCAACGGAGTTGTCAAGCCCTCCAGAGGATGCTTTCTTCCTTGCCAATCATCTTCTTGATCTAGTACCCTCTATTGATGACTTCATTGGCTCAAGATTTGCGTTCAGCTTTGTCTCAGCTCTGAAGCAATGGCTACCTGTTCTCATACTGGGCCTCGTATGCCGTTGGCTGATTGGACCGCAGAATGAGATGGCTACTGATGTCTGCCACTTCTGTGACTCTGGCTTGCCATTGTGGGTTACTGCCATGGCGAAGAACGAGCTACTTGATGCTGCAGAGCCTGGCCAGGACGAGCAAAGCGAACGGGCTGATGAACGTGAGGACTCACCCTCATCCAGAAAGCTAGCAGAAATGATGGTGACACTCCTGAAGAAAGGAAGTCCCAGGATTCTTGACTCCATGGGCGGCGTTCTCCTGTCCGCCCTCCAGAGGGCGCTGCAGAGTTCGGACTATGGCATCGTCTTGGGCGTGACTCGCTTCGTTTGTTCCAGGTTGCTTGGGAACAACTCCTCGGAGCTGGAAATGCTGCAGCTTACCCGTGACTCTCTCCGCAATAATTTCCTTGAGATTGATAGGTATGTTAGGGACAAGCTTGGTGATGACGATGCTCCGAAGCAGCAGTTGGAAAGCGCAAAGGCGCTGATAAGATCAGTTCTCACTGATATATGATTATGTGTACTCTGCTTCCTTAACGAATGCAGTTTGCCATTTTCTTGGGGATTAAGAAAAGGTGTACATGCATCCGTAGGAAGTTGACATTCTAAGTCAAATGAAAAAGTGTTTTATTATTTGACCCAGTATATATAGAAAAAATTCTATCTTTACACTAAAGTATCTCCACCTCAATTTTTAAAGCACGGTACTCTTGATGAAGACATCACAGGCTCAGATATGACGATGTTAACAGTTTCTCCAGAGATGAATCAATTCTACATTTGAGTTGCTTTTTAAACATGATAAATTGATGTTACGTCATACAGTGTTCTCATTTTCATATTTAGAACTACTTGGATCAAGCAAGTGTCGAAAGGACATGGTAGGCATGGAGGACCAAGGAAGTTGTTAGGGACCAAGTTCATGCACTCCTAACACCCCCACTAAGTCACAACATGAGTTGCAGCCAATGAAATTAAAGATATCAAATCCAGCATGTTTTCATAGTTGGATTTAAATTGCAGGGCAGTACGAACTTGTTATGGCTAATATGACCTCATATGGAAACCAATTTGGGCATTCAAGTATTTGATGGAAAGATCATGAGGTCTTCTTTGAAATTGATCCAACTACAAGTCCATATCTACCCGGAGTCAGCGACAATCGTCAATTTCCTACAAAATCTGTTTCTATCCGATGTCCTGTCATCCTTTTTAGGTCCAATGGGTCGTGTCCTTCCACATATTTATACCTCTTAGTCGTCACTAGAAATACTTGGGTTTTGTTTAGTTAAAAATTTAGCTCCTGTTACTTCTTTGTAGACGCGTGTGTCGACTAGATTATCCGTTCAACTTGTTCAGAACCTCGCATATATTGACTTGAGTTACCTTTTCATCTTGTTCTTGTTAGTTCTTCGATTGCTTGTAGGAATTACCCTAGTGGTTCGGTTGGTCGTGCTCCACAAGATCGTGATCAACCGCTGGAGTTCGGTTGTTAAGGCGTAACACCATTGGAGGTTGTAGTCGGACCGTGAACATCTCTCTCGTTCAAATTGAAGTTATCTTGTTTCACCGAAAGGTCGGGACAACACACACCTGTTGCCCATATCAAGTGGTAACCAGAGCAAGGTTAATCGGTGAATTTTTTTTTCTCATTCTCATTTTCCTACAGTTCACGAAAAACCATCAATTCCTTATTTACCTAAAAACACTTTGAGCTATTTTGCTATTACTGTTGAGTTAATTCTTGTTGAGTTTGTGGTTGCATCTCATGTCGTGCTACTGGTCTTAGTTTAGTCCATTAGAGTTTCAAGTTCTTGTCACGTTGCAGTCACCAAAGGTATATCCACTTCCTTGTTTGCATCTACAAATTAAGACAGTAATCTGATCATATATCCACTTTCTAGTTTACTTCTACAAAAGAAAGAAATAAATTCTGATAGGAGACTCACATTTGTATCTAAAATAGAGGAATGTCATCATAACCTTGCTATTTTGTGCTGCACCATGTCCAAAACGATACACTCTTTCCTAGTTTGCACCTATAAAGAAGAAAGAATCAATATTGATTTGATTTCGAATATAGTATCTGTCTGGGAAGAAAAAAAATCCATATTTCCTTCATACTTAGTCCGTTTGGAACGTGTAAGCACAATTTCGAAAGATGTATATTTTCATCTTTCCAACAGATCCAACTTTGCCTTAAAATTCCATCTGTGCGTATCACAATCATCAAAGAGATTTCGAGATTTGTTGCGTATCTTTTTTTTGAAAGCAATCTCTTTGAGAATATGCAAGAGATCTACTAAAATATGCATAATATGTATGATATTTGGTAGCTTATCATTTGATCTTTTGTGTAATCTTTTAAGATTTTGAGGCCCTGCAAAAGAAAAAAGAAGAAAAGAAAGAAATGAAAAAAAGTGAGAAAAGAAAAGTGGGGCCTTAGTTGCTGCTGTTCTAGACTTGTTCTATCATTAGTATGATTTTCTTTGTGTATAAAATTCACGTCTTTAGCACGATCTAGCCTAGGGCTAACATGGTACCGCCGTTGGACACATATTCATCTTATTTTTGACTAACGTGGTTTTAGCTATCCTTGTGCATGACTTGTAAGCCATCCTATAGCTCCGCACATCATTGACTATAACTTTACAGGTTGTTGTTGCTGCTTCACTGATACACTTATTTTTCAAGGTTGTTGACTTGTTGGTTGTCACCATCTTCTCTTGGCTTGGTAAGAACTTGTAAGAGCTTGTTTGAACATGGTGAGATTGAGAGAATTGCAAGAGTCACATCCTAGCAATTGATAGGAGCATATATATAATTATACGTCTCTCATTTTCTACTAATCATGGCAGGTGACATGGAGTTTTTTGAGCCAACACAATTACACCGCCATATTCAGGACATCACTCAACACTTGCCTTCCTATGTTGGTGAGTTTCATACTAAAGCATGTGTTAATTGAGAACTAGTTGTAGATAAAAAACTTAGAAACTTTAATTTATCTAATAAGGAAGGGTGATAACTGCTTCTACTCTTTTTGCTGATTACGCTTTCACTTTCTGGAAGCACTTAACTCACCTATGGAGGCCTAGGTGCTCACTTATTTCTTTCCATGAGAGACAATATTCTTTTTAGAAAACCTAAAAGAAATACCTTCATTTCCATGTGTAACGGTGCATAGGAACTGAATAGTGAGGACGCGTGAACCTTCTCATCGATTTGAGTAAAATTATCCCATCTTAATGCATGCTGTAGGATCGAAGAGCACGTGAAAAACTACCGAAGGGAGGAGGGGGGTGAATGGTAGATTAAAACTTTTTCAGCGGAAGCTACAAAAACCCCTTGGTAGAAACCAACCTGTCAGAGAAACCAATGTGTGCGACTAATCTAAATGTGTTCAACCGTGACAAAACTAGTAGAAATTGTAGAGAATCAAGTCACGAAGATGTCAAAACAAGAATCACATGAAAACATCGAGTAAAACTCAAGTTATGACCAAAAGATTGAGCAAAGGTTAAATTGTTCTACCTGAGTTAAAAATAGATCTGCTACGCTGCAAAGAAACTCGTGTAACTCAAAAAGCGTAAAAGCAATGACTGTAAAATTTTCGTAGATGATGGAGAATTGAGTAGTAAAGAGAACACAAAAAGAATCACGTCAATGGGATATATAAAACTAGAGTTATGATCAAAATACTGAAGCAACTTAGTGCTGTGCAGAAACTCAACGAGAAAGAGTTGACGAAAACAAGTCGGACGGACAAGGCACAAAAGCTCATCTAAACTACAAATTTTATTTACAAAAACACAAGAGGAACAACCACAAGTCATCTGCACACAAGCCCTGACCTCCCTTGCTTATATAACCAGCCCTAAGGCAACTCCAATCAAGCTAATCCTACTCAATTTCAACCGAAACTTTTTCATAACCGCTCAAGACTCTTCCATACGTAGATAGAAGTAATCTTAAGACTTCCAAACATCTTAATAATGCCCTACATATTTCTAAAACGACTCAACTTTGTTACCACATGAAATCTAACCAAAACTAACTTGAAACCTTCCATAAACGAACCATAACCACCTCAGCCGCATCCTGAGGCATAATACAACGGTTGGACCTCTTTGACCGTATCTTCACGTCTATATCTCTTCACCACGCTTGGAACCATGTTGCCACGTTCATGCACCCCTTGCACACATGCAACCACCTTCCAACAACATCCACGATACCTTCACATGCATTGTTCTTGACCCAAACATGCTGCGTGACCTCCCGATCAACTCAACCACAATTCCTCTTGAACTTGGTTGTTGAACCTCATCTTTTCCCTAAGACTAGTTCAATGGATCACCATCATATGTCATGTCTTGACCTCAAGTAACACTTGCACATGAATAAACAACCAAATGTTTCGATCACAAGTCCTCGACTTGACTCACATTAGTCCGAAAACCACAACACCTTATGTGAGCACCTCACATAAACATGTTGCAAACATAGCAAGATAATATCCACAATGGTTAGCCAAAACACATCAAAAACTTTGTTCAAAAGTACTAAGCAAACCTTCTTATAAGTTTAAAGCAAGTTTAAAACATTGTGAGTGAAAAACATAACAACTGCATGAATATTTTAGTAAAAGAAAGATCGGACAGTCCAAAGCAGCTGCTATGCATTATAAAAGGAAAGTTTGAACAATCCAAAGTGAAAAACACGTGTAGCTCAAGTGCGCCTAAAATTCGGACAGTGTGAAGTGTGTTCGCGAAAGTTCGGACAATCCGAAGTGAGTGTCTGAAGTATACTCAAAACTTTACATGTAAACCCTCACCTTTATTCTATTTGCCAATGTATTTAGCACATAAGTCTCACAATCTCACCCTTGATGATAGCATTGGCAACACCACTACGAAACTGAACATTGGCTCATTCATGTTTCATGTAAAGTTTCAACAACAGAAAATTTCTACCCCATTTTAAAAATAAACAATCAAATATGTGACCAATTTCTCCCCGTTTAACAATGTATTCAATAAGGTTCAAACGAGAAATTGTAATTTGTTATGAGCATAGTATGACATATACATACAAAACAAAGCTCATCCAAGTCATACTATCAAGTAACTTACACTATCACATCAATGAAATACATAAAGTAGTGTAAGCCATGCTAGAGATCAAGTGTGATTTCAATTTAAGCAAGTCATGATCTCCCTATCTCAACTTTTTGAAAACTTGAAAGCATGACACATGTTGTTGTTTTTTATTTACTTTTAAAGCACAAATTTAAATTATATGAACTTTGCAAGAGATTATATGCAGCATCCGCCTTATTCTAACCAACCAAGCCAAACCTTTGTCATTTGACAATTAGAAGCTTAAGGACATGATTTTAGTCATACACAACTCCTTCTAAGTTCATATCAAAGTGCTATGATAAGAAATCTCAAAAGAAGAAGTATGATGCATGCATATTCTTTTTATCTTTCCTGATTTTTCATTTGATCATAAAAGCTCAACATGTGGGCTATTGATATATGAAGTTTTCATGCTTAAAATCACTTGTGAGCATGCAACAAGTTCAAAACAACAAGAAAGTTCGACCATGACCAGATTTAGTGTAAGTGATTATTGAAATTACTAGTAATGACAAAAACTACAAAATGTATAACATAAGTAATATAGTAAGAATTTTCAGCATGTAAAAAGAATCACAAAGTCATATATGTATGAAACACTTATGCTCATATTATATTTTAATTTTAGATTCACACATAGACTTCCCAGTTTGTAAAACCCCCCCTCAATTTAAGATATGAGGATGCATAACCCCTATTTCACTACGAATGAATGAAAAACGAGTGAAATCCAAAGGGTTTGTAAAAATGTCAGCCAATTGTTGGTCGGTATATGGTGAAGCACAATATTTCCTTTTTCAACATTATCACGGTGAAAGTGATAATAAATGTCAATGTGCTTTGTTCTAGAATGTTGCACAGGGTTTTTAGCCATGCAAATGGCACTAGTGTTGTAAAAAACAGCGGAACACTATCTAAATCAACCCCATAGTCATTAAGTGTTTGAACAATCCAAAGAATTTGTGAGCAAACACTAGCAGTAGCTACATACTCAGATTCAGCCGTGGATTGTGGAACTGAACTTTGTTTTCTAGAGGACCAAGAAAAAAAGTGAGTTACCAAAAAATGACAAGCAACCAAAGTACTTTTCCTATCAATCTTACAACCCGCAAAATCAGCATCCGAAAAATCTTTCAAAGTAACGGTTGAGGAAGAAGGAAGAAAAATGCCAAATTCTTGAGTTCCAAGTAACCTGAGAATTCTTTTGACGACTTGACGATGTGAAGCACGTGGGGAAGCTTGAAATCTTACACAAAGACATACGCTGAATTGTATGTTCGGTCTTGATATCGTGAGGTACAAAAGTGATCCGACCATGCTTCTATATTCTTTTTGATCGACCAAGTCACTATCTTCATCAAGTTCAAGTGTTGATGTTGTTCCCTTTGGTGTCCAAAGAGTCTTGCTGTTTTCCATGTTGAAGCAACTAAGAAGATCTTTCGTATACTTTGTTTGATGCACAAAGGTTCCCTCCTTAGTTTGCTTGATTTGCAACCCCAAAAAGTATGTGAGTTCACCGATCATACTCATCTCAAATTCTAAACACATCATAGCTGAAAATTTGGATACAAGATCTTGAGAAGCACAATCAAAGATAATATCATCCACATGCACTTGAACGAATAGTGAGTCATTGCCATGCTTAAGCAAAAAAAGAGTTTTATCTACTTTGCCCATGGTAAACCCCTTTTCAAGTAAGAATGTTCTTAACCTATCATACCATGCTCTAGGGGCTTGTTTGAGATCATACAATGCTTTGGACAGTTTGTGAACATGATTAGGAAAATTTGGATTTTAAAACCTGGTGATTGCTTAACATAAACCTCCTCATCTATGTAGCCATTAAGAAAAGCACTTTTCACATCCATTAGATACAACTTGAAACCTTTAGATGTAGCAAATGCTAATAAAATTCCTATAGCTTCTAATATAGCAATAGGAGCAAAAGTTGCATCAAAATCTAGACCTTCAACTTGTGTGAAACCTTGAGCAAGCAACCTAGCCTTATTCCTAACCACAATCCCATCCTCACTTTATTTATTTTTAAACACCCATTTAGTTTCAGTTAAAATGTGAACTTGAGGTGGAGGTACAAGTTTCCAAACATTATTTCTTTCAAAATTTTCTAACTCATCTTGCATGGCAATAATCTAAGATTCATTAATGAGTGCATGTGATATATTCTTGGGTTCAAAGGAAGCAACAAAAGCAGAACGAGCATAAGAGTTTGGATAAAAAAACCTGGACCGTGTGACTCGTTCATGCAAGCTTCCAATAATCTATTGTGGAGGGTGACCTTTGAGGATCCGGAGGAGAGTAGACACTTCACAATCTTCTTATTCATGCTCATCACAAACCGAAGACCTTGTGGCTTGAGGATGATGGACCAACAGTAGAAGTCGTTGGTGCTGGTTGTGGATCAAAATCAAGAGCAGGAACGATGTCATTAGCTTCTGAATTTTCATGCAGCATCACCACTTCTTCCTCATCTTCAACGAAAATACTCCCCCCTGCGGATATGCATATTGACTTGTAATATTTGAGCTAGTACATAGTCTAGTTTCATCAAAATAAATCTCACAAGTCTCCACAATCTTGTTAGTGTCAAGTAAAAGCACACGGTAGCCTCTAGTATGAGATGGATAACGAAGAAACATGCCATCAACAAATCTAGCTTCAAATTTATCAAGATTACCATGTTTCTTAACAAAGTGTTTGGAACTAAAGACCCTAAAGTGTGTGACACTAGGCCTATGTCCAAACCGAAGCTCATATGGGGTTTTTCCTAGCTTAGCACGCAAGAAAACGTGATTTGAGACATAACAAGCCGTTGCAATTGCATCTGCCCAAAACTTTCTAGGAGTTTGATATTCATCAAGCACAGTCCTAGCCATCTCAACTAAGGTTCTGTTCTTTCTCTCTACGAAATCATTTTGTTGAGGTACATATGGTGAAGAAAATTGATGATCTATTCCATTTTCAGTACAAAAGTGATCAAATGTTTGGTATTTAAATTTGGTTCTATTATCACATTTAATTGCTTTTTAAGATCGTGGGTGGTTTACTGAAAGTCTAAGAACCAAACTTTCCATATGACTAAAAGCTTCATTCTTAGATGTCATAAAGTAAACCCAAGAGTATCTAGAATTATTATCAGCAGTTACAAGAGCATACCATTTACCTCCAAAAGATTGAACACATAAAGGACCTACAGTGTCAAGGTGTAAAAGTTGTCAAGTGCTGTTGTCATGGTCATTGAGAGTGGAGCATGTGAATCTACAACCATCTTAGCATGTATACAAGAAAAGCACACAATTTCTTTGTCCCCTTTAAACTTAGGTAACCCAAGTATGCGATCAAGAGCACTAACATGTGTGAGGTGATTAAAGCCAATGTGATCAAGTCTACGATGCCAAAAATATAAGTCTTTTGATTCATTTGCAACTAGACACCTATGTTGGAGAGACATGTCAAAATCAACTTTTAAAAAATCGTCCAAACTAGGAAATGTTAAACATAAGCTCACTATTTGAATCTACAACCTTGCAACATTTTTTAGTGAAACTAATTTCAAGATTTTCATCTAGCAATTGTAAAACAGAGAACAAGTTTCATTTCAAGTTTTTTACAAGTGTCACATCCTGCAAAGTGTAGTGATTGTTAACTCTAACCAAACCTTTAGCAATTATAGGAGTTGAAGAATTATCGACAAAAGTAACATTTTTTACACATGACACAAAAGAGAGGGAGGAGAACCATTCTTTGTTACCAGTCATGTGGCGTGAGCAACCTTAATCCACAAGCCAAAAGTTCTCCTTTTTCAAGCGTAACTGTTGACAGCTATTATATACTAATTTCACCTGTCAATATAACTCAATTATGTGAAGGAAATATCATTTCTTACACACATCACCTTTCTATTTAACCTATTTCCACTTGTACTTGGTGAAATTGGTGCATTGTTGACGACTATTATATACCAATTTCACCCGTCAATATAACTCAATTATGTGAAGGAAATATCATTTCTTGCACACATCACCTTTCTATTTAACCTATTTCCACTTGTCCTTGGAGAAAGTAGTGCCACATGGATTTTATGCAGAATTGAAGTGAAACAAGAAGATGGGATCCTATAAAATATCATTCCAGCTAATCAAGCAATGACATGTGGTACCACATGGATCAAATAGCCCACAAACAGAATTATCCGAGGCCATCCAACAGTGTAGCACCAATATCAGTCAATGGGACCCACCTGGAAGAGACCTGGAGGAAGCACAACCCCAACGGGGCTGAGACCAGGTCGACCGACCTCCCTAGTCGCCGACTAGGGAGTGCCGCCAAACCCGATCAAACGCCACGTGTTGGCTCCTCCCGACTTGAAGAATTCATGGGTGACTGATTCGCGCGCTTTTGGTGGAGGGAACCAACCCTTCTCTAAGCTATAAATAGGACCCCTCACCCCTCACTTCAACACAAACCACTTGAGTATTCATCCATTGTATTCACTATTCTCCATAGGTTTAGAGGAGTATAAGCTATAGAGAAGAGAGTCTCTAGTCCATAGTCTAAGTAGGAGAGGAGTATAAGGAGTCTCTTCCTAATTCCTAATTGGGGAAGTTATGGCTCTTATATTCCTATTTGTATTTGTGACTTTATTCTTAATAAAGATGTTATCTTTAGTCTTCTATTGTTCATATACTTGTATGAAGCATTTCTTGTTTGATTGTGGATTCCATGTATGTGGTAGGAGTAGTATTTATGATTATTCTATACCATTATCATTATATAATCATAAACACTACAAACCTCCACTATAGTCTAATTAGCTATGACACGATTATGTTAACATGAATCACTTATGCTATGAATTAACATTGGTTCAATGATGATTTAGTTCATTGCCTTAGGATGGCTTGTGCCTAGGCTCTTAAGGTAATTACTTAATATGCTAGCATGGTGCTAGGGTAGAGAGTAGCGTTGAATGTCTCGTAGACCCACATATTGAAGAGGTATGGTGACAACCCTACCTGTCCTTTGTAATTCTCCACGTTCAGCTATGCCACAAGTTCTTGGCGAGAGCAGTCCTAGTATTGCTAGGGGTAAACCCGTGCCCGATGTGTTAATCCACTTAGCATGAGAATTCATAATTGACATGATCATAGTAACTAACTTAGGCTATGTATATGTATATTAGAAGCATAGTAGGAGTCTCTACCTAACCCTTAGCCTAGTCCCTCTTTACCTCATCTAACCCCCTTAGGATAGAATGCTCTTGTGTGTGTCATACTACTCCATATACCATTTATCCATCCTTGCTAGAACCCTACCTAGACCAACCTAGTATTTGCATTTGATGATTGCTTTACTTCCATCTAGCCTTCCTTTGGGAGAATATAAATGACACGCTTTGGGAATACTCTTAGAGGGGAAATGCTACATCGATAGTTTCCGTGCGCTTGTGGATTTATATGTATAATCTAAAATCTATCAACAAGCTTTTCTGGCACCACTGCTAGAGATGAATTGTTAGTAGTGTGTAGGAACCATCAACAAGAATTTCTAGCGCCGTTGCCAGGGAAGGCAGCCGAAGTATTGCATGATTGAGTGAATAGGATAGGACCCTGGTAGGTTTTAGCAGGATGACCCTTCTTTGTTTTTGCATTTTATGTGAAAACAGGGTAGTGTATGTCTTGTTTCCGCTTGTTGTAAAACTCTGTTGAAGATCCCAAATCCCTTTTGAGAGATCAATCTCGTGTTGTTACTCCCCAGAAGCTTCGAGCGGCAAAGCAAGCCAGCACAACTGCACCAACAATCGACACGCTAATAGCCCAGAAGACCCTTTGTGAGTTTTTGGCTCCCTTTGCTAACAATGTGCCTGTTGGGCTCACTGTTAACACAGGAGATGTAAACTTCAAAATCAAGTCTGGCCTATCACTATGGTGCAAGCCAACCCATTTTGTGGGAAGGCTAACGAGAATGCAAGTGTTTACCTGCAATAGTTCCTTGAGATCTGCAACACTTTTAGGATCAAGGACGTATCTCCTGATGCTGTATGTCTTAGGCTGTTTCCATTCTCTCTTCTTGGGAGAGTAAAACAGTGGTTCTACGTGAACCGAAGTGCTGTAGATACTTGGGAGAAGTGTTCTAGGTATTCCTCGCCAAGTTTTTCCTGTTGGGAAAGACCAATGTCCCACGTGGAAGAATTTCAAGCTTCTAGCAAGATGCCATGAAATCTATCCCCGAGGCTTGCGGAAGACTTTAGGAGTACATCCTAGCCTGTCCTCACCATGAGATGGATCACTGGCTCATCATCCAAAACTTTTACAACGGGCTGATCCCTTCCGCCCGTGAACATGTTGATGCTGCTGCTGGAGGTGCCTTCTTCTCATTGACGGTGCCCAAAGCCAAAGATTTTATTGAGAAGATGGTGTCAAACATGGGTTGGAGCGACAAGTGTCTCCACACCTGCTAGCGAGGTATGCACACCTTGAAGGAGGTGGACATGATCGCTGCCAAATTGGACCTCCTTATGAAGAAAATTGATGGACAAGGCAATGGTCAGGTATGTGGCAATGCCTATGCCTTAGACTCTCACATCACTTGTGAAGTCCGTGGCAACATGGGCCATTTGGGCAATGACTACCCAGAAACCCGTGAGGATGCTCTATATGTAGCTAACAATAAAAACAACAATGGCTATCATCAAGGAGGTCAAGGGTAGGGCCAACCATGCCCATTCTTTCAAGGAGGGTACAACAACAATGGCAACAATGGAAATCAGCCCAACTTGAGAGAACTTGCCATTGGCGAGCTGAAGATCAATCAGGCTCTATCCAAGAAGCTGTGAGCTAATGACCAAAACCCTAGAGAGCATAACTGCGAAGATTGAAGGACTATCCTCAACCTTCAAGAATCAATCGAGTTTCCACAAGATGTTGGAAACTTTGTTTGCTCAACTGGCAGCTGTTGTTCTTACAGTGGAGAATGGCAAGATGCCAGTACAACCCGAACCTCCTGTGGAAAGTGTCGACATGATTTCTCTACAAGAAGGCAACTAGCTGAAGGACCCCGGATGTCCTACAATCTCATGCTCAACTGGGACACACCACTTTGACATGGCCCTTTGTGACCTTGGAGCAAGTGTGAGTGTGATGCCCAAGGTGGTTATCGACCAGCTGAATTGAACGGAACTCACTTCAACATCAATGCAGCTCCAACTGGCTGATTCCTCAGTTTGTTATCTGGTGGGTATTGCTGAAGATGTCCTGATGAAAATCTGGAACTACTTCATACCCGTGGATTTCGTGGTGCTCGACATGGAGGTCGAGAATGATATGCTGCTCATTCCAGGGTGCCCGTTCCTAAGCACCGCGAAGGCTCGCATAGATGTGGGAGCTGGAGAAATCCACTTCCATATCAATGGCAAGGAGGACAAGTTTAACTTTCGTCCAAAGTTTGAGAAATGCTCCATGATCCATATCAAGTATGGGCCGAATGTTAAGCACAATCAAAAGGTCAAAATCACACCTCCAAAGGTGGACCCGCTCATTGCATTTATTTGGAATTTGATCTATGCGGAAAACCCATCTTATCGTCCATGATGACACCCCAAGAAGACGGAGAAGTGCGGGCCTCCCCAAAGGCCCAAGTCCACCAAGACGCCAAAGAAGGTATGGCGAAAGAAGCAAGACAAGCCGTCCGAGCCCATCCTTCCGGGCCCGAATGTTAAGAAACGAAGAAGGAGGAATGCCATCTCATCAGACAGTGGTGAGACCTAGCCAATAGGTTAAATTGGTAGTTATCCTTTTCTTTGTTTTTCTTTTCTCTTTAATTGGATTTCCCCATTTAGTTTGATTCTCCCCACCGCATATTTGATTTTCTTATCAAGTTGAGAATCTTATATTCTCAACTATCATTTTTATTTCTTTATTTTTCACAAAAGAAAATTGTTGAGTTTTGAAAATGATTTTTTATTTGGAATATAATTTTTCTGATATGCAAAAGTGGTATTTCACTAACGTGCTAATTTCATAGCCGTTGGGGATCCACCTTCCTAAAGGGGGAACAGGGGGGCCCACCTGTCAGGTCGGCCGACCCCCCCTGTTCAGCCGACTAGGGGAAAGAGCCAATTTGGGTCTCTCTCCTCCAATGGCTACATTTGGTTCCCTAGTGAACGTTGGTGATTGCACACTATAAATGATGGCCGTGAGGAGCTCTTCTCCTCACACTTCACCTCATTTCATACATCCCCAAAGTCACTCTTGCTCACATCGTTTTTCTTTCTCTTCATTGAAGTGCTCTTGATCAATTCCCAACTCAAAAATATTTGCTTTTTTTGCATTTGTAATTTGCTCTCAAGTTCTTCAAGGGAAAATTTGCTGGGGTTTTGTTTTCACTAACATCACCTCTTTCAAATTTTTGCCTTGTTGTGTTCTTGTTTGATGTGGCCATGAAGGGAATGAAAAGGTTGTTTGGAAAGAGGAAGGCGGCTGCAAGCTCAAGCTATGGTGGAGAGTCAAGTGCACGCCCCTCTTCTGTTGCTACACCAAGTTCACGGAGGAGTGTAGGAGAGGACACTCCCATGGGTGAGAGTAGCAACCCTCATCAATCTCTTCACGACGACGACCTTGGCATCCAAAGTGAATTTGAAGATCAAGCACGCAAGCTCCTCCAAGATCGTGAGTTTTCTCATACGAAAGCTTATGATCCGGATTTGATCTCCAAAATATGTATGGATTCTGAATTCTTTTTAATTTGGCTGCATTAGGATGGGAAAACTTTGCTCACATAGAGGAGAAAGGTTCATGCCTTCTCTCCATGCAATTCCTTTGCACAGTCAAAATAGGATTTGATGGTATTACTTTTAGATTATTTCAAAAAGAATACAACATCCTATGGAAAGAATTAAGTAAAATTCTAGGCTTCCATAAATCTTGTTTGCTAGATTTAGACATTTTGCCTAAGTTTAACAAACAAAGTTTTTGGCAAGATTTAACTGGTGAGGTTAGATGTAGTGCACCTAGGAATAGCCACTTGCACAACCCTACTTTACGCTTCATGCATAGATGGGTGACTATGACTATGTTCCCTAGAGGAGATGTAAGGATAGTGCATCATGATGAGTTGGATTTTTTTTGCCATGATTAAAAAGATAAAGTTGCTCCAGTTATTGCTATGATGACACAATGATTAGATTACATTCTAAGGATATGGCCAATTGAATGCACTTCATTGATCACCCGTATTGCTACTAGGGTAGGAGCACTAGAATATTCTTCATTTGAGTATATTAGAAATGAAAGAGAATTAATTGATGAAGAATATTTAGTGCAAGGACATACCCTTAAGCATGATCAAGATGGCTCTTTGGTATTTTATTATCCTGTTTTGTCAATGAAATTCAGTTACCTAACCCAAATTATCATTTGTACAAATGCCGGAGGCTAACCATTGACCTTCTTCCCATCGAAGAAGCCGAAGAAGTAATGTCGATAGCAGGGTAACTAGGAGCTGCAAAAGGAGAGCGACCATGCCCCTGACAACCTCCACGATCCATGAGTACGAAGAGGAAGAGAACCCAATAGGTGATGCACCCGGATGGACTCAACCTCCTTCGTATGAGACCGAAGGTCCGTCTTGGCATGGATGGCCAGGTGCTACATGGGATACATCCCTATCCACTTTAAGATCTAGCAGCTTGCGTCCAACATCTATGAGAAGATGTCATTCCACTTCGGCTAGAAGTCATCGTGACTATTGCCATGGAATGACAGACCTCTCTAGACGTATGGAGGAGCTTGAAGTAAGGACGGGTGGCATCTACAACACTCTCCAAGGGCATGTCCAAAGTACCAAAGACTAGCAACAACACATGGACGCTCAATTCACCAACTTCAACTCAATGCTAGAACAACAACAAGTCGATCTCGCGGCATACTTCCGTCATCAAGGGTTCAACCCTCGACACGAAGGTGAGTGAAGAACAAGCTTGGGGGAGGACCCCCACTTGAAGTAAATTGTATCAACCCCATTTGCATATTTATTTTCCACTTACCCATCATCCACCTTGCATTTAAAAAATATAATAATATAGGATAGGTTTTATTTTCAAATAAAATAAAAAAGATGTGCGGTAAGAATTACTTGGAATTCACATAAATGAAATTATGAATAGTTGCCCTGTTTTTATTTTACAACTTACTACTCTCCAACATGTTGCTATCATTGGCCAAAATTGCTTTTGCCTTGATTTGGAAATTGTGGGTAGCAAAAGCTTAATCCATTCTAAGTTGTTGTGAGATATGATATAATGATAGGGCTGCTATTCCTTGTTTGATAGTGAAACTTAGATTTCGGAGAAATTTTAAAAAGATTTAAGTTATCCTCATTTGATTGGAAATACCCACCAAAGCCATATGATACATTATATTGATAGACCTTATGCATACACTATTTGTCTTCACATTGAGCTTTGTCAAACTAGTATAGACCCATGTGAGATTTCTTTCGTTACTTTTTGAATTCAAGACTTCACTTGCACATGCTATACTTCTACACTAGAAGTAAGCAAAATTCCATCACACCACCATTCCACAATAAAAAGAGAAACTCCATATCATTCATGCTTAGTACTCTTTCCAAAATTCATTGCATAAAAAGGGAGTAGAAGACATGGCTACAAGAAAAAGAAAAAGAAGATGCATGCTTACATCATAAGCATGAGAAAGAAAAAAGAGAAAAGTAGCCATGTTTCATCCCTGCAAAATAAGGGAGTCCACTCAAAAAGGAGTCATCTCAAGATCCACATCCACTCCATTTCATCTCACATGCACAAGTCTTGAATCAAATTGTTTTGAATTGATTTCTCCTAAGGCTTACTCTTTTGACTTAGCAATATTATGTGTTGCAAATATGCCTACTATATTCCCTACCAAGCTCCACATACATGCCTTATGTAGAGGTAGGATGAATTTTGGCAAAATGCCTTGGTGAGGAAATATTTTCACTACACAAAAAGGAGAGACACGAGAGAATCAAATTGAGGTACTTAAAATCTAAATTGAACTCTCTGGAATTTGAGTGGAACTTGATTTCTAGGGTATGTGTGCTCCATTTGCTGTTCTATCTTTCAACCACCCATGAATAGGAGATGGAATAAGCCCCACAAAAACTTAAGATGGGTGAAGTACCATGCCAATTTTTGCAATACTAGGTAGAGTATTTTGTTGTGCACATGGTACTTTTGAAAAATAGAACATAGTAGCAACTCCTGATCATAACCTAAAGTCTTGACTTTGCTCGGGGCGAGCAAAGGATAAGCTTGGGGGAGTTTGTTGACCGCTATTATACACCGATTTCACCTGTCAATATAACTCAATTATGTGAAGGAATTGTCATTTCTTGCACACATCACCTTTATATTTCACCTATTTCCACTTGTCCTTGGAGAAAGTAGTGCATGCAGGGATTCTATGCAGAAATGAAGTGAAGCAAGGGGATGGATCCTATAAAATATTATTCCAGCCAATCAAGTGATGACACGTGGCACCACATGGATCAAAGGTCCCACAAACAGAAGTATCCGAGTCCACCCAACAGTGTCGCACCCATATAAAGGAATGGGATCCACCTGGCAAAGATCTGCAGGAAGCACAACCCCAACGGGGCAAAGACCAGGTCGACCAACCTCCCTAGTTGGCCGACTATGTCTTTTCACCTTTCACGGTCAAACACCATGTGTTGGCTCCTCCCGACTTGAAGAGGTCATGGATGACTGATTCACACGCTTGTGGTGGCAGGAACCGACTATTCTCTAAGCTATAAATAGGACCCCTCACCCCTCACTTCAACACACACCACTTGAGTATTCATCCATTGTATCCACTACTCTCCATAGGTTTGGAGGAGTATAGGCTATAGAGAGGAGAGTCTCTAGTCCATAGTCCAAGTAGGAGAGGAGTAGGAGTCTCTTCCCAATTTCCAATTGGGAAAGGTATGTCTCCCATATTCCTATTTGTATTTGTGACTTTATTCATAATAAAGATGTTATCTTTAGTCTTCCATTGTTCATATACTTGGATGAAGCGTTTCTTGTTTGATTGTGGATTCCATGTATGTGGTAGGAATAGTATTTATGATTGTGCTATACCATTCTCTTTACATTATCATAAACACTATAAACCTTCACTATAGTCTAATTAGCTATGATATGACTATGTTATTATGAATCACTTATGCTATGAATTAACATTGGTTCAACGATTATTTAGTTCATTGCCTTAGGATGGCTTGTGCCTAGGCTCTTGAGGTAATTACTTAATATGCTAGCATGGTTCTAGGATAGAGTAGTGAATGTCTCGTAGACCCACGGATTGAAGAGGTAGGCAGTAGGTGGTGCAGCCCTATCTATCCTTTGTAATCCTCTACGTTCGGCTATGCCACAGGCTCTTGGCGGGAGTCACCTAGTGTTGCAAGGGGTAAACCCGTGCCCGATGTGTTAATCCACTTAGCATGAGAATTCATAATTAACATGATCATTAGTAACTAACTTAGGCTATGTATATGTACGATAGAAGCATAGTAGGAGTATCTACCTAACTCTTAGCCTAGTCCCTCTATTACCTCATTTATCCCCTTAGGATATGATGCTCTTATGTGTGTCACACTACCTCAATTACCCTTTTATCCATCCTTGCTAGAACCCTTCCTAGATCAACCTAGCCTTTCCACTTGATGATTGTTTTGCATCCACCTAGCCTTCCTTTGGGAAAATATAAATGACACCCTTTGGATATACTCTTAGAGGGGAAATGTTACACCGATAGTTTCCGTGCGCTTGCGGATTTACATATATAATATAAAACCTACCAACAAGCATTTCTGGCACCACTGCTAGGGATGAATTGTTAGTAGTGCGTAGGAAGTATCAACAAGCATTTTTTGCGACGTTGTCGGGGATGAATTGTTAGTAGTGCGTAGGAAATATCAACACTCTCTCTCCTCCAACGGCTACATTTGGTACCCTAGTGACCGTTGGGGAGTGCACACTATAAATGTCGGCCGTGTGGGGGCACCTCTCTTCACACTTCACCTCATTTCATACCTCCCCAAAGTCACTCTTGCTCACATTATTTTTCTTGCTCTTTATTGAAGTGCTCTTGATCAATTCCCAACTCAAAAAGATTTGCTTGTATTTGCAATTTGCTCTCAAGTTCTTCAAGGGAAATTCGTCATGGATTTTTCTTTCGCTAACATCACCTCTTTCGAGTTTTTACATTGTTGTGTTCTTGTTTGTTGTGGCCATGAAAGGGATGAAGAGGTTGTTTGGAAAGACGAAGGAGGCTGCAAGATCAAGCCATGGTGGAGACTTAAGTGCACGCCCCTCTTCTGTTGCTACACCAAGTTCACGGAGGAGGAGTGTAGGTGAAGACACTCCCATGGGTGAGAGAAGCAACCCACATCAACTTCTTCACGACGACGACCTCGACATACAAAGTGAAGTTGAAAATCAAGCACGCAAGCTCCTCCAAGATCGTGAGTTTTCTCATACGAAAGCTTATGATCCAGATTTGATCTCCAAAATAGGTATGGATTCCCAATTCTTTTCCATTTGGCGTGCACTAGGATTGGACAACTTTGCTCACATAGAGGAGAGAGATTCTCGCCTTCTCTCCATACAATTCCTTTGCACACTAAAAATAGGATTTGATGGTATTACTTTTAGATTATTTAAAAAGAATACAACATCCTATAGAAAGAACTAAGTGAAATTCTAGGCTTCCATAGACGATGTTTGCTAGATTTAGAGGCTTTGCCTAAGTTTAATAAACATAGTTCTTTGGCAAGATTTAACTTGTGAGGTCAAATGTAGTGCACCTAGGAATAACCACTTACACAACCCTACTTTATGCTTCATGCATAGATGGGTGGCTATAACTATGTCCCCTAGAAGAGACGTAAGGATATTGCATGATGATGAGCTAAAAATTTTATTTGCCATGATTAAAAAGATAAAAGTTGCTCCTGTTATTGCCATGATGACATAATGGTTAGATTACATTTCAAGAACAGGGCCAATCGAATGCACTTCTTTGATTACTCGTATTGCTACTAGGGTAGGAGCACTAGAATATTCCTCATTTTAGTATATTGAAAATGAAAGAGAAGTAATTAATGAAGATTATTTAGTGCAAGGACATACCCTTAAGCATGATCAATATGGCTCTTTGTTATTTTATTATCCTGGCTTTGTCAATGAAATTCGGTTACCTAACCCAGATTATCATTTGTACAAATGCCGGAGGCTAACCATTGACCTTCTTCCCATCGAGGAAGCATGAAGGAGTAATGTCTCTGGCAGGGTAACCAGAAGCCATGCAAGGAGAGCGGCCATACCTCCGACAACCTCAACGGTCCATGAGTACGAAGAGGAAGAGAATCCAACAAGTGATGCACCTAGATTGACTCAACCTCCATCGTATGAGATCAAAGGTCCGTCTTGGCATGGATGGCCAGGTCCACATGGGAGTCACCCCTATCCACTTCAAGCTCTAGCAGCTTGCCTCCAACGTCCATGATAAGATGTCGTTCCTCTTCAGCTAGAAGTCATTGTGACTATAGCCAAGGAATGACGGATCTCACTAGACGTATGGAAGAGCTTGAAGTGACAACGGGCGACATCTACAACACTCTCCAAGGGCATGTCCATGGTACCCAAGATTGGAAACAACACATGGACTCTCAATTCACCAACTTCAACTCCACGCTACAACAACAACAAGCCAATCTCGCGGCATACTTCTATCATCAAGGGTTCAACCCTCATCACGAAGGTGATTGAAGAACAAGCTTGGGGGAGGACCCCCACTTGAGGTAAATTGTATCACACCCTTTGTATTTATTTTCCATTCACCCATCATCCACCTTGCATATAAAAAAATAATAATATGTAGGATAGATTTGTTTTCAAATAAAATAAATGATGTGTGGTAGGAATGGTTTGGAATTCACATAGATGAAATGACGAATAGTTGCTCTAATTTAAATTTCGTAAGTCCCTAGTTTACAACTTACTACTCTCCAACATATTGCTCTCATTGGCTAAAATTGCTTTTGCCTTGATTTGGAAATTGTGGGTAGCAAAAGCTTAATCCATTATAAGTTGTTGTGAGATATGATATAGTGATAGGGCTGCTATGCCTAGTCTGAAAGTGAAACTTAGATTTTCGGAGAAATTCTAAAAAGATTTAAGTCACTTCATTTGATTGAAAATACCTACCAAAGCCATATGATTTATCACATTTATAGACCTTATGCATATGCTATTTGTCTTCACATTGAGCTTTGTCAAACTAGTATAGATCTATGTGAGATTTCATTCATTACTTTTTTGAATTCAAGACTTCACTTTCACATGCTATACTTCTACACTAGAAGTAAGCAAATTTCCACCATACCACCATTCCACAATAAAAAGAGAAACTCCATATCATTCATGCTTAGTACTCTCTCAAAAAATTATTGCATAAAAGGGATTAGAAGACATGGCTACAAGAAAAAGAAAAAGAAAAATAAAAATGCATGCTTACATCATAAGCATGAGAGAAAAAAGGTAGCCATGTTTCACCCCGGTAAAATAAGAGTCCACTCAAAAAGGAGTCATCTCAAATATCCATATCCACTTCATTCCATCACACATGCACAAGTCTTGAATCGAATTGTTTTGAATTGATTTCTACTAAGGCTTGCTCTTTTGACTTAGCAATATTATGTGTTGCAAATATGCTAACTATATTCCCTACCAAGCTCCACATACAAGCCTTATGTCGAGGTAGGATGAATTGAGGCACAATGCCTTGGTAAGGATATATTTCCACTACACATAAATGAGAGATCAAGAGAATCAAATTGAGATACTTAAAATCAAAATTGAACTCTCCGAAATTTGAGTGGAACTTGATTTCTAGGGTATGTGTGCTCCATTTTCTGTTCTATCTTTCAACCACCCATGAATAGGAGATGGAATAAGCCCCATAATGACTTAGGATGGGTGAAGTACCATGCCAATTTTTGCAATGCTAGGTAGAGTATTTGTAGACGTTATTCCTATTTGTATTTGTGACTTTATTCTTAATAAAGACATTATCGTTAGTCTTCTATTGTTCATATACTTGGATGAAGTGTTTCTTGTTTGATAGTGGATTCCATGTATGTGGTAGAAGTAGTATTTATGATTATGCTATACCATTATCCTTATATCATCATAAACACTACAAACCTCCACTATAGTCTAATGAGCTATGACATGATTATGTTACCATGAATCACTTATGCTATGAATTAAAATTGGTTCAATGATCATTTAGTTCATTGCCTTAGGATGGCTTGTTCCTAGGATCTTAAGGTAATTACTTAATATGCTAGCATGGTGCTAGGATAGAGAGTAGCACTGAATTTCTCTTAGACCCACGGATTGAAGAGGTAGGCAGTAGGTGGTGACAGCCCTATCTGTCCTTTGTAATCCTCCATGTTCGGCTATGCCACATGCTCTTAGCAAGAGTCATCCTAGTATTGCTAGGGGTAAACCCGTGGCTGATGTGTTAATCCAGTTAGCATGAGAATCCATAATTGACTTGATCATTAGTAACTAACTTAGGCTATCTATATGTACATTAGAAGCATAGTAGGAGTCTCTACCTAACACTTAGCCTAGTCCCTCTATACCTCAAATAACCCCCTTAGGAGAGAATGCTCTTGTGTGTGTCACACTACTCCAAATACCATTTATCCATCCTTGCTAGAACCCTACCTAGACCAACCTATCCTTTCCATTTGATGATTGCTTTAATTCCATCTTGCCTTCCTTTGGGAGAATATAAATGACACCCTTTGGGAATACTCTTAGAGGGGAAATGCTATATCGATAGTTTCCATGCGCTTGCGGATTTATATGTATAATCTAAAATCTATTAACAAGCATTTCTGGCACCACTACTAGAGATGAATTGTTAGTAGTGTGTAGGAACCGTCAACATGCATGCAGGTATTTTATACAGAATTGAAGTGAAACAATCCTATAAAATCTCATCCCAGCAATTCATGCGCCGACATGTGGCACCACATGGATCAAATGGCCCACAAACAGAAGTATCCGAGGCCATGCAATGGTGTAGCACCCATATCAAGGTATAGGACCCACCTGGCAGTGACTTGGAGAAAGCACACGCAAAACAGTGAAAAGACCAGGTCGACTGACCCCCCTAGTCGGCCGACTTAGTCCCGACGCCAAACTCGGTCAACTTCCACGTGTTGGCTCCTCTTGGCTTGAAGAAGTCATTGATGACCGATTCGCGTGCTTTTGGTGGTGGGAACCGACCCTTCTCTAGCTATAAATAGGACCCCTCACCCC
The DNA here is from genome assembly GCA_036927565.1 of Tuctoria greenei. NCBI lineage: Eukaryota > Viridiplantae > Streptophyta > Magnoliopsida > Poales > Poaceae > Tuctoria > Tuctoria greenei. The sequence continues at coordinate 79,325,746 of JAYESD010000003.1, read as the reverse complement.
TCTCTTCAACACATATCACTTGAGCATCATTCTATTGTATACACTAGTTCTCTTAATCCTTAGTGGAGTTAGGCTATAGAGAGGAGAGCTCTAGTCCCAAGTCCAAGTTGGGAAAGGTATGGCTAATGTATATTTTCTTATATTTGTGACTTTATGCATAATAAAGTTCTTATCTCTAGTCTTCTTTTATTCATATACTTGGAAGAAGCGTTTCTTGTTTGATTGTGGATTCCATGTATGTGGTAGGAGTAGTCTTTATGATTATGCCATATCACTCTTAATCTATCATCATAAACACTACAAATCCCCACTATAGTCTAATTAGTTATTATATGATCATGTTAATATGAATAACTTAAGCTATGTATCAACATTGGTTCAACGATGATTTAGTTCATTGCCGTAGGATGGCTTGCGCCATGGCTCCTAAGGTATT